>CM053787.1:909177455-910584955 GCA_028749045.1 Cupressus sempervirens | reverse complement strand
ATTTATTAGTTGATTTAGTGTGAAAATAAAATTGAAGGCACAATGCACTTCCCCTTTCCTATTTTGGAAATGTTGTGAGGGTCCATAGCACCTCACAAATATGGGAAAGTAGAGAAATGAATAGAAGGAGAATCCTCCATAGTTGGTGCAAAAAATGGATAGCAAGAGGCCCCCCATAAGTACCCACATAATAACCAACATCTTGGACACTAAATTACCAGCATCAACACACAATATATCAATCTATTTCTAAAATACCATCAAAAAATTATACAAAATCACATCACCCCTAAAAATCAATGGCCATTCTGAGCACTCATACAATTAATGGCTCCTCGACTATGGGGAGAGATGAATTTTTTATTAAAAAAATTCCTTTAAATATATCAATGTAAAAAACTAACCCATCCTAGTTGATGCAGAAGGTGATCTAGTTAATGCATAAGCCTTTTCAGGTGATATATAATGAACAAAGAAACTTTGAATAATTTGTATTTATTTTTATTTCAAGAAGATGATTATTAAAAAATCAAATTTTTATTTTTAATTAAAAAATTACGCATTGATCAAATATTGTAACTTTAATAAAAAATAGTCAAAAAGGAAATATAAAATATTTCTTTATTAGAAACCCTTTTAATTACAATATAAATTCTTATTATAGTCCATATAAATAAATACTGAATCACATTTGTAGAAACTATGAATAATAAAATACCACAATTATTGAAATATAAGGTGAAATTATTTAGATCTTGGCAAAATAATGTGAACAAATGATTCAAACTCTAATCAACGATGTTCTCAAAGCAAGCATTAGGCTTTTTTTTTTAATCTTCAACATAGTTTGGTACTTTGATGTACAATATCCTATTCACAACTATCATTGAAACAAAATTATAGTTGTCTTACATTTACATTGATATTTTTTATTTCTTGTACTATATTAAATTAAAATATTTTAAATAAGTGAGTACAAAATTATATAAGATCATCCTTACTTTATTTATTTAAAACAAATTATGTTTTAGTATTTAATAATCACTCTCATTGATCAAAAGTAAACACAAAACCAATAAAAATGTATTCTCATTAATTTATCTTTTTAAATACAATATTTCACTAACATCTTGTGCAGTCACAAAGTAATTTGTTATTGAAGTTCAAACTCCATATTGCCAATAATGTCACATATAATTAGGTTTCTCACACCAAGAATAAATAGGTTGGAGAGTGAGATTTCACCACCATAAACAAGGATAGGTGAAGCATAAGGAAACATTAATTCAGAGATATAAATAAAAATATGTACAAATATAAAGTAGTTTCCTTAACTTAGCAAATGGGACTTCATTTTCATCATATTTTGAGAAGAGAAAATAACAAGTGAAATGAATTTAAAAATTAGGTGATGTGGGTAACTCTACTAAGGCTATGGATATCTTTTTGGTAGTAGAGCTATGCTCCACAAAAATTATAATATTATCCCACATGAGGCCTTAGACACCTAACTAGCAATAAGGTTCTATCCACTTGGCTATGGGAGAATGGTCCAACAATGTAACTTAATTTGGAATAAATTTCATCTTAAATATCATCTCAAACAAATGAATGAATTAAAATACATGCACTAACTAAAATGAATGGTCAACACATCTCATCAAATGACATCATATATGCACAATCTCTTAATTCAAGAGTTGACAACTTTGTAAAACCTTTCTCAACCTCACACCATAAGTATAGGGATTTAATGCATTTTATTTATATTATGATCTAGGAGTTTTTTGTACTTTTTTTCTTACATGTGTGTAATGATAATTGATTTTGTCTATCCACCAAAATTAATTCAAGGACTTGGTATAAAGAAAAGTTATTTTCCTTCTAATGTAGTATGAGAATGATATGTATGTATTATGTTGAAGTAAGAAAGTGAATTGTAAGTGTAGATTACATGTTCAAATTTTTTAACAAGTGATTCATCTTTTCAAATTTTCAAATTTTTTTAATGAAATATAAAATTAATAAAGAATATTTTTTAAATGATTAAAATAATTTAAACTCATAAAAAGTAAAAACACATGCATGCGCGCACATGCACACACACACACACACACACACACACACACACACACACACACACACACAAAGTCAATTTCAATTTGGCTCACCTATAATTATTCAAATTTTTTTCCCTTCTTTAACACTACACTAATTTTTTCATCTCAATATAATAATCTTTTCCTTCACAATGTCGTTTGGGGACAATTTTGTATGTTACTTAAGTTTTACATTAATTGATGTGGTGGCATCTGTCACTGCTAACTGCACAAATGTAATAGACGCTTAAGAGGATCCAAACAATTGTACCCTAAAGAAATTCAAACTTTGCAAAACACTTTTGGATAGAGAAATTGTTATACATATATGTTTAGCCATAATGGTTTTCATCTTTTAATGTTGTTTTATTTTATTTTTCAATCTTCTAATGTTGATTGTAGTTGAATTTGATTTTTCTCTATTTGTCTTTGTTATGAGGTTTTATTTGATAGGGAGTGATAAGTATAACATGCATTTTAGAGCATTGAAGATTCACTGAACTAAGGTGTCAAAGCTTCATATGAGCAATTATCATGTGTTTTACTCATGGTAGGAGATGGAAATGATCACCATGAATAAGACTTGAGCTCTGTCAATGTAAATCTATTGGCAAACTTGCATGTGGTGCAACCTATGGTTTCTTATCTAACAATTAACTGACAAATCTTTTATTATCTAATGATTATTTGATTTTTGTATAGAAGAAAAATAGCATGCAAATATACAATAATAAGGGTCCTTCTATCTAGCATTATCATTCTCTCATTCTAAGTTGTTTTCCACTTTCTCCCCCACATACACCTTTAACCAGTGAATTTGATCCTCTCCCCTGAATACACCTTTAAGTAGTCAATTAGACCCTAGTCATTCATCACCTCCTTAATAAACACCCCATCCTTCCAAATATCTTCCCATAATTTAGGCTTTTTCTACCATTTCCTATTTGGATTCAACTACCTCTTCTAATAAAGCTTTTGGTTTTTGTAATGTTCTTTCATAAAACAGAGCCACCATTGAGGTTTTTCTTGCTAAGATATGAATGAAAGGACCACAAGGCAAGTATTTAGTCCTTAGGATTTCCATCCAATCTTCAACTCCTTCTAACTCCTTCTAGAGTTAATTGTTGATGTGTGTTGTTTGTTCATTCTAACGTAGACCAAATTGTTGCTTAGAAAAACCTTCTTATGCTCTGAGAGATATGTTTAACTTATTATATGAAATTTGAGAATACAACAATATCTGAATAGAGTGCAGTTCAACTTAAGAACATCCCAAAATACACCATTACTTAATTTATCAATGATACATGGATTTACACTAATACATGTTGGACATTTTCATTTAAAAGAAATACACTCATATATAGAAATAAACAAAAGAAATAGCTCTACTTGGAAATATCTAGATCATATTTATTACAATTTAATCAAAATATTATAAATGATTATATAAATGGATCAAGTTTAATGCAAGAAATTTGAGGTGAACCATTTAGAATTCCAAATCTCCCATGAATGTTGAAGAGTATATATGTTTTCTTTATTTTTTATTTTAAATAAATGTTAATATTTTTATGTAAATTAATATAATGGGATATTTGTGTCATATAATTAATTCGTTTAGGTGAAAGAGAGTGGATATTTATAATTTACTAATTTATTTCAATAGCTATTTATAATTGAGCAATTTCTTGCAATTGTTATTATACATTTTCTAATTTAAAAAAATTCCTTCCAAAACAATAAGTCTATATATAGCTTGTTAATTATAGTAAGAATTTTTATTAAGATTAGTGTTAGGGTAAGAGGTTTTTTCATAATTATGGTAAGAGTTTAATGTTAAGGTATAAGGATTATTTCTAGGGAGAGGTTTTAAAGTATGTTTTAAAGTATGTATATCATTATAGTTAGGGTTAGGTTTGGGTTTAGCTTTATCATTATATTTTGGATAATCTATATATATATATATATGAACTTTTATTCATTATTTTTAATAATATCAACTTAATTAAACAAAATTTAATTCTTGATTTTGAATTATAAAGATTTGGATTAATCATTTGTAATCTTCAATTCAAACATTAATTAATTTGATCAAACTTTTAATAATTATATGTCTTGTGATTTAATTTAGTTTAAAGAAAATTGAATTGTGTATATAAATTGAATTAATATTAAGACCAGTATAAATTTTAATAGCAATATTATCTTATATTAAAAATAATAAATATTTAATATACCATATATGATAAATAAATAAATGTATATTTATTTAGAATTTATATCAATAATTAGTATTAGTTAAGTTAAACAAAAATTAAATCAACAAAGACTAAATTAAATAAAATATAACTAAATAAAAATAAAATTTATTTGATTGCCTCTAGATTTGTTCAAGTGTAAGATGAAGGGGTTCGTTGGAGGAGTTGGTTGGTTAGTTCAACAAAATTGTTACAAATATTAAAGGTAAGAGTGTTAGAGATAAAAATAGAAAGAGAGAGTGATAAGAATAAAAAGAGAGTGTGTGGAGTGAGAAAGATGTGAAGGGAGAGAGAAGGAGGAAGGGAGTGAGAGGGAGCAAAAAAGGTAGAGGAGAGAGGAGAGGGTAGAGATGAAGAGATTGAATGATAAATATATATATGAGGCAATAGATAGTAGATAGACATATAGATAGGTAGAGTATATGGAAATGGGATATACATAAGCCTAGGGGAAAAGTGAAAAAAAAGGTAAGATCATAAGATGGAGATTGAGAGACAAGAGTATCTATGTGTACAAGTAAGAAAGATATAAATGTAGGTTTATGAAGGTAGATTGAAAGAGACATGTGAATATTGAAGAGAAATAGAGGAAAAAGAAATAGAGAGAGAGGTTGAGACAAAATAATACAAATGAAATTTTTCTTTCCAATGATTAATTGTACACACAAAATGTTATGAGTAAACTTTTCATGTGATATATATAAAACTATCAAGGTAATGCTTACATCCTTCAAAGGTGTAAGTGCTAGTTAAGATACCCTCCATATTTAAGACCTTGTTCCATTGCTTCTGTCAACGATAAATGATAAAAATAAATGTGTCCAATCAAGTAAACCATACAAAGGAAACTACTAAGCACTAACCCCGCTCTTTCACACGCCCTCACTTTTATACCAATCGATATGGAGTAACATATATGTACCCTTCCTAAGTGTTAAATAGTAGAAGTCTGTTTTGGTGCATATATGTTGCCCCATAGACAGCGCCCACTTTTATGTTAATTATCTCTCAGCATTAATATCCTCACGCCAGTCCACTACAACTTTAGACTTGAATTGGAAGAGAGTGGAAGGTAGCTATTCTTTATTTGCAGTCTCACGGCTTTCGACTAGGACGGGCAAAAGCAGTATTCTTACGCGGTTTAAAGACATGGAATCTAGTGCAGAAAGTGGAAAGCATCATTTTGTCCCATTTGGAATTTGATGCTCACCTTTTGACTTATGTTTCTGTTGAGATCATAATAAAGAGCTACATTACGTGGCGATGGACGCCACCCCTCCTTTACCAGCTTGTCTCTTGTGCCCTCGCGCCAACATGTTCTAGGGTTGAGAAAACTCATTCACACAAACGTATGATGGACATTTTTATGTGATTGGGTAGGAGATGATGATAGAGAAAAGCATCGCTATGTTGTGATTAATGTGTTAGTTGGTTATGCACGGTTGCAACTTAAAAATAGGTCTTTGGTCTAATTAATGTGATAGTTGGTTATGCACGGTTGCAACTTAAAAATAGGTCTTTGGTTTAGTAATGAAGTTAAAATATTTTGAAATGGTCTAAATACTAATGAAGATTTGTTTATTCTGTGGTTCTCACATTATAAAAGAAAAGTTTGGGATC
Source organism: Cupressus sempervirens (assembly GCA_028749045.1). Lineage (NCBI taxonomy): Eukaryota > Viridiplantae > Streptophyta > Pinopsida > Cupressales > Cupressaceae > Cupressus > Cupressus sempervirens. The sequence goes on along the minus strand of CM053787.1, from coordinate 910,578,975 downwards.
AGTTCTTGATTTAGACTTGTGTTATAGTATTAGGTAGCTACACATCTATTGGTTTGTATAAAAGCCCCTATGATGAATGCAAAATTAAGTTAATGTGAATTACTATTTAGCTTGAATTAGAAATATGTTAATTTAGGTAATGATCAACTTATATTGAGAATACTATTTTATGTGGTGATTCATGTAGTAGTTAAAATGTCATACCAATGGATGTCTTAGTTTGTTTATTGGAGTAGTTGGGTATAATATAATCAATTAATTGATGTCAATTATATGTAGTCATAGTTTTTTGTAGTTCAAGGAAATAATGGTTATGTTTTTTTTGTTTTTTTTTGAAAAAAATGCGAATTACAAAATTGCAGTTAGGACTACAAGAAAATCAACAAGATACACAAAAACAACAAATGACGTTGCTGTAGCAAAACTAGTACAAAAGAAGCCATAGCTGGAACAAAAGAAGCAATTGTATGCCAAATTAAATCTTGTAGTAATGCAGCCATGTGACGCCTTAGGTTGATCTCTTTCTTGCCAAGAAGTTGATTAATCTGAGCCTTAATTCGTTGAATCTGAAAATCCAGTCCCAAATCTTTTTCAACAGCAACCTGAAGCTGAGAGGAAAAAGATATCAGACAATAGAAAATGTTTGAGTAAAGCCTTAAAAGTACAAATTCCAGATGACTACTATTGTGATTACTAAAAACCGCTATACACCTTGTCCGCCATATATAGAATAATATAACTTGTCGCACACCATCAACAATAGTATTTTTATGTAAATCCACCCCTAGAAGAGCCTCTTTCCAACTTAGCTTGTGATCAAAAATAGCAATCAAATCATTGAAAACAGAATTCCACTATTTCTTCACAAACAAGCAGTCCCAAAAAATATGTCTCATGCTCTCTGGTTTATAGCAGAATGGACAACTGACTGGCTGGACCATTATACATTTCAACCTATCCTCAATGGGAAGCTTGCAATGTAGAATCTTCCAAGCGAGCAATTGAGCATCTGCATTGATCTTTGTCTTTCAAATTTGGGCAAACAATTTTAGCCAAAAAGATTCATTGAATTTACATTTCCATTTAATATTCAATCGATCTTTCACATGCACCATAGGAAGCATACATAAATAAACCTTCTTTAAAGGGAAGAAAAAAAAGGGATATGAAGATAGTCATCGCCAGTCCTTGAAAAAATTACATTGTATTGGGGTACATAGTTTCATAGACAATTCCAAAGGGACAAGAGATTGGACAAAACTTAGGAAAGCTTTATAACCATTACTAAAACCAAATTTAGTTTTAAGCATGTGCCACGACAACCAATTCATTAAATGGAAATCCCAAAGATCCCCAACTATGCTGATACCTTTTTTAAACAGGTGATAGGAATGCTTGGGAAACATTAAGGAAAGAGGTTGATTTTGATAATGAATGTGTCTGTTCCACTAGATAGAAGAAGTGGAAAACTAAAGCCATGTTGAAGAGAATCTCCTTTCCAGCTCAAAAAACAACAAATATGCTGCCAAGATTTCCATATAGACTGGAGTGAGAAGGAGGCTTTGATTGAAAAGAAGGAGGCGTGAAGCAATTTATCAAGTTGTCCCACCTATTGCTATTTACCTTTCATGGTAGCAAGATTTATATGGTTCTGTATGAGTATCTTCCATGGCTCATTCCCACGAGTAGCTCTAATTATCCATTTGGATGCTAGACAGAATCCTTGTGTTCTTGGATCTATTAGTCCCAGTCCTCATTTGCTTTTATGTTGTATACAATGAGCCCATGAGGTAGAAATAAAACCTCTAGTGCCATCCCATTTAGCCCATAGAAATTGACGAATAATTTTAACTAGGTCCTCATATCCCTTCTTAGAAGGCATCCAACATGATGAGTAGTAAACATGGGTTGCCAGAAAGATTTTATTAGCAACTTGAATTTTACCAGCCAAGGAAAGAAATTTATTTCCCCAATTATGTAGTTTATTCCTTACCCTATCAAGATACCACCTCCACACATCGGAAAGAGGTACCCCAATACCAAAAGGTATACCAAGATACCTCTTGATTTCCCTATGTTTGATCTGCTTCCACTCTTTAGGGATCCAATGAGGGGTTGGACCAGATTGTACCAACAAGAATTCGGTCTTGTCATTAGCCAGCTTGGATCCTGAAACAACACAATATAGCTGTAAAATATCCAATGTATTATGTACATCTTTTTTAGTATTTTGAAGAAACAACATGTTTTCATTAGCATAGTGTGAGTTAATTACAGCAGCATCATGCAGAATTGAGATTCATGTAATCCATTTCACTTTATTAGCATAGCTAAGCATATATCCTAAGGCATCATCTATAAGGGCATAGAGATATGGAGATAAAGGGCAGTCATATAGATCTTTGGAGAGGAAATGAATCTATAATCAAATTATTAATGATAATCTGAGCATTAGCATCCTTGAATAGAATTTGTAAATGAGCTTGAAACATAGGTCCAAATCCCAACCATTGAAACATTCTAAAAATGAAGCTCCAACGTATTCTATCGTAGGCTTTGTCAAAATCAAGTTTGATCAAAATAGCATCTTGGCCTATTTTTTGGGCCCATTCACATGTCTCCCATGCCAACATTAGGTTTTCATAGATGAATCTTCCAATAATGAACCCTGTTTGTTTGGGTCTAACAATGTCCTGCACAACAGGTTTAATTTTAATAGCCAATGCCTTAGCTATGATTTTGTAGGAAGTATTAAGCAGTGTTATAGGGTGCCAACCAAAAATGGTATCTTCTTTTTTCCCCTTAGGGATAAATCTAATTATACCACCATTGATAATTGGACCGAATGACCCTTTTTAAATAGCCTCCAAGTACAAGTGGTAGAAATCCTCCTTAATATGTGGCCACATAGCTTGATAAAACTCCATAGGAAGTCCATTGCTGCCTGAGCTTTTGTAAGGAGCCATTGAAAATAAAGCATTTTCCAGCTCATGTAAAGTAAATCATCTATCTAGATAATGACTATACTTAGGGTCAATTCGAGTAGGGATGAAATCATGGATAGAGTCTTCTAGACCTTCTTGGATATCTTGCCAATAGTTATCCTCAAAAAGTTTCTCATAGAAACTCTTGAAAACATTACAAATTGTAGAGGGATCGGACTGTGGGATATTAAGTTCATCCTTAATCATATCAATTCTTTCTTTTCGATGCTTATAATTAAGGTAATTGAAGAAATACTTGGTGCCTTTATTGCCTTCTTTAATCCAATGAAGTCTTGATTTGATCTAATTTTAGCCCCTTGTCCCTTGTAATTTTCTATTTTGTGTAATTCAACCTCTGCAACATCAATGGAAGATTGAATGTGAATGTTACTAGGCTGATTATTTAAAAGCTTCCCAGTACAAGCAATTTTTCTTTGAAGTGATCACTCCTTACGCTTATGCTACCATGCCATTTTTTTCCAAAGCAGCATAAGAATGTAGTGCATTGAGAAATAGATGCACACCACCATTCAACCCAAGATTCCCCATTCATAGGCTTAGTGAGGGAGTTCCAAATATTTGATAAAGCTTCTATACAAATAGGATTCTTTAAATGTGAGACATTAAGTTTGAAAGGTCGAGAATTATTAACATTTGTTGTTTGAGACAACTTAATGTTACAAAGGATAGGATAATGGTCAAAAAGAGTAGATGATAAGTCCACTTGAACACCCACCCCCACTGAATTGTAAACCATGGGCAGCATTGGGGATATATAAAATCTGTCTAGCTTGCTCAATTTCCTATCATCACCTATTCTACAGTTTGACCAGGTGAGCCAATTATTCGATTGACACAAGAGTTTGTTATAAATAGGATCAACCACACCTAAAGAATTGCAGCATAACAACCAACTATTAAATTCTTCATGACTGAGATTGGTTTGTTTAACCCAGTTGTGATCAGAAGGATGTTCAACCACATTGAAGTCTCCTCCTAAAACCCAATCTGTTGATGGAAGGTTGTCAGCCATCCACTTTCATAACTCAATGCTTTCCTTAGAAAAATTGGGAGCATAGATGGAACAAAAATCGAGGCACTGGTTATTGATAAAGGTAAGAACCCAAGCACCGCTATGAGATGGATCCTCACCTTTATCAATAACATACTTGGCAACCCAAGGAGTGAGGCCAATAATAGCCCCTCCCCTGCCATCTGGATGAGTTGTATACCAAAAAGAAGCATCTTTCCAAACATTGCATAAAGAAAGTTCCAACTTAGTGCTATTGAGTTTTACTTCCTGAAGGAAAAGAACATCAGGCTTCCATTTAGAAACCATTTCTTTCACCTTGTACTTGCGGGGAGGGAGATAAATCCCTCGAACATTCCAAGACAAAATTTTAGAAGTCATGATGATTATGAGAGGCTGAATCATCTTGAGCCAACATGTTGAAACTATTACCTAGGCTAAGTTTGGCATCTTTGGCATCACCTTCTTTGGTAGAAGAGGGAGATCGTGAGCATTGATGAGAGTGAGAAATAGAGGTGGAATTGTTAATGTGTGGTTCAGGAGATGAATGAAAAGATGAAGGAGGGGCGATATGTATTTTAGGAGATGTAGCAATGGAAGAAGGAGAATTGGAGTGAGAAGAAAGAGAGATATCATGAGTATTAGGGGAGACAACTAGAGAAGGTGACTGGACTCTAGATTGGGGCCGAATCAAAGAATGAGAGGGAGACACAGGTGGATCTTTCCTCTTCCTGACCATTCTCCAACCATCTGACATCAATGCATCTTCACATGAAGAAATGGCAATATCCGAAACAACAAAAGAACCATTAGGAAGATCTGATGGAATAACTGTAGTCTTAGTGGTAGAAGGAGACAACTGGCCCCCCATTTGAGTGGACGATGGACTATGGCCATTGGATGGAGAACACTTTTTCTGAGGCTATACTAGTTTACTTTTCCTAATGGGACAATCACGAATCAAGTGTGCTTCTTTTCGACAATAAAAATAGGCATTTGGCTTATTCAAATAAACTAATGGTTGAACCAGTTCAAAACCAAGGCCAAAAAGTCTTATCTTTTCTGGCAATGGATTATTGAGGTCTACTTCAACACATTCCCTTGGATAAACTCGAAGGCTTGAAAACTTATCAGTATTATGTTTACACCATATTACTCTGCCCAAACGAGCCACAATATCCTTTAAAAAGGGCTTGAAAGCTAGATTAAGAAATGGAAACTCAACCCACATTGGATAGTGTGAGCGAGAAGGGCCTTCAAGGTGAAAATTGAAAGTCTAAGCTTGCAAATAATAGATTTGCCCACAAATTACCCCAAGTGCCATACTATAGCACAACTTGAGCATGTTCTTCTTGTTTAAACATGCAAGAAACATATCCTTTCCCCAGACCTCGTAAGGTTTCAATCTCCCATCCCCTACTTTCCCAATTTAGCCTAGCCCATTTATAAAAAATTGATTCAGATGGGACTCCCTTTTAAAAAAACAAAATGACAGTTATGTTTTGATAGTCTTCAATAATCTCAACAATGTCATCTGGGAGTTGGATTTCTAAGGTTTTACCTTGGTTTTCTTCTTCCATAGGCTCGTTAGGATCAACATTCCCTTTGACCATTGTTGTATCAGAAGGATTGGTCTTATTAAGACCTTCATTAATGCTGACCTATTCTTTGCCTTTTGAAATAGAGTTTGTGAGTTGAACATTTTGCCTGGACTCCTCTTGTACAATTGCTTTCGCATGCTCTTGATTTTTCAAACAGGCCTCAGATTTTAGGCATATTTGTTTGGGGAAATTGTTTTCCATTCTAGGTTCCTACTCCTTGCAGGGTGATCCCACAATAATGGGTTCCACTTTTTGACCAATTTTGACACTGAAATCAATATTTTTGCAACAAACGTCACTTTCAAGTGACTATATCTCCAAAACTATAAATAATTTCAAGATGACATAAACTAGTGATTTTGAATACTTTGTTCCTACTTTGTAACTATATTTTTTAATATTAAAAAAAAAATATATTTATGTCAATTTTTTTTATCTCCTCTGAAAAGTGGTACATAATAAAATTCAATATTTTAAAGAGTGACAGTCCATTTGACACACATAACTTTTTTTCTAGAAATGATAATGAAGTAATTCTCTCGGTGTTGGATTTGTAACATCAATATCCAGTGTCTTCATTTGGTTTGATTTATTTTTGTTGAATATTGTATACTTTATGAAGTTTTGAAGTGACACGAATCGTAATTTAGACATAAGTTCTGTTTGACACAGATAATTTGAAGTCAATTTATCATAAACCTAAATTTTTTTTTTTGAATAGTAAGGTATCTTAATAAGCTAGTGCCCACATATTTTTCAAAAAAAAATTGACCTAATTTACTAAATTTCCTGAAGGGTCGAAGTCGGTTGATGTTCAATCGGTAATGAACCGATAATAAACCTATAATGAGTTAAACTCATATTTGAAAGTCTTAACGACTAAAATATGTATTAAAATTATAGTCGTTGGAAATCTTGCTCCGTGCAGCACATTTTGAAATTTTTAATTTTACAGTAGGATATCATTCTCCTACAATTATGGGAGTCAAAAGAGCAAAAAATTAAAAAAATTATGAAAAATGAGTTCAAATTTTCCTAATTTTGAGCGTTCGCTTGAACATTGTGTTCGAGCGAACATATTATGCATGTTCACATGAACACATGTTTAGGCGAACATGTTCGTTGCACTTTCACAGCTCTGGCTATGTTCATGCGAACATAGCTAAAAATTTCGTGTTCGTGCGAACAATCGAAAAAGCCAAAAAATTATCAAAAATGGGCCTTGCACCTACATGCATGAAACATCATTCTATCTGTGAAACAAAAACCACCATGTCTCACGTTTCAATCATTGATTGCAAATTTTCATTATAGACATCATTTTGTGCCATCAATCTCCGTATTTAGTATCAACCTGATAGTGCGTTGCAGGCCTGTCTTTGCCATGAATTTTGTCCATAGATAAATCGAAGGCAGGTGAGAGATTTCTCAATATTTGCAAATTAATATTCTTCCTATCTTCGTTCATGCTTTCATCAATATTTCTTATCTTCATTCACATTTAATTGAATTTTTTAATTTATAACTTGAATTAATAAAAAATATTTAATTTTATTTTCAAATCAAATTCATTCGATAAAAATAAATGTGTCATAACTCTTTATGAATTCTCAATTTCTATAAAGAAATAATCTAATGTTTTCATTTCCTTCTAGAACATAGATTAGATGATTTTGTGTTACTAATGGTCTCCTTGCAGCATGTGGCAATTGTGGGATGAAGACATGATCATAACAAACTACTAATGTTTGCTTTGTAGGACATTGTCGAAGACCATTGTGTGTTTGTCAAAACCATGTGTGTGGATTTATTAGATTAAATAACACTTCGTTTGGTTCTTAAAATGAACTTTTTATTTTCTACCTAGCGTATTTACAGTGTTTAAATCCCTAGGAGTTGCATTGGACGTATCCTCTCCCCTCGCCATTCGTGGATCTTGGGTGTAAGAGAAATCCATGTAACTTCTATAGGAGGCTTGCCTTGGACCAAGATACTCGATATTGGGTATGCCAAGGGATGACCTCAGAGCGATAACAGGCCAAAAGCCAAGTCAAAATTCCAACCACTATATAAAACTTGATTACGATGAAAGCTGTGTCGGCGGTATTGCTGAGTGATAGCTCTCCTCCAGTATCCTTGTGGTGCATTAAACCCCGGTTCTCAGGGCTGGGAGACCTTCTGAGGAAGTTTATCACTCACTTGCTGGATGGAATGCCCTTACTAAAAATGATGTTTTAGTGGCCAAAATCCTTTCTATCCACTGGTTGAAGGGGTCACCCATGCCCGTGAAGACATCCTACATTCTCGCGGTCCTTAGTAGAGACAACAGTCCCTTGGGAAGTCATGCCCTTTGGGAAGCAAATCTTGGTAGCCCCGAGAAGTGAGTGCGCTGTAAGGGGGGGCCTATGGTGCCAAGGTACTAAGTTGTCCACTCTGGATAAGCGTGGCTGAACTTTGGTTCAAGTAGGAATTCAGTGGATACAGTCCTAAAGCCTAGGTTGTGGTGTGACTGTTCACTTTTAACAATAGCTATTCTTGTCTTAATGTGTCTTGCATGTGTGTAAAACATAATCAAGATAAAAGCCAACATTCAAATTTACACCTTGAAAATTTGCAAAACCTTGTCAAAATATCAAACATTGTCAAAACATTACAAACTTTGGTTCAATACATTCAAACCTTGGAAAACATAGCAACTTGTGCTCCTAAACGTGCTTGGCAAAACATAGATTTCACTCTTTCATAGCATCCACTTGCATTCTTCATAGTTTGAGCCTCATACTTGCATCATATAGACTTCATATAGCACCTTTTTAGTATCCCTCATATTCACATTGCAATCATTAGCATTTAAGCTTGCATCCTTTGCATTTCACCTCAAAAATTATCACTTTGCATCTTCCATCTTGCATCTTTGCATACCAAACCCTCATCTTGACTACTTTAACCATCATTTCGGATGTCCTACACATCATTTTGAGCATTCATTTCGAATTATCTCCTTCAATGTGTCTCTCCCTCACTGCTCTCTCCCTCTCCCACACACACAAACACTATTTACTTGTGTCTCATTTTTATATTCATCCCTCCATCTCTGTCTACCCCTTTCACTTCTCTCATCACCTATCCATTTTTTTCTCCACATACACCTCTTCTCTATATCCATATTTCTTCTCCATCTCTCCCTTTATCCATCTCTATCCCTATATCTCCCTCTCTACCTTCTCTTAGTTATATATTTCATTCTCACTATCTTTGTTTATCTCTTCATTTTATCTCCATATCCCTCTTCTTCTCAATCCCTTCACCAATTGGGCCTTTTCTCCATCTCTATAGAGGCACTAGTAAAGTTTGACCCATTTTTCAACAAAAAATCTGGAAAACATAGCTCTTAGAATTGCCTTAGTTTCAGCCCAGCTTTCCAACTGCTACCTATGTCAAGGTAGATTTGGCTTTGTCATTTTGATCTTATCTTTTTTTGTGATTTTTTTTATCAAGATCCAATGTCTATTGTCATAATGTTAAACTCTTAGGTTAATACCTTGTAAAGATTTCACCTAAGTTCAAAAAACCTTATGTATACCGAGCTATCATTAGCATAATCATATTTCTAAATGTCATTTTTGACTTACCCTAGTGGTATATCCCCCTCATATTTCATTTTTCAAACCCTAATATCATTTTCACTATCAAACCCTATCAAATTGTCCATCAACCAACTTGTCTTCTTGATCACCTATCCTCATTTTGCATAGCGTAAATGTCATTATCAACCCTAGGAAACCATCCTTTGCATAGTCCACTTTGCGTACACCTACCTTTAACATCCTTAGCAAGTCCAAAACATAACCCTAACCTTCATTTTGCACATCATAATCTTCATCTTGCATACCTTCAAAATGACACCTTGCATTTGCACTTGCATAACATCCCTAGGACATTTGTACTTTGCATATCAAAACCCTAGGTCATTTAACATTTCCTCACATTGCATAACATCCCTAAACACTTAAAAATATAAAAAACACTCATATCTTGCATACCCACATCTTAATTATCAAGTTTTGACCTCTTTTATCAACTGCAACCCTATTTTACCAACTGCACACTTCATGGGCGCAGTTGGTACTTTTAGGGCACACTTGGTAGTTTTAGGGTGCACTTGGTAATTAGGTGTTTCATTATAGGTTCCAAAACCCTAATCTGCACTTCCACACCTTGCATTGCATCCCAAGACCTTAAGAAACACTCTAAATCACTCAAAACACTCAAAATTTGCATTTTAAGAAACTTTGGAGCTACATCATTTGCAGAAAAAAGGACACGGGAGCTACAAATAAAAGAGGGGGTTTCTAACCTTGTGTTTACTTTTTTTGATTAGTTTGGCTTTCATGGTAGACTAGTGGGTGTTAATGTATGTTGATTGAGTTTTGTGATTTCTCATAGTATATTATGCATTTAACCCATTTTTCTAGTCCTACAATAAGAACGAAAAAATTAAAGAGACAAAACAATTATATATTTTATAAGAAAGAAAAATTTATTTTTTAGGACAAACATTATAGTATTCATACCATGTTATTTGATTGTGATTCAATGATGGCTTAAGAAGGATTTGGTGCTTCGCTACTTGTAAAGAATGCGACTCACAGATTTTAGTCATATAATGAAAAATATTTATGTCTTCTTGCAGACGACTGCATTCTATTGATTTCTGTCAAATAATTGAAAAGTACTGACAGCGACAGACAAATCCGTACAGTGATTTTTTTATCTGGTTACTGCACGAAATTTATCTTGAGGCAAGGGATAAATTTTATTTTATTTTATTTTATAATGGGAAACAAGAGAGGAAGGCAAAACAAATATGCAAGGAAAAGATCTGATGAAGCAGAACAAAGAAATATTCAGAAAACTGTGGCACGTTATCATCGAATTAAACAAGGTGAAGGAAATGTTGAAGAAGGCTCAACAGAAGTACAAGTAGTGCCTATGGGAGAGAGGTCAGGAACACTCCCTACGGAATCTCAAACAATGAATGTTGAAGAAGGTTCAAGATCAGTCCCTATAGAGGTTCAAATAATAGAAGTCGGAGAAGGGTCAGAATCTTTCCTTGTTGAATCTCCAATAATGGATGTTGGAGAAGGCTCAAGATCGGTCCCTGTAGAAATTCCAGTAACAGAAATCAGAGAAGGGTCGAGATCAGGTGCAGGAACTAGTATGGATGAACTCTTAAATATTGTCCAATCTGTAAAGTATGTTATTTCTCATAAGAATTTAGATCATTTACTTAAAATGGATGTAGATAAATTGAGAAAACTTGCAGCTAGTGTTCAACCATTAAGTTTGTCTAAGAGAAGGTCAATGAAGAAGAAGATAAGAGAAATTATGACTCAATTTGATAATACTAAAACACTTGAACAAGCTCAGTTGCTTTCACTTTTGCTTACACAAAAAAAGTTGCAAGAGGCATTGAAATTGTTAGGTGTAAACACAACATCAAAAAAGAGAAGATTTTCTAACATGCAAACTGATTTGATTGAAAATGTTAAACAAGGTTTGAGAAACATAGGAAAACAGTCTCAAACTAAAGATAAGTCTACGGCAAGAAAAGTGATGTTGATGTCTGTTGTAAGTAAGAATATGACCCAAAATAGACAAATATCTTCAATTTCGTCTAAAATGGGTTTTAGTAGGAAAACAATGAGAGAATATGTTAAGAGAAGATTAATTGTGGATGACAGTACTATGGAGGGCAATTGGGAAATCATGTGTAGAGCACCTCGTTCTGATAGGATTGAAGAGTTATTAAAAAAATTAATCATATCATTTTGGATTGATAACACTCGTCCTTCATCAAATAGTAGAGATGTTATCAGGCATAGGATTGCACCTAGTCAATATGAACATCATACAAAACATTGGTTGGACACAACACAGCATGAGTTATATGTGTCATTTTGTAGTCAACATCCTAATGTAAAAGTTGGGAAAACATTGTTTGAAAAATTGAAGCCATACTTTGTGAGGTCAAACAAAGTGTTTGAAACGTGTTGTTGTTGTCATCATATTGAGTTTGATCTCCACTATCAGGTATTTCGAAAGTTTGTAGAAGACACATATGGTTTTCATGTTGCTCCTCCTAGTAGGAGAAGTGAGTTTATATCATCCATTTTGTGTGAAAACATAGATGATCCATCTGGTCAAATAAATTGCATCAAAGGATTATGTGAAACATGTGGTGAATTGGCTCTATTTCCTTTGAAAACTAAAAATATTGATGTAACAAAAATATTGAATTGCAAAAGTTACAAGTATGTCAAGAATGAAACAAAGTTGGGGAAAGAAACAAAAAGGTTGGAATATGTTGAAGAGGAGTTGCCTATTCTAACATTTATGGACAGATTTAAGAAATTGATTCAACCTTATATTTTTCATGCATTTTTTGCAAAGTGGCAAGCACAACAGTTTCAAACTCTGAGAGATAATTTTTCACTTGGAACAATTGTATGAGTTGTTGATTTTGCAGAAAACTATTCATTTGTTCATCAGAAAGCAATTCAATCAAATTATTACTTTAATAAGTAGGTCACTATTATGGTACATGTTTTTATAGACATGCATGGTTAGATTTGGATGGTGTTTAGAGTATAGTTCAAGCACGGGTAATTATAAAGGAATATCATTTTTATATAAGTGATGATAAAGAACATGACATTCACTATGTAGAACATTGCTTCAATACATTCTTTTCTTATTCGAAAGAAAGAAACATAAATGTTGATAAACATTATGTTTGGTCTGATGGATGTGCCATGCAATTTAAATCATCTAGACCATTTTATGCATTGTGTAGATATCATCGCAATGAGAATATAAAACACATATGGAATTTCTTTGAGAGTGGTCATGGAAAAGGTGAACATGATGGTGGGAGCTTGCATCAAACGTGCTTTGCAAAAATATCAAATGAATTATCAGGGAGTTCATGTAAATGATGCACATGATGTTGTTGAATGGTGTAAGACTCATTTTGCATTAGATGAGGTCGGGACATCATCAACAATGAGTCGACAAACACCATATAGAGTCTTCTGGGAGATAACAGGTATGGATGTGTATGTCTATTTAACTTTTATGCATGATTAAATTATAAAATTTTATTGTTAAGTTTTATTTTTGAATTCATTGAAGTTTAAATTTAATTTTTCTATATTTTCATTTTAACGAACTTTTAGGTGTCAATAGAAAAAATATGCATGGTTGCAAGAGGATAGAAAAGACACATTCTTTACATTCAGTCATGAGTACAGATAATTGCAATTGGACATTGAAGACAAGAGAATACTCATGTTTTTGTGACAGTTGCATTGATGAAAACTATGAAGAATGCATCAATCAGACACATGGATATATAGGTGCATGGATTTCGGTACCACTTGATGTTACTGATAAATTTGATAAAGAAGATGAAAATTTTGATGATATTCCATTGATTTCTGATGATTATAATCATATCTCTGGATTGGTAAAAGTGGGTGAGTATCATAAAAATTAATCTCAAGTTTTTATTTAATTATCGATTTCAACTGTCTTATATATATTGTACACATGCATTCATGTATACTTGTTATGCAGGAGATGTCTTTGCAATGATTGCTGAGCCTAGAAATCATGAATGTGTCAGTTATTATTTATTGTGATGTACTGCAGAGAGGACAAAGTTATATGACCCTGAAGAAAGTGATGGAATGTTGTTCCCCATAGGTAAATTATACATATACATATGTACATGCACACACACACACACACACACACACACACACACACACACACATATATATATATATATATTTAGGTAACTTCATATCTATCAAATTTTAAAACACTTAAATTTGTGGTACAGGTTCTGTTGTGATAGAGGGGACATATTTGAAGCAAGAGAAAATAGTCCAATATGGAATACACTTTGTTGATTATCAACCTGACAACAAAGGTTTACAATATAGCCACCTGGTCGTTGCTATAGGGCTTTGTCTGCATCCAGTCAAACTTAAGCGTGCACGTCGCAAGTGGAGACTAGACAGTGAAGATCATGAAAAAATCTTGCATGTTATAAGTGTACATCATGGTTGATTAGACCTTTGAGATTTATTTTATAATAATCTGAATATCAACTTTGGTGAAATGTGTTTTCAATTACATACTGTGGTGAAATAGTGAATATCAACTTTGGTGAAATTGTGTTTTTAATCTGAATATCTGAGTTTCAGTTATCATTATTTTATTTAAAAAACTATAATATTAATTGTACTATGGATGAATTTAATAATTTAACAACTCGATATAAATAGGCTAGAAGTTAGTTCGAACTTACATAATTTCATTATCTATGTTACAATTCTTAAATATCAACTTCTTTTCAAACTATTGAATTTCATCTTGAATTAAATGTGTTTAGATTAATTGTACGATCATAAGTTCTTTATTTTCATTAATTTATTAAAAATTTATATAATTTAATAATTTAAATTAATTGTACCATGGATGAATTTAATAATACTTCACCTTAAAAAGTTCTAAGGAAATTCAAGTAGTTGCAAACAATAAATATGGTGATTTTGTATCATTGTAAAACAAAACGCATACTTTCTAAGCCCACGGAGGTCCTCCAAAAGTTATAATTAAAAACCATCTGTTAAAGAAGATCAGAAACATTATTATTACGATAAACTTCCACAACAAACCACTTTAGAGTCGGTTCAAAAAAATTCGTTGGACGACTAAAAATTGAACTTTCGTTAAAAAAAAAGTATTTTATGATTGTAAACCTTTATAAAATTAATTTTAAAATGAAAAAAATTACTATTCTTAGTTAGGGTATGTAATCCTTTGATTTGACAATTTAAAATCAGTAGAGAACATTCTATTCTGGTTAAAATCAATTTTCTATTTTTCAGGTAGTCTATTAACGTTGAGTTATTTACAAAAAAAATGAGCCTACACATTGATCAGGAAAAATTACTAGCTGAGGCTTTTGAGTGCATTATTTCTCTCACTTCCATCACAATGCGAGGAAACTCATAATTTAAAACAAATACAACACAACTTAAATGTATTCCAAATCAATGAAGAGAAACTTCTGCTCCACCAATACCAGAAAATAGAGAAAGTACTCTGACGCCATCAGGATATAATGCTTTCAAGGCTGATAAATGATATGCAACTGTATCTGTTTGGAATGAATTACCCAAACAACACAAGCGTTCAGTCAGACAAGAAGTTCTACGAGTGTGATCTCTATCAAATTTTAATATAAGCTCTATCTCATGGAGCTCTAGAGGGATGAGGTCACTTGGCCCCACCCATACCAAATTCCACTCTTCACACTTTTGAAGTATATATTTCTGCGCACTATCTTGCAGTTGCCCTCGTGCATTCTGAATCATAACTCTTAGTTGATCAACAAGGACAGTGCCACATCGTCTTGAGTCTATGGAATTTTTTTTTGTCATCTGATCCCATGAAGGCCAATACTTTTTTATTTGCGGAAGTTCTTCCTGAATAGTCATGGGGGGAGAGGTTCTTCTTGAAATCGCCAATAGGTTTCCCAGGAACTCCAAAACCAATTAGTTCATTGGGACACAAATTAGGGATTGCATCACATAATTCAAACATTGCTTGCTTGGCTTGCATAGTACCCTCTATGTATTTTTTATACTTCAACACTTTCATTATCTATGTTACAATTTCGAACTTACACAATTTCATTATCTATGTTACAATTCTTAAATATCAACTTTTTTTCAAACTATTGAATTTCATCTTGAATTAAATATATTTTTAATTGTATGATCATAAGTTCTTAATTATCAAATTTAGTTTATTAAAAAATTATATAATTTAATAATTTAAATTAATTGTACCATGGATGAATTTAATAATTTAAATTCATTTATCAACTTGTACACATATACACGTCTCAAGAATAAACATCTACAGATCTAATATATCTCTATGTATTTGAAATGCAAATTGTAAATCTCGAATAAATATACGTATGTAGAAAAATATAAAAATTCATATATACGTACATGTGATGGTATCTAACACTGAAATACTCAATAATCAAATAAAAAGTGAAAGTACATGGATGTCATCAAGGAACTGAAATACACATGTGTACATGTAAACTGGACCTCCAATATAGATGCATCAAAAAATATATAAATCTGATCTACTACTAGAAGGACCCCTCAAGATGCATACAAACAGAACGACCCTCTGATCGAGTCTCCTATACATCCTCTCGCCAAGGCGCATCAACTAAGCCTTGCAAATATATATACATATATACATACATGTGTTAGAGTTCTATCTTTAAAACATATATATACATACGTGCATCATGTACATATACATTCAAATTAAATACAAATTTGCATATCTATATATATATATATATCTAGTTTTCAAAATATTTAAATAACTTTAAACAAACTATTTAAAACTCAAGTACCTGAGCACTACCAGGTGCCTCAATAGAATCATCTCTCTCATGTATATGATGCCCTGAACCAACAGTATGTGTAACCATGTGCACAGCAACCTGTGCCTACATGATTTATTACGAGTTAAAGATTAAATTAAATATTTGCATATATATCTAAATTAAATTTTTCAATAAATGAAATATTTTTTAATTTCATATATATTTAAAATTAAAAATAAATTATATATGTACCTGGGTCTCCAGAGGTGGAGGATGATCAGCAGACTCCATCATATCATCTACTGATGTACCTGAGCCTGAAACTCCATGTCCAACTGCTAGTAAATCTGAGTGAAGTGGACTATGTAACTGGTTGAGTACATCTGGTGTAGAATTAGTGCTACTAGGTCCGAATAACAGGTCCATGTATGATGAAAGACCCAGGGTCGAACTAATATCAATCTTAGATAGGCCTCGCAACTGCTCACCAAAATCATCAAGGCCCTCAGCTGTGATATGGACATCTCCAACTCGTATGCTTGAGTCATCTGTAGAGTGTCATGAGTCTGGTGCCGAATGCTATGAGCTATGCACAGGTGTATCATCTGTCACTAGTTTGGCGGCTTGTGTCTGTGGAACTGTGTCAGGGCTCTGATGCTATCTAGCAACATCCATCACCGCGTGTACTGGAATCCTCTGTGTATCAGAAATATAGCTAATAAAGTGCAACATATCCTCCAAAAAATATAGTGACATATCCATATGTGTCTGCTATCCTGAAAGACCATGAATATTGCCTGGCAGTGGTAGCCCAGCAGCTCTATATGCATCATCAGAGGAGGCACCTGAAGTGCTACTAGATGCCTATGAAGATGGTCGACCAAGTGGATGAGGATGTCGACTATGAAGATAATGACCAATAGAATCTGATGTGATACTAGCTGCCACAGATGCAATGTGCCCAATAGTGTCAATTGCTTCCCTTTGGGAAGAAATGAAAACTCTATCTGCAATAGGCGCATGTGTAGGAATCACAGGAGGCATCCTCGGTCCAACAAACTGTCTAAGATCTGTAGGTGGCAGACGATCTACACTGCGGTACTGGTCACGATCTACCACCCGACCATGCCCTTGTCCGTAATAATTAGGAATATCCAAGTAGTTGACATTGAGCCCTATACGAAACTCAGTGTACAACTGCTGTGCAAAATAAAGGGGTATTTGGTCGTTATTAGGATAACGACCATATGCAGCTAAAAATCATGGATAGATCATGCTAGCAATAATAGGGTCTCTGCATCGTGTGACTCTGTAGCCTCTCACCCTACCCTGTGTCCCCTCATAAGCTAGAAATAACTCTCTCCAGATGACGTCTTTGGGGGCTACCCTCTTGACAACATCAAATGATGCATCTCCTGAAACCTCAGCCCTAAGCTCCCTAGATATGGAAGCTAATATGGTAGGAGTAAATGAATGGTGACCTCTAAACCTAGCTGTCAAATCCTGTAAACTCCTACATATCATAGTACATATGTCTCTATAAACACCATCATTAGAGCTCAATATAGAGTGCTGCAGTCTAGCAACCTCATGCTCTGAAAATGCAAATAATGCATCAATATTGATGCATGGAGGTGGTGCAGCAGGACCTCCAGCAGGAGCTGCAGGTGTAGCCTGACCTGGAACATGAGCCGCACCAAGAGCTAGAACATGAGATGCATGACGAGCCCTACATGGAGGTACATGAGGAGCCCCACCAGAAGCTGTAGCACAAGCCCCGCCACGAGCTACACGAGGAGCCATATTGGGATTTGCATCAGGTGCTGCAATAGGAACCGCATCAACCTGTGTCATAGTAGGAGCCACAGTATGAACTACATCAGGTGTCACACCAAAAGCTGCATCAAGCATATCATGTGAAGCCATATCTGTAAAAATGTATGAAGAGCTAAATTGTCTGTTGTACATACTTTTTTATTTTTAACATTAAAATTTATACACATGTAATTAAACATACATCACACATCATGGACCTAGATAATCTGTAACACATCCAGAACTAGATTAATTTGCATATAAGTATAAGATAACTTTAAAGTTGAGATTTTGGTTATGGTTAGAGTTAATTTTTTATTCTAAGATTTTATTATATTTTGGAGGGTATTATTAGAGAATTCAATTAAAGGGTACCTAATAAATTATTTATATTACTCTTAAATGATAATGTTTCGAGGTTTGAAATTCTTGATTGATATTATTAGCAGAGTGAGTCACTGGACTCGTAGGTGGCTCTCATCTACTGGAAGGGTTACCCTGCTCAAGACTGTGATTCAGGCTCTTCCTATTTATAGGTGTTTAGTGCAAACACCTCCTATGGGAGTTTTGAAAGATTTTGATGCTTTGTCACGACAATTCCTTTGGTCAGGCAATCTCCAATCCTCTAAATGGAGCTTAGTCAACTAGGACATGGTTTGTTTGCCTAAGTTTGCTGGGGGTCTAGGCCTTAAATGTATGGCTCTCGGTGTCAAAGCTCTTGCTGCAAAGTTATACTAGAGATGGTGCAAGAATCAAGATTGGGATTGGGCCAAGATTCTGACCCATAAGTATTTCTTAGGAGTGGAGGTCTAGGATATTCCTAGACTTGAGCTTAATGGTAAGGGGTCCTTTATTTGGGACACCCTTAAAAGGGGTGCTCCTCTTATCAAGGATGGCCTTTTCTGGATCTGTAATGAGGGGTCAAGTGTGTTATTCTGGCCGGACTCTTGGGATGGCCACCTTCCTATTCTCTCTAGTTTTCCCCACCTTTTGCCTCTGTTTCAGGTTTTTTCTTCTGCAGGTTGGACCATGGTAGCTCACTTTAAGACTATTCGGAGGTGTGGATTGATGGAGGTGGATAGTTGGAAGGATCCACAAATTTGGCCCACAGGGGGCTCCTTAGAGATTCAGGCTGAACTGGCGCATCTTCTCTCTGCCAGGCTTTACAGCTCTTCTAAAGACAAAGACATCCTGGCTTGGGGTCCTTGCCCAAAAGGTAAGTTCAGTGTGGCCCAGGGATATGCTCGGCTGGATAGCCAATGTAATGTAGTTCAGGTGGTTCCCTGGTGGAGGAAGGTCTGCAATAAATTTTCTTGGCCGAAATGTAATTTTTTTCTATGGTTAGTTGCGCAAATAAGTGTCTTACTTGGGATAATCTCCAGCGAAGAGGGTTTCAAGGACCCTCTTTCTGTCCCCTATGTATGTTGGATGGGGAAGATGTTTCTCATGTTTTCTTCTTATGTCCTCTCTCTAGAAAGATCTGGCATAAGTGGTGGGAGGCATGGTGCCATAGCCGTATTCATGCAGAATCTCTTATTAAATTTTGGGACAGCCTTGGCAGACCCCCTACGAAAACTTAATTCCTTCAGGTGGCTTGGGCTATTGGACCTTCTTTCATTCTATGGAATCTTTGGTTGGAGTGTAACCGTTAGATCTTCTATAATTCCAACTTGGGAGCCACTAAACTATGGCAGTTGATCCTAACCAGACTTCAAGAGACTATCTCTGCTAAATGTGATATGTCAGAGCCGGTCGATCCTGGTGATTCTCATATTATCAGGAATTTAGGATTAGTGGATAAAGGATTTAGAACTAGTAGCAGTAAGAGAACTCAGCCACGAAAGAGGAAGGTTTGTAGAGTGGGGAGATGGAGTCTTCCTCCTAATGCAGTCCTAAAGATTGATACTGATGGCTCCTCCCATGAGAATCTTGGACTGGCTGGAGTGGGGAGGATTGGGAGAGATGCAAATGACAATGTTATTTTCATATTCTCTATTCAAAAAGGAGTTCAATCCAATAACGTGATGGAGGCCTTGGCCATTAAGGTGGCTATGGAGCGGGCTTGTTCTCTTGGTTGGAGGAGAATGGTGTGTGAGTCTGACTCTCGGATTGTTGTGATATGATAAATAACCGAAGAGTGGATGAATCTAGCTGGCAAATTGCCTCTATTGTTAGAGAGATTATCCACTTGAGTAGCTTTGTGGATGGGATCTCTTTCTATCATATTCCTAGGGAATGGAATGGAGTGGCTGATGTCTTAGCAAAATGGGCATCAGAGAAAGGTGTTGGTTGGGATATTTCTGTTAAGGATGATCTTCTTGCTGATCTTGCTGGGACTTTCGAGCAATTAGTGGAAAAGGACATAATGTAATTGGTTTTGGGTTGGTGTTTTGGTTGGTTGGGTCTGAGGCCTTCTATAATTTGGTTTTATTTGAATAAATTTTTACCCCTTTTTTAAAAATAAAAAAATAATGTTTCGAGGTTTAGGTTTCAAGTTGGGTTACATATATATCATTTAAAACAAGGGTCATACTTCATGTATGTGTATGTATCTCAAATGTAATTTTTAACAATTTAGGATTAGGGTCAACTTGTTTTAATTTTATGTAAGTTAGGCTTCAATTAGGTTTTCAAATAGGGTTTTAGTGTAATTAGGCTCAATTTTAGGGTAAGATTTAAGACCTTATGACACTGTCAGGGTTTACACGGACTTACATAATTTCTAGCATTAAATTTAAGGGTTAATATTAAAGTCCATGGTTAAGAATTTAGGATAAGGGAACTTAGCATATGAAGTTTATGATTTGGTTCAAGATTATGATTTAGGGTATTTATTATCATTTATAATATTGGGTTTAGAAATTAAATTTTAAGGTCAAGGTTAGGGTTTGGATAATGGTTAGGGTTAGGGTTTGGTTAGGTTAGGGTTAGGGTTTGGATGTACATGTATGTTATATTCATACAGGTAGAAATGCAAATTAATCTACATTCTTATATATGTATAATTTAGGATCTCCCCTTAAGACATGTCATTGAATTATATAGTTAATTATATACTTCTAATTATTAAGACATTAAAAATAATAACATATGTACATTTAAACATGAATATTGAAAACATATGTATGTACATCTATATCTACCACATGAACATATTTACATGTACATTTATGAAATAAAATATACATTTTAATCTACATTCTTATGTATAATTTAGGATCTCCCCTTAAGACATGTGTTATTAAATATAGTTAATTACACTTAGTTATAAGATAAATTAAGATCACTAGTTAACATATACACAAATTATACATATAAAAATGTGAATTTATTAAAAATATGTACATACATTTACTTTTAACCATGAACAAATATACATGTACATCTATGTTCAAAATAAAAAATTATACATTTTAATCTATATTTTTACATGTACAATTTAGGATCTAGACCCTTAAGATATGTCATTTAATTAAACTTCTAAGATTAAGACATTAAAGTGAATTTGGCATATTTACATTTAACATTAACACACACACACACACACACACACACACACACACACACACACACACACACACACACACACACACACACACACATATATATATATATATTTTTAAATTTGACTTCTAAAATTTTGTAATGTTTTTCTATTTTTTTTAAAAATATGTTTTCTAATGTTTTTCTAAATTTATTTTCAAAATATTTGAAAACTATAAATTTTCTAATATTTTTTTAAATTTGTTTTCCAAAATTTATATTATTATAAATTTTCTAACGTTTTTCTTATTTGTTTCTAAATTTGTTTTTAAAAATTTATATTAAATTATAAATTGTCTAATGTTTTTGTAATGTTTTTTCTAAGTTTATTTTCTAAATTTTATATTAAATTCTAAATTTTCTAATGTTTTTGCAATTTTAAAAAAAAATTGTTTTCTAAATTTTATATTAAATTATAAATTTTCTAATATTTTTTCTAATTTTTTTAAAATTTATTTTTTAATATTTAAAAAAAAAATTATATTAAATTATAAATTCTCTAATATTTTTGTAATTTTTTTTCTAAATTTGTTTTCTAAATTTTGTAATGTTTTTGCAATTTTTTTTTCTAAATTTTCTAATTTTTTTTTAATGTTTTTTTCTAAATTTTCAATTTTTTAAAAATATTTTTAAAATTTTTTCTAATTTTTAACTATTTGTTTTCTAAATTTTATATTAAATTATAAATTTTCTAATGTTTTTGTAATATTTTTTTTATAAATTTTTTGTAAATTTTATATTAAATTATAAATTCTCTAATGTTTTCGTAATTTTTTTAAAATTTGTTTTCGAATGTTTTTCCTAAATTTTATATTACATATTTTTTACTATTTTTTCTAATGTTTTCTACATAATATTTTTCTGTTTTCTAAATTAATATAAATAAACAATAAAAATATTAAATTAACATTTAGATATGTTTTATAAACTATTAAAAACGTAAATAACATTCAAATATATTTTCAAAACTATTAAAAACTATATAACATTCAAATATGTTTTAAAAACACAAAAAGAATGCATTGAAAACATTAAAATATATTTTGATAATATAAAAAAAATACTTAAAAAACATTGAAAACATTAAATTAATATTATTTTGACATACCCGATAATGAAAATGAGAACGAAAATGAGAAGATGATGTTGACGGAAGTTGCTCAAGTCACACGTTCGCCCAAATGCTCAATGAACAATGCTCGCCGTAAAAATGAATTTGGAAAAGTGAAGAAGACGTTTTAAGCCGCTGAAAATTTTGTCAATATATGTTCGCGCGAACATGTGTTGCGTACTTGTTCACACAAACATGGCACGATATTTTCGCGCAAACACTCGGCGAAAACATGTTCGCGCGAACATGTCTAGGGTGTTCACGCGAACGTACGAGAAATGGAGATGCAAAAATTTGTCATTTTTTTGAAGTTTCTTCCTCCCACAAAAGTGGTACCTAGTATTGTGGGTTCACCCTGCAACCAGTTGTTACACTTCTATTCATTTTGGGTTCCTCCTCCTTGCAGTCGGCTGTTATGGCTCCATTGACCGTTGCCTCTGCTTGCATATCACCTAAGTCTCTATGCCCAAGGATAGCAACTGAAAACCCCCCTGTGGTAGCCAGATTCGCTGAAAAAACATGTCTAAATTGCTAGAGAAAGTGCAAAAAAGTAGTTCTTCAGTTTGCCTCATTATAAATAAAAAAATGAGCTTGTCACTTTCAATACTTCATTATTATGTTATTTATACTTGGAGCTAATGCATGGTGATAATTTTGATTGTGGTAGGTTGGTATTTAATTAAATTACACTTATTGAGGAAATAATACTTAATTTTTGTATATAATAGAGAAATGGAACTTTTTTTTTACATTACATCTTTCTAAATTAAGTTTGGATAGATTCATGAACTATTCCAAAACATAGAAAATCATGCAAGAAGGTTGCATAGAGGTTTTCTTCCTTGTCAAACCCATGTTT
The DNA here is from genome assembly GCA_028749045.1 of Cupressus sempervirens. Taxonomy (NCBI): domain Eukaryota; kingdom Viridiplantae; phylum Streptophyta; class Pinopsida; order Cupressales; family Cupressaceae; genus Cupressus; species Cupressus sempervirens. The sequence goes on along the minus strand of CM053787.1, from coordinate 910,555,540 downwards.
GGTATCAAAGTTTGAAATGAAATAAAGATAAGGAAAGTGTTTTGTAATTATATGAAGTATAGTATGCCTTGGCAATGAAAATGCTTCTTTATTTGCGATTTTTTTTACAATGCAATAGCTTTAACTTAACACAAAGACCTAAAAGGAAATCAAAAAAGAAAAAATAATTCATAATAGATGTTGTAGTTTTCTACATTACTTGATTGAGAAGAAGAGGGAAGACATTGAAGAGTTGAAAACTGGGACATATCTACATCTATGTAGATTTCATTCATTGATAGTAATTCTTAGCCTTGAATAAGGAAAAAAAGCTTTATGTATGAAGAAGATTTTCCTTTAAAATACATTAAAATATTTGAAATATGTTTTTAGAGTGCTTGGATAAAAAAATGTGGAAGAGCTCTTTAAAATCTTGATCTTGGTTCCCAAAATGAGGAGAGATGGGATTCTTGTATACTTCATCAAAAAAATTAGAGGTTGAAACTTAGGTTGCCTTACTAGAAATCTAATTGACCCACTATATTATTGAGTTCAGCCCCTAATTCAACTCTCAACCAAAAGCATTGAGTGTACAGAGCATTATATATAAGGGTGTATACTAAATATGGTGTTGTATATCAACCAATCAAGGCTCAAATTTAAACCATGGGTTGCAAATAACTTGCAAATATCCAATTAGAAAGAACAAATTATTTTGAGGTTGAGAATAAGTATAAAGGCCAAAAATGGTGGCATGGGGCTCATATAGGCTAACAAACTATTTAGTTAGAGAAATAGCTAGTTGGACACATAGAAATAAGGGATCATGTTGATTTTAGATGAAACGAAATGTTATCTGACCCATATTTTAATTTGGGTGTTCATTAAGTACCATACAATGTCTTATTGTGCTTATTAAGATGAGAACATGATAAGGTAGGTGCTAAGAAATCATGAATTTTCTTTAAAAAAATTTACAATGATAAAGTTATACATAGCATTAGTTTGGTATTTTAACTAAAATAGTATTTGAAATTTGAGGTAAAATACTCACCTTTTTTTGCATAACAGGGAAAATGATCTATGGTTTTTGAATACTTTACAAATGTTTTTTTAAAATTGTATAACTCTTATATATGAAGATCACTCTAATTAGGTAGGATGAGAATTAGAGAGAAAATTATTGCAATGGTATGATTAATGCATTGGTTGTTTACATATGGTTCAGAGTATGAACTAGATGAATTTGGGTTTTTATTTAGGTAATCCAATACATTAATTTATATGGTGATTCTTATAGTAATTAAGTAATTGTGCAATAGATATTTTTCTTAATGCTATGTAGTAGTGGTTTCCTATATTATTTCATTGTACTTTTTGCTTGAGGAAATAATGGTTGCCTTTTTACATAATAGTAAAAAGGTGATTTTTATTTTTAATACTTGATTATTATTTTATTTAGTCTTGCAACCAATATATGATGGACCTTGTGATTAGAGAGGTTGAAGATTAGATGACAAATAAAACATATATTGTCATTAATGCATTGTTTGTTTATATGTATGGCTAAGAGTTTTAAATAGGTTGATTTAAATTAATTTTTAGATTATGTTGTATGCCAATATCTATAGTAGATCATCTAATAGTTGGGTATTTATCACTAGTGATGTTTATATTAGTTCTATGTATTAGTTGGTTAACAATATACATTAATATTTTGGCCCATTAAGTGTAGTTTTATATTGGTATCTTATTACATTATATTTGTAGTTTGAGGAAAAAATAATTAACCTTTTGATATAATAGAGAAAAGGAGCTCTTCATTTACTTTTTGATATAATATAGAAAAGAAGCTTGCCATTTTCAATATTTGATTCTATGTTATTTTATCTGTAGTTAATAGATAGTGTAAATTTTGATTAGATAGGTTCATATGGGAGAGGAATTTATGGTCTATTGTGATTAATGTATCAATTTTTTACATATGAAAAGAGTTTTAGGTTAATTTAGATTACTATAAAACTTATGCTCTAAATATTAATTAAAATTATAGTTCATGAAGTAACTAGGTAATTATAGAAATTAGTATTTGCATCTACTCAATGTTGTTAAGCTTTGGTATTTTATTAATTATTATCTAATATTTGCCCTTTTGACATCATAGGAAAAGAATGATTTCCTTTTTAATGATTTCTCATCATACTATTTAATTTAATATTTAATTTTGTCGTTATTGTATGCAATATATTTGTTTTTCATTATAAAAAAATATTATTCAATTTAATTTGTGATATTTTAATGTCAGAATTCTTTAGAAAAACTAAGAGGGGGTTGAATCAGTTCTCCAAGGTCTAGATGTATAAGTAAAACTTTTCAATGCTTAGTTGACCCATATCCATAAAACCTTATTATGCATGCATCCATTAGATAATACAATACTTAAACTTTGTAGGTTATTGTCCTAGGTCAAAACAACTTTTCAGAAATGTAAATATGAAACATAACAGATTCAATAACACGTTTGACACAAAGATTTATGTGGAAACCCAATTTGCAAAAAAACACTAGTAACATGCTATTAATTGTCACTCTTCTGAAGTGATGCCCTATGAAAGGCCAACCCTATTAAAGGTTACAATAGACACTGTTAAATGTGATCTAGTTAAAGGATTTCAATCACCCTATTAGGAGTGAGCCTTGTTAGAGGACTTTTGACCATTCCATTAGAATGTTACTTAGTTAAAGGATTTACAAATGACTATTAGGTCAACCTTAATCCAAAGGATTTACCCTAGATTGATACAATGATTAGAAAGTAATAGTAAGGCTTGATATGATAAAAAATTACAACACACTTACATATTATTGATCTCTATTTCAGTCCTACATTCTACATGGCATTCACAGACTTCATCTCTAATGTCTTGTTCACCCTTCAAGAGTTCATACTCTTAAGCCTTCTTGCTTTTCATGCCAACTGCAATCACTTATTTTCAGCCACTGAATGAAGCAATACCATAGACTCCTTGTCTTCCTTAGGTTCTCGTACATGACAACCTTTTCTTCTAGCCAACTCTCTCTATAAATAGAGAACAAAGGTATTTTTCTGCTTAACCACAATTGTCTATTTTAAGGTTAGGTAGGATTAGGTATGATACAATGAATCTACCCACTTTTCCATTCAGTTCCTTAGAAACTTCTTCCTCAATCTTCCTTGAATACACCTCAAAATAGTTTACCTTGGATTCTATACCACCAACTCATCATAGTTATCTTCCACATGCTTCACACAATTCAAGGAAAGAAATAGGTGGCTTAGATTCATCAAATCTTTGATTTAACATGAATACTAACACTCAAAATAAATATATTATCACTCAACTTCTATAAATTTCTTCCACTTGGCCAACTTTAGTTTGCTTGGTGAACACTAAAGTTTACTAATGTCTGATATCAACCAAAATTTACTCGGCACATACTGACAATCACTCGACTTGCACTATTTTTCTTCTTTGCTCAACATCTCTTATTTTTCACTCACCTTCCATTGATTTTTTCTTGGCTTGCACTAATTCTTCAACAAGGCTCGATAGACACATTTCATACTTGATCTTCTTCTAGTCTTGACTTGAGTAATCTTTCATTTCAGACTTTAAGTAGATAAATAATACACTATAGTATCAATTTCTTACTTGGTCTTAGTGCTTCTTTTACATACCAAATAACTCAAAAAATTTCTAGGTGCTATTATTATCATCTCTTTTCAAATCCTCTTCATCAATCAACTCAATAATAGCTTTTAGACCAAAAAACAATTGTCTCACTAGCAGGTAGTAGGTTTGACATCATTGACAAAAAAGAAAGCTTGTTCCATTATAGGTTCTTCACTTCAAAACAATCTCATATGAACAATCCCCCTCTTTGGCATTGATGGCAAACCAATACCGAAAACAATACCAAAAAGAAAATAAATCTTTGAAATTTCTCCCTCTATCAGTGTAATATATGTCTTTTCTCTATGTAGGGTAATCTGAGCTTTATCATGTTCTTATATTGTTTACTATATCTTCTCCCTTTGACTTATATCTCGCTCTTTTTTACTTTTAAGTATCTATCTCTGTCTACCCTGATCTTATATCTCCCTTAGTACTTTCTCCCTCTTACTAGGTAGGTGTATTTCTTTAGTTTTATATCTCCCTCTTTGACAACAATGCCAAAGACTTGACATCTCTGTATACAAATATAATCAATTCTAGATTCTCCCTCTATCACCTTTCAAGTGATTGTAAATCTTCTAATTCAATTCCTTCATTACTTTAGGCAACTCCTAAAGTAATATTGACTACATCAAGTTGTAAGTTACAACATTCAACTCTATTGATGCAGGCCACTACTTATGCTTCTTAAGTAGCTTTAGATAGGGGTATCACCCCTAGTTTATCTCTTAGATACTCATGAGCATCCTTAGGTAAATCTTTTGTGAAGATATTAGCTATCTATTCTTTTGTATTCACATATTCCAATATCCTCACTTCTTTGTCTTGAACTGACTCTCTCAAGTAACAATATTTGATTGCAATGTGCTTAGTATTTATGTGCATCATAGGGTTATTTTCAATATATTTATAGCACTTGTATTATCACAATAAAGTACCATATGTTTAGTGATTTCCTCATTTGTACCTTTGAGTAACTATTTGGTCCATACAATGTTTGTACAATTTACTACAGTAACCACATATTTAGCTTCGACAATAGATCAAGATACACAATTTTGTTTCTTGCTAGTCTAGGTGACCAACCTTTTTCCTAATGAAAATTCTCCATCACCTGTGCTCTTTGTATCATCAATGTTTCCAACCCAATCAACATTTGTGTAGGCTCTCAACTCAAATTTTTCATTTTTCTTGCAGTATAGACCATAATCTTTTGTTCCTTCAAGATATCTCATAATTCTTTTAACAACCATCAAATGATTCTCCATAGGATTAGTAGAGAATCTTGAAACAATCCCTATAGATAATGAAATGTCATGTCTGCTATGCATAACATACTACAATTTGTCAATCATAGACCTATGCAATGTTTGATTAACATCACCTAAATCATCATGTCACCATAGGTGTGCTAATTGGTTTTGAATCTTCCAATCCAAAAAAATTCAGTATTTCCTTCACATACTTAGACTGAGTGATGTATATACCATATTTCATTTGATATACTTACAAATCAACAAAAAACTTGATCTCTCCAAACATAGAAATCTCAATTTCTTTCTTTATTTCATTTGCAAATGCCTTACATAAAGTATCTTGACCTCCAAATATGATATCATCAACAAAAATTTCAGCTAGTAAAATACCTTTACTTCCTTCTGTCTTCAAGTATAGATTTTTGTTATCATCTATCTTCACAAGATAATTGTGGAGCCTTTCATACCATGCTCTTGGGGCTTTCTTTAAACCATATAAAGCTTTATGCAGTCTACATACCATGTTCTTTTTGTTAGCATCAACAAATCTTTTTGGTTGTTCTATGTAAACCTTTTCTTCTAATATTCCATTTAGAACTTCTAACTTCACATCCATTTGATAAACTTTGAAACCTTTGTATGTAGAGTAAGCAAGCAGAGTTCTTTCTCCTTCGATTCTTACAATAGGGGAAAATGTTTCTCCATAGTCTATTCCTTCTTCTTGTGCATACCCCTTGTAAACTAATCTTACCTTCGCGTGGCCTTCAAACCTTGGTTTAGGCTCAAGAATCGCACCCCCGCTCTCAAAGATTCCAGAGATGTTTTTTCAGCATCAGGAGTCTACAAAGTTTCTTGCTCTTGCGGGATTCCGTATATTGGTGAAACTGGTCGCTCTTTCAGCACTAGAATCAAGGAGCATAGTGCCGACATTAAACACGACAGGGTTCATCAGTCTGCTTTAGCGGAGCACTCGTCAGCCACTAAGCACCACATTTGTTTAGAAGATGCCCAAATCGTATCCAAGGAGGACAACTATTTCAAAAGGAAGCTCAAAGAAGCTATAATTATCAACAGTCACCCTGTCAACCTCAACAGAGATGATGGGTGGACCTTAAACCCTTCGTGGATTCCTTTGCTGACTCAAGACCAACAAACTTGATCCTTTGGTGTTCTGAGCCCGTCGGTCTCCCCTCGCCTCCTTGCTCCTAGTTTCTCCCTAGTTGGTGGCCTGCTTGAGGTTGGTGATTGCTCTCTTCCTTTTCTTCTTTTCTCCTTCCTTTCGCTGTGTTGTCGGTATCTTTAGGACGTTCCCATCTTTGGTTCCTTTGTTCCCTCTTACTTTTTGGTGGTCCCTGAGGTTCTTTTTATTTTTATTTTTTATTTTTCATTTTTATTTTTTATTTTTATTTTTTATTTTTTATTTTTTCCTTGTTGACCCCCCTTTTTAAAAATATTTTGTTTCTCATTCTTAGCTCATTCTTATTGTTATTTATTATTTGGTCTATTTTGGTTTTACGTTCATTTATTTTTATTTCTATTTTTATTGTTTTTTCAATTAGTGTTATTATTATTCTCATTTTGTGAGCGCTTTCATTGTTATTTATCATTTGTTTGTTTGTTTTTATTTTTTATTTTTTATTTTTTTATTCTATTTAATTTTTTATTTTTACTTTTATTTTTTATTTTTATTTTTATTTTTCTAATTCATTTATTTATTCTTTATTACTTTATCTCCCCCTCAATCCACGTGTCCCCCCCCCCCCCCCCCACCTCCTCTCCTTCCTCTTGTTATATCTTTGTGTTTTCTCCAGTCTGCTGCTTATTATTATTTTTCTCTAGCTCTTCATCCTGATGATGGATCACTGTGTGTGATCCGAAACGTTGATGCAAAAAACTTACAACACAATCAAATTCCAGAAGTACGACCAGTTTTTACTAATGGATTGTGGAAAACAAATGACACTAATCTTACCTTATTCCTTGTGACTTCACTATTTTCATCTAACTTGTTTCTATAGACCCATTTGGTTCCAATCACATTTTTGGTTTGGGAACTAGAGTCCATGGCTTGTTCTTCTCAATCTTCTCAATCTCATCTTTCATGGCTTTACTCTAGTCCTCATTTTCTAAGACATCTATCACTGTCTTAGGCTCATGCATGCTCAACAAACATGTATCACTTCTCATCTTGTTCCTTGTCATTGGTCTAGCATCTTTATCATCAATAATTTTCTCAACAGGGTGATATCTTTTGACATACTTTGACAATCTTGGTTCTACTCTACTTTCCTCATTAGGCTTGTCAACTTCTGAATCACTATGTACTTCTCTATTTGATAATTCAAAATTTCTTTCATGTACATTAATCTTAGAATCAAAATGAGTCCTAGCTTCTATGTGCAACTCGGCTCCTAACTATAGCTCAGTTCTTGAATGCAACTCAACATTCATTGTATGTGACTTGAAAGTAACTAAAACTTGCTACTGATTTGCAACTTAATTTACAACATTTTAATCACCAAGGATACCTTTATAAAAGTATACAAATGATTTGTACTCCTCTAGTTCCTTCATATGTTCAGCTTAATGTACCTTTGTATATTCATCAAACTTAACATTTGCACTTTCCACAACTTTGTTAGTGTTAGTATTTAAACATGTATAAGCTTTACTTCTTGTGGAATAGCCAAGGTCTTCACTTTTTGCATCTAACTTACCATTCCTGAAATCCTTAAGAATGTAGCACTTTCTTCCAAATATCTTAAAATTTTTTACATTGGGTGAGTATCCATACCATAATTCAAAAGCTGTTGAATGAGTACCTTTCTTGACTTACAAATATTCCTGCTTGCTTCAACCCTTGCATCTTCTTCAATAGATCAAGCTCAAAATCCACGAGAATGAATTCTCACTTCAATTTCGCTATCATCCAATCCCATCTACTGATTTTGTCCTTTCCCTTACAAATTTGCTCCAACTAACCCTCCTACCACCAGATCTTCACATGTCCCTTTAGTCTTTCCTTTACAAACTTGACCCTATCAAGATCATCAATATATTCATACTCAAAGTACTCCATTTTATTGATCTAATTGATCAGCTCCTCTAGGTTAAGATTTTCTAAAAATGTGGGGACCTCAAACTTAGGTCTTTTTCCAATCTTGGAGATGGCCCTGAAGAGCCTTTCTTCCTCTGGGTCTAGCACTATCTCTACTTTGGCATTTTCTTTTACTTCGTCCTCACCCTTGCTTTCATCTCTTATGGGAAGATTCATTCCTCTACACATTTTTTCTTCCAATGCTTACATTTTTTTTGGAGGGCTCAAAAACCTTCTGGTGTAACACCTACAACACTTCCACCACACTCTCTTTACGGAGGTATTTTCACACTTCTGCTAAAACCCTAGTGCAAACTACAAATTGAATGAAACAAAGAAACAATAGAAAATGTGAGAACAAAATATGAACTTCTTACTTGCACTCCAAATGCAGAATTATAGAATTTAGAAGTACAATATGCTAGATAAGCTATGAACTATCACCCAAAGTTGTTTTACACATATTTCAAGCTTTTCATAAATAGGCAATTTTATGCTTCTCAGGAAGCTTCTAGAAGCTCAAAATTAATACCTAGGTCTGAAAGACCCTAACAATACATATAGAGTCAACTAAATACATTTTTGACAAATTAGTTTAGAAATTTTGGCAGCCCAACTTCGGAATGCCATAACTCTTGAACTGTTGCTTTGATTGGCTATTATTACCACTTTTAAAAAACATCAGCTCTTGATCTACAAGCTTGGAAATTTGCAAGCACTCTTCTGTTGAGTTTTTGGACCTCATCTGGGCACTCTAAGGCCTCCAATGGTGAGCTTGAAGAATTTCTTTGTAAATTTTTCACTGAAAACCCATAATAACTTCTCTAATACTTAAGCTAGATAAATGAGATTTTTATGGTAAGCTTATAACTCTAGAATGGACCTTCCTATAGAAAATGAGAACATTTCAAGCTCATATGAAAAACTTACTAAAAATAGCATGTTCCCATTAATAGTAACCACCCTATCTACTAGTCCTTGTTAAGATAAAAAAAAGCCTAAAAAGAAAATATTTTTGGGCAATGCAAGATTGCTCTTACACCTAGGATGCTCTTGCATCAACTTTGCAACCTAAACTATTTAGTTGTGACACACTCAACATATTATAGTTAAGTCCTTCAACAAAATAAGCATTATCACACATGATTTTTTGTATGAGTTTGATAGATCATTTTCCTTTTATTAGATAGGATGCATCATTACCAAACCTTAAATTATTTCCATCATAATAATTTAGGTTAATGAACTTATTTTTATCTTCAATCATGTGATGTGAACATCCACTATCAATGATCCATCTATCACTCTTGTTTACATAAGGCACCAGCACAGTTGCCTCATCCTCATTAGAATCATCCTTCATTGCAACAACATACACCACTTCATCATCATGGTCGTTAGATCGATCTTTGGTTTCCTCTTCAACAATGTAGCAAAACTTTTTACATTTATCTTTGTAATGTTTATTGTCCTAATCTCTTTTACTTTTGTATTTGTCTCCACCTCTATTGTTCTTCTTCTATGGACATCTAGTAGCAATATGACCAATGTCATTGCAATTAAAACACATTATAGGTAACTTACCTTTGAATTTTTATTTGCCTCTATGGCATCTCCTTGCTAGAAGTGCTTCAAGTTGCTCTACATCCTCCTCAACTATATCATTGTCACTAGAAACATATTTGACCTTTTTTAAATTTTTCTTTAGGTTCCTTTAACGATAGTTTAGCTTTGAAAGCAAATCCAACATTCTTAGTTTTAAAGTTATTAAAATTAGAGAGTTGAAAGGAAATATACCTACCTACCAAACCTTCAAGAGTCAAATTAGAACCTTGTATACATCTTAATTCTTGTATGGCAGAAACTCTAATAGCATAGATGGGCAACAGTCTTCTCAATACTTTTCTTAATACATTCTCATCACCAATTTTACCATTAGCTCCTCTTAAAGAATTAAAAACATCTTTTATTCTAGAGCAATATTGAGAAATGTTCTCAGATTTGTGCATTCTCATGTCATTGTACTTACCTCTAAGACTTTCATATTTGGCTCTCAAAACATTTGTGTCTCCTCCATAAATGGTGTGAAGAGCATCCCACATCCTCTTTGTAGTATCACAACTCTTGATGTCATTGAACTCAAAATATCTTAGGGTAGAGGAAATCTCCAACATTGCCTAATTGTGTTCTTTCTTCTCATATAGATCATCAATAGTTAAGGCTCTAGTAGGGTTAGCATGCTCAGTAGTGATGGCAGATTGTGCATGGTCTCCAAGACTTCCTAGGTGTATCTTCATTAGACTTTTCCATGCAGGGAAGTTCTCCTTATTAAGCTTGGACACCTCTCTTTTAGACATCCTGATCTTTTTTTTCTAGTACCTTCAAACTAGTCCTCTTAAGTAATATGATACTCTGATACTAATTGTTGGAATTCTTTATAATAACTAAGAGGGGGGATGAATCATTTATCCAAGGTCTAGATGTATAAATAAAACTTTTTAATTCTTAGTATGTTGGACTAACCACCAAAATTCTCATTTGAGATTCATGACATGACTTAACCACCTCCTATGTTCTATAAGTCTAGTGGTTGTATCAGGCATTAATAGGTTGATCTTTTGGTGCAATGACAACCCTAGCTTATAACAAGTTGTATCAGAGCTTGGTCATAGATTTGAATCTCCTCAAGTAACGTTAAAGGGAGATTGTTGGACTAACCACCAACATTCCCCTTCCAGATTCGTGATATGAATTAATTGCCTCTTGTGTTCTATAAGTCTAGTGGTTGTATCAAATATTAATAGGTCGATCTTTTGGTGCAATGACAACCCTAGCTTGTAACATAGTAGACCCATATCAATAAAACCTTATTATGCATGCATCCATTAGATCATATAATACTTAAACTTTGTAGGTTATTGTCCTCAGCTAGAACAACTTTGCAAAAATGTAATTGTGAAACATAACAGATTCAATAACTCATTTGACACAAGGATTTACATAGAAACCTAATTTGTGAAAAAACACCGGTAATGTGCTACTAATTCTCACTCTTATGAAGTGATTCCCTATGAAAGACCAACCCTATTAAAGGTTACAATACACATTCTTAAATGTGACCTAGTTAAATGATTGCAATCAATCTATTAAGAGTGAACCTTGTTAGAGGACTTTAGACCATTCCATTAGAATGTCACCCATTTAAAGGATTTACAAATGACTATTAGGTCAAGCTTAATCCAAAGGATTTACTCATATTGATATAATAATTAGAAAGTAATAGTAAGGCTTCGTTTGATAACAAATTACAACTCACTTATAGATTACATTTTATTTTTTTAGTCCTCCATTCCGCTTGGCATTCACACACTCCATCTCTAATAGCTTGTTCACCCTTCAAGCATTCATACTCTTAAGCCTTCTTTCTTTGCATGCCAACTGAAGTCACTTCTATTCAGCCACTGAATGAAGCAATACCCTAGATTGCTTGTCTTCCTTACATTAACACACATGACAACCTTTGCTTCTAGATAGCTCTCTCTATAAATAGAGAACAAAGATCTTTTTTCAATTAACCACAATCATCTATTTTAGGTTTAGGTAAGATTAGCTAGGATACAATGAATCTACCTACTTTTCCATTTGGTTCCTCTACAAACTTAATCCTCATTCTTCGATTAATATGCCCCAAACTAGTTTACCTTGAATTTTGTGCCATCGGCTCATCATAGTTATCTTCCACATGCTTCACACAATTCAAGAAAACAAAATAGTTGGCTCATATTCATCAAATCATTGATTTACCATAAATACTGTCACTCAACATCAATATGTTGTCACTTGGCTTCTATATTCTTCTTCCACTTGGCCAGCACTAGTTTACTCGACAAATACTAAAGTTTAATAATGCTCGACATCAACTAAACTTTACTCATCATAGACTAATAATCACTCAACTTGCACTATTTTTTTCATTGCTTAGAACATCTTTTTTGTCACTCAACTTCCATTGATTTCAACTTGGCTTGTACTGACTGCTCAGTAAGGCTCAAAGGAAACATTTCATAGTTGATCTTCTTCTAGTCTTAATTTGAGTAAACTTTCATTTCAAACTTTAAGTTGATAAAAAATACACTATAGTATCAATGTCTTACATGGTCTTAGTGCTTCTTTTACATACCAAATAACTCAACCTTTCTCTACATGCTATTGTTATCACCACTTTTCAAATCCTCTTCATCAATCAACCAAATGATAGTTTTTAGACCAAAAAACAATTATCTCGCCAGCTAGTAGTAGGTTTGACATCATTGAAAATATAATGATTGTTCCATTATAGGTTCTTCACTTCAAAACAATCTCATATCAACATTTAATAGTTATTGTGGGAGTATATCTCATAATTTTCATTATAAATATAACATGTACTTCATGATGCATGGCTAAAAAAACCTTAATGATTGCTTATTTAAATCATTTATGGTCAAACATTAACAATTCATAGAATACAATGTAAGTTGGATAATATGCCAATTGTCATTAGAGAGTTTAATAAAAATATTAAGTACCACAATATTGCATGAACAATCTTTGGATAAACTTGTAATACATAGCCAAAACATACATTTTCAACAGTATGTTGAATGTGTGATGACACATCTCAACAATTTGTGATATAATTTTTTTTCTAAATTTTTTTAATCTTATTAGTTACTTTAACCAAAAATAATAATTTAAAACATAAAACTTTTTTAAATAAAATATTTCTAAGAGTTACACATGGAAGTCAATGTATAGGAAAATACATAAGAAATTATATAGAATTTCATGCAAATATGATGAGAGAATCTTCCATCACATGTCTTTCATAAAGCCTACTAGGTTGCATGTTTAACCAACCAAATTATAATTGATGATCTTAGAAGCTTGGGCTTACAAAGACAAATATTAATGTCTTTCTTTTGTCTAGCTTTCATGTACTTTTACTAATCCTAGATCTCCAACTATACATCCAACAACACCAGAAGTCAATCTATCAGGCTAATTATTAAAAAAACATAGGTCCCTCCCCAAAGGAGAATTCAATGACCTCACAATTAAGAAAAAAAAAACCTCTATGGGGATAGATATATGTCTACACATGATCCAAGAACCAAACTCCAAGGTCATAGAAATCTTTTCTACCATATAAAACCACACTAAAGCCAAATCTACATGTTAGTTGGACTACCAATAATGAACACACCACAAGAAAAGAGAAAGCATAACTCCATCATATGAATGAATTAGCTTTTGTGGACATATGAAAAGGATCCAAGATAGGTCCAAATTAAGGAGCCAACTATGTAGAAAGAGAAAGCACAGACAAAAAAGCCTATTCTTTAGGTAATAGATGAGAACAACTAAAAGAAATATTTTGTTGGTTGATGTGAGATTTCCAAAGCACCCAAGATGCTCTTGCATCAACTTTTTTCCTCTTCCTTGCTTTAAAAGTATCAATGACAAGAGAAAAAATCCTTAGAATAGCAAGCTAGAGAGTCACCTTTTTAAATCCCATGCACCATTTCCTCTTATTCATCAAGATTCCTTAGGCCCTCATTGGTATCCATTAGTTCCAACTTGGTAATATAAACCACTTTATTTAGATAAGATTAAACCTAACTTAATGTATCATCTAGATCATGATTTTCTTTTCATGATCTTAATTTAGATCAAAAATACCTTTTTCTAGGTTATAGGCATTGGATATAATATCATCTATTTTTTTCATATTAATAGAGTCATTTTTAGTTTATCTCGTACCTAATATGACCTAGTTAAAAAATCACTTTGGCTATCTAGGAAATTGCTCAAGAATTTTCCCACAAAACCCTAATCTTTTCAAGTGCAACCCTTTTTGCTAGTGGTTTCTTTCCTACCTCAAGAGGAATATTTGAACCTAAATTTCTTTCTCCATATTTTCACTTTTAGGTTTAGATACAATATCCTTAATAGAAGGTAGATAAATCTTCTCTCTCAAAGGGGATTTTATGTTGATAGTAGGGGAACTAATATGTTTAGTTCTGATTTTATATTTACCCTTATTGATGGGTTATTTTCCTCATTTATTGAGAAAACTCATCCATCAAATCTTGCACAAACTCTTGGGATGAGACATAGTATGAATTTGTGTGGTAGGAAATGTGAATCAAGGATACAAAACCTAAGTTCATTACATTACCTACTTTTCATGTGCAAGTGTGTGATATAGAAAAGGGAAAGATACAGAAGAGAAACCTTTCAGTTACAATTCTAGAAGACTAGGCCTAAGGATATCAATGGTAAGCAAGCAAACAAGGCACACCAATGCAAACTAGGTCTAGAATAATAAGGGAAATATGTCCAATTGCTCAAAGACCCTTAATGCATGTGTGTATATGCTAGATATAGATATGTTGAATTTACAAAAGAGGGAGAATGAACTCACATTTGAAGTATATTTTTTTCTTGATGTAGTGATCAAAATGGGAGGAAAAATTCACATTTGGATTTGAAACAGTATGATAGATGACACCCAAAAATCTTGCAATGACCTTTTTTGAGTATCTAAGAGGTAAATTGGGAGTCCTTCCTCTATCCAAAATTCACTAGTAGAATCTTCATTCTACATCAATTCATGGATGAATTGTAACAACTTTATGGTGTTGATGCTAAACTATTCACGCCTTAGGGGTATTTATGAAGTTCTAAAATTGACTCTAATGAAACTGAAGTAATCTCTACAAGCAAGGTACAAGGATAACTATAAGGTTTACTAATCCTTCATGTTGAAATTAATAATGACCTTTGGCATTATTTTCAACTGGGGAGAATAGACTAAAATGGTATAAGGGTATGTGCAGGATCATGGTGTGCCAAAAAGTGGTGATGTGAAAAAAATAGAGTTTGAAAATGTCTAAAAGTGTTTCAAAATCCACTTTGACATTTTTACACTCATCCTAATACCAAAGCTAAAAAAGTAGGCCCCAAGCCTTATTGGGTATCCATTTGATATTAGATACCCGATAACTATGTTGTTATTAAAAGAAAAACAAAACCTGAGGGTTGCTATTTTGACAATGTGTTCACTTTTTTAACTCAGATATCTGATTGTAAAATAGATACGTGATAAGGTAAGTAACTTTAGGCTTTTTTTTTTAATGTTTTCAATCAATTTTATTATAAATTTATTAAATTTTATTATAAATTTTTTATTTTTAATTGAATTTGTTAAAATTTAGGTTTCTCTTATAGAAATTGTTAAAATTTAAGTATTTTTAAAATAAATTATGTTTTGCGAATTAATAGGTATGGCTAACCAAAATGATGATACTGAGGCAAGGAATATTGTTCCTCACAACCCCCCACCAAACGATCTAGTGCCCCCTCAAAATCATCCACCAAAAGATCCTTTACCCCCTCAAAACCCTCCTCAAATCGAGGATTCGATATTTGAAAAGCTCACCAAATTGAGGGATTTGCGAACAACATATAATATTGTACCTGCATTGGCTCCTATGTTATCCATGTTAAAGACCATAGTGGATAACATTGAAACACTTAACGACGAACAAAATGTCACTCTTTGTTGGCATGACGAAATGGATGAGATTTTTGATGATGGGTTGGACTATGATGAGGTTGCAACCCTCAATATAAGTAAAGATTATTTGGTTTCCCTTTTTGCAAACCCAAAAATTGGTTTACCAGTCAACCACAGAAAACCCAAACTATTGATTAAATGGTGCACAAATGATGCCATAAGTGCAAACTTTTGCAATCATTGGTGGATGGTATTTAACATCCCTCCACATAGCAATTTAGAGGTGTCATTTTATTTCCTTAGAAAATTGTATGCAAAATTTTTGTTGGACCTTAAGGTGAACTATTGGAGCATGAAGCCCAACATGGGTGTAGTATTAGGATCTCTTTAGGATAGACCCTCTTCCCAGTGGAAGAAAGCTAGCACTTTTGTCCCCTGTACTGATGTCTCCCCCCCTCCTTGAGTGCAACATCCTGATATCATTGTAGAGGCTAACTCTTAGACTATTAGAGCCATCGATAGATTGAGTAGCCTATTGATATCCCAAGCTAGGTCAGCGTTGCCTCCCCGTGTTGATGATGTTGGCACAAGTTCATCATCAATGAGCTCATCACATGTTTGTGTCCCCGTACTTGCATAATGTGCAAGAATATTTGTCTGGGTCCCATAGGTGATCATTCTAAGTATTAGTTTGTATTTCACAAGGATGCACTAGATGCACATGCAAAGGCTACAGACCCTGATGCGAGAGAGGAGGGGCATGCAGAGGCATGGACTCCTTCTGTGTCGGTACATGTATACATTTTTTTGTTATAAAATATGCAATTTAAAGTTAATCTTTATAATAGAGTAATTTTAATTTTTAATCCATAATGACTTATACATGTATGTGATCTTCATTCATCTTTAGTTGATGACTGAGGAGGAGCTAAGACAAGTTGATGATGCCATGCTCTCAGCAATTTCATTTAGCCTTGAGACATCTACAGTACATTATGTTGTGTTCTTATTGTTTTTTCTATTTGATATTGTAGCATATATGGTTTCTAATCTTTCCTTTATCTTGTAAGTACCACTTGTCCCTAGGGGACAAAGTGCGAGGGATGAGCCATGACCCATTGAGAAAGGAAAGGTAATTAGGTGCTTTCTATTTGATTAAATATCGATGCATTCTTTTAAAATTTTTGTTGTAATGAAATTTAATTACATTCTTTATTGTATAGGGCATGGCTATTCGTGATGAGCCCATGCAAATTTTGGATCTTAGATGCTTAGGAATTTCCATTTTCACTGAGAGCCCCATTGTATGTATAAGTATCAGGGTGGACCCACAATAATGGGTTACACTTTTTTGCCTAAACTGACATTGAACTATGAATTTTAAATAAAACTTTCACATTCAGATGTGAATTGCCATTTAACGGTAAGGAATTTGAAGATGAAGTAAACTAGAGTCCTTTAGGATTTTATATGAAGATTCTAAATATTTTTTAAAATATTTTTTTTTAATTGATTTGATTGAATTAATTTTTCTCCCAAGAAAATTGCTATGTTATCAAAAACCTGATTTTTAAAAAGTGACATTGTTTTTGACACACATAAATTTTTTTCTATAATAGATATCAATATAATTCTTTCGAATTTAGTTTTTTAACATCCATACCAAAACCACAAAGGTGATTTGATGTCTTTATCATTAGTATTTCATATTTTATCAGAGTTTAAAGTTGACCTAACACTAATTTGGACATACATGGCTTTTGACACATGTAACTTATTATATATTTATCCAATTTCAAATTTATTTATTTTTATTGAAAGAGGACTCAAATACAGAGACCGTAGTTATTTTTCAAAATTTTTATTCTCTTATTTACTATTTTTCCATGAGCGTTCAATATATAGGTTTATTTTTTATAATGAGCCTCTGTTCAATTAACGTAAAAAAATGTATACTGAAATTTTTTAAAATTTTATCAAATCCATATTCATTAGAAAGCTCATTCTAAGTACTTGAGTCATGGAAAATGACATGTCTTTAGTGCTCCATCTAAACCTAGAAATTGAACCTGAAAGCCATGAAAACAACTAAGAATGTTATAGGCTTTGTAAAAGCTATCTACTTTACTAGTTTCGATAGAAACTAACTTTCTATCAAAAATTTTTTAATACTTTCGATAGAAACTATTTTTAGTTAGTTTCTATCCAAACTAATAAGGCTGAGTTTTCATGTAAAAAATAGTTTCGATAGAAACTAAATAGTTCCTATAGAAACTAAAAAATAGTTTCTATAGAAACTATTTAGTTTCTATCGAAACTATTTAGGATAAAAAAAATTTGCATAGTTTGTTTCCATCGAAACTACCATCAAAAGTAGTTCTGATAGAAACTTTTATAGTTTCTATCGAAACTAGATGATTACATTCTATCGAAAGTTTTTCGGCAAAAAATCTGACTTTTGCGATTTTTGAGGAATTTCTTCCTCCAAAAAAGTGTAACCCACTATTGTGAGTTCACCCATCATTTATTTTTTATTTTCCTTATTTTCATAAATAAATTCAAAACTAATTTCTATGATATTAACAACTACTACTTTGTATCTCATAGGAAACTCCTAGTGCACATGAGGTTGGATGGGAGAGTTTTGTATCTTTGATGATGTAGCCACTATATCCTAAGGAGGAGCCTACATTAGTAAGTTGTAGTTTGAATTCTTGATCATATGTTATAAATTTAGCATGCTATGAATTATAGTATTATAGTTTAAGTTGTAGATTCATCTAAAAAACATATTTGAACATACATAGGCCACAATCAGTGAGGTACAAGCATTGTCAAGGCCATACGACAGGACTCCTAACCGGCATAGGAGGTTAATGATAAAGGTATTTATGATGAAAGTTTAATAGTATAAATCTTCATTAAAAAAAAGATCATTATTCATCTTAGTAATTCAATGTTAGATACAAAGAATCATATAATTTTAGTAGTCTAACTTTGGGTTTTCCTTTTTTGTTTATGTAGGAGGCATCTGATCCACCTAGTGCAGTGAAGAGGCTACATTTTGATCATCCACTAGTAGCCTAGAATAGTATAGTTTTCATAGGATGCTTCATGAGACATTTTGAGATGGCATATGCCACATTGTTTATAGAAACATTGATATTATACACATTCTGATGGCATGATCAGCCACATTTTGTATATGGATCTATGTATTTTGATATATATTTGTGTAATTTGTCTATGGATACATGAACTTTGATATATATTTGTGTAATTTGTCTATGGATACATGTATTTTGATATATTTTTGTCATCTATGTGCACAATGATATACATATTAATTTAGTATCTAGCATTGTTCAATTTATCATGGATCATGTGTATTGTTCATCTTTATGGAATATCATTAGTTTTGGTCATATTTGTTATACTCGATTCAAATACAATAATTTGTGAATAAAATTTTAACAAACTTTATTATCAAATTTGGATGCAATGTTTAATTTGAAGTGCTATAATGACATAAACACACTTGTTAACCTCCTACACAAGGTTTACATAACCCCAAATCTGATTCTAAACTCCACCTTCAACCTTGAAACTAAATCTTGGCTTCAAATCTAATCTCAACAAGCTTAAGGACTCCACTCCTCAACCATGGATTCTATTCCCAACCATGAACTCATTCCTAGACTTGTAATCTTTGATAACTAGCCCTTCACTTTGTTACTATCCTCATACTACAACTTTTCAATTTCAACATAACCTCAAAATATCCCAACTTAAGAGACTTGATTAGATCAAACCTGTTTAACTTGATTCCCCAATACCATATCCATATGAATAACATCTATACATTTCTCACATTGATTATATTATCCATACTAATCCACTTAACAAAAATTAGGAACCAAATCATCCAAAACATAACTTCTTGCTAAACTTTGTATAGACCCAAACACAATCATTCATAACTTTTGAACCATACTTGATTTCCTCAATCCAACAATTGAGTAATGAATTCTATCATTATGTAAACTAGCTTCATTAATGCATTCTATCATTTCACACCTTATATAGGTGTTTCCAACCTTGTATGGTCGTGCTCAAACCCCTAACTAACTCTTTGAACTCATTTTCACTTTGCATGAAAAAGTTGCAAAAGTTGCAAAATTGCAATTTTGTAACTTTTGCAATTTCGAGAAATTTTTGCTATAACTTTAAATTCTTAATTAGACAAGTTCACCAAAATTGGTAATGGGTTATCAATATCCTACATGAGCTCTGAGTTACGAACCTCAAAATATTGACCTTGATACACACTTAGAGCACCTTGGAGATTCCTAGGTACAGGGTGGATGCAGATGATGGAGGCTCTCTTCGAATGAAACAAGGGTGTCATTAGGGTTCACCCACCCATCTAGAGCTAATGGCACTAACAATTCAATGCCAAGATTAGTGGTTTCAAAGTTATGTTGTGGTGCACCCATAAACTGAGGCACACTACGAGTTTTGGCATCAAGCGAGATTGTTGTGCTAAATCCAAACAGAATGTGATCTCTTGAAAATGAGATAGGTTATTTTAGGCCTTGGCATGACCCTCCTATAGCATTCAACGTTTCACTGATAGCCCTCACAAGCTCTGAGTTATGACCCTTAGAAGATCGACCTCGAAACACATTTAGAGCACCTTGGAGACTCATCAGTATGGGGTGGCTATGGACAATGGAGGCTCTCCACATCTAGAACAAGGGTGTCACTAGGGTTCACCCACTCATCTAGATCTAATGGCACTAATGATTCGATGCCAAGATCAATAGTTTCAAAGTTACGTTGTGGTGCACCTATGAACTGAGGCACACTACAAGTTTTAGCATCGAGTGAGATCATTGTACCAAATCACAACAGAATGTGATCTCTCAAAAATGAGAAAGATTATTTTAGGCCTTGGTATGACTATCCTATACCATTCAACATTTCATTGATAGCCCTCATGAGCTCTAAGTTATGACCCTTGGAAGATTGAGCTTAAAATGCACTTAGAGCACGTTGGAGACTCCTTGGTATGGGGTGGCCATAGAAGATGGAGGCTCTCAGTAGCTAGAAAAAGGGTGTCACTAGGGTTCGCCCACCCATCCAGAGCTAATGGCACTAACAATTCAATGACAAGATTAGTGGTTTCAAAGTTACGCTGTGTTGCACCTATGAACTTAGGCACACTATGAGTTTTTGCATCAAACGAGATCACTATGCCAAATCCAAACAAAATGTGACTTCTCAAAAATGAGATAGATTATTTTAGGCCTTAGTGTGACCATCCTATAGCATTCAACATTTAATCGAAATCCCTCACAAGCTCTGAGTTATGACCCTCAAAAGATTGACCTCAAAACACACTTAGAGCACCTTGGAAACTCCTCGATATGGGGTGGCCACAGATGATGGAGGCTTGCCACAGCTAGAACAAGGGTGTCACTAGGATTCACCTACCCATCTAGAGCTAATAGAGCTAATGATTCGATGCCAAGATCAACGGTTTCAAAGTTACACTATGGTGCACCTATGAACTGAGGCACACTATGAGTTTTGGCATTGAGTAAGATCGGTGTGCCGAATCCAAACGAAATGTGATCTCTTGGAAATGAGATAGGTTATTTTAGATCTTAGTATGACCATCCTATAGCATTCAATATTTCATTGAGAGCCCTCATCAGCTTCAAGTTACAACCCTTGGAAGATCAACCTTGATACACACTTAGAGCATCTTGGAGACTCCTCGGTACAAGGTGGCCACAGATGATGGAAGCTCTCTATGGTTGGAACAAGGGTATCACTAGGGTTCACTTGCCTATCTAGAGCTAATGGTGCTAATGAGTCAATGCCAAGATTAGTATTTTTAAAGTTATGTTGTGGTGCACCTATGAACCGAGGCACACTCGAGTTTTGGCATCAAGTGAGATCATTGTACCAAATCCAAATGGAATGTGATCTCTTGAAAATGAGATATATTATTTTAGGCCTCAGCATGACCATCCTATAGAATTTGATGTTTCATTGATAGCCCTCACAAGCTCTGAGTTATGACCCTCAGAAGATCGACCTCGAAACACACTTAGAACACCTTGGAGACTCCTTAGTACAAGGTGGCCACAAATGATGCAGGCTCTTTGTGGCAAGAAAAAGGGTGTCACTAGAGTTCACCCACCCATCTAGAGCTAATGGTGTTGATGATTCAATGTCAAGATCAGTAGTTTCAAAGTTACACTGTGGTGCAGATATGAACTGAGGCACACTGTGAGTTTTGGCATTGAGCAAGATCGTTGTGCCGAATCCAAACAGAATGCGATCTCTCAAAAATGAGATAGATTATTTTATGCCTTAGAATTAACCTCCTGTAGCATTTGACATTTCATTGATAGCCATCATGAGCTCCGAGTTGTGACCCTCGAAAGATCAACCTCAAAACATACTTAGAGTACCTTGGAGACTCCTTGGTATGAGGTGGCTGCGGATGATGGAGGCTCTCTACAGTCAGGACAAGAGTGTCACTAAGGTTCACCTACCCATTTGGAGCTAATGGTACTAACAATTTGATGCCAAAATCAATGATTTCAAAGTTACACTATGGTGCACCTATGAACTGAGGCACACTGTGAGTTTTGCCATCAAGCAAGATCATTGTGCCGAATCCAAATGGATTGTAATCTCTTGAAAATGAGATAGGTTATTTTATGCCTCAACATGATCCTCTTATAGCATTTGACATTTCATCGATAGTCCTCACAAGCTCTAGGTTATGACCCTCAAAAGATTGACCTCAAAACACACTTAAAGCACCTTGGAGACTCCTCGATATGGGGTGACCATAGATGATGGATGCTCTCCATGGCTAAAACAAGGGTGTCATTAGGGTTCACCCTCACATCTAGAGCTAATGGTTCTAATTATTTGATGCCAAGATCAACTATTTCAAAGTTACACTATGGTGCTATTATGAATTGAGGCACACTATTAATTTTGGCATCAAGCAAGATCGTTGTGCCATATCCAAATAGAATGTCAAAAATGAGATAGCTTATTTTAGGCCTTGACATGGCTATCCTATAGCATTTGATGTTTCATTGATAGCCCTCATGAGCTCTGAGTTACAACCCTCAAAAGATCAACCTCGATACGCACTTAGAGCATCTTGGAGACTCCTCAGTACGAGGTGACCACAGATGATGGAGGCTCTCCGTGGCTGGAACAAGGGTTTCACTAGGGTTAGTATTAGAAGAAAAAACATTATTTTTTACCTCTCTCAAGTTTTTGGCATTTGGCACAATGCAAGTTTGGTTTTAGTATGTATTAAAATCATCATTTGTTAGGTCCCACCACATAAATTGCATTAAGTAAAATCATCTTTATTTCTTACATTAAATCAACAAGTTTACATTTACAATATATCAAATGTTTCATCATTATTACATCAATACACAACTATCAAAAATTGTAGTGTCAAAAATAGTAGTGCCTAAAATCGTAGTTTCAATCAAAGTATTGTCAAAAATTGTAGTGTCAAAAATAAAATAGATTTTTCTTCATTATGCTCCTTATTTAGCTTCTTATCTTCATGCATGGCTACTCTTCATGATGTACCTACATTTCAATTTCATAAAAAATATTAGTAACTTATTGTATTAAACAAGACAATCATCAGTTTACTGAATCATTATGAAGAAAATAATATAAGAAGTAAATATACCTAGTCCAGTGTTCCAATAGGGTCCTCTCTATTTTTTAGGGTCTCCAACAAGGCTTCATGATCAGCATTAGTAATAGTTAAAAGTTATACCTGCCTTTTGTGTTTAGCCTTTCGACAACTACTGCTCTGCATTCAGATGACAATATTGGACACCTAATGATATATTATCAAACCTTTTTCGATTGGTTGTGCCCCAAAAAGTTAGTTTTCCCAAAACCTGTGAAAATGGCCCACAAAAGGCAATGTTGTTAGGTTTTCAATGATAGGGAATATGTTGGGAAAATCATACCAATTTCATCAGGTATCTGATCTCAAATTACATACCTGATAATTAATCAGATATCTGATATTGACGCCCAAATTTTGGAGGGAATAATGGGCAATGTATGATGGTTAATATATATAGGATCATTATTATGTATGATTAAATGTATGATGATTAATATATATATATAAGATTATTATTATGTTTGATTAATATATATAGGATTATTATTATATATGGTTTATTTACAATTATTATTATATATGATTATTATATTATGTTATTATTATTTTTACTATTATTATTAAATATAATAAGGTAATATAAGTTATTATTATTATTATAACCTAAAAATATAATATATTAATATATATGATTATAATATTATCTTATTATGAATTTTACTATAATTATCAAATATATTTTGGAAAAAATATATTATTATTGTTATTATTATTATTATTCCATTTGGTTGGTTCCAATGCATCGAGAGGGGTTATAGGTTCATAGGTTAACCTATGACCCCTCTAGACACATTTCATGATGTGTCCCTAGGGGTCCTAGCATTTGGTTGGTTTTAATGTGTTGAGAAGGGTCACAAGTTAACCTATGACCACTCCTGACATATTTCATGACAACATATGTCCCTAGGGGCCCTAGGACCCCTAGGGATGCATTTGGTTCGCTCTAGTGCATTAAGAGTGGTCATATTTTAAACTATGACCTCCATCGACACATTTCATGACAACACATGATCCTAGGGGCCCTAGGAACCCTAGGGGCGCATTTGGTTGGTTCTAATGTGTTGAGAGGGGTCATAGGTTAACCTATGACCCGTCTTGATGCATTTCATGTCAATGTATGTCCCAAAGGGTCCTAGGGCCCCTAGGGATGCATAGAGTTGGTTCTAATGCATCGAGAGGGGTCATAGGTTAACTTATGACCCCTCTCGATGTATTTCATGACAACATAAGTCCCTAGGGGCCCTAGGACACCTAGGAATGCATTTGGTTGCTTCTAATGTGTTGAGAGGGGTCATAGGTTAACCTATAACCCCTGTTGATGCATTTCATGACAACATATGTCCTTAAGGGTCCTAGGGCCCCTAGGGACACATTGGGTTGGTTCCAATGAATCAAGAGGGGTCATTGGCTAACTTATGACCCCTATCAATGCATTTCATGATAATGTATGTTCCTAGCGGCCCTAGGATACCTAGGGATGCATTTGGTTGGTTCTAATCCATCGAGAGGGGTCATAGGTTAAATTATGACCCCTCTCAACACATTTCATGACAATGCATGTCCCTAGGGGCCCTAGGACCCCTAGGGATGCATTTGGTTGGTTCTAATGAGTTGAGAGGGATCATAGGTTAACCTATCACCCCTCTCAACATATTTCATGACCACATATGTCCCTATGAACCTATGACCCCTCTCGACGCATTTCATGACAACATATGTCCCTAGGGGTCCTAGGGTCTAGGGACATACATTGTCATGAAATGAATCAAGAGGGGTCATAGGTTAACCTATGACCTCTCTCAATGCATTAGAACCAACCTAATGTGTCCCTAGGGGCCCTAGGACATCTAGAGACATACATTGTCATGAAATGTGAACCTAATGCGTCCATAGAGGCCTTATGACCCCTATGGACATACGTTTTCATGAAATGCATCAAGAGGGGTCATTCCAATGCGTCGAGAGGGATCATAGGTTAACCTATGACCCTTACCGATGCATTTCATGACAACTTCTGTCCCTAGAGACCTTAGGACCCCTAGGGATGCATTTGGTTGATTCTAATGCATCGAGAGGGGTCATAGGCTAACCGAAGATCCCCATTGATGCATTTCATAACAATGTATGTTCTTAGGTGGCCTAGGACCTCTAGGGATACATTTGGTTGATTACAATGCATCGAGAGGGGTCATAGGTTAACCTATAACTTTTATTGATGCATTTCATGACAACATATGTCCCTGCAGATCCTAGGGCCCATAGGGATGCATTGGGTTGGTTTGAAAGTGTCAAGGTGGATCATAGTTTAACCTATGAGCCCTCTCGACACATTTCATGACAATGTATGTCCCTAGGGGCACCCCTAGGGATGCATTTGGTTGGTTCTAATGTGTTGAGAGGGGTCATAGGTTAAACTATGACCCCTATTGATACATTTTATGACAAAAAATGTCCCTAGGGGTCCTAGGGCCCCTAGGGAAGCATTGGGTTGGTTCCAATGCGTCAAGAGGGGTCATAAATTAACCTATGACCCCTCTCGATGCATTCCATGAGAACATATGTCCCTAGGGGTCCTAGGGCCCCTAACAACGCATTTGGTTGGTTCCAATACATCGAAAGGGGTCATAGGTTTAACCTATGACCCCTATCAATACATTTCATAACAACATATGTCCGTAGGAGCCCTAGGACCCCTAAGGACACATTTGGTTCATTCTAATGTGTCAAAAGGGGTCTTTGGTTAACCTATGACCCCTCTCGATGCATTTCATGACAACATATGTCCCTAGGGGTGCTAGGACCCCTAGGGATGCATTTGGTTGGTTCTAATGTATGGATAGTGGAGGAAGTAGAAGATGGAAGGGGAGCATTAGAAGACAACGGTTCAACATTAACATGATCTTGCTTAAGAGTGTAATCTTTATTTTCAGCATGAGGGTTCTTAGAAGAGGAACTCTTATCCCATTGATGTTGTATTTCAGCACAAAAAAATGCTTTCTCTTCATCAAAAAATGTAGATTTATCATTTAGGTATTGTTCACAAAATTTATCAATGTTGTTTTCAAGATTTGATTCATGTGGATTACCATCAATATCTATCTGTGACTCATCCCCTTTAAGCACAAGCATAGGAGTAGGATGACTTTTAGGAATCATAGGAATGTAATAGTCATCATCATCATAATCATTGTTATTACAGGAAATATAGATAGGCATATCACAAGACTTTTCATGTTGTTCATTATCATATGTCTCAATAAGAGGAATAAGACTCTTGGTAGAAGTAGAAGAAGAATGATATCGTGAAAAAGAGGTAGGTGAAGACCTAGATGGATGATATCTAGAAGAGTCATGGTAAGATTTAGAAGATGAAGTATGTGAATGATATTTAGAAGAATTATCGTAAGACTTAGAAGATGAAGAATATGAAGGATATTTAGAAGAATCATGATAAGACTTGGAAGATAAGGAATTTGAACGATATTTAGAAGAATCATGATAAGACTTGGAAGATGGAAAATCTGTATGATATTTAGAAGAATCATGATAAGACTTGGAAGATGGGAAATATTTGGAAGAAGGATATTGTGATTTGATCTTGCACATGATCCTAGCAAAGGTGTCTGATTTATCCATTTTTTTAATCATTTTTGTTGCAACGTTAGCATCCATGCATCTATTGGAGTGACAACACTTTTCAAATTCAAGAAGGAGGTGGATTTCATCTGAGCTCAAATGAGGATCCCTAAAAAGATATCCAAGATCCATGGTTCTAGAAGAAGAAGAATCAAGTATGGAAGAAGAGAAAGAATGAATAGAAGAAGGTATACTATATGATAATAGGAGGAAAAGAATCAAGAAGACATGAAGAAGAGGAATAATGGAAATGAGAGACTAGAAAGACATGGAAGATGAAGAAGAAAGAAGACCAAGAGTCATTTTGAGAAATTTGATACCATTTGAGATCATTTGAATGTTGAGCAACATGTAATAGCACTTGTAATCAACATGAAAGAAAAGGTACTAGTTGATAGGATAACCCTAAGAAACGTTGGTACCAAACTAGGATAGTAAAAGCTCTCACTTGTCCAAAATAGATGTGATAAGATAGAATTTTGCAATAGGTGTAAACCAACACTGCCACAGAGGTGCTCACAACTTTGGGTGAATACCCTAGCACATATGGACCAAGAGGATGATTTACCCAAATTTTAATTAATTAAAATTGAACTTTGATGAAAGTGAATGGACAAGAGATTACTAAGACTCTCCAAGTGTAATATCAAAGGATCCAAGTGTATATCTTTCTCAATAAGGACGGTTTCTAACTTACCAACTCCAAACAAGGTCTCTTGTGAAATCAATGACTACTAATTCAAGAGGTCAAAGCATAATAACCCATGGTGCAAAAAGGCTTTTAACAATGAGAAAAGTAGCCTAATCCAAATAGGACCAACCTAGGAAGACTAGGAATAATGGGATAACAAAGTTATTCGATCGTAAAGTCTCAACTCAAGAACTCAAATTTTGTTCATTTTAAATATCCAACTAGATGTATCAATAGATTCTTTATCATAAACCAAGCACACAAGATAGAAAATAGGGATTTCAAGCAAACAGTCTTCAAACAATGAACAAGGGGCAAAGCAACCTTGCACATGAGCAATCAAGTGACTTAGTTTATGCTAATCCCTAGGAGAGCTAATTGTGTATGTTCTCAAAAAGTTTCACAATCATTTCATAGATCCCTAGAAAATAAAAGTTGGCCTCTCTAAGGTTTTTAGTAATGGTTTGACTCTGCAACTTTTATGATTCATAGGGGTGACCTCCAATCTCGGCGCACCGAGGTTTTGACACAGTCTGAGAACTTAATCTTCAAGAGCTGCTAGGGAGATCTGACAACCCATAATGAACCATACCCCATGGAGATTTCTTCCACGAGGACATTTATATAGCGATTGTTGCAACCACGGCAGAAGTGGCTATTACCGCTTGAGGTTCCGTCTGCAGTTTGCCCTGTATAGGGATTGTCTGCTATGGTTAACCCTCTCTAAAGATGACCGACTCACAATAGTGGACCAAAAGGGGACTTAGCTTTTAGATCCAAGGTTTTGACACCTTTTCACTTTTAGCCCAATCAAAGCAACCAGATTAATCCGACACGCTAACTAAGATTATCTCAAGATCTATGAAATCAACCCCTAGTGATCTATCAACCTCTCCGGAGAAAGGATGCCTCAATCACCAAGTTGAAGATCCATCTATCTAAGAGATTCTCAAAGTATCCTCCCCACCTACAAGGAATCCGTCTTTGAGAGGAGTTTCACTAGGAACTCACTCCCTCAAGATCCACGAATAGTATTCATGGGGCCTAATTACTATGTGTGTACAGATGTTCATTCCCCAAAAGCAAATCTATCCAAGAATAATCAAAAAGCACAAGGTGGTACACTTAACACTTTAACTAATGTAAGGTGAGTCCAAAGATGTGGAACACTTAACCCCTCACACAAGCCAAAACGAGTCCACAACTTAAAGATTAGTGAGTTCTAGAAAGCACAAGAGGGTTGCCAAGTGGAGCACTTAACGCTTCTATCCTGTAGACCCATCCCCTTTAATGTGGCGCTGATCTTGCAACCACGGGGTGGAATGAGGGGTTGGCGGATTCGGCGAGTCCAATAACCCAATATAGCTATCTAAATCTATCACTAATAATCAAGCTTGCTAAATAAAAATCAATGGAGATTACAACCTAGTATCAATTATGCATGTGTTTGAAAAATAAAAGCATAAGCAAAACACACAAGCTAGACACATGAGAGGTTCATTTTAAAGTTCCAAATCAAAGTGTTATCAGCCAAAGAAGAATACCTGAAGTCCTCGCAACGCGCTTAGTAGATCTTACCTATTTTTAACAACTTTAGCACTTTTTTCCAATGAAATCATAACTTGCTGCTATGCTATTCCAAAAAAATCAGAAAACATAGAAAAACCCAAACAGTGAGCAGTTAACAGAAAAAAATCAGAAAAACACGAAAATCCCTGCAAAAAAAAAAAATACGAATAACCTAGTCAACATGATTAGACCTTTTTTTTTTGCTATGATTTTGAACCCAAAAATAGAAATGAAAAGAAGAGACCCCTAGTAAAAACTAAAGAGCTTTCCAAAAATGTAAGAAATTCAAAAAAATTTCTTCATTTGTGCCCTAGGGACCCAATTTTTCAAAATAGGCCAGATTCATCAAATCGAGTTTTTGATCTTTAATAAGGCCTCAAAATTCAAAACACAAATAAAGAACCCCCATTATAATTCAAAAAGCTTTCTGAAAATGTAAATTTTTTCAAAAAATACGCTGATTTGCGATCAGAAACGACTTTTTATGAAAAATAGAGAAAAATTCATAACTCACGCAAATCATGTCAAAATGATCTAAAAATCGAACTAGGACATGTTGGACACATAAGTAACTCACAAAAAAATTTGCAGAACTAAATTCTAAGTGGTTTAAAAGATATGATTGAATCTTTAAACCAACTAGATTTTTTGCCTGCAAACCAATCTATATATGGGTTGGCCTTAAAACCAAAGTGAAAAATTTACAAGAGCACTTGATTAGATCCAATATGCTGCTGTAAAAAATCAGAGATGAAAAATAAAATTAAATGGAGCTAGAAACTTGATTCAAGCCCCACGGTGGGCGCCAAAAATGTGTGCTAAAATGTTGTCACACTTCTATGAATCATTACATGTAAGAAAACTCAAGAATGAGCCCTCACAAATCGATCCATAGCTCTCTACTCATAGAGTGCAAGGGTTTGCAATGGAGGCCCTCAGTTTGACCTATTTTTGTGCCCATGCAAGTACACCATGAGATGAGAGATTCAAAGAGAAAAAGCAAGAATGCTAGTCTCCATGATCTTCAAATATGCATGAAAATAAGATCTAATCTATGAAAGCAAAATCTAATCTGTAAATGCAAGATTTAAGCTAAAAGCCCATGATGGGTGCAAGAGAGAAAGAGACAAGAAAATAGAAGTTCTCCACAAAAAGCTTTTGTATTCAAACTCCTTCAAAAATTGGTCTTCAAACCTGCAGCATAACGATAGCATAATCATGGGTGTGTAACATGAGGAGAGGGCTCTCCCTTATAAAGAAAATTATGGAGGTGAGAGGCTTCTCACAACCAATATGGGATAATAGAGCTTGATCCATGTGAGACAAAATTCCACCAATGAGAAAAGAGGAGTGGTTGAGGAGAAAGTGGAAAGATAAATCCCATTTAGATCACATTTTTAAGTGTAGAGAAATTAAATAAAAAGAATTTATTTTATTTCCTTTTTTTTCATCAAAAGAGATATTTAAGTGGGATTTTTATTTAATTAAAAGGGAGCAAGTTCTTTTTAATTAAATAGAAGATATTTAATTAAATTAAAAGAGAGGTTTTTCTCTTAATTAATTAAATGTGGATGAACTGTTTAATTAAAAGAGAGGTTTTCTTTTAATTAAATGGGGATTTTATTTTATTTAATTAAAAGAGAAGATTTTCTTTTAATTAAATAAGACTTGGAATAAAATGATCAATCTTAGAAATGAAATAAATCGAATTTGATCAAGGAAATTGATTTGAATTGATTTAATAAAATATTACAAACCATTGATTCAGAAAATTTGATAAATTGATAAATTGAATAATGGGGGCCCATAGTCTAGGCGACCATTTTTGGGTGCATACAATAGGTTCACCTATGACCCCCATTGATGCATTTCATGACAACGTATGTTGCTAAGAGCCCTAGGACTAGTAGGGACACATTTGGTTGGTTTGAATTCATTGAAAGGGGTCATAGGTTAACCTATGACCCCTTTTGATGCATTACATCACAACGTCTATCCCTATGCTTCCTAGCGCACCTAGGGATACGTTGGGTTGCTTCTAATGTATCAAAAGAGTAACCTATGGCCCCTCTTGATGCATTTCATGATAATGTATGTCGTTAAGGGCCCTAGGACCACTAGGGACACATTTGGTTGGTTATAATGCATTGAGAATGGTCGTAGTTTAACCTATCACCCCTATCGATGTATTTCATGACAATGTATGTCCCTAGGGATCCTAAGGCCCCTAGGGATGCATTGGATTGGTTATAATGCATCAAGAGGGTTCATAGTTTAACCTATGACCCTCTTAATGCATTTCATGACAATGTATGTCCCCAAGGGTCCTGGAACCCCTAGAGATGCATTTGGTTGGTTCTAATGCATACATAGGGGTTATATGTTAACCTATGACCCCTATTAATGGATTTCATGACAATGTATGTCGCTAGGGGCCCTAGGACCCCTAGGGAAGTATTTTCTTGGTTATAATGCATAAAGAGGTATCATAGGTTAACCTATGAACCCTCTCAATGAATTCTATGAAAATGTATGTTCCTAGGGGTCTGAGGGCCCCTGTGGACACAATGAGTTTGTTCCAATGCCTTGAGAGGGGTCATAGGTTAATTTAAGACCCCTCTTGATGCATTTCATGACAATGTATGTCCCTACGGGTCCTAGGACCCCTAGGGACACATTGGGTTGGTTCCAATGTATCGAGAGCGGTCATATGTCAACCTATGGCATCTCTCAATACATT
Organism: Cupressus sempervirens; assembly: GCA_028749045.1. Classification (NCBI taxonomy): domain Eukaryota; kingdom Viridiplantae; phylum Streptophyta; class Pinopsida; order Cupressales; family Cupressaceae; genus Cupressus; species Cupressus sempervirens. The sequence goes on along the minus strand of CM053787.1, from coordinate 910,523,536 downwards.
TCATGACAACGTATGTTCTTAGGGGTCATAGGGCCCCTAGGGACACATTGGGTTGGTTCCAATGTGTTGAGAGGGGTGATAGGTTAACTTATGACCCCTCTTGATGAATTTGATGACAACATAAGTCCCTAGGGGCCCTAGGACCCCTAGGGACACATTTGGTTGGTTATAATGCATCGAGAGGGACCTATGACCCCTCTTGATGCATTTCATGACAAAGTATTTCCCCACGAGTCCTACAGCCCCTAGGGACACATTGAATTGGTTGCAATGCATCGAGAGAGATCATAGGCTATCTTATGACCCCTATAGATGCATTTTAGGACAAAATATGTCCCTAGAGGCCCTAGGATCCCTATAGATGCATTTGGTTGGTTCTAATTTGTCAAGATGCATATTGTGACAACGTATGTCCCTAGGGGCCCTAGGACCCCCTAGGGATGCATTTGGTTGGTTTTAATGTATTGTAAAGGGTCATAGGTTAACCTATGACCCCTTTCGATGCATTTGTTTACAACGTATGTCCTAGTAGCCCTAAGAACCCTAGGGATGCATTTGGTTGGTTTTAATGTGTCGAGAAGGGACATAGGTTAACCTATGACCCCTCTCACTATATTTCATGACAAAATATGTCCCTAGGGATCCTAAGACACCTAGCAATGCATTTGGTTGGTTCTAATGTGTCGAGACAGGTTATAGTTTAACATATGACCCCCATTGATGCATTTCATGACAATGTATGTTCCTAGGGGCTTTAGGACCCCTACGGATGCATTTGGATGGTTCTAATTTCTTGAGAGGGGTCATAGGTTAACTTATGACCCCTCTTGATGCATTTCATGATAATGTATGTCCCTAGGGGTCCTAGGGCCCTTATGAAAACCTAGGGTTGGTTCTAATGCATCAAGAGGTGTCATAGGTTAACCTATGATCTCTCTCGATGCATTTCATGACAACATAAGTCCTTAGGTGGCCCTAGGACCCCTATGGACACATTTGGTTTTTTCTAATGCATCGAAAGGGGCCATAGGTTAACATATGACCCCTCTTGATGCATTTCATGACAACATATGTCCCTACAGGTCCTAGGGCCACTAGGGACATAATGGGTTGGTTTCAGTGCGTTAAGAGGGGTCATATGCTAACCTATGAGCCCTCTCAATGCATTTCATGATAATGTCGATCCCTAGTGGCCCTAGAAAACCTAGGGACACATTTGGTTGGTTCTAATGCATCGAGAGGGGTCATAGGTTGATGCATTGCATGACAACGTATGTCCATAGGGGCCCTAAGACTCCTAGGGATGTATTTGGTTGGTTCTAATGAGTCGAGAGGGGTTATAGGTTAACGTATGACCCCTCTTGATGCATTTCAAGATAATGTATCTCCAATGGAATGCTAGGGCCCCTAGGGATGCATTAGGTTGGCTCCAATGCATTGAGATGGGTCATAGGTTACCCTATAACCCCTCCCAATGCATTTTATGGCAATGTATGTCCCTAGGGGTCCTAGGAATGCTAAGGATGTATTTGGTTGGTTTAAATACATCGACACATTTTATGACAAAGTATGTCCCTAGGTGTGTTAGGACCCTTAGTGATGCATTTGGTTGGTTCTAATGCGCCAAGAGGGGTCATAGTTTAACCTATAACCCCCATCAATGCATTACATGACAACATATGTTTCTAGGGGCCCTAGGACCCCAAGGGATGCATTTGGTTGATTCCAATGCATTAAGAGGGGTCATAGGTTAACCTATGACACCTATCAACTCATTTCATGACAACGTATGTCCCTACAGGTCCTAGGGTCCCTAGGGACACATTTGGTTGGTTCCAATTTGTCAAGAAGTGTCATAGGTTAACCTATGACAACTCTCAAATAATTCCATGACAACCTATGTCCTTAGGGGTACACATTTGGTTTGTTCTAATGCGTTGAGAGGGGTCATAGGTTAACTATGTCCCTAGGGGTCCTAGGGCCCCTAAGGATGCATTGGGTTGGTTCCAATGTCCTGAGAGGCGTCATAGGTTAACTTAAAACCTCTTTTGACATATTTAATGATGAAGTATGTCTCGAGGGGTCCTAGGCCCCCTGGGGACACATTTGGTTGGTTCCAAAGCATTGAGAGGGGTCATAGGTTTAACCTATCACCCCTGTCAATGCATTTCATGACAACATATGTCCCTAGGGGTCTGAAGACCCCTAAGGTTACATTTGGTTCTTTCTAATATGTCGAGAGTGGTCATAGGTTAACCTATGACCCCTCTCGATGCATTTCAAGATAATGTATGTCTCTAGGGGCCCTAGGACCCTTAGGGATGTGTTTGGTTGGTTCTAATATGTCGAGAGGGGTCATAGGTTAACCTATGACCCCCATCAACCCATTTCATGACAATGTATGTTTGTAGGGGCCCTAGGACCCATAAGGATCCATTTCATTGGTTTCAGTGTGTCAAGAGTAGTCATATGTTAACCTATGAGTCCTATCAATGCATTACATGACAACGTATGTCCCTATGGTTCCTAGGGCCATTAAGGATGCATTGGGTTTGTTCCAATGTGTCAAGATGGGTCATAGGTTAATCTATGATCCCTTTTGACACATTTCATGACAACATGTGCCCCTAGTGGCCCTAGGACTACCAGGGATGCATTTGGTTGGTTATAATGCATCAAGAGGGGTCATAAGTTAACCTATGTTCCTTATCAACGTATTTCATGACAATGTATGTCCCTAGGGGTCCTAGGGCCTCTAAGGACACATTAGGTTAGTAATAATGTTTCGAGAGGGGTCATAGGTTAACCTATGACCCCTCTCAACATATTTCATGACAATGCATGTCCCTAGGGGTCCTAGGGCCCCTAGGGACATATTTGGTTGGTTCCAATGCATCGAGAGTGGTCATAGGTTAACCTATGACCCCTATCAATACATTTCATGACAATTTATGTCCCTAGGAACCCTAGTGATGCATTTGGTTTTTTCTAATGCATCGAGAGGGGTCATAGGTTAACCTATGACCTAGCTCGATGCATTTCATAAGAACATATCGTTGTAGGGGTCAAAGGGCTCATAGGGGCATAATGGGTTAGTTCCAATGCATCGAGAGAGGTCATAGGTTAACTTATGAGCCCTCTTGATGCACTTCATGACAACGTATGTCCCTACAGATCCTAGGGCCCCTAGGGACACATTGAGTTGGTTCCAATGTGTCGAGAGGGGTCATAGGTTGACCTATGACCCCTCTCGACTCATTTCATGACAACATATGTCCCTAGGGGTCCTAGGGCCCCTAGAGACGCATTGGGTTGGTTCTACTATGTCAAGAGGGATCATAGGTTTGGCTATGACCCCTCTCGATGCATTTCATGACAACATGTGTCCTTAGAGGCCCTAGGGCCCCTAAGACACATTTGGTTGGTTATAATGCATTGAGAGGGGTCATAGGTTAACTTTGACACCTATCAATGAATTTCATGACAACGTATGTCCCTAGGGGTCCTATGGCCCCTAGGGATGCATTAGGTTGGTCATAATGCATCAAGTAGGGTCATAGGTTAACCTATGAACCTATGACCCCTCTTGATACATTTCATGACAACATATGTCCCTAGGGGTTCTAGGACCCCTAGCGATGCATTTGATTGGTTCCAATGCCCTATTGACATATTTCATGACAATGCATGTCCTTAGGGGCCCTAGGACCCCTAGGGATGCATTTGGTTTTTTCTAATATGTCTACAGGGGTCATAGGTTAACCTGCGACCCTTCTTAAAACATTTCATGAGAACATATGTCCCTAGGGTTCCTGGGGCCCATAGGGTTCCAATGCGATGCATTTCATGACAACGTATGTCCCTATGGGTCCTTGGGCTCCTAGGGATGTATTGGGTTGGTTCCAATCTGTCCAACCCCTCTCAATGCATTTCATGACAATGTATGTCCCTATGGGTCCTAGGACCCCTACGGACACATTAAGTTCGTTCAAATGTGTTGAGATGGGTTATAGGTTAACCTATGACCCCTCTCAATGCATTTTATGACAACATAAGTCCCTAGGGGACCTAGGATCCCTAGGGACACATTTAATTGCTTCTAATGCATCGAGAGTGGTCATAGATTAACCTATGACCCCTCTTAATGCATTTCATGACAACTTATTTCTCTACGGTTCCTAGGGCCCCTAGGCACACATTGGGTTGGTTCAAAAGCATTAAGAGGGGTCATAGGCTTACCTATGACCCCTATTAATGCATTTCATGACAACATATGGCCCTAGGGGCCTTAGGAACCCTAGGGACACATTTGGTTTGTTATAATGCATCGAGAGGGACCTATGACCCCTCTCGATGCATTTCATGACACTTTGCTCCTTTTTGTACTTTACACTTTATACAATGATCATGTTGGTGTGATTTTTCATAGTATAGAAAAATCTTTGATATTTGGGTGAAAAATCAGTTATGCCTTTGTTTTGTGGCGCCTTCGTTTCCAAATTTTTGAAAAAGGTATTTTCTTCAATTTTTGGTGGGGCTTTTTATCCTAATGTTTTATTTACGTCAAAATGCCCTTGGTAAACCTTTCATGTACCTCTAATTGCAATTTTTCCATTTGAAATGACGCCAAGTTAAAGTGTTGTTCAGTCACCTTTGATCTATCAGAGATCAAGGGTCAGCGCATCCTTGCACTATAGAGTTGTAGGTCTTTAAGCAATGCGAGGAAGTGCATTTGCGACACATAGCCCCTGATGTTTTATGAGATCCAGTATGTCACAAAAGATCTTGTATGTCAGCTTTGTCAGTACTTTTGCACACATTTTGTTTTTCCACGATATCATTGGTGGATTCGTCGGCATAGCTATGAAGATTACTTACCAAGCAGTATCACCATCGATCTTGTCTTGATCAACGGTTGATGCATCCCCGCATAATAAAGATGCAAGTTTTTACGTAATGCAGGGAAGCACATTTGTGACGCGTGTCTGTGATGACGTCAAACACTTGCTTTCTTAGAAGAAGATACAGTATCCGTTGGCATGAAGTGCTGTCAGACAGTATGAGCTAATATGGTAGGTTCCTATTGGTTAGTACAGCTTGCTGGTCGTGAATACAAAATGGATTATTCCGATCATCGATCTTGTCCTGATCAACGGTTGGCACATCCCCACATTATGAAAATGTAGGTTTTTAAATAGTGTGGGGAAGCAAATTGGTGACACGTAGCATTTTTCTAAGAAGGACTGTAAAGCTTGTTATTTTTAAATCAGGACCATATGATCTGATAAAATCTACGGATGGGATTCAAATTTGAGTGCAAATTGCGGGCAATGATTACTGAGAGTAAATGTGATCCAGACCTAGTTCATGTGGTTTTAATTCATAAAAAGAACCCACAATTTCACCATTAATGCATCACAAAAGCGCAGAAAGAAAAGGGCATTCAAGATTTCAGAGCTAAGGCATGGAATTTCTCGGTTAATACTCCAATAAAATTGCAGAAGATGTCATATAGTGCAGAAGTGTGATTTCTGGCAGGTAAGTGCTCTGTGACTTTCTGAGTAAAATTTGAAGCATTTTGTTGTTGTGAATTTTCCAAAGTTTTATTAAAAATGCCACCTCGAAAAGAGTTTACTAGACAAAAAGATTATCTAAAACGTTCAATGCATGATGATTTTCTCGAACAATTTCGCTTATCGGTGCATGAAATAACAAAGGGAAGGGGACTCATTCCAAAAAACCCTAGATTGGTTGTGGCAGAAGGATTTTATGATAAAGCTAATTGGATAACGGATCACTATGTTTCCATGGGAGGTTTGGAGTTGTTTAAGAAATGGTTTTCAGAGCGAAAACTGGACACTCCTATGAGCAATGTATGGGAATTTGACATTGGAAAATTAGTAGTCCCCAGTGTCTTTTTTTATAGTGATTTATTGATGGACCTGGCAAAGAGGTATGATCCTATCACAGGGTGGGTAAAAAATCATTTAGGGGTCAACCTTTTTAGAGTTTTCCCTGAGCTATTCAGTGAGGTTTTCAACCTAGACCCTAACCACGCTGTGCATGAAATCATTGATCTGGATGATTTGCAAGCTAGATATGATGCACAACGAGTGTACTTGAGAATAGGGCCACTACAGGAGCATGCTGCTAGGGTTGGTAATTTGCCTATGATCACAGCCAGTACTCCAGAGCCATTGTTAAGAAGACATTTCAATCTGAGAGCTCAAGCACTATATTTTTCTCTTTGCAAGATCTTGGGGATAGATGAGGGTGATCAAATTCTAGGTTCTGTGGTCCTTATAATTGCTCAAACCCTTCAATTTGGAATGAGTACTATTCTGGATTTTGCCACTTTCCTAGCAAAAGAGATTCACAATGGTCTGGTTGGAATAGCAAAGGGGAAAGTAAACAAACCATTCTGTTGGTATTCATTGATGATGCATGTATGTTTATACAAAGGATATACTTTTTTCTCCAAGGGTATGGAGTTAGAAACAACAAAGGATGGAGAAAGGAATCCAATGCAGTTATGGAGTGTGGATATGCCTTCAGAGGCCACTGATTCTAGTTATGTAAGATTTGATACGTATTTTGCATCAAAGCTTAGACTACTTTTAAGAGGAGATAGCCCTAGAATCCCACAAGCATTATTAGAATTCGTCAGACCCAAGGACCATGTTAAAGGGCTACTTGTTAGTCACAACTGGGGGGATATAATTCCCTACAATGTTTCAATAGTAATAAGAGTTTATGGTTTCTTAGGAAAACCTCATGTGTTACCTTTTCATGTACCTTTGAAGATAGGGATAGCCGAGCTCTTATGGCAGATAGGTACTATAGATGAGAGGGAATTGGTCAAGAAGGGCACTTTCTTTCTAATGCTTACTGTAGTGCATGATTTTGTTTTTGTTAAAAAGGGGTGGAAGCATTTAAACTTGTTTTTGAATAAATATAAAATGGAAGAATCTCACGCTAGATTCATTGACCCTGAAGGATTCTATGATCTATTAAGGGAAAGGGTGAGAGCTTCCCATATGGTACATTGGGTTTACTTTCCAGAAGATATAATCAGAAATATTTTCACATTGCAGGAGCAAGAATTAAGGAAAGAGAAATGGATAGTTTTCAGTAAAAACCTAGAATTCATTAATGTTTTTGACCCCCAGTACAACCCATTGAAAGATAAGAAATACTGGGGAGATAAAGTACAGGCATTAATGAATAATTTTGCTATAATAATTCAGACTATGAATGAAAAGAAAGATATATTTATTAAGGCACACCCAAACAAGGCAACAGAAATACAAAGAAGAATGAGTGGTAGAAATGTTGTGACTCATGGCCAATATACATTGCAGAAAAGGGCAGGTTATGTCATGGTTCAAAGTGTGCAATAGGTACCCCCTCATAAGGAGCTAAGGTCAAGAAGTCCTTCTGCAGCCATCTCTCCAAAAAGGAAAAAATTAGAGCAGGGGCCTTCTTCTATTCAAAAAGAACAATACTCCCCAAGCCAGTCTCCAATCTAGATAGATGATGAAGCATCTCTAAAGGAACAACTTAGACAAATGGGAGGAGAAGGGGATGTGATTGTCACCTCTATAGACCAGGGCATGGGAGAACCACAAGAACCTCCTACACCTTCCCTGGACCTGACCATTGCTGATTACCAAGGTAAGGAAATTGACCCAATTGTTGCCCAAGCTTTTGAAAGATTTATTAATGATGAAAATTTTGTAAGATCTAGGGCTTTTGCTCAGCTTTTATGGAGATTAAATATAAAGAATTTTGAGAAAACCTGTGAGAATATCAAGGCTGAGCAACCAAATAAATCTGACTTGGTTATCAAGGAAGAGGTAAAATCAAAGTTTTTGAGTGATTTTTCTCGGTTCACTCCTGAAGCTGGAAGGCAAATAGTTAGACAATCAGGAGTCCTCCTTCTGCCAGAATGGGATATAGCAAATGCTATTGTTTTTTATTCAGTAAGAAAGTAGAAGGATGTTCAACTAACAACCACTGAAGAAGTACTACAGGCTCATAGAGGGGTCAAATTTAGTGATGACCACCAAGCCCTTGTTTTGTGGTCCATAGATAAGAGAGAAAATACTAGGATGCATGAGTTTCCCATTGTAGAACATACTGGTACATTGACAGTATACAGGCCTGGTGAGGTAAGTAGTAAAAAAGTAATAGGAATGGCTTCAGAAATGCTAAAATTGGGTGGTGTTGTATCTGGACAAGAAGAAGATAAGTTTGCCCAACTCAATGCTAGGTTTGAAGAAGTTCTGAAAGCATATGAGGAAAGGGGTATATAGATACAATCACTGGAAAACAAAATGTCTCAGATGGAGAGGATACTTGGGAAAAGAAAAATGGGAGAATCCAGTGCACCTACAATTGCATACCCTTCATAGCCATTGGTTGGATCTGGATCAACCCCTATTATTGAAATACCTGACACCCCTGAAAGGCCCCAATTCTATACTGCAGAGGATTTTGAAGAGGAAAAAAAAAAATTGCATGATTTGCAGATAGAATTGAGAAATCAATATGAAGAGAAATTAAAGTAGGGTGTGATATATTTGAGGGATAAAATACAATCATCAACCTTTTTGATCAGTTGACAAGAATTGCAACCCTCATGGATGAGTTGAACAGAGATAAAGATAAACTGACTCTTCTTGCATAGAAATGGAGGGAGAGAAATAATGATGTTACAATCATATGTATATCTACAGTCCAAATGCCTTATCATCAAGTTGAGAAGATTTTTGATCTATTAAATAAGCTAGAGAATTTTGATGATGAAAGAGATTCTTTACAGAGAAGATTAACATTCTGTTTTTCCCAATATATGGCTGAAGAATTCACTTTATTTCCTTGTGCTTTAGAATCTGTTGATACAATAACTTGGAAAAGGAAAAATGGAAAAGGGAGTTGGATGAGTTATTTAATGAAAGAATAGTAAACATCATGAGTGAGATTGGCCACTGGTTCTGGGCAAAGACAAATGAGAGTTAGTAAAAATACATTTATTTTATACTGCTATGAGAAAAGAATTTGATAATTTAGAAGAAAGTGCAAATTCTTTAATAATGATACAAAGAGAAGCTCTAAGTTTTGATTGGCTAGATGATGATGCTTTTAATAAATGGAAGAATCAGTTTCTAGAACAAATGTCAGAAGATGATGAGGACATGGAAAATCTCCAGGTTGAAATAAATTTACAGGTAACTAAAGATGATACATCACTTTCAAACCTCATGGCTATTTACTCTAAGGATGAAGAATAATTGAAGAATCAGATCTTATCTTCTTGTTTCAACAACTGAGAAGCATAACAGAAGGGGACCCAGCAAGGATTGTTCGATGTATTAGCTTTTTTGTTATTTTTTTTTTGTCTTTTGTGATAGACATTTGTCAGTATCCTTTAGAAGACACTTGTCACTTTCTTTAGCCTGAAGCTTGTTGCATCTCACACTATTTAAGTGAGATTCCAAGGCTAAAGAATGGTCCGAATTCTATTTCTTCTAAGTATTGTGCTCAGTCTGGTTTTTGGTCCAAATTTTGAAAGCAAGTTTGTATTGTATTTTTCTGTCAAATTCTCTGAGAATACATGAATATAGAATGACCTGTGTTTCTTTCTGAAGGCCATTCTGAGTCTACTATAAAGGATATACCATTTTCAAAGGAAATGAATACAAATTATGAACTATCCCCATATCAGTTCTTTCTGAATTTTTTCTCCTTTTAAATACTTAGCTACCTTGATGTTGTATGAGTAAAAGCTTGTGCAATTTAATGCAATCTAATTAGGTTGTATATCCATTTATCATTGCTGTTAATTCAATGGATTAAATAAAGGCTTTGATGAATGTGATAAGATTCCTTAAGTATTGAAAAGGATTTTTGAATGATAAGTTCTAATAAGAATTGCTGATAGAATTTGTTGTAAGGCAACAAATTAGATCTAAGAATTTTCTATAGACTCTGAACCCCAATGGATTAGGCACTGATCAAGTTATTTCAGCTGAAGGAGAAATATCTTACAAATGGTTTTTCAAATACATCATCAAATCAAATTTTACTTTTATTTCCTGTAGATCTTCAAAGTTGGCCAGCACTTGTCTGCATGGAATGTTTTAGCTTCAGTTAGCCATTGTTGTTGAAAACATCTGCAGATCTATAGAAGAATTCTTGGCCATATCTGTTTATGGGATGTGTTTTATCAAGTTAGTAAGAATTATGTATATGTTTAAGGATTTTGAAATGATAATCAGAATGAAACTAAGAACAATCCTCATACATTTGTTTCAGTTTTGAACCATCCCTGGGTACACCCACCCTGGTTTTGCAGAGCCAAAAGAGTAGAAAACCATCTATGGTTTTGTTGAAGTTGGGTCCAAATACCTTACATATGCAATTGCTAATAAGAATAGGCTAGTCTTTAGATTGTGTATGTACTGTCATTTTGGTATTAAGCATTTTGTCGCTTAGTAGTTTTAGCACTTCTTAAAACACCAACAGATCACACCATATTAAAAACAATGAAAACATCATTCCTTTATACCATATCTCAAAAATAATTCCTTAAGTCAACCTTGAGATTTTTCTAATTAATTATAATAAGATAATTAATTAATTACAATTACAATAGCACAATTGACTCATAGTCTATACATAACTTCACACATGCAATACTAGGGTTTGCCCACTTGCTGACATCACCAATAGATTGTCCTCTATCACCAACTATCCATACATCTCTTCATTGCATCTCAGATGTAAGATAGTGAACAAACATTAGGAACTACTTTCCTAATACTTTGTCTCTAAATTGCTCTCACTAAATCAGGTACAACTTTTGTACATGTTCGACTTACATGTTGTGCATTGAACCACATTATCAAGAAATTTTATTGAACATGTCCATGATCACACATCACCATAAAAGTAACACCTTTTCTATACAACAAAGATCTAGATCTCTGTTACTCTGCCAGTCTTCATAGACTTACTATTATATTGACATCAATAACAAAAATAGTGATGAATGCAACATGTCAATACTCTCGAATTCTTAGGATACTCCCCCAAAGTAGTATCATCAACATTCATGCTAACAATCTCCCCCTTTGGCATTGATGCAAATGGAATGACAAACATCTAAGTTTCAAAAATACTGAAATAATACTCTATTGCTATTGCTATTATTCTCAAGTTCTCAAATCTTTTTCATTAATCAAATATTAAATCTTCTAGAACATTTCACTACTCATCTTCTTCTTTAGGATCAACAATAGTTGTTTACAATAAACAATTCACAATACATATCTCCCCCATACAGATATTCCCCCTCTTTCTTTACTTGAATATTTCTAAATCTCCCTAATAAGGTAGATATTTCATGTACTCTCCTCATACATACTTGGAGATTTTTTTTCATGCATATTCTCTCCCCCATTCACATCAATCGAAAAGCCCACATTATGTCAATTTACTACTCTAAGTATTCAACCATGCCATACTTTATTCAAGAGAAAATACCAAGAGCCCTGAATGACTTAGATCATCAAAGACACTCCCTCATATGAGAAGCATCAACATTTAGTCTAGTCTAACAATAGTACTCTATACCACTAGATCAATGCACTTACTGCATCATCTACTCAAAAGTAGGAAGGGGCATAAACCCAAGCATACCTCTTCGGTACTCAAGTGTATCTTTAGGTAAAGGGTTTGTAAAGATATCTGCAATATGATCTTTAGTACTCACATACTCTAATTTGATCTCCTTTTCTAATGCTTTCACTCTCAACACATGAATATCCTCTTTACTGATAAATAATGATATACCTTAGGATCAAATTGAAATCTAGATACAATCCCAGCTGCATTTTCTATATTTGGTCTAGTGTGAGTTAGATATTGTAAACCTCCAATCTTAGATTTGTAATTCTTCTATTCAACTATGGGTGTCTCATCCTTGCTAGATAACTTGTGACTAGCTATCATAGATATACCAATAGCCTTACAAATTTCCAATCCAAATATCTTCAACAAATCATTCAAGTACATAGCTTGTGAATTGAAAATTTCATCACTACTTTGCACAATTTGCAATACTAGGAAGAACTTCATTTTTCCTATCATGCTCATTTCAAAATCACTCTTCATTTCTTCAAAAAAATTATCACTTGCTTCATCATTTCCTCCAAATATAATGTCACCAACAAATATTTCTATTATTAGCAAACCATTCTAAATTTATTTTAATTACAATTTACTATCTATCATACCTTTAGCAAATCCAAGCTTTGCCAAATAGTTGTCTAACCTTGCATACCAGGTTATAGGTGCTTACTTCAAACTATATAGATGTTTCTTTATTCTGCATACCATGTCTTTGTCTTTTGTCAAAGTAAAACCTTTAGGCTACTCAATATACACCTCTTTTTCAAGTTTTCCATTTAGGAAGGTTGATTTAAAATCCATTTGATATACCTTGAAATTCTTATTCTCTACATAAGCCAATAATATTCTTACTACTTCCATTCTGGCTATAGTTGCATATGTCTCCTCATAGTCTATGTCTTTTTTTTGTGAATATCACTTACATACAAGTCTACCTTTGTTCCTCACAACTTCACCTTGCTCATTCATCTTGTTTCTGAATACCCATTTGGTTCGTATCACATTCTTATCTTTAGGTCTAGGAACTAACTGCTATGTTTTTTCTTCACAATTTGATCTAATTCTTCTGTCATTGCTTGAATCCAATGATCATCTTTACATGATTCATTTATGTTCTTAGGTTCAACATGAGAAATCAAACATATCTCTTCATTAATTTTGTTTCTTGTCATTACACCTATCTTTTCTTCCAATTATCTTCTCTTGAGGCTAATTCATTTTTCAAAATCTTGTTAAGGGTAGGAGTTAATATCTCATCTCTAGGTTTAGTTATTTTCTCTCCTCTTTGCTCAATAGTTAATATATCATTTTGTAGATCATTATTATTCTAAAAGAAAAATTTTGCATTTTGTCTAATAACTATAGAATTATCTTCTTCATCATCTAGATTGTAATCTACCATCTTTTCTTTAGTTCCAAACTTTTCATCAATCTTAGCATTTGCACATTCAACTATTGTCTTAGTTCTATGATTAAAACATGTGTATGCCTTACTTTTCAATGAATAACCAAGAAACATACCTTCATCACTTCTTGGATCAAACATGCCAACATTATGATCTCTCTTAATATAACATTTTCTACCAATATTATGAAATACTGAACTGATGATGAGTGATCAAACCATAGTTGATAGGGTGTTTTGCTCATACCTTTTCTAATATGTACTCTAATAATGGTGTACACCATTGTATTGACCACTTCTCTCTAAAATGTATTGGATACATCATGCACAAACAACATCACTCTTGCTACCTCTAGTACTTATTAGTTTCTTCTTTCCACAATCCCATTCTATTCAAGTGTCCTAGGTGAAGATAGCTGCCTTTTGATTCTATTCTCTTCATAAAATATGTTAAACTCTCTAGAGGTGAATCCTCTATCTGATCTCAAACATTTTATCTTAACAACAAATTCATTCTCAACTCTATTCTTAAATATTTTAAACTTCTCAAAATTTTTAGACTTCTCTTTAAGAAATGCTACCCACATCATTCTAGTAAAATCATCAAAAAGAATCATGACATACTTTTCACCATAGAGTTCTCTTGTTCTAGAGGGACCATTCAAATTTTTGTGAAAAATCTCCAACTTTTCAATGGTAGTGAACTTCATGCTGGGAAAATATACTTCTTCTACTTAGCCAAAATACATTCTTTGTAAACCACATTATTAGGCTTGACTATCTTAGGTAGATCTCTGACTGCAAACATGCTACTAACCTTTACAATATTATCAAAGTTTATATGATATAATCTCCTATGTCATAACCAACTACTATCCACTTTAGCAAGCAAAAAAGTCATTTCAATAGGATTTAACTGAAATACATTACCTTTGAACCTAGTTCCAATTCTAACCATTTTACCATCCTTGTCCTTGGTAGTGTGAGTCTTTTCTATGAATTTCAATTGATACCCTTTATACACCAACTATCCAATACTCGAAATATCATGCTTCAATCCAACAACAAAGTAAACATCATTAGTGTTATTTCTTCCATATAAGGTAATGGATCCAATCCCTATAATATCACAGGCTACATAGTTACCAACTCTAACAATACCTATATCATTGTTCTTGAATTTAACAAACTTATTCATATCACTAGTCATGTGATGTGAACAACCACTACTTATTATCCAATCATATTTCTTTTCAACTTAGGAAACTAGAGCCTTTTCTTCTCTAATTTCTCTACTAGGATCATCTTCTATAATAGTTACAAATCCTAGCTCATCATCACTTTCACTTTGAGATCCTTGATCAGATTCTTCATCTTCATTATGATACAAACAATTTTTATCTCTTCTAGGCTTAAAATTTCCCTTATACTTTTTCTCTCTTTTAGGACATTTATATTTATAATGACCAAACACATTACATGTACAACATTTAAAGATATTCTTACCATCATTTTCTCGTCTCACAAGAAGTGTTATACTTTCCTCAATCTTCTTGTCTTCATCAGATCTAGTTCAGCTACTACCAAAAAAATCTCCATGTTAGCTTGCACTTCTAAATAGGCTTGGTTGAACATTCAAGGCAGTGAAAGATGTCTCAACTCTTTTCAATTCTCCTAATTGCTTCAAATCTACTTCTATTTCTTCCAATCTTCTAAGAAACATTTCCTTGGAAAGCTCCTTAATATAGGGTATAAGTAACTGAATCACCTAAGAAACTTGCTTGAATGTATTGGAATTACAATAGGAAATGTAAACTTTTGTGGGAGGCTAGTGAATTAGTAATAAAGTGGGGTGGGGATGACACCCAAAAATCTTCACTACTATAGTAATAAAGTGTATCCAATGAAGGTTACAATGTTTTGACCATGAAACATGATCTACCCTATGAAAGGTTTTCCCTATTAAAGGCTCACAAAGATTGTTAGGTCTCACCTTGTTAGAGGATTTCAACACCTTATTAGAAGTGCAGCTTGCTAAAGGACTTTAACTCACAACTAAGTAAGAACCTTGTTAGAGGATTTCATATAGCCTATTAGGACTACTCTGTTAAGAGATTTTGACTAAAATCAAATGTTAGAATGTCTCGGCTTTGATCCTATGGTTAGCACTTGCTTGCTTGATAACTAATCACCTCTAAACTGATGTCTTCTTGATCCTCCTTGATCAAATGTTTCTTTGTTGTATCATTTTATTTTTCACTATTCTACTCTAATTTATTCTTCAATGTAGTCTCACTTCATAACTCTTAAGCCACCATGAATGTTTTATTTGTGCATGTAAACTATTCTTTTCGCTCCTTCAATACCTTACACAATCATAGAGAGTTTAGGGCTTCTCCTCCTTAGGAATGCCTTGGTGACTTAGGGTTAGGTATGAATCTATGGTTGAGATTCATCTATTTTGTAGCTTAATCCTTCTCATTTTTTGATTGGTTGCATGTAACTGCATAGGTAATCCAACTGGAGATTCATCCTTATCTCCAAAATATAAAATTATAATCTTAAGTCAGATAAAAAATGGTTTACATAGTTTTTTGTGCCATTACAAACAAATATGTCAAAACTGTGTCACTCATCATTTGAAGTCTCTAATGCTCGACATATACTAATCTTTCTACTGTGACTCAACATCCACTATTTGATCAGCTCCAAAATCACTCCACATATGCTATTTGCTTGGCACTTTAGTGACTCGGCACATGAGTGGTTCAACACTCACTATGACTCAGCATGGTCTAATATATATATATATATATATATATATATATATATATATATATATATATATATATATATATATATATATATATATATATATATATATATATATATATATATATATATATATATATATATATATATATATATATATAGATATATATGTTGTGCTCAACATGTACTACTTGTTCAACATGAACTAAGTAAATAACTTAAGTCTGTTGACACTCACTTATCAAAACCAATCTAAGATCAAAAATCCCCCCCTTTGACATGAGTTTCAAAAACACTTGAGCATGCAATAATATCCTTAATCTCTGGAGCATAACATATCTATAACTCAGCTTATATACAAAACTTCAAAATATCAAAATTTTGTAAGAAACTATATGCCTCAAAATTGTATAACTCCTCCTGAGTTAATATGTCCATTCTATATCAAAAATTGTGCACTCATACTAAGTAAATGTATCTCTACTGATACACTTTGACTTCATGCTATTTTTTTGATACTCTTTCATTTGATACTTTTGATATGTTTTGATGCCTACTCTCCCTTAGTTGATCTTGGCTTTTCTCTATTCATCTTATTTATCCCCAAAATTCTTATTCTTTACCACTCCCAAAAGTAATATCTCCCCCATTTTCTCATTTCATTCTCCCCCTTTGCTCTATCTCTCCCCCAGAAATATTTCTCCCACTTTTTGACACTTATGGAATGGGCTATACACTTATAGTGTGTTTTTCTAGAAAAGACTTATGGGCATCCAATATTATCTTGAGAGTTGCATCCTAGTTCTCACATGCTACATCCAATGACTTGATTTGGATTGCTAGCTTGGCAGCAAGGTGGACTAGACCATGTAAGGTAGAAAGATCTGGGTCTTTCTTCATTAGGGTTTTAGCATATCCTAGCTCCTTGTGCAAAATTTCCATATGGGGGTGAGGGTTGCCTGGATGCTAGTCAGTTTGGCCCTTATGGTGATCTCATCTATTATCAATATAGCTAACTGAATCTAGGTTTGAAGCAATGTTCTAAAATGCTTCTCACTCTGAGCTGGATTCATAGGTAGTTTGGCACCTGATGAAGTAATTTGGCTTTCCAATCTCAAGATGTGACTTCTAGTCTCTTGGGTGAAGAGTGAGGGATAGCAAAATTTCATGTGCAATGAAAATATATTCTCAAGTACCTTCTTCACATCCTCAACCTTAGTTTCTAATGCAACTTGTATTAGTGCTATATCACCTGGTATCTTTTCATTTACTTTGTTTTGAAACTTCTTTTCTAACCATTCAAGTAATTTGACATTTGAATCTAGGTCTTCATTACTGATCTTCTGCACTATGTCTATTAGTTGTTCTGTTAGTGGCTTGGTCTCATCAGGAGTCGGCAGACTAAATTCATCAAAATAGATGTCTTTAATATCTTATAGTGCCTGCTTCTACCTATGCTCCCTTCTAAGCCTTTCTTGATGTTTTTTCCATTCTAGGGCTTACTATAGTATGCCCATCTATTCTATGGTCATCATATCATAGTCATACTTTGGCAGAATGATTTATTCATCAAGGCTCACATCTCCATACTGTATGAATTCCTCTATCTATGATGAACTCAAGCTCAACACTGAGATCTATAATGGAGTTTCATCTATGCTTAGCTTTTGAAGAGTAGTAGTGAAAGGAATGCCAGATGCTGGTAAGGTTACCAGGGCTTGGATGACAACTTTCTCCTTAACCTTAGATGTCAACTCTATCTCTTTAGGCTTGCCCTATTCTACCATAATGACTTGACTAACACCTTGATCTTCTATTGTAGGTGTAGATAAGTCTATCTTACCTATTTCTTGTTGTTCTACGGTAGCAACTTTTGTTTCAGTTGTATTCTTCTTTACTATATCAACCTTGTTAGATGTATCTTCTGGAATTTGTACTAAAGGTTGTACATTAGTGACTAGATGGATGATAGATGATGCTTCTTGTGGATTCACCTCTTCCCTTGTAGTATTAGTCACTATCTTCTGTAGTTCATCCACACTAACCAAAATAGAATTATAAAAAAGTTTTGCTTGCAGTGTAAACTGATATAATATCTTCTTCAAATCATCCTCTATAAGGGGGTTGGTATTCTAAGCTAATAGATTAGAAAAAATCCTTGACAATTACTATTTCAATAGTTTCACTTGTGACATGTTGAGGACTAACACTCGACAATTGTGTGTCTTGCACACTCTATTCTTCTTGCTATTGCTCTAGATCAGTTTTTTCCCAATCATCTATGTTCATTTCAGTTCCACCCTCAATAGTGTCATCTTGGTCATCTTCTTCATCATCCTTCACTTCAATGGGTGCTTGTTCTCCTTCCTTAACTATAGTCAACCCATAAGTTAGCTTCCACATTTGTGTGGACTTCTTGACAACATCCTCAATATTATTTTGCAAAATGCTAAAGGCTCTATATTTAGGTGTGAACCTAACTACATATTTCTTTAGAGCCTTAGCAATCTGTGCCTTAGTTAATTTAGACATTACTTGCACTAGAGATGTTTCTCTAATTTGTCTCTCCAAATCCAAACAATAGTACCATTTTTGCTCAACTTTGTCATATAGAATCTTGGACATTAAGTTGGCAAGTGGCAAGTTCTAGTGGATTTGTCCTAAATTTTTCCATCATGGTGTATATGGCTTCTTCTAATTGATTTTTCTCCACTTTAACCAAATTATCAAAATCAACATATGTAAATCTTGATAGTTCTGCACTATTCTTAGCATTTTCACATAAATTTTCCAAATCTAAAAGAGATTATAACTCACCACTTTGAATTGGTCATTGTCAACTAATTCAATTTTCTCTTCATCGGACTCGATTTGTGCTATGTACTTCTTTCTTAGTATTTTTGACAATTGATCTCCTTGTTCCACTTGTTTGGTCTTTTGTTTAGCCTTTTGTGTAGTTGTACATGTACTAGCTCTTGTACCTTCTCCCATACCTTTTGTCAAAGATAGTGGTGCTCATACGTGGGTTTCTTCTTCCTCCTCAGTACCCACTCCAAACTTAGCTTTCAACTTCTTCACTATCTTCTCTTTTTTCTTCATGGTAGAGACAGTCTTCAATTCCATGATAATTTTGGATTTTACCATTTCAAAATTTCCAAATATCTTTGCACTTTTATCTACCTCTTCTAATATTAATGCAATAATAGTTGTAGAGGCTTCATCCTCATGTATTTCATAAACTAAGGGCCTCAACCATCTCACCCTTGGTGCAGCAGCTTGTACAAAAGTGTATCAAAATCCACTAGAAAATAAATGTCATCATAGTGTTTCTCAGCTAAGGATATTGGTATTGTTAGTGTCTTCTTCATTGACTACTTGAAGTCTTCAAAATAACTTGTCATTAAAGATTCAAAATTCTCACCTAACTACTCAATATATTCACCAATTTATACTGCCATTGATCTATTTTTTTTCCATCCCATAGTGCCTAATAAAGGGAATTTTTTTTGCACATAAAAGAATATACAAATAAATATAGAACCAAATTTACATTGTGCCCTCTTTGTCTTTCTAATTGCTCCAAGGTTCTCCTTCAATTGTTGCAATTGTAGCTCTGCTAGATCATATGTATGATCTTTCTTTACAATTTTATATCCCACATCCACAGCTATACAGAGCACACTATTTAATCTACTAGATTAATAGTGTGATATAACCCTTACAAAAAAGTCTATCAGAGGATCAATGATTGTGTCAATTTTAATGCCTCTCTTGTTCCATACCACTCCAAACAAAAATTTAATCACCTCCTTCAAATCACTTCTCAATGTCTTAGGCCAAGCTAGGGTTGGGTAACTAGTAACCCTAAGGATTATTCTCTTAGTAATTTTGATAGGTCCATTGTCCAAAAATAATGAACCATCATGAATTTGGCTAAGCACTATCCTTATCCATTCTATCTTGAATACATTCAAATAATCTAGGGCTCATGCTAATCCCTTCTTCTCTTTGATTTTGAATTTTTCTTTCAAAATAGCATTATCACAAAGTCTTTCTTATTCTTACCTAATCTCCATATCACTAATGCTACCAATTTTATAGTTATAGCATTTTCTTACATCTTGTACCATCGTCAAATTTAGTGGAATCATCGACAATGCAATAGAAGGGTAGATTGATTATAAGAAATATCAAGAATAGCATTGAAAATGGGTTGCTTGACCTCATTACTCATGAATTGAAAATTCAAAACCTCCTTTTCCTCTATGTTCTTTGAGCTTGATGCCATTGTGTGAAACTAGGGTTTTTGAAAATAAAAATTGCATAGCTTAGCTCTTGATATTTATACCTTATGAAACCTAAAAAACTCATATAGAATCACTACTTAGATCTCTTGCAACTACTTGGAATGAATTTCTAGATCACCTTATGCTCTACTCTCTCTTTCTCAAATTTGAAATGATGTGAAATGAGCATAAAATTGATAAAATATCCTTTGAAACTCTATAATTAATGATGAGTGCTTGCACAACTATAAGCTTGACATCAACCAATTTTAGGTTCACTCAACATCCATTAATGTTTCAACCACTCAGCAACCACTACGAGCTTTGCATCATCTAGCATTTCACTAAGCACACATAATATTTCATGCTTGACAACAAAATGAAAAACTTAAAGATTGATCTTGAATTCCTAAGACGTACTTGCATCTTTGTTTATGCTAATGTAATATTTTTAGTACTAGAACCTTTAGAAATGATGTATGATATAACCTTTAAATATCAGTCCCACATGCCTCTTGATTGCCTAGTTTGATGAGGTGTGATCACCTGACCCATTGGGTGAAGTGATCCCTTCTCCATTTGATGTACTAAAATCATCCTTTTCCTTCCATGTCATGTTCATCTCATCTCTGATGTGTTTAACATCTACCTTTCCTTTTCCTTTATCAAATTCACAACTTGGTGCCTTTGACCTATTTGGACAATATCTACTGATGTGACGAGTCTTTAAACAGCTAAAACATGTGGTTTGACTCAACCAACTTTGGTAGTTACCACTGAAGTGTTTCCTAATACAATTCTGAGGAACATGTCCATATTCTTGACAATAATGATAGCTATACCTTTTATTTTAATCCTAGTTATAAGAGTTTCCATTGTTCCTTACCTTTGTTTGCTTGTTTAATGACCACATGGGTTTGGATCTGCATTCAAAATCTCTATGTCCATACTTCTAACAGTTGTAACAATTTCCTTCAAATATTTGTGTGTGCATGGTCTTGGTTCTACTTTCATGTGCCTGATGACCTTTCTTGTTGCTCTTATGATAGTGAACCATGCTCTTAGGCTTGACATTGTGGTTTATAGTCTTACTCCTACACATATTAGTAGTATGTACTTTCTTACCACAATTATGACAAGTAGGTTCAGATTTCTTACCTTTTTTGTTTCTTTCTTCAGTACTTTTCATGACTCTCCTTCTTTAGTGCTTGTGTATCCTAGTCCAAATGTATCATTGTTAGATCTAGGGGATCTCAATAGTTACTTAGAGTATTTGATGGCTTCATTTGGTTTGTTGAAACATTCAACAAATTCCTTTTCCCTCTTTAGGTCACTTTGTAATTGCTCATTCTACAATTTCAATGTTGTTATCTCATTGTCCTTGACATTCAATTCATAGCCAGCATTCATTATTTGACTTAGAGTATCCAATTGCATGTTGTAAATCTTGATTAGCTCTGTTGACCTCTCTTCCATTTTTTTGGCCAAAAATATTTTATCTTCCTCAATCATGGCTTTGTGTTCTATAGCTTTCTTCTTCTGTTGAACCACTTCGGATAGCAGTATAGCTTGTGATTCTTGCTCCAACTTGAGATTTCTAATTTCCTCAGTGTGGGCTCTATTGTTTTTGATTAGATCTACAACTGCTACATCAAATTCAATGGAATCTCCATGTACAAATATCTTAGTAGTGTCTATCTCTTTGTATTGTGCTTCATTCTCTGCAATAGCCATTTCTTTCCTTCTCTTCAAAGAATTTTTTAGGTATTCTCTTGCTTGATTCAGTTGATGTAGAATGAGATGTATTTCAATCTACTGATTCTCAATAGTCTTTACCAACTTGTAGACTTCCATTTCAAGATCTTTTCTCAAATTTGGGAAGCTTCTCTTTTAGAGAACAAAGCTCTAATACCAATTGCTGGAATTACAATAGGAAAGGTAAACGTTTGCACAGAGAGGGGGGGGGGGTGGGGAGGCAAGGGTGAATCAGTAGTTTAAAATTGGACCCATAAAACTTTCACCACTCATCCATTGCATGCATTCAATGAGTAAATTGAAATAACATGTAAAGCATATCAATCTAAAACATGTAAACATATCAGCAATCACACACACATATAACACCAGATATGATTACCCATAAACCCTCCAATGAGAAGGTAAAATTAGGGTGAGAATGACACCCACAAATCTTCACTACTATAGTAATAAAGTGTAGCCAGTGAAGTTTACAATGTCTGACCATGAAACATGATCTAACCTATGAAAGGTCTTCCCTGTTAAAGGCTTACAAAGACTATCAGGTCTCACCTTGTTAGAGGATTTCAACACCCTGTTAGAAGTGTGCCTTGCTAAAGGACTTTAACTCACAACTAAGTAAGCACCTTGTTAGAGGATTTCATATAGCCTGTTAGGACTACTCTGTTAAGAGGTTTTGACTGAAATCACCTGTTAGAATGTCTTAGCTTTGATCTTGTGGTTAGCACTTGCTTTCTTGATAATAGGTTACCTCTAAATAAATTTCTTCTTGATCCTCCTTGATCAGATGTCTCTTTCTTGTATCCTTTTCATTTTCTCTATTTTTCTCTAACTAATTATTTAATGTGGTCTCACTTCATAACTCTTAAAACACCATAAATGCTCTATTTGCTCATGCAAACTATTCTCTTCTCTCTTTCAATACCTTACACACTCATTGAAAGTTTAGGTTTTGTCCTCCTTAAGAATACCTTGGTGACTTATGGTTAGGTATGAATCTTTGGCTGAGATTCATCCATTTTTTTGCTTAATCTTTCCCATTTTCTGATTGGCTACATGTAATTGCATAGGGAATCCAACTAGAGATTCCTCCTTATCTCCAAACTACAAAAATATAATCTTAAGTTGGTTCAAAAATGGTTTAAATAGTTGTTTGTGCCATTACAAACAAATATGTCAAAACTATGTCACTTGGCATCTAAAGTCTCTGATGCTCAAATCTTTCTATTGTGACACAATATCCACTATTTACTTAGCTCTTGAATCACTCAGAATACATTGTCTACTTGGTACTTGAGTGACTCGACACATGAGTGGTTCAACACTCACTATGACTTGGCATGATCTAATATATACATATTATGCTCAACATGTACTACGTGTTCTACATAAACTAGTTAAATAACTTAAGTGTGTTGATACTCAGTTGTCAAAACAAATCTAAGATCAATAGAATGGTGTTGTGAACCATGGTTAAACCATGCGACTTGAATCATTTGAGATCTTCCACATAGCCTTATCTTCTTCCTTGGTTGAACCATGTGACTTGATTCCTACAAAAATCTTCAATATCCCACCAATATAGTTCATCTTCCATCATCTTAGCATCTTGAAATTCACATATCCAAATTTTACCATCTTACTCTCTTTGTATCTGTATCACCTTCAAAAATAGATTCTAATGCTTTCCAAATTTCATTAGATATTTGAAGTGTCTTTACTTGACTATATTTATTCTCTAAAAGACCTGGTAGCAAGGCTTCTCTAGCTCTCATGTCACACATGGAAAAATCTCTCTCTCTTCTTTAGTGCATTCTTCAATAATCTCTTCTTTCACTATCATCTTCTGACTCTTTATCAAGATCCAATAGCCTGAACCCATGCACAACAAATGATTTTTCATCTTCTCCTTCCAACTTTCATCATTATCCCCATCAAATCTAGGACTATCCTTTCTTAAAATATTTTCCATCAATCTCACAAAGATGTTAAGCTTATTCTTTAAGGACCCAATGCTCTAATACCAATTGTTAGAATATATAGTCCACCAATATAACTAAGTGGTGGGGGAGGAGGGTGGTGAATCAATTATCCAACCAATATCACAATTATCAACTTTAAACAAACTTTACCATATGAAGAATATAATAAGAAACCATAATAAGATACTCATGCACAATACCACCAAATATGTTAACTAGGGAAACCCTTGATCAGATGGAGAACCCTAGTGGGGATGGTACCCACAAGATGATGTACTAATATAAATATTTTGTGTTAGGTGATGGACCCTATTAGGAGTTTATAACAATATTCAATACATATCAATCCCTATTAGGGGAGTTTGAATCCCTATTAGGAGATTCAAACCCTATTAGGAGTTATGGAAGACAGTTGGGCCCACTGCCCAATAGCTTCAAAAGCAAGACCAATAAACCCACTTTCCAAATGATCTCTATAATATTCATTGTAGAATAATACAAATGGATAGTACTTCGTTCCTCTATCCTATCAACCAGACCTCTGCTACTTGTAATCTTGTAACCACATCACAAATCTCATATCCAATAATCCCTTGAATCGCTTACTCACATTCAAAAAACACTTTTCTCGTTTTTGCACTTAACACTTCATACAATGATCAAAACATATTAGAAATAAGGAAAACATCATTCCTTTAATAACATATCTTTAAAATAATTCCTTGATTCAGCGTTGAGGTTTTCCTAATTATTTATAATAAGATAATTAATTAATTACAATTACAATAGCACTATCAACTCATAGTCTATACTAAACTTCATAGTGTGATACTAGGACTTGCACAGTTTCCAACATCACCAAAGAAATGCCATCTATCACTAGTTGACTTCGCATCTCTTCATTGCATCTCATATGTAAGATAATGAACAAACATTAGGGACTATTTTCCTAATACTCTATCTCTAAAATGCTCTCAGTAAATCATGTACAACTTCTGTACACCTTCAACTTGCATGTTGTGCATTGAACCACATCATCAGGACATTGTACTAAAAATTTCCATGATTATGCATCACCAAACAATAAACACCTTGTCCATACAAAAAAGATATGTATCAATTACTCTTCTAGTCTTCGCAAACTTATTACTATGTTGACATCATTGACAGACATAATTGACAAACACATTCATGAATGTAACATGTCAATACTCTCCAATGCTTAGGATATTCCCCCAAAGTATTATCATCAGAATTCATGCTAACACAATGTGCCCTTGAAGAACTAGAGGTGCAATAAACCCTTGATTTTCAAGTACACAAACCCTAGATATAGTCTTGGGACCCCAAAATTGGCCTCAAAACCCAAAATCATGTTTAGATTATGATGAAACCCTATTTTGATTCCAAGAGTATATTCTAAGTGGAAATGTAGATGGCAAAGAATGATTAAGGGGAAATATATCCTACCACAATATTATCACCATGAAAATAGGAGCTTTAAAGTGGGTCTATATGGTTTTATTCCAATTCCACCTAAGAGAAAGACAAAAACAGGAAAGAAGAGATGATAGAGAGGGGGGGAATTGATGATCTCACATTAAATAGGCACCAAACCTTCATTAAATTGGATTTCTTCCAATTTAAGATGGTAAAAAATCATTGTGGCATAAAAAAAATTACCCCCTTCCTATTAGAAGGATAGAGGGATCCATGTAGTAGGAAAAGGGGATTTTCTCTTCATTTTGTAAACATAATAAAGTTCATACTTGTGCTAGTCAATGTCTCTATGATCGATACCCTGCAAACCATAATGCTTCCTAATTTTCTTCTTTAATTACACCTTTTATTTTAGCATGTCTATTATTCTAGATTACAATGCCTTATCCCTATCCATGAGTAGAGGGAACAAACACTTATGA
Source organism: Cupressus sempervirens (assembly GCA_028749045.1). NCBI lineage: Eukaryota > Viridiplantae > Streptophyta > Pinopsida > Cupressales > Cupressaceae > Cupressus > Cupressus sempervirens. The sequence continues at coordinate 910,497,717 of CM053787.1, read as the reverse complement.
AACACTAGAGTTGAGGGTTTATTCTTGTGGGTTTCAATACTATAATTTAAAGAAGATGATTAAAATAATAATCATGGTGGAAATGAATTAGAATAAAAATTCATAGCTGAAAATGTTAGAAAAATTCTATTAAGAGTTACATATTTCATTATTAACTTAGCAACATCTTCCTATGGTTTTTGTAGTGAAAATCATTCAAAACATCATGCATAGTTTTTGCATCCTTCTCTCATTCAATTGGAAAATAGACCATAGCCTTAGCAACTAAATTCTTATCTCTATAAAATTTGGTACCATCTCATATTAGACCCTACTGCAACAAGTTCTTCATAAATAGTCATATGTTTCCAACCCATATGGTCTCAAATGGTATTTTCTCAACCCTTCCAGAAATCCTTTATGCGAAGTGTATCTATCCCAATCAAATTAGCTAGATACAACATTAACCCAACTATAGAAAGAGGAATAAAAAAAATATAGAATGCTTACTATTTGTCATAGAAAATTGACTTAATCTAGTTGGTACATCTCCACCTATAGCTGCTAATGGGATCTATGAAATAAAGATTCCTAAAACCACACAAAACTTCCAAATAAGCCACAATGTGTATAGTTCTCACTCCATTGACTTGCATTAAAGAGCATAATGAGGGTCAATTACTCTTCATAAGGCCACTCAATCCCATCATCCCAATTTAATCTCTTATTTTATGTGAATCCCAAGGTTGGAAAGAAATCGATCACTAGATTCCCTATTGATACTCACAAAAAAATGAAACTACATAAATTGATTTATTATGTCTTTTGAATATTTAACAATAGTTTCTATATTCCAACTAGGGGTGGTCACACCCTTTAAATAATTAATAATTTAATAAATCACTTTCTAATAAAACTTTGGCTATCCCTTTCTCTTTGGCTACTCTTTCTACCCATATAATCATAAATCTTGTAAAGATTCTTAAGTAATGAGAGGGGTTTGGGAGGGAACGAATCAATGCATATAGGTAATTCAAATTTTTAAATATTGATCTGGAAAACCAAATTACTAAATTTCAAATAGTAAAACATATGAAAAATACATGTAAGTAAAGAATTATAGTATCAAATAAAAATACATTCATTATACGTAATATAATGATTTGAGTATTATAGAAACCCTTGATAGAAAGTAAAAACTACACTGAGGATGATATGAAAAAATTTCACTATACTTTAGTAAATGAGTTTCCCTGATAGGAGTATACAATTACCCTTTCTAAAGGTTCACTAAATTAGGAGAAACTTTGTAAAATGTTAGAAGTACAAAAATATCTTCTAAGATCTACCTTGACAAATTATTTACAACACTCTTTTTAGAGTCTACCATATTAGGAGATTTGCAACTTGAATCTATTAGGGTTATCTTGATTCAAGAATTCACCTATTGTAATTATTATTAAACAACTGTAGCAATGATCTAGTTGTAAAACTCTTTGCCTATTAGATCTAATTACTTCTCTTATTTTCTACCACTTTACATTACACTTATTTTCTCAATGTCTTGATTATAGTTGCTCCATGACTTTGGTTATTCTCATTCTCATTTCTTCTCTTCTTGGTTGCTACTTGTTCTCATTCCTTGTACTACACAACTTGCTCCACTGTAGAACCTATTTACATATAAATTTGTGTGTTTTACTATTAATCTCATCCATCTATTCAAAGATTAATATTCCCACTCATTCATTTCAATCTTCTCACATATCTCAAAATCTTATTATAATTTACTCTTCATCATATGAACATTAAACTAGACTTACTTGTATAATTGTTTGATTGGTCAAAATGTGTTAGCTTTTCCAATGTAATATTGTACATTTTCCTTATATTGATCCAAAGATCCAACTCATACCAATGTAGATATCTCCCCCCCACCCTCACTTTTCAGTATCACTCTATCTAGTGTGATCTTATCTCAACATCTAACTCCTTTTGTGGCTAGCTATAAATTTTCTTCAAGAATATTAAACATTTCTTTATTTTTATAGATCATCTCATATGATCATTAATCTTACTAGTATTTTTCCTTTTCTGATTGTCCTCTGGCATTACCAGTTACCCTTCCAAGTGATGAAATAACTTAGCTATCACCAAACATTTCTATGGATAGCCATTTGAATTAGTATGGATTACCATCAATGAAAAACTTATAATTCCCCGTATAGCTAAATTCCCCATACAATTAAAATTCCTTAATACTGATATCCAATAAGTAATCTCAATGATCTCCTAATAATGTCACATTTCTAACAAATCACACCCCCACAAGCTACAAGTCTAGGACTACTATTCACTTCCCCAATTGTGTTAACTTTAAACCATCATGATGGTGTCAGGCCAGGGGGTTGGTTTCTATCAAATACTTTTTCTCTTTGTTTTATATTTAAAGAGAAGGATTCAAATCTTCCATCCTAACCCTCATATCTTTATATATCATACCCAATTAGCTATTGCAATAAGGAAGCCCCTAATAAATGAGAATCACTACACCGTAGCATAAAATTTTCTTTGATAGAAAAAAGTAACTTTCTGAGAGACACATTCATGTCCAAGAGGAATTTATCTCTATATTCCCAATTATTCCTCTCTTTGCAAAGACCTAAAGCCACATGATCTTGTATCATGTCCCAAAGAAGTATACATACATGATTTAAAATGGGGAACCCTAATTAAGTCCATCATTTAGAGAAGAAGTTAGAGAATACCTAGGTAAGACCCTAGAGTTCAAGAAGAAGCCTCTTTATAAAATTTACAAATCACAAAAATATTGAAAGAAACATTATTATAGAAAACACCCAGGTTCACAAGTTTTGGTTCTTTTTTACCCCAAGATTCACCTTCACATAGTCTTAGATATATTATTATCCTTTCTCTCTTTATTACCAACAAAACAATCTCACCTATCAAATAGGTTTTCAACAGCTACTATCCCTTTAGGGATATGATTACCTTTTAATTAAATGACTCCTTTAATATTATGATTTCTTTATGTAGACAAAATTCATATTGATTAGATTTTGAACCTCTAGAGAAAGTGCAAGTGAATTTCTCCACACCTTACAGAAAATTGTTTATATAAGCATCATTGTTTAACACTTTCCATGACTTTGAGTTGGCTAAAACACTTGGTCTGTGAACAAGTTCAATATTTTAGTAGTCATTTTCAAAATTAGGATGAGAATTAAGTAGACAAGTTGGTCCTACTAATGCATCTTCTCTTGAATTGAACTTCTTGGGCACTACATCAATATAAAAAGTTTCAAACCCTTCAATTTTATCCCACACTTTGTTCCAATAATATTTTGGCCTCTTATTCTTAATTGTTAATAATAATCTAAATTGTTTTACAATTAACTCCACATCCCCTCATGGTTAAAATATCTTTACTCCCCTCCTCCTTTCCTCTTCTAGACCAAGCAAAAATGATTCATACTCGAGTGTGTTGTTGGTGTTGCCGAATTCCAATTTGAAGGAAAATGGAAATGTTATTTCACTAGGAGAGATTAAGACTTCTCGATCCCCTAAAATAGTCATTGAACAAGTACTACCAAATTCATTTTTAAATTCCACCCCCCTAAACTAGTCCATTTTGATTTTAGCTCCCAAATCCCTATAAAAATATTTTACCCAACAATATTTCATAACCTCTTGGTATGCCAATGATAACAATAGTGATCTTGAGCCATTTTTAGCAAAGGAAACTAGTGACACATAAGAATATTTATTCTTCTTGATAAGGGGAACCTATTTGGATTCCATAAAATAACATTTTAGAATGGTTGTTTTCATTGGAAGGTCTAGAGCTTTAGCTAGAGAAGATGTCATTATGTTGTCAAATGCACTAGAGTCAATAATACAAATACTCAATTTAAATAGCCATGAATATTTAATGATACATAAAATTGTCTGGGCTTTTCTTTATTAAGGGTGGTAGAAGTTAGGATTTCTAATTGAATTATTGTTTTACTCCCACCTAAATGACTTACTTCTAAGGTTGACAAAATTTTGGGAGAAGACACATTATTTACTTGACAAGGCTCAATCCTAAAAGCAGGTTTCTTAACATAGGTAACCATCTTATTCAATTCACTAGGATTGATCTTGAGATAGTCATCTATAGATATTTTAATTTTTGAAGACTTGCAAAATTCAACAATGTCAGATATAGGTTTAGGGTGTCATCTTTTCAACATTTGAACTTCTTTAGTTGTCACAACATACATCTTCAACCTCCCAATAGTTTTGTTCATTGATTCAATTCCCATTTTTTATAGTTATAGGGGTTGTTACACAACCAATTCCTTTACCCCTATGTTGGCTCCTTGTTGGGATTGAAGAAGAAGGATGTTAGCCTGTCGTGACTGATTATGAAAGTATTGTACATACTTCATAAATTCTTTGGGGCTAAAAAAAATTGGGCCCTATTTTATCAAGATTTTGGGCTAACATGTAATTATTAATTATAATTATAAAGTGGTAAAAATACTTGTATAAAAGGGCTTAGGGTTAGGGATTGTTTTAGGTTTGTGATGCAAAAATTGGTTCTTGTGGCAGTATTGAGTTGTAAGGGATTACAAATTGTAATCAGGTTGTAATCACAAGATCATAATAATATCGGACTTGTGGTTTGGTGGAATTAGCCTAGGGATTGGGTGAATGATGTTAAATCTTGGTGTCTTATGTTCTTTTCTGTGTGATCTATTATTGTTTGATATTGTTTATATTTGCATGTAATTGTTATTTCTGTCTATGGTTTAGTCCTAACAAAGGCTACTCTAGAGTTATTAAGATACCACCATGTATTTTTAAATCTAATTGATATTCCATGAACTTCAAAGAGTTCCTCTTATGTAGCTACTTCTTTAATAGCTTCTTTTTTATCCGCTAATTATATATAGGATACCATCTCTGGACAAATGGTTTCATCATGGTCACTAATTAGATAAAAAAATATAAATGTTATTTCTATTTTGAGGTGGAGGTTTGATTGAGAGTCTCTCTTGGGAAGGGGGTAAATTGAACTATCTCCTATAAGTTCTTGCTCCTTGATTAGGGAAGTTTTGAGGAATGTTGCAAATATTGAACTATCACGTTCAAAAGTTGTGTCTTTTCCACTATCACGTCATATATGAGCCTTTGTACCAAAGGGTCTATGCTAATAGAAGGAGATGCATGTGCATTAGGAATTTGTATCTCTCTTTTCCACTTCCTAGTTGTGATAAGGTCAATTTCTAGTTCAATTTCAAGCCATTTAGAAATAGCTAACTCTTTTATTCTATCTTATCAAAGGTAAAATATTATGTCTACAAACATTGCATATAAAAATAACCCCTTTCTATTCTTTACATTTGGCCTTTGGACAAATGGAATTTTATGTAGACTCAAGTTAAACTTAGTGATGAATTCACTTCTTGGTTCATGCATCTTATCTTTTAATTGGGTTAATTTAAGAAAGAAGGGAATTCTTGTCATAGACCACCTTTAGATGTGCCTCAAACACTATCCTCATGGAATTGCATACTATAATAGCACCATTAAGAAAATGGTGGAAGTAGTCTATGATAACCTCTATCAAGGTTTCCACAAATAATCAGTCTACTACATTTTTGTTGGAATTGCAATCACGCCATATGATATAATGAAATAATTTAAATTCTCAATTGTAGACATTTTTCCATCATCATTGAACTTGGGGATAAATTCTTGGAAAGCTTTAGGAAGAGGATCTAGATTAGGCCCTAAATTGAGGGGACCCACCTAGGTGCCCCATGTTTGATTTTCTTCCACTATATGAGATACAATTTTCCATGGTCAAAAAGTTGATATGGGATAGAATTAGAGTTCCTAGTATAACTAAGCTTTAAAAACTAGCAATAGAGGGAGAGAGTCTTGGGGGTGACGAGGGTCTACTGATAGACTTGGTTTTTCTATATCTACATGGGATTTTAGGAGAAAATTTTAGTTTCATTAATTATTCAAAATACTCATCAATCAACCACTTTTCGTTATCATTCTTTATGTATCCTCTCTCATCCATCTTAGGGAGCTTGGTTTCTAGTCAATTTTTATCATGATAATTGGGTTGCTCCATCAACTACTACTTCTTCCTACCCAATAAGGATTAGCTTCAGTAACTTACTAAATCCTTCTTCATCTTCCAATACTTGGTGCACTTTTTGGTATTGTTGTTGGCTTGTCTAACACCTCCAAGATATGTATTTAAATTTGATAGTATTTCCTCTTGGGTTTCTTCAAATGCCAAGTTAGGGTGCAAGATAAAAAATAAATCCATATGAGGCAAAACCCTTTCATACCATTGTATATTTTATTCTCAATGGTTAGTTCACTAGCTCTCTAGTAGATTCACCAAGAATATGTTAGTTAATAGACTTTCCCTTTACTCTAATGATACATTAATATTTTTAACTCTAAGCCCACTTGGAACAATATAATCAATCACTAATTATTGAGTTCTTCTATTATAGTTGAGATCCCTACATTATAACATGTAACTCCTTCTATAATGATTATATAATTAAATCTTATTATAAAAATATTTTTTTGTATTAACAATTTTAACTAAAAAGTATCAAAAGATATTTACACTCTTCCATAAGCATGAAAAGAATGCGAAAAGTTGATATTTGATTCACTAATAAACAAGCCAACATACTTGACATTAATTGAAATGCATTTACTCAATCAGCCATACAAGTTTCTACCAATGCAATTAATATAGATTATACCTAGAGAAACAAACATTATCATTGCATGTAATTTTATTCTAACTATAACTAATCATATGCAACAAAGAACCACGTGATTCAAGTACCACTAGAATTAAGTAATGAGAAGTGAATTGGTGTAAATTTTCTTTTACTAATTATTAAACAATAAAGATAATAATATTCAAAATAGTTTCAAACATGTCTTTGCAAAAACTAGAAGGATGGCCCTTTGAGAAAGTTTAAAATACGTCTTTATAGCCACGTAGGGGAAAAATTAGTTTCTCAAAATGATTGACACATGAGTCTTTATATCTAAATAAAAGATCCCAAACATATAAATAAACAAACTAAATTAAAAAATAGACTCTATTTTCTACTACATTTCCTAACCATGATCTAATTTCCACCTAAAACACAGGACTTGATAGTTTGTTCTTGAGTGCTAGTAGTCCCACTTGCTTCCTTCTGTTGGAATTTTTTTTAGCACCCCCCTCAAGATTCATGAAAATGGCTTAACCACCTCCTATGTACTACAAGTTGAGTGGTTGTAATGGGAATTAATAGATTGGTCTTTTGGTTGAACAACAACCCCACTCTAACAAGTGGTATTAGAGCTTGGTCATAGGTTTGAATCCTCAGACCCTCAGGTAATGTTGAGGGGTAGATTGATGCAATTTTTTTAGCACTCCCCTTAGGATCAATGATAAGGGCTTAACTACCTACTATGTACTATAAGTTGAGTGGTTGTATTGGGCATTGACAGATCAATCTTTTGGTGTAATGGCAACCCCACTCTAACACCTTGCACTCCTTATAAGTAGCCATAATTCTAGTTATCACATTTTAATGTCAAACTCCAATGAGATCTATGCTCAACTTCCATATTCCCTTATCCTTGCATATCTACTCCATTATTTTCCAATGTTCTTTAAGGTGTTCCCTGCAAATGGTCATCATTAAATCTACTCATGAAATTATTTTAATGTCCTTCACCTTGATGGCCTTTATCTCTTTCATGATGTTCATTTTTTCCTTAAGGATGAAATTGTGTTCCCTATCTTTTGATAAAGCCTTTATTCATTTTCCATTAGCCTAATATAAATACACTTTTTATCGTTGCTTATTTGATGCAGGAGCATCATGGGTTGCATTTCTATCCTTCTTGTTGTTTCTTGTTCCATGTTTCTATTGAGCTCTTATTTAATGTTGAGTTCTCTATTAGTGGCTAGTTCTCTATTGGTGTCGAGTTTTTTATTGATTTTGAGCTAGTAGTTGATGTCAAGTTCATACGTGATGTCGAGTTCATGGTTGATGTCGTGTTTGTGGTTGATGTCAAGTTCATGGTTGATGTTGAGTGCCTATTGGTGCCAAGTTTATGTATGTGTCAAGCATTTCTAAGTGATAGTATTTTCCTTGGTCCTTTGGCCGAGCTATTTGTCCTCTTCTTTCTCCTTTGGTTGTTGTTCTCCATGTTGTGTTTTAGTTGTATTAACTCTTGTAGGTAACTTTGGTAGTTGGGTGTGCCTTTGGCCCTAGTTATCATTGTTCTCCCTACGTTAGGTGGTACCAAAGCTTGAGGTTCATTTTCATGGAGATTGGATCATGTAGAACCCTAAGTTTATTTAGTTGTAGGGTAGTAGATCTGAGGATTTGACTTACAAATTATAGAGGGTTATGATCTTGTATGAACCTAATTTTAAAGATGGTTCAAGGTAGAGGAAATATTGATAATATCATGTTGGATACATTGAGACAAATTGTAGCTAGATTAGATGTTGTAGAGACAACCTAGAGGAAAGGAGTGCATCTTGATAATGTGAGTGATGATGAAGTCATAACACCAAATCCTAATCAAGATGAGGCAAGATTGTTGAGAGTATTGTCTAGGGAATTCAAATCCTTTTGTAGAAGTTGTTCCTTATGATAGAAAATTAGACATCAATTATGTGTTGGATTGGATCTTTGATATGGAGAAGTTCTTTGAGTATGAAAACACTCCTGATAATAGGAAGGTGAAAATTATAGTTACTATGTTGAAGGGTCAAGCCTCACTATGGTGGGAGCATTTGCAAATTGGTTGAAAAAGGAGAGGAAAGGATGAGATCAAGACCTGGCTGAAAATGGTGAAGGAAAATTTCCTTCCTACTAATTACCAAGTTAGCTTGTTGAGAAAGATGCAAAATTTGAGACAAAGGGACATGACTATGGAGGAGTATACTGAGGAATTCTATAGATTGGAAATCAGATCTAGACACGTAGATGATGATGTTGAGAAAATTACAAGGTACATAAATGGATTGAGATTTGGAATTCAAGATGAAATATTTTTTGTGAAATGGGAAAGTATGGAGGAAGCATATTAATATGGCTTGAAAGGTGAGGAGATTTTGACAAAGAAGCATGAGAAAAGAAAAAGAAGTAGAGTTGGTAGATTCTAGAGAGGCAGAGGTAGATATTATGGAGAAGGTGGTAGATCTAACAATTCTATACAAGATAAGGGGAAATTCGAGTGGAAGAGTAATGACAAAGGCAAGACTAAATGGAAAGGTGGTAATTCTTACTAAGCAGGTACTAGTTCTTACTAAGGAAGAGGTTAATCTTATTCTAGAGATAGTTTTCATGATAATAAATAAGGGCATAGATAATTTAAGTGTAGATCTTCCAAAAATGGGCAAGGTAATAGAAATTTTGTGAATCAAGGAGACACTAAGGGTTCACTGAGTGAACCTAAGGCTAGAGAAAATCTAAAGGTGAGAAGAACATTATGTAATAAGGGAAGTGATGAGGAACCTATCCTAAGGAGAGGTCTTTTCAAGACTAGATGTAAGATGCTTGGAAAATGTTGCAATGTGATCATTGACAGTGGAAGTTCTACAAATTTGTCATCAGAAGAACTAGTTACAAAGTTGCAATTGTAGAGGTAGAAGCATCCTAAACCCTATCATGTTTCATGGATAAAAAATGAGCATAAGATACTAGTAGGTGAACAATGTATTACCAAGTTTCAGATTGGAAATTATTTTGATTAAGTTTTGTGTGATATTATGCCTATGGATTGTTGACATATTTTATTTGGTAGACCTTGGAAATATGATAGATATGCTACACATGATGGAAGATTGAATCAATAAACTCTTTGGGTGAATGGGAGAAAGAACATATTGTTACCTTTAATGGAATGTCCATATGAGGTTAATTGTACTACTATGAGAATTTGCATGGTTAATTGAAAGAAATTTGAGAAATAAATGAAGAAGAATCAATTATGTTTTGTTATAGTCCCTAGGAAGTTGAGTTGTACTAGTAGCAGCCAAGTGACAAAAAATATTGGTGACCGAGTAACAATTATTAATGGTTGAGTAGAAGAAACTAGTAGAAGCCAAGTATGAGCATAAATTGAAATTTTTCTAAATGAGTATAAAGAAATCATTGCAAAAGATATTTGTGATGGTATACCACCCATCAAAAGTATAATTCATTGTATGGATCTAATTCCAAGAGCTATTTTTCTGAGTAAAGAAACATATAGATTCACACTTGCAAAGAATGAAGAACTTAACAAACAAGTGTATGAGTTGCTGCAAAAAGGTTTGATTAGAGAAATTTTGAGTCCATGTGTTGTACCTATTGTATTAGCACCTAAGAAGAATGGAGAATGGAGAATGTGTATTGATTCCAAAGTTATTAATAAGATTACAGTGAAATATAGGTTTCCAATGTTGAGGATGCATCACATAATGGATTGTTTGAGTGGAGCAAAGTATTTTACCAAGATTGATTTGAAGAGTGGCTATCATCATATAAGAATTAGAGAAGGTCATGAATGGAGGACTTCTTTCAAGAAAAAAGATGGTTTGTATGAATGGTTGGTCATGCCTTTTGGTTTGACTAATGTACCTGTCACTTATTTCAACACTTCTACAGAGTCCAAATCTCCTATGATAGGAATGTCATTTGTGCAATACTTTTCCTTTTAGCTTCTGATGTAGTACCTCATATGGTGGGTTTGGCTTGAGTTGGAGCTTCTTATTGTAATAGAGGGAAAAGTTCTAATTAAATTTCACTTGTAGAAGGATATTTCACATCATTAGTAAACATATGTAGGAGTTCTAAAGTTGACGCTATTGCCTACCTTTGGGGAATTTATTGAACTTTGTTTAATTTTTTAGCTTTCTTCTCCTACAACTATTTTTTGTCCATCTAATGACATTGTAAGTTTTGATTTCTAGGGAATCCTATTCCTTTTTACTCCAATAAATCTTGGGTAAAAGGAGACCCTCAACCTATTCTAGATATATTGAATCTAACACTTCTTCATTTTCAACCTCTTCAACAACACCAATATTAATTTGTAATTGGAGAGTAACAATTTGCCTCAAGGTGAGTCTATACAAGAGTATTCTCCTAACTTAAAAATCATGTCATCCCAATAATCATCCAATTAAGGTTCATACACGAATCATAAATTCACCTCAAAAATGTCTCTACAAAAACCTTACTGGCAAACTTAGAGCTAGCTTGATAGAGCTTCAATTTCATGAGTTTCAATTTAAAATGAAGGTTCAATTCATCTTGAGCTGATTTATAGTGGTAGTGACCAAGCTCAATGTGAAAAGCATGACCAAAACTCTTCTTAGGTTTGATCCCTTTATCAACTAGCGTAAATTATTTATAAATTACTATCAACCCATACTTATATATATAGTACTTGGCTAATTTTAGTGATTATCCTTCAAAATTTCCTACCCATAAGTATGTAAATATAGGAAATTGGATAAATAAACTATTGTAAATTAGACTCAGCTATACTTCTTCCTATGAGAGTCTCTAATTATCTTTTACTTGAAGTTCAAACATTACTCTTTCTAGAAATGCATCGTGTAACCTCTGAAAATATGTCATATTCCTTTTTTATTAAAACATAAGATAATACTCATAGATGGTCATATCTTTAGCCCAAGGCTCATGGGGTATTCCATCCCTCTCCCTAAAACATACCAATATATAAAATATATATGAAGTCCTGTAAAATTTTGTCATCCATTCAATCTATAAGGAGTGTTCTTCAATGCATCTTGTCAGCGATCACCTCTTCCCAATCTAGGAATTTATTTTCCCCAATTATTGCTTGAATGGAATATCATATTGAGTCTTTCCATAAGAATATATGTGCATTTTCATTTCATCTACTCAAGAGGAAGAATTTTTTTCATAACATCCTTAATTAGATGTTCTTTGATCAGTGGTCATGGTAGACGGGAACTTCCATTCTCTAGTTTGAACAACCAATTCTGATGTAGGAGCATCGTTGGTTGTCATATGATCCTACATGATGGAGGTATTTTGGCTTGAAGATGTGGAATTGGTCACCATAGGAGTGGTGCTTAGTCATTACTAGGCATAGTTCTAGCCTAGGAGCTCAACAGACACTAGGAGCTCAACATACTTCATGGAGCTCGACAAACACTAGGAGCTTGACATACTTTATGGAACTCAAAAGACACTAGGAGCTTGACATACTCTACAAAGCTCAACATTCTCTAGGAGCACAACATGCTCTATGGAACTTGGCATTGCTTATAGTTTGGTTGATGCTCAGTTTGGTTTTCTCTAGCACTTGATTTGGTCATGGTTATTGTAGTTGTTGAGTTGTCTCTGAGCTGACTTTTGGTATTTAATTTATGTATGGGTATTTCATTTATGTTGTAGCCAACTTGTGGCTCAACATATATTTAATGTAAGGGATTTAATTTAATTTGTAATCAACTGGGCTGACTTGTGGCTTAGTTGGGTATAAGTAGGGGGTTTTGTCAAGTCTTTAGGCATCATTATGATTATCTGACTTGGAAAAGAGGATGAAGGAGATGCACACTTTGAAGAGCTAGTAGTTGTATCTTGAGAACTAGAGGATTTTATTGGTGGACCTAAAGGGTACAAGTGCGGTTCTTCTTGGTGTTCTTATCCAATTATGGATTTGGACTAGCTAGGACTGAGATTGTAAGTTGGATCTTGTGTGATCTTGCAGAACTAATATTATAATTTCTATTTGTATTTGTACCTAACCCTGAAGGCCTTACAACTAAGCATATTGCATGTAATTAGTTATTTTATGAATAAAGAGTTGTGAGTTGGTATCAAATCTTGCATTATTGTTGCTTGTTGTTATGTTTTAGATGTATTATTACTTACTGGGAGTTTGGACATCTCCTTTGGGGATTTTCTTGCCTTTCATTATGGTACGTGGTATCAAAGTGAAGGTTGTTCTTGAATTTGTGGATAGATCACCGAAGTTGAGGCACTTTGCACCAAGACTTGAAGTAAAGGTTGATCTTGTTGACCTGATTGATCTTCTGGATTGGTGGATCTATTTCTTTGGGTGTGCAAAAATTTTGGAAGGTGCCTCTAGGAATACTAGACCCTAGGGAAATTGATGATCTTAGTGATGTTGTGGAAGAAAGGATCTCAAAGAAGATTAGAGTAGATTTCATATCTGAGATTGCATTAATGAAGAGTGATATGATTGCTAGAATTATGAGTGCTTTAGGTGGTGTACCTAAGCATCTGGGTATTGAAGATGGCTATGGGGAAGTAGCTAAAGATTTTAAAGTTATTTTATCTAGTGGTAAGGATAGAACTGATCATGTCAAGTGACCTATTAGAACTCGAGTTGGTTAGTTTGCTAGACCTGGATCTATCTTGAATCTAAAGTATAAGATGGAGGTTTCTAATTTCTCAAGTAATTTGACTCCCAAAGACCTAATTGATTGGATTGGTGAATTGGAAGACTACTTTGAGATTGAGAATATTAAGGATCCACTCAGAGTGAATATGGTACAAACTAATCTAAAATGACATGCTGCCCTTTGGTGGAAAGAAATGCAAAGAGACAGAGATGAGGAAGGTGAAATGAGGATCACTAGATGGAGATTGATGGTGACTAAATTGAACTCTAAGTTCATTCCTATTGATTATGAACTTGAGTTATTTAAAAGGTTGCAGAATCTGAAGCAGAAAGATATGAATATGAAAGACTATACTAAGGAGTTGTACAAGTTGACTATTTGGTCTAGGCATAGAGAATTGTCAAAGGAGAAGGTAGCTCAGTACATTAATGGTTTGAGATTCAATATCTAGGATGAGGTTGGTATGTTGAATATTTCATTAGTTGAGGATGCTTATCAGTATTCTCTAGAGGAAGAAGATAAGTTGAAGAGGAAAAATCAAGACAACGTAAGAGGGAAGGAGAAGTAGGATAATTGGGAAAAGGCTAAACTAAGTGTTGAAGCTGAACCAAAACCTATTGATTAAAAGAGAAGGATAGGTGGAGGTGGGCTTAATGTTAATTTTTTTGAAGATGTGGTGAAGAAGGCCATAGATCATTTTAATGTCCTCATGGTAGGAAATTTCTTGTTGTGAATGAGGTTGTAGTCCAAGATACTCAACTCGAGCAAGGGGAGTGTTTACTAGTTCAGTGAGTATTGATTGGTCAATGGACATTAGATTCTTGTTAGAGGACTAGTTTGTTCAGGACTTTTTGTAAGTCTGGTGGTAAAGTTTGCAAGGTGATTATGGATGGTAGTAGTATTGAAAACCTTGTTGCTGAGGAGATGGTTTAGAAACTTGGTTTGAAGAGAGTGAGACATCCTTGTCCTTATAGGATTGGTTGGTTGCAATGTGAGTATGGTTTGGAAGTGAAGGAGGAATTCTTTTTTGATTTCTAGATTAGGAAATCCAAGGATCAAGTTTTGTGTGATATTGTGGACTCAAACATTTTTCATGTATTTCTCAGTAGACTTTTACAACATGATTGCAGGGTTGTGCATGATTGTGTCAAAAATGTGTTTTCTATTGAGAAAGGTGGTAGGAAGTACTCCTTAATTCCTTTGAAGAATGAAGAGATCAGTAGGAGGAACCTGAGAACTAACAGCCAAGTTGAGTTGGAAGATTTTGAGAAGGTTGGAGATCAACATGGAAAGTAGACTTGTGGAACACCGAGGATGGATGTGAAGAAGAAAAAATGGAACAAGGGAAAGAGTGTACAAGTTTAAGAATTGGATGATATGAATGTGAAGAACCAGTATGGGATTTATGTGCTAAATCCAAAAATATGTTCTTCCATCTACTAAGAATATATTTTTGAACTTGGGGTCTCAGGTGTAAGAGCATCCCAAGCTGTCTTCGAATCCTACATGTTGGAGGGATTTTGGCTTGAAGATGTGGACTCAATCAACATAGGAGTGGTACTCGATCGTTACTAGGCATAGTTCTAGGCTGGGATCTTGATAGGAACTAGGAGCTTGACATACTCTATGGAGCTCAAAAAACACTAGGAGCTCGACATGCTCTATGGAGCTTGACATTGCTTATGGTTTAGCAGATGTTTGGTTTGGTTTTCTCTAGTACTTGACTTGGTCTTGGTTACTATAGGTGTCAAGTTGTTTATAAGCTAAATTTTGGAATTTAATTTATGTATTGGTATTTAATTTATATGTTGTAGCCAACTTGTGGCTCAACATATATTTAATGTAAGGGATTTAATTTAATTTGTAATGAAATAGGCTGAATTGTGACTTAGTCAGGCATAAGTAGGGGGTTTTGTGGAGTCTTTAGGCATCATTATGATAATTTGGCTTGGAGACAAGGATGGAGGGTAGATGCAAACTTTAAAGAGATAGTAGCTACAACTTGAGAACTAGAGGATTTTATTGATGGACCTGAGGGTACAAGCGTGGTTCTTGTTGGTGTTCTTATTGAATTATGGATCTGGATTAGTTGGAATTGAGATTATAAGTTGAATCTTGTAGAACTGATATTGCAATTGTTGTTTGTATTTGGCCCTAACCCAAAATGCCTTACAATTGGGCATATTACATATAATTAGTTATTTTATGAATAAAGAGTTGGAATTTGGTATCATATCTTGCATTATTGTTGCTTGTTTTTACATCTCCTTTGGGGATTCTCTTGTCTTTAACTTTGTCAAATTCTTAGCAATAATAGTATTATTGTCTTTCCTTTTTGTAGAAAATTGATCATAAGATAGGATAATAATCCATTCTTCATAAGTTTTTGTATGTGGAATTATCAATGTGCCCATTACTGTTTCTTGGCTAATTCTATCTAGTGTTACACTATTAAAGGTTCAACTATATATCTATATTATGTCATATCTATTCTTATAGTGAAGTACTTGTTTTGGGCATGGCATTATTTTGAGAAATTTTGTGACCTAAACTAAAACACTTCTAGACACTTTATCCTCCATAGATCCAAGTTGTGTAATTTTAATCTCTCTACTACCCTCTCTATGTTTTCATCAATTATTATAGTTACCCTTGACTATGGAAGGAAATTAGTTAAATTCTTGGTTTTCCTTTCCTTGGAAAGCTTGGATCTAGCCAAAGACATCTGGGTAATTCTTGAGTGAACTAATTTAAAAATCATTAAAGATAGAAAAGGGGAAAACCAAAAGATTTCAACTACTGAGCAAGAAATTTGAAACAAGAAAATATAATCCAATAGATTTTCAAACTCACTTGTGGCTCCAACTCTAAAATCCATGGAAGAAGATACTAGCTCTCCTTCACTCCTTCATCTCCAAGTAATTTGTAGAATAATGATGCAACAAGCATCATCATGGTACAATAGGTAAAGGGTGATTAAAAATCAAACTTATGTGATGTGCTTCACTACTTAATAGAAATTCCATTTATTTTATGACATGCCATAGGTTTTAAAAGATGATTTACTCATTGCATGTATTAATTTCACTTAGACATTGACTTTTCCAATAATCATTAAGAGCATGTCCTTTTGCCTTTTGCACAAATTGATTGATCGCTATATTTTCATGAATCTCAAAAAAAGGTTTGAATTTCTTTTGTCTTTGGTGTTGGATACAATTGATTAATTGTGTGTTGTCTTTAATATTACACAAATGTCATAATCATTATCAGTTAGTGAATGCTCACCTCACTTAGGAAATGAAAACAATTCTCAGTGTCTACCGAGTGTTCTCGTGTTTTCTTAGTTTAGAATGTAGTGTCTACTAAGTTCACTTGGGCGTCAAAGAAAAAGTTGCAAAAAGCAAGTGTTAACCGAGCTCACTCGAGTAATGAAGGAAAGTTGGATGGAACTAGTGCTAACCAAGCCCACTCGATTGCCAAAGGATTTTAGTAAGTTTGCTGTGTTAACCAAACTTCTATTGGTTATCAAAGGAAATCATTTCAGAGTTAGTTTCTACTGAGTAGGGTTAGCTAACGAAGGATTTTCTTATTTTATTTTATTAATCTTAATTGACTTATCTATTGATTCCAGCTGACTAAAGTGATAAATATTGATTATTGTAAGCTGTATTTGAGCCGACTTGACAAAATGGAAGGTATAAGTATAAGGTTAAGTTGTGATTTCAAAGTGTGTTAAAAAAAGTGTAAGAGAATGTGTGAATTACGATGATGTGATTGAAGATCTATTAATGAGCAAAGGGAGTGAATTTGAAGGATAAGCAAAATATCCTTGTGCTGTGGCAAAACCATATTCGATCAGGAAGGATCAAGTACAAGCTAGAATAGAGATTTGAAATCAGAAAATTAGTTACAATCAAATTATTTCATCTCATTGTTACTCTCTAATAATTGTAGCAGCGATCTAAATCTCCTAATAGAGTTTCCTTAATAGCTATTTACAAATCCTTTAACAAGGTAGCAATTCCATTGAATTGTTCTCAAGAAGTCTAACTAGGCCACTCCTAATAAGGTGACTAAATCTTTTAATAAGGTCACACCTAATAGTGTGTTTTGTAACCTTTAACAAGGTTGGCTCCTAATAGGGCTCACTTCAGAAAAGTAAAAATGAATAACTAGTTGCTATTGGTGATTTTTCTCAAATTGGGTTTCCATGTTAAATCTTGGTGTCAAATATGTTTGTGCTATTTTATTTTATGTGTTTGAAAATAAGTTGAAGTAATGGTAATCATAGACAACATCTAATGTTTATATTTTAGGAATTTACAGAGTTCATTCAATTATTACCGAGTTACTACATTATGTATGTGTTTACCGAGCTTCAGCAGTATTCAATTTTTAGTTTGCATTTTTGCACTGACATCTAAGGGATCTAGGATTTATTTTAGTAGTAACTGATTCACCCCTTCCCTTTTAGTTACTCCTCTTACATTTTCAATAGTTGGTATCAAATCTTTTGGTGCTGATAGAGAAGGTTTCAAGGACCTAAGCTAAAGATCAGGATGTCTTACAAAAGAGAGATTCCCAAATTGAACAGAGATAATTTTGTAGCATGGCAAGGATTTATGAGATTATATATGGCCACCATCAGTGATTCGGGTTGCAAGTATCTTGATGCTGACTATAAGACTCCCACTGGAACATTATCAGTTGAAGACATTGTTGAAAAGAAGAATCATAATATCATGATGATTGATATTGCATATGATCTTAGTTATGTTGAATTTGATGAGGTAAAAGATTACGAAAATTCTTTTGCAATGTGGAACAAACTAAAAGATATCTATGGAGGAGATGACAATGTAAGAAGAGCTAAAGCAGAAAGCCTTAGAGGACAATTTGATCAAATGAAAATGAGAGAAGATGAAAACATTGAAAAATATGTGGAAAGGTTCAAGGCCGGTGTAAGTGCAATCAAAGCATCTAGAGGAGCCATCAAAGAGGAAACTGTTGTATGTAAAGTACTTAGAACTCTTCTTCCCATTTATGCAATTAGAGTATCTTCTATTCAAGAAATGAGATGTGATTCAAATAGTAACACATGTTTGGATGCTCTAGTTGGAAGATTAACAACTTTTGAGTTAGACAATTATGATAACTATGTTCATACTTCAAAGAATATTGAATCTACATTTAAAGCTAAGCTTTTACTCAAAGAAAAAGGTAAAAAGTAAAAATCTAGTCAATCTAGAAGTGAAGAAGATGGATCATTAGAAGAAAGCTTAGATAGTGAACTTGAAGTTGTTGAAGCACTACTTACAAGGAAGTATTCCAAAGGAAGAGGAAAGTACAAAGGTAAAGTTCCTCTGATCTCCTTTTCTTGTGAAGAAATTAGTCACATTGCTACTAGGTGTCCAAACAAGTAAATTAAGGATGAGAAGAAAAGAAAAAAGCATAAAGGCAAGAAGGACTCCAAGAACTACACGAGCTTCAAGGACAAAGGTAAGAAATCTTGTTTCATAGCTAAAGATTTTGATAACAGTGAAGATGAAATGGTATATATTGTTGTGAAAGATGAATTTGATGATGAAGGAGATAAGATGACACTTATCTCTCATGTTAGCAAAAATGATATATGGATTATTGATAGTGGTTTCTCACATCATATGACTGGTGACATAACAAAATTTGAGCATATGGAATATTATGATGGAGGTAGTGTAAGATATGGAAATATTGAACCTTGTAACATAAAAGGAAAATTATGTATCTTGTTGACAAAAAAACTTGTGTATGATAATGCTTATTGGTTTGAAGGACTAAAGCATAATCTAGTAAGTTTGTCACAGCTGAATAACATTGGATTCAAGGTAGAATTCATGAATGGACATGCCAAACTACTGGATGGGAAAGGAAATTTAGTTGGTTTTGGCAAGCAAACAAAAGGTAATCTATTTTATCTTGATCTCAGTGATTGTTCATGTTTTATTGCTCAAGTAGAGAAAAGGTGGTTATGGCACAAAAGGCTATGTCATGTGAACTTTGATAATTTGGTTAAGATAAGCAAACATAAAAAGAGTCAGAGGTATTCCTAGTTTGAAGAAGCCTGACATGGGTCTATGCAAGAATTACCAAATTGGTAAGATAGGAAAGAAAAGCTTCAAAAGAAATGACTATCAGTCAGAAGAAGTCTTGGAAATTGTTCATACAAACTTATGTGGACCTATTGGAATAGAGAGTTATAGTGGAGAAATTTTTTTCATTCTCTTTGTGGATGACTACTCTAGAATGATGACATTGATGTACCTAAAAGAAAAATCAAAATTCTTTCAAAAATTCAAGTGGTATCTGGCAAGAGTAGAAAAAGAATTTGGAAAGAAGTTGAAATGCCTAAGATTAGATAGAGGTGGTGAATTCATCTCCCATGAATTCAAAAAAATTTACATTGAAAGAGGAATCAAAAGACAAGTATCTACCCCTAGTACACCACAATATAATGGTATAGAAAAAAGAAGAAATATATCTTTCATGGACTATGCAAGAACCTTGATGATTGAAAAGAATGTTGCTCTCAAATACTGGAATGAAGCTAATAACAATGTAGTTCATGCCCTGAAAAGAGTTTAGTTGAAGAAAGATTCAAACAAGACACCTTATCAGCTATGGTATGGCTATAAACTCAATGTAAGTTACTTGAAAGTATTTGGCAGTAAATGTTAAATATTAAAAGAATCTAGAAAAGGAAATTTCGATGTAAAAGGTAATGAAGGCATATTTCTAGGATACTCCTACAAAAGTAAAGCATACAGATGTTTGAATTTGTCCACTCACAAAATTATAGAGAGTGCACATGTCAAAATTGATGAATTTGTAGAAAAGAGTGAAGAAGAAAGCAACAAAGAACCTAAAGATTATAGAAGATTTGTTTATTATGAACCTAATAACTTTCCAAATCTATCTATGAGAAAAGAAGCTTCAACTCCCAAGTCCCCAGAAACTCCAATAGTTATTGAGTTATAGGCAATGCAACCTAAACTACAAGGACCCAAGTCACAATTAGAAGCTATTGAGCTAGTTCAAATCGAGCTTGATGGACCTAAGTCACATATAGAAGGACCCAAGCTTGAAATTGAAATTCAAGAAGTAGATGGTGCAACTCATTGAAAGACCAAGGAGCCTATGATAGCAAGATATGTCAGAAGACATCATGCACCTGATCAGATAATTGGAGACAAATCAGATGGAACAATGACAAGAAGCAAATTAAAAGGTACATGTTTACTTTTTAAGTTTGAACCTAGAAGTGTTAAAGATGCTCTAGAAAATGAAAGTTGGATTGAAGAAATGAATGAAGAGATAGAACAAATAGAAAAGAACAAAACTTGGACTCTTGTTCCTAGACCCAAGGATAAAAATGTAATTAGTAAAAAATGAGTATTTAGAAATAAACTGAATGAAGATGGAAAGGTATCAAGAAACTAAGCAAGATTAGTATGCAAAGGTTATTCTCAATAAGAAGGTATTGACTATGGTGAGACTTTTTCTCTTGTGGCAAGACTTGAATATGTTAGAACTTTACTAGCATATGCAACACATAGAGGATTTAAAGTATATCAAATGGATGTTAAATCTACATTCTTGAATGAAATCCTTGATGAGGAAGTCTACATTGAAAAGCATGAAGGTTTTGTAGATCTTAGCGAAGGAGACATGGTTTGCAAACTACACAAAGCATTATATGGTCTCAAACAAGCTCCTAGATCTTGGCATGAAAGACTCCATAATTACTTGGTACAAATTGATTTTCAAAGGACTAATGCCAACAGTAGTCTATATATCAAGGAAGGACCAAATAAGAAGATTGTGTTAGCAGAAATATTTGTTGATGATACTATATTTATAGGAAATGATGATTTATGCAAAACATTCTTAGAAGAAATGAGTAAATAATTTGAGATGTCCATCCTTGGTGAAATAAAATTCATTGTTGGATTGCAAATATAGTAGAACAAGAATGGTATCTACATCACTCAATCTAAGTATATCAAGAAGATACTAAAGAAATTTGAAATGGAAGATTCAAGACCAGTTTGAACACCTATGTCTACTAGACATAAGCTTTCCAATAATTATGATTCCAAAGAAGTAGATAAGACCACTTACAAAACAATGATTAGAAAATTCTCTCACCCCTCAAATAGATTTGTTTAAGGAAATAAAAAGAATCACATATCTAAAAGGTACTAAAGACTATGGTTTATGGTATAAACTTGGAGGCAATTTGGACTTGAAAGTATTTACTGATGCTAATTGGGCAGGAAGTCTTGATGATAGAAAAAGCACTAGTGGTGGAGCATTTTTTCTTGGTAAAAGTCAAGTATCTTGGACAAAATTGTACATCTCAATCCACAATAGAGGCAGAATACGTAGCAGCAGTAGTCAATTGTTCTAACATTGTTTGGTTCAAACAACTGTTGGAAGGAATGAAGGTAGAAATCAAAGATCCAATTGTCATATATTGTGATAACACCAGTGCAATCAACATATCAAAGTGTAGACACCTAAAAACCTTTAGAAAATAAAGTATTTTTATTTTCTGAAAAATTTCTGATGACATCATCATTTATTAATTAATTAATTATTTAATTTATTTATTTATTTTTATGCCATTAAATCCATTTATCTTAATTAAAAATATTTAATTAAGGAATCCCTCCCAAAAATGTTTAAATCTTATTTAAACATGATTTCCTTATTTATTAACTATTTAATTAATAAATTGACCAAAAAACTCAAAATAAATAAAAGAAAATTTTTTGCCCAAAACTTGGCCAATTTTCTTAAGACCACTAACCTCTTCCAAAATCTTCAAATCCTTCTTTAATTTTGATTAAAGGCTAATCCCATCATTTCCTACCCCTAATCCCAACTCAAATTATTTAATTAAGATTAAATATTAATTCTCATGTTTATTAAAAAAGTTTTAATAAATATCTCCTCAACCCAAACTCTTGAAATAAATAAAACTTTATTTATTTCTTAAAAATCTAATTTATCCTCATTCTAAGAAGTTCTAGACTCTTCTAGAAAGTCTTCATCCTCATCCTAGGAAATTCTAGACTATTCTAGAAAGTCTTTATCCTCATCCAAAGTCTAGACTCTTCTAGAAGATGTCTTTAAACCTAATCCTAATCCCCTCCTAACCTTGTCACATTCCCTAAACATGGGTTAAGACTTACTAACCCAAGCCAAAGTTAACAAATATCTCCTCCTTCACCCACCCTCATTAAATGCCATCCACTTGCCTATCCCTAAGCTAATCCTAAACCATCCTAATCCATCCTCTAATCATTTGCACAATCCTAAGCAATCTTAAAACCTTCCTAATCAAGCCTAATTCGAAATTCCTCTCATCTCCTTCAAAATATCCCAACCATAAAACTTTATGAAGCCCACTAAGCCATAAATGACTCTTCCAAGCCCTTTTATTGCTCTTACAAGCCATTATGAAGGTCTTTATGAAGATTTTATCCCTTGAGCCTCCTTTGTTGACTCATCCTTCCCCTTTCCTCCATCCTCTCACATTGTGACATGTGTCACTCCCTGATTGGCTATAAGGAAGCACAATCCATGTGCTCTCCTCTCATGCAATCTGAGCCCTCCATGAGCTTTTTCCCATCCTTGCATCTTAGCCCTCAATCCCTCAAGCCTCTTGCCTATAAATTGGATCCTTCCCCTTTGCAAAACAACACAATCCATGAAGTAAAGTCATAATGCCATTTTAAGAAGCCATTTTACATCAAAACCATACACTCACACCCAAATTCCAACTCCATTTGAAGCCCTTTTTGACGCATAAGCTTGAGCATACATCCTATCTATTTAGACAAAGCCACTCAACAAGAGAGCTTCTTATTGAGAGAGCCCATTAATGGCTCATATTCTCAATTGAGAGCTCATCTTAGTCTATCTTGAAGTTTATGAATTTTGTTTAGTTTGTAGAAGCTTTATTTAAATTTGGTTTCTATTAGCATACTAACAATTCTCATATACATTTTGGCATGTCCGGGTGGACCCCGCATGGGTCATCTTCATTAGCTTTTTTAGTCAAGTTTTGTATGTAATTTGCTAATTTTGGCTAATTTTGTTTGTTTTTGTGATTGGTAGGATTGTATAAATTGGTTTTGTAGGTTCACATGAGCATGAAAAAGACAAAGGAACTCATAATCTATCTCATAGTGTTTGCAGATTTTTCAAGCTTATAGGTGGACAAAGCACTTGAAATTCTTCTTCCTCTTCTTGTCTATATTCTTCTTATTCCATCTACTTCTTCTTCTTCTTCTTGTGGGAGATCTTGGCCATTTTTTTTGAAGGAATCAAAATCATACACACTTCTTTTTAGTGCTTAAAATGAACACCTAAATCATACTTAAATCTATTAAAAACTAAAAATTTGCAAAAAAAAAAAAAAAAAAACTTTTTAACAAGTGAAACTAAACCAATTCAATCATTTGCATCCTTGAAACATCAAAGTTTTAGATGCATTCATGCAAAGTTAGGAACACTTCATTTTTGGAAATTTACAAAGAACTTCAAGTTTCCATTTCAAAAGGTTCAAAATTAAGACTAAGTGCACACTAAAATCTAAATCAAACTCAAAGTATCAATCAAGGATAAAATGAACCTCATTTGCAAATATTTTAAAGTTCTTTTATAAATCTCATGAAAACTAAGAGTCTTAAATGGTTGCCAAAATTTTCCTAAAAGCTTTGTTATTTGTTCCAAACAAGTGTCTTGTTGCAAAATCTTGAATGTTTCTTAGGTTTTTCATGCATCAAAACAATCTAGGAATATCATTTTTGGGCTTAAAACATGCAAACTAGAACACAAAATCTTGAATGAAAAGCAAATTCCAAAGAGTCATTTTCACTTTTGAGTCCAAAACAATCTTGAATGATCTAAGGTTAAAACAAAGCACTTCAAAGTTCTTAAAACAACACACAAAATCTCAATCTTGAATGCTCAAAGGAAAAAACTTGAATGTTTAATCACTTGTCTTTGAATGCATGTTGCTAAACACACTCTTGAATGCCATGGATTAAAATTAAATTTTTCTTGAATGCATGATTAAAACAAAAAATCCAATCTTGAATGCCAAGGATCAATTAACCATTGCAATATCAAACACTTCATTTGGAGCTTCTAAAATTGAACAAAACAAATCTCTTTTCCGCATGCAATTTAGGTAAAGTTTGATTTTTGGACATTTAAGAAACTTTGTTAAGTTAAATACAAATTTTCAAAAATCAATTTGAGTAGTTCCTTGGACTCACCTCTTTTCTAATCACGCATCAATTCAACCATTGGTTGCAATCTCAGTGCCATTTATGGGGATGGGTCTACTTGAAAAAGTTGTTAAATGTTCCACAATCTAACTCACTCACTTGGTCTTTGAACGTTTTCTTTAACTTTATCAAAACTTTTAAATAAAGCTTCTACAAACTAAAAAAAATTCATAAACTTCAAGATTAAATCGATTAAATCGATCACACTTCAAGTTTGGGCACTAAAATTGAACAACTATTGACGTGGAGGGCCTCCGGGCGCGCGCTTGACAAATCGAGTCTCACACATCTTTGCTTTGGGCTTTAAAAAAAATCACACCAACTCTTGAATGCTTTAAAGGAAATTAATCGGTACTTGACATGGAGAGCCTCTGGGCATGCAAGTTTTCTTTTGTTGACCCTAACTCTTCTTCTTTTTTGCATTCTTCGATCGATTTACTTTTGTTGGTGCTTCAAGTTGGAATTGAACATTGTCTCTTAAACATGAGTGCTTGCAAAGTCTAGATTAGCACACATAAGAGTCAGTTGGTAAAAGAAAAAGCATGTTTTTTAGCCCAAGGTCATCCAAGTCTTCTCTCCCCTTGTCATCTTTCGAGGCCATCTTGGGTGCATAAGATTAGGATCCAAAACCTTGTTTCTTTTTAGGAGGCCTGCTTGGGGATTTCATCACCCCTTGGACGACCTCAACTCTAGCATTCTGGCGGAGTATAAGAATCAGGAGGTGAATCGAAAGACACCTCTCTTGGGATCAAGATTTTGTCACTTGGGCTAAGCCTCAAGGAACTTTATACCCTTGAGAAGTGAAAGAGGAGAAGTGGGTTACCGCTCCTCTCAGCTATGTGACATCTTTTTGGTTTCATCTATGGATTTGGGCCTCACGTACCTTGGGTATATCGAGGACTCCCTAGCTAAACCAACTGTCAGCCTTGTAGACAACCATCTAAGATGTTAATGTGTTTGAAGTGACTGATCGAAACATTTGTAAAACATACACACTCCTTGGCACAAGTATCACATTCTGGGAATTAAAACTTTTATCTGGTTGTTTCTATCTATTGCTTGGTCTTTTACTTATTGAATGCATGTTTGCCAAACTTGGTCAATCCTAGCTTAGGGCACACTTAGCGTAGTCACTACCTATTCCAAAAATTGAACAAGTTGAAGCAAAATAACCAAGTTCTCTCAAAGCCAAGCAGATTCAAGAATTGATGTCAGAGCAACCCAAACCCAAACAGAAGTTCCACAAAGTTAAACTCAAACCATCTCAGGCATACCAAGAACTTTTAGCCAAGAGAAAGGAACTAACACCAAGTCCTCGAATTGCCAAACTCCACAAAGCAGAGGATAAAGTTGTCGACGAAGCAATTCAAGAGGCCTGGTTAGAGCGCACCATCAAATTTAGCCAACATCCAGGAGTTAATCCTACTTATGCCTTACCAACTAGGCATGATTTCTATGATTAGACACCCTTGTTTCTCCACACCTTCTTGGATAAGCTTCACCTTAGAGTCATCTTTGTAGAAAATTCAGCCATATTAGGTTATCCCCTTAAGAATTATTAGCTCATCCATCTCATTTAGGACCAAACCATCTAGCCAGCAATCCAAAATCTTCACATCCAAGCCTTCAAAAATTGTTGTCACCTTGCTAAAAGTTTTCCATTCCTAAAATCTTTCAAAACCACCAATCTCACCAAGGTTATCCCTTTGACAAAGCTTTGTCTAGGGTAATCTAGCTTTGCCACTTGTTATTCCTCATCACCTTGAGCTAAAGTTTGAGATCCACAAGTGGTCAATCTCGTATTCTTCCTTAAGGATCATCAGTTTATCCTTAAGTTGACACAATCACCACCAAGCTTGCACATAGGAAAGTAGACCTTTTGTGCTTTAGCAACATATTTTTGAAGTTAGAATCCCCAACCCAATCCTCCTTAGGTTTTGTCATATAGCTTTGCCTCAACCTAGGAAATCATTTGCATAGAAAAGCCTTCCTCCTTTTTGCATCCACCAGCATTTGTTGCATCTCATCCCTAGGAGCATTTTTCAAGCCACCTGTCACTCACTTAGCCAAGAAGAAAGAAACAATGGAGCCCTATCATTTGGATCGAACAGCCTCACCCCCCTTGAGCACTCAGCCATCCTTCAGCCTAGAGAAAGCTATGCCATCATCTACTGACATTGAAGCTTTCATGAACCAACCAAGAAATGCAGTATTGGTAAATGTCATTATAGACAAGAACAAAGAGACAATCATGGCTAATTTTCGAAGGGACAATGTAGGAACCTTTGACTTTGGAAGACCCCCTCCATTATCAGATCTATCTCACCCATTGTTTGGGCAGCTGCCACCACCCATAGGCTCTTATGATCCAAATTATCCTCAATATATGCCAAAAGAAGAGCCTCCAGCCAATCCATATGATCCAATAGACACAAACATACCATCATCCACCCAAGTTGAAATCTCCATGCTACAAGCCAACCCAGCCACCACCACTCCATCCTTGGTTCATACCTCTCCGCTCCAAACCCCCTTTACCCAAAACACCTCACCATTCACGCCCTTCACTATTGCTGCTGCTACTCTCCAACCCAGCCTTCCAAATCCACCCATCTCCCAAATCAGTGCTAGCATCATTGGCCAACCTTATCAATATAAAATAGGGATGCCCCCCATGGGGCCAAGTAATCAACCTTTCATCACCCCCAGCTTGTTCACCACAGCCCAAAGCACAATCCCATCATTTCCATTAGGTCTTTGGAGCTCAGTGCCATCAGCCACAAATCCACAAGTTACTACCCTCACTCCACAAAGCTATCAAACCCCACAAGCTA
Source organism: Cupressus sempervirens (assembly GCA_028749045.1). Classification (NCBI taxonomy): domain Eukaryota; kingdom Viridiplantae; phylum Streptophyta; class Pinopsida; order Cupressales; family Cupressaceae; genus Cupressus; species Cupressus sempervirens. The sequence continues at coordinate 910,470,085 of CM053787.1, read as the reverse complement.
CTACCAATGTTTTTCCCAGCTCTCAAGTGACCCAAGCTCTTGCCACCACCCTACCAAGCTTCCAAATCTAGCCACCAAGCTACCAAACCCCATCAATTCCATTTCCTAGCTTTCAATTCCCACCACCTCCACCGCCAACTAATCCATTACCTCCTATTACCAACTAATTTTCAATGCCACTTCTAGGAGGTAACCCACCAATCCACCCAACCACCAATTATTTGCAGGTACCATCCCAAATGGGGGCGCAACCCACATACCTTGGTCAAACCCCACAAGCTCTCCGATCCTTTTCCCAAGCTTCACAACCATCTTATACCTTACCTCCACAAAGCAATCCATTTATCCCATAGCCAGCTTATGTTCCTCAATCCCAACCTCAAATCCCATATCAATAGCAAGCCTTGCAGCACATGCAGCACTATGTGCCACCTCCCCCTCAGCAAACCATCATCCACCATGCAGCTGCCCAAACAATGTACAATCCCTATCAGCAAATCCCTCACAACCATCCATATTCAGTGGCCCCATCTAGTGCATACCTACCTCAAGGCACTCCTACATTGGGGGCACCCCAGCCATCACCCATTAATTCAGAATGGGAAGCCATGAAAACAGCTTTGAAGAACATCCAAGAGGGAAATGATTGAAAAACTTTCAATTTTGTGAATGTGTGCCCTTACCCATTTGACAGAGCCATTACCATGACACCATTCCCCAAGCATTTTGAGACACCCAAATTTGACAAATTTAGAGGAAAAGGAGACCCTGTCACACATATCAAAGAATTTTACATGCACTGCCAAGAAGTGGCATATGATGACATCTTCCTCTTGCGTCTCTTTTCCAAAAGCTTGGTCGGACCAGCTCTTGAATGGTTTTATAGAATCCCCTATGGCACAGTTAAAATTTTTGCTGAATTATCTGAGGCATTTGTAGCCCAATATGCCCATCTTGTTGAAAAAGAGCTATCAGTAGTTGATCTTGTCCACACCAAGCAAAAAGGTGGAGTAAGCCTTCCCAAATATCTGCAAAGATGGCAAACCCTTACCACCCGCATATCTTGCACCTTGCTAGAGTGCCATTTGGTGAAAATGTTTATTGATAATGCCCATCCTAGCTTGGCTCACCACATGACCATGAACTGTTTGCAGACCTACAAAGATATCAAAGAGAAAGGAATGATCCTTGAGTAAGGACTCATTAAAGATGGTGTGGTCAAGATTTATAAGGAAGCCAACCAAAATCAATCACATCTCAATGACAAGTCTAGGTATTGGAACAAAAACAAGCATGTTGCAACAGATGGCGTCACTGACACTAGACATGTGAATATTGTTGGTCCTTCTCACAACCAGTCCAACCCACCCTATCAACCAAACAATTAGCAAGCTATCAACTACCAACAACAGAATAACCATAGCTATCAAAACCACAATCCAAGACCAAACTTTCAAGGGTCTAGCAATCAAGCTAATGCCATCAATGTAGCTATACGACAAAAGCCCAGATTCAAACCTACACCTAGAAACTATACACCCCTTGGTGAGCCATTGGATGTCATTTTTAAGAAATTAGTCAAGGAAAACCTCATAAAATTTCCTCCTACCCAGAAAATTGACCCAAGCCAATCCAAAGCTGCATGGTACAAAGACAATGAGTACTGCAAATTTCATAGGGTAAAAGGTCACACTACCCTCAGATGCATGAAACTAAAAGACTATGTGTAGGACCTCATTCATCAGAAGGAAATCACTGTTGGTGCCCAAACCTCTCCCAATGCATGCTTACAAATCTATCAAAATGCTTTTCCTCCTCACAACAATCAAAATCCTAGAAAAACACCTATCCAAACCAACAACAACAACACCAACAACCGTCAGCCAAACCAACAGCATGGGAAGAACAATGACCACACTTCATCCTATATAGACTATGGTAGCCTTATAGGTTGTATATCCAAGAAAGAGCCTTGTATCAATGTTATCAATATCCAAGGACCAAACAATGAGTGTGCAGTCACCACTCGAAGAGCCCGATTTAATATCGCAGGCCCACCCATTTCACCAGCACCATTAGCTCCATCAAAAAGCCAATACAATATCTTGGAACACCTTGGGAACATGCTAGCCCAAATCTCCATTTTAGACCTTCTTCGCACTAGTCCCATGTACAAGAACATCCTTGACAGTGCTCTCATAGAATCCCATGTCCCTTCTGATATCAATGCTACTGATTTTCATAATCTTGTTGGACACCTTTCATCCTCATGTGCCCTATCGTTCAAACCCACTGACATACCCGTGGTCGAGCTAGATCACACCCTTCTGCTTCGCATAGCCATCATGGTATCCAATTTTGCCATGAAAAGAGTAATGATAGATAATGGATCAGCCTTGAATATTTGCACCCTAAAATTCATAAAACAAGCTAGGTATACTGAGGCAGATATCATCAATGAGGTTATCACCATCAAAGCTTATGACAACTTGGAAAGAACCACAGAAGGAACTATTTTGCATCAAGGCACTGAGGTAACCATCCATGCCGATCCAGAACCCTTTGCTTACTGCAATGCGATTGAAGCTTCATATACAAACCATTTCCCTGGAATTGATATCGGCACATCCATCGCTAGCTCATCCCACACTTTTAATGACCCAAAAACCATCCTCGCCTCTACCCTGTCTACCGTGAAGATTAATAACAAGGGCTGTGGAGAGTATAGTCTGTCGGATGCATTTGTTGTCGGGGAACTCCCACTTGATCCACATGCCCATGGATGACCGACATATCACAAAGCTAAGGAGATTCCACCTCCTCGATATAAACAGTTTGGCCCAAAAACCTTTGTATCCTCAAAAATCCCTCTTCATGAGGAGCTCACTCTAGATATCAATAATTGGTTACATAAGGATGCACCTCAAAGGAATCAGGCATGCCTTGATCACTTCAGCCAGAAGTATCCCCAGGAACATAAGCTCATCACTGACAAATGGAACTATCAAGGTGGTGGTCTAGGACCAGAAGAAAGAGGCATGCAGTGCCCCATCGACGCACACAAGTGGGAATCAAAGTCAGGTCTTGGCTTTGGCATACCCACAACTAAGGGCACCAATAAGAATGATCATGCTTTTTTGAACATTCACCGCGACCTTGTTGAAATTGAAGACATTCCTGAGGAAGTTGAAAAGAGAGCCTATGATGATATCCCAGACCAAATCTCCCTCGGAGACTCTATTCTCCAAGAACTATCCATCGACCTCATTGAGCTACCACTCGCCCATCCACAACTCATAGATTGAGACCAACCAAGTGTCATACACATTGATGAGTTCACATCAGAGGAAGCGCTTCTGAGATTCATGGGAGCTGAAAAACCTCACAAGAAAACAAAGCCAGATTCTGCCTATATCTACAAGCTAGATCCCAAGGGGTATTTTGGAGAAAATCCCCAACCTAGTTCCGATACACCCAAAATTGGAACTAAGGTGAATCTGAGACTAGCTAAGGCAGTGAGGAGAACCCCTCAGCAAGAACATCCAGAGCCACAAGCAGAACATGAGGATTTAGCATTACCTCCTCAAGATAATCGACCAGAGATATCTTCTATTCTAATTGAGGATACGAGGGAAGTCAACATCGGTTCTTTAGAGATCCCTAGGCTTGTTCACATTGCTGCATCCCTATCACAAGACCAAGCTGATCTCCTCTTTGAGGTCTTAAGAGAGAACATTGGCTGATTTGCATGGTCATATCAGGACATGCTAGGGCTTGATCCAAAGCTTGTAGTTCATCATCTTGTAGTCAATCCACAGATCAAGCCCGTCAGATAAAAGCTTAGAAAAATGCACCCCAAGGTGGCATTACTGGTCAAAGTTGAGTTAGAAAGAATGTTAGTTGCTAAGGTTATCCGACCTATCGACTATTCAGAGTGGATCTCCAACATGGTCCCCGTCACTAAGCCTTCTGGTGACATCAGAATCTGCACTAATTTCAGAGATCTTAACAAAGCTTGTCCAAAAGATGATTTTCCCTTGCCCAACATAGATCATATGATTGTAGATCTTACAGTTCGACATGAAATTTTGTCCCTAATGGATGGATTTTCTGGGTATAATCAAATCAAGATTGCAGAAGAGGATCAGCATAAGACAACATTCACTACCCCTTGGGGAACCTTTTGCTACAACATGATGTCTTTTGGCCTAAAGAATGCTGGGGCTACCTATCAAAGAGCTATGACATCCATTTTTCATGATCTCATCCATAGCATTTTGGAGGATTATGTGGATGATATCTTGGTCAAGTCTCATACCTTCATGGATCATCTTGCTGACCTAGAGAAAGTCTTTGATAGGTTAGCCAAATATCATCTCATGCCGAATCCCAAGAAATGTGTCTTTGGGGTCACGTCAGGCAAGCTTCTAGGCTTTATAGTTTCTAAACAAGTCATAGAGATAGACCCCAAGAAGGTCAAGGCTATCTTAGACATGCCTCCTCCCCAAACATTGCAACAGCTTCATTCTCTTCAGGGAAAGCTTCAATCTATTTGGCGCTTCATCTCCCAGCTTGCAGATAAGTGTACACCATTTTCACATTTACTAAAGAAGGATGAGAACTTCAAGTGGGATCCTTTATGTCAGCGCAGCTTCGACCATCTCAAGCAGTATCTCATCAATCCCCCTATCTTGGTTCCACCAGTTCCTGGTCATCCCCTGATTTTGTACATATCAGCAACACCTACTACTCTAGGGGCACTTCTAGCACAACTCGATGACTACAGCAGAGAAAGAGCCATCTAGTACATCAGTAGAACCCTAGTTGGTTATGAACTCAATTACACTCCTATGGAAAAAGCTTGTTTGGCAGTTGTTTTCTCAACTCAAAAGCTTCGCCATTACATGCTAAGTCATACCATCCAACTAGTCTCCAAGATTGACCCTCTCAAGTATATGCTCTCTAGAATAGCACTTATAGGCCGTTTGGCCAAATGGGTTATGCTCCTTAGCGAATTTGACATCTAGTATGTGGATAGAAAGGCAATCAAAGGGCAAGCTATAGCAGATCACCTAGCTGATGCACCTCTAATAGATGCTTATCCATTGATCATAAAATTTCCAGATGAGCATATCTGTCTAATTGAAGAACAACCCCCATGGAAATTTTATTTTGATGCCTCATACACATCTCATGGATCAGGGGTAGGAATATTGTTGGTCACACCTCAAGGAGATTACATTCCAAAAGCCTTTAAGCTACAATTCCCTAGCACCAACAATATAGCTGAATATGAGGCCCTCATAGCACGATTAAAGATAGCTACAGAATGGAACATTGCTGAGCTACAAATCTTTGGCAATTCTCAGCTCATCATCAAGCAAGCCCTAAATGAATATCAAACCAAAGATGAAAAGCTATTACCCTACAAAGAGCTAGTTGATCAGCTAACCCAGCATTTTACAAAGCTTCAGTTTACACAAGTGCCTCGAATACAAAACAAAGCAGCAAATGCTATGGCTACTACAGGCTCACTCTTGGAAATTCCCCAAGCAGCTACATAGTATGAGTTTTTAGTCGTGCAGCTCCTCATGCTTGCCTATGCGAAAGATGAATCAAATCGTGTTTGTATCTTGGTTGGTCCCCAATCCCCTTGGTACCATGAGATTCATGCTTACCTTAACAATGGTATCATATCCCCTCACCTCACACGTACCCAATGCCAAAACCTCATCCGAAAATCCTCCCGCTATGTTATCATAGCCAATACCATATATCATTGGGGTTATCACGATACTCTCTCTCGATGTTTAGAACAAATTGAGGCCGCGATGGTGTTAAAAGAAGTACAATCTGGACTTTGCAGTGCCCACATGAGTGGTATTTTCCTACCACGACAAATCCTTAGAGCAGGCTACAATTGGCCTACCATTGAAGAAGACTCCTGTGACTTTTTTAGAAAGTGTCTCCCATGTCAGCAGCATGCAAATCTTGTGCACGCTCCAGCACAGGATCTACAGCCTATTGCACCACCTTGGCCTTTCGCTTGTTGGGGCCTTGATCTAGTTGGAACTATCACACCCCTCTCATCTGATGGACATAAATGGATAATAACAGCTATAGACTATTTCACTAAATGGGTGGAAGCAGTCCCCCTAGTCTCAGCTACAGGAGTTCAGGTCTCCAAGTTCATCTTGTACCACATTGTTTGCCACTTCGGCATCCCATCCACCATCTTCACCGACCATGGAGGTAACTTTGAAAATCTCAACATGGAAGAATTATGCACTTCCCTCCACATCCATCACCGCTTTTCTAGCCCATATTTCCCACAAGGTAACGGCCAGGCAGAGGCAACTAATAAAACCCTCCTCAAAATCCTAAAGAAAGTTGTCAATGATTCCGGCCATGATTGGCACCTACAAATAAATCCAGCGCTATGGGCTTATCAAACCTCCTTTCGTACATCCATAGGCACAACTCCATACTCCCTAGTCTATGGTGTTGAAGCGGTACTACCTATAGAGGTTGAACTTCCCTCCTTGCGCATATCTTTGCAAGGGCAAATATCAGATGAAGAATACAGAGTAGCTTGGCTCACCTAGCTAGATCTCTTAGACGAGAAGTGACAACAAGCCTATGATCATCTCATAGTCTATCAAACTCATCTCAAAAGGAATTTCAACAAGAAGGTGCTTCCACGACACTTTCGGCTAGGTGACATGGTCCTCAAAGAAAACATGAAAGTCCAAGCAGATCGAGAAAAGAAAGGCAAGTTTGAACCTACATGGCTTGGTCCTTATGTTGTCACTGCATCCTTTGGCTCCGGAGCCTATTAGCTATTTACACCCAAAGGAGAACTCTTGAATGATCCTACTAACATCATTCATCTCAAGAAGTTATATGCTTGAAAATCCTTGGTATACCCAGCTTTTGAAAAAATAAAAAAATAAAATAGTAAAGAGAAATAAGCATCCAATGGTGAAAACTTGGCAATTCAAGCACCTTGGATAGGTACCTTCGTGAAAACCTGGTACTTCAAGCGCCTTGTGTACTAAGACTAATCCATTATCTATCACTATCCTATCCCTCATCCATTCACCCACCATCCCATAAAACACCTGCTTGTTCCCTTGGTGTTCCAACCAAATATCCAAAATCTAATGGAGCTTGTAAATACCTCCTGTATAGCTTGTAAAATCTTGTACCTCAGCTTGTAAAATCTTGTACCAAAGCTTGTATTATACCTTATAAATCTTGTACCACACCTTGTATATCTGAATCTTGTCCAAAGTTTGTACCATATTGCAGCCTATAAATAATCTTGTATCCTAGCTTGTATAGTATCACGTGCACACACAAAACCCCATTTTCACATAAGCTTTTCGCAAACCATCTACCTATCCACCTATCACCTATTATAGACATCCCATCCTTCACAAACATTTCCATCTTAAAAAAACCAAAACATGAAAAAACTTGTACATTTGTAACATATCTTGGTCCATCAGCTTGTACATCCTCTTTAGCTTAGTACCATTGTATCTATCAAGCATTCGTGTTAGTTCATCCTTGATCAACATCTTGCACCCATCACACATCTTGGTTAGCTATTCCAATGCATCCTTTAGCTAGATTTCCTATCACCAAAGTGTTATCTTTCTTAGTTCAGCTTTCCAGACGCATCACTCATCCAAATCCACCAGCTTAGGTGCTCTCTGATAGGTCCTTGCAGGATATAGCTTTCCTCATGTCTAATCTTGGTCCGTTAGTACCTCGTCCTACCCATCTCGTTGGCAAACAGTTCTCTTTTGGATTTTTGCTTTCTTTTGATTTGGACTCTTCCCTGTTGGGTCTTGAAATATCTTTTCCAAGCAATCTCCTTGTTCCCTCCTCAAAGTTGCCACGATCTTCCATATCATGGTATACTACAAATGGAGCAATTAGAGTGTAAGGTCTTGATCATGTCTTTTGCTTGTTTTCTTTTCTATTTGTGGGTTACCCAGTGTCATTTCCACACTGCTTCCTCTGGGATTCATGTGTGATACTGGGGCAATCCTTGCGTGTTTGTTTTGAGTTAGTTCGTCATTCCTCTAGACAATTGGTGAAAAGGCCTTGATGTTCTTGGTAACTTTGGCAATTAACCAACAGTCCTATAGCAAATCTAGTGCTCAACTACATGGTGGTACTTCTCTTTGAAGTATCCCCCCGCTCAAAAAGCTTCAATGGTTATCCTTCATCTCCATTATCCCCCATCCATATCCAACATCCATCTCTCCTACCCCAACTTATGCATCAGTATCTCTTTGAATCACTCCTCACCTTTAGTTTTAGTGATCCACAATCCTAGTCTTAGGGATCCACCAATCCAAATCAATCCACCAAGCCTCATCTTTCGAGATCCACAATCCTAGTCCTAGGGATCTCCGAAACCCATCTTTTGCCAATCTGACTCTTTGAAATCCTATTGCATCAGCTTTATAATCCCCTCATCCATCTCCCTATCCTGGATTCCTTTTTATAGCGCTCTGCTCCTTCATCCTCCACCTTCCCTAAAGTCTTAAGCTTGCTTCCTCTTGTGCATTTGATTCTCCTTTATCATTCTCCCATAGTGAGAGTTTGAGCTAATTTAGCCACTTCTCTTTGCCAATCTGAGTTTCCTTGCTCATCCGAGATTCTTGTACTTTTCAAGAAGCCATCGAGCCTCACTTTCTCTCCCCGCCGCCTTCTTGAGGGGGCATCTCATAGTCCATTCTCTCCTCTTCTGCTCTAGCCTTGGGCATCTTATTTTCTTATCTTTGATGACATGCCACTTGCGGCATCACATCAAAGAGGGGCAAAATGTAGACACCTAAAAACCTTCAGAAAATAAAGTATTTTTATTTCTCTAAAAAATTTCCGATGACATCATCATTAATTAATTAAATAATTATTTAATTAATTATTTATTTATTTAATTTTTTTATTTATTTTTATGCCATTAAATCTCTTTATCTTAATTAAAAATATTTAATTAAGGAATACCTCCCAAAAATGTTTAAATCTTATTTAAACATTATTTCCTTATTTATTAATTATTTAATTAATAAATTGACCAAAAAATCCAAAATAAATAAAAAATTTATTTTTTGCCCAAAGCTTGGCCAATTTCCTTAAGACCACTAACCTCTTCCAAAATCTTCTAATCCTTCTTTAATTTTGATTAAAAGCTAATCCCATCATTTCCTACCCCTAATCCCAACTCAAAATATTTAATTAAGATTGAATATTAATTCTCATGTTTATTAAAAAAGTTTTAATAAATATCTCCTCAACCCAAACCCTTGAAATAAATAAAACTTCATTTATTTTCTAAAAATCTAATTTATCCTCATCCTAAGAAGTTCTAGACTCTTCTAAAAAGTCTTCATCCTCATCCTAGGAAATTCTAGACTATTCTAGAAAGTCTTTATCCTCATCCAAAGTCTAGACTCTTCTAGAAGATGTCTTTAAACCTAATCCTAATCCCCTCCTAACCTTGTCACATTCCCTAAACATGGGTTAAGACTTACTAACCCAAGCCAAAGTTAACAAATATCTCCTCCTTCACCCACCCTCATTAAATGCCATCCACTTGCCTATCCCTAAGCTAATCCTAAACCATCCTAATCCATCATCTAATCATTTGCACAATCCTAAGCAAGCTTAAAACTTTCCTAATCAAGCCCAAGTCGAAATTCCTCTCATCTCCTTCAAAATATCCCAACCATAAAACTTTATGAAGCCCACTAGGCCATAAATGACTCTTCCAAGCCCTTTTATTGCTCTTACAAGCCATTATGAGGGTCTTTATGAAGATTTTATCCCTTGAGCCTCCTTTGTTGACTCATCATTCCCCTTTCCTCCATCTTCTCACCCTGTGACATGTGTCACTCCCTGATTGGCTATAAGGAATCACAATCCATGTGCTCTCCTCTCATGCAATTTGAGCCCTCCATGAGCTTTTTTCCATCCTTGCAGCTTAGCCCTCAATCCCTCAAGCCTCTTGCCTATAAATTGGATCTTTCCCCTTTGCAAAACAACACAATCCATGAAGTAAAGTCATAATGCCATTTTAAGAAGCCATTTTACATCAAAACCATACACTCACACCCAAATTTCAACTCCATTTGAAGCCCTTTTTGAAGCATAAGCTTGAGCATACATCCTATCTATTTAGACAAAGCCACTCAACAAGAGAGCTTCTTATTGAGAGAGCCCATTAATGGCTCATATTCTCAATTGAGAGCTCATCTTAGTCTATCTTGAAGTTTATGAAATTTTTTTAGTTTGTAGAAGCTTTATTTAAATTTGGTTTCTATTAGCATGCTAGCATTGCTCATACACACAAAGAATCTAGTAATGCATTCGAAAATAAAGCATATTGCTATAAAGTATCACTTCTTAAGAGAGTTGGTGCAAGATAAAGAAGTTAGATTCAAATATGTGAATTCAAAGGAATAGATTGCAAACATATTCACCAAGCCATTACCTAAGGATGCAGTTTGGTATCTAAGAGGTAAGCTAGGGGTCATTCCCCTATCTGAAATTCACTAAATGAAGTTTAGTGAATGCATCAACCAGAACCTATTGAAGATCAATCAATTGGTGCAAGAATTGATAAGGGCATATTATAGACGAATCAATACTTAAGATACATTGGTATTTATAGAGTTATTGTCTTTGGCATGTGTTGTCAAAGAGGGAGAAGTCTTCTAAAGAAGAAGTATGTTGAAAGAGGGATTACGTTCTGAATGAACTTGGTAATAACCATTGTAGATAGAATTTAGTGAATTTCAAATATAAAATCTAAAATTACATTGTGCTATGACATGTTGTGTTGCCATCAATGCCAAAGAGGGAGATTGTTGGATACAATTTATTAATTGTGTGTTGTCTTTGATGTTACACAAATGTCATAATTATTATCATTCAGTATATGTCAAGTTCACTTGGGCAGTGAAGATAGTTATCAGTGTCTACCAAGTGTTCCTTTGTTTTCCTAGTTCAAAAGGTAGTGTCTATCAAGTTCACTCAGGAATCGAAGGAAAAGTTCAAGAAAACAAGTGTTAACCGAGCTCACTTGGGTAACGAAGGAAAGTTCGATGGAACTAGTGCTAACTGAGCTCACTCAATTGGCAAAGGATTTTTCATAAGTTTGCAGTGTTAACAAAGCTTTTGTTGGTTAACAAAGGAAATGATTTAGAGTTAGTTTCTACCAAGTAAGGCTGGCTAACGAAGGATTTTCTTATTTTATTGTATCAAGCTTAATTGACTTATCTATTGATTCTAGCTGACTAAGGTGACAAATATTGATTATTATAAGTTCTATTTGAGCCGACTTGACAAAGTGGAAGGTATAAGTATAAGGTAAAGTTGTGATTTCAAAGTATGTGAAAAAAAGTGCTAGAGAATGTGTGAATTATGATGATGTGATTGAAGATCTATTGATGAGAAAATGAAGTGAATTTGAAGAATAAGAAGAATATCCTTGTGGTGCAACAAAGCCATATTCGATCAAGAAGGATCAAGTACAAGCCAGAACAAAGATCTAAAATCAAGAAATTAGTTATAGTCAAATCAAGTCATCTCATTGTTACTCTCTAACCATTGTAGCAGTGATCTAAAATCTCCTAACAAAGTTGGCTTAACAACTATTTACAAATCCTCTAACAAGGTGGCAATTCCATTGAATTGTTCTCAAGACCTCTAACCAAGACACTCCTAATAGGGTGACTAAATCCTTTAACAGGGTCACACCTAACAATGTGTTTTGTAACCTTTAACAAGGTTGGCTCCTAACAAGGCTCACTTCAGAAGAGTAAAAATTAGTAACTAGTTGATATTGGTGGTTTTTCCCAAATTGGGTTTCCATGTTAAATCCTAGAGTCAAATATGTTCATGTTATTTTTTTTTATGTCTTTGCAAATATGTTAAAGTAATGGTAATCATAGATAACATCTAAAGTTTATATATTAAGCATTTTTCGAGCTCATTCAGTTATTATTGAGTTATTGCATTATGTATGTGTTTACTGAGCTTTAGTAGTATTCAGTTTTCAGTTTGCATTTTTGTACAGACATCTAAGGTATTTGGGATTTATTAAATAGTAGTAATTGATTCACCCCTCCCCTCTTAGTTACTCCTTTTATATTTCTAACATTTGCTACTTTTTTTGTGGGAGATTAATCTATACCAAATTGATTTGAATGATGATCTAGTTCCACATATCTATGGGTGGTCTCCTTAGACTTGGAAATAATAAACTTTGAAACATGAAATAAGAGGTTTAAAAGTTCAAATTCATTCATGAAATAATTTGTTATGAAGTCCTCCCAAACTAAGACATGTCACATCAATGATCCACTATGAGTTTATGAATTTTCTACTTTGAGCCATGATGAGCAATGTTCAAAGTTCAACTTCAATAAAGAGTTCTTTCATCCTAAACACAAAATAAAACTCTACATGCAGTGAACTGGGAAGGATTCAAATTTATGGAACTATGGACTTTTAATCTTGAACCTTGGTTCATTGGCTCGGGTTAAAAGGTTTAGACATAGTATAATTGCGACATTGGAAAAGAGAATAATGAAACCACTCTAGTGCTTAGAACAATATTGAACTTGAACATTGAGAGTTTAAGTTCAAAGTTCAACAACTCAACAAAGACTTTAATATTTTCACAATTGCTTAATTTTACAAGACAAAATTTTGGGTATCATTGTGTTATGAGTTTCTTTATGGGATGATTCTTGAATTTTTTCAGTTTGTTTATTTATGCAATTTGAAGGTTTATTTCTGATATCCATATTTGGGCAAAAAGAGTTGGAACACCCCTCCTAGTATTCTCTAGTTCTAAAAGTACTAACTAATAATGCAATGATATATTGAAGTGGTTCGATGTACAAGACGAGATAAATATTTAGACCAAGAATAAGGAAGTAAAAATTTATCCCCAAGGCATTTAGGCATCAACACTGGTATTGTATTCACCATGAGGATGGGATCCCTCAAATGTGATCACATTGGTTCATAGCTCCATTCAAAATCATTTATTGACAAAAAAACAAGTACAATAATAATTTTTAGAATTTTATTATCTAAAGATATAACACATTTAAGAAGTTCAAACTAATCACATATTTTAAGCATAGTAATTTCATTTTGATAATTAGAATATATTGTGGTGGGGAAGATTTATGGGTAGTTAGTGTAGATTTCAATAAAGAGAGATAAATATTCAAATTTTGACAAAGACTAGTGATTATAGTTTGTTGTGATGTCAATTTTTTAAAATGACACAATCCTTCTCTTTGTAAGAACTTGTTTAGTTTATATTTTATGCACAAATTTTTATTACAATTATTTATTTATTTAGTGTAACCATACTTTACATTTTCAATAGTATAACTTGTTTCCTTATTTGTATTACAAATAGTTTTATAAGCAATCAAAAAATATATAGTTGACCCAATATGAGTAGGTAGCATATTAGTAGACACATCATTGGAGCCTTAGTACAGTTTTCAATGACATTATAAATAATGGTATTCACTATTCTCATAGGATGGAAGTTCAAAAAAAATATTGGGGTTGAGTTAACATAGTGAAATATAGATAATAAATAGGGGTAATAAATTGGTCTATAGAAGTTCTCAAAGAAGAGGGTTGGGAAAAAATAGGCAATCCAAGAACAAATGACTACACAAATTTGTCAATCAGTATCTTATGTCTCAACAATAAAAGAAAGAATAGTAATGTCCATTTCTAAGAATATTAGAAATCAAAGACTAATCAATTAAAATGTTAACTTTTTCACCTTAAATCATTTAAATCAGCAAAAAAAAATTAAAATATGAAAAACCCATCTAAAAAATAATATAATATTCACATTAAAAAATATATCATTTAACACAATTTAAACATAATCAAAGATCAATTTACAAATTATAGACTTCCTAAAATGCATCACACAAGCAAATGAAAAACCATCTAAAAAATAACATAATATTCATATTAAAAAAATATCATTTAACACAATTTAAACATAATCAAAGATCAAGTTACAAATTATAGGCTTCCTGAAATGCATCACACAAACAAATGAAAAACCATCTAAAAAATAACATAATATTCATATTAAAAAAATATCATTTAACACAATTTAAACATAATCAAAGATCAAGTTACAAATTATATGCTCCTAAAATGCATCACAATCAACATACATCACAATCAACATAACTCATCCTATTTCCAGAATATTCAAGACAATATCTTGCATAATTTCTAAAATAAAATAAATTTTTAATGTCATACTTTTATGAGACTACAAATTCAAACATAAGGCAACGTCTATAAAGCCACGAAAATGCACTTCCATACGAAAGAGAGGACTTAGTTAATTTTTTAAAAAGTTAGAAAAAACAATGTAAAGAAAGTGCATTTTCGTGGCTGTAGCCACGGGCCAAACATAACATCTCTTCGAGTTTGGACTGTTACAACAAACATTTTCACCTCAATCTCTTTCATTTCCATGACACATTCATAAAGTTGTCTAGAAGAAACGCCTAGTTGGTCAGAGGTAAAGATAAGCTGAAAATATATCTAGTTGGTCAGAGGTAAAGATAAGCTGAAAATATATCTATGCCTTTATGATCCATGAATTCAAGGAGCCTTGCCTTCCGTGCCCCAAATTTTGCCTAAATTTGTGCACAACCATAAATACAAAGGACCCATAAAGTAAAGTAAAGGTACAATAAAGAAAAGACATGAAATTTATGGCATTCAGAAACAACAATAGCACACAAATGGGAGACTTTAATGTCACTTTTTTTATTTGTGGCTTCAACTGTTCTACCGTATTATAATTGACATGCTACCCCACACAGAGAAACCCAATTTGACATGCTATTCAACATAAAAGTTATGACGTGTGATCATTCATTGTACCTCACCACCATATGCAAAAATCAGTCTATGGAGTATTTCAACCATTCAATTGTATCAAAGTCAATGTTAGCTGAATCTTCTAAGAGTATTCTAAATATCGCTGGCAAATTTGTCAAACCTTCACATTCATTTCTTTATCTGTAAGTAGTGCCATATTACTTCTAAGCCATTCGCTATCAAATTATGGGGTTAATTAGGTTAAATTCTTGCCCTAAAAAGGTTGAACGTTGATCAAATGTGAAAAGTTGGCAGACTTTCAGCTGTACTTCTTAATTTTGATTGTGATATGAGTGGTTGAAGAGGCCATTGTATTTCTAATTCAATTATAGCTTTAGGGTGGTTCTTTTTCTCAAGATTTTCTTCTTTGAATGAGATTTCACATGAATCTTCCATTATTTCTCTCTGTGCCTTTTGAGATTTCTCATTCAAGAGTACGGCTCTTCACAAATTGATATGCTTTCAGACCACTAAAATAATGGAGACTTCTGTGACAAATTTAATGCTTGGCTCTTAGGACCCTAAGATATGGCTATGTTAGGCTTCGTGGTGAACATAGCCTCGACCAAGGTCATTTCTCATTTATTTTTCTGTCCTTTTGGTTGTGATATTATACTAAATAATATATTGAAAGTGATACATTTTTATTTCTTATTCAATTTATGATTTGATGTCCTGTTGCTTTTATCTATTTTGTTATATATTAACTTCTATATATTTTTCATGGTACAATTATTTTCTTCATTTACTTGTATATTTGTTTTCATACATTAAAATTAGTTTTCTCTTATATGATTCATTTTCTAAATAAAATGGTCATTATAATTCTTCTGTTTGAATTAGTTTAGAGTTTGATGTCTATTTACTTTTATTTATTCTTATAGATATGTGTCCCATTATTTTCATTTATCTATTTTGTTCTATACTAATTTCTATATATTTGTCATAATGATCATTATCCTTATTTGCTTGTATACATGCATTTCATACATCAAAACTAGTTTTCTATTCCTTAGATTCATTTGCCTTGGTTATGATAATTCTTATGTTTTATAGGTTGATGCCTATTTACTTATTTTAACTCGTGTGTGTGTGTGTGTGTCTATATATATATATATATATATCAATTAAGTTGTTGTCATTATGAGAAGCACTCATCTAAAGTTGACTTACTCAAAAATGAAGAGTTTAGAAGTAACATTTACCCATTCTTAGTAGAATGATCATATATTTCATGTTTCTTAATGAAATCTAGATTTGAGAAATGATTTCGAAAGTTGAGGAGAGTGACCTCATTAAATCATTTGAGCCAACTCTCAATAATAAAGGATTACACTTTGTTTGAAGTTGACTATACAAAAATGGGCAATATATTAGGAACCAATTAAGGAATGACTTCTAGTTTGTTCTGAAATCTTCCACCTCTTGTTTATCTAATATATTTGGAGTTATTGGTGATAAAAATAAAATCAAGTAACTTGTGGAGATAATAAATCTTAAATAATTATGACATGTATTTATGCATGTATTCAGCCATATGTATATTTTAATATTGTAATCTAGTTTGAAGCAGATTACAACCCTCTCAACTTATTTCAATTTTGTCTTTGTTATCACTTTGTTGACGAATAAATTATCTCTTTGATATTGTGTGAGAAATGACATTTGTCACAAGTTGTTGATTTTGTAACTGATTCAACTTTGAAGCCTCATGTATGTATACAAGATTTGGCTTGATTATAGAGCAGGGATTATGAGAGTATCTAGTTTGTGAAAAGTCTTCCTAGAAGTATCTTTGTTTAATTAGTGAACTTGATATCAATTGGTATAATCATTTCAATTTCTAATAAGAAGAGGGAGTAGAGACCCATTTGGATAGAGCCAAAGGAGATCAATCCAATCACGAATAAAGAGTAAACACATTGTAAACAAGTATTGAGAGAGAACATTTGAAGAAAAATCAACATTTATTCAAGGAATATTAGATCTACAAATGTTCAACAATAGGTCTTCTTACATGCTAGGCTAGGCTCATACATGCCTTCTTGTTGTTCTTCTCCCATTTGTGTTATTTATATCAACTTGACGAATGTGACCCTTGCGTTTGTTCCTTTTGAATGATCATGTTGGGACCCACGAGTGGTCTACATCATTGTTGTGATTGGACATATATTGTTATATTAGCCAAGTAACTCTATACTTTATGTCTGATTTATGGAGGTTATGATGTATTCAATGATTCCATTATATGTCTCAGTGGTTACATATATTAGAATGGTATCACAATGTTATTTTCTAAGTAACCTTGAGATATGAATAGTGGTTATATTGTGTGATGCATTTGAGTACTACACCTAATTCTAGTTCCTCCAAACTAAGTTATTTACTTGATTATGTTGTTAGTATTATATTGACTATATCTACTAGATGTTGCTTCAAGATGACTATTTGTAAATTTTATTAAGTATTATGACATATATGTTACAAGTAATTCAATTATTTATTTCTATTGATATATGCTTAGAGCAGTCAAGAAATGTTTTATTTATATTTTATTTTGGATGATGGGTTATATATCGAGAGGATGTTCATTTGGGCTCATTGTTATTGTGTAGTGCCTCTCCCATTTGACTTCTCTAAGTCATCTCAATGGATGAAACATTGTTGATCTCTCCTTGAGAAGGGATCGTGATTGGGACCATAAGTGGTCTACACCATTGAGGTGATTGGATTTATGTTTTGTATCAGTTTCTTTGATTATGCTTTCGCTGAGTTATGAGATTATGATGTGATTTATGGTTCACTGAGGTTTGTGCCAGTGGTTACCAGGATCAATGTGGTATAATGATGTTGTTCTGTGATTACCGTGAGATGTGTGCAGAGATTGCACTGTGTACTATTACCATGCTACACTGGACTAGGTTCCTATAGCAATGGTTAGTCATGTTATGATTGTGTTCTTTTATGTATTTAAGTGCCTTTTTATGTTGTTTAAACAACCATTATTAAATGCATAAATAATTATAAATGATTTGTCCATGTTGGATTCATTGGTTATGTGCTGCAGATATTTACCTTGTTATATTTTAATTTGAGAGATATTTTGTTACTCATGTTATGTTTTACATTTGAGATGACCTAAGGGTTAGATGTTATACTTTAATTTTAGTATCATAGATGTTAGACTACTATGTTGTTCAGTTGATCATATTACGCGATGATGCCATTTTGAGATGATAGTGTGTTTTATGATGATATCTAGTTATTCAATATTTGGACATAACTCTGATTATGTTATGTGATGGATTTAATGCTATGGTTATTTACTTCATTCCTATGTTGTTATGCTTTATGTGAATGAGAGTGATGTAAATAGATTATTTTAGTATAATTAAATAAAATGGTTAAATTAGGTGATTTAATGCATTTATTGCTTCGGCTATGATGTCATATGCAATTGCACTTGATCACGTTGTTTAGTGTGCAGGATATATATCCTTGGTGGTGGCATATGGAGTTAGTGATTTAGCCATTCATATTTTACCAATGGCATCCCTGTATGGTTAACATATCCTTATTTTAATTGTTTAATTAATCCTTTTGATAATTATTAAATATGAACTCATTTGCATTATGAGATTAGACCAATGAGTGTGTCTGTGCATTTAGAGGTTCACATTGTCATGAAAGTTGTTAAGGAAATTTTTATGTTTTTTGGATTTTTGGGCCTTTAATTTTATTGAATTTAATTTCTAGCAATTTTTCCATAGATGAATTCCTATTTCTAGGAATGGCCTATTTTCATTTGGGTTGATTCAGGGTTTAACTAGGTTGGTTGGTTAATTGCCCTAATTGATTATTCACTCTAAAAGTGAATAAGTATCCAAAAAGGGATTTAATTCCTCACTTCTCACTTTTGAATTAGAAAGTTTGAGAGTAAAACCTAAAATCCTCTTCATGAGGGTCTACTATTCTATTCATTATGGGAGCTATGGGCATGGGATTATTGTGAGGTTGACCTCATTGGATCCATCTTGGGGAGATCTTGGATTGCTGAGATTTCTGGTTACTTCTACAAGGTTTTTATTTTATGGTTCAGATTCCCATTTTTCTCTTTTGCCTGTAAGGTAGGGCTATCTTGTTTTATTGTTTTTGCTTTGTTTCAACTTTTATTTTTGGTAGCTATTTGTTACGAGACTAAGAACTAGTGTTCCCCTTTGTTTCTATATGCTAGCTCCACCCGATTGGTTGGGTATGAGCATTTCCCTATTTTCTGGGATGAGGGTTTGGGGTTTTGCTTCATTATGCTAGCTATTTTTGCATGTGGTGTCCGAACCCAAATTTTATTGGATTTTTGAAGTTTTTTTGCACAAAGACCAAATGGGTTTTAATTTTCAAGTTTTCTAGTTTTGGGGCATTTTACCTCGTTTTGCATGTTGCCCTATTTTCTTGGGTTTTCTTGGCACAAGTTTGGTTGTGGACCTGGACCATACATTTAGATGTTAGTTAGAAAATTGTTGCACTTTTATGTTTGCAGTGGGATGCCTATCACATATATACTCCTAACTTTGTGTTCAGTTGGGTGATTTTATAACTGTTGTTATGGTTTCTTTTAGATCTTTGTTATTGTCTTGTGTACACTAGGATTCGTGTAGAATCCATACTCTCATATTGAGGCCGATTGAGTGACTTCATGATGTTTTGCCTAGTTGCATCATTGGGATTTGTGTAGAATCCATACTCCTATATTGAGGTCAGTTGAGTGATTTCATGATGCATGGTTATATTGTCTTTGGGATTCATGTAGAATCCTTCCTCTCGAGTTGCTTTCAGTTGAGTGATATTTTGCTTGTGTTCTCATCCAGTCCTTGTGTTATGATCTTCATGATGGTGGTGCACTAGACATGAGTACATGCATGTACAATTGCTAAATGACTTGTGAGGCTCAATCTTCCATGATACTTCCAGAAGTTATGATCATTGGGGTTGGGTTGGGAGTTTGCATGCCTATGGGAACTCATTGTTGGATGAGCATGGGTAGGGTAGGGTAGCATATGGAGGGGGCTTCTTTTCCACAACCTAGTGCCTATTTCCTGACGATTGCTATGCAAAAGTTTTAATTAAGTGATAACTAAATAAAATGTGTGCATGGTAATAAAACTTAAGATAATAAAATGTGTGAACACCTAATTAAGTTTGAGGACATAATGTGTGAGCACCCATTTAAGTTTGAGAATACACAATCCAAGATTGGGCTTGTCGATGCTAAGTTACTCTCCATGATGTCATCCCCTACTTAGTAGCCCATTGAGTCTTTGACTAGGACCTATAGTTTATGCATTGTCTATATTCTTAGTTTTTGTCATCATACTGTCTAGCATGAGTGTTAGCCATGGATATTGTGCTTTATGTGTGTTTATGGTTGGATCATGATCTCCATTAGCATGATAGGAGTGGACCTATGGGTTCCACATGGTTGGGAGGCATAACTACCTATACCACTGCTAGGGATCGATGTACAAAGATAGTCTTTTGTCCCAGTGCGACCATTGCCAGATGTTTTCACTTGATGCTTTGGGTTCCAAAGTATGATTTCTTGGGATTTATGCTTTCATTATAATGATTGGATATCATGTTTATCTTGGGTTGTATTTCATTATCTTGGATATCATGTTTATCTTGGGTTGGATATCATGTTTATTTGACAATTATCTTGGGTTGTATTTCATCCTTGTTCCAAGGATCTCTAGGTGGGGTATTACATCTGGTATCAGAGGTCATGTTCAAACATTGGGATCTCTACATATATGTTTCCCATATGGTTGATGTTATGTTGTGTGAGTACAAACATCTTAGTGAGAGCTCATGATCTTTTTTGCTATGGTATCTACTTAGGATGGACTTTCTTTTCCAGTAGATGTGAATAGAGCAGTGTTAGGAGAAGGAAGTGAGTCTTCCCTTGTTTTATAGATGGAATCAATGTGCCTCATTTGGTTGTTAGTTGTGTGACCCTTTTGGATGGAACCACTAATTGGTGTCCATGTGTTGGCTTTGAGTGTCTTTTTCTATTTCTCCTTGTGGAGTAAGGTGCATTGTTTCCCTGTTTTCTCCCAATTGTAAGTAAATAAATGGATCTTATTTGTGATTATGTGTTTTGTCATTATAGAAATGAAATGGTTACTTTCATTGAGAAATGAGTGTCATTGTGAATCATTGCAAAGTGGTAGGTTTTGCATTATATCCTTGGGTTAATGACTTAAGTCCCCAATCTAATTGTTTCATAAGTTTATGGTAATTGTATTAAATTGATGAATATATGAATGTTGCATTGCATGGAAAATAATTAAGAAGATTATTGTGTTTTGAATATGCATGTGATTATTGATGGTATATTGCTTGATGTGTGTGAGTGTGTTCTCTAACACTGCTAAGATCATGTATTCCTTAGCATTGTGTGGTGATTTATCCATCTTGTGTGACTATTCCTAGCCATCACATGTAATGTGCTTTGATTGATGCCTTATTTTATTTTGCTAGAGGTACTTTCCTCATCTTGTTGGGCTAGCATTGTTTTTCAATATCTTCCTCTCTTGGAATAGTCATCAATTTTTATCTATCACTCTCCTTGTGGTTGTTTTCACACTTGAATTATTGTTGAAATGAGCTCTTTTCTAATTTACTATTGGAGTTGAAAATTCCCTCATTTGGGCCTTTTGATCATGTTTTATGATGACTATTATGATTATGTGTTACTACTACCCTTTTGTGTGTTGTGACTCTATCGCGTTCATTTTGAACCTTGGTAGTACGTACAAGGGATAATATCACAAAGAACATACTAGTGCGGTTTCCACAGATGTAAAGTTGTTAATGTAATTAGATGATTTAAATGTTGATTAAATGTAATGTTATTCTGGAATGAATTTGAAAAGATAGCTACTTGTTATATGGAAAGTGACTCTTAAACCCTTGCTTTGAAAACCTTTCAATTTTATTGTGCATTAGTGCTTATGTTATGATTAGCTAAATGAAATTATGAAAGAGAAGGAATGATGGTTTCAATTTGTGTACTACCTTCCTTTTCATGTCTTATGTCATTTTGGTCTTGTGTTCTCTTTGTTTGTTTTGGACATTTTGTCCATTGTTGGTCTTGGTAACCAAGGTGATCTGAGTTTCCTATGATGTAAATTATCTTGAGTGGTGATTAAAAATATTAGGTTTTAGGACTCTCTAAGCTCCACCATATCATAGGCCTTATTGATAGGGTGAAGTTGGCCAATCCAACACCTAGCTCTTGGCCTATTCACTTGTAGTATCTTCTACCCTTTTTATAATGAAATTTCCTATCAAGCTGGTATCATCAGGCTGAGAAGAGTTGGTTCTAGATCATTTTCTCATTGACTAGATCACTAATGCAACATGATCCTCACTAAACTTGGCACCTTTCATATCTTTCTTCACCATCTCATCTAAATTTAACTTTTTGGTGATAAAATTAAAAACCATTGCACCAACAATGTCCCAATATGGCAACATTAAAATCCTAGATGATTTTATCATTTTCCTCCCCTCTTTAGAGGTCAAGATTTTAAACTCTTGCATCATTTCCTCCTTTATTTGGTTCTGTAGATTTGCCTCCTCCATCTCAAGATGCTCTATTTTCATCTTATTACACCTTTCTTCAAATAATTGAATATTAGTCCTCCATGCAAACTGATAAAAGGCTCTAGATTTAACACAACTATCATCAGAAACAAATTCATGGCTAGCTTGTTCTACAACAAGGTCCAACTACCTTCCTCTATAGTCAAAAATAGTTATCTCAAGGCTTGGCATGAGAGATTCTTAAGGATTCCCCTCTTCTAATTCAATAGTTTGATAAAGACTCCCCCTTGGGATCCCAATTGTTCCATCCACTCCTTAGTGAGTTGTTCATCTCCTAAATGTAATGGGGACTAAGTGGGTGAATATTCCTCTATTTGAGGCACCTATTTTTCTTCTACCTTCTACCTCTTGGGCATGGGTTCATAATGCCTTTCTTCCAAAATAGCACTAGTTGACCCAACTATTTGTTTTCCTTTTTCCACTACAAGCATCTTATTTTGAATTATATTGTATCTAGGTCTTCTTTGAATCACTAATTACCCTAATCCTATTACAAGGGTGAAAGGAAATTTTCTCACGACCTCTCAGGCCTTATTAGGATAAGAATTTAAAGTTTAATTTCTTCTCATTCATATCCTCATGATCTCTACAAGAGTGATAATAATTTTATTTAATTTTTTAGCCTCTGTCTTACCATATTCTAGACACTTATAATCCTTATTAAAATAATTAATAAATTCTAAAACCCTAGAGTAAACTATACACTTCTCCTTTTTAATCCCTTTCTCTTGAAAATAGAATTCATTCCTTATTATGTCCTCAAGGAAGTAGGGCTAGTGATCCATGGCACTAGTCTTAGCCCTTCATTTGAATATACCAAAGAATCCCTCACTATCATTAAAACAAGCATGGGAGACAACCATTTTATATTGGTTCAAAAATTTATACAAATATAAGCAACCACCCTTCGTGATTATAAACTGGTGAGAAGTCGTGCAACTCTAGAAAATTAAGCCCCTAGACTAACTGGCCAATTGTTCTTCCTCAAATCTAGCTATCCACCATAGCATTTCAACTATTCCAACCTTCAAAGGTACTTGGTAAGGAAGTACAGGAGGAGTCCCTTGAAATCCATACACTCTAAAAACTATAGATATAGGGTAAGGTATGATGTCTACCCAATTATGAGACACCTTCAAACTAGCAAGGTTTTCCATAGGCTTGATAAAATCTAGTAGCACCTTGGGAATTCTAGGATTGTCCCTTAATATGAAGTTTCTCAACTTGGATGCAAAGTACCTATCAAATCTAACAAAGCTAGCTCCTCTGTAGCCCAGGTCATATTTGAACTCCACAACTATATTGGCAAAGCTTCTCCCTCAAGAACATATGCATCAACAATGAATGATGGCAAAATATTTTCTCAATTTTGCTCTTTGCATTTCCATCTAGTCTTACATGAATCTCCTCCGCTAAATAAGATGCAAAATCAAAGATGATATCCACACCAAAAGAAGAGATCTATATCATCATGTACATGAACTTTATGGGCATAAAATTTTGTTCATCCTCACTAAAAGCCCTACATAAAGTCATGCAAATATCTATGGCCCTAGTAGTGAAAAATTCCTTCTTGAAAGGCTCTTTAATTGATACTATATCAAAGGTCAAATTTCCAATTGTGGCCAAGTGTTCTCTTGATGCACCTTCCCCAACTTGATTCTTTTTAGAAATATACTCCTTTTCCAACTCCTAAAAGTCAATGATCTCATGGTAATTTGTGATTGCCTCCAACCCAAAAATATCTCAAAATTCTTCACCATTAATTCTTGTTAGACATTCCCCATCTACTCTTCTCACTATCCTGGTGACTAGGTTGTAATTTTGGGCTATGGCTATGAGAATTTCTAAATCCATGAAAACCCCAAGGACTGCTAATTTACCCAAATTGAAATTGAAAATATTTCCATGAGGGAAAACAACTTCCTTTCTGAGAACCATTTCCTAAATATTTAGAGCCCTATTTTTGAAGTAATGGTATCCCTAATCCAATTCCCCTTATCATATAAACCATTTGCAATCTTGAGTCTAAGGTTCATAAGAATTAGCTTTTTCATTTAGGCTAACTCATTTGTGGACTCAGTTAATTGTTCCAAGAAATCATCATGTATATTCGTACTGACATATTCTACTTTTTCCAAAAAATCCTTATTTGGAGACATATTTCATGGTAATAATATAGAAAAACTAGAATTTTCCGAGTGATATACAGGCTAAGATACTTACTTGCTTCTTCTATTTCTTCTTTGAAATTCATAGTAAATTGCAAGTACAAAAAATTCTTTCACAATTCTACCAGGTAAGAAAAGCTCTTCAATAGGTTCTAGCTCTTAGAAAATTAGAAATATGTTTGCATGAAGAAAATCTTTGAGTTTTGCAATATATCCCTAGTTTTTACTTTGCATGGGGAACCTTAATTCTCATAAATGGATCATAGAGAAAAGTAGAGTGGCACCACCTTCCAATTTTAAAAACAAGCCATCAATTTTTGAAAAATCTGATGATTGAGGAATAAAACCTTTAATGACTCAGCTTCAACCCTCCAAGTTGGCATTCAACCCAATTAAAACCTTCTGCATAAGCCTTTTCTTTCATTGCTAATGATTTATATTGGACCCACTTGTGCACCTTTGGACATGTGTCATGCTCTCACTATGTCGCCAAGGGTAAACATAAAGCAACTTCCTATGGAAACATAGATACCATTGTTGATGTCCCTTGCATCAGATGGTAGAACTCATGCGATGATCTCATTACGAATAGGGTGGGCTTGTAAGATTTTCCTTCAGTCACTATGTCTCTAGCAGTAAAGTTCATGCAACTTCCCATAGTGACAAGGTGACCACCATCGATCTTGAATAGATCTAACAACATAGATCAATAGTACATTTCTTTTAGTATGCATCTCTAGTGGCATCTGACACTCTTAAAAATTGACATGCTGAAGAGGCTATTGATGGAAAGTAAATTCACAATGTCATCTTTAGGTTTGGTCTCATTGTATTTTCTTTTTGTGGGTGGTCGCTATGTTGCTAGCGATAAGGTTCATGCAACTTCCCATAGTGACAAGGCAACTGTCATTAATCATAGGGAGATCTGATAGTGCAGGTCATTCACCTTGAAACATCATTTATTTATTAACTAGAACTTGCATGTAATCATTGCTTGGTCTCTATGTGACTAGCGGCAAAAGGCATATGATTTTTTATAATGACATAGTGACCACCATCAATCTTGAAGAGATCTAAAGGTTAAAGATTAGTTCGGGAGCTTTAGGGAATAAATTTGAACAATCTTTTAAAAGGTTTATAGAAAGGAAAGGGGGAATTTTAAAAAATGATATCTCTTGCTTAATTTAAAATGAAAAGTCATATAACCCAAAAGGTTTTCTAGGGAAACATTTTAGTGAAAGAAAATTTAGGGTTTTTCTAGGGTTAAGAAAATTAAAAACACAAAACCCTAAATTTCACAAAAGGAACCTCAAACATTCACATTTAGATATATTCAGATAGGTTCAAAGTGAAAACATGACCAATAGGTCCTCCAAGGTCAAAGACTTCAATGCAATTTTCCGTATCAAATTTGCAAAGTAGATTCATCTCTTTCCTATGAAATCAGTGAGTGGTAGGATGATAAGACCTTATCAAGGATTTTACCAAGTCCACATCCGCTATTACCTTTGGCCTCATTTTTCTCCTAGATTCCTAATCCAAAATTTACATATTTGTGGCTTCTCAAATCTATTATTGTCAACATACTAGAAATTCTCATTCCCATTGGTTTCTAGCATAGTGGCATCCCTACAAAAATCGTATGTGTTGTTGAAAATGTCAGAATTCATTATCTGTGCATGGGAAGACCCCAAGATAAAATTATTCCATTCCTCAAGATACAAGATAGTTAATTTAGCCTTAAGCTTCTTAGCATCTTGTAAAGGTTCTTCTACATAGGCTCGAGGAGTCATCTTTCCCTCTTCTTGCACAATCATTTTTGAATTGAACTCCTTAAAATGCTATTTCTACAAATAAGAAATCTAAAAAATCTAAAAACTCCTCACACTCAATTTATTCTTTTCTCTGAACTCTTTAAATATTGTAGTTAGAAATCCATTGCATTAGCTCTTTATTAGCAGTTAAGCAAAATAACAACATTTGTGGTGTCTTTAAGTTAGCATGCATGAGAATTCTCAAAATCTCCAACAGTGTCACAATCTAGGTTTACAATGCATGTACTGCTAGCATTTCAAATGATTTCTTGACCTTTTTGAGAAAGTAATTATTATTTTAATCATCATGATGTTTGAATAGTCACTTTCTTATCAAAATCTTATGTTCTGAATAGGCGAATACTATAGACTAGTTAGCTATTTGTGGCTTCGCAAGGTTAATCTAACCTTTTATGATTTTACTTGTGGCCGTGTGAATCCTTTGATTATTTATTCATTGTCTATCTTAATAATTACCTCTCAAGCTTATGGCTCAACTATCACTACTTCCAAATACTTATTGATTATATGCAACTTCTTTTCTACTCCATGCACTAAAGTGTGTGACTTAGTGCCTTCATAATTCTTGGCATCTTCTTATGTGTGTTACATGGTTGCACTTTAATGTCAACCCTATAATTTCTCTCTAGCGACCATGTAAGACCCTTCAGAACTAAGAATTCATTGCATCACTATTGTTCTTCTTCTTAATATTTTTACTACATGATTATGCATTCAAAATATAATTTAGGAGATCTTATTTATTTTTCAAGTTCATCATCTTCCATTGAGCTTAAAATTTCAAGTGTGTGACTATGCAATCAAAGGTTCCTATAGAGGGTACAAACACTTTCTCTTGGTCATGGATTTACTTAACCCTTCACCACTTAACTATGAGACTAAGCA
Organism: Cupressus sempervirens; assembly: GCA_028749045.1. Classification (NCBI taxonomy): domain Eukaryota; kingdom Viridiplantae; phylum Streptophyta; class Pinopsida; order Cupressales; family Cupressaceae; genus Cupressus; species Cupressus sempervirens. The sequence continues at coordinate 910,442,559 of CM053787.1, read as the reverse complement.
CCTTCTATGTTCTTCTCAAGAGCTTCACTAGGTTGCAACTTGTATTTTTCATTTGGTTTCTAATTTCACAAACACACATTTCATCAATAATCAATAGGCTCTTAACTATGTCACCTAGTCATGATTTATATCTCTTGTTTTCTTTTAAGCCTTGTGATCGCATGATCAAAGATTTTAACCACATGAGATGACAATTTTTCTCTTTTTCTATTTGTTCAAGTGGGGTTGTCATTGCAACAAAAGACCAATCTATTAATGCCCAATACAACCACTCATCTTATAGTATACAAGAGATAGTTAAGCCCTTGTCAAAAATCATGAGCGGAGCGTTGAACAAGTTTCCACCAATCTATCCTTAATATTACCTAAGGATCTAAGGATTTTAACTTGTGACCAAGCTTTGACACCACTTGTTAGAGTGGGTTTGTCGTTGCACCAAAAGACTGATCTATCAACACCTGATACAACCACTCAACTTATAGCACACAAGAGGCAGCTAAGCCCTTGTCACAAATTTTGAGTGAAGTGCTGAAAAATTTTCCAACACTATTATACAAGGATTTTGTGGTTTTTAGGGTCCAACAATGATATCATAACTAGCCACTATGTTGCTTCATCATTTTAATCTTTTGAGCTTGAAGCAATGAAACAACAACTAGCACTATGCTAACCTTGGTTGCACAATCACACTATAGATTCATTGTTATGACAAGAAGATCTCTTTAGAAGCCTCCAAGTGTCAAAATATTTTAAATTTTAAGAGGGATATGACTAAGAGATAACCACTCTTCTCATAGTCACTATTTGAAATTCAAACATCACATTTAACTATGGGACCATGTGACTATTGTCTCCTTAACCATTTTTCTCATTTGTTTTCTTTAATTTCCTATTGTAGCAAGCTACTATGACCAAATGATTAAAGAAATTTATAATTGTTTCTTATGGTCACAATATGAAGGTGTTAAGAGCCAAACATTGTAACAACCACACAATCACCTTGGTGGCATGATCACACCTTAAAATTTTCAAAGGCCTTTTGTAAGCACTAAAATACAATTTAAAAGAAAGAGGGTTTCTAATAGAAACAAGGATACAGGTTATGAACTTAGGGTTTTTCTAGGGTAATTAAACGCATGAAAATTGTAAACCCTAACTGCTTAGGATTAGAATTGGATTTTTAAAACAATTATTAGAATTTCAAGCCAAGTGAAAATATAGTTTTTAGAGAGCAACACACATAGGAAAACACAAAAAATATATACAGAGAAAAACACATATATATACAAGATTCACAATTTGTACATAGAAATAAACTACTCTTCGTGGAAAGAAAAATACCTTCAATAGAAGTACCTCTTTAAGAATTTCTCATGAACTAGAAATTCAAGAATATCTCCTCATAATTCTTTCAAGATATATGAATATTCACTCCATTTGCATTATATCAAGTATGGGCCAAGCCATATTGGATAAAATTTTCCATGCTTGCCTTTGTCTTCAATCCTTGCCTTCCAAAGCAACATTAGATCCTCTGGTTTAAATTTTCTTGCTATTTTCTTCTTTTCATGTAAGTGGTTCACTTGGATTTGTAGCTTAGAATTTATAGCAGAAGCATCTCTCCTAGTTTCTTCTAGTTGCATAATATCATTCATCTTGATTCTCATTTCATCAGTAATATCTTCATCATAATGTTGGAAAAACTTATACATCCCACTTAAATTGTCTTGGAAAATTATATCTTTTATTCAATATACTAAGTCAAATGTTGTGCATCATATGACTTTCTTTATTGTTATATTATCAGCCCATAATGTCAGTGGTAATTTAGAATCCCAAGCCCTCTTGTTTTCATCTAAGATCCTCTTGATGATATTAAGTATACTCTTATTACTTGATTATGCTTTTCCATTTCCTTAGGGTTGGTATGGTCATGGAGTGGATCTGGTAATGCCATATCTCTCATAGAAAGCATTATAATCTTTAGATCTGAAACACATTGCATTATATGTGACTATTTTCCTAGGACAACCAAACCTAACAATAATGTTGTTCAAGATAAAATACATCACTACTTTTCAAATAGATTTTCTTGTAGGGATTGGTCCTCCACTTAGTTTATTTGCAAGTTCACCTATAAAATCAATTCTCCATTATTCAAATGGTATTTTCATCTCCACTGGTTTTAATGGTTGATTACCAAAGAGTTTTAGTTTATCAGCGAACCTCTTAAAAAGATCACATTTTCTTACAATCTCAAATGCATCCTTAATAAGAGTGTAAGAATTTTCCTAAGGGAAAAATTCTCCTAGGAACTAAGAACTCAAACCCAAGCACAACTATAGACTAGAAAGAGAGAGGATGATTAGAATGATGATATATTCAATATGCCATGTTAAGAGTACACTAGGAGTGCCTGTATAAAAAGGCCTATGAGATACATCTAGAATGCCTCATAATCAGCACCATGATGTGTCATACAACTAAGCACATGTCCACTAGATATAGGTTATCCTCCATTAAGCATGGAAGTAAGTACGGTGATAAGAGGATAAGCCTACAAGGGTGTGACACACAAAATAGTGTTATAGACACCATGTGCTAAAATATAGTTGCATACTCCTGTGTTGTCAACATGACAACTGAAAAAGGTGCACAAACTCCTAAGTGTCTCACAAATAAAAATAATAAAATAATGCAAAATAATTAAATAATGCATTAACCTAAGTAAACTTAAGTTAGTGTAAATAGTGAACACATATTTACACCAATAGCCCCCCTTTAGTGCAACTTAGGGGAATTCCCTTAAGCTTATGAAAATAGGATGAAGATGTAGAATGGGTCCCGAATACTAGGCCATGTTAGGTACCCATGTACATAATGATATGCAATCTCTCATAAAGTGGAGAAAGAGGGAAAACCTCATGGGAAAAACCCTCCCCCAAGAAGACAGATAAACAAGGATGCATAGATGGATGGAGTAATCAAGACCCCCTCATTACGAAATACATCTAGTATATACATAAGAGAATGAGAGAAGGAAGAGAGATAGAATAGGCTCCCCCCAAAGAAGAATGCTGACAAGTGAAAGCTACTCTGATGAAGAAGCTAGTCCAAGAATGCAGAATAGTGTTCCTCCCCTTAGGAAGAAACAAAGGCAAATGTACAATTCTAAAGATGTATGGTGGCCCTGAAACCTGCTCAAGTATCCTTGTGCTAAAAAGAAAAAATGCAGATCTGACAAGGATGTCTATTGAACCTATTCCACTAAACCATCTATCTCATCAACTGACAAAGAGACCTCCACTAATTGCTATTCATAAGGATCCACAATCATGTCAACCTGTGAAGATTGATCATGTAGAGAATGGACATGAGAGTTAGAGTGAGCCCTCACAACAACTATAGAAGGATCAACTTCATCAATGAGAAGATGTATGTCCTTAGGTCTATCTCCCAAGTCAATTGAAGCTGGAGCAGGAGGACAAGACGTACCATGCTATGCTAGACCTTTCATTATGGAAATGTAAGCATGTGGTTTAGATTGATGTGACCTCTCATTGCAACTATTAATAGAACCCCACATGTTTGAACCTATTGAAGCACTATCTCTTGTGCCACTATCAATTCCCACTATATATGATGTGCAAAGAGGAGTAGAGGATAAGCTAGGTGAACTTTCCTCAAAATGAACATCCTTCTCCACAAAGATCTTGTGAGCCTTTGGATCCATCAGTCTATAAGCCTTTGCATTGTCTTCATAATCGATGAAAGTACAAGGCCTAGGTGCTAGTGCCTTGCAACTCTTCGAAGATAGGTTTGCCTATGTTGGACAACCAAAGACTCTAAGGTGACTCACAACTAGTTTTTTGCCACACCATGCCTCAAAAGGAGTCTTCCTGTCTAAGGCATTATGAGGAGACCTATTAAGTATGTGAGTAGCACTGCTAATGGCTTCAACTTCAAGTGTAGGATCAAGAGACTTAGCTTTTATCATGCAACTTTCCATGGTCTTAAGAGTCCTAATCCTCATAGTTGCAACATTTGTCTTGTGTAGACTAAATGCTAGTGGATTTTGAAGATCAACCCCCTCAGTTTTGCAAAAGTTCTTAAGTCTTCTATCTACATATCTATTATCCTTGTCCACCCTTAGTACCTTGATGGATTTTCTTGACTTGTGTTCAACATGAGTCTTTAAATATTGAAGCTTATGAACTAGTTCATTCTTGTGATGAAGGAAGTAGACCCAAGTGAATCTCAAAAAGTCATCAACAAATGTGAGGATGTAGCGGCCTTGGTTGACTGAAGTCATTGCAAAAGGATCCTACTAAAACCATGTGAACTAGTTCAAGACAAACTAGAGCTTGAGAAGACTTGCCTTTATCATACTTCCCCTTGATATTCATATTCACTGAACAAGATGAATACTCTCCCTTAGAAAATTTGATATTAAGTAGACCTTTGACCATGTGTTTTGAGAAAAGTTATTGAAGAGAGCAGAAATCAAGGTGACAAAAACGCTCATGCCATAAGTTGATTTGTGAAGTAAAGTGAGTCAAAAAGGCTTGAGAAGGACTCTTAGGCACAAAGTGGGAGAAGGAATAAAGCCTCTTGTCATCATTGACTTTCCCCACTGCAATCAATGAATCATCTTTAAGACTTTGCACCATCACTAAATTTGGAAGGAACTCAACTTTATGACCATCTCCAAGGTGAGTGATTTGGTAAATTGGGAGGAGATTGGAGCTAAGGTTTGGAACGTAGAGAACATCTTTGAATTCCCCATTTTCCATTTCCACGTGTCCTTTCCCTTCAAATTCCATTTTAGCATCATCTCCCACAAAGATGTGTGGTACCTTTGACTGCTTCAATGAAGAAAAATCTCCCTTTGAAGAACCCATGTGGTAAGAGGCACCTGAGTCAAGTATCCATTTTGAAGAAGAACTTGTGTTTGCTATAAGTTCTTTACCTTTACCTATCGAAGAGGTTGTGAATCCTTGGAAGTACCTAGAACTAAAATTTTGTTCTTCTTGAGTAGATTTTCTAACTCATCGATTCTTTTTGTCTTGTAATGATGCTCATCATGATTTGGCTTTTTGCAATATGCACAAAAGAGATTTTTCTTCTTGTCATTACTTCCCTTCTTGTTTGAAGAAGAACCACCTTGTTGTGAGGAGGATTGTTGTGTCTTAGATTGTGTTTTCTGCTTCCACTGCTTGTTGTTGTTGTTGCTTTTCCCTCCTTGACTTGATTTGTGCTCATCACTAGCCACCAAGGCTTTGGTCTTTGATGACTTGAGAAGTCCTAAATCCATCAGGTGAGATTGTTTAGTAATCAACATCTTTGTAAATGCATCAAATGAAGGCTCAATGGTCAACTTGTGAGTATTAAACTCAAAAGAAAGTTAGCATACTTAGAAGGTAGCCTCTTCAGGATATTATAAAACAATCTGTCATCCTTCATGGGATTTTCACAATCTTTAAGAAGTGCCCTTTACTCATTGGCTTTGATGATGTAATCCTAAATTGTGTCAAAATTCTTTGGTTCTAAGAAAATTAGATCATCCTCAATCTAAAATCCCTTTTCTTCATCCACTTTACCATACAACTGCTCAAGTGTATTCCAAGCTTCTTTGGATTCTAAACAACTTTTAATGTAAAAGAGAAGATCCTCATGTGCACAACTCCTAATAACTCCTAAAGCCTATCAGTCTTGAGATTACCAATCAATGAGTTCTTTAGCATTGGTAGGTTTGGTAATTGTACCATCAACATAAAGACTATATCCTTTTTGCATTAATCTACTCCATGCTATATCTTTCCATGTAGGATAGTTGCGTGAAGTTAGAGAAGGAAATTTAAAACTCATGATGTAGAAAATGAAAAGAGTACAATAGAGACACACAAAAAACATAGTACACACCCCCACTTTTCATTCAATCAAAAGACCCCCGAAAAAAAGATGCTTTGTGCACTTTATAAGTAGTGTGTGTACAATAGGCCACTTGTCAAAATGAACAAAGTGGACTTTCTAATTTTTCTTTTTTAACTACCTTATGAGCCTTAAATCTATCACTTAAGCTCTATACTTTAGATTTGCAACAATTCTGAAAAAGAATCAAAGCTTTATAGTGCCGAAAAAAGGCCTAATTTTGAAAGTGAGAAATTTTTCCACACAATTCTAGAATCTAACTTTAAATCTCAAAAGTAGACAAAAAATATACACTTTAAAAAAAAATGGGACCTGAAAAAGTGACCAGATGTGCTCATACGAAGCATTTGAAGTTGCAAAATGCAAGATTATGTAGGTATAGTCACCAAAAAATGTAATTTTTGCAAAATCTATGCACAAAACTAGAAGACAACACTGCCACTAGAAAACTTGGGAAATTCTACACAATTTTTAAAAAAATTGCACCTAAAATAGAGTTTGGATGTCCAAGTTATGGGCTCGTAAATTCAGGCTGCCAAATTGAAATGCAATCTGGAGAGGGGTCTGGAAAAAAAAATGAGTCTAAACTTGACAGTCAAATGGCTGTCACTATAGTTGTAAATCACCTAGTTTTAACGATCAAACAATCATCAATTTTAACCTCAGGAAAACATGTCATCAGCAAAAAATTTAGGCCCTTGTTGACGTATCAGATGAGGTTTCTATTTGTATGGTACAGACTGATGACATGGAAAAAATCTATATGGATGAAATGGTGTACATAGGTGGTAGTGTGACATGTCAAAAAAGTTTAGGTTCCACAGATGATGTGGCAGTCCTGGGTCAGATCTACTAACGTGTTAAGACATGTGGCAAGGACCATGTGGCACCAAGTACAACCACATGGAAGAGGTGAAGACTTCCAAAGGCGGATACATGGTAGGAAGTTCACCAAAAAAATAGTCAAAATTCACACAGTGTGAGAGTTTGGGAAAAATAGCGTTGCCGAAAATAGCAGATCGTGGGTAGGAAGGACAAAATATGCTGGGAAAGCAAGATTTCATCGGGATAGTGAAAACCATGCACAAGAAACTCCCCTATGCTATCTTAAATGCTGACCTAGTATTCACAATGCATGGTCAAAAACTAGTTTGTTGGGGTCAAACAAACTACCAAAATATACCTCCAAACGTAGGCAAAACTAGTCTCTGAAATGTCTTTGCTTACTTGGTTCGAAAAGCATTATCAATACACGGGTGCCAAAATCTAAATGCAGCGAGCATCAGGAAAATCAAAACTATGAGAGAACAGTCACCAGAGTCCTCCAATGTAGGTGCCCTAAACTTAAAGTGGATTTCATAAAGATTTAAACCTACCAAGCAAGTGAATTCTACCACCATAATATCCAAAGCCATGGGTGGAGATATGTAACAAAGCTGTTGGGGATAGGGAATTAATCCGACATTGCTCCCACGGGTGGATTTGTAAATGTTTCAAAGAAATGCTGCTTGGTATGAAGGTAAACCAAGCCTGCTATGGTAGAGTTGAGGTGGAGTTGTATGGCCGATCTGTCAAAAATTTTAAAATGAAGTTTTCTGGATGTGGAAGGTGCTGGAGTTGTAAATGATGTTTCCACGGAGCAAATGCCAAATTTAACATGTGAAAAATAATTAAACCCTCCAAATGGTAGAGCCGAGGTGTCACTACCCAGTTCTACTAAAAAAAATTCTCTGCCAGGTGACCATAGGGTTAAAAAATTCCAAAAATTTGAACAAAAATATGACAAAAATATAGAGAAAATACAGATATGAATTAAAATTAAATTACAGATCTAAAAATAATGACCATACTTGAACTACAAATCGAGGCCTTTAGGGTCTAATTTGCAAAAAAAATTGCCTTAGGGTCAACTTTAGACCAAGGTAGTTGAGTTTATAGTTGTTTTTCACTGGTTTAGTGTTTCAGATGTAATGGAAAGGTCAGATCTGGCTCCAGATGCTCCCAATTTCTGTAGTACTCTGGATTCGGGCATAGGTGATGAAGCAAGCATGGTCTCGAATGGCTATGTGATGAGAAAATATCCAAGCTTTGATACCATGTAAAAATCTACCTAAGGAAAAAATTCACCCAGGAACTAAGAACTCAAACGCAAGAATAACTGTACACCAGAAAGAGAGAGTATGATCAGAATGACAATATATTTAATATGCCATGTTAAGAGTACACTAGGAGTGCCTATATAAAAAGGCCTTTGAGATGAATCTAGAATACCTCATAATTAGCACCATGATGTGTCAGACAACCAAACACATGTCCACCAGATATGGGTTATCCTCCATTAAGCACAGAAGTAAGTGTGTTGATAAGAGGATAAGCTTACAAGGATGTGACACACAAAACAATGTTGTAGACACCATTTGCTAAAATAGAGTTGCATACTCTTGTTTTTTCAACATGAAAACTCAAAAAGGTGTGCAAACTCCTAAGTGTCTCACAAATGAAAATAATAAAATAATGCATTAACCTAAGTAAACTTGAGTAACTGTAAATAGTGAATACATATTTACACCAACAAAGAATCGGCCACCAAAATCATACTTTGATCACTTTATGAGTTGTTTTCTTAGCCATTTAATGGCCTCCACATACTTCACCATGCATCTCACTCAGGACTGTTATTGAATGTTCTTCATCAACACATTTAAGTAGCACACCCTCCGTTCTCCACAAACATAATTGTTCACTTACAATAACATATCTAATAGATTGAAAATTTAGGACTCTCTTCTAATTATCACTCATCCCTAGTGGAATTTCCATATATTGTAAGAAAAATATTATTTCCTTGTACCTATCAAAGATACCCATGTCACCCAGTCCACTTGTGCACGTTAGAAACAATAGTCCACCAAGATAATTGATAAGGCGGGGGGGGGGGGTGTGGGATGAATCATTTATCCAACAATTAAAATATTTATCTTCTTTAGAAAAACTTAACCATGCAACCAAAGTAAATAGAAACTATAATAATATTCACATAGATAATTACACCATATATGTTAACTAGGGAAACCCTTGATTAGAGGAAAAACCCTAGTGGGAATGATGCCCACAAGATGATATACTAATATAAATATCCCTTGTTATCTAGGATGGACCCTGTCAGGAGTCTATTACAATATTCAATACATATGAGTCCCTATAAGGAGACGTTGAATCCCTCTTAGGAAATTCGAACCCTATTAGGAGTTGTGCCAACCATTTTAGGAGTTGTCTTACAATGCATGCAAGAAGAGCTCACTGCCCAAACATGCAATTTCAACTACATGAAGAGTTCACTACTCAAACATGAAATTTACTATTATGTTCTTCTTTCCTTTTTTCTTTCAACCAAATCAAACATTTTTAGACCTTGTAGACTAGGTCATGAACCCTAGATCCAAATATCAAACCTCAAATCACTCAACAAAAACTCAACAATTAAGTTTCTTTCACTTCCACTCTACTCTGCTCAACTTCACATTCTACTCTCTTTGCTTCTTACAATTACTTCTCCATATCATACACAATAAAGGAAAATGTCCTTCCATTATACCTAGTCCATTAAAAAATTCTCTAAGTTGGCTATTAGACCTTCTCAATTAATTATTATGGGACCACATTAAGAAAACATTACACTTAGCGACAACATTAATCTTCCACTTTGCAACTTCAATATCTTTTTGTACACATAATATTATTGCGAGAAAACTTACCCACATTATCACCAACATGTCTTCTTCATATGCTCAACCTTGATTCTTAGAATATCAATTGTGCTAAGAGATATAACAAGTTTACAAGAACATGCCTCTATAAACTCTATCTCAAAAGGGACATCTCCAAAACTTACATAACTTCTTCCATACTTATCATTTCTTTGTCCAATGTTAACTACATATACTAGAAACTTATAAGTGTCTCTCATAACCTTGAATAGTGAGAATACTCAACTAGCCATCCATACCAACTTGATCTTTTTCATTGTTCTTCTATTAGATACCACATAAAACTACTATGTTGACATCAATGACAAACTCAATAATGAATGTAGCATATCAACATTGTATTATATATAAAATACTCCCCCATAGGAATATCATCAGCATTCATGCTTCAAATACTCTCCCCTTTTCTCATTCATGGCAATATAGATGAAAAACATCTAGTTCCAAGAATACCAACAAGACTTTTTATCTTTCTTTTCAAATCCTCTTCATTAATCATTCTCCCCATTGATATACCTCAATGTGCTTTTTGTCAATCTATCATTCCATGTTTGAATTCTTTCAAACATGTTATACTTTTTATTTCTTGTCTTCTCCTCATGATATTCTTCCTCATGATATTCTCATGATGTTTTTCATGCCAAACTTCTCTCCCTTTGACATCAATGTCAAAATTTTCAGCAACCATCAAACTCTGCAACAACTAATTCTTACTAGCTCAAGTTATAATGGTGCTTTGTTACATTGGACATATGCATTATTTTATATTCTAATCTAATCTAGGAAGGGGCATACCCCTAGCATACCTTGCAAATACTCAAAAGTCTCTCTTGGAAGAGACTTAGTGAATACATTTGCAATCTGCTCTTTAGTGCTCGCATACTCCAATCTAATTTCATTTTTTGCAACTTTCTCTCTCAAGATGTGATACTTAATAGAAATGGTTTTGTTCTTTGAGTACAACACTATATTCTTAGACATATTTATTGTGCTTGTGTTCTCACAATGTATGACAACAAGTTCACTAATTTTTGTCCTTATATCCTTGAGCATCTACTTCATCCAAATAACTTGATTACAATTGTTTCCTACTACAACATATTATAATTCTATTGTACTTTGTGATGTACAATACTATTTCTTTCTTAGCCAAGAAACTACTATTCCTCCAAGAAAGAATGCTCCAGCACTAGTGCTCTTTTTGTCATCCATATTGCCTACGCAAACAACATTAGTATTGAAGCACGTAGATTAAAATCATTTGATCTATCATACCATAGTCCAAACTCTGACATTCCTTTCAAATATCTAAATATTCTTTTAACTACTACATAATATGATTCTCTGGGATTAGGCTAAAATCTTGCAACAATTCCAACTACATTTTCTATATCCAACCTTGTGTCAATTAGATATTGCGATCTTCCAATCATAGATTTTTACTTCTTTCACTCAATAGTAGGGGTCTTATCCTTTGTAGATAACTTGTGTCCAATTACTATAGGTGTTCCAATGGGTTTACATGTTTCCAAACCACATTTTTTTAGTAAATCCTTCAAATACTTATTCTAAGAAATAAAGATTCCTTCTTTATTCTATACAATTTGCAATCATAGAAAATATTTTATTTCTCCTATCATACTCATCTCAAATTCTTTCATCATCTCTTCTACAAACTTCTCACTCTCCTCATCATTTCCTCCAAATATGATATCATCAACAAATATTATTAAAATCATCAAACCATCATCAATTTCTTTCCAATATAGATTGTTATCTGCCATACCTTTGCTATATCCAAGCTTTGTCAAATGCTTGTCCAACCTCACATATTGGGTTCTTGGTGCTTGCTTGAAGCCGTATAATGCTTTCTTCAGTTTGTATACTATGTCCTTGTCCTCTGTCAAAGGAAAAACTTTAGGTTGTTCAATAAACACCTCTTCTTCAATTTATCCATTCAGAAATGTTGACTTGACATTCATCCAATACACTTTGAATTTCTTTTATGCTACATAGGCTAAGGATAATCTTACTACTATTCTAGCCACTTAAGCATAAGACTCATCATAGTCTATTCCTTCTTGCTATGAGTAACCTTTACATACCAACCTTGCCTTGGCCCTTACAACTTTTCCTTTCTCCTTTATCTTGTTCCTAGATACCCATTTAGTTCCTATCACATCTTTGTCTATTGGTCTAGGGACAAATTCCCATGTCTCATTCTTTACTATTAGATCCAATTTCTATTTCATAAGCTTGTTTCCAATAATCATCTTTACATGCTTCATCTACATTCTTAGGTTAAACTAGTTTCAAGCATGAATGTTGATGATATTCTTATGAGGGAGTATTGTAGATATGTTACATTCATGACTAAGTTTTTCATTGATGTCAACATAGCAATTTTTGATGGTATCTGACATAAGAATAATGGAAAGATCAAGTTGGTAGGGATGAAAAGTCGAGTTTTCTAACTATCCAATATTATGGAGGATACTATTGAGTATCTAGTATAGGTAGTTAACATCAAAAGAAGAAATGATAAGTCTAGAAGAAGTTATGTAAGTTTTGGTAATGTCTGCTCAACCTTGCATACTAGGTTTTGGGTGCTTGCTTCAATCTATATAATGTTTTCCTTAGTCTACATACTATGTCCTTGTCATCTATCAAAGGACATCTTTTAAGATGCTCAATGTATATTTCTTCTTCAATTTCTCCATTCAGAAATGCTAACTTGATATCCATTTGATATACTTTGAATTTATTCTATGCTACATAGGATAAGAATAATCTTACTGCTTCTATTCTAGCTGCTAGAGCATAGGTCTCCTCAAAATCTATCCTTTCTTGCTATGAATGACCTTTACATACTAATCTTACTTTTCTTGTTACAACTTCACTACTTCACATTGTTCATTCATCTTGTTTTTGGATACCCATTTAGTTCCTATCACATTCTTGTTTGTTGGTCTGTGGACCAATTACCATGTCTCATTCTTTACTATTTGATCCAATTCCTCATTCATGGCTTGTCTCCAATAATCATCTTTACATGCTTCATCTACATTCTTAGACTCAACTTGAGATATCAAACATAGTTCTTCATTGAATGTGCTTCTTGTCATCACATCTTTTTCTTTTCTTCCAATGATCTTCTCTAATGGGTTATTCTTTATCATATTCTTTTCTGAAGTAGGAGTTGCTATCCCAACTCTTGACTCTATTAAAATTTTCAAGCTTTGTTCCTACCTTGTCTATCCTTCATTTTGTAAATCATTATTAGTCTCAAGAAATACCTCATCATTCCTTGGCTTAGTAACAATATCATCATCTAAATTGTAATCACTATTCTCTCTTGTAACCTAAATTTCTCATCAATTCTCACATTTTCACTTTCCATAATAGTCTTAGTTCTCTGATTATAACATCTTTAAGCCTTTATTTTCAATGAATAACCAAGAAACATACCTTCATCACTTCTAGCATCAAAATTACCAATATCATCATATCTTTTGATATAACACTTACTCCCAAAAACTCTGAAATACTTAACTGTAAGTGAGTGACCAAACCACAGTTCATAAGGGGTCTTATTTGTGTCTATCCTATCCTAAAGTCTATTCATAGTGTAGACTGTTGTATTCATAGCTTCTCTCCAAAACATTTTGGATATATCATTCTCTATTAACATAGCTCTTCCAACTTCTGTAATTGACTTGTTCCTTCTCTTTGCAACACCATTCTATTCAAGGATTCTTCGAGCTGATAACTATCTTTTAATTCCATTTTCTTCACAAAACATGTTAAATTCATTTGATGTAAGTTATCCTCCTCTATCTGATTTTAAATATTTAATATTAATACTAGATTCATTCTCAACCCTATTCTTAAATATCTTAAAATTATCAAATGCCTTAGATTTCTCTTTAAGAAATGCAAACCACATCATTCTAGAAAAATCATCAACTAGAATCATAAAATATAGAGCACCATTGTTGTCTAGACTAAATGCCGATGCTTTCTATATGGGGGAGTATGCATGAATGATAGAGTCATCTAGGACTCTTGCTGGATGTTGGTTTTAATAGTGTCTTTTGACACTCAAGCTAAGTAACAATCAATTGTTGCAAAGTTTGCTACAGTAAAGTTGGTTGCTAAAACCTTTGACATTGTTGTCAATGGCAGAGAAGTTTGGCATGAAAAATAGCATGGAAAAATAGTATGTTTGACATAAGCACAACATGGAATGAAAATTTAACATAAAGTACATTGAGGTATATCAATAGGGGAGAATGATTGATGAAGAGGATTTGAAAAGTAAGTTAAACAATCTTTTATTGGTATTCTTGAAAGTAGATGTTTTTCATCTATGTTGCCATCAATGCTAAAGGGGGAGATTGTTTCAACCATGAATGCTGATGATATAATTCCTATGGGGGAGTACTGTAGATATGTTACTATGATAATATGTTACATTCATGACTTAGTTTATCATTGAGGTCAACATAGCAGTTCTATGTCATATTTGACAGAAGAATAACAAAAAGATCAAGTTGGTATTGATGACTAGTTGAGTATTCTAATTATTTGAGGTTATGGGAGATATGTTTGAGTATTTAGTAGATGTAGTTATTTTTTGAAGAAGAAATGATAAGTCTAGAAGAAGTTATGTAAGTTTTGGTAATGTTTGTTTTGATATAGAGTTTATAGAGGTATGCTCTAGTAAATTTGTCATATCTCTTACCAGAGTTGTTATTCTAAGAATTGAGGTTGAGGAAATGAAGAAGACATGTTGAGGATGATGTGGCTAAGTTCACTTGTCATAATATTGCATGTGCAAAAATATATTCAAGTTGCAAGGTGAAAGATTTATGTTATCACTAAGTGTAATGTGTTCTTAATGTGGTCATATAATAATTAAATAAGAAGATCTAATAGTCGAATCAGGGAATTATTTTGAGGACTCAAAATAAAGAAAGGACATTTTCATTTATCAAGTATGACATGAATTATATTCATTCAAAGAGATTGTAAGCATAGAGAGAGAGAAATGTAAAGTTGAGTAGTGCAGTGTGGAAGTGAAGAAAACTTCATTACCAAGGTTTTGTTGAGTGATTTGAGGTTTGATATTTGGATCCAAGGTTCATGACCTAGTCTACAAGGTTTGATAGTGATTAGTTTAGTTAAAAGAAAAAAGAAAATAAGAACATAATAGTAAATTACATCTTTGAGTAGTGAGCTCTTCTTGTAGTTGAAATTGCATGTTTGGGTAGTGGGCTCATCTTACATACATTATACTAAAACTCCTAATAGGATTGGCACAACTCATAACAAGGTTGGAATCTCCTATTAGGGATTAAAAGTCTCCTAACATGGACTCTATGTACTAAATGTTGTAATAGACTCTTAATAGGGTCCATCCTCTAACAAGGAATATTTATATTAGTACATCATCTTATGGGCATTATTCCCACTAGGGTTTTCCCTCTGATGAAGGGTTTCCCTAGTCAACATATTTAGTGTAATTTTCTATGTGCATTTTAATTTGGTTATTTTTTTAATTTGGTTGAATGGTTAAGTTTCTTTAAAGAAGATAAGTGTTTTAATTATTAGATAATTAATTCACACTCCCCGCTCCCCATCCTAGTTATCTTCATTGACTATTATTTATAACACAAATTTAGGTATCAAGCATAGTTATTCATTGACTTTGCTTCTTGTCATCACACCTTTATCTTTTCATTTGATGATCTACTTGGATGGGTGATTGTTTATCATATTCTTTCTTGAAGTAGGAGCTATTGTCTCAAATCTTAGCTCTACTAAAGGTTTTGAGATTTGTTCCTGCCTTAGCTCTCCTTCATTTTTCAAATCATTGTTAGTCTCAAGAATTTTCTCATAATTTCTTGGTTTACTAACAACATCATCATTTGAATTGTATTCAATTATTTTCTCTTGTATCATGAATTTCCCATCAATTCTCACATTTGTACTTTTCACAACAGTCTTAGTTCTTATATTATAACATCTATAATAATTTGTTTTCAAAGAATAACCAAGTAGCATACCTTTATGACTTCTAGCATCAAACTTACCAATATCATCATCTCTTGTGATATAACACTTACTCCCAAATTTTTTAAAATACTTAACTATAGGTGAGTGAACAAACTACAATTCATAAGGGGTCTTGTTTGTGTCTTTAATGACTTGCACTCTATTAATAGTGTAGACTACTATATTCATAGCTTCTCTTCAAAATATTTTGGATACATCATTCCCTACTAACATAGCTCTTGCTGCTTCTATAACTAGCTTGTTACATCTCTTTGCAATACCATTCTATTCAGGGGTTCTCAGAGCTAATAATTATCTTTTGATTTTGTTTTCTTCACAAAACATGTTAAACTCATTTGAAGTAAATTCTGCTCCTCTATCTGATCTTAAACATTTAATCTTCATATCAGATTCATTCTCAACTCTATTCTTGAATATATTAAACCTATCAAATGCTTCAGATCTCTCTTTAAGAAATGCAATCCATTATTATAAATTTTTTACAATACCTGAGAGGGGGGGTGAATCAATTATTCAAGGTCCAAATGTCCTAATAAAACTTTTTCACCAAGTATAGTGAGCCCATTTGACTAATCATGCATCCAAGCTAAACATTCTACTTAGCAAGTTACTGAAAATCAACATGTAGGAATAAAACATGAAAGATCAACACATAACATAGTGATTTATGTGGAAATCCAATTTGGAAAAAACTACCAATAACATCCTACTCAATTCTCACTCTTCTAAAGTGATGCCATGTGAAAGGCCTACCTTGTAAAAGGCTACAACATAGTGTTAAATGTGACTTGGTTAAACAATTTAACCACCTTGTTAGAAGTGGGCCTGGTTAGAGGACTTTAGAACACTAACTTGGAATGCCACCCTATTAAAGGATTTAAAAATAGCTATTAAACCAACCTAAGTCCATAAGATTTTACCCTAACTGATACAATTGTTAGAGAGTAACAACAAGGGCTTTCAATTTGATACAACTCACAAGATAAATTGTAGATTTTAGATCTTGATTCAGCTCTAAATTTTTTTTGGCTTTCAGTCTCTATAGCTCTGATAGCTTGTCCTCCTTTCAAGCTTCATCTCCTTGAGTCCTCATGCTCGATGTACTAGTGCAATCTCCTCTATGGTCACCTATCAAAGAAGAGTCTCTATGCTCTATTCCTTCCTCTCGACCACTCAACAACAACTCTTGCTTCTCAACTTGTAACTCCTTAAATAGAAGTCTAGAATACTTTTCCCAATCTAATATTTTTGCTCTTAATTTTGGTTTGAATGGATTAGGTAAGATTCAATGAATCTACCCATAATATTGTTTCTTCCAAAAACATCATGAAGAATCCACCAATATTCGCCCAAAAATGGTTTACCTAAAATTCCGTTCCACTAGCTCATCATCCTTATCCTCCATCTAGTTCACAAAATTCAAGGTAACAAACTTTTAGGCTCAGATCTAGTGAATCTTTGACTTTTCAAATAATACAATAGCTCGACACTATTGAAATTTTGATGCTCGACACATATTGTGTTACTCGAAACCTACTATGTTTTATTGATGGTCAACACCTACTGTGGATTCACTCGGCATCACCTAAGTTTTTACTGATGCTTGACACCTATTACTTTCTTGGCACCTAAACTTGCTTAACTTCTTCTATTTCACTCGACACTTATTGATAATCTGCTTGGCATGAACTAGCTTGCTCTAGAACCACTAATGAACTTAGTCAAACTTTGTAGACAAATTTGTTACAACTTATTATTTTAGAGTTTCTAAGTGTAGCCAACCTTTGTATCTTCAAGTATATTATCAATACATCATATTGATTAAATCCTCTTCATCAATCAACTAAGTGATAGTACTTGGATCATATATAAGCAATTGTTATTCCAGTAAATAGCAAGTTTGACATCAGTGACAAAACCATGATTGAAAACATTCTTTATCAACAATCTCCCTCTTTGCAAACAATCTCTCTTCTTCAATAATGATCTTTTCAATCATATCTCAACAATCTCCCTCTTTGCAATTGATGACAAACTAAACTAATCAACCAAGTTATCAAAATGCTAACTAGGTTAGAACAATAAATCAAATTCCAAAAAGAAAAGCATTTTATCCAATACAATTCATTATATCAGCAACTTTGAATTTCCTATAACTCCCTTTGAATTTTGTATGTAACTCCCTCTTTCAAAGTATTAGGGATATCTCTTTTGCTAATACACTTTCTTTTCCTCTCTCTCTCTCTCTCTCTCTCTCTCTCTCTCTCTCTCTCTCTCTCTCTCTGATTAATTCTTATTTGCACTATTTTATTTTCTTCTTCTACTCCCTCTTAGCTATTATCTTCTTTCTCCTTCTTTTTGGCTATTGTTTTGCCATTTCTCCCTCTACATGTTTGATCAGCTTCTGGATGGCTCCCTCTTTTTTGTAACTTACTACTTTGATCAATTCTACTCTACCTCTTAGCTACTATTTCTCCCTTTACACACTTAATTTTGTAGATTTGATCAATTTCTACTATTTCTCCCTCTTTGACAAAAATGCCAAAGACATATTATTTTAGCATCTTGTCATGCAAGTGTAGCATTTGTAGGAACTCCAATTTCTACCTCTGTTACCTTGCTTGTGACTTGTTTGGAATTTTAGTACTTTGATTACTTCAAGGAAAAACCTAAAGTATCCTATGCATCAATTTATAACATTTCAACAATCAATTTAATTTATGCAAGGCAATCTTGCTATTGCTTAAACAACCTTGGATGAGGGTATCACCCCTAACTTAACTCTAAGATACTCAAATGCATCTTTAGGTAATGTTTTTGTAAAGATGTTAGCAATTTGTTCCTTTGAGTTGACATATTCCATCTTCACTTGCTTGTCTTCCACCAATTCTCTTACATAGTGATACTTAATTGCAATGAGCTTTGTTTTGGCATGCGTCACATGATTCTTTAATATGTTGATTGCACTTGTGTTATCACAATAGAGTATCACAACTTTAGTTACCTCTTCATTTATACCTTTCAATAAGTGCTTGATCCATACAATATTGGTATAGTTGATAGCAATAACAATATACTCAGCTTCTACTATAGACTATGAGGTACAACTTTTCTTTTTGCTAGTCCAAGTGACTAATATTTTACCTAAGAAAAGTGCTCCTCCACTGGTGCTTTTTCTGTCATCTATATTACCTCCCCAATCTGCATTAGTGCAAGCTTTCAATTCAAACTTTTCAATCCTCTTTTAGTATAATGCAAAGTCATCGCTTCCTTTTAGGTACCTCAATATTCTTTTGACTGCCATAAGATGATTTTCTCTTGGGTTTGTAGAAAATCTTGCCACTATTCAAACAACTAATGCAATGCCTAGTTTACCATGCAAAACATACTATAAATTTCCAATCATTGATGTGTACATTGTCTGATTTACTTCAGCTAATTCATCATTATTGGATAACTTATGTCCTATTACCATTGGTGTATTGATTAGTTTTGAATCTTTTAAGCCAAATGTCTTGAGTATCTCCTTGATATATTTTGATTAGGTCACAAATATGCCATGTTTGAGTTGATGTAATTATAATCCAACAAAGAACTTGATTTCTCCAAATATTGACATCTTAAAATGATGTTTCATCTAATAATCAAAGTCTTTGCATAAGGCATATTTTCCACCAGATATTATGTCATCAACAAAGATTTTAGATATCAAAATGTCTTCACCTTTTCATGACTTGATATACAAGTTTTTGTTATCATCTATTCTCTCAAATCCTATCTTCATAAGATATTTGTGAAGTCTCTCATACCATGCTCTAGGTGCTTATTTTAAACTATAGTGTGCTTTATGTAGTTTTCAAACCATGTCTTTGTTGTTGTCATCAACAAATCCCTCTAGTTGTTCTATATAGACTTCTTCCTCTAGTACACCATTTACAAAAGTAAACTTTACATCCATTTGGTAGACTTAAAAACCTTTGTAAGTAGCATATGCAAGTAGTGTTCTTACTCCTTCCATCCTTTCAACAAGAGAAAATATTTTTCCATAGTCTAGTCCTTCTTCTTGTGCATAACCTTTACAGAATAATCTAGCCTTATTTCTTGTGATCTCACCATTCTTATCTAGCTTGTTCCTAAATATACCTACTTGGTACCAATCACATTCTTATTAGCTGGTCTTAGAACTAAAGTCTAGGTTTTGTTTTTCTCTATCTATTCAATCACTTCTTCCATAGCTTTATACCAATTAACATCTTGCAGTTCATCTTTTACTATTTTTGGTTCAATCTTTCTCAGTAGACATGATTCATTTCTTAGTCTATTTTAGGTCATTGGTTTGGCTTCCTTGTCACCAATGATTTTTTCAATAGGGTGATGTCTTCTCACATACTTGGATAACCTTGGTTCTATCCTTGTTTCCATGTTTTTTCTTTCAGCTTCAGAGTCACTCTGCAAACTTCTTTTAGGTATTTCATCATCTCTTTCATGTGTACTAATTTCAAAATCAAAATTCACATTATCTTCATTCTACAACTCAGCTTCTAAATGTAACTCGACATTCACTAGTTGTGACTTGGCTGATATTGAAACTTGTTGTTGATTCCCAACTTGTTTGGTAGCTTTATCATTCCTTCATAGAAGTATACAAAGGATCTGTACTCTTATGGTTTCTTGGTTTCATCAACTTGAACTTCTACATGCTCATCAAAGTTTACATTTGCACTCCCCACTATTTTGCTAGTGTTATTATTCAAACACTTATATGCTTTACTTCTAGTGAAGTATCCAAGGAATATGCCTTCATCACTCTTTGCATCAAATTTTCCATTTCGAGCATCTTTAAGAATATAGCATCTACAACTAAACACTTTGAAATGTTTTACATTGGGTGAGTGACCATACCATAATTCAAAAGGCATTGCATTTGTACCTTTCTTAACTTGTACTCAATTCAGGGTGTAGATAGTTGTACTTACAACTTATGTCTAGTACTTTAGAGCAACATTTTTCTCCATCATTAATATTTTTGCACAGTCTATTATTGATCTATTCCTTCTCTTTACAATGCCATTCTATATAGGAGTTCTAGGTGCTAATTTTTGTCTTTTAATTTCTTTGTCATTGCAAAATATCTCAAATTATTTTGACATGAACTCTCCTCCTCTATCTAATCTTAGATACTTTATACTTTTTCCTATTTATTTGTCAACCTTGGCCAAATACCACTTAAACATTTGCAATGCATCAAATTTTTTCTTTAAGAACATGGCAGTCATCATCCTACAGTAGTCATCAACAAACAACATTATATATTTGTCTCCTTTGTAGCTTTGCACTTCTATTGGGCCACATAAATATGTATGGACTAACTCTAATACTTCTTTGGAAGTGTAGGTTTTGCTTTTGAAACTTGACTTGGTCATCTTTCCTAGCTGACATTATTTGCACATTGTGTTGTCAAGCTTCTTTGGTTTTGGTAGACCTTTGACTTTCTTTATTTTGCTAATGCTAATCAGATTATCAAAGTTGATATGACATAGCCTTTTGTGCCATATCCACACATCATCAAATCTAACAACAAGATAGGCAGCAGCTTCTATATCTAGGTAAAACATATTACGTCTAGTTTGTTCTCCTTTTCCTATTAGATTTTCATCAGTGTCATAGATTTTAATAGTTTTGTTTTCAAATTCTACTTTGCATCCCACATTGCCTAACTATGACACATTCAATAGATTGTAGTTCAATCCTTCAACATAGTATGCTTTATCACATGAAATTTTCTCTGTAAGCTTAATGTAATGTTTTACTTTGATTAGGCACAGAGCATCATTTCCAAATCTAACACTATTTCCATCATACTGAGTAAAGGTAACAAACTTACTTTTGTCTCCTATCATGTGATGTGAGCATCCACTATCTATGATTCATCTATCATTCTTGTTTACATAGGTTATTGGTGTTGTTGCCTCATCTTCATCTGACTCATCATTCATGGCTACACAGACCACCTCATCATTTTTTAATCAGAATCCTCTTCTTAACAATATAACACTTTTTGCCTTTGTCTTTGTAATATATGCTATCATTTTCTCTTATGTTCTTGTTCTTGTTGTCTTCTCTATAGTTCTTTTTCTATGTGCATCTTGTAGCAATATGTCCTAATTCATTGCAATTAAAACAAATAATAGGCATCTTACCTTTAAATTTACCTTTTCCTCTATGAAATATTTTGGCCAACAATGCTTCAAATTGTTCCACATCTGCTTCATATGCACTGCTGTCACTAGATGCATATTTTACCTTTTTCTTCTTCTTTGCTTTCACCTCCTCAGTGTCTTTCAACAATAGCTTGGCCTTGAAAGCATATTCAAGATTCTTAGGTCTATAGTTATCAAAGTTGGATAACTCAAATGCAGTAAGTCTTCCCACTATACCTTCAAGAGTTGGCATGTTTCTTGGTACACATCTTAACTCTTGGATGACTAACACTCTAATAGCATAGATGGGGAGCAAGGTTCTTAACAATTTTCTATTGATAGTTTCATCATCTAAATGACCACCCAAACTTCTTATCATACTTACTATTTCTTTCATTCTAGAGGCATATTGAGCACTATTCTCACCTTCGTCCATTCTCATGTCATCAAAATTTCCTCTAAGGTTTTCTCTTTTTGCTCTTTGAACATTCTGATCTTCTCCATAAATAATATTCAAGGTTTCCACATCTTGAATGCAGAGTCACATCCCTTGATGCCATCAAATTCAACATAATTGAGGGTAGATGCAATCTCCAATATTGCCTGATTGTGTTCCTTTTTCGTCATATCTTCTATAGTGGGTATCGCTGGATCAACATGTTCCACTTCAATTGACATTTGTGCATGGTCACTTATTGATTCAAGGTGTAGCTTCATTAAACTTTTCCATGCAGTGAAGTTATCTCTGTTGAGCTTGGGAACTTCTCTCTTGGACATCTTGATCTTCTTGCTTCTAGTACCTTTAGATCAAATCAATAGATGGCTCTGATACCAATTGTTAGAAATGCTTTAGAATAATTGAGAGGGGATGTGAATTAGCTATTCAAGGTCCAAATATCATAATAAAACCTTTTCACCAAGTACAATGAGCCCATTTGACTAATCATGCATCCAAGCTAAACATTCTACTTAGCAAGTTACTAAAAATCAACATGGAGGAATAAAACATGAAAGATCAACACATAACACAATGATTTGTGTGGAAACCCAATTTGGGAAAAACCACCAGTAACATGCTACTCAATTTTGACTCTTCTAAAGTGATGCCCTTGAAAGGCCTTCCTTATTAAAGGCTACAACACACTGTTAAATGTGACCTGGTTAAAGGATTTAACAACCCTATTAGAAGTGGGCCTAGTTAGAGGACTTTAGAATACTCACTTGGAATGTCACCCTATTAAAGGATTTACAAATGGCTATTAAATCAACTTACTAAGTCCATAGGATTTTACCCTAACTGATTCAATTGTTAGAGTAATAACCAGGGCTTTCGATCTGATACAACTCACAATATAACTTGCAGATCTTAGATCTTGATTTAGCTCTCAAATTTTCTTGGCTTTTAGTCTTTATAGCTCTAACAACTTGTCCTCCTTTCAAGCTTCATCTCCTTAAGTCTTCATGCTTGATGTACTAGTGCAATCTCTTTTGTGGTCACCTATCGAAGTAGAGTCTATGTACTATGTTTCTTCCTCTCGATGCCTTCAGCTTGACATCCAACCAATCACTCAATAACTCTTGCTTCTTGACTTGTAACTCCTTAAATAGAAGCCTGGAATACATTTGTTGCACTAATCTTTCTTCTCTTAATTTTGGTTTGAATGGATTAGGTAAGATTTAATGAATCTACCCATAATATTATTTCTTCTAGAAACATCATGAACAGGGATTTTTTTAGTGGCGATTAGTCACCAAATGGAAAATATGTCCTGATCGAGCTATAGAAATTGGCGGAAAAAAACACCATATACTAGTTGACCGGTTCGCCCAAATTTTATAAAATACTCATATAGTGGTTGGAACGTTTGCCACTATTATTACGTAATTTTAGTTTGGTAGTTGGGTTCTTCACCCATATTTCTCTTTAATGTTTACTCTTATTCGCCACAAAATTAATTGAGTGTCTCTTTCGACAATCATCATTCGCCAAATTCCCATTTTCATATGTGAAACTTTTATTTTTCCTAGGACCCAATTCGCCATGCATCACACACAATGGGGTCCCAAATTCCTGCCATATTCGCCCACTCGATTACTTGAAATTACACGGGCTTCACCAAATAGTTGTTCTTATCATACATAACGATCGGCCCATTCGCCAAAATGAAAATGCTTTATTTGTATTTGTCTATTTAAGACATGAGTTTCATTATTGAAACATGCCGAAAAGAGCCTTCTTCATAGTATTGCGATCAGTAGAGAACCAAAACGACTACGACTACGAGTCCATAGTATTTTATTGCAGCCTTAATTTGATGGAGATGTCACAGTCAAATTTAAATAGGAAGAGGAGTAGGAATAATGAAGGTGGAGATGTCCAAGAGAGGCCAATGAAATGAAAAAATATATCTTCATACTTTGGCGGGGGTAGATGCAATAGTGTTGGTCAAAGTAAGGAAGGTACATCATCAGAGGAGCCTATACAATCTCAACCTACACAGGAGTCCATTCAACAAATTGGGGAGCCTAATAAATCTGGTGACAGAGTTGCAAAACCTGATATCTCTAATGAAGATGATCTTGAAGAAGAATATCCAGTAAATAACCAGTACTAGGATGAATCCATCAACTTTGGTGATGATGATGGTGCAATTAACAGTAACAGTGACACTATAGGGAGAGGAAAATCGAAAGAAAAAACTAATCATCAGTGGGAGATGGCCATGAGATTTAAATTTGATTGGGCAGCAAAGTATCCATTCATTGAGCCCGTGGATAATCCAATTGTAGGTGAGCCACCAGTAGAATGCAGATGTGCAATTTGTAGTTGGAAGTATAAAAAGGAAAAGTGATTGCAGCTTAAACTAGACACCAGAGAGAAACATGTTGGTAAGATTTACGAAACCTCAACTGTAGATTGTAAGGAAATAAAAGTGGTAAGATATAAAACAAAGGAGAAATGTCAACATAAAAGGAATGCTGAAGAATATTATATGTTTCAGAAATTTTAGATGAAGCCTGGTGAAGTTCAAGGTTCTATTAATGCTATTTTTGCAAAAGCAAGTGAAGTAGAAGAACGTGGAAAAGTTGTTCAATTAAGTAATGTTTTCTATATTTTGAGCAGAGGGCGTCCAATTATAGACTACCTAGAAATGAGTGGTTTTTTACACTTTCCGAAAGTTCCTAACTATCCTGTTAGTCATTGGTCGATAAATAGTGGATGGGAATGAGCAAGTTGTATTGCACAGGTTGAAATAGAGGATGTACAAAGAAAAATAAAAGAGTCAAGCTTTATTGCATTATCCTTAGACGAAGTTACGGCAATAGATAATACGTCATGGGTATGCATGCATGTTTATACTGTATAGAATAATGTCCGCCAACCACATCTACTATCTGTTGCTAAATTGAGAGACAATGCGACAACAAAAACTTTATTTTAGTTAGTAAAGAGCAATTTAATTGAATATGGAGCTATGGATGAATTGAAAATAGCGAAGAAGTTGGTCTATGTTGGAGCGGATGGAGCTTCAGTAATGCAAGGTCAAAGGAATTGTCTTTGCACAAAGATGCAGGCTTCTTGTTCACCATATGTTGTTGCCATTCACTATATGGCCCATAGGATGAATCTTGCTTTTAGAGTTGTGAAGAAGTTTCCTTCAGTAAACAAGGTTGAAGATTTAGTAAGAGAGTTGTATGCATATTTTTGTCAAATTCCCAAGCATTTTAGGGAATTTCAACACTTTGCTGCTGGAATTACCGATGGAAACAAGCTTCTAAAAGATGTTGATACCAGATGGATCTCTTTGGATGGACCAACGCATTGAGTATTTTTTGAATATCAATCTTTGATTGGACTGATGTACGAAAATCGGGACAATGCAGAAAATCAGAGATGTGGCGACCTACTTTGGAGGTTAAGT
Organism: Cupressus sempervirens; assembly: GCA_028749045.1. Lineage (NCBI taxonomy): Eukaryota > Viridiplantae > Streptophyta > Pinopsida > Cupressales > Cupressaceae > Cupressus > Cupressus sempervirens. The sequence continues at coordinate 910,416,660 of CM053787.1, read as the reverse complement.
AATATAGAGACACTTTTGACTTTGGCATCTCTTCTTCCCATGCTAGAAGAAATGAGGTTAATTATGAAAAAATCCTAGCAAAGAGCCATGTATATTGCAGAATATGCTCAGTTGTGTAAAATGTCATGTCGAGCCCTCGATAGTCTCTATCGTACGGACCTAAATTTATCCGATGATAGATTTAATCACTGGTGAAAACTAACAGATTTGGACAATCTTGATAATTATTTAAAGATCATTGAAAATGGATATTTATGTGTTTGTGTAAGGGGATTTCAGATACCAATGTACTACAATGCCCCAAAGAAGCGAGCTACAAGAGTTACAAGGGAAGAGTTTACCAAGATCGTCGAGCCTATAGCATATACTGCAAGGGACATAGCCTATAGAGTTTCCTTTGAAATAATATCGCGATTCCCATATGATCAACTGCTTGAGGCCATGGCAATTGTGTTTCCTCAATATTGGTCCTTCAACAACAAGTAAGATTACCGTAGAAGGCTATTGATTTTGATAAAGGAATTTTTCAAATCTATAGAATTCAATGGAGTGACTATCAATGAAATATTAGATGAGGGTCTTCTTAGATAGCAATCAGGCACCTTTGCAAGGACCATGAAGCATCAATATCAATTAATGCATAACCCACATGAAGAGGGCTAGGCAACAAAGCTTTGGATAGAACTAAAATAGAGCACATTGTTGCATGAAGAAATTTTAGAGTACTTCAAGCTTGCTGATCTATGTCAAACCATGATATTGGGTTTAGTGGAGGATGAGAGAGTTTTTAGTGCTTTGGGCTTCCTAAAATCAAAGCTAAGAAACAAACTAGGCAAGAATTTGGAATCATGCTTGAGGGTATGCACATCTAGGTATAATGTCAATACTTTTCCTTTTCAAAAAGCAATGAAAATCTGGAAGAAAAGATGCAAAAGAAGAAGGGTGGGATTGGGAAACACCATTAACCAATCTCCTATAGCAACTCCAAGTGGGACAAGTATAGTTGGCAGTGGCACTGGCCATGGGATTGGGAGTCCGAGTCATAGAAGTGGAGGTCAGAGTGAACTTGAAGTTGAAGAAGACACAAACGAAAATGAAGAGAACAATGAAGCAACTAGACTACCAGAACTGGATGATGATGATGACATAGAGATGAATTGGAAAATTTAGGAAATTTCTGCTAAATTAGCAGTGGCAACCAATAGGTATTTTTTGAACTTGTTAACTACTATATGATATCCTATCATTCAATGTTCATTTTAGAAAAACAAGAAATTAGAATGTATTATGTTTCATCATTAAAATTTGAGAACAAAGAGTATTATTACTGTAGAGTGTAGTTTATATCATGTCATCAATGATCATTCATATTTGAATTTGAAATTCTTGAATGAAATTTTCTTTTCTATTTTATTCATTTATTCAACATACATTGAATTGGAAAACATGAAAATTAGATAGAATCATAGATTCAATTCCACAATTAATAATTATTAATGGTTTTCATTTGCAATATTCAGCTAATATGGTACAATTCTTGTAAGCCAATGACCCTGATTTCCCTTTTATAGAAAAAGGGAGCAACAACAGCTTCAGGTCTATTTGCCTAATGTGAAGTCTCAAAATCTAAATCAGTAAGACATCTACAAGTCTAAAACATCTCTACATCTTTAGTTGTACATTTCTGCATTTGACAGGCTAGTTTAGTAAATTAGACAAATTTTAGCATAGGCAATAGCATCTGCAAGACTGCAACATTGATCCTGTTCAAAAAGCAAAGTTCAAACTTGTTACTTTAAACTCAATTCTAGAGTCTAGACTGTAGTATGTAGGATAATATGAAAGATATTCATATATAGTAAAGATATAGAGATGATTGAAACTGAAAGTACTTTCACATATAGACTATAAGTTTCTGTAGTATGCTCCATTCTTTTTCGGTTGGAAGGGGAATTTTTCTGATGTTATGGTAAATGACCTGCATTCTCGTCAGCATTCCATACTTGGAAGAGCGAGTTTTAAGCAATGTTTGTTCCACTAGTGCATGCAAATTTGTGAATGTTTTGATGCACTTTGTAATGCATTCATGAGTTCTATCCCGAGGAAGGTTGCCTAAATTAGAGGTTATTTGGTCCTCCAACTTTTTTTTTGTAAACTTCTCTTCCAACGAAACCTGTTGTTGAGAAATTAGGTCCAGGACTCGATAAACCAAGAGATATCAATTTTGTTGTTTTATTGTTCATCTTGGCGAGCTTTGGCCCAAATAAAGCAAGAACTTCTTCTGCTTCTGTTAGTTTTTGACATTTATGAAATACAGAGGTCGCCTTTATTATTGAACCAATGTGGTCCTGAATTCCCTTGCTTTCCAAATGCCTGTCAGTAGTGTTGTTGATTTCTTCCATAATTCGCTTTGCAGTTTTCTGTCTCTAACCAAAAAATTTTTTCTCCTCAAGTTTCTCTTTTAGCTTCCCAAAAACATCTATAAGAGCTTCGTAGAGTTTGAACCAATCACACAACCTATCAGCAGAAGTCTTTATGTGCCAATAGAAGTAATTTTTTATTTGCTTTACTATATTATTTACATGGTCATTCAAGCCATTTTCATATTTTTTAATAGTATCATTTGCCTTCTTTAGGTCTTCTTTCATTTCTGAGTACTGGTGCTCACTATGTTTTCTTATTTGCTCTGCTTTATTTTCCCACCCTTTTGCTTTCTCTTCGCACTCTTTTGTTTTTACCCTCTCATTTTCCAATTCTTTATTTAACTTATTGTTTACATTTGCAGCATTCTCCAAGTTTTTGTATAACTTTGTTGAAGATTCTTTTTCATCATGGAGTTTTTTTCCCATTTTTTTCCAAATTTTCCCTCAGAGTTTTCAGTTATGCGTCCATTTGTTCTTGCTGTTCAATTGCTTCTTTAGAGCTAGAGGATGAATTTTTTATCCTTTTCTCTAATTCTTTACATCTGTTTACTGCTACTTTCTCACTTGCCTTTACATTTGCCAGGTCTGCCTTTAACTTATCTATTGTGCCCTGAAGCTTTCCTTTCTCTCTCTCCAACTTCATCACTAAACTGTAGACCACTTGGTTGGTCATTTTGGACACATTTATCTTGTCCACATTTTTAATTTTGGATAAATCCATTTGGAGGGTGCTAACTTGAAATTCAGATGGATCTAACTGACTCTCTGGTGGATTGTTATCTCTAGCTGGGGGCATAACAAACATGAATTCCATCATATCTTTATCTGGGTCATATGTGGGAAATAGCCTCTTGGTTGTAGGTTCTACATCACGAGCTGCAGAAATTGCTTCCATCTTCATTGTCTTACTATTTTGTCTATTCTTGTTTTTTGATTTTTCACAGTTAGTTACAAATTCATTGTAATGAAAATTAGGATTTTATGAGGCAATTGAATGTTTGAATGGTGAAATAGCAGTAGCACTTTCTCTGATGTATGAGCTTCCACCAATACCATGAGGATAACCAACACCTAGACCCATTAGTGGGGTTTGTGGACTGTTTTGAGGGTTTTGGCTTGAAGGATGGGCAATTGTTGGACTCACAGTCACCATTGGCGTTGTTGTACTAGTAGTACTACTAATACTTGTCATAACCTTCTACTTCTTTACACTTTCTTGATCTCCGAGACCAATTTTTTTTGCATCTATATACAATGTCCTTTTCAAACCACTAGTTCTAGTTGTACCCATGATATCTATAGCTGTGGGAGTGACAGTTGATTTGGATTGAATCTGAGTGCTTGGAAGTGGAACTGTAAATGAAGCAGGAACAAATTTAATTAACTGAGATGAATCCAATGTGGATGGAATTGACTGAGTTGATGATTGATCTCCATGCCCAAGGCTTGGTTTTTGACCATGTTTTGGTGCTACAGCTGGTGGTTGAGGTGGTAACCAAACTCCTTCTCCACTGGGACCCAGACCACCAAAACCTTGGTAGCCCATTTTTTCTACAATTTCTACCCCTTTTCTATATAGAAGTTTGGTGGATGCATCAACTCCTCTCTAAATTTGTGTACTAGATGAGGGATTCAAAGAATCTTGATCATCGTAATCATCATCAGTATCATTGTGATGTGCTTCAGTTGGATGCTCCTTATTCCACAATTCGTCAAATATTCTATCCTCTTCAGCCTTATCACGATCTAAAGAGGTCTTTGGCTCACCGAGATTCTTCCTCATTTCCCAAAATTGATAAATTTTTCTTTGACTCCATCCAACATCTATATAATCATTCATTAGCTCTTTTGGAATAGGTTTTGTAGATGGTTTATCAGCTTTCTTGTAAAAATTGGACGATGTCATGCCCTGCACTTTTCCTTTCTGTTTGTGCAATGCCATTATTTGTGATGACAATTCCTATATTGACATATTATTTTCAGCAGCATATTTCTCCATCTATTTTTTGACCTCCTCCCAGGAGTCCATGTTTTTAAAATTTTCAATCAAAGGTATACTTTCATGTTGATATTTTCTTGCAGAAGTCCCAATGCCCTTAAGCCTTGCTCCAATTATGTTCAGTGGATCATACTGCCAGTGACTATCAACATCAAATTGAAAAATTGGAAAAAAGGCTTCTGCCACTTTGAATCCTCTTCTCTCAAATGCGAACCCTCCAAAGGAGAATGGCAAGGAGGGAAATATCATTTTCTTTTGCTGACCATGAAAGAGTACATATGTGCTCTCCATTTGTCGTACATATTCCAATGAAAATACCCTCTTTGTTACATGTATTGGAAGTTTGTAGGGTTCTACCCATGAACCATAAAACCTTAACACAGTGCACTCTTCCATTAAGTACCAGTTAGCCAATTGTAGTTCACTTCTGAGTTGAATGCAATTTCTACAAGTAACAGGCAATCTAGGCATTGGAGTGCCTGTAATTTTATGGTACATTGGTGCCAAAAAGAAGTCTACAAAATTGTTGTAGTTCCTTATGTTATCAATCATCCTTATATGAGGTGTCCACTCATATATTGGATTTTGGCCTTCAGTCTGACTGCAAAGCTTGTTTGCCTCAAATAATGCATGATGCTTTGCTAGGAGAAGATAGCACAAGTAGGTTGTGAATCTAAATGTCTTCTCTGAACCTCTTTGAATCATTAGTAATTGATCTTGCATGCAACGAACAATGTGCTCAATAAAATGATATCTTACCGATTCTTTTTAAAAATGAATATGATAAAGCATTTCAAGAATGCTGGCATCCACTTGTTTGTTACTATCCAATCCCAAACAAAATGCTAGCAAGGAAATACTGTCCTGTGCCCATGGCACAAAAAATTAAAAATCATAAGGAGGCATGTGATTTGGACTCAGCCTACAACCACTTGTTATTCCTCTGATATAAGAATCTCTCTATTCTACATCTAATTTTTCATAATCGTCTACCAGCTTTCTCAGGTTAATATGTACGTTTGAATGTTGTTGAAACCCTAGGTTCAACAGACTAGAAAATTCACTCTCAGTTATGGACAAAATTTCCTCCTGAGTAATTTTATTCACAATTGCTTTTCTATTTTCATCATAATTTTCGGCGCAGAGCATAACAATTTTTGGGCAAGGGAATACTTGAGGTAATGCCATGTGTGCTGACCTAGCTAGCCACGGTGCAATTTTATTTGTAGTTGCATTTACACTAGGGTTAAATGAACAAAATTTTGAAGCCTTATTTGGATCGTTCCACTTGTTTTCAAGTGCAAATCTTATCTCCATTATACCCTTATTTCCATGAATAACAGGATCATGTATATCATGGCATAAATTACTGAAACTTGGTGTTTTAAGCATATTGCAGAATTTTGTTATTTTGCCCATGTTATTCTTGGTATTTGTTTTCCCCATCGTGGTAAATATTTAAACACAACTACAAGCCTATAGGGGTGATTCAAAATTAAAACCTTACAGACTAAATTTTTTATATAATATAAATAGTAAAGTTGTAAAATTTAAAATGCGGGACATAATTTTTCAGGATTTTAGTTGTTACACTTACCCATTCATGTTCACGTTGCCCTTAGTTTCAATTTTTGCAGAGAGCTGAGAATCTAGAGACTGTATTTTGTTTCTTTCCTCGGACCACAATCCTCAACCCAAAAATTAAGAATCCGTAACTTTGTAAATTGTAATTTGTAACCCCTTTCTAATTTCTAAATCTGCAGACAACATATAACTGCAAAATTAAAGAAACTTAATATGCCAAAATTGTACAATCTGTACTCTATAGTCTATAGTCCATACACTTCTCACACAGTACACTTTCAGTATAAATGTGAGTGGAATCGTGGACCACTAGTGTTACCTAACCCGTCATAATGTATTAATGTCATTCATAACGTCACTGTTAACTTCAAGTGGAATGTGATTATGTCAATGTGTTAACTGAGTAGTGACAGATGTCATGTTTTTGGGACGCGTTTGAAATGACAGGGTTTTTTTTTCCTTTTCATCCCAAAACTCAACTTTGGTCGTTGATCTATTAACATCCAATAGCACCAGTGAATGGTGTGGTGGCCCCGTGGGTCGTCGGTCCCACTCCCATTAACTATGGTAGTTAGGTATCAGGATGACTCACATCACGAGTTAGACGTGTCAGTTTCACGTCATCACCAAATTGAAACTACATTATTATTTGTTGGTCTACCAAGGAGTTTAGTGACATGTGTCATGTTTTCGAGACGCGTTTGAGATGACAGGGTTTCTTTTTTCTTTCATCTCGAAACTCAACTTCGGTCGTTGATCTATAAACATCCAACGACACCGATGAATGGTGTGGTGGCCCCGTGGGTCGTGGGTCCCACTCCCATTAACTAAGGTAGTCAGGTATCAAGATGACTCACATCATGAGTTAGATGTGTCAGTGTCACGTCATCACCAAATTGAAACTACATTGTTATTTGTTGGTTGATTGAGGAGTTTAGTGACACGTGTCATGTTTTCAGGATGTGTTTGAAATGACAGGGTTTCTTTTTCGTTTCATCTCGAAACTCAACTTCAGTCATTGATCTATAAACATCCAACGACACCAGTGAATGGTGTGGTGGCCCCGTGGGTTGTTGGTCCCACTCCCATTAAATTATGAGTATAGTTAGTATATTATTGTACTTGCCGGTAGGATAGTACTATTGCATTCAGTTTGCACAATAAGTGAATTAGTTTAGAATCAACCAACCAATGAAAATGAACTATTTTTCTTTTATCAAATATTTCTAAAGTTTTTATATAAATTTATTATTCTCATATATTATCTATACTATTTATCTGAATGATAATTGGTTCTTTTTATTTAGTGTTATAAGACCTCTTTTCTCGGAGGCTACCTCCATGTTCATTTATTTTCGGCTAGATTCTCATGTACTTTTTGACATAAATTTTTGTTTACATAGATTTCAATATCACAATTTGTAAATTGAATAAGAAATAATTATATTATTAAAAAAATTAATAATTCAAAAAAAAAGAGTTTATTGGGTTAATCCTAAGCTAGGTGATTCTGATAACATTTTGATATGCAATAATCTATAAATTATACAATTTTAAATCAAGAGAAGGATTGGTTAGAACCTGTAATACCCCAAAATTGGCTCATTGCCATTATACCAATTCTGGTCTATTTCTAATAATTTCTAAGTCTATTCTAATAGGCAATTCTCATTCTACTATTCGCTACTTGACTTAATTGTCAGATGCAAAAAACCCTAATCTACATTCATCATATTTTTTATTTAATTCCTATAGTACGCACTCATATTAGTCACATTAAACCTACTTGATTTAATTATAATTTAATTATTAAGTATTTATACTTTAATTAAATTATAATTATATCCTAAGGCTAATGTACTATGGAATTAAATTTATTTAATTTAATAAATACGCCTATCTTGATTAATTAAATGTAATTATTTAATTAAATAGGAAAGGTATTTCTAATTAATTAAACAAAATTATTTAATTAAATGGAGCACTTACTTCTAACTAATTAAACAAAGTTATTTAATTAAATGGGAAGCCATTCCTAATTAATTAAATGAAGTTATTTAATTAAATAAGAAAAGTGTCTCTAATTAATTAGAGATTATTTAATTAAATAGAAAAAGTAATTATGAGAGCATATCTCATTTTATTAAATTAAATATCTCAACAAAATCTCTCTTCAGTTCAGAAAGGGAAATTTCTAGTTCACTATTGATAAAAATGAGTTAAATGAGTTAACTCCTTTTTCTACTCAAGTTAAATCAGTTAACTCCTTATTTTACTCAAATTAAATATGTTAACTCCCTTTTGTAGACACCTAAAAATCCTTTAGAAAATAAAGTATTTTTATTTTCTGAAAAATTCCCGATGACATCATCATTTATTAATTAATTAATTAATTTTTATGCCATTAAATCCTTTTATCTTAATTAAAAATATTTAATTAAGGAATCCCTCCCAAAAATGTTTAAATCTTATTTAAACATTATTTCCTTATTTATTAATTATTTAATTAATAAATTGACCAAAAATCCTAAAATAAATAAAAAATTTATTTTTTTCCCAAAAGTTGGCCAATTTCCTTATGACCAATAACCTCTTCCAAAATCTTCTAATCCTTCTTTAATTTTGATTAAAGGCTAATCCCATCATTTCCTACCCCTAATCCCAACTCAAAATATTTAATTAAAATTAAATATTAATCCTCATGTTTATTAAAAAAGTTTTAATAAATATCTCCTCAACCCAAACCCTTGAAATAAATAAAACTTTATTTATTTCCTAAAAATCTAATTTATCCTCATCCTAAGAAGTTCTAGACTCTTTTAGAAAGTCTTCATCCTCATCCTAGGAAATTCTAGACTATTCTAGAAAGTCTTTATCCTCCTCCAAAATCTAGACTCTTCTAGAAGATGTCTTTAAACCTAATCCTAATCCCCTCCTAACCTTGTCACATTCCCTAAACATGGGTTAAAACTTACTAACCCAAGCCAAAGTTAACAAATATCTCCTCCTTCACCCACCCTCATTAAATGCCATCCACTTGCCTATCCCTAAGCTAATCCTAAACCATCCTAATCCATCCTCTAATCATTTGCACAAGCCTAAGCAAGCTTAAAACTTTCCTAATCAAGTCCAAGTCGAATTTGCTCTCATCACCCTCAAAATATCTCAACCATAAAACTTTATGAAGTCCACTAGGCCATAAATGACTCTTACAAGCCCTTTTATTGCTCTTACAAGTCATTATGAGGGTCTTTATGAAGATTTTATCCCTTGAGCCTCCTTTGTTGACTCATCCTTCCCCTTTCCTCCATCCTCTCACCATGTGACATGTGTCACTCCTTGATTGGCTATAAGGAAGCACAATCCATGTGCTCTCCTCTCATGCAATCTGAGCCCTCCATAAGCTTTTTCCCATCCTTGCATCTTAGCCCTCAATCCCTCAAGCCTCTTGCCTATAAATTGGATCCTTCCCCTTTGCAAAATAACACAATCCATGAAGTAAAGTTATAATGCTATTTTGAGAGCCAAATCCATACTAAAGCCATCTATCCACAGCAAAAATCTACAATCATCCATTGAAGCCCTTTTTGAAGCATAAAGCTTGAGCATACATCCTATCTATTTAGACAAAGCTACTCAACAAGAGAGCTTCTTATTGAGAGAGCCCATTAATGGCTCATATTCTCAATTAAGAGCTCATCTTAGTCTATCTTGAAGTTTATGAATTTTGTTTAGTTTGTAGAAGCTTTATTTAAATTTGGTTTCTATTAGCATACTAACATTGCTCATATACATTTTGGCACGCCCGGTGGGACCCCGCATGGGTCATCTTCATTAGCTTTTTTAGTCAAGTTTTGTATGTTATTTGCTGATTTTGGCTAATTTTTCTTGTTTTTGTGATTGGTAGGATTGTATAAATTGGTTTTGTAGGTCCACATGAGCATGAAGAAGACAAAGGAACTCATAATCTATCTCATAGTGTTTGCAGATTTTTCAAGCTTATAGGTGGACAAAGAACTTGAAATTCTTCTTCCTCTTCTTGTCTATATTCTTCTTATTCCATCTACTTCTTCTTCTTCTTCTTGTGGGAGATCTTGGCCATTTTTTTTTTAAGGAAGCAAAATCATACACACTTCTTTTTAGTGCTTAAAATGAACCCCCAAATCATACTTAAGTCCATTAAAAAATTAAAAATTTGCAAAAAAAGAAAAAATCTTTTAAGTGAAACTAAACCAATCTAATCATTTGCATCCTTGCAACATCAAGGTTTTAGATGCATTCATGCAAAGTTAGGAACACTTCATTTTTGGGAATTTAAAAAGAACTTCAAGTTTCCATTTCAAAAGGTTCAAAATCAACACTAAGTGCACACTAAAGTTCTTTTAAAAAAATTTCATGAAAACTAAGAGTCCTAAATGGTTGCCAAAAATTGTCCTAAAAGCTTTGTTATTTGTTCCAAAAAAATGTCTTGTTGCAAAATCTTGAATGTTTCTTAGGTTTTTCATGCATCAAAACAATCTAGGAATATCTTTTTTGGGCTTAAAATATGCAAACTAGAACACAAAATCTTGAATGAAAACCAAAGTCCAAAGAGTCATTTTCACTTTTGAGTCCAAAAACAATCTTGAATGATCTAAGGTTAAAACAAAGCACTTCAAAGTTCTTAAAACAACACACAAAATCTCAATCTTGAATGCTCAAAAGAAAACACTTGAATGTTTAACCACTTGTCTTTGAATGCATGTTGCTAAAATCACTCTTGAATGCCATGGATTAAAATCTAATTTTCCTTGAATGCATGATTAAAAAAACAAATCCAATCTTGAATTCTAAGGATCAATTAACCATTGCAATATCAAACACTTCATTTGGAGCTTCTAAAAATTGAACAAAACAAATCTCTTTTTGCAATCTAGGTAAAGTTTGATTTTTGGACATTTAAGAAACCTTGTTAAGTTAAAATACAAATTTGCAAAAATCAATTTGAGTAGTTCTTTGGACTCACCTCTTTTCTAATCACCCATCAAATATTAACCATTGGTTGCAATCTCAGCGCCATTTATGGGGATGGGTCTACTTGAAAAAGGTGTTAAATGTTCCACAATCTAACTCACTCACTTGGTCTTTGAATGTTTGCTTTAACTTTATCAAAATTCTTAAATGATCAAAACTCTAGATTAAATCGATCACACTTCAAGTTTAGGCACTAAAATTGAACAACAACTGACGTGGAGAGCCTCCGGGCGCGCGCTTGAAATCGAATCTCACACACTTTTGTTTTGGGCTTAAAACAAACTCACACTCAATCTTGAATGCCTTAAAGAAAATTAATCGATACTTGATGTGGAGGGCCTCTGGGCGCGCGAGTTTGCTTTTGTTGACCCTAACTCTTCTTATTGTTTGCATTCTTCGATCGATTTACTTTTGTTGGCACTTCAAGTTGGAATTGAACATTGTCTCTTAAACATGAGTGCTTGCAAAGTCTAGATTAGCACACATAAGAGTCAGTTGGTAAAAGAACAAGCGTGTTTTTTAGCCCAAGGTCATCCAAGTCTTCTCTCCCCTTGTCGTCTTTCGAGGCCATCTTGGGTGCATAAGATTAGGATCCAAAACCTTGTTTCTTTTTAGGAGGCCTGCTTGGGGATTTCATCACCCCTTGGACGACCTCAACTCCAGCGTTCTGGCGGAGTATAAGAATTGGGAGGTGAATCGAAAGACACCTCTCTTGGGATCAAGATTTTGTCACTCGGGCTAAGCCTCAAGGAACTTTATACCCTTGAGAAGTGAAAGAGGAGAAGTGGGTTACCGCTCCTCTCGGCTGTGTGACATCTTTTTGGTCTCATCTAAGGATTTGGGCCTCACGTACCTTGGGTATATCGAGGACTCCTTAGCTAAACCAACTGTCAGCCTTGTAGACAACCATCTAGGATGTTAATGTGTTTGAGGTGACTGATCGAAACATTTGTAGAACATACACACTCCTTGGCGCAAGTATCACTTTCTGAGAATCAAAAACTTCTATCTGGTTGTTTCTATCTATTGCTTGATCTTTTATTTGTTGAATGAATGTTTGCCAAACTTGGTCAATCCTAGCTTAGGGCATACTTAGCGTAGTCACTGCCTATTCCAGAAGTTGAATGAGTTGAAGCAAAACAACCAAGATCTCTCAAAGCCAAGCAAATTCAGAAATTGATGTCAGAGCAACCCAAACCCAAACAGAAGTTCCACAAAGTTAAACTCAAACCATCTCTAGCATACCAAGAACTTTCAGCCAAGAGAAAAGAAATAACACCAAGCCCATGAATTGCCAAACTCCACAAAGTAGAGGAAAAAGCTACCGACGAAGCACTTCAAGAGGCCTGGTTAGAGCGCACCATCAAATTTAGCCAACATCCAGGAGTTAATCCTGCTTATGCCTTACCAACTAGGCATGATTTCTATGATTAGACACCCTTGTTTCTCCACATCTTCTTGGATAAGCTTCACTTTAGAGTCATTTTTGTAGAAAATCCAGCCATCTTAGGTTATCCCCTTAAGCATTATTAGCTCATCCATCTCATTTAGAATCAAACCATCTAGCCAGCAATCAAAACCTCACATCCAAGCCTTAAAAATTGTTGTCACTTTTGCCAAAAGTTTGCCACTCCTAAAATCTTCCAAATCCATCAATCTCACCAAGGTTATCCCTTTGACAGAGCTTTGTCTAGGGTGATCCAGCTTTGTCACTTGTTATCCCTCATCACCTTGAGCTAAAGGTTGGGATCCACAAGTGGTCAATCTCGTGTTCTTCCTAAAGGATCATCAGTCTATCCTTAAGTTGACACAATCACCACCAAGCTTACACATAGGAAAGCAGACCTTTTGTGCTTTGACAACATATCTTTGAAGTTAGAATCTCCAACCCAATCCTCCTTAGGTTTTGTCGTATAGCTTTGCCTTAACCTAGGAAATCATTTGCATAGAGAAGCCTTCCCCCTTTTGCATCCATTAGCATTATTGCATCTCATCCCTAGGAGCATTTTTCATGCCACCCGTCACTCGCTTAGCCAAGAAGAAAGAAACAATGGAGCCCTATCATTTGGATCAAACAGCCTCACCCCCCTTGAGCACTCAGCCATCCTTCAGCGCAGAGAAAGCTATGCCATCACGTACTGACATTGAAGCTTTCATGAACCAACCAGGAAATGCAGTATTGGTAAATGCCATTATAGACAAAAACAAAGAGACAATCATGGCTAATTTTCGAAGGGAAAATGTAGGAACCTTTGACTTTGGAAGACCCCCTCCATTATCAGATCCATCTCACCCATTGTTTGGGCAGCTACCACCACCCATAGGCTCTTATGATCCAAATTATCCTCAATATATGCCAAAAGAAGAGCCTCCAGCCAATCCATATGATCCAACAGACCCAAACATACCATCATCCACCCAAGTTGAAATCTCCATGCCGCAAGCCAACCCAGCCACCACCACTCCATCCTTGGTTCATACCTCTCCACTCTAAACCCCCTTTACCCAAAACAGCTCACCGTTCACCCCCTTCACTATTGCTGCTGCTGCTCCCCAACCTAGCCTTCCAAATCCACCCATCTCCCAAATCAGTGCTAGCATCTTTGGCCAACCTCAGCAATATACAACAGGGATGCCACCCATGGGGCCAAGTAATCAACCTTTCATCACCCCCAGCTTGTTCACTGCAGCCCAACACACAATCCCATCATTTCCATTAGGTCTTGGGAGCTCAATACCATTAGCCACAAATCTACAAGCTACTACCCTCACTCCACAAAGCTATCAAATCCCACAAGCTACTACCAATTTTCTACCAAGCTCCCAAGTGACGCCAGCCCCTGCCACCACTCTACCAAGCTTCCAAATCCAACCACAAAGCTATCAAACCCCATCAGTTCCATTCCCAAGCTTTCAATTCCCACCACCTCCACCACCAACTAATCCATTACCTCCAATTACCAACTACTTTTCAATACCACTTCTAGGAGGTAATCCACCACCCCAGCCAGCCACCAATTATTTGCAAATACCATCCCAAATGGGGGCACAACCCACATATATTGGTCAAACCCCACAAGCCCCCCGATCCTTTCCCCAAGCCTCTCAACCATCTTATACCTTACCTCCACAAAACAATCCATTTATCCCACAGCCAGCTTATGTTCCTCAATCCCAACCTCAAATCCCATATCAACAGCAAGCCTCACAGCACATGCAGCAATATGCGCCACCTCCCCCTCAGCAACCTATCATCCACCATGCAGCTGCCCAAACAATGTACAATCCCTATCAGCAAATCCCTCATAGCCATCCATATTCAGTGGCCCCATCCAGTACATACCTACCTCAAGGCACTCCTACATTGGGGGCACCCCAGCCATCACCTATCAATTCAGAATGGGAGCAAATGAAGATAGCTCTAAAAGCCATCCAAGAAGGGAATGATCCGAAGACATTCAAGTTTGAGAATGTGTGTCCTTACCCATTTGACAGAGCCATTACCATGACACCATTTCCCAAACACTTTGAGGTACCCAAATTTGACAAATTCAGAGGAAAAGGAGACCCTGTCACACATATCAAAGAATTTTACATGCACTGCCAGGACGTAGCATACAATGATGTCTTCCTCTTGCACCTTTTTCCCAAAAGCTTAGCTGGACCAGCTCTCGAATGGTTTTATAGAATCCCCTATGGCACAATTAAAAACTTTGCTGAATTATCTGAGGCATTTGTAGCCCAATATGCCCATCTTGTTGAAACAGAGCTATCAATAGTTGATCTTGTCCACACCAAGCAAAAAGGTGGAGAAAGCCTTGCCGAATACCTGCAAAGATGGCAAACCCTTACCACCCGCATATCCTGCACCTTGCCAGAACGCCATGTTGTGAAAATGTTTATTGATAATGCCCATCCTAGCTTGGCTCACCACATGACCATGAACTGTTTGCAAACTTACAAAGATATCAAAGAGAAAGGAATGATCCTTGAGCAAGGACTCATTAAAGATGGTGTGGTCAAGCTTTACAAGGAAGCCAACCAAAATCAATCACATTCCAATGACAAGTCTAGGTATTGGAACAAAAACAAGCACGTTGCAACAGATGGCGTCACTGACACCAGACATGTGAATATTGTTGGTCCTTCTCACAACCAGTCCAACCCACCATATCAACCAAAAAATCAACAAGCTATCAACTACCAACAACAGAATAACCAAAGCTATCAAAACCACAATCCAAGACCCAACTTCCAAGGGTCTAGCAATCAAGCTAATGCCATCAATGTAGCTGCAGGACAAAAGCCTAGATTCCAACCTACACCTAGAAACTATACACCCCTTGGTGAACCATTGGATGTCATTTTTGAGAAACTAGTCAAAGAAAACCTCATCAAATTTCCTCCTACCCAGCAAATTGACCCAAGCCAATCCAAAGCTGCATGGTACAAAGATAATGAGTACTGCAAATTTCATGGGGTAAAAGGTCACACTACCCTCAGATGCATGAAACTAAAAGACTATGTGCAGGACCTCATTGATCGGAAGGAAATCACTGTTGGTGCCCAAACCTCTCCCAATGCAGGCTTACAGATCTATCAAAATGCTTTTCCTCCACACCACAACCAAAATCCTAGAAAAGCACCTATCCAAACCAACAACAACAACACCAACAACTGTCAGCCAAACCAACAGCATGGGAAGAACAATGACCACACTTCATCCTATATAGACTATGGTAGCCTTATAGGTTGTATATCCGAGAAAGAGCCTTCCGTCAATGTTATCAATATCCAAGGACCAAACAATGAGTGTGCAGTCACCACTCGAAGAGCGCGATTTAACATCGCAGGCCCACCTGTTACACCAACACCATCAGCTCCATCAAAAAGCCAGTACAATATCTTGGAACACCTTGGGAACATGCCAGCCCAAATCTCCATTTTAGACCTTCTTCGCACTAGTCCTGTGTACAAGAACATCCTTGATAGTGCTCTCATAGAATCTCGTGTCCCTTCTGATATCAATGCTACTGATTTTCGTAATCTTGTTGGACACCTCTCATCCTCATGTGCCCTATCGTTCAAATCCACCGACATACCCGTGGTCGACCCAGATCACACCCTTCCGCTTCGCATAGCCATCATGGTATCCAACTTTGCTGTAAAAAGAGTAATGATAGATAATGGATCAGCCTTGAATATTTGCACCCTAAAATTTATAAAACAAGCTGGGTATACTGAGGCAGATATCATCAGTGAGGTTATCACCATCAAAGCTTATGACAACTTGGAAAGAACCACAGAAGGAACTATTTTGCTGCCAATCAAGGTTGGGCCAGTCATCCAAGAGACACTCTGCCATGTTATTGATCTAAACCTACCATTTAACATCCTCCTTGGTCGCCCATGGATTCATGCCATGAAAGCCGTTCCATCCACTTACCATCAGTGCATCAAATTTCCGCATCAAGGCACTGAGGTAACCATCCATGCCGATCCAGAACCCTTTGCTTACTGCAATGCGGTTGAAGCTTCATATACAAACCATTGCCCTGGAATTGATATTGGCACATCCATCGCCAGCTCATCCCACACTTATAATGACCCAGAAACCATCCTCGCCTCTACCCTGTCTACCGTGAAGATCAATAACAAAGGCTGTGGAGAGTATAGTCTGTCAGATGCATTTATTGTCGGGGCACTCCCACTTGATCCACATGCCCATGGACGACCAACATATCACAAAGCTAAGGAGGTTCCACCTCCTCGATACAAACAGTTTGGCCCAACAACCTTTGTATCCTCAAAAATCCCTCTTCATGAGGAGCTCACTCCAGATATCAACAAATGGTTACATAAGGATGCACCTCAAAGAAATCAAGCACGCCTTGATCACTTCAGCCAAAAGTATCCCCAAGAACATAAGCTCATCACTGACAAATGGAACTATCAAGGTGGTGGTCTAGGACCAGAAGAAAGAGGCATGCAGTGCCCCATCGACGCACATAAGTGGGAATCGAAGTCAGGTCTTGGCTTTGGCATATCCACAACTGGGGGCACCAATGAGAACGGTCACGCTTTTTTGAACATTCACCGCAACCTTGTCGAAATCGAAGACATTCCTGAGGAAGTTGAAAAGAGAGCCTACGACAATATCCTAGACCAAATCTCCCTCGGAGACTCTGTTCTCCAAGAACTATCCATCCACCTCATTGACCTACCACTCGCCCATCCACAACTCATAGATTGGGACCAACCAAGTGTCATACACATCAATGAGTTCACATCAGAGGAGGCACTTCTAAGATTCATGGGAGCTGAAACTCCTCACAAGAAAACAAAGCCAGATTCTGCCTATATCTACAAGCTAGATCCCAAGGGGTATTTTGGAGAAAATCCCCAACCTAGTTTCGATACACCCAAAATTGGAACTAAGTTGAATCTGAGACTAGCTAAGGCAACGAAGAGAACCCCTCAGCAAGAAAATCCAGAGCCACAAGAAGAACATGAGGATTTAGCATTGCCTCCTCAAGATAATCGACCAGAGGTATCTTCTATTCTAATTGAGGATACTCGAGAAGTCAACATTGGTTCTTCAGAGATCCCCAGACTTGTTCACATTGCTGCGTCCCTATCACAAGACCAAGCTGACCTCCTCTTTGAGGTCTTAAGAGAGAATATTGGCCAATTTGCATGGTCATATCAGGACATGCCAGGACTTGATCCAAAGCTTGTAGTTCATCATCTTGCAGTTGATCCAAAGATCAAGCCCGTCAGACAAAAGCTTAGAAAAATGCACCCCAAGGTGGCATTATTGGTCAAAGCTGAATTAGAAAGAATGCTAGCTGCTAAGGTTATCCGAACTATCGACTACTCAGAGTGGATCTCCAACATGGTCCCTGTCACTAAACCTTCCAGTGACATCAGAATCTGCACTGATTTTAGAGATCTTAACAAAGCTTGTCCAAAAGATGATTTTCCCTTGCCCAACATAGATATGATTGTAGATCTTACAGCTGGACATGAAATTTTGTCCCTCATGGATGGATTTTCTGGGTATAATCAAATCAAGATTGCAGAAGAGGATCAGCATAAGACAGCATTCACTACCCCTTGGGGAACCTTTTGCTACAACATGATGCCTTTTGGCCTAAAGAATGCTGGGGCTACCTATCAAAGAGCTATGACAGCCATTTTTCATGATCTGAGCCATAGCATTTTGGAGGATTATGTGGATGATATCTTGGTCAAGTCTCATACCTTCATGGATCATCTTGCTGACCTGGAGAAAGTCTTTGATAGGTTAGCCAAATATCATCTCATGCTGAATCCCAAGAAATGTGTCTTTGGGGTCACATCTAGCAAGCTTCTAGGTTTCATAGTTTCTAAACGAGGTATAGAGATTGACCCCAAGAAGGTCAAGGCTATCTTAGACATGCCTCCTCCCCAGACACTGCGACAGCTTCGCTCTCTTCAAGGAAAGCTCCAATCTGTTCAGCGCTTCATCTCCCAGCTTGCAGATAAGTGTACACCATTTTCACATTTACTGAAGAAGGATGAAAATTTCAAGTGGGATCCTTTATGTCAACGCAGCTTCGACCATCTCAAGCAATATCTCATCAATCCCCCTATCTTGGTTCCACCAGTTCCTGGTCGTCCCCTGATTTTGTACATATCAGCAACACCTACTGCTCTAGGGGCACTTCTAGCACAGCTTGATGACTACAACAGAGAAAGAGCCATCTACTACATCAGTAGAACCCTAGTTGGTTATGAACTCAATTACACTCCTATGGAAAAAGCTTGTTTGGCAGTTGTTTTCTCAACTCAAAAACTTCGCCATTACATGCTAAGTCATACCATCCAACTAGTCTCCAAGATTGACCCTCTCAAGTATATGCTCTCTAGAACAACACTTACAGGCCGTTTGGCCAAATGGGTTATGCTCCTTAGTGAATTTGACATCCAGTATGTGGATAGAAAGGCAATCAAAGGGCAAGCTATAGCAGATCACCTAGCTGATGCACCTCTAATAGATGTTTATCCGTTGATCACAGAATTTCCAGATGAGCATATCTGTCTAATTGAAGAACAACCCCCATGGAAACTTTATTTTGATGGCTCATACACATCTCATGGATCAGGGGCAGGAATATTGTTGGTCACACCTCAAGGAGATTACATTCCAAAAGCCTTCAAGCTACAATTCCCTAGCACCAACAATATAGCTGAATATGAGGCCCTCATAGCAGGATTAAAGATAGCTGTAGAATGGAACATTGTTGAGCTACAAATCTTTGGCGATTCTCAGCTCATCATCAATCAAGCCCTAAATGAATATCAAACCAAAGATGAAAAGCTATTACCCTACAAAGAGCTAGTTGATCAGCTAACCCAACATTTTACAAAGCTTCAGTTTACACAAGTGCCTCGAATACAGAACAAAGCAGCAGATGCTATGGCTACTATAGGCTCGCTCTTGGAAATTCCCCAAGTAGCTACACAATATGAGTTTTTAGTGGAGCAGCTCCTCACACCCGCCTATGCGAATGAGGATTCAAACCGTGTTTGTATCTTGGTTGGTCCCCAATCCCCTTGGTACCATGAGATTCATGCTTACCTTAACGATGGTATCATATCCCCTCACCTCACACGTACCCAACGCCAGAACCTCATCCGAAAATCATCCTGCTATGTTATCATAGCCAATACCCTATATCGTCGGGGTTATCACGATACTCTCTCTCGATGTTTAGACCAAAATGAGGCCGCGATGGTGTTAAAGGAAGTACACTCTGGACTTTGCGGTGCCCACACGAGTGGTATTGTCCTAGCACGACAAATCCTTAGAGCAGGCTACTATTGGCCTACCATTGAAGAAGACTCCTGTGACTTTGTCAGAAAGTGTCTCCCATGTCAGCAGCATGCAAATCTTGTGCACGCTCCGGCACAGGATCTACAGCCTATTGCACCACCTTGGCCTTTCGCTTGTTGGGGCCTTGACCTAGTTGGAACTATCACACCCCTCTCATCTGATGGACATAAATGGATAATAACAGCTACAGACTATTTCACTAAATGGGTGGAAGAAGTCCCCCTAGTCTCAGCTACAGGAGTTCAGGTCTCCAAGTTCATCTTGTACCACATTGTTTGCCGCTTCGGCATCCCATCCACCATCTTCACCGACCACGGAGGTAACTTTGAAAATCTCAACATGGAAGAATTATGCACTTCCCTCCGCATCCATCACCGCTTTTCTAGCCCATATTTCCCACAAGGTAACGGCCAGGCAGAGGCAACTAACAAAACCCTCCTCAAAATTCTAAAGAAAGTTGTCAATGATTCCGGCCGTGATTGGCACCTACAAATAAATCCAGCCTTATGGGCCTATCGAACTTCCTTTCGTACATCCACAGGCACAACTCCATACTCCCTAGTCTATGGTGCCGAAGCGGTACTACCTATAGAGGTTGAACTTCCCTCCTTGCGCATATCTTTGCAAGGGCAAATATCAGATGAAGAATATAGAGTAGCTCGACTCACCCAGCTAGATCTCTTAGACGAGAAGCGACAACAAGCCTATGATCATCTCACAGTCTATCAAACTCGTCTCAAAAGAAATTTCAACAAGAAGGTGCTTCCACGACACTTTCAGCCAGGTGACATGGTCCTCAAAGAAAACATGAAAGTCCAAGTAGATCGAGAAAAGAAAGGCAAGTTTGAACCTACATGGCTTGGTCCTTATGTTGTCACTGCTTCCTTTGGCTCTGGAGCTTATCAGCTATCTACACCAGAAGGAGAACTCTTGAATGATCCTACTAACATCAGTCATCTCAAGAAGTTCTATGCTTGAAGATCCTTGGTATACCTAGCTTTTGAAAAATACACAAGAAAAAAATAGTAAAGAGAAATAAGCGTCCAATGGTGAAAACTTGGCAATTCAAGCACCTTGGATAGGTACCTTGGTGAAAACCTGGTAATTCAGGCGCCTTGTGTACTAAAGACTAATCCATTATCTATCACTATCCTATCCCTCATCCATTTACCCACCATCCCATAAGACACACTTTCTTGTTCCCTTGGTGTTCCAACCAAATATCCAAAAATCCGATGAAGCTTGTAAATACCTCCTATACACCTTGTAAATCTTGTACCAAAGCTTGTATTATACCTTGTAAATCTTGTACCATACCTTGTCTATCCGAATCTTGTCCAAGGTTTGTACCATATTCCAGCCTATAAATAATCTTGTATCCTAGCTTGTATACTATCATGTGCACACACAAAACCCCATTTTCACTTAATCTTTTCGCAAACCATCTACCTATCCACCTATCACCTATTATAGACATCCCATCCTTCACAAACATTTCCATCTCACAAAAACCAAAACATGAAAAAACTTGTACATTTGTAACATATCTTGGTCCATCATCTTGTACATCCTCTTTAGCTTAGTACCATTGTATCTATCCAGCGTTCGTGTCAGTTCGTCCTTGGTCAACATCTTGCACACATCACACACTTTGGTTAGATATTTCAATGCATCCTTTAGCTAGATTTCCTATCACCAAAGTGTTATCTTTCTTAGTTCAGCTTGCTAGACGCATCACTCATCCAAATTCACCAGCTTAGGTGCTATCCGATAGGTCCTTGCAGGATATAGCTTTCCTCATGTCTGATCTTGGTCCGTTAGTACCTCGTCCTACCCATCTCGTTGGCAAACGGTTCTCTTTTGGATTTTCGCTTTCTATTGATTTGGACTCTTCCCTGTTGGGTCTTGAAATATCTTTTCCAAGCAATCTCCTTGTTCCCTCCTCAAGGTTGCCACGATCTTCCATATCATGGTATGCTGCGAATGGGGCAATTAGAGCGTAAGGTCTTGATCAGGTCTTTCGTTTGTTTTTCTTTTCTGCTTGTGGGTTCTCCAGTGTCGTTTCCATGCTGCTTCCTCTAGGATTCATGTGTGATGCTGGGGCAATCCTTGTGTGTTTGTTTTGAGTTAGTTTGTCATTCCTTTGGACGGTTGGTGAAAAGGCCTTGATGTTCTTGGTAACCTTGGCAATTAACCACTAGTCCTATAGCAAATCTAGTGCTCAACTACATGGTGGTACTTCTCTTTGAAGTATCCCCCCGCTCAAAAAAGCTTCAATGGTTTTCCTTCATCTCCATTATCCCCCATCCATATCCAGCATCCGTCTCTCCTACCCCAGCCGATGCATCAGTATCTCTTTGAATCACTCATCACCTTTAGCTTTAGGGATCCACAATCCTAGTCTTAGGGATCCACCAATCCAAATCAACCCACCAAGCCTCATCTTTCGAGATCCACAATCCTAGTCCTAGGGATCTCCGAAACCCATCTTCCGCCAATCTAACTCTTTGAAATCCTGTTGCATCAGCTTTATAATCCCCTCATCCATCTCCCTATCTTGGATTCCTTTTTATAGCACTCTGCTCCTTCATCCTCCACCTTCCCTAAGGTCTTAAGCTTGCTTCCTCTTGTGCATCTGATTCTCCTTTATCATTCTCCCATAGTGAGAGTTTGAGCTAATTCAACCTCTTCTCTTAATCCAATTTGAGTCTCCTTGCTCATCCCAGATTCTTGTATTTTTCAAGAAGCCACCAAGCCTCGCTTTCTCTCCCTGCTGCCTTCTTGAGGGGGCATCTCATAGTCCATTCTCTCCTCTTCTGCTCTAGCCTTGGGCATCTTATTTTCTTATCTTTGATGTCATGCCACTTGCGGCATCACATCAAAGAGGGGCAAAATGTAGACACCTAAAAATCCTTTAGAAAATAAAGTATTTTTATTTTCTGAAAAATTCCCGATGACATCATCATTTATTAATTAATTAATTATTTAATTAATTAATTAATTAATTTTTATGCCATTAAATCCTTTTATCTTAATTAAAAATATTTAATTAAGGAATCCCTCCCAAAAATGTTTAAATCTTATTTAAACATTATTTCCTTATTTATTAATTATTTAATTAATAAATTGACCAAAAATCCTAAAATAAATAAAAAATTTATTTTTTTCCCAAAAGTTGGCCAATTTCCTTATGACCAATAACCTCTTCCAAAATCTTCTAATCCTTCTTTAATTTTGATTAAAGGCTAATCCCATCATTTCCTACCCCTAATCCCAACTCAAAATATTTAATTAAAATTAAATATTAATCCTCATGTTTATTAAAAAAGTTTTAATAAATATCTCCTCAACCCAAACCCTTGAAATAAATAAAACTTTATTTATTTCCTAAAAATCTAATTTATCCTCATCCTAAGAAGTTCTAGACTCTTTTAGAAAGTCTTCATCCTCATCCTAGGAAATTCTAGACTATTCTAGAAAGTCTTTATCCTCCTCCAAAATCTAGACTCTTCTAGAAGATGTCTTTAAACCTAATCCTAATCCCCTCCTAACCTTGTCACATTCCCTAAACATGGGTTAAAACTTACTAACCCAAGCCAAAGTTAACAAATATCTCCTCCTTCACCCACCCTCATTAAATGCCATCCACTTGCCTATCCCTAAGCTAATCCTAAACCATCCTAATCCATCCTCTAATCATTTGCACAAGCCTAAGCAAGCTTAAAACTTTCCTAATCAAGTCCAAGTCGAATTTGCTCTCATCACCCTCAAAATATCTCAACCATAAAACTTTATGAAGTCCACTAGGCCATAAATGACTCTTACAAGCCCTTTTATTGCTCTTACAAGTCATTATGAGGGTCTTTATGAAGATTTTATCCCTTGAGCCTCCTTTGTTGACTCATCCTTCCCCTTTCCTCCATCCTCTCACCATGTGACATGTGTCACTCCTTGATTGGCTATAAGGAAGCACAATCCATGTGCTCTCCTCTCATGCAATCTGAGCCCTCCATAAGCTTTTTCCCATCCTTGCATCTTAGCCCTCAATCCCTCAAGCCTCTTGCCTATAAATTGGATCCTTCCCCTTTGCAAAATAACACAATCCATGAAGTAAAGTTATAATGCTATTTTGAGAGCCAAATCCATACTAAAGCCATCTATCCACACCAAAAATCTACAATCATCCATTGAAGCCCTTTTTGAAGCATAAAGCTTGAGCATACATCCTATCTATTTAGACAAAGCTACTCAACAAGAGAGCTTCTTATTGAGAGAGCCCATTAATGGCTCATATTCTCAATTAAGAGCTCATCTTAGTCTATCTTGAAGTTTATGAATTTTGTTTAGTTTGTAGAAGCTTTATTTAAATTTGGTTTCTATTAGCATACTAACATTGCTCATATACACCTTTAATTTGGGAATCTCCCTTTATGACTGAACCTTATCTTCAATCTTGACTGTTGATCTGAATCGATCTCAACCATTGATGGATTCCAGGAAAGTCTATTTAAGAGACCCTCATCTCTTCATTTTAGAGAGGATGAATTTGGAGAATTTGCATCGAGTCGCTGTTGAAATTCATGCTCACATTTACTTACATTTCTTGCATACATTCTCATTCTTAGTTTAATCTCATTTTAGTTTAATCATGCATATGCTTAATCTAGTTTGCTTTATTTTTTCTTAGATTACATTGCATCTTTCATTCTAGATTAATCTGCATATTCATTCTTAGCTTAATTTCATTGTCAAATCCTTCGTTCTTAGAGGGTCTAGTTGCTTAAACACCTCGGATATGAGGATATTTGATAAGCAATTCCCTCTAGATAGAAGGCAATAGGTCACTTTGTAGGCTAATTTTTGGATGAACAATCCAATGTTCATTCTGGGATAAATCCGCAAATAAGGACCGTGTTGAAGTGTGTGTGTTAGCATAGGCCGCATTTTCACATATACAAAACCTTCTTCACTAACTTGGTTATTAAAAATTAAAATTAAATAATTTAGTAAACTATTTTAAATGTATATTTTTATAATTATATATATTCTAATAAAATACTTAAATTATTTTGTACCTAATTAGAATTTATTTTAATTGAAGTTAAAATTAGTAAATTTTTGTATTTATTTTAACCAATATTTGATATGCAAATTAATAAACCTTTTGCAAACATTGGTATATCAATGAAATTTTTAGATTATAGAACTAATATGAAATTAGGTGATTCCATTAGTTTACTAATAATATTTTATATTCACATAGGCTTTTATAAACAATTTAATAAAAAATTAAAAAATGCAAAATATTGCAATGTTGCATAAGTAAGCATAAGAAGTTAAAACAATGAAATAAAATTTTATATGGAACTGAAACTCGAGAAATTTTATTGATATTTCTTGAAATTTACAAATTTACAAAATTAGGGGAAAACCCTAGACTCTAGAAGTATTGTACTATTCATTATAGAAACCACCAGAATTGACCATGGTTGCGAATTCTTGTAGCCAGTTGTTGCCATCTTCCACTTCATCCAGGAAAAACCATTTTCAAAGAAAATTCAACCCAATTCTTGCGCATTTCCTATGGTGCTGCAACTAGCGAACAGTCAAGCCTAGTAAAAATGGTTGCAGGACCACATTCTGGCCAGGTTCCAGAAGCTTGTGGACTTCACCCGCCAAAGGGATCCCCACTCCTGAAACTGCATGAGCGACAATTTCAATGTCATCGCCCAAATATACTAGTTTAAAAATCTTCCTCAGGAGTAGTAAAATTTCGGCCCTTGCTTCTTCAAGGTCAAGCAGGGAGGCTAGAAATTGTGACGTAATGTCATTGTTGACACAATACCAATTCTCATTCTTCAAAAACTCACGTCCGAGAACCATTTTGACAGCAGCAATAAAAAACTTCACACCAGAGCATGGAACAACCTCATTACAAATTGACAAGAGGTTTTCCTCAGAAAAGCGACCTAGAAAGGCCTTCTGCTCCTCTTCCAAAATGCATCTCAGGCGAATAGGGTTGTCCATCTTTACTGCAAAGTTCAAACTAACACCAAACAATTAACAAACAATTAACAAACTAGACCTATCGACTACCAAAAATGAGATGAGCAATGATGAAAGAATTAGCTCAAATGCCTATAAATAAGCTTGGCGGGCAAGGTGCTAGGGATTATTTGTTTGTTTTTGTCCGACTGCCAATTCAATTACATTAAATTAGAAAATATTCTCAAATCTTGAACATAATTGCAAGTACGTGTCAAAAAGACCAATTGTAATTAAACACTAATACCTTCCATTGTCCTGTAATGCGTGTGAAGCCACTTAACCAATGGAAAAGGCCAATTGTAATTAAGACTAATAGTAATACTACTACTGCTAGTGGACTATGGCATGTCTTGTAATGTGTGCGAAGCTACTTCGCTGATGGAAAAGGCCAATTGTAAATTGTAATTAATAGTGACAAGACATCAATATACTATCTCCTGCAACTTAAGTGATACACGCTGGACAAAAACGTGTCACCATTCCAAACACTTGAACAAGGTCGAGGCTTCACATACTAGCAAGAGAATGTCGCTATTACTGACATGGCATTTAATTCTTTTTGGGTGCAGTGTACTCCGCATACAACTTACCTTGATACGTGTCAACATTCCGGTGACTACCTCGACAATTCTTCTTCCTTCAAGAAATGTTGGCCGAAATTAAACCTTAGCCATTGATCTTGGATCATCAAACAGTCTGAGTTCTCAAATAATACATTTAACATAATTACAGTGGTAGTGGCCAATAATTTATGTAAGTTGGTATGTTAGGTTAGGCTACTTATTTCCCATCTTTTGAAAATAGCCATACCAACTATAATTTTCTGAAAACCATTCGCCATAACAAATAAATTAATTCAATTATTTGGAAAATAATTTTGCCACCTTTTTATAAAAAAGGTATCGGTTATTAAAATATTTGCCAACCAATATCCATATTTCAAAACATAATTCGCCATCAATATTAATAATTTTATTAAAAACAAAAATTATAATTGCAATTATTTTATAAAAATTGTCTAAACTATTAAAAAAATCACCACCAAATATCCATCCATTGACGCATAATTCGCCAACACTATTAATTTTTTTTTCACCCAAATGAAATGTGATTGACCACAATTTTATAAATTTTGGGAGAGGGGGGGGGGGGGGGGGGGGGGGGGGGGGTTCCTTAAAGTTATCCCTGATCATGAAGAATCCACCTGTATTCACCCAAAAATGGTTTACCTAGAATTCTATGCCACCAGCTCATCATCCTTATCCTCCATCTAGTTCACAAAATTCAAGGTTAAAAACTTGTCAGCTCAGATCTAGTGAATCTTTGACTTTACAAATAATGCAACAGCTCGACACTATTGAAATTCTGATGCTCAACACATACTATGTTACTTGGCACCTACTATGGTTTACTGATACTTGATACCTACTGTGAATTCACTCGGCATCAACAAAGTTTTTTCTGATGCTTGGCACCTATTACTTGACCGACACCTAAACTTTCTTGGCTCCTTCTATTTCACTCAGCACACACTAGATTTTGTATTTGCTCAACACTTACTGATAATCTACTTGGCATGAACTAGCTTTCTCGACATCCACTAATGAACTTAGTCAAACTTTGTAGACAACTTTGTTACAACTTATTCTTCTAGAGTTTCTAAGTGTAGCCAACCTCTATATCTTCAAGTGTATTATTAATACATCATTTTATTATTGTCTTAATTGATCCTTGTACTTCATTACAAAACCATAACTCAACCTTTCTCTTAGATTCTTTTGTTACATCTTATTGATTAAATCCTCTTCATCAATCAACTAAGTGAGAGTACTTGGATCTTATAAGAAATTGCCATTCCAACAAATAGTAGGTTTGACATTAGTGACAAAAAAATGATTGAAAATATTCTTTATCATCAATCTCCCTTTTTGCAAACAATCTCTCTTCTTCAATAATAATCTTTTCAATCAGATCTCAACATCCATATCATTCTAGAAAAATCATTAACTAGAATCATAAAATACATTTCTCCATAGAATGGACCACTGAGATCTATGTGTGCAATCTCCAATTTTTTTATAGTATTAAACTTCTTATTAGGACAAGAAGTTCTATTATTCTTTGCCAAAATACACTATTTTCACATTGTGTTAGTAGGTTTTACAATCTTAGGCAAAGCTCTAACTACAAACATACTACTAGTGTTCAAAATAGTGTGAAATCTTTTATGACAAAATCTCTTATGCCATAACCAACTAATATCTACTTTTACAACCAAATATTTTATGTTAATAGGATTAAACAGAAATACATTACCTCTATATTGTGTTCCTATTCCAATTACCTTTCCATATTTGTCTTTGATCTCTCTATGAACTACAACTAATAACCTTTGTCCACTTGTTGTCTAACACTCAAAATATTCTACTTCAAACCATCAACAAAATATACATCCTCTATATTAGTTTTACCATCAAGAGTTTTAGGTCCAATAGCTTTAACCTGACATGCTACATTGTTTCCAACTCTAACAATGCCTCCATCTTGACTTTTGAAGTCAAAAAACTTGGTCACATCACTAGTCATATAATGTGAACATCCATTGCCAATTATCCAATTAGATTACTTTTCAACCTATGACACCAAAGCTACTTTGTCTATATTTTCTTCTTTAATTAGACAAATCCAATTTCATCATCACTAGCACTTACTGCTTGTTCATCAAAATCATTTTCTTCATTTGAATACAAACACTCTATCTTTTCTAGGATTGTAATTTCCTGTATACTTTTTCTCTCTTTTAGGACACTTAGATGTATAATAACCATATTCATGACAATTACAACATTTAAATATTCTCTTACCTATTTTTAATCCCCTTACTAGAAGGGCTACTCCTTCAATTTTTCTGTCCTCCTCAACTAAGGTGATGCTGCCAAAATCTCCTCTAGCACTTGTACTCCTTGATAAACAAGGTCATATATTCAAGGCACTAAAGTTGTCTCTATTTTGGTTAATTCTTCAAACTATCTAAGCTCACTCTCAACCTCTTCAAGTCTCCCAAGCAATGTCTCATTTGTAAAATCTTTGGTACAAGATATCAACAACTATATTATTTGAATTGGTGGCTTAAATGGTGGTATTAAGCCCTTCAATATCTTTCATATATCTTCATCATCTTCTTTGGTTCCTCCTTGAGATCTAATACCTGCAATAATTTCTAATAAAAAAAATGTTCTCATAGATTCATCTTCCATCATTTTAGCATCTTAAAATGCACAAATCCAACTTTGTAATCTTAATTTCTTAGAATGTTCATCACCTTTAAAACTATTTTTTAAAGCTTTCCAAATCAAATGTGAAGTAGCAAGTGACTTTACTTAGTTGTATTCAATCTTAGGAAGTGTAGTCAATAGGACTTCTCTAGCTCTCATGTTACACATAAAAAGATCTCTTTCTGCCTCCATACAAGTTTCCAAATCCTTTTCATCAATTATTATCTTCATTCATTTTGTCACAATCCAATATCCCAAACCCATATACAATAGATGTGTCTTCATCTTTTCTTTCCAACTATCATAATTTGTTCCATCAAACCTTGGACTATCTTTCCTGAACATGCTCACCATGGATCTCCCAAAGTTGTTAAACTTTATCTTCAAGGACTTGATGCTCTAATACCAATTGTTAGAAACAATAGTTCACCAAGATAACTCAGAGGGGGGTGAATCCATTATCTAGCAATCAAAACATTTATCTTCTTTAACAAACTTAGCCATTCAACCAAAGTAAATAACAACCATAATAAGATGCACGTAGACAATTACACTAGATATGTTAACTAGGGAAGCCCTTGATCAGAGGGAAAGCCATGGTGGGAATGATGCCCACAAGATGATATACTAATATAAATATTTCTTGTTAGAGGATGGATCCTGTTAGGAGTCTATTACTAAATTTAGTATATATGAGTCCCTGTTAATAGACTTTAAATCCTTGTTAGGAGATTCCAGCCCTGTTAGGAGTGGTGCCAACCCTTTTAGGAGTTGTGTCACAAGGTATGCAAGAAGACCCCACTGCCCTAACATGAAATTTCAACTACATGAAGAGATCACTACTCAAACATGCAATGTACTATTATGTTCTTCTTTCCTTTTTATATTCAAACGGACCAAATAATATTAGACCTTGTAGACTAGGTCACAAACCTCATATCACTTAAAAAAATCTTGGCAATGAAGTTTCCTTCAGTTCTGATATGTTTTGGTCAACTTCACATTTTTCTCTCTCTACTACTTACAATCACTTCTACATATCATACATGATAAAAGAAAATTTCCTTCCTTTATACCTAGTCCATAAAATAATTCCTCGAGTCACTTGTTAGATCTTCTCAATTAATTATTATAGGACCTCATTTACAACACATTACACTTAGCAATAACATTAATCTTCCACCTTAAAAACTGAATATCTTTATGTAAATGTAATATTATGACAAGAGAACTTACCTACATCATCATCAAGATGTCTTCTTTATATGCTCTACTTCAATTCTTAGAGTAACAATTTTGCCAAGAGATATAACAAGTTTACCATAACATGCCTCTATAAACTCTATCTCAGAATAGACATCACCAAAACTTACATAATTTCTTCTAGACTTATCATTTCTTCATCCAACATTAACTTCATATACTAGAAACTCAAATGTATCTCTCATAACCTCAGATAATGAGAATACTCAACTAGTCATCCATATGAACTTGATCTTTCCACTATTCTTCTATCAGATAGCACAAAAAACTACTATGTTGATATGAATGAAAAACTTAGTCATGAATGCATCATATCATCATAGTATTATATCTTCAATACTCCCCCATAGGAATATTATTAGCATTCATGCTTCCAAAAATGCAATCATCATCAAGTTGGTTTATCTAGTTTACTTCAAAAATATCTTTTCTCATTATGTAAGCAAGTTCTTGTCCTCTTAGAAACTTGATAATTTGGGTATCTTGGATCCTATTGATCAAACATAATCTTCTCCCTAATTTTTTGGTTCTCACTAACTTCAGATTTCAACTTTGCAGGTTGAAGTGACTTACAAAGAAATGCAATAAGTTGTTCATAGCTTTCTTCAATATTTTGAAGGATGACTATTGCAATAGTATGAAAGGAAGAAAAATAAAATATATGCATGGATTTTGCATAATCTAGTGTTCTCAACATTGGAGCATTTTTTATGGGTTCTTTCATTTATTGGAAAGTAGTTGATTGTTCACCTTCCCATTTTATTACTGCCCCTTTCTTAAAAATTTTGGAAATAGGCCTACTAATGTCAAAAAAATTAGTTACAAACCTTAAAAAATTAACTTGAGCAAGGAAAGATTGAATACCTTTGATATTTTTAGGCTTAGGAACCTTGTATATTGTTGTTGTTAGAGAAAAAGGTTAATTTAATTTCATTAATTAAATTACCTTTTCTCCCTTCTTAAGATTTCCTTTATGCACTTTTTGCATTCTATATTTAATAATTAATTAGTAATTATTAAATAGCTTTTACCTTTTAGGTTACTCTTTGTAACTTTTTAGATTATCCTTTTTGGGTTTCGATCTCCTTTTATAAGGATTGATCTCTTTGTATGTTTACATTTTATCTTTATGTAAGAATACAATTTACGTGTTTTCAAGAGCAAACCCTTGCCTCCTCTTGTCTTTTTCTTCTCTATGACAGATTTTCTACATGCATGTATTCGAAAACTTTGTGGATTTTATTTTCATATTTTCTCAAATCTCTCATGGTATTAGAGCTAGATCTATTATAGCTTGTGTAGTATTTGGAGAAAAAGGGAGAATACGGGCTCGACGAATAAGATCTAGAGTTGTTTGGGTATTTCCTAAGAAAATAGGGAGTGTTGGTGTTTTGAAACAACACAGTTCCAAATTACCCTGATGAGAACAAGATACATCTAGCAACAACTACTTCCCATCATCAACATACCCTTTCGAACACTAGGCCAACTATAAGGCTAGATCCTTCTTCTACTTTAGGCTCTGCAAAACCTAGGCAGGTGTACCTCATATTCACTTATATGGTACCAATGCTAAAACAAACACTTGAATCTTGACAAAGTAGATCAAAAACCTTATTCTTCTAATACTTATCTAGAGATCTTAAACATGGAATAGCTAATAACATGACCAAATAAATTGCTAAGCTAAGTGAGGGCATAAAATTTTAGTTCCTCAACATTTAAAGGGAAAAAAATTTGATTAATGATGTTTATTTCAGAAAAACATGAGATGAACAACATAACATTTTGATCCTATAGTTAATTAGTGCCTTATCTATGGGGAAATCACACAAAACCTAAACACACATCCTTGAAAGTCATTGACATATCCCATACATCAGGACTTCCTAATCTATCTATTCACCTTGTGAATCAGACATTTGCATCCTTCTGAACCTCATACTCAACCTATCCCTTCATGAGATCTACAGTCCCATGATGATGAATTAAGTATTTACATAAGTCCTTGAGTCATAAGCAAAATAAATCGACATATACAACCAATAGATTGCAACTGAGCTTCATACCCTTTGTTTGCAAAACACAAAGATCACAAACAACATGAATGGGAGAGAATATATTAGAATGAAGATTAACTTGCTGCTGTATTTTTATTTATTTCTTTGGAACAAATACAATAAGATGCATGAAAATGAAATGCAAAATTTCCTAATAGATCATAACTATCTGTATGCTTATTTCTTGGTGTTCATTACAAGAGAAATCGCTAAAGAATATGGTGAAATCACATCTCTGGATCCAACAATGTGGTCTCACACTAAAAATTGCCAACCTCTACAATGGATGAGAAAGAGAAAGATATAGAAAGAGAATGGAATGCTGGATATGATCTGAAGGTGACATGTGTCCACTTGAATCCTCATCCTTTGTTGTTTTTGTAAAACCTCTCTTCTCTTTCTACCCATGAGATCAGATTTATTTTTTATCATTGTTTTGTTTAAAACTCAAAATATCACTTGCTCAATAATGAAAACCATTTTTCTCCTAAAATATTTGAAATTTATCATAAAATATAGATAAAACTCATATTCAACTAATTTGGTTGTGACAAAACTCCCCCATAACTACATTCATGCTTCCTTTTATGTTCATTCAACTCATCATTTCACTAGAAATCATATCTGAACTGCCCCAACTTAATGAAATTGAAAATTGGGTATGTGGGACAAATTCTCACATAAGTAGAACTAGTGACCTCCTATGCCAAAAAAAACTCCAGAAATGGAAAGCTTTTCTTCTCTCGATTCTGAAAATATATAATAATACTATACTTGCTTATCAAAAACTCCCAGAATCTCAAAATGAAAAAAAAGCTCCTTCAAGGCTTTGATACTGTGTTTGGGCATCTTTTTGACCAATTTCTAAAGTTTAAACTATAGAATATAATAAATTTTATTTAAAAATCCAAATGCACATATTTTTGGGAGAAAATATTAAAAATTAATTTTTACACTTGTTAGAATTTTTCCCTTTGTTTTTCATTCTAAGTCAAACCTATTGACTAAGCCTTTCCACATGTCATGTTTTGATTCACTAGATTTTACTTTCTCATCTAAAAATCATCACCTAGGTGCCATGTGTCACTAACTTACTAGTCCTTTATTCTACCACATGGCCACCACACCACTATGCCACCTCACTAGTTGCCATGTCGCTATCCTAGTTAGCATCTTACCACATCATCATGACATGGCAACCTCATGACATGTGGCATTTTTAGACACGTCAACATCTTGCTAGCACCACCATGTCATTGTCCTATCACTATGCCACCTCAGATTTCCACAACATCAATCACTATATCACATGATGAGTTAGCACCATGCTATGTCATCATGACATAGTGACCACGTGCACATGTCATTTCTTGCCATGCTAGTGCCTCAATTTGTGTGCCACACTCAAGACCTCTACCACTTTTTAGGTTTTGATTTTTCCAACTCAATCCTATTGGTGCCATGTGTGAATCTATGATTTGGTCAGATTTCTATGTCATTGCCTAGTCATTGCACATGTTGTTCCAAATTACATTACCATTCGCTAAACTGGCTGGGCCCACCATGCGAGCTACTTGAGTCTTTAAAAATGGCAATATCTTCAAGACACTTGGTATACAAGTCATGGGATATTAAAATAACTCCATAGTCAATGATAGAGTGCATATGGGATATATCCTATCTTTGTATTTTTCAAAACATTGAGCCATCCCCATCTATATTCCAAAAGTGAAATTTCTCCATTATGAAAGGAGCCCAAAATATAGGATGCAAATCCTCTATTTTCAAGCACTATCGAGATCTTTTCATTAGTTGGTGCTCATATAAGGAAAAACCACAAAGCTTCCCTTTAGAACATAGTTTCTTAGTTGCTCTTCATTCTTTTCATGCTTGTTGTCTCCCTTCACTTTCCAATTTAGCAATTAACATGGGTGCTTTTTATTTTATGTGAATATTTTGTTCCTTACCTACCCTCTACTATGCTTTTCATTTTTGCTTTTCATTTTTCCTTAAGCTCCTACACAAGAAAGGAATGCTTCACCAATCGTACTTTTCCCATTTCTTTTGCCTTGGCCTTTTCTCTTTAAGTGGTGCCCATTCTTGATTACATCTCTTCCATTCTTTTGTTGTTGAGGTCAGCTCTAGCTCCCATTGTGGAAGCTCCTCTTCAACACTAAGGCCTCCTCTTTGTTCCTTCACATGTGTCTTAGAGAAACTACTCACTTCACACCCTTTCAAAACCATTTCCACTTCTTCCCCTTTGTTGATGCTTTTCAAGATAAGAACATGAGTGAAGAAGACACTAGGAGGAGTGGGCACATTGTGTGGTAGTAGGAGAAATAGAGCATGGAAGAAACATAGGAAGGTGTGGTCAAATGTAGAAAAGGGAATCCCTTCTATGTTAATCACTACATCTCTCCAATCATCTTCTTTCTTAAACCGATAGGTGTCTTCTTGTTTCTTTGTTCCATCCCTTAAAAAGTGGGGAAAGGAAATAGTTGGGTGGGGAATATTGTGATATAGGAGTGTCTTGATGGTGTAGATCTATATTGACCAGTTACATGTGTCAAATGCTTATGAGTTGAAAGCCATGCTAGATGTAAGGAAAAGGAATAAAGACACCTTCTACATGGAAATGATGCTCAAGAGAAGGAAGACTTTGGGCAATATATGACACAACCTCAAAAATAGTAGACATAGTGTGTATAAAGTCAGGAAATTTGCAGATAACAAGGAGTCCCATAGATCATTAACAATTTCATCTCCCCTATCTCTCTACCTCCTTACCTAGGCTAATTCCACACATGTATCCATGGGTACAAAAGACTATAAAAAAAGTTGTATATTGGAAAAAGATGAGATATAAACCACATGAATTGATCTTGAACACTTTCTTTTCTTTTACATAGTTGCTATGGATTTAAGCTTCATTCCATTTGATGAAATATTAATACACATTGTCTTATTGGGAAAAGCCTTTGTATAGTCATTTTAAAATCATTTTTGGGATGTGCTTTAATAACTGTAGCCTTTGGAGTTCCATGGAAAATATCTGACCCGACCATAATCATTTACTTGGGTTACTCATGTTGTGGCTTCTATCGATAAGCTCTTTGCATAATCTCCCTCTAGAAAATGGATAACTATGAAGATGAAAATATTGTTCACAGTTTGGTACTAGGGGCTTCCCTCTTGGATTTTTTCTTCATCAACTATAGGTACACAATGTATGGCTAGATGTTTGCATCCCTAATGTTTCTACTTTTTGTGATTATTGGGGTAGTTGTGCTACTAATAGATATGCTATGTAGGAGGTCATATAAAATATGGGTTTGGTTTGAACTGATACCATCTAATCATGTAAGGAGTCATTAACGGTTTTTCCCCAATCAATCATGTTTTCCCCATCCCTAATATTCTTAATGAACTGTACCATCTATGTCTCTAGGTGGCTCACCATAGACAAACCCATTACTTAGTTTGGGAGAAAAATTCAATATCTAATGTTAGATATCATGTACCCATGTGTAAGGTCTACCTTTCTAGGCCTCTTTTTGTAGGGTGTCTGAGTAATTAGGTATCTCTTCCCATGATTTCCTCTACATGGGATCTCTTTTCCTAGTACCATTAGTCAACACTCTCATATGAGATATTGTAGAAATGATCAGTAGGTGGTAGGTGGAAGAACATCTCTATTTTGTCTAGCCTACAGTCTAGAATTATCTCTCTTTTCAAATTGTTCACCACCCTTTTATCAGGTGTATAATGCTCGACAAGTTTCATTGTTAATTCCAATGAATATATTGAAGTGGGTTGAGAGGAAACATATACTAATCCACTCCTGATCATTGTGGTAAAAATCTCTGACTACTCGTGGGATATTTTTTATAGGATCAAGAAGGAGCCCTAGCTTATGTGTCCAAGCTCGGTATCATAGATCTCTAACTTTTTGTCAATAAAGAAGGACTTATTTTTCACTTCTTAGAAATTGAAATTCACGGGTTTAGTACTCCATTGGACACATACATCATAGGTCAGTATCATCATGACATGAAGTGAAATATAATCTAAAAAATGAAAAATCTAACGGAAACAAAAATTTGAGGGCCTATAATGGAAAAGTGTGGAAGGTGTGCACTTGCATACCTTTTGTAGGTGCATAGGGTGTGCATGTGCACACCTAGGTTATATGGGGAAAACATAAGAACATGAATACAAACCATACAAAGTTGCACATGTTATGCAACTTTACACCAAGGCTTAGAAAAAAGGGGGGGAAGATTTAGACCTACAAACAAGCGCAGTGTCTGAAGGTGTCTAAGGTGCACATATGTATGTACTCTACCTTGGATATATGGACATTGGAGGGTGTAAAAAAATAAAAAATGGAGAGATATAAGGTGTGAGTGTGCGTAAATAGTTCTCAAAAAATGAAAATAAGGTGCAGAACAAGGGAAGGGTCAACCTATATATAGGTTGACTAGACCTACACACTTTGACAAGATGTGTATATGTACATGTGCACACGTGTGTATGCTCACATTTAAACATGTACACATTTTTGCAATTAGGGAACTTGCACACTTTGAGCACCTTATTAGGGTGTGCATGAGCATAAAGTGCTCAAATTTACCTCAACTACTTGCACTAGTAGATTTGGACCCAATTTTTTACCAATTTTGGTTGAATTTTGACCAAGGTTTGTTGCTATTTTTCTCATCAAAAATTTGACCAAATTATAAGTTGGTCAAAATTTTGAGAAATAAATTGCAGGTTGGTCAAAATTTTGATGAATGTATTTGAGGAAATTTTGACCAACCTACAATTTAGTTGAAATTTTGATGAGAAAAATAGCGACGAACCTTGGTCGAAAATTGGGTCCAAATCTACTAGTATTGAAATGCCTTTTTTTTGCTTGTAGAATCTGATCAAGGCCACTTCTCCTTACTCATAGACTTAGGACCTAGTGTCCCCACTTTTCAAGGTAACTTAAAAGGCACCTTTTTTTTAAGAGTTGGGTTTTATGACTCAAAGACAAGATGAAAAAGAAAAAAATAGGGTCCTGATTTTTGAATAGAAATGGGGCATATCTTTTGAAGTCACAAAACATCCCAATGGGGTTTTCTCTTTGATAAAGGGTTTCCCTAGTTAATATATGTGGTATTATGTATGTTTATCTTCTTATGGTAATTATCTATATTGATCAAATGTTTGAGGTTTGATAGGGTTAATAAAAGTTGTATTGATCTAATAACTTACTCACCCCCACTCTCAATTATCTTGGTGGACTTTACTTTCTAACACCAAAAATTAACCATCATGAAACCATATGTACAAGGAGATAAACAATGATATAATATCTATCAAATAAATATTCCAACACTAAGTCATTTATCATAGCTCAAGATCCATATCAATGAAAGACAACTAGCATAACCATAATGCCTATGAGAGAAACAATGGGTTATACCTCCCAAGTAGTAAAATCACTGAGTAGACCATGAGTGGGGAATGGGAATTCTCATCAAGATATCCATGTCTGATAAAAAGACTCATCTAATAATAATCTCCTCTATAGTTATATTAGGTGAATTCCCCTCAAATTTTCTACTAAAACAAAATAACTGTCTCAAAAAATACTTCTCTAATCAAAGAGAAATTAGTGTCACTACTGTCTCTAAGTATCCATGAGCACTTATTGTAGACACCTAAAAACTTTTAGAAAATAAAGTTTTTTTATTTTCTGAAAAATTCCTGATGACATCATCATTAATTAATTAATTAATTATTTAATTAATTTATTTATTTTTATGCCATTAAATTCCTTTATCTTAATGAAAAATATTTAATTAAGGAATCCCTCCCAAAAATGTTTAAATCTTATTTAAACATTATTTCCTTATTTATTAATTATTTAATTAATAAATTGACCAAAAAATCCAAAATAAATAAAAAAAATATTTTTTGCCCAAAACTTGGCCAATTTCCTTAAGACCACTAACCTCTTCCAAAATCTTCTAATCCTTCTTTAATTTTGATTAAAGGCTAATCCCATCATTTCCTACCCCTAATCCCAACTCAAAATATTTAATTAAGATTAAATATTAATCTTCATGTTTATTAAAAAAGTTTTAATAAATATCTCCTCAACCCAAACCCTTGAAATAAATAAAACTTTATTTATTTCCTAAAAATCTAATTTATCCTCATCCTAAGAAGTTCTAAACTCTTCTAGAAAGTCTTCATCCTCATCCTAGGAAATTCTAGACTATTCTAGAAAGTCGTTATCCTCATCCAAAGTCTAGACTCTTCTAGAAGATGTCTTTAAACCTAATCCTAATCCCCTCCTAACCTTGTCACATTCTCTAAACATGGGTTAAAACTTACTAACCCAAGCCAAAGTTAACAAATATCTCCTCCTTCACCCACCCTCATTAAATGCCATCCACTTGCCTATCCCTAAGCTAATCCTAAACCATCCTAATCCATCCTCTAATCATTTGCACAATCCTAAGCAAGCTTAAAACCCTCCTAATCAAGCCCAAGTCGAAATTGCTCTCATCTCCCTCAAAATATCTCAACCATAAAACTTTATGAAGCCCACTAGGCCATAAATGACTCTTCCAAGCCCTTTCATTGCTCTTACAAGCCATTATGAGGGTCTTTATGAAGATTTTATCCCTTGAGCCTCCTTTGTTGACTCATCCTTCCCCTTTCCTCCATCCTCTCATCTTGTGACATGTGTCACTCCTTGATTGGTTGTAAGGAAGCACAATCCATGTGCTCTCCTCGCATGCAATCTGAGCCCTCCATGAGCTTTTTCCCATCCTTGCATCTTAGCCCTCAATCCCTCAAGCCTCTTGCTTATAAATTAGATCCTTCCCCTTTGCAAAAAAACACAATCCATGAAGTAAAGTCATAATGCCATTTTAAGAAGCCATTTTACATCAAAACCATACACTCACACCCAAATTACAACTCCATTTGAAGCCATTTTTGAAGCATAAGCTTGAGCATACATCCTATCTATTTAGACAAAGCCACTCAACAAGAGAGCTTCTCATTGAGAGAGTCCATTAATTTCTCATATTCTCAACTGAGAGTTCATCTTTGTCTATCTTGAAGTATATAAATTTTGTTTAGTTTGTAGAAGATTTATTTAAATTTGGTTTCTATTAGCATACTAACATTGCTCATATACACTTATAACTAATTAATCAATAAAAACTCCAAATGCTACATAGAAATATCATGAAGTATCCAAAAAACTAAACCAAGCTCAATGTTAAAGTTATAACCATGGCCTTGGGAATATAAACATGACAACATGATCTAAACCATCTCAACCAAATAGATAACATGATCCATATGAAAAAACTATAACATATAAGAAAACTCAACATGTATCAAGAGTATACCATGATATAATAATGAAACCATTCTAACACCAAGGATGACATGTCAAATGAAAGTATAAACCATACATTGACCAAGAACCCTAACACTCCTTAAGATCAAACCATCTCCACACACATGAAGAACCATATCCATATCCGTGAAGAAACAAATAAATACAACATGAAGAACCAAGTTCACCATGAAAATGTTAAAGACACTTTTGTAGCACCAAAATCTAAGACTTCTTCCAAAATTTGCATACTCTCAATAACTATAGACATGCCAATAACTCTCACTCAACCATTTTACTAACTCACCCGTGAAATTATATAATCCATATCTTATATTAATATCCTCTAGGTCTATAGATACAACCAAATTATTAGTACCAAGTAAAACCAAGAAGATCCTCAATAAAGAAGATATAACACCATAACCAAATAAGGAATCCAAACCAATAAAAATCAATGAAGTACCTATATATCCAATTATTTCGTTCCAAAATCCATGATACCATGATGACATCTATTAACTGAGTATATAACTCTCAAAATATCCAACCTGTTAGCATAAAATGGTTAACCACAATCCTCTTCCATAAGTGTAGTTGTTAACAACATCTCATCCCCTCTACCTAAAGAAAAATCAAAAAATCATGTGACTAAGGGCATAGAAAACCTAAATCAAAACCACCAATATGGATATGCATCAATAATGAAAGATCAATGGGCAAAGAGAACCCATATTGAATGTAGGAGAATCTTGCATCAAAAAATAAAGGGGGAAAATATTTTCGTTTTTGTTTTTTTGAAAAAAAAAGAAGAAGAATTTTTTTAAATTAATAAAAAAAACATTTGTGGAGAGAGAAAGTAACAAAAAATTAGAAGAAAATTAATAAATAAATAAATAAAAGAGGGAAAAGGCATTTAATAGGTGGCATTATTAAAAGTAACTTGTGGCTAAAGGGTTTATTTAATGTAACTTGCTAACCCAACTTTTGGCTTGAAGATTTATTTAATGTAACTTGCTAGTAACCGACTTGTTTCTTGGTTTGGTATAAGTAGAGGGATTTTTTTCTCATGATTCATTTAGAGGAGGAGAAGGAGTGAGTGTGGACAATAGCTAAAGAGAGAGTTTTTCCTAAGTGTGTGGACAAAGTACCGAATGTGAGTCAATTTACATTTGGATCTTGGATAAAGTTTGATAAGAGCTAATAGTTGTGGCTTGGAAAATAAGGAGATTTCTTGGTGGGATTGTGAGCACAAGTTGAGATCTTCCATGGAGGTTTCTACTAGAGTGTGGATCTAGACTAGCTAGAGTTGGGATTTGATCTTAAGAGATCTTACAGAATTACTATTATAGTTGCTTATGTGTTTGACCATAACTTGGAAGGCATTATAGATAGGCATGTTGGATGTAAATCTTATGATTATTTTATGAAAATTGACATTATTTTGGATCTAATTATCTATATCATTATTTATTCTTCC
The DNA here is from genome assembly GCA_028749045.1 of Cupressus sempervirens. Classification (NCBI taxonomy): domain Eukaryota; kingdom Viridiplantae; phylum Streptophyta; class Pinopsida; order Cupressales; family Cupressaceae; genus Cupressus; species Cupressus sempervirens. Next base: position 910,375,229 of record CM053787.1, on the reverse strand, counting down.
ACTACATTGTTATTTTCTGGGGGCTAAGACATATCCTTTGGGAATTTTCCTACCTTGCACTGTATCAAGTTGTATCAAAGTGAAGGTTATTCTTGAGCATCTAGATAGATCGCCGAATTTGATGTAGCTTGCACTAGGACCTTGGGAGGACATGCAAATGGGTCTATGGTTGCAAAAATAGAAGATTGATCTTGTTCAAGAAGATTGATCTATTGGTGATTTATTATAGAGGGTTTGTGAATATCTTGGAAGATGGCTCCAATAGGATATGAACCTGGGACAATTGTGAATCTCCATGATATAGTGGAGAGGAGGATTAATGAGATAATAGCTTAGGTGGACGTTGTTGTAGATGTTGCTTTTTCTAAAAGAGTTGAGGAACCAAGGAAGGAAGTTCTATGCTATTGGAGTAGGATTCTATTGATTCAGAAGAGAGTTTTCTAGCTGGTTAGAAGTCTTGTTCAAGAGAGAAGATGGCATTGCAAGGTCGAGGTGGAAGAGGTTGTTTTTGTTGATTAGTTTGTGGAGTCTAATACAAAACCTGCAGAGCAACTAGAGGTTGTTGTTGAGGGTATTCCTAACCTTGTTGATGTTGGCATGAAGATTATTTTTCATGATCAGTTGGTTGAGTTTGATGGGGAGATTGTAGAGCACTTGATTGTGGATGATTCAGTTGTTGCTGGTGGTGACTTGTATGTTGCAGAGCATCTTTTTGTGATCAATAAGACTAATGGTGTTGTGAATTTGGAATGTGTTGATGGAGATCTACATATTGCTAATGATATGGACTTTTCTATTACTAGTGTGGATTCACTAGTTTTTGATGTGGATGAGAGTTTTCTAATGAAGCATTATGCTCAATTTGTTCCAAGGAGTGAGCATGCTGATTGGATGTTTGAGATTCTAGTGTTTGATAGAGTGATGTAGATGTGGATGATTTGCATGTTGGTTTTCTTGTCCTTGGTGAAGTGGAAACCTTTGGTGAAGATGAAGATGGTTGTAGATCTTTCTTTTGACATCAAAGTATCAGACACACTTTTCTATCTACCTATGGAATCTAATGCAAAAGCATCTTGCATCAGAAAATAAAGGGGAAAATAATTTTGTTTTTGTTTTTTCAAAAAAAAGAGGAAAAAAGGAAAAATAAAAATAAAAATTGTGGAGATAGAAAGTGACAAAAACTAGAATAAAAATAATAAATAAATAAATGAAAGAGGGAAAATGGATTTAATGGGTGGAATTATTAAATGTAACTTGTGGCTAAAGGGTTTATTTAATGTAGCTTGGTAAGCTGACTTGTGGCTTGAAGGTTTATTTAATGTAACTTGCTAATGGCTGACTTGTTGCTTGGTTTGGTATAAGTATAGGGCTTTTTCATGCCATGATTCATTCATTCGAAGGAGGAGGAGTGAAGGTGGAGAGTAGTTGAAGAGAAATATTTTCTTGAGTGTGTAGATAGAGTGATTAATGTGAGGCATTTTACACTTGGATCTTGGATAAATTTTGAGAAGAGCTAGTAGTTGTAGCTTGGAAAATAAGGAGATTTCTTGGTGGGATTGCAAGCACAAGTTGAGATCTTCCTTAGAGGTTTCTACTAGAGTTGGGATTTGATTTTGAGGTATCTTGCGGAATTACTATTGTAATTGCTTATGTGTTTGGTTGTAATTCGAAAGGCCTTATAGTTGGGCATGTTGGATGTAAATCTAATAATTATATTATGAGAATAGACATTATTTTGGATTTAATTATCTGTGTTATTATTTATTTTTCCACTATTTGGTTATTTGCTGGGGGCTAGGACATATCCTTTGGGGATTCTCCTACCTTACACTACATCACATATCCAAGCCATAAATGTAACTTGTAAGTATAGACCACTTACACAACTGCATAACTTGTAGACCCAATAAGTGATCATACATAGTCAAATCAAATACTGATAACCATATCATCATGAGACCAATCTAAAATATAATTTTAGTATACAAGAAAATCAAACTCCAAATCTCTAAAACATACAATGTGATAAATTAACAATCCATAGTCAATATGTATAATAAATTATTTAGATAAATATAACATCTAATAAACCATGGTACAATAGTACCAAATTTGAGCCAATGTGTAGTGCTCTGCAATAGCTTTTTGTTGACTAGTAAAAGTCCACAATCTTGCTTTGTATGCCCAAATTATGCTCATATCTATGCTCAAAATAAATAACATCTACATTTTTGGCTCTTGAGACCTTAAAAAAATGAAAATTCATGGAACCAACCCTATACAAAGTTGTAATTCCCTAAAGTATCTTTCCAAAGACAATAAAAAGTCTAAAAGTTGATAGCTGGAGTGAAAATTACGGTTAGTTTACCAAGATAATTCTTTTACCATTTACAAGGAGATTTTTTTCCTATGATGAAAAATCTAATGACATTAAATTTGATAGTTGTCATGGGCTAAAACTAAAGAAGCTTTACATTTTCCCTCAACATGTCCAAACAAGGGCATATTATATATAAATGTTTTTTAAAAAAGGCCAACTCGGATCTAATGTTGATGTATATTTTTCCCTAGGATGTCATTTATGGAAGCTCCCCCCTAAAATCCTCATTTAAATAAAATATCCAAAAAACTCTTTTGACCAAAAACTTTCACATGCCTAAAATATTTTGACAACCCATCATAGCACCAAATCCAAAATCCTCTAATCTACAATAAACTACCTAATAAAATCCATATATCTTTCCCTTTCTTTTATCATTTCGTCTATTCCCCATGGATTCAATATATGCTTGCAATGACAAATCCATATCAGTAATACCACTTGCAAGGAAGCCTGCAATAAAAAACATTATTATTTCTAGATAACTCATAATAAATGAAAAATAAATAAGCAATTAAGATCCACATGCAAGAGAATACACAACATACCCAAGAAAATGTGACAGAAGATATACTCAAGAAAACCCTTACTGAGGGTAAAAACCCAACCTCAAAAAGCATCAATCACCATGTATTATTCAAGAAAATACCATTGCAATACAACCATGGAAGCCTTCAAAGAAACATTTGCAACCAACCAATCAATGTGAACATGCATGATTTGTCACATCACTTTCCATGCTTCCAACCTTCACAAATGCTCCCTTGGCTGACCTATCAAGCCTCATCTTGCTCAACTTTCCTTTTTGTCTTTTCTTCCCTTCTCATCTTGTCTCTACAAATACCCTTGTAGTTTCTCATATCTAGTAGCAAGGCCCACAAAACCACCAAGTGGTAAACTACATAAAGTATGTCCTACCTAACCCATTGACCCCACCTTTAATATTTGACATTTAATTTTTTTCCCTAATATTAAATAATTACATCAGATATTATCATAATGTTACAATACAACTCATCAAGTACATCTCATGGGAATATTTACATGCTACACATTCATTTAGGTCCTCCTAGGTGCAACATTACATAATATAAACAATGTTATGTAATGTCTACAACATGCATAATCTCAACATCCTCTATAGTAAGTCCTAGACAATTTCTTCTTATCACTAATTTTTGGTTTTGTAGGATGCAGTTACTAATATTTTCTTATAGGATTTGGGCATATGGAGTTTTCTATATCCTTTTTACAAGTTATGATTATATATTTTTACTTTATCTTCCATATGCATGTAGTGTTATATCTTGTTAAAGTGGCAGGTAAATGTACCATCTTAAATTGGATGAAATTCAATTTAAGACCTTTTAGCTCCTCTTTAGTTTTTTTTGTGTTTCATATTCACACCTTAGGAACCTACTTTACTTCTTTTCTCCTCTTTCTCCTATGTGAAATTGAGGTAGCACCTAGAACAAATCCTCCTTGATTTCTCTCCTTCACATATTCACTACATTAGGACCTAATCTATGAATTTTACTCTCTTTCTAGGAACTCAAATCTCTGATTAGATCTCTAGATGATAGTATTGCACACTTATTCCATCTTAAACACTTACTAATCTAGACTAGGTTAACCCATGTTGACTTGGTCTAGAGTAGGTTAACCTTGGTCAATTTCATCTAGACTACGTTGACCCATGTGGACCTAGTTCAAACTAGGGCAACCTAGGTCAGCCTAGTTTGAGGGTTTCTACTGATTTAGGGCTTAGAAATGTCTAACTCTATTGATAAAATTCCACTTGTGCGGTCATCTCTTTCTGAGTAATTTCAAAAAATTTACAATAAAAATGTCTCTAATCCCTCATTTGTAAATGAGAGGATCAAGGGTCAAGCACTTGTAGACATCCCAATCTAACTTAGAGTAATTGCAATGTGAAAGAAAGGGTTGGTTTCTTAATCTTCATTGCAAGTGAGGCTATTATTCTTTCTTAAGTATTCAAAGCCAAATATATCAAATATAGAGTTGCGAAGGGATGTCAAAGATGGTTAGAGTACTTTAGATTTGGGGGCTTGGTATGAGTCCTACATCACACTTTAGATCTAATTCTTTGTACCTTCATACATTTACAAAAAATTTACATGCATGCACATTTACATGCGATGGTTTCATTGATAGAGTAAATTCTTAGGGTCTAAGCATATTTAAATTCAAGATCTACAGATCTAAGGTACACACATAAACACATAAATACATCATTTTTCCTAATGACTATTCATGGGGGTGGAAATAACTAAAATGGGGGGTTTACTAAGGCAAAACCTTTTATAGCCACCCACACACACAAAACTTATTATAGATTTGCAAGATACCAGTGAGAGATTTATAGATCTAGAACCTACTTTTTGGGAGCTTTCTAGATAATTCAATTTTAGATCACTAGACTACGTCAATCTAGTTGTAAGATGTCTTACCAATCAACCTAGTCCTTCTATTTCCATTTTAGGGATTTTTTTGGTTTTGTTCCTTTCCTTATTCTATTATAAGATCTATGGTCAAAAGTTCATAAATAGTCAAGGTTGGGAGTTTTGAAGAACAATTACATCTCCCTCTTTTTGTTTCAAGGTAAGTACCCTTTCCTTTATTTTTCCTCTTAGCATACATCTACTTTCATATCTCTATTGGGATATCTATGTGCATTTAAGATCTATATTTGTCATATCTTTTCTACATTGCATGAAAAAGAACTTGATAGTGTACTTCCTTGACAAGCTTCTAGATTTTTTATTAGCATCCGCTTTTCCTCTTTGGGGTCTTGCTAATAAAATTTATGGTTTATTGAGGGTTATGCTTAGAAGCCCCTCTTTCTCTTGTATTGAATGGCTCAAGGAGAAATTGTTCAACATACTTAGTCATTTTTGCATTGTTTATCATTGTCATCATTTCCCCTCATAAAATTCCTACTTAATTGCATTACAATGAGATGTGGTGTTAGCACAATTACATCAATAATGAACCTCCCAAAATATAATGAAGTAAAGAAATCCTCCTTTATAGAGATGATTTGGCATTTTATATGTGGTGCAAGTACAATTGCCATTTTCTTAATTTTGAAAACTAGATGTTTGATTATGATTAATTACACAATTTAATATGAAGTAATAATAAAGTTAATACAAGTAGGACACGAGATCACTAAAAGATATAATCAATTACAAGTTCCAAAACATGCCAATAATGAAAAAATTCTAAAAGTACTATGTCTAGTCAAAATATATCCAAATTGACACTAGATCTAGAAAGTAGAAAATTAAAAAAAAGACATAGTTTAAAAAATAAAAATTAGCACCAAAAAATGTGTCTATATGAGCCCAAATGATTCCTCTAAAGTTGTCAAAATCAGGATTCATGATTTTCATAGAAAAAAAGGAATAAGAATCACAAATAACATGCACTATTGTGTAAATCACATAATTCTACCGCAAGACCAAAAATAATTCCTCAAAAATAGGAGTCTAGAATAGTGAGATATCATTGTTTGAAAATAACCTTTAAATTTTATTTTTCAATCATTATTGCGGTACCTAAAAAATTCAAATGGCTTTAGGTTTCACCTCATATTTTCAATTTGGATGAAACAAGAGCTGATTTAGGGGTTTTCTCAATTTGATACCAATATTTGATTTGCACTAGAATTGACCTACAATAAAATTCTCTCCAATGGCTATGCAATGAAATACTTCCTTGACTTTGATACCATGTAATAACTTTTCTAAGGAAAATAATGAAAATACCAAGATTCAAAATATCAATTAATAACACAAGAGAGATAAAATTATATGATCAAATGAATAATTTGATGTTGATCAAATGATAATGGGTAATTAGATGAATACATCATAGAAGTGCCTTGTATATAATGGCATCCAACTTGACTATGGGGTATACAAACAGATATGCATAACAACTAAGCACATGTCCTATAATGGTGGATTATCATCCATTTTCCATGAAAGTATGTGAACGAATGAGAATATAAGAATAGAAAGGTGTATCTCATAAAGGGACATTGTAGACAACATGTACTCAAATGAAATGTAAACTACTGTGTTGTTTACATGACAACTTGTATAAATATGAAAACTCCTAGGTGTCCACATAAAAACTAATATGAAAATACATTAGCTTAAGTAAACTTAAGTAAAGTACAAATAGTATATACTTATTTACATCAACAGATAGTTCCTTTTGTATCATGATCATTTTTGGGTGGGGTTTTCTCTAGTTATTTATAGATATTTCATTGTTTGACAATATTTCCTCTAGTCTTTTCCCCTTTTGCATGCTCTATTTCAATATTCCCTATTTTGAGCTTGTGTTAGGATAATTTTTATGGTGATTCTGACATTGGAAATAGAGAAAGAAAATGGGAAAAATGTCAAAAATCATGTTGGAAAAAGCTCAAAATTGAGCTTGTTGATATTCAAGTTGGTTGGAAAAAAGCTCAAAAAAAGTTCCTACCATGTTTTTCATCAAGAAGGAAATGACTCTTTAGCATGGAGATTCTAGTTGAATGAAAAGTAGTGTGTAGTCTAAGTTTGTTTTCTGTATTTTCTCAAATGAAATTGGCTATATGTTCTAGTTTCCTTTTATTTTGTGTTATATTTTTCTTTTATTCTAATTAAGCTAGTGGTTTCATTTTTCCTTGTATCCATGTGACAACTAGTTTGGGGGTTCTTCCTAACACTAAGGTTGGTGGAGGTGCATTATTAGATAAGCATCAAGTTTAGTATTGGTCATTTTCTTCTTATTTATGTTTATTATGGATGTGGAAGGCTCTCTTATAAAAGTTGATTTATTTCCTTTGCATACATAGAGGTTTTTGAAGTTAGGTAAGCCTTCTTATAATGATGTTTTTTTTTATGAAAGGTAGTTTTATAGTTTTATCCCCATTCTAGTGGTTTATCTCTTTATTCCATCTATTGAGGTAGATTCCCTTGTTATTCAAGTGGAAATGGGTTTTGAAACTTGGGATTGCATTTTTAGCCAAGGTGACGTTGGTTTTCATAGGTTAGTTCCTCTCAAAATTAAGTCTCATGGGGCATGGCATTTTTCCTCTCTTGATATCAGAGAGGCGGTCTCCTTTCATATTCAGGTTGAAAGGAGATGTTATGGGGGAAGGGAAGCTTGCATGGGTTTTTTGAATCATTGACCTTATGATGGCTCTACTATCACTTTGTTAGCATTAGTACCCTACTTTGTAAGTTTCTAAAAGTGTGTTGTTAATAGCTAGTTTTGGCACCTTCACTCTAAGTAGCTTGAAATGGCCTTTACAACTCCTAATGCTTCTTAGTTATTCCTTTGATAGTGTGGCCCTAGTGGCATCTTGAAGCCCTCGTAACTAAATATTTTATGATGAATTTGCATTCTTTGCAACATTTGGTTGTGTTTTTATAAAGCGACTACTCACTAATTGGTTTCTTATCCAATTGAAAAATATTTGAGTCATTTACAATGATATTTTTATCCTTATTGGTAATATTCAAAAATTGCTTAATTTAAAAACAAATATAGACTATAATTAGTTTAATATTTACCTAACATAATAATAAGTTAACTATTTTACTTCAATAAGTAATAATACACAACATATTCTTAGATATGATATAATGTTTGTTATAAACAAGTTAGTTTTGCACATATTTTGATTTACTCTAGTTAGTACATGAAGAAATTTTAAATAGTGTGATTTTATACAACTTTAGGTTCCATGCATTATTCAATTCACCTAATCCAAATATTTGGATTTATCTCACACTCATGTAGTTTACTTATTTTCATAAATATAGAGTCTATTTGTTTTAATTAACTCAATTTGAATTCTTTTTCAAATTGTTTCTTATTCACACTAATACAAAATCTAATTTGATCTACTTAACTAAACTTACATTTATAAGAAACTCTTTGAAAATTTGACCTTTAGATTAAGTTTAATACAATTTGTTAAGTAAACGAGTAATCAATATTTATCTCATAATAAATATTATAAAAAGTCTGACTATATTTTTAGATTTGATAGAATTTGTATGTTTGTGTCGTAACATGTGTACTATTATTTTATTTTAAGAAATTATTTATATATAATGATATTCAAAATTGTGTAATTTTATACAAATTTAGTTCACTTATACTATTGTATCCATTTAACCCATATTCTTTCATACTTCTCACATCTATATACTTTCTTATATCCATGCATTATTATACATATATTATATTCACTTATTTAATACTTTTATAATATTATTTTTCCATATAAATAAAAGAATCTAATAATATTATCTCAGCAACAAAATCTAAATTATTTATGAAAATCTTTCAAATCTTGCCTTACGCAAGTAATTTTTCATAAATATGGTATCAGAATTATCACGAAGAATATAATAAGATGGGTCATTATGTTAATGAAGAATGATTTAATCATATTAGACAAAGTAAAAATTGGATGATGATATTGTATTAGCCCTAACACAAGGAATACAATAAGATGCATCATTATCCTGATGAATAAAAGAATGTGGAGCACAAGGGCCACACTTGCCTTGCAAACGTACGTTCGAGCATTGTATTCCTTAGAGACTAGTGACAACTTTTTAATTATAGATAAGGAAAAGCGTAGGCATACCATATCCACCAAAAACAACTCAAACCAAAAGGTAAAGTACAAATATTCCATCTTTCATAAAAGTTTATAAAACAACATTCTCAAAGACCTAATAGTGCAGAAGGAGTTCCATCATGTTATATTAAACAAGTTTTTCCTATATTGTTGGTATCTTGTATGGAGATTTCATCAGTTCTCAATTTGCTGCTACTGAAAATGTCTAAGAAATTATTAGAATAGAATTGTACAAACAGCTTATTATAGCCCATTGTTTTAGAAACCTACACAAACTATTTGCCCACCACCTCCTGCTATTTAAAGAAAGAGGGACAAAGGCATAATGAATCTTATCAAAAGCTGATCCTTGAGAAATTATTGCAGAATTATAATAATATTGTACCAAACTAAACAATTCTGGTTGACTTTTACAATTAAAAAATGCTGAAAAATAACATCAGCCATCACCTTCCATGAAAGCACATATTTGTTTTTCTTTGGGGCGCTTTTATTCCTTTTCTTTGAAAGCCTACTTTCGACTATGATAGACAAATCACATATTTTTATAATAACTCTTTTATCTTGTCAGGTTAGATTGAAATGCTTTCCTTTTTGTTTCTGATCTCTTTCTGCGATATTAATGGAGTTATTATTCCTTTACTTTAACATGCAAGACACCACAGTAAAGATCCAAGATAAACCGATTGTCCTATATCTCAATGAAAAGATAAAACAATATCAAATCAAGTTAACCTCAACCATAATTATGTAATTGGATTAGATTACATAATTCATCCATCATCAATCATCAATGATCAAATATTCTTTAATTAATCATCCTAATTATTTAATCAAATCAAACTAAAAAACAAACATGTCTAGTGATACTAATTAATTTATGTACCATCTCACTCAACTACAAAATGAAAAAGAAGCTAATCCCCACCAACCAAATCAAAGTACAAGGGTCACTCAACTTGCATTCTCTAAGACTTATTGTGAATCTATCTAAACCATTCAATCTAATCTCAACTATTTCACTCCAAGAAGAAATCTATACAATAAACCTCTCCTCAATCCATTTCATATCTATAGCATTGGAGTAATGTGAAGCCACTTGTTTACATCTAGATCAGTTCTTCAACTGTCGTTCATGAATTCTTTACTCTACATCTAGTTATCAACTTGTCTTGCTTGCATATATGCATATGCATATTTGATTGAGTCTTCAATTTTATAGATGACTAGTCACTAATCTAGGCACAATTATGAAAAATACTAATAAAAAGATCAAACTTTTTATAGTAACCAATGCTATGCTCTTCATTAATTATTTATTCCATTTGGCTGATTTTCAGTACTAATCCCTAAAATCATTGATACATCAATCTATTTACACACACACACACATATTTGTGTGTGTATGTGTCTATGTGGACATATGTATCTATACATATACATATATGTGTGTGTGTACATACATACATACATATACATGTGTGTGTGTGTGCGCGCGCGCGTGTGTGTGTTTGTGTATATGTGTGTATGCATGTATGTATGTATATATATTTGCATACATACATATATGTATCTACACACACACACACACCTATATATCTATATTGATTTTCTTATATGCATATATACACACGTATATGTAAGCAAACTATGTCAATGTAAAGTACACTGAGATAAAAAAAAGGATATATCAATATCATTGAGTCTCAAGATATCATTTACACAATCATAATATACAATATCTATTGACAATATGGCTAACTAGGATGAGTAAGGGTTGTCATTTATGGCAACATATATCTCAAGATGAGATGAGAAAATGTACAAATGAAGACCGTACAATCTGAGATAAAAAAATTGCCAAAGTGTTAGACAATTTAAATATCAATACAAAGATAGTTTTTGATATTGCAAAGTCTATAGTGAGAGTCGACACGTGCACATTTAAGGAAAGGTAGTATAACGTGTCTTGATGGCATGGTCAAGAGGGCAATTTAGTACAATTAGTACGGAATAAGTGACATGTCAAATAACAGTAAGGGCAGTGAATAGAATAGAACAAGTTTAACATTACAAAGTTAATTGTGGGTTGAGGAATTATTTTGGGAACAAAATAATTTCTTAACTTATTGGGGACACATCCTAGATGTTAACTATAAGTTTGCATGGGCTAATTTTGTATAGAACCAAACATGTAGAAGCATCAAGATAACTAGACAAAGTTTTGTAAAAGAGAAAGATATAAGTAAGAAATCATTACTTGCGAATTAGTATGGTGTCAATGTGAGCTATATCATGTGAATGCAAACTATGTATGCAATATGAAAACTTATGTGAAGGATATATGATGCAAGTTTAGATGTAAGATAATAGATATGTAAAGTACATCCATCAACAATAAAGAGGCTATTGCATATATCTCATTTTTTTAAGGAACTGAATTGTATAATTACATGTTAGCATAGTGGGATATTTTGGCATACATTTGTAATTGTATTACCAACTCCTAATAATGTTGAGGATTTTAATAGAGCCAAGTCCTCTAACAAAGATTCTGACAGCCTATGTATTTCATAGACCCCTAAAAGGGTCAATATTCTTAACTTGATTCTTTTAATAGTGGATCATTTTGTGGGTACTATCGCCACTGGAGTTTTCCCTTGGCTAGGGTCTCTATGATTTTATGAGTTCTTTTTGTGTATAGATTTATTACATGTTCATAATTATTGGTTTAATTTCATATTCATGTTGTAAACTAATTAATAATATCCAGTTGTGGGAAAAAGTTTGTAGAATACAAATTCACCACCCTCCCCCCCTGCTACCCCCCTCTTAGTATTATCTATTTCTAACAATTGGTAGTAGAGATCAGTTACTTAGAAGAGGCTTAACAACTTGATTCAGATCCCTATGGATATGGAACAATTAAAGAGTAATATTGAACAAGCCATTAAACAAATTTACCTTCTTACAAAAGGAAGAGACAACTTGAAAGAAAGGTATGAAGATGCAAAGGATTACATTAGTAAATTAAAAGATAAGATTGATCATCTCAAATCTAGAAAAGATCCTAGAGAGAAGACTAGTGATAGTGATGAGGTAGCAACCCTTAAGAAAGAAAATGAGATTTTGAAACATGAGTTGAAGATTTTTTAAATAAAATTAAATTTGAAGAAAGATGATAGAAAAATTGAACCAGATCCAAAGTGTGAGAGTGCATATTTAAGTTCTCATCTGACTAAAGTGACATTTAAACTAGATTCTATTAGAATAGAGCATGCAAAAGAAGAGAAGTACAATATCATTGTGAAAGGAGAACTCACCGAGGCTGACTAATAGTTAGCAACTCTATATTTGAGTAGTGAGAAAATTGATGAACAACTATTCTATTAGAGATCTTCTTATGATAAGAAAGGCCTTGGATATCTTATTGGAGAAATGTAATGAAGAAAATTGAATTTAGAAAAGAACCAGATCTAGTTGTTCAAACCTTTGAACCTAAGGGTAATGATCAGAATAGGATTGAGCCAAAATTATATACAAAAGTACCTAAAGAATTTGAGCAAGTAAACCAACCTAAAAAATGTGATGAACCCAAACAAATAGATGAAGTTGAACAACCTAAATAAGTTAGACATGAATTTAGAGGTAGATTTTTTATATACAATGAAGTTGGTCATATGAATAGAATTTGTATTGGTAAGTCTTTCAAACCTATTAATAATTTCTATTTTTTATAATTGTCATAGTTTTGGACACAAAGTAGTAGATTGTAAGAAACCTAAGTTTGATAGTAATAAGGGAAATAGTAGAATGTTTAGGGATACTAACCCTATAGGTAATGAAAGGAGATCCTCAAGAGGATCCAATGATGTAGAAAGAACTAATGGAACAAGAAGAAATATTGTTTGTTATAAGTGTAAAAAAATTGGATACTTTGCAAGGAATTACAGAGCAATAGTCAATTAGAATGGATCGAATTGGAGAAGGAATGCACCAATATGTGAGTTATGTAATATCTTTGGACATATAGAAAGATTTTGCAGAATGAATAGAAGGAACTTCAACAAGAACACAAACTAAAGAAGAAAAAACAAAGGAAATGACAAAAGAGATGATATTAGTAATAATAGTCAGAAGGAGGCACTTTAATAGCATTTTGAAGTGTTTAAAGAAGTGTTTATGAAGGAAAATGATCCATCAAGTCCACATGTGGTCTTAGAATAACAAATATGCACCTGATGAGAGATTGAAATGAGCCATTGTGTGTGATTCATCTTACTTGAGTTAGAAACATTTTTTTAATTAATGATAGAGAATCACAAAGATGGAACATAAGTTAGAAGTTGTGACATTAAAAAAAGTTTAAGAAGATCAAAAGGAAGGTTTGGTTAAGAGTGAAACTTATTTGGAGATTATACATGAAGTCATACAAATGAAATTAAGTTTACTGGTTAACAAAAAGTCACTTTTAAAATTGGATAGATACACAATCAATGTGAAGTTCAATTTGAAAAGATTTAAGGGATGCAAATAAGATTTTGAGTACCATTCAATTGTTTGAAAGATAAAGAGGTAATTGAGAGCAATTTGATAATAAAGAAAAGGAAATTTTGAAGCATTCATAGTGTGAAGTAAAAAAAGCCCTATTTACATGAATTTCAAGTATTTTACGAAGTTTCTTGAAGTATATGAATCCATTGAAATGGAGAATCCTACTATGTGTGATGTAAGTGAGAGGTTCAAGTACATGTTTAAGAAACACTCATTCATATATAAAGTACATGATCCCCTAAGAGCATTTTCAAATGTTTTGGAAAATGTATTGTATGTAGAAGATATCATGTATATATGGGAGGAAATGACATTCATAAGGACTTAGACCTAGTTTGCAATAGAGACTTATCCTTTAAACAAGAGGTCACACACTTTAAGGAGTTAAACATAGTGATCTATATATTTCATACTAATTTTGACAATCACGAGTGGAGCAAAATTATCCTAAGCCAAATCCATGAAGGAATATTCTGGGTTGGAGGTATCCTCACCACAATTGACACTCACATGATACATAAACTAACAAGATTGAGAAATCAAGGTACTAATCCAGTTAGTGAGAAGAATGTTAAGATAATAGTAGAAACCAATTTGAAGACTAAATTAGATGGAAGGAACATGAGGATGGCCTTATAAGTGTAACTAATGTAAGACTAATCAGTAGGATTACTGGCTACAAAATGAACCATGGTTCTAGGTTGAACTCAGTACCTAAGTACTAGATTTATCTATGCAACATACCTTATGGTAGAAAAGAAAGAGAAAGTTAACATGTGCAAGATAGTAAGGCATAAACTCTTGGATAATATAGAGAAATTGAAGAAGACAAGGAGTTCATTGTCTAGGTTTGAACCATTATTGGCATTCCTATTCTTCTAGGTAGTTAGGTAGTTTCCTTGTATGCCTGATAGACAATGGGATAACAATCAGTGCACCATGAGCTTGGTGACTTACTACTGTAGAAAGAAATCAAAGGAGAGGATAGTATATGATATAAAAAAAATGATGAAAAGTTTCCAAGCAGTAATGAAAAAAATATTCAACATCCCTCCATCACTAGTGGAGAAGTACAAAAATGATATTTGTTTCATGGTTGAAATTGATGTCACATGTATGGAAGTAGTTGAACCCAGAGTCAAATTCATAAACCCTATTAGATATAAAATGAATGAAGATGTGATTGAAGGGTAAGCTAAAATCATACTTGAACTAGAGAAGGACAAGGATAGTCCTAGATGGGGAGTATATGAGGAAAAGATGAGAGAAGTTTGTAGTGATCTCTATAGAAAATATATTAAGAAGAAGTTAGAAAAGAAAATAGAAGCCATCTTAAAGGAATCTGGTATGATGAGAGAAATATTCAATGATATCAAAGGGATTTGCTTAGAAATGAAGGAAACTAGACATTTAGAGATATTATTAGCCACACCCCTTACAGAAGTAGGACCTTCTCAAGGAGTTACTATAGCAGAGTCAACTTCATATTTAACTATTATAACTTCTATCACACTTGCACAAATGCAACCTATCACAATTCAAAGGAAAAAAAATAGTGAAGAAGTGTAGATAGTTGAGTAGAACTCTATCACTCTTTGACAACAAGGAAATTAGAAAAACTTACCAAAGTTAGAAATGAACCTACAGAGCTCCCTAGTAGAAAGAGAATCAAATAGCAAGAAAGTGGACCAATAAAGAGAATAAATCCTCTAAAAATTGTTGAATTAAACTTAGAGGAATTAGAGGATGAAGAAGAAACTAAGGACATAACTACAAAGAAGGTACTAGAAGAAGTGAAGACCCTATCTAGAAAGAAGCCTTAGAATCCAAAAGTAGAGATTTAAATATGCAAATAATTAATTATGCCTTTTTTTTATTAAATTAAATAAATATTATAATTTATACAACAAAATGGATATAATTCAATTAAAAAATGCAGTAGTAAGGAATATGGCTCTAGGAACAAAATGTTTGAAAACATACAAAAAATATCAAAATATTTGTATAATAGATTGGTCAATTGAAGGAGAAGAGTCATAGAAGAAGGCAACACAATTAGAGAAAACTTGGTAAGGAAACTTTGAGAAGTTAATACTGATGGTGACATAAATGGGATAATGAGGGGTATTAATAGCTTATTAGGAAAGAAAAGAAGATCTATTATTTTGATGGGAGGAAACTATGAAGAAGTTAATAAGGAGATACATAAAGTCATTGTCAAGTATATGACCTCTATGCCTAAGGTCACAAAGAAGATTGCTTCATTAGGGGGAGTAATCCCTATGTTTGTTGAGAAGAGTGTACTAGAATAAACTATATAATGAGTAAAGGATACTCAAATGATAGATCTATCTTTTCATATATCTATTGGGACCAATACAATGCAAGTTGGTAACACTAAGATGACTCGTAAAAGTCATAGAAAATCTTGTTAATGATCTTGGGCCAAATGTTGTTGGCAATATTATTGAATACTATAGTTCTAATGAAGAAGAGGAGAAAAGAATGAGTGAACAAGAAGTGAAGAAGAAAAAGGAAAGTAGAGAAAAAGAAAGAAGTATCTAAAGAAGAAGAAATAAAGAAAAGAAAAGAATTTTGAAAAAAAAAGAATTAGAAAGAAGAAGAAAGAAAGAAAAGACAAGAAGAACAAAAGAAAAAGAAATAAGAGGAAAAGAAGGAAAAGAAAAGAAAATAAAGAATGAAGAAAATGAAAGGAAGAAAAGGGAAGAAGAAACAAATAAAAGAATAAAGGAAGAAGAAGAGAAGAAGAGAATGATGGAAGAAGAGAAGACAGGAGGAGAAGAGAAAAGATAAAATGAAGAAAAGGAGAAAATGAAACAAAGTTGAAAGGTTTTGATGCAAGAAATTGCATTCCAACCATAGCTCAAATAGTTCATGTCACAAAGGTTGACAAAGTAATCTTTTAGTATGAGGTAGATGAGCTATTTCTCACACCTGTGACAAATAAATTACCATTGATTCCCACATTCCTAGTAGTGTCAGATGATGATGATGGCTAGAAAGGTCTTGTATCTTCATCGAGAAAGTTGTTGGAAAAGAACAAGATAGTAAAATCATTTGAAAGAACTTTGGGAGAAGTATTAGACAAAATGTAAAATATGGTAACATCCAAGGTGACAAGACTCAATTTATAGAAAAATACAAATGATATGGTAAAGATATTTGATGAAGAAGTCACCATACTATTAGACATTACATTGGTATAGGCACAGACAAGCCATAATGCACAATTGTTTGACAATTTGCACAATGCAATGATTTTTAAAACATTGGATGTTTGTGTGAAGGAATTGAGAATTTGTCTCATAGAAGGAAAGAAGTTGTATAGACAAGGCATTATGTAGTGCCTCTCCCATTTAATTTATGTAAGTCATCTTGGTGGATGTAACCTTGATGATCTTGCTTGCTAAGCGATCATGATTGGGACCATGAGTGCTCTATGCCCTTGAGGTGGTTGGATTTATGCTACTATATCAATTGCTTTGATTATGCTTATGGATGATTTATGAGATTATGATGTGTTTCATGGTTCACTTAGGTTTTTGCCAGTAGTTACTAGGATGGATGTGGTATCATGATGATGTTTCATTATTACCTTGAGATGTGAGCAGAGATTGCATTATGTACTATTACTCTACTACACTGGACTAGGTTCTTGTAGCAGTGGTTAGTCATGTTTATGACTATGTTAGCTTATGTGTTTTATGTGGCCTTTTAATGTTGTTCAAAAAACCATTATTAAATTATTAAATAATTAGAAATGGATTGTCCCTATTGATTCATTGGTTATGTGTTGGGGATATTAACCTTGTTATATTTTGATCTGAGAGATACTTGTTACTCATGTTATGTTTTACATTTGAGATGACCTGAAGGTCAGATGTTATACTCTGATTTCAGTATCATAGATGTTAGAATACTATGATGTTCAATCGATCATATTTGTGTGATGATGCCATATTTAGATGTTAGTATGTTTTATGATGATATTTGGTTATCCAATATTTGGACATATCTCTGATTATGTTATCTAATGAATTTAATGCTATGGTTATTTACTTCATGCTTGCTTCATTATGGTATATGCAAGTGTGATTGATATAAATAAATTATTTCAGTATAATTAAAAAAATGGTTAAATTAGGTGATTTAATAAATTTATTGCTTTGGCTAAGTTATTATATGTAATTGCACTTGATAGTGTATTTCAGGAATTATATCCCTAGATTTAGCACATGGAGTTAGTGATTCAGTTGTTCATATTTTACTAATGTTGTCCCTATATAGTCAACATGTCTTATTTAATTATTTAATCAAGCCTTTTGATCATTTGATAGATTGTGACTCATTTGCATTATGTGATTAGACCGGTGAACATGTTTGTGCATTTAGAGGTTTGCATTGTCACGAAAGTTGTTAAGAAAATTTATGCAATTTTGGGTTTTCAGGCTTTTTATTTTTATTTTTAAATTTTTTTTAGCCTTTCCATATATGAATTCCAATTATTTAGAATAGCCTATTTTTGTTTGGGTTGATTAAGGATTTAACTAAGGGGTATGTGCAAGATCATGGTGTACCAAACTATGGCCTTAAGTGGCAGTGAAAAATCAGCAAATCAGGTTTATGTCAACTTGATACATTATTTTGAAGTGGTTATGGAATTTATATCAAAAAGTTGTAAGAAAATAATTTGTAGAAAATTGAATGTAGTTTTTAAACTACTAGGCCTTATCAGGAGAAAAAAATAATTGATTGGTCAAAAGTTTGAATTTTAATGCAGTACTAAGAAAATTTCAGGGTGAAAATAAAAAGTAGGTGTATGTCTGACCACCTTAATCAAAATCAAATCATAATATTTTTTTAATATAATTATAGATATGAAAACTAGACTCATGCCCGGATGTGACGCATATTTTTTGATATTTTTATTCCAAATAAATAATTAAATATGAATTTTCTACCAAAACTTTTTTGGATTAAAAAAAGTCTCGTGTCTGACCACCCTAACTAATAGAAAATTTGATCAAATTTTTCTTTTTTTGTTTTTTTGTTATACTAGGTGAAGTATAGAATGTGACACAACTTTTAGATTTAAAAAATGTTATACCGTATGAAAGTTATAGCTATTTTTCATTCAGTATGTCAATCAACACTTTACAATAATCTTCACTGATAATTAACTAATAAATACTTATCGAACTCAGAATTTGACAGAAATTATATTGATGGAATCTAGAGAGCGATATTAAAAAACTCATTTCGTTTCATTCAATTTCAATCAAAATAACATTGTCAGACGGCTACCCGAAGTCTGAGTATTACTAAAACTCTCTATAAATACGTCTTTGGGGTTGACCGGGCAGGCTTGGTAAATACCAAGCCTGATCGGATATCCGATTTGACATCGGATATCCGATATGGCTCAGTAGTCAAATTCCAAAAATCTTCAAATTTTGGAGGGAAATTCGATTTAAACGTTCTAATTTTTTATTTTTAAATTATTTCACTTATATTAATATGTAAAGGCATATTTTAATATATTATATATATATATATATAATAACGTAATGTAAACATACAAGATATAATCTAGTAATATATAATAATATCTTATGTTAATCTTATTACAATCTATAAATATAATATATATTATTATAATTTTTACTAAATATAATAACGTAATTTATATATATATATATAAAATACGTATTATATATTATTATATTAATATGTATAATAATATAATATTTATATAACAATGTAATATTTTTATTAAATATAATATATATTATAAATATTATTTTATTAATATGTATGTTATTAATATATTTATATAATAACGTAATATTTTTATTAAATATAATAATGTAATATGTATATATATATATATATATATATTATATTGATATGTATATTATTAATATATATGTATATTATTAATATATAAGAGTCAAAGGGGGTCATAGGGCGACCTATAACCCTCTTTGACCCATTAAACGATGATATATGTCTCTAGGGGTCCTAGGACCCCTAGGGACATATGTCGTCCTTTAATGGGTCAAAAGGGGTCCCTTTGACCAATTAAATGACGACATATGTCCTTAGGACCCCCAGGGACATAGCCAAATCATTCATATCGGTCAAAGGGGGTCATAGGGTGACCTATGACCCCTTTGAACCATTAAACGACAACATATGTCTCTAGGGGTCCTAAGACCCCTAGGGACATATTTGAATGGGTATTATGGGTCAAAAGGGGTCATAGGGTGACCTATGATCCTCTTTGACCCATTAAATGATGACATATGTCCCTAGGGGTCCTAGGACCCCTAGGGACATACTCGAATCGTTCATATGGGTCAAAGGGGGTCATAGGGTGACCTATGACCCCTTTGACTCATATGAACGATTCGACTATGTCCCTGGGGGTAAATGTTGACATATGTCCCTAGGGGTCCTAGGACCCCCAAGGACATAGTCGAATCATTCATATGGGTCAAAGGGGGTCATAGGTCACACTATGACCCCCTTTGACCCATTAAACGACGACATATGTCCCTAGGGGTCCTAGGACCTCTAGGGACATATTCGAATGGGTAATATGGGTCAAAGGGGGTCATAGGGTGACCTATGACCCTCTTTGACCCATTAAACGATGACATATGTCCCTAGGGGTCCTAGGACCCCTAGGGACATATTCCAATCGTTCATATGGGTCAAAGGGGGTCATAGGGTGACCTATGACCCTTTTTGACCCATTAAATAACGATATATGTCTCTAGGGGTCCCAGGACCCCTAGGGACATATTCGAATGGGTAATATGGGTCAAAGGGGGTCATAGGGTGACCTATGACCCTCTCTGACTCATTAAATGATGACATATTTCTCTAGGGGTCCTTGGACCCCTAGGGACATATTTGAATTGTTCATATAGGTCAAAGGGGGTCATAGGTTGACTTATGACCCCCTTTGACCCATTAAACGACGACATATGTCCCTAGGGGTCCTAGGACCCCTAGGGACATATTCGAATGGGTAATATGGGTCAAATGGACCCATTAAATGACGACATATGTCCCTAGGGGTCCTCAGACCCTTAGGGACATATTTGAATCATTCATATGGGTCAAAGAGGATCATAGGGTGATCTATGACCCTCTTTGACCCATTAAACGACGACATATGTCCCTAGGGGTCCTCGGACCCCTAGGGACATATTCAAATCGTTCATATGGATCAAAGGGGGTCATAGGGTGACCTATGACCCTCTTTGACCCATTAAATGATGACATATGTCCTAGGACCCCTAGGGATATATTTGAATTGTATATAAGGGTCAAACGGGGTCATAGGGTGACCTATGACCCTCTTGACCCATTAAACGACGATATATGTCTCTAGGGGTCCTAGGACCCCTAGGGACATATTCGAATGGGTAATATGGGTCAAAGGGGGTCATAGGGTGACCTATGACCCTCTTTGACCCATTAAACGATGACATATGTCTCTAGGGGTCCTTGGACCCCAAAAGACATATTTGAATAGGTAATATGGGTCAAAGGGGGTCATAATTAAACGAAGACATATGTTTCTAAGGGTCCTAGGACCTTAGGGACATATTCGAATTGTTCATATACCTTATGACCCCCTTTGACCCATTAAACGACGACATATGTCCCTAAGGGTCTTAGGACCCCTAGGGACATATTTGAATGGGCAATATGGGTCAAATGGGGTCATAGGGTAACCTATGACCCTCTTCGACTCATTAAATGATGACATATGTCTCTAGAGGTCCAAGGACCCCTAGGGACATATTCGAATTGTTCATATGGGTCAAAGGGGGTCATAGGGTGACCTATGACCCTCTTGACCCATTAAACGATGATATATATCTCTAGGGGTCTTAGGACCCCTAGGGACATATTCAAATGGGTAATATGGGTCAAAGGTGGTCATAGGGTGACCTATGACCCTCTTTGACCCATTAAACGATGACATATGTCCCTAGGGGTCCTAGGACACTAGGGACATATTCGAATCGTTCATATGGGTCAAAGGGGTTCATAGGGTGACTTATGACCCCCTTTGACTCATTAAACGACGACATATGTCCCTAGGGGTCCAAGGACCCCTAGGGACATATTTGAATCATTCATATGAGTCAAACGGGGTCGTAGGGTGACCTATGACCCCCTTTTACCCATTAAACAATGACATATGTCCCTAGGGGTCCTAGGACCCCTAAGGACATATTCGAATGGGTAATATGGGTCAAATGGGGTCATAGGGTAACCTATGACCCTCTTTGACCCATTAAATGATGACATATGTCTCTAGGAGTCCTAGGACCCTTAGGGACATATTCGAATCGTTCATATGGGTCAAAAGGGGTCATAGGGTGACCTATGACCCTCTTGACCCATTAAATGACGATATATGTCTCTAGGGTTCCTAGGACGCCTAGGGACATATTCGAATGGGTAATATGGGTCAATGGGGGTCATAGGGTGACCTATGACCCTGTTTGACCCATTAAACGACGACATATTCGAATGGGTAATATGGGTCAAAGGGGGTCATAGGGTGCCCTATGACCCTCTTTGACCCATTAAATGAAGACATATGTCCCTAGGGGTCCTAGGAGGCTAGGGACATATTCGAATGGTTCATATGGGTCAAAGGGGGTCATAGGGTCACCTATGACCCCCTTTGACCCATTAAATGATGACATATGTCCCTAGGGGTCCTAGGACCCCTAGGGACATATTTGAATCGTTCATATGAGTCAAAGGGGGTCATAGGGTGACCTATGACCCCCTTTGACCTATTAAACGATGACATATGTCCCTAGGGGTCCTAGTACCCCTAGGGACATATTCGAATGGGTAATATGGGTCAAATGGGGTCATGGGGTAACCTATGACCCTTTTTGACCCATTAAACGATGACATATGTCTCTAGGGGTCCTAGGACCCCTAGGGACATATTCGAATCGTTCATATGGGTCAAAGGGGGTCATAGGGTGACCTATGACCCTCTTGACCCATTAAACGATGATATATGTCTCCAGGGGTCCTCGAACCCCTAGGGACATATTCGAATGGGTAATATGGGTCAAAGGGTGTCATAGGGTGACCTATGACCGTCTTTGACCCATTAAACGATGACATATGTCCCTAAGGGTCCTAGGACCCCTAGGGGCATATTTGAATGGGTAATATGGGTCAAATGGGGTCATAGTGACACATTAAACGATGACATATGTCCCTAGGGGTCCTAGGACCCCTAGGAACATATTCGAATCGTTCATATGGGTCAAAGGGTGTCATAAGGTGACCTATGACCCTTTTGACGCATTAAATGATGATATATGTCTCTAGGGGTCCTAAGAACCCTAAGGACATATTCGAATGGGTAATATGGGTCAAAGGGTGTCATAGGGTGACCTGTGACCCTCTTTGACCCATTAAACAAGGACATATGTCACTAGAGATCCTCGGACCCCAAGGGACATATTCGAATGGGTAATATGGGTCAAATGGGGTCATAGGGTGTCCTATGACCCTTTTTGACCCATTAAACGATGACATATGTCCCTAGGGGTCCTAGGACCCTAAGGACATATTCCAATCGTTCATATGGGTCAAAGGGGGTCATAGGGTGACCTATGACCCTCTTTGACCCATTAAACGACAACATATGTCCCTAGGGGTCCTAGGACCCCTAAGGACATATTTGAATCGTTCATATGAGTCAAAGGGGGTCATACGGTGACCTATGACCCCCTTTGATGCATTAAACGACGACATATGTCCTTAGGGGTCCTAGGACCCCTAGGGACATATTCGAATGGGTAATATGGGTCAAATGGGGTCATAGGGTAACCTATGACCATTTTTGACCCTTTAAATGACGACATATGTCTCTAGGGGTCGTAGGACCCCTAGAGACATATTCGAATCGTACATATGGATCAAAGGGGGTCATAGGGTGACCTATGACCCTCTTTGATCCATTAAACGATGATATATGTCTCTTGGGGTCCTCGAAATCCTAAGGACATATTCGAATGGGTAATATGGGTCAAAGGGGGTCATAGGGTGACGTATGACCCTCTTTGACTCATTAAACGACGACATATGTCCCTAAGGGTCCTAGGACCCCTAGGGACATATTCGAATGGGTAATATGGGTCAAAGGGGGTCATAGGTACCCATTAAATGATGACATATGTCTCTAGGGGTCCTAGGACCCCTAGGGACATATTCGAATAGGTATTATGGGTCAAAGGGGGTCATAGGGTGACCTATGACCCTCTTTGACCCATTAAATGACGACATATGTCCCTAGGGGTCCTCGGACCCCAAGGGACATATTCGAATGGGTAATATGAGTCAAATGGGGTCATAGGGTGATCTATGACCCTCTTTGACCCATTAAACGATGACATATGTCCCTAGGGTTCCTAGGACCCTAGGGACATATTCCAATCGTTTATATGGGTCAAAGGGTGTCATAGGTCACTTTGACCCATTAAGCGACAACATATGTCCCTAGGGGTCCTAGGACCCCTAGGAACATATTTGAATCGTTCATATGAGTCAAAGGGCGTCATAGGGTGACCTATGACCCCCTTTGACCCATTAAACGACGACATATGTCTCTAGGGGTCCTAGGACCCTTAGGGACATATTCGAATGGGTATTACGGGTCAAAGGGGGTCATATGGTGACCTATGACCCTCTTTGACCCATTAAATATGACATATGTCCGTAGGGGTCCTTGGACCCCAAGGGACATATTCGAATGGGTAATATGGGTCAGAGGGGGTCATAGGGTGACCTATGACCCTCTTTGACCCATTAAATGATGACATATGTCCCTAGGGGTCCTAGGACCCCTAGGGACATATTTGAATTGTTGATATGAGTCAAAGGGGGTCATAGGGTGACCTATGACCCCCTTTGATCCATTAAACGACGACGTATGTCCCTAGGGGTCCTAGGACCCCTAGGGACATAGTCGAGTCGTTCATAAGGGTCAAAGGGAGTCATAGGGTGACCTATGACCCCCTTTGACCCATTAAATTACGACCCTCTTTGTATTATATTTTAATATATTAATATGTATAATAATATAATATATATATATAACAACGTAATACTTTTATTAAATATAATATATATTATAAATATTATTATATTAATATATATGTTATTAATATATCTATATAATAACGTAATATTTTAGTATATATAACGTAATATTTTAGGATATACTATTTATACTATTTTAGAATAATTATTATAATATAAATAAACACTAAATATTAATATTATTATATGTATAGTAATAATAATTATACTATTATAGCTATAATAATAATATATATTAATACTATATATTGTAGCTTAATATAAATAAACACTATATATTTACACTATTATATCTATATTAATAATATTAATACTATTATAGGTATAATAATAATATTGATACTATAGGTATATTAATACTATTTTATATTAATATTATTGATATTTTATACTAATACTAATATACTATTAACTTAGTTATAAATTAAAGTCGTTTGCCTCCAAATATTTTTATAATATTAATATTATTGTGGCAAAGGAGGGAAACCTTAGCAAGTTTCCCCCCCAAAAGTGCTTATCCTAGATCGGATATCCGATCTATTATCGGATATCCGATTATACTGGCATCAATTTCAAATATTTGATTGTCCCTACAAACCCGACAACATTACTTTTTTACCTCTTTTTTCACAGGATTTGTAAAAAGTCATGTTTTGGGGCCCAACCAATCAAAAAGAATTCGAAAATATAACCTTAGGTGTTCGAATTTGTCATCTGAATGGGGAGCAACAGTCATCGAAAGAATAAACGTAAAAGGAAGATATCCAATGAAGACATTGCAGCATATAGGGAAAAGGACAAAATGAAACACCGAAAAAAAAGACAAGGTATGCTAAATATCAATCAAGTTGACGATGAATTAATAGAAGGTGAAATCATAGAGTCAGATAATGAAAATGTACAGTAGGGGAATGAAAATGTACCTATTGAAAATGATAATGTGAAAATTGAAAATGTAGAGATTGAAAATTTTTAAGAAGAAATGCCACCAAGTCATAATCCAAATTGCATAATTGACCATGTCGAAGATGACAATGCACATGAACTTAATGCACAAGAACCTTACATATCTCCTAATTATAATCGACATGAAGGTTCTAAAACACTAAAATGGATAATTGAAATTGATGAAACGATTATGACTAGTTTGGAAGAAAAAAAAATCAGAAAGAACCATTCGGTTATGGGCTTCAAGACTATATCAGATGTTTTTCGGCAACAAGACAGTGGTAGAGCAATGTCAGCTTTTCATGCACTTATTAAAGATGCAAAAGATGAGACCTATGCTTTCCAAATTGAAAATTCGTGTCAATAAAAAGTTGGAAAGAAATGCCATTATTGTGAAGAATCTTTTCAGTGCTCTCAATAGCGTTGAGAAAAATAGCAGAGAGAAGGATAATAGAGCTACTCGAAGGGTTATTACAACCTCTTTGGTAAGTCATCATTTGAGAAAGGGTAGATATATGAGACAAACTTGTATTGATTTGAATCTAAATTGTACTACTTTGAGAAGAGCACTTAGTTGACGAGAGAAAATTGATGATCCTCTTCAAAATGAAACATGGGCATTTGGTGGGAGACTTCCACGTTTTGATAAGAAGCTATCCGACGATGTGAAGGAAGAAATTATACAATTTTGGAAGTCTAACTCACGAGTATCACCCAATGCTAAAGATGTCTTAAAGTTGAGAATTGGCATCACAGACCGCACGCCACATCCTAAACACTATTTGGAGGTAAGTCAAACTATGTTGTTTAAACAATTTAGAGAGAGTCATCCAAGTGTTCATATATCACAAAGGGCTTTTGAATCTTTGAAGCCATTTTATTGTGTGCCACTCAAAATTCGAAATACATGTTGTTGCAAATATCATGTTGAGTTTTCTATGCACCATGAACTATTATGCTCCATCCGTTCTACTTTTCATAGTAAAGAAATGTTGGAGGATTGTGGGGCTAGTGGGCTTCCAAAATCATCAAGAGACTTGTTAGATCAACTCTTATGTCGTAGAGTTGATGGTTGTTCCTTTTATAAAAATGATTGCTTAAATGAGAAGTGTTCAGAATGTGGTGGCTTATCCAAGTTTGACACATGTTTCCTTGAGGGGTGTGAACAAGATCTTCGAAAGACAATAGTGAAAAAAAGGGTCTATGAAATGGTGAAATACACATTGAAGAGTGGGAGTGAGAGCTCTAGATGTGAATTGGTTGGAAAAGATATCAATGTGGCTAATTTTATTTCAGATTTCAAGGCAAATATTTTTTACAAGTATGCAAGACATAGTCACAGGTCTCAGTGGTTGGATCAACAATTTAGAACGTGTAAGGAGACTTTTCCCATTGGCACTATTATATCAGTTGTTGATTTTGCTGAAAACTACACATTGCAACCTCAAAATGAGACACAATCTCAGTATTACAACTCTATTCAGATTGCAATTTTTGTTCACATAACATATAGACATGCCCCTAATAGTGTGGAAGATAATCGAAAGATTATTAGAGAGTATCATTTTTATATGAGTGATGATAGATCTCACTCTCATGAGTTTGTGCAACATTGTTTTGAGAATTTTTTTTATTTCTTACACGAGGATGCAATTGCTATGGATAGACATATCATTTGGTTAGATAATTGTACAGGTCAATTCAAGAATGCTCGCATGTTTTATTGGTTGTGTAGGATGCACGTAGAGAGAGGGGTGCCTCATATTTGGAGTTTTTTTGAGTCCAGCCATGGAAAAGGGGAACATGATGGAGCAGGGGCATGTGTGAAGAGAGCTCTAGTTAAGGAGCAGCTGAAGATTTCAACAAAAGAGCTTCTTGATGCTCGTAGTATTGTTGATTGGTGTAGTTTAGCATTATCACAGGGGGGGACTCTTAATTTAGTGGTACGCAGGTTCTTTTGGTTGGTTGAGGAAGGGTCCATAGGTGATAGATCAGATTGTGCTACAGTGACAGACTCATCAAAAATGCATTCATTTTTGAGCTCTAATTCTAGTACATGGACCATTTGGACACGATAACTAGCTTGTTTTTGTCGTACTTGTTTTCAGTGTGATTGGGATCACTGTGATTCAAGTGAGTGGGTGGACACATGGGCTCCACATTATCTTACTCCATTGTCTATCATACCCTCTATCAAAAATGATGACATGGAAAGTTTACTTGAGCATAATCATCTATCAGATCTACTTCAGCCAGGACATGTCTTTGCATTGGTTGCACCATAGGGGAATGATGAGAAATCCAATTATTGGTTAGCACGTTGTGTAAGAGGAAAACAAAAACTTGCACAACCGATCACAGATGATGACGGATTCATGTATCCTACTAGTTCAGTGGTTGTTGTTGGAACATGGCTGCGGACATACATGCTTAGAAGGAACGGAATTCCTGCATTCGAAGACTATCAGAAGCACAAAGTAATTCTCATATATTCGCATCTTATTATAGCAACAAATGTAAAGTTATTGAAGCATCAAGGAAGAACAAAAGTAAAAGAACTTTTTACTATTGCTAATGCTGATCATGAAGCCTTGTTGGAGACCCTAAAACAGAGAGAGGACCCTATTGGAATACTTGACTAGGTATATATACTTCTTATGTTATTTTCTTCATAATGATTTAATGAATTGATGATTATCTTGTTTAATACAATAAGTTACTAATTTTGTATGATATTGGAATGTAGGTACATCATGAAGAGTTGGAGGGGGGTGGTATTGGGGAGAATTTCTAAAATTTATGATGTATTATGATGTAAAATGTGTAGTTTTTTGTATATGGTTTTTGTATTTTGGTAGGTTCTTTGTAAGGAATTATAAGAGGAAGATATTGAACAAGTTCTTCCAAATCATATTTGCATGTGATACAAGGCTATAACGACAATTTTAAGAGCATTTATAACTATATGAAAGATAATTGCATGCGGATATCTTATTACAAATTTGGTTTTTTCCTTATTTGACATAAATTTGACATTATGATTATTAAAACTATTTTTATCAAACTAATCAAATAAGAAAAATCCATAAAGTACGGATGAACAATTAGAATACTTGATTTCTTCCATTTTACAACCAATCATAGCATTTGAAAGCATAAAGAGTCATAATATTGTATAATGTTTTAAAAGACTTTCATATTGAAAAGTTGTATGAAGCACATTTGGGATAAGCCATAAAATCCATGAAAGAAGATAGCATGTAGGATAAGCAATTAAAGCCAATAAGCAAGATAGCACATGCATACTGACATGATATGAAGTTGGATATGAAGGCTATGAGTGGATGAGTCATTAGAGGTATCAACAATCCCATCATAAATGAGATCTTGGATTTTATGTTTCAACACTATGGAATCTTTAGTTTTATGAAATTTTCTTCCATGGAGATTAATTTAAGAATACCCCGTGTGTATGTAAAGGTCTTAAGAGAGATTAATTTAAGAATGCAATATTATCCTCTAACCTTTTCTCAAGTTTAGAATTGATTTCTATCATGTGCTTAGAGAGATGAAGGTAAGAAAGATTATTTGTCTCTTCTAGCTCTTTGTATTGAACATATAGAAAGAGAGATGACAAGTGAACAAATTTAAGTGTAGTCAATAGATCAAGGAAACCATTTAGTGAAAGAAATTCTTAGTATGCATATCATAGACCATGAAGTTAGAAAATACCAATAGCTCTAAGACCAAAGAGCCATTTTAAGTATGTTCAAGCACTAGAGACATAGAAAATCAAAGTTAATTTATGAAACTCCCCTTAGCAAAAAATGCAAACAAATATTTGCATTTGACATTTTGACTTGGTTGAAAAAGTTTGACAATAATTGATAATATTGCAAGCTTGATGTTCAAAAGAAATTTTTTTTCCAAGAAAGATAGTGACACATGGAGTAGTCTTCAAACAATCATCCATCATTTGCAGCCACCCCATACCGAGGAGTCTCCAAGGTGCTCTAAGTGCATTTGGAGGTCGATCTTTCGAGGGTCATAACTCAGAGCTCGTGAGGGCTATTGATGAACTGTCAAATGCTATAGGATGATGATCCTGAGGCCTAAAATAACCTATCTCATTTTCAAGAGATCACATTCCGTTTGGATTCAGCACAGCGATCTCGCTCGATGCCAAAACTCGCAGTGTGCCTCAGTTCATAGGTGCACCACAACGTAACTTTGAAACCGCTGATCTTGGCATCGAATCGTCAGTGCCATTAGCTCCATATGGGCGGGTGAACCCTAGTCACACCCTTGTTCTGGCCATGAAGACCATCCATCATTTGCGGCCACCCCGTACCGAGGAGTCTCCAAGGTGCTTTAAGTGCATTTTGAGGTCGATCTTTCGAGGGTCATAACTCAGAGTTCGTGAGGGCTATCGATGAACTGTCAAATGCTACAAGATGGTGATCCTGAGGCCTAAAATAACCTATCTCATTTTTGAGAGATCACATTCCGTTTGGATTCAGCACAGCGATCTCGCTCGATGCCAAAACTCGCAGTGTGCCTCAGTTCATAGGTGCACCACAACGTAACTTTGAAACCGCTGATCTTGGTATCGAATCGTCAGTGCCATTAGCTCCAGATGGGTGGTTGAACCCTAGTTACACCTTTTTTCTGGCCATGAAGACCATCCATCATTTGCGGCCACCCCGTACTGAGGAGTCTTCAAGGTGCTCTAAGTGCATTTTGAGGTCGATCCTTCGAGGGTAATAACTTAGAGCTCGTGAGGGCTATCGATGAACTGTCAAATGCTACAGGACGGTGATCCTGAGGCCTAAAATAACCTATCTCATTTTTGAGAGATCACATTCCGTTTGGATTCAGCACAATGATCTCGCTCGATGCCAAAACTCACAGTGTGCCTCAGTTCATAGGTGCACCACAGCGTAACTTTGAAACTGCTGATCTTGGCATCGAGTCGTCAGTTCCATTAGCTCCAGATGAGCGGGTGAACCCTAGTCACACCTTTGTTCTGGCCATGAAGACCATCCATCATTTGCAACCACCCCGTACCGAGGAGTCTTCAAGGTGCTCTAAGTGCATTTTGAGGTCGATCCTTCGAGGGTCATAACTCAAAGCTCGTGAGGGCTATTGATGAACTGTTAGAGGAGATAAGTTCGTAAGGATGGAGTGGCTTAGTGTTTTTTCTTAAATAAGTTAGTGGGAAGGTTTTATTAGAGGGTCTTGGCCAAACTAGTGGGGTGTTTGCCAAAATTTCTTGTTTTATTTCTACTTGGTTTTGTTTTCTTGTTTTGTGCTTGAGTATTGTTATGGGATTGGGACTTACACTCACCCTTGTGGGAAGGGAAGAGAAGTCCAGGGTGAAGGGCTTAAGTTGGGTTCGAAAAATGTATTGAGAACCTTGGAGTATGGGCTCCATTGTATGCCATACCATTTCATATCTTGCTGGGGGTGATAAGGAAAGTATGGTGTAGAAAGGAAGTTTGAGGAGTTATAGCTGATGGTAGTGGGTTTGGAGGAGGAAATGTGGAGGCCCCGAGAGGGAATTAAATGGTTCATTTATGATAGCCCCGAGAGGGCATGAAAATTGTTTATTGCAAATATGGTTTGGTATGGCAAGTCTCCATTTTAGAACACACCTTCACCCTATGTTTATGGTTCCATCTGTGAAGCCATTGTGAAATAGTCTTGGGGGGGAATTGTTCAAGTTTGAAATGTAACGTTTATGCATTGAAAGATTGTATGTGTATCCCAGTTTGAGCCTTGTTCCCTAGTGCGGCGGTGGTCTCTTTGAGGCCTATGGTTGGGTGGAAAGCACCCATGGTCCTTGTTATTTTGTTGTGTTGCATATGAAGATTTGTGTCCAAGGGAGAAATGGAAATGGCTTGGAATGATCATCTTGCAGATTGATGTTGGATGAGAAAACTTGACATTGTGCCCTCATTTGTGAAGGAGGATTCACTAGCTTGTTCATGTTCTCAACGATCATGTTGGACAATGTTCATGCTACTCATTGTCCATATCTTTCAATGTCCATGTTCCTTATGATTTTGAAAAGTCCCTTATGTTGCCCCATTGTGATGGAAGGAGATTGTATCATTGTTACCTAATGTACGTGTAGCAGAAAATATTGATAAGGTTGTATATGCATGTTTCATTTGGAGTTTATATTGTTATGAAAGCATTGGTACGAGTCACAGATTTGCTTTGACATCATTGTTATCATTTGAAAATGTGAAAGAAAGTTTTCTCCTTGTGGTATTGTAAATGACTAGTTGATAATAACAATCCATAGATGTTATGTGATACCATTGATTGTATAAATTT
Source organism: Cupressus sempervirens (assembly GCA_028749045.1). Classification (NCBI taxonomy): domain Eukaryota; kingdom Viridiplantae; phylum Streptophyta; class Pinopsida; order Cupressales; family Cupressaceae; genus Cupressus; species Cupressus sempervirens. Next base: position 910,343,148 of record CM053787.1, on the reverse strand, counting down.
AAAACTTAGTAGATTGCTTAAAATCTTGTTGTGCACTCAATAATTTGGTGAGGAAGCAATGTTGATAGATAATGAGGATATAGTAATATACTAATTGTCACATTAATATATATTGTAATGATTAATGAATGTGTGTACATTGGTAATGAGGATAATAAGTAATTCTGATCCCCTTCCCTTACATGCTAGAATCACGGCCTAGTCCATATGATACAACTGACAGACCCTAATAGAATATTAGTATCAGAGGCTTGTTAGGATATGAATTACATCACTAATTGATGAGTGTTGTATCTTGCACTTTCTCGTTTCACTCGTGCCTCTAACTTGAACTAGACTGTCATCCAATCTATTTGAAAACCACCTGTGACTAAAATGTTAACACCTTCACACTATTCACATGAGTCTTGAACTCCTATTCAATGATAACCTTGTTTTACAATATGTAATTTCTTATGCGACTTCATAAGCTAAAAAAAAAAAAAAAAATTGTTGTGTTTTTACTAGTAAAATTTAGGGCATGACACATGATCCACGATAAATTGAACAATACTAGATACTAAATTAATATGTATATCATTGTGCACGTAAATGATAAAAATATATATCAAAATACATGTATCCATAGACAAAATTTTACACAAATATATATCAAAGATCATGTATCCATAGAAAAAGTACTCAAATATATATATATATATATATATATCAAAATACATAGATCCATATACAAAATGTGGCTGTCCTGCCATCAGAATGTGTATAATATCAATGTTTCTATATACAATGTGGCATATGCCATCTCAAAATGTCTCATGATGCATCCTATGAAAACTATACTATCCTAGGGTGCTGGTGGATGATCAAAATGCAGCCTCTTCACTGCACTAGGCGGATCAAATGCCTCCTACATAAACGAAAAAGGAAAACCCAAAGTTAGACTACTAAATTTATATGATTCTACGTATCTAACATTGAATTAATCAACTGCATAATGATCTTTTCCGTATTGGAGATTAATACTATCAAAATTTCATAATAAATACCTCTCTCGTTGACCTCCTACGTCGGTCATGAGTCCTCTCGTATGCCCTCGACAATGCTGGTACCTCTGTGATTGTGGTCTATATATGTTCAAATACCTTTGTCAGATGAATCTACAATTATAATTCATAGCATGCTAAATTTATAACATATTTAATCATGAATTCAAACTACAACTTACTATTGTAGGCTCCTCCTAAGGAGTGAGTGGCCGCGTCATCAAATCTACATAACTATCCCGTCGAACCTCATGTGCACTAGGAGTCTCCTATGAGATACAAAATAGTAGTTGTTAATATCACGGAAATTAGTTTTGAATTTATTTATGAAGATAAGTGATGTAAGAGCATCCCATGCTCATCAGGGGAACATTGAAGATCCAAGGCATTACAGAGGTCATGGAACATCTCTTGAAGTCAATTGGGCAATCCTTGCACCAATTATGGCTCATGGAAGCATACAAAGTTATAATGTTGGACTCACATGTGGAAGAAAGTTGTAATTGGGCATGAGATAGGATTTTAGGATTTCATATGGTAGATGTGTCATTTGATAGGTTCATGTAGGTTGTCATGATCATATCTTGTCATTAGACAAGTCAAAACGTTCTAGAATTGAGTTTTGGGGTTTGAACAAGCAGGCCCTGGTTTTTAAGCCATTTTAAGGAGGGTTTAGAAGTTTGGGTGTTTAGGAGTGTGACCAAGACCTATAATCTTGAAAATCCTTAGTGTGATGGTCCCTTTGTTGAAGCCTTGGTGTGTCTAATTCCTCCTTGTGTGTCCCAGAGTTGAAAGGTACATAAGTGGTGTCCAAAGATTTCTTGGTGAGGAAAGAAAGAGAATTAGTGAGTTGGCCCTTGGGAAGGAAGAAAACTTGTTGTGAAAATGCCTCCTAAAAATCAAATGGCTAGAGAACTTGAAGAATTGAGAGAAGAGTTGGCAAAAGAGAAAAGAGAGAGGAGAGAACTTGAAGCATCTAGAGTGAGGGAAGAAAGACAGATGAGAAGAGAGAGGCTGAAGCTTATTGCAAGGATAGAATCCTTAGAAAAGGAAAGGCAAGAACCTAGAGGAGAAGAGGTTAGAGGAAGAAATCATGGAGAGAACCATGAAGAAGAAGAGGTTGGTAATGCAAGGCAAGAGCATGAGACAACAGATGATCCTGAAGAAAGGAGATTTATGAGAATCATTAAGGCAGTACAAGGTAATGGTGGGAAGAACCATATTGATTTTCCAATATACCAAGGTAAAATGGATAGTGAAGAAGTGCTAGGGTGGATAGAGGCCCTTGAGAACTAATTTGATCTTGAAGACATAGAGGCAGATAAGAAGGTAAAAGTAGCAACAACAAGACTGAGAGGAACATCACTCACTTGGTGGACTAGTGTTCAGAATGAAAGAGAGGAAAGGTGGTGCAGGGCACCTAACCTATGTGGTAGGGGGGAACAAGTATCTCTGTTGCCGGACACCTTGGCACTCCATGAAAGCGAGGATTCAAGTAGATTAGGAAGTTGGAATAAAGGTTTGGTCCATATTTTACAAGTTGGTCTATGTTTTTTAATAAAGGCACATGTAAGGCCCACAAGCATTTTGGTGTGGTTATAAACCAAGTGACTCCATGGGACCAAAAGGCCTTAGAATAGGGTATTTAGAGTCTAAACAGTATTAGCAAAAAGTGGTTGTTTTTTTGTTTTATGGTTGGGAATGCCTATATGGTTGTTCCAATAGTCATGTAGACCTTTATATATGTCATATGTGATCTCAGTTGAAAGGGGGAGATCAGAGTGTATGGTGGTTTGGAGAAAAAATAATAAAAACTTCAATTTTTTGGAAATTTACTTAGTTGCATTTAATAAATCCATATGACCAATTTTGAGTCAATGGAATAGTTTAGAAAGTTAGGGAATGCATAAAAACTATAGTTTGAAATTTGAATTTCAAATTCAAACGGTCATATTAGTTTTGGAGGGAAAGTAGTAATTTGGTATTTGTTTGATTAAATAAACCTTTGTAACCAACTTGGTCGGTTGGACAGGTGCATATAAGCCTATTTAAGTTGTAATGAAAATATGCAAGACATGAATCATTATTGGTACAGAAAAAATCATAGAAATTGTATAGAACAACAATCATACTTTCCTCTGCATCAATTAAAAAAATAAAAAATAAATGATACTTATACATACAATGGGGCTCTCTGTGCGAATGAAAATCCCTGATGATCTAGGATGCCGAATCTGTACAGGCTCATCGCCAATAGCCACACCCTATATACAATAAATAATGTAATTAAATGAGATTACCACAAACATTTTACAAGAATGCATCAATATTTAATCAATTAGAAAACATCTAATTACCTTTCCTTTGTCAATGCATGATGGCTCACCCCCCACACTTTGTCCCCCCAGGGCAGGTGGTATCTGCAAGATAAAAGAAAGATTAGCAACCATATATGCTACAATATCAAATAGAAAAAAGAAATTCAAACACAACATAATGTACCATAGATGTCTCAAGGCCAAATGAAATGGCCGAGAGTGTAGCATCATCTATCTGTCTGAGCTCCTCCTCGGTCATCAACTAAACATGAATGAAGATCACATACATGTAAAAGTCAGTATGGCTTAAAAATTAAAATTACTCTATTATAAAAATTAACTTTAAATCACATATGTCATAACAAAAAATTTTATACATGTACCGACACCGAAGGATTCCATGCCTCTACATTCCCCTCCTCTCTCACATTAGGGTCTGTAGCCTCTGCACGTGCGTCTGGTGTATCCTCGTCTAATACAAAATGATACTCAAGAAGATCACCTATGGGACCCAGGAAAATATTCTTGCATGTAATGCAAGTAAAAGGCACACAAATGTGTGATGAGCTAGCCGATGATGAACTGGCACCAACATCATCAACACGAGGAGGCAAGACTGACCTAGCCTGAGATATCATTAGGCTACTCAGCCTATGAATGGCTCTGATGGTTTGAGAGCTAGCCTCTGCCATAATATCTAGATGCTGCACTCGAGGAGGGGGTGATATATCAGGGGGGGGAAAAAAGTGCCAAGTTTCTTCTGCTGGGAAGAGGGTCTATCCTGAGGAGCTCCTAGTCCTAAGCCCATGTTGGGCTTCATGCTCCAATAGTTCACTTTAAGTTTCAACACAAATTCTGCATATAATTTTTTAAGGAAATAAAATGGTATGTCTAAATTGCCATGTGGAGGGATATCAAAGACCATCCACCAAAGGTCCCAAAAATTTGCACGTATGGCATCATTTGTGCACCATTTAATCGATAGTTTGGTTTTTTTTAGGGTCAACTGGTATACCCGTTTTTGGGTTAGCAAAAAGGCTTGCCAAATTGTCTTTGGTTATGTTGAGGGCTGCGACCTCATCATAATCCAAACCATCATCAAACATCTGGTGCATTTCATCACGCCAACGAAGAGCAGCATTTTGTTGGTTTGTAAGAGTTTCAATGTTATCCACTATGGTGTTTAATGTGGATAACATAGGAGCCAGTGCAGGTACATTATTGTATGTTCTATGCAAACCTCTCAACTCAGTGAGATTTTCATTTATCAAATCCTCGATTCGAGGAGGGTTTTGAGGAGGTAGAGGATCATTTGGTGGACGGTTTTGTGGGGATATTGGATCGTTTGGTGGTGGGTTGCGAGGAATATTATTCCCTGCCTCAGTGTCATCATTTTGATCAGCCATTCCTATTGAATTGTAAAACATAATATATATTAAAAAAAAATCTAAGTTTTAACCATTTTTGTCAAAAAAACCCTAAATTCAACTAAAACAAACAAAATCTTGTTAAAATCTATTAAATTTAGGTTAAAAATGAGTCGGGGGGGGGGGGGGGGGGGAACATACATGATATCTGATATCCGATTTGCTATCTGATATCCAATTTATTATCTATTATCCGATCTGACTGGCCCAAATTCACGTGAAAATAAGGGTCGCGAGTCTGTGATTTTGTGTTTAATCCATGCACAGGTATCGAATATTCGATATTATATCGGATATCCGATATTATAATATATATAATATAACATATATATTACATTTTATATAATTTTATATTATATTTTATATTTATTATATTAATTTACTATATATTATAATATAAAATATTATTATTATACTATATTATTATAATTTATAATATATTATACTTTTTTATTATATATTATATTATAAGATATTACTTTTTATTATTATATTATATTATTATAATATAATATGTTATTATAATATTATTATTATAGTATAATATTATACGATTATAATATAATAATAATATTATTATTATATTATAGTATAATAATATTATTATTATTATATTATAGTATAATAATTATTATAATAATAATATTAAATAATATATCATACTATTATATGATTTTAATTATTAGTCAGATATTGGATTTAAAATCGGATATCCGATAAGGCTCGGCTTAACCTTCCAGGTTTGGTTCCTGGATAGGTAAAAAAAAGTCAGAGCGGATTTTGAAGCGCTTTTAGGCATCTTCAAACTCTTTTTTTTTCACATCGCCACTTTTTGGCACACCATGATCCTGCACATACCCTAAGGTTCCTAGTTATTTTCCCTAATCTATTATTCACTCAAAAAGTGAATAAGTATCCAAAAAGGAACTTAATTCCTCACTTCTCACTTTTGAATTAGAAAGTTTGAGAGTAAAACCTAAAATCCTCTTCATGAGTTATTACTATTTTGTTCATTGTGGGAGCTACGAGCGTGGGATCACAAGATTGGTCTTATTGGATCAAGCTCAGAAAGACCTTGTATTGCAATGATTTCCATATACTTTGACATGATTTTTATTTTATGGTTCAGATTCCCATTTTACCCTTTTGGCTGTGAGGTAGGGCTCTCTCATTTTACTATTTTGGCTCCATTTCTACTTTTTTTTTTGGTAGTCATTTGTTAGGAGTTTTAGAAATAGTTTTCCCCTCTATTTTTGTACCTGGTTGAGTAGGTATGAGCATTTCCCTATTTTTTGGGATGAGGGTTTGGGGTTTTGCATTATTTGCTAGCCATTTCTACATATGGAATCCAAAACTAGATTCTAAGACCAAATGGGTTTTATTTTCAGAGTTTTTGAGTTTTGGGATTTTTACTTGATGTTGCATGTTGCCCTATTTTCTTGGGTTTTCTTGCCATGATGTTGTGCATGGACCTAGATCATCCATTGGGATGCCAGTTAGATCATTGTTACACTTTTATGTTGCATTAAGATGCATTCTTCATTTGTACTCCTGACTTTGTGTTTGGTTGAGTGATTTTATTACTTGTGTATTGTTCTTTTCAAAACTTTTTATTATTTCATGGACACTAGGATTCATTTAGAATCCATACTCCCAGATTGAGGCTAATTGATTGATTTCATAATGATTGGTCTTATTTCATCATTGGGATTTGTGTAGAATCCATACTCCTAGATTGAGGCCAGTTGAGTGAGTTTATGATGTATGGCTTTATTGTTTATTGGGATTCATGTAGAATTTGAACTCAAGGTGGTAATTTGGTTCAATTTTTTATTGCTTGTATTCTCATACATCCCTTGTTTTTTGATATTCATGATAGTGGTGCACCCACTCATGAGCACATGTGTGTGGTTATAAAGTGACTTACGAGGCCCAAACTTTTTGAGGTAATCCGATTGATTTATATCTTAGGGTTGGGTTAGGAATATGCATGCCTATAGGTGCTCATTATTAGATGAATATGGGTAGGGTATGGTAGATTATGGAGGGGCTTCTATCACATCCCTAGTGATCATGCCAAAATTGATAGATAGAAGGATTAACTAAGTGATAACTAAATAAAACTTAAGATAATAAAATGTGTGAGCACCTGATTAAGTTTGAGGACATAGTGTGTGACCCTTCCATTGGGAAGTTGATTCTACACCATGCTAGCTTGGGCTACTTGATTCCATGCTATTTCCCCTCTAGGTGATTCCCTACATAGTAGACCATTGAGTGTCTGACCAAGACCTATTGTACTTGCATTGTCTCATGATCTAGGTTGTAGTCCTCTTTACTAGTTGGCATGAATGTTAGCCATGGATGTTTGCTTTATGTGTTTTTTGGTTGGATCCATTTCTCCATTAGCAGGGTAGGAGTTGACCTATAGGTTTCACTTGGTTTGGAGGCATAGATACCTATACAACTATTGGGGATTGCTATATAAAGATGGTCTATTGTTCTAGTGTGATAGTTGCTTGAAGTTTTCACCTGGTAGTTTGGGTTCTAGAGTATGCTTTCTTGTGATTTATGCTTTCATTAGAATGCTTGGATATCATTTTTAGATGATATTAATTTATTTGACACATTCCTATATTATCATGTTTAGCATATGATTAGATTATATTATTGGCTAAGCTGGAATATCTATTGCTTATTGTTTTAGCATGTTAGATTTCCTTGTTCTTATGATGTATTATGTTTTAGTAGTGATGTCCTCATAAGATAGCTTTGACAATCTAGTTAGTAGTTTGGGGTGTTATGCATGAGGAATGGTTAGGACCTTGACGTTTCATGATGCTATTATGGTTGGCAGGAATCTTTCATGAGTTTTGTTATTCTTGTATATTGTGATGTTGCTTCTGTATATTTTGATGTTGCTTCCAATACATTCTTGTTGTTATGGTATTTGAGTATATATGCCTTGATTTGTGGATCTGATACTCCCTAACATGGAGAAAAATTATTTCCTAGATTTTTATCTTTATTTTTTCTAGCTTGCTATTTTGTATCCTTGCATGAAATTGCACTTTTTCACATGAGAATGAAAAAGCTCATGTGGTGTGTTGGGTTTCCATGCACAGCTCTAGTGCATCCTTGCATGAAACTCAACACCAGTTTGGGGTGTTTTGGTAGTTGGGCTAAGCAATTCCTCATGCAAATGGATAGATCATTGCATGGCTTGTTGTACATCCTCACAAAAAGGAGTATTTCCTTGCATGAAAATATGTCTATTGTGTTTCCTTGTGCAAAAAATAGGGGGCATCTCCACTAGTTTTTGTGGAATGCAATTTGGTGTTTTAAGTACCCTTTGCATTTGCTTAATTTTTCATGCTTTGATAGATAAAGGATTTTGTCTTATGCTGTCATCTTTGGTTTCTATTCTTTAGTTTGGTCGTATTAGTGAGGCAGTGACATATGGAGATCCATTGGTTGTTCTAATTGTTGGTAAAGTCTACCATTGTGATCTTTTTGATCCTTGTATGGTGTTGGCATGTGCATTCATCCTTGTTAAAAAAATATCTTGGTTTGTATTGAATCCTTATTTCAAGGATCTTTGGGTGGGGCATTACACATTATGTCCTATAACTACTTGAAAGACATTGACAATAAGATCTCTATTTAGATGAGTGAGCTTCAAATACTCATAGATAGATTTTCCATAGCAAGATGTGAATATTGAAGACATTGAAAATGAGTTGCAGAAAGTTCATGAGGCCATTAAGATTACTAAAATGGAAAAGGAAATGGTAATTAAACAATTCTCTATACTTAGAAAACATCTATCCCCAAAGATCACTATGCTACCAAAGTACTTAAAAGAATGTTTTTATGCGAAGACATCTTATGAGAAGTTTGCATATACTATTTTAAATGTAGTAGAAGTAGCATCATATACATTATGTGCAATATTGAGTACTACAAAGGTATTGTGAGACATATGGAAGAAATAGTTGAAGAGGTTAAAGGTAGATTTTTTAGATTGTATCTCCAAAATATCAAGTTAGGATACAAGAGGGAACCCAAATTTTTACATGTAAATAAGTTTTGACACCTTTGTCATTGATGTGAAAGGGGGAAAAGTATACATGAAAATTGTATTGAATAAATGTAAAAGGAAGTGATAGTTATATACTAAAGGGGAGTAGTATTATTAGAAGATATAAGGAAAAGATGGTTATATCTATAATGGTCCCCAACTTTTGTAATTTTAAGGTTTTTGAGTAATATTTTTGGACTTAGTCAATTTTCCAATATGTTGCTATTAATGCCAAAGGAGAAGATTGTTGACAATATGGCTAAGTAGGATGAGTAAGGGTTTTCATTTATGGAAACATATATCTCAAGATGAGATGGAAGAATTTGCAGATGAAGACCGTAAAATCTAAGACAAAAAATTGTCTAAGTGTTTAAGACAATTTTAATATTAGTACAGAGATAGTTTTGATATTGCAAAGTCTACAATGATAATTGGCACATGCACATTTGAGGATAGGTAGTATAGAGTGTCTTGATGACATGGTCAAGAGTGCAGTTTAGTATAATTAGTATGGAGCAAGTTACATGTCAAACACCAGTAAAGGTAGTGAATAAAACATAACATAGTTTAACATGCTAGAGTTAATTTGACATTGAGGTATATTTCCTATTTAATGAAACATGTGGAAGTATCAAGCCGATGGGATGAAGTATTTCAAAAGAGAAATATATAAGTAAGAAATCATTACTTGCAGAGTAGTGTGGTGTTAATGTGAATTTTATTATGTGAATGAAAAATATGTATGCAATATGCAAACTTATGTGAAGGAATTATGACCCAAATTTTGATGTAAGATTAGAGATATGTAGAGTATAGAAATCAATAGTAAAGAAGTTATTGTATCTATCTCATTTTGTTTAAGGCATTGAAGTGTTTAATTGCATGTTAGGAAAGTGGGATCTTCTTGCATACATTTATAATTGTATTACCAAATCCTAACAAGGCTAAAGAAACTCCTAATAGGGTTAAGGATTTTAACAAGTCCTAGTCCTCTAACAATGACCAAGATACTATATGTACTTAATAGACTCCTAACAGGGTCAATATCATTCACATGATTCTTTTTTTTAGTGGATTATTTTTGTGTGCACCATCTCAACTGGAATTTTCTCTTGGCTAGGGTTTCCCTAGCTAACAAAATATGGTGTTATGAGTTCAATTTGTGTATGGATTTATGTACTGTTCAACATTAATGGTTTACTTTCATATTCATGTAAAGTAATTAATAATATCTAGTTAGTGGGAAAATTTTATAGAATATTAATTCACACCTCCCTCCCCTGCCTACACTCAATATCACCACGCAATTTCACGTCAATATATGAGTCCTATCAATGGAATATTAAGATAATATTTTGCTACTAGCATCTACACCTTGATATAGTGGTGGAGTCACTAATCTAGTCATATAGCTAGTGTAGATCCTTAAGATAATGTTGAAAACACATAGTAAGATAAAGCTCTCTTGCCATTAGGAATAGATACAAGATAAGAAGCATGATAATATACTTCTCTGTGTGTAAGATAAGTGGAATCTTTTAAAGAATGGTTATGCTCATGTCAAAAATATTATGATAGGCTAAGTTATTGAGAGGAGAGGGGTGAATTAGTAACTGATAAAACTTAATCCTTAATTAGAAATTAATCCTTCATGTATATTCTAATCTAATTGTATGCATGAGAAACTGAAAACATAACACTCTTAACACATAATTTGGTGACCCAGAAACCTTCCAAGTAGAAAGTAAAATTGGGGTGGGGATGATACCCACAATCTTTAGTACTATAGTATAAAATTACAATGTTAAGGCTTACAATGATCACTTCTAATGATCTCCCCTATTAGGAGAAATAAGGAATGCTAGGTCCACCTTGCAAAAGGATTTACAAACATACAATGAAATATGCACTCAATAAAGCAATTTACATAAGTTTGTTAGGTCTACCTTGTTAAAGAATTTGGCTGATTCACCTGCTAGGATGAAATAGTAGCTGATCTCTATGTTAGAATTCTTTACAATAACTGAGAGGGGGGGGGGGTGTGAATCATTTATTCAAGGTCCAAAATTCCCTTTTAATACCTTTTTGCTACTTTTAATGAATCCATACACTTTTCATCCATCCAGACTTAAATCAATCATATAAGCAAGTTACTGTAAATCAACATGCAAAGATAAAACACTCAATATCAACACATGACACAATGATTTATGTGGAAACCCAACTTGGGAAAAACTACTAGTAACATGCTACTTGATTCTCACTCTTCTGAAGTGATGCCCTGTTAAAAGCCTGCCCTATTAAAGGCTTACAACACACTGTCAAATGTGACCTTGTTAGAGGATTTCACCAAACTATTAGGAATGGGCCTGGTTAAAGGTCTTTAGAACATTCACTTGGAATGTTACCTAGTTAAAGGATTTATCTAATGGCTATTAAACCAACCTAAGTCCATAGGATTTAGACTTACTGTTACAATTGCTAGAAAGTAACGATAATGGTCTTTTGATCTGATACAACTTACAACATAATTTGCAAATATCATATCACACTTTTCAGTTCAATCCTTATGCTTGGATTTAATCACTTCAGCTCTGACTGCTTGTTTTTCTCTCAAGATTCATCTCCTTGAGTCTTCTTACTTATTCTGCCAATGCAATCATCCTTGTGGTTGTCTATCCAAATAGAGTTTCTGTGCTTTCTCCTCCTTAACACCTTTTTCAATACTTTGACATACTTTTTATGCTTGACCACCTCTCTCTCTATATATCTTTTTCATTAACTTATGTCTCCTTAAATAGAAGTCTGATTTGCCTTTGCCACTCAATTCTCCCTCTCCAATTTTATGGTTTCAAAATGGATTAGGTAGGATACTATGTATCTACCCCATATCTTATTTTCTTCTAGAAAGTTTGCCAGTTGTATCCTTGAAAGAAAAATGTTCTACATGGTGTTCTGTGCCACCAGCTCATCATTCTTATCTTCCTTTTAATTCATGAATTTCTAGATAACAACCTTGTCAGCTTAGTTCTGGCAAATCTTTGATTTCCAAAATAATGCAGCAACTCGACATTATCGAGTTACTGGTGCTCAACACCTCTATGTTACTCGACACCTATACTTGCTCGACACTTGGTTGTACTCGGCACTTGATTCTGGTTTGCACTTGGTTCTACTGGGCACTTGGTTCTGCTGGGAACTTGATTCTGCTCGGCACTTGGTCCTGCTCGGCATCTAAAGTTTACTCGGCATCTGGAGTTTACTCGGCATCTTTAGTTTACTCGGCATTTAAAGTTTACTCAGTATTAACTAGGAATTTTCTCGGCTCTTACTAGCTTGCTCGACTCCTTTCTAATGAAATTGGTTGAGCTTTACAAAAGACTTAGCTAAAACCTTAAATCTTTGATATGTTTCAGTGTGCCCATTCTTTGTATCTTATAGTATGTCATCAAATACACTTTTTCATCAATGGCTTAGCTGATCCTTGTACTTCATTACAACATCATAACTTCAACCTTTCTCTAGGTGTTCTAGTTACATCTTATTGATTGCCTCCTCCTTGACAATCAACTAATTGATAGTATTTGGATCACTAAAGCAATTGTCATTCCTGCAAGTAGCAAGTTTGACATCAATGACAAAAAAATGATTGAGTACATTCTTTACTAGTTCCATATATTATTCCAAAAACTCTTCTTATGATAATTTCAATCATTTCCAACAATCTCCCTCTTTGGCATTGATGGCAAACCAAACTGATCAGGTAATCAATTCAGTTACCACCAAGATTGTATACATTGTCTTGTTGTACTGATCTCATATATCTCCCTCTTTCTTTGTATTGATCAGATTTCTACACATTTCTCCCTCTTTGACATAAATTCCAAAGATGTAGCATCTTTATCATGCAAAATATAAGCTTTGGCTTCTTGTTGTTTTTCTCCCTCTGTCACCATGCTTGTGACTGATTTGGAGTTTTCTACTCCTACTGTCATTCTTTGCATCAAGCTATTAATATTTCAATAATTTATTCATGTTGATGCAAGGCATCATCCATGTTGCCTTAAACTACTTGATTTAGGGGTATGACCCCCAACTTGCCTTTAAGATATTCATAGGCATCCTTGGGCAATGGTTTGGTAAAGATATCTGCAGTTTATTCCTTTGTGTGAATGTATTCCAATTTCACTTGTTTGTCTTCTACCAATTCTCTGACATAATGATACTTGATTGCAATATGCTTGGTTTTTGCATGCATTACTGGATTTTTGGATATGTTTATAGCACTTGTATTATCACAATACAATATCATAGGTTTTATTACCTCTTCTTTCATTCCTTCCAATAGATGTGTGAGCCATACAATATTTGTGCAATTTACTATGTCTGCCACATATTCTGACTCTGCAGTGGACTGGGATGTACATGTTTTTTTCTTGCTAGTCCAGGTGACCAGCCTTTTGCCTAGAAATAATGCACCTCCACTTGTGCTTTTTCTATCATCAATGTTACCTCCCTAGTCTACATCTGTATATGCATTGAGCTCAAATTTTCCATTCTTTTTTTAGTATAGACCAAAGTCATCAGTTCTTTTAAGATATCTCATTATTCTTTTTACTGCTATGAGATGATTTTCTTTAGGATTAGCAGAGAACCTAGCCACTGTTCCAACTGCTAATGCTATGTTTGGTCTACTATGTACAACATATTGCAATTTTCCAATCATGGATCTGTACATTGTTTGATTGACTTCAGCTGACTCATCATTTTTGGACAGCTTATTTCCAGTTGCCATTGGTGTGCTGACTAATTTGAATTCCTCCAATCCAAATGTTTTAAGATTTTTTTTGATGTATTTTGATTGTTTGAGTTGATGTACTTGCAATCCAACAAAAAATTTGATTTCTCCAAACATAGACATCTCAAATTCATGTTTCATTTTGTCAGCAAAGCTTTTTCAAAGTACTTCCTTACCACCAAACACTATGTCATCCACAAAGATTTTAGATGCAATAATGTCTTTACCTTCTTCTTCTTTGATGTACATGTTGCTATTATCATCAGTTCTTTCAAATCCAATTTGCACTAGATACTTCTGAAGTCTCTCATACCATGCTCTAGGTGCTTGTTTCAAACCATAGAGTGCTTTATGCAGCTTACACACCATATCCCTGTTGTTTTCATCAAAAAATCCTTTTGGTTGTTCAATGTAGACTTCTTCTTCTAGTATACAATTTAAGAAAGTAGATTTTGCATCCATTTGATAGAATTTAAAATCTTTGTAGGCAACATATGCAAGTAAAGTTCTTACTCCTTCCATTCTAGCAACAGGAGCAAATGTTTCCTTATAGTCTATTCCTTCTTCTTGAGCATAACCCTTGCATACTAGTCTAGCTTTGTTTCTGGTAATCTCACCATTCTCATCTAGTTTGTTTCTAAATACCCATTTGGTGCCAATCACATTCTTGTCAGTTGGTCTAGGAACCAAACTCCAGATTTTATTTTTTCTTATTTGATCAATTTCTTCTTCCATCGCTTTATACCAGTCATCATCTTGTAATGCACCATATACTGTCTTGGGTTCAGATTTGCTGATCAGACATGATTCTTGTCTTAGTCTGTTCCTTGTCACTAGTCTTGCATCTTTGTCACCAATTATCTGTTCAGCAGGGTGATGTCTTTTTACATATTTGAATAACCTTGGCTCTGTCCTTGTTTCCATGTTTGATCTTTCAGATTCATGATCACTATGCACTTCGTTGTCAAGTTGTTCTTCATCATGTGTACTATTTTCAAAATCAGATTGTGCATTTTCTTCATTCTGCAACTCGGCTTCTGAATGCAACTCGGCATTCACTGGTTGAGACTCGGCTAATACTAAAATTTGTTGTTGAGTTTCAATTTGATTGACATCATCCTTATCATCAGTCATTCCTTCATAATAATACACAAAGGTTCTGTACTCCTCCATTTTCTTTGGTACTTCAGCTTGGACTTCTATGTGCTCATCAAAATTTACATTTGCACTTTCCACAATTTTGTTAGTGTTAATATTCAAGCACTTATATTCCTTACTTCTAGTGGAATAACCAAGGAATATGCCTTCATCACTTTTTGCATCAAATTTTCCATTTCTAACATCTTTAAGGATAAAGAATTTACAACCAAACACCTTGAAATGTTTTACATTGGGTGAGTAACCATACCATAATTCAAAAGGTGTTGTATTTGTACCTTTCTTGACTTGGACTCAGTTCAATGTATGAACAACTACACTTATAGCTTCTCTCTAGTATTTTAGAGCAACAGTCTTTTTCATCATAAGTGTTCTGGCAGAGTCAATCATAGATCTGTTTCTTCTTTTAGCAATTCCATTCTATGGGAGAGTTCTAGGAGCTGACATTTGTCTTTTGATTCCTTTGTCATTGCAAAATATTTTGAATTCATTTGATGTAAATTCACCACCTCTATCTGATCTTAGGCATTTCAAGCTTTTTCCAGTTTCCTTTTCAACTCTAGCCACATACCACTTAAACATTTGAAAAGCATCAGATTTTTGTTTTAAAAACATAACAATCATCATCCTTGAATAGTCATCAACAAATAGCATTATGTATTTATCTCCTCTATAGCTTTGTATTTCCAATGGACCACATAAGTCAGTGTGAACTAACTCAAGTATCTCTCTAGATGTATAGTTTTTGCTTTTGAAACTTGACTTTGTCATCTTTCCTAGCTGACATTGTTTGCACATGATGTTATCAGACTTCTTCAATTTTGGTAAACCTCTGACTTTCTTCATTTTACTAATGTTGACTAGATTGTCAAAGTTGACATGACATAATCTTCTATGCCATAACCATTCATCATCAAATTTTGCAAATAAACAAGAAACATCATCCATATCAAGGTAAAACAAATTACTCTTTGTTTGATCATAGATTTTTGCAATTTTTTTTCCAAATTCCACTTTGCAACCTATATTTCCTAACTATGAGACACTTAGTAAATTTTAGTTTAATCCTTCAACATAGTATGCATTGTCACATGAAATTTGTTCTATGAGCTTAATGGAACATTTTCTTTTGATTTGACATGGAGCATCATTACCAAATCTAACACTATTTCCATCATACTAAGTAAAGTTAACAAACTTACTTTTGTCTCCTGTCTTGTGATGTGAGAATCCACTATCTATGATCCATCTGTCATTCCTATTTATACATGTTACTAGTGTTGTGGTCTCTTCTTCATCAGATTGGTCCTTCATGGCTACATAAACAACTTCATCATCATTGTCATCAGAATTTTCTTCAACAATATAACACTTCTTACCTTTTTCTTTGTAATCTTTCTTGTCATCATCTCTTCTGTACTTGTATTTGTTGCCTTCCTTGGAATCCTTTTTCTATGGACACCTTGCAGCAATATGACCTACTTTATTGCAATTGAAACAAATGATAGGCATCTTACCTTTAAATTTTCCTTTGCCCCTGTGAAATCTTCTAGCAAGCAATGCTTCCAATTGTTCCACATCTTCCTCATCAGTGCTACTGTCACTGGATACATATTTCATTTTTCTTCCTTTCTTTGATTTTACCTATTCAGCATCTTTCAGTGACAACTTGGCCTTAAAAGCAGATTCAACATTTTTAGGTCTGTAGTTTTCAAAGTTAGATAACTCAAATGCAGTGAGTCTATTGATTATACCTTCAAAACTTAGATTATTTCCTCGTATACATCTTAGCTCTTGTATTGCTGATACTCTAATAGCATAGATAGGGAGCAAGGTTCTTAAGAACTTACTATTAATAGTATCTTCATCTAGTTGACCATTCAAGCATCTTATTGCACTTACCACTTCCTTTATTTTTGCACCATACTGAGTAGCATTCTCATTTTCTTCCATTTTCATATCATCAAACTTTCCTCTGAGACTTTCTCTTTTTGCTCTTTGTACATTCTGATCTCCTCCATAGATGTCTGATAGGGCTTTCCACATTTTGTATGCAGTGTCACATCCTTTGATATCATCAAATTCAGCATAACTGAGTGCAGAGGCAATTTCCAACATCGTCTGATTGTGTTCTTGCTTGTTTTTCATATCTTCTGCAATAGGAGCACCTGTTGGATCTACATGTTCAGTGACAATTAAATTTTGAGCATAATATCCTATGGATCCAAGATGTAGCTTCATCAATCTTTGCCATGCAACAAAGTTGTCTTTGTTGAGCTTGGGAACTTCTCTCTTTGCCATTTTGATCTTTTCTACTTGTAGTCCTTTTAAACTGAATCAGCAGTCAGGCTCTGATACCAATTGTTAGAATTCTTTAGAATAAAAGAAGGGGTAGAATAACAGAGGGGGGGGGGGGGGGTGGGGTTGGGGTGAATCAGTTATTCAAGGTCCAAAATTCCCTTTTAATACCTTTTTGCTACTTTTAATGAATCCATACACTTTTCATCCATCCAGACTTAAATCAATCATATAAGCAAGTTACTGTAAATCAACATGCAAAGATAAAACATTTAAGATCAACACATGACACAATGATTTACATGGAAATCCAACTTGGGAAAAACCACCAGTAACATGCTACTTGATTCTCACTATTCTAAAGTGATGCCCTGTTAAAAGCCTACCCTGTTAAAGGCTTACAACACACTGTTAAATGTGACCTTGTTAGAGGATTTCACCAAACTGTTAGGAATGGGCTTGGTTAAAGGTCTTTAGAACATTCACTTGGAATGTCACCCAGTTAAAGGATTTATCTAATGGCTATTAAACCAACCTAAGTCCATAGAATTTAGACTTACTGTTACAATTGCTAGAAAGTAATGATAATGTTCTTTTGATCTGATATAACTTACAACATACTTTGCAGATTTCAAATCACACTTTTTAGTTCAATCCTTATGCTTGGCTTTAATCACTTCAACTCTGACTGCTTGTTTTCCTCTCAAGCTTCGTCTCCTTGAGTCTTCTTACTCATTCTGCCAATGCAGTCATCCTTGTGGTCGTCTCTCCAAACAGAGTTTCTGTGCTTTCTCCTCCTTAGCACCTTTTTCAATACTTCATGCTTTTTATGCTTAACCACCTCTCTCTCTCTCTCTTTATCTTTTTCATTGACTTATGTCTCCTTAAATAGAAGTCTGATTTGCCTTTGTCGCTCAATTCTCCCTCTCCAATTTTAGGGTTTCAAAATGGATTAGGTAGGATACTATGTATCTACCCCATATCTTGTTTTCTTCTAGAAAGTTTTCCAGTTGTATCCTTGAAAGAAAAACGTTCTACATGGTATTCTGTGCCACCAACTCATCATTCTTATCTTCCTTTTAATTCACGAATTTTTAGATAACAAACTTGTTGGTTTAGATCTGGCGAATCTTCGATTTCCAAAATAATGTGGCGACTCAAAATTATTGGGTTACTGGTGCTCAGCACCTATACCTACTTGGCACTTGGTTATGCTCAGAACTTGATTCTGCTTAGCATTTGGTTCTGCTTGGAACTTCATTCTGCTTGGCACTTGGTCATGCTCAGCATCTAAAGTTTACTTGGCATCTGGAGTTTACTTGGCATTTGAAGTTTACTCAACATTAACTAGGAATTTTCTCAGCTCCTTCTTTCTAATGAACTTGGTTGAGCTTTACAAAAGACTTAGCTAAAACCTTAAATCTTTGATATGTTTTAGTGTGCCCATTCTTTGTATCTTATAGTATGTCATCAAATACACTTTTTCATCAATGGCTTAGCTGATCCTTGTACTTCATTACAACAACATAACTTTAACCTTTCTCTAGGTGTTCTAGTTACATCTTATTGATTGCCTCCTCCTTGAAAATCAACTAATTGATAGTATTTGGATCACTAAAGCAATTGTCATTCCTGCAAGTAGCAAGTTTGACATCAATGACAAAACAATGATTGAGGACATTCTTTACCAGTTCCATATATTATTCCAACAACTCTTCTTATGATCATTTCAATCATTTCCAACACTCTAACTTGCAACTTGGTTTGCTAAATGAGATTGCTCTAAGTGTAGAAATCACCTTGCTATGATAGATAAATCTTTTCTACTCCTTATACTACTATAGAATTTATAATTCACTCTTCTCTCTTATCTATTTTTTATATTACATTGTTCCATCTTGTCATTATTTTGGATGTGATAGAATACATTAAATATATACCAATCCAATTTACAAATTACAAAGTTGGCCACAATACAAGTTTACACAAAATACACAAAGTCAACCTAAATGAAGAAACTTAGGTGCTGAAGACTAACTCAGTGAAGTTTTCATACTCGACATTCATTATCAATGCTTGACATCATTATGCACTTTGTAGACATAAAACTTCGGTCCATACTGATCACTTTCAAGTAATCTTGAACTCGGTTTGCATTGGTGAGTTGGTGAATACTATGAAACTCGACATATAAATTGAATCACTCAACTCACACTACATAGCTTGGTCAATGTTATCACTATGAGCTCGGTATAAACTGAGTCACTTGGTTAAGACTGAGTATCTTGATTAATACTAGAGTCACATCACATCAACTATGAACTCAATAAACACCACAACTTAGTTTGCAATGATAAAATCGGCATACATTGTGATGCTCAATTTACAATACTAATTAACAACTTTGTAGTAACTGCTTGGCACAAACTAAATACTATCTAAAGGACTCGGTAGCAACTGAAATGCTTCGTTAACAATGTTAACTATACAATATGCTCAGTAGATACTTACCATCTAAATAATTGTATGTCACTAATAGCAAACCTGACTAAAGTGTCAACAATCTCCCCCTTTGGTATTAGTGAACAAAACACTTATCAGTCAAAACTGAATTCAAAATTGTTCAAGAACACCTTTATTCATCACCTTGTCTCCAACTCGATAGAGTATAATATTTTTGAGAATTTTTAAAATTGGTTTTGTAAGAGATGTATTTCTATACATGAGTAGTAATGCTGCCCCATATAATGCTCTCCCATACATGATATATAGTATACTTTACATCTTTCTATACATTTTTTCCTTTTCACAATAGATTTATATACATCCTCTCCCCGTTTATATAATGTACATTTTTTCTACAATCTTCTATCTTCTCCCCTTTTTTCACTAATGCCAAAGATTTCTACTTTATATACTATACAATAATACCAAAGTGTGACAATAAATCTAAATGTAACTTCAAGATAAGTGCCTATGTCTTGTCCTAATTTTCTTGCAGCACCTTGGATGTGTGCAATGTTATCTCCACTTATGTTGATAGTTCTATCATATGGTCTACAATGGAGAAGTTGTTGTCATGGATGAGCATTTTTGCATGCGAAATTTTTTTCTACAATGCATCCATGTTTGGAAGAATCATACTTTGTATATCTATCAATGTAGCTCTCATTCTTGCCTCTTCTCTCAACAATTCTACCTGCATATCAGTTAGGAATCTAATTTTGGTGTAATGGGCAGAGTTGTAGTTTGGGTCATGTTGCAACTGTTGTGCTTTTTCCTTTAGATCCTCATCAACCTTTAATAGTTTATCCTTTATTTCCTTAGTGAAAATTGATATATCACAATTTACCAAATAGTAAAGATACATTGTTGTAAGAGGTCTCCTGTGAGCCTAGAATAGTATATAATTCTACTTGATGAATAGCAATTTATTGAGAAATAAGTTCTAAAACTTTATTCTCGAATTTCTTCTCAGCTCTTTGCAACAATTTATCTTGTCCATTCAAATCATTATTGAATTTTTGGACTACTTTTCTAATTGGTTCAAATTTGGTTGAGAAGTATCAACCTCTATGTTTAGGGCCTCTGCTAGGATATTCTTAGCATCCTCAATTATTTGGAATTCCTTATTCCTTTCTTCTCTAAGGATTTGCTACTTAGATTTCTTCTAAATAATTTCTCCAGAAATATGCATCTGATCAAGATTGAGATTTGAGATATCCTAATTAGGAATAACAATCTCCTCATCAAGATCTATGTCTTCTTCCTTTTCTTTTCCTTTACCCAAAAATCTTGTGCTCGGTTGAGGCTTGGTCTCAACTATCTTTGCACTTATTGATTGTATTCTTGGAATGTAAATAATTATAGAAGTAGGAGGACTCACTGAAAATGTATATACTATACTTATTACTAAAATATTAATAGTAGAAGTACCTAGAGTTACAAAAACTGATGTAGAGGGAAGTGATGGTTGCTTAGTATATGAAGTGCTTTTCACTTCTGTCAATGTAATACTAAGTTGGATGGGTGCAAAAATTGATTGAGTTCTCGTGCCATCTGTGTTTGTCACAATAAATCTTACTGAAGCTTTCATTAGGATTGATGTTTTTAGTGTTTTTCTCAGAGAATGAGGAAGTGATACTATAATTGTTGTAGCAATTTTCATAGTGTTAGTCACCTCAATATCTTATGCATCTTCCTCGGTAGCTTCCTACCTTTGTTCGTCTTCCTCATCATCTACACTATCAAAATGTGTAACTTCTTTAGCATCAATCTCTTCATCCTTTTCTAGTTCATTATCATCATCTTCTTTATCACTGACACTAACTATAAAATCACTCAGTTTGTGAATAAGATAAATATTCCTCCATGTGTTTATAGCATTCTCCACTACATGCTCAATGTCTTTCAATAGTTCAAGATAAGTGGGTGAGCACAAGAAGTTGCGTCACAATTCCACGAAAGTTAGATCCGTGAAATTGTACTTCTCAGAAATCGGTACCCAATTTTTTAAAAATCTGGTACCAATTTCTAAAATTAAGCTTCGAGCACCCAAGCCAAATTTCAAAAATTGGGTACTTGATATTTAAAAGAGGATCGGGTGCCCGAGGCACTCAAATATTGGGCGCCCAACTTTTTAAAAATTAGGTACTCGATTTCTTACAAATCAGGTACCCGATTACTTACAAATTGGGTACCTAATTTGTAAAACTTTATTTAACCTCTTTTTTGGCATTTTTGAGGTCATTTTCATGACCTCAAAAATGGGAGCCTGATTAGAGATGCATATGGGAGCCTAATTTTCAGCCCTATCGACTACCCCCTTGTTGCTAGTTTTCAATACACCAAGTATTTTAATATGTTTTATCCTATTTTACTTTTTTTTTTTCATTTTCAATTTAATATGTATGTTAATTTATTATTTTTTTCATTTTTAATATACGTAAAATTGTAAATTTACATTGTTAATCAATAGATGTTTAAATTTTTGTATTTGTTAATTAAAATATAGTTTCGTAAATGTTTATTTAAAAAATTATTATTTTAGATGTTTTGAAATGTAATTAATTTATGTATTTATTACAGTGTTGAATGATTAGATTAGATGTAAATTCATTGTTTAAACATGTAATTTTACAAATAAATATAACCTTGACCTAGAACCTTACAACCTCAACCTTGTTTTAACTATAACCTCGACATAAATTCATTGTTTAAACTATAATCTCAACCTAACCATATAAATAAAACCCTAAACATATATAACTAAGTACTTAATCACATAATAGCCTGCCAAGGGATCCAAACAAAAAACTTCTAGTATTTAAAATGATTTTACTTAAATTCTATTGTACTTTGTTTCATGGATAAAAAATGGATGATGTAAACTATTTTATAAATGTATATTCTTTCAGCCTTTCATACCCTGTGACATGTATAGTGGATGATTGTGCATTCTGAATTAATTTTCCAAGTGGCATTCGGAACAAATGTATATAAATTATTTAAATGGATTGAACTGAAGTAGTTAATATTCTTTCATGTGGATGTGTTATTTATTTTACTTTTTGTACATATAATTATTTAAAAATGAAATGTAAATGTGCTCATTAAGGAATGCAATCTCTTATGTTTTTTATAAATGTAAATTATTATATGTATGTTATTGCTTGCTTAGTAAAACTTTTGATTAGTTCTTTGGATCCCTTGGCTAGGCGTCATTTAGGATGAACTATAATGTCAATTTATATTGAATTTAACTCTAATCATATTCCTTACTATCATCTTAACCTTAATCTTAATTTGCTAAAACCTACACCTGGTAATATATAAATAATTAAATATATTTCCTATCTTACCTTGAGTACTAATTTTATAAATGTCAAACCCTAAAATTGTAACCTTATTTATGATTTAAAGTAAATTATCGTAGAGGAGCATCATATCTACATCTACATGTCATGTACATGCGAATCTAAAAACATTTGTACACATATCTAATTACATCATTTATTGCATAGGAAGGATTTAAAATTTTTATTATATATATTATCCATGCATATCATATCAAAAGAATCATATAGAGATATTTCATTTATGACATGTCCATCATAGATAATCAAGAAGGGTACTTAGGTAAAAATATATATATTTAACACTATATATTATAAGAAAAGAAAAACACCATATATAGGAGCATCTCATGTACATAAACTAAAAAAAATTACCATGACACATGTAATGAGATCAAATGATATTTGTAAGATTCATCGCATATAAGTTATCAACATGTATAGGGGTGATATAATCAAAATATCAAAAAATGAGTGATATCAAAGCATTATATCTTAATATTTAACACTGAAATAAACTAACCCCTGGGTTAACCCTAAACCAAATTGAATATATCAAACTAGATTGAAAGGTAACCCTGGCCCTTAACTAATTAATATTATACTTATAAACCAAATTGAATTAAACCATGATCATAAATGTAATTATATATCCCAACTTAATAGTAGAAACCTTGAATTTAACCTTAAATCCTTTCCCCAACCATTAACCAAATTGAACCGTTACCCTAAGATTGAACCAAGTTAAATGTTGACCGTAAGACTAAACCAAATCACCCTAAACTAGAACTCAATAATATATTAAACACTTTAAAAAAAATTCAAACCTAACTTTTTTAAATTAATGTTGTTTTTTAATCTAAAAGCTCTAACTATAATTCTATATCTAAAACCAAATTTAGCACTTTAAAACATAATTCAATTTATTAACTCTTGTCCTAATTGAAACCTAAGCATGCAAACCTAATCAAACAGTACAAACCAAATTGAAACCTAATCCTAAAACTAATTACACATTGATATCAAGGTCTCAAAATGATACATCATAAAAAAATTAGAAGAGACTTGAACGAATCAGGCATCTAAATGAGTAACCCTCCCTCACCATCAAGAGGTGGAGGTGTCCATATTAGTACGAGTAGGAGCCCAGACTACACCCTTGGATGCCTAAGAATATATGTAAAGAAGTGAATAACTTGTCTTTCCACTGGATGCCTAAACCTTTATATCCTAAGTGACTATTCATCATGTAATATCTAATTAGGAGGGTATTGAAGCACTCTAACACCCCAATCCCTAACTAGATAATTATGCTAGGGTGGACTAATTTCTATTTATCTTGGGTTGGAAGTGCCTTAATGTTTTTTTTGGAGACTGGAGATTCCCATATTTGTTTTCTATTTTCCTGTATGGGTAGCCTAAATGTTTATTGCCCTTGCAGAATGGAAGGCCACATAAAAAAAATATTACCTTATTCTATAAAAAGAAATACCCACCCCCTAGTGATATATATAGTAAGATCTTTTTCGTTAGAAGATGATGAAAGTTCAAAAATGATTTAGAAGATAGGGATAAAATGAGAACCATTATTCCTAAATGAAGATGCATTATTCCAAGTGATAAACCCATTTCTATCATAAATCAGCTCCTCCATCCAAAAAATTAGTAATGAGAAATCCTTGCATCAAGTAATCAATGGAGGGCTCATAAAATTGATCAAGTGATCAACGGAGGGCTCATAAAATCCCTAGGTCAAGTAATCAATTGATCACCAAGGGGAGATAAGAATCTCATTAAAAATTAGAGACATGACACTCCTAAATACATATCATACACAATTATTGCCAAGGTCTTAGCCTGTAGACTAGAAGATATCCTACCCAAGATCATTAACCCTACACAAAAGTGTTTTGTTAAGGATATTTATGCATATTGGAGAACTTGATAACCTATTGGAAGACTTTGGATTGAGAAACATTTCTAGGATAGAGTGTAGGCATGCTGAAGTAATTGATTATGAAAATGTCTACAAAAGGGTGGAATGGAGTTTCACTATGATGATGTTGCAAGCCCTCCATCCAATATTATGTCAAATGGTGTCCTCTCTTATGATTGGTGTCAGGGTTTTATTAAAGAAATTAATGGGGTTAGATCATAATTTTTAGGACTCTCTAGACCAATTATGAAAGGGTGTCCTCTTGCATCCTCTTTATTCTTTATTGTTGAACATTGACTCATTACATTATCTCCTTAGAGATAACCAGTTGTCTCTAAAAGTTAGAGGATCTACTCTCCAAATAATTAATAAGCATCTAACAGACATAGTTTGTTGATAATATTTGTATTCTTTTTAAGCTACAAGAGTGCAACACGAGTCATTTAATGATCAAATTGGACCTCTTTTCTTTGTATTGAGTAGTAAGATTTATGTCTCTACATCTATTAAGATTGGGGCTAAATATTTAGTCCCCTACCTTGTGTAGTAAATATGGTATTGGATGGAGATTTCATAATTAAGTGGTTAGGTACCTAGGGATTCCATTTGTAGTAAACCCTAACATATAAATGAAATGTGTCTTTATATCAACAAGAAAATCTTTGGAAAACTCAGCAACTTGGAACTCTAATTGTCTCACTTTGGTTGGTAGAATTCAAGTATTTTAAAAGATTCTCTCCTCATATTGGGTGTAAGTTTCTCTTCTTCCTACTCATTTTATTTAAATTAGTTTGGTCTTCTAAATAAATCTATAAGGAACATTTTGTGGATAGCCAAGGGATTACTTTGTCAATAAAATGGATAGCCAAAGCTTCATAAGGTAATGAATTATGGATTATGATTAGAATTAGGATTATTATATGGTTAGGGATAGGGTTCACATGTATTAGCTCATTACCTAACATGATTGTTAGGATAAACCATGGACATAAATAAAAACAACATGCAAATATAACCAATAACAGAAAATAATAGATCACACAGAAAATGAACACAAGGCACCAAGATTTAATGTGGTTCACCCAATCCCTAGGCTACGTCCACCAAACATCAAGTTCGATCTTATTACAATCCAGTGATTACAACCTAATCTTATAATCCATAATCCCTTACAGCTCAAAACTACTATAAGAACCAATTTCACATCACACTATCAAACAATCCCTAACCCTAAGCCTTTTTATACAATTATTAAACCACTTTAGGGTTATAACATGTCAGCCATAAATTAGCCATAACTTTAGTGACAAATCTATGAATGGTGAGTCTACAAATAGTACCAAAATATTTTTTTGGGGCAATGCTTCGAACCCCACTAATTATGAAGTATGTACAGTACTTTCTTGATCAATCACCATAATCTAACAATCTCCCACTTGGGGACTAATCAGACTCCACACTAAACAACAATTATCTACACTAATAGTTTGCATTAAAAAGTGGATAATAGTTAGGATTCAAACTACAATCATAAATATTTTTTAATCAAATCATAATTCTATCTCTAAGATTTCATTAGATAATTGTAACCTTAACTCTCATCCTAATGTCATCTATTATATATCCTGTAAATAATAGAACCATAATAAATATCCAAAACCTAAATATAATTCTAACTAAAACCATAATCCTAGGTAAGTTCCCTAACATTAAAGGACCATAATCATTATAATAATCTTAAGCTTATCCATCATGAAAACTGTTAACATAACAAAATTGTAAACCATAACCTTGTCATAATCTTAACTTTGTTTCATCCTGAGATGAACATGTATTATCCATAATGAGTTCATACAATCCCCCAGTGTCACAAAATAAGTGTACATGAAAGTAAAATTAGCTTGGTGGCTCCTATTTTAAGAAAAGAAACCTTGAACTAACCTAGATATATATTTTTTGGACTATTATTTTATGATTAGACTTTAAAATTTGGCATTTAATGTTTAATTTGACTAAAGTGTTTAACTTTATTTATTTAATTGATATTATTTTAATAAAGATATGCGCATTTATATAGATCTAGTTGATAAATTTTAGATATAAATTTTATTAAATAGTAATTTTGTCATGTTTTATGTTGTGATGTATTTTTGTCATGTTTTAAATATTTTATGTTGTTTAAACATATATGTAGATTATATTTGATGGACCCACTGCCACCCCCTCCGCCTCCCATACCCCCGCCTCTACCCCCTCTATCTCCACCTCCACCTCCACCTCCACCCACACCTCTACCACCCATCACAGATGAGTTCCGTGAGACCATGAGGTGTAACCTCGATGACCTCATGCATGATATAGAGGCTATCCAACATGAGAGGCACCCCCCCCCCCCCCCTCACCTACTACGTCTTGTAGATAGCATGCAAGGCGTGGTTGACTCCATCCATCATTTTGATTTAGACATTGATTCATTTAGATCGTGGATGGAAATCATGCATGCCTTCTACTCTGACGGCTTATCATATAAAGAGGTTTATAACTTGCATATAGGTAAAGGAAATTTTCAACATTATTTTGTAAACCCTAAGATGGGTGAAGAAATTAGTGATAAGAAGCCTTGCATTTCCATTAGGTGGTGTACACATCCACGTATAGCAGCACATTTTTGGGAGGGGTGGTGAATGGTATTTGACCATCCACCACACGCTAACCATGAGGTGCCCATGTACTTCCTTAGGAATTTATGGGCTAAGTTTGAGTTGGGTTTGAAACCCAACTATTTTGATATAAAAGCATTTCAGGAGGTTGGTAGAGGGATGCCTTAGGATAGGCTTAGGGAAAAGTTGAGTGATAGAATTAGAAATCATAGGTTTGTTGAGCCCCTTGTACCTCTTCCTACATGTGTTGTGCCTGCTCCTGACCATCATCAAGTAGTTTCATCTACTTTTACCCATTTGAGTTCCCTTTTGGGCAATTTAGTACAACAGTGGAGGCAGGTAGTACATGCTCCTCCACTTGGACATGTTTGTACTAGCTGTGGAGGCATATGCACAGGACCCCAGAGTGATCTTGGTGCAACACATGATGGCCATTATGTTGAGGGTGCAAATTTTGATGATGATGTATACACTACTTGTGGTGATGGTAGTGACGAGATAGACATGTCATCATTTGTTGATCTCATGCGGCAGGGAGAGCCTGGAGAGAGTCAAGAGCAGCAGGAAAAATTTTAATTTCAATATAAATATAAAGTACACATAATTATTTACTTTCTACATACATGTGTAATTGTATTAACTATATTAATTTGTACTTTTCAAATAACAGAGGATGGATGATACTATTCCTCCTAGGAGGCAGTATAGTCTTTTTTCAAGACCTATAGACATTGGCGTCCCTTATATGGTATGCACTTTGAATTACACTATAAAAATGTACATTCAAATTCAAATTTAATAACATGTGCTCATATGTTCTTTTTATTTGATTTTGTAGGGATTTTCTGCATCTACATAGATTGATGTTAGTACAAGTCCTACTCCAGTTACCACTGAGGCATAGCCTCAAATACATGTAGTATGAACTTTTGACTGAAGACAAATAATTTGTATTATTTTTATGTATGCACATTATTATTAACTTATAATCTGAACAATTTTGATTCACACACACACACACACACACACACACACACACACACACACACACACACACACACACACACACACACACACACACACACACACACACACACACACACACACACACACACACACACACACACATATTATTTTTTTTGATTTTACGAATAGGATCTATATCATACTCATCCATATAGGCCTCGGTATAGTCTATTTTTGACTCCATCTTATGATTATCATGCTAGCATACCTGTAGACACATCTGTGACATTGGCTACCACTCAAGTATGATATATATATTATATATACATGTTAAATTTATAGTGTATAAAACATGTAGTGTACAAATATGTACTTTGTAATTATTCATGTATATTTAATTTTGACTAAACATTTATGTATCCATAATTTTAGGACTACATCACCATGAGTGTTGCTGAGAGCATAGGACTTAGCCAGATGGAGATACCTACATCATCATTTGAGGTCTATATTGTGATTTATGTTCATAATGTATAGTTCATTATGCTCTAAAATCAATTTTAAAAAATGTATGTATTGTAAATTACAGGACCTCACCACTACTGCATTTGGTAGTTTTGATAGTGTGCCTCCTCTCGTTACTGAGGGACACCCATCTCATGTGGTATAATTTATTTTATTATGTAGTGAATATTTAATTTATTTGCAAGCTATATTTTGAGACGCATTTCAATTAAGCATGTACATGATGAGATGTGCCTCATGTTACATAAGGTGATACATCTACATCATAGGGTGTCCGACATGACGAGAAGGCTCATATTACACATGATGATCCATCTGAGTCATCTTCACGTGGAGTAAAGAGGACATTCAATTAGATAGATTAGTTCTTGTTGGCACCTATAGATTGTGTTTTTATGATGTACATTATTTATGATGTATACACTTTGTGTTAGGATAGTTAAAACTGTATGTTAGACCATGTATTTTTTCACTTCATAGATCATGTTATGACGTATGTTAGACCATGTACTATTTTCTTACAACTTCTTATCATGCTTGTGTATGTAGTATATATTATTATGTTTAACCATGTTTTAAGTATATTCAAACCATTTTCTTTATTTTGACATATTTTATTCATGAACATATGACACATTTTGTAAGTATATATGCAAGATGAACAATAATTTTAACTATCTATAGAGAATTATTGGATAAATATGACATCAAATTTATGCATTGAGATTCATACAAATAAAAGTGACCTACTAGATTAAAAAATGTATTGATAACGTACTTAACAATGTATCATAAGTGATCTTAATGTGTTGTTTGGTAATGTAAGACTCATTATCACCTAATAAGACCTATTATGTGGTAGTAAACAGATGAATACCTATCATAACCTATAACAAACATAATGACCTATTAGGACTCCCATGTCCCCTTAAGACACACATGTATGGATAATGTACCTAACAATGTATCATAAGTGATCTTAATGTGTTGTTTGGTAATGTAAGATATAATCAATACAATGAGTACAATGAGTAATGATCTAACATATAATCAATACAATGAGTAATGACATTTAAATTATTATCACGTGCAAGTGACTTGTTTTTAATATTACAATCAATAGTAATTTGAAACTTCAAAGAAACATTAATTTAAATATGCTTTAATGTAAAAGTAATGGAACAAAATAGGGGTTCATTACTTAACTTGACAATTAATTTATAATTTATCAAGTGCATAACTTTAACTTTCAAATAGAAGTAAACTCTCATTTTTGAATTAGTTTGTACAACATATTTCACAATATATGTAAGAAAATGTCAATGATATATTTATAGTTCAGTGAACTCATTTGAAACATAAAATTGGTTCAACACATCTCTTCAAATGAGGTCCTGCAAAGTAAAAATGTAAAACAAAAACACACATGATATTAATAAACACATAAATTAATATTCAAGGTATCTGAACTATGTAAATATATGTGTAATTTGTATGTACTTACTATGTACTTATTGATGTTCGATCCACTTTAACATTAAAATTTGCATAAATTGTAATTGAGACCTGAATAAGAGGTATATAAGTTCTCTAAATTGGTATTGACAACACAAACATACATGTAATTAAATTATATAATTACATATATATATAAATAATACAATAATAAAAAAACTTACATGTGTTTGATTTAAATGTAGTCATCCCACTATACCATCTGCATCCTCTCTCTTTTGCAATGCATCTATGATTGTCTCATGCTCGTCCATTAAAATTGTCCATAATACCTTATTGGTGAGTCTCCCTTTGTATATTTCTAATTTGATATTTGTTGCCACAACCAAATGAGAATAGTGTAAAATCTTGTTTTTGGTTTGGTAGTCTTCAAATGCTGGCAAACCATTTATTCTTTTTAGGTATCTATGTAGCCAGGTGCTAGCTACAATGATAGACCTGATTGGATACTCAAAACCATCATCGTCTACTTGATGACATGTCAATTTTTTCTTAGGTTCCACACATCTAGCTAGCCAATACTCAGTCTATTCATCATTATCACTAGGTGCAGTAACAACATAAACATGTCCTACAAGATAAGATAAAGTATAGAAACACTTCAATGACATGAGTGTAGGGTAAAAGCACAAACCTGTGTCACCTTTTATAAAGAAACGTGATATCAGAATGTGACAGTTCAACATTAATGACAAAAAAAATGGTATTTGTGTTTAAAATATGAAGATGATGTAAACTGATGAAATGTGTAGAATTGTATGAATTTTATGCCTATAATTTTTATAATTTTTTTGACTAAGAATTTATTCATTTTATTTTATTTTGAAGTCCCTTTTTTAACTATAAAAAATATAGGTTGTAGTTTCTGTCAAACAAGTATGTGCAAATCATCTTTTTTTGTTCTAATTTGAAAATATTTTATAGATGACATGTATAGCTAGTGAACAAAAAAAGAAATAATTATTTTTGATATATATTTTCTTTGTTATAAGTACTCAAGTTCGACCTTGTTAGAATCCAATAGTTTTTTCCTCCCGTCAAAACTTCCCTATCAAATCTATACCTTCTTGAAAAAAATTACATATTCGTGAAGAGGATTCTCTCCTCTAGTGATAAATTTTATTTTTTTATTTTTTTGATATGATTTACTACTTTTTTTTCATTTTTTGAGGGAGCATCTTCTAAAATGTTGAAATATCGACTTATAATATTTTGAGATTATAACATATTATAACTAATCAAAACACTCAAAAATTTATATAGTGATGATATTGAATCTGAGATCTATAAAAGGGTATTTTTAGTTTTTGAAAAAAATTGAGTTTTGATAGAGAAATGAGATTTGACTAAAATAGGTTTTTGTATCGCAAACAGTGACACAGATATGTGCTTTTACCCTGTACATATGAAAATTATATAAATTGAAGCATGAGATCACAAAAAAATTTAATTAAATTGTGCATACCAGGTTCTATGAGGTATGAAATACGATCATAGTCTTCCGATGCAAAAGTAACATTCTGGCCTTCATTTACTATATCATCTTCAAAATATGTTTCAGTGGGTGCTAATGATCTTTGTTGCCAATCTTCAACCCATTCTGTATCCTCACATTCTTCCCATTCACCTGCAAGACAAAATTAACAAAAACAAGCAAGCTCCCTAGTCCATATAGTCCAAGTGTTAGAATCTGAACTCCTAAATGAATGCCATTTAGCTGACCCACTAATTGTATCAAAATCATATCTTGAAGGGATATTATTCTCTTCAACTAGGTAGAAGAAACATTTGATTCTAGAGTTTTGACGTGATCCCGTGTATAAATATTTGTTAGACCATTCGACAATCTCATGTGCATTTTTTAATTTATCTTTTTCCTCAAATTTTAATTGCTCTCTACTAAGGGCTCTCTTCCCGCATGCACCAACACCATCATGTTCTCCTTTACCATGTCCAACCTCAAAAAAACTCCACACATGTTGGATGTTAGTTTTCCTATGTGTCCTATTCAACCAATAGAACATTCTAGCATTCTTGAATTGTCTTGTACAATTATCTGACCATATCCAATGTTGTGTCATTTGAATTTGTCTCTCTTTTAAATTATCATAAAATAACTTGAAACAATATTGAACAAACTCATATGAATGGAGTTTATTATCACTTAAATAAAAATGGTACTCTCTCAATATTTTTTGATCCTCCTCTGTACTATCAGGTGCATGCCTATAAACTATATGAACATAAATTGTTAGTTGCACTGAACTGTAATATTGTAGTTGTACCTCTTCTTGTGGTGAAAGCGTGTAGTTCTCTGCAAAGTCAACAACTGAAAGTATAGTACCAATTGGAAATGTATTCTTACATATGCAAAATTGTCCATCAAGCCATCTAGAATATTGAGAGTGTTTAACATATTTTGGTATGATCACACTCTTAAAATCATCCATAAATGCATGACAACTAACTTTATCTATAACTAGATCACACCTTCTTCCAATCTTCTCATCCTTCAAAGGATATTCAATAGTTTTGAATCTTTTTACCTCAACTAATTTTTGTCCAAAAGTAGTCAAAGCATTTTCATGCAAACATTCATCTAACGAAGAAAGATTTTTGCACATATCACATGTGCTAGAAAGACATGCATTGAAAAGAAAGTATTGATCATTAGGTGGCTTACAAAACAAACCTGATATGAAATATTTTAGAGTTTGAGGTGGTATTTTTATACCACATTCTTGCAACATTTCTTTACTATGCATGGTGACACGTATAGATCGAAATACATAATAATGGTAATGAAATTGAATATGAGTTTTGCAACATGTGCTTCTTTCCTTGTTAATCCTTACATACCATGGCTTACACTTTTCAAAAGATCTTTGACTAATGGTAATATTTAATACCTTACCATCTAGAAATTTTTTAAACAATTCAGTTTGAGTCATGTCCAAAAGGTGTTTAGGATGTGGATCACGTATTTTTGACCCAATTCTCAATTTAAGAACATCTCTTGAATTAGGTGATACTCTTGTATTATCATGTCAAAAAATTTCAATCAAACTTTTGATTTCACTAGTAAGTTTCATATCACATCTCGGGAGTCTACCACTAGAAGTCCATAAAATATTTGTTGGATCACATTCAAAGCTAACCCTTCTCTTTAAAACTCTTTCTAAAGTCTTATGATTCACATTAAGATATCCACTTATGTTTCTAATCAATCTTTTGTCAGATGTTGATTTGTTAACTAAAGCTGTTGTTATTGCTCTATGTGTTGTATTCTTATCTTTAGACTGACTTCTCTTTCCGATAACATCAAAGGCACTAGCAACAGTGGATACAACTTGTTTTAAAGACTCATTTTTATTCTTGGGTTTTACATACATTCCCAACCTTCTCATTAATTTTCACATTTTAGACATTTTAATTAGTTGCAACATTAGCTGATATTGAAACCCAAATTTCTTATTATAAAAAAAATGCCTATACAATCTATTAGCATGTGTCCTAATTTGTCTCCATGAAACCAATCCCTCAAGATTATCTAACACATCATTAGGAATATGAAAATTATGTTCAGACACTTTACTATCATCTTGACATGTTTGTTCAGTAGTTGGTGTTTCTATTTCTACATTCATCCAATTTTTATTTTTAGACACTTTACTATTTTCACTATTATTTGGGATTTGAATATCATTTTTAAATTTTCTTGGTATTTCTTTTGGGATTTTCAATTGGAGTGTTTTGTGCATGATCGTTTGATAATTTCTTCTCATAAAGAAAATCTAAATCATTTAAATTGTAACTTGCTTCTAAAAAATCACCAATTTCATCATGAGAGAAAATTCGAGGGTTTGGAGACACACCTATATTGAATGCATGATTAGAATGTGCACCTAAATTTTCTTATATTGGGTTCTCTTCTTTGACCTCTTCATTCGTCATGGTATCCTCAATGTTTTTCTCCTTTGAAACATTGTTCAAGTCTCTAATTCTTTGTCTTCTCTCTCATTGATGTTGTGCTTCATTCTCTTTATTTGCTGCAATCTCCTCATCTATCAGAACTTTTACTTTCTTCTTTCTTCATTTTTTTGATCCCATGTTTGCACCAATTTTGAATTTGAATCAGTAGTTTGCAAATTGTATAAGAGGACAATAAAATAGAATAAGCATGATAGAATTCAGTGTTGTAGATCGAAACTGTTATTCAATCATTGAAATTGGGTCAGTGGGGCAGCTTTTGAGGCCCAACAGGTACATTAGAAATGGGTACCCGATTGCTTGAAAATTGGGCACCCGATTATTTAGAAATCAGGTACCCAATTTTAAAAAGAATCAGATACTCAATTTTCAAACAGCCGGGTACAATGGTTTAAAGTAATCGGGCACCTAATTTTTGAATTACAAATTGGGTGCCTGATTCTTCAGACATGAGTGAGAATTCGGTATGGCTCCCGACTTTTGCATGGGGTTTTGCCTTGGAGAAAGCCATGGCATAGGCTTGCTCCCACCAAGCCATGCCTTTATGATCCTTTTTTTTTTTCTAAGTCATTTAATCGACAATTTTTGGTATTGTCATAATCTTTTTACAGTCATTCCCATTGAATTTTTCGAAGAGATAAAAACCCATTATAGGTCTTACTTTTTTTATTTCAAAAATGTTAATTTTATAGTGTTATTAATTTATTTTCTATTTTTCCATTATTTATTAATCAAAACTATCTCCTAAATGTTGAAAAGTGACATTCACTAAAACTTTAATAACTTTTTTATTTTATAATGTTTCTTAAATAAATTTATATTTCATCAATCTACATACAATTATTTTGATGTTAAGAAAAAAAAATTGAAAAAAGTGAGATTTTGATCAAATTATGTGGTCCGTACACAAGAGGTTTTAAAATTTACCTTTATAGCCAATTAATAATTAATAATAAAAAAATTATTCAATAAAAAATTAAGAAAAAATATTGTCATCAATCTTAGGTGTATTAGGTAACTCCCTTTAAAAGGATTTGTGAAAATTAATTTATTTGTGTCAAATTATGGTGTCTATACACGAGTGTGGTATGGTCCTGAAATAGGCATTTTGAAAAAGTGGTTTTTAAAGATCCATACCAAAAAAAATCTATCATATGGGTACACAAATAATTTACATATTCAAAAACTAGATTTCGAACACTAAAAATTTTATTTCTGGAGTTTTTTAATATTCAATCTCTAAATACCTCAAATTTTGACATCAATTGACAAAAAATTTCAAAAACAAGAAAAAGACTTCCATTTTTTGGCCAAAAGTGAGACCCAACTTCTTGCACTGATCCAAGTGTTGAATCTCAAAGTGAGCTTTTCTTCATTTTTCTTCAAAGATTCCTTTACCTCCTTTTCATCTAAATTTGGCATGAGTTTCCTTAGGCTCTACTCATATATGTCTTTTGTTGTCTTCATAGAATTCTCCCATCTTGGCCGCATATATGTCTAGGGAGTATTTCCACTTACCTATTTTAGTTATTAACATATCTTCTATTTTATTTTTCTCTTCTATAGTACTAGATTCATACTTAAGTGCTTTGAATTTTTTTATAACAGATCCAAATTCTTATTCTTTCATCCTTTCCTCAAAAGTAAGTGGAGGCCTCTTGAAGATTACATCTCCTCCTTTATCTACTTTCTACCTAAATGAGCTTCTGGTAAATACAACAATAGATGTCTTGACAGGCTTGTCCTTACCTTTCTTCTTCAATGGATATTCATCCTCTTATTTTTTTTCATCTTCTGCTTCTTCATCTTCTCCTTTTCCTTTAGTCAACAAAAGAGTGGAACCAGTTTTCATTTTGGCAATTCTCTTCTTTCTTTGTTGAATGTCTGAGGGAGTTTGATTTCTACTTCAATTCTAGCCTTTGCCTCATCATAACTACCAAAGTATGCAACTTTAGGGTCAACACTCTCATTAATGAATCTCTCAATAATATCCTTGGTTTCATCTATGTTCACCTCATATCCTAGAGGTTTTACCCATGCTATCCTTGGTCTTACTGTCTAAATCTATACTTTGTCACTATCAACCATGAAACAAAAATCATTCTTGTAGTCTTCAACTAGTTTTTTAGGAATCTTGAATCTATTATTCATCTTTTCTTTGAAAGTGTCAAAGTAGTTATCCATAATACTTGCATAGTTTTCTCCCATTTTAGCAATCTACTCATTAATTTGATAAAGAACAGGTACATCTTTCCTCTAAACTACTATACCTTTTGATGGAAAAAAAATTTGAACATAGAAAAATAAAATGTCAAAAGTGAAATGAACTTATGTGGATTGTTCTTGGAAGTTCTTATACTCTCCATGTTCTTGTTGAACTAGTTTAGCATCAACTCGGCAAGGTCAAGTGACAAGTTATTCTTGACTACCTTGTAAGCCAAGTCCACTACTTCACATGATACACTATTTAATCTACTCAAAATATATGTCCTATTAGTGATGATATGTATCCTAAACTTGAGTTCCATATTAGTAACATAATTGATCTTCATTCCCCTTCCATCCCACTCAGCAAGGGTTTTCTTCTCTAGTTCAACTTGACTTAGGGTTTTAGTCATTTTCACTTTTGCTAACATGGGAAGACTAGTGATCCTATGGATCATCTTCTTGGTTATCAAAATAGGTTGTGGTAATGATCTCCAACCATTGTGCACATGGCTATGAATAAACCTTATCCATTTTACTTGGAATTCCTGTGGCATATGCAAAATGTGAGTTAAACCTTTGGTTTCAAGATGTTGGTGCTCAGGTTTCAAAACACTATTAATGCATAAATATTTCAATGATTCATTCATCTCTTGTGTTCCAATGTCTTGAATAGCACCTTTGAAATGCAAACAAATATCATTGATTAACGAAACCTTTGGTGGAATTTGTGATTATGCTCCACTCAGATCTAGGGTTTCTGCAATGATAGGAGTCAACTCAAAGTTTGGTGCCCTTCATTCTATGCCTCAAGCTAACATGTTTAAACCTTTCTTTGAATTTTTTTTGGTGCATGTCATCTTTGCTCAATAGGGTTTGAGAGAATACAAGAATCTTCAATACCAATTTACTCAAATGTCTTGAATGCTCTTAAAATTGCTCTGTATAGATAGCTCTCAAAAATTTGTAGTGAGAAATGACTTTGATTTCACCCATTTTATCAAATTTCACCATAAATGCTTGGTAAAATTGTTTTCTCAAATGATAGACTGTCATCCACTTCACTTTTATTGAACACTCGATAACCACACAAAACTTAGTTACTTCTAACCTTGCTTGGCAGTTTTTGCAACCCAACCTTGCTCGGTAAGACATAATCTGATCTCTCTTAGTAATGACCAACATATTTTACTTGGTGATCTCTTTGCATCTTGAATGCTGATTTGGATCATTCAACCTGCTAATTGGAACTAATGTTAGATGTTTCCTTCATGAATCCTAGTTCCATTGCTCCATGAAAGATCAAGTGGAAATGGTGGAGTCACCCAATTCTTGAGTGACATCTTCTTTAGTGCTTGGACTTGTATTTTTAGAAGACTTTGGAACCCATTGTTTTCTCATCTACTTCTGATATTGTCAACTTTTTCCTTCTTTTCATCTTCAATTCTTCTAGTGTTCATATAGTTCTTGGCACAATAACCAATTTTTGTATAAATGAAACATCTTCTAGTAGTATCTCTTGTTCTCATATGATGTTTTGCACAATTCATTCTAATGTGTCCAAATTCTCCACAATAATGACATCTACACCAAGTGTTATAGTCCCAACCAAATATAGATTTTACAATTTTCTCTGCTAGATTCAATTTCTTAGTTTTGCATTCTAATGACTTGTGTCCATGGTTCTTACATTTGTGACATTTTACGTTCAAATTTAGGTTTCCCTTTGCATTCATTAGCCCTATGTCCATGCTGATTACAATTGTAGCATTTTCCATTAAATTTTTCTTTCCCATTGCTCCAACATTTGTTTGATGTATGACCTATCTTACCATAGTGACTACAAGTAGGTTTTTGATTCTTATGAGCTCCTTTCTTGGATGATTCACCTCCTTTATATTCAATTCTTTCTTTTCCCTTTTGTTTGTAATGACTTTGCTCATTCAACTGAATCATGTCTACTTGAGATTTCATCATTCTCTCATTGGTTTTCTTTTTAGTGTTTAGATCATTCTACAATCTTTTATTCTCTAATCTTAGATTCATGATCTCTTCATTTGCTTTAGTTGGTTGATCAATGAAGTTTTTCTACTAAAGGGATAGGTGCTATATTTCATTATTCTTTCCTTCTCTCTCATCTTTTATCTTGTTTTTCTCTTCTATGACTTCACACAATCTTACTGACTGCATTTCTTACTCTCTTTTTAGTTTTCTCACTTCTTTTAGAAGAGTATTATTCTTTTCAAGTAGTTATTTGTTTTTGATAAGATAAACAAGTTTTACAAGGACCCTAAAACCTGAAAGTAGTTACATAAACATGGCTAAAAATAAGCAATAGAAGCCCAACCGTAATAAAACAAGTCTAATGGATGATAATAAGCACAAGGCCTAGCCAATAATAGAGGCCAAGAAAAAGGCTAGAAAAAAAAAACCATCTTTAACAAAACTTAGCAAAAGCCAGAACCAAAAGCCAAAAAAAATAGCAAATAAACAAAAAAGATAGAAAAAGAGGGCTAATGTTCATTCTGCTTCTCGAGATCCTACATGGTTTGGGTAGCCTCATAAGTCTTCTTGTGCTCCTTGGCCATCTGCTCTAGGACTTTCTTTGTATCCTGGTCCAAACTAGTAAAGGTGATACTGGTGGCCATATTTTCATCAGACCTAGCTCTACCTCTATCCTTTCCATCCTCACCTATTAGCAGGCCTATGTCTTTGAGCACACTAGTTAAGGAGAGAATATTTTCATTGATCAAATTAAGGAGAGAGATCATCTGACTACCAAATTATGATCATAGTTTTCGAGATTCTTAATTCTCCTATCAGCCAGACTGACTCTTTCCTTATGATCCTCCTAGTTCTCATTTTTTGTGTTCTTCTTATTTCCTTCCAATTGACAAAACTTATCTCTAACCTCCTCCAGCTCATGGTATAGCCACTTGATTGATCTATAATTATCAATCATGTTGTTATGAGCATTGTTCAAAAGAATCATACCTGTCTCCCTAGCATTATCGGTGATGGCCAAAATAGCAGGGTCAATGAGCTCTTCAAGTCAGGGTTGTTCCTGGTTTTCCACAAGAATATGAGGATTCATTTGTTCTCTAAAAATTCCCATCATCACAATCCTAACATTAAAATTCCTCCAAGATTTTCTCCTATTTTTGACAAGCACTTCCACCTCTTTACCACTAGCATTATCCTTTTCCTTCTCCAAAAGATGAGATTGAGGATGAATAGGGGAGAGAGGGAGAATCATAACGTCTGGCCCCTAATTCAAAACCCTCTCATCATCTACATCATCCCTCTTCTATTTCTTCCTTGCATGTTCCTCCTTGCTCTCCTCTTCTGTCTCCTTGCCCTCATCATTAGAAGCCATGTCCTCCTCATCCTCATTATAATCTGTATCATCTTTACTAGAGGTTTGGTCATGGTCCCTTGGACTCTTTCTTCTTGGGGTTATAATAGAGGGCGACTTCTTAACATGACCCTTAATTTTCTTACCAGAAGAAACATTCCCCTCCTCCTCTGAGCTTATGCTCTAAATATTATCAAAATCTAAAGAGTAGTTGGAGCTACCATTGTTAGCATCCACATTTGGTGAGGGGTTGTTGCTAACCATCTGAGCTTTGAAGTGCTCATGGATAAGTGGCAACAAACCCTCATGCAGAGCAAGGTTGATAGTAGTTGTCTTCTTAAAGCTGGAAATTGTCTTACTCATGGAGGTAAATAAATAGTAAGGGAAATAAATTTTACTATCATAGAAAAAATGATTAAGAAGAAAAAAATGATGGGTTCTTACTTGATCAAACCTAGGGTCCAAAGTAATATATTCAATGATAGCATGCAAAATATACCTCGAGAGCTTCTTGATGAATTCCATCACATAAAATGTCTAACTTTTAATCAGTTCATTCATTTCTTTAGTGGTCTTCACAAAATCCTTCACTGCATTGTTGAGTGTTTTTTATCCCTATAAAACTTGAAATCCTCCATTGGAATCTCAATAACCATGGTGACAACCTCCTCTATGATGAAAAATGAGACACCATTCACCTTCACCTTGCCATCTTTCTATGAATTCACCATGTTGTTGGTGACCTCAAGATCAAAACCATGATGTTTTGTAATGTAACATGCAACCCCTCCCTTTTCCAACTTTTTCCAAACTTTTCCCCTATTTCCCCATTTCTCCACTTCCCCCCCCAGCTCCTTTCTACATCTTTCTCCAACCATATCTTCACTTTTAGCTCCTACAATTCTCATATACTTCGAGCTCAACAACTCCTTCATAGATGAAATTTTGGAACTATTACTTTGATAAATGCCAAAATAATACACCTTACAAAAACACAATAAGTAAATGAAGATTTGGACCCAAAAAATGTTTCGAAAAGACAATGATAACCTCAGCTACTTGCAGAATCCAAAAAAGCCTTTATGACTCGTACTCATTTCCCAAATTCCTTTAATAGTCATTATTGCAATTAGATCTCCATTGTACACCCTTGGATTTTTTCTAGGTCGATGAGGGTCTTGACTTCCACTAGAATATTTTTTCCTAATTGTCATGTAATCAACTTGTCAAATTGCACACCTTTGTCGGCAAACCAATTTGCAACTAGATTTGCTTCTCTGAACACATGTGTGATGTAGACAGTCTCAAATTTTTCAAATAAGATTGGCAATCAACCAAGAAAGAAGAGATTTTCTATTTATACAATTAATTATATTATTAGAGTCCCCTTCTAACCAAAGTTCCATTTTTAAAATCTAGTTTAACCACATGGCACACTGTTGTCACTTTCGTAAAATGATTAGTTTGGAATCCTAACGAAAGAGAAAAAGCCGCAACTCCATCACCAAAATAATTTCTTATTATCCCACCACTTCTCGAGGGACTTGGATTTCCTTTAGAGGCATCGTCAAGGTTGGCTTTGTACCATCCCTCTAGAGGATGAAGCCATCTAGCTTCCTATCTTTTTCCTTTTCCATCTTTCTGCCACCAACTTCAATTTCTCGCCCCTTCTTGACTTGATAGTTTTCCTTTATGATTTTATAAATATTCCTCCCAAGAACAAGAGTCAGCTCCTCTCTGCCCCTAAATATTTTTTTGTTCCTTTCCTTCTAGATACTCCAGCAAAAGTGAGGCAAAATTTAGATGCTTAATTCCTGCAAAATAGAAGATTTAAATAGACTTTTCCATTGATAGAAAAAATCAAGGAGATTGTTTGGCATACACTAGAAAATGTCAAAATCTTGGGTTAGGAACTCCTAAACCTCCCTAGAGTAAACAAAATGAATGAAAAGATGGTTTCTTGATTCTAGCTAGTTTTTACAAAGAGAACATCTATTAGCCATAACATGTCCTCTTTTTATAAGATTATATTGAGTGAGGATTTTATTCTAAAGGGCTAGCCAATAAAATATGTTGATCATTGGAGTAAGACCAAGGAGCCAAGCATTCACCCAAGGGGGTTTCTACTTTAAACACCAAAGAGAGTTATAGCCTGAAGCAACATAATAACTATCATTAGGATTATCCCCCCAGATCATTTCATCTCTCTTGTTACTTAGAACAATAGAGTTTAACATTATCATAATGGTTTTAGATCCTCAAATATGAGGGAAAGATCTCTCCATCCCTGTCCATTCCTATAGTTGCTTACTTTAAACTAAAACTATTGCGTACATTCATTCACCCAAACTTCATAAACATGATTGTTAATAAGGGGACCTTGCAATAACCATTAGACCAAAATTGAATATCCTTCCCATTGCCCAACTTCCAAGAAATTTTGGCCCTTGCCAGATCCCTAGCCTTTAGAATACCATTCCGAATGATCAACCCTTTGGGATTGTCCTCATTGTTAAAAATAAATTGAAGAGAAGGCCTTCTGATTTATTTATTAACCAGGATATGCATCCATTCAAGTAGTTATTTGTTGCTTGATTAGCTTCATCTAAATTGTTTGAGTGAACATCTTTAATTATTTCTTCAATGTAGAGTTGGTCATTCATCTGGATTGCAAGATGTTTTCTTCTTTTAAGGGATTCAAAGAGTTTCTCTTTTACTTTCTTGAGTTGTCCAATAGCCAAATCCAAATCTAGCTTCTCATTATTAATAGACTTTTCAAGTCTAAGTACCTCTATAGCCTTTTGATCTTTGCTCAAATTGTCAAACTTTTCTCTAAGAACCACAAAGCTCTGATACCAATTGTTGGAAATTTTATGATAGGTTATGTTAATGAGAGGTGAGGGATGAATCAGTAACTAATAAAACTTAATCCTTAATTAGAAATTAATCCTTCATGTATATTTTGATCTAATTTCATGCAAGAGCAACTAAAAATATTAAAGCATACATAACACTTTTAACACACAATTTGGTGACCTAGACACCTTCCAAGTAGAAAGTGAAACTAGGGTGGGGATGATACCCACAAGCTTTAGTACTACAATATAAAGTTGTCTTATTAAGGCTTACAATGATCACTTCTAATGATCTACCCTATTAAGAGCAACAAGGACTACTAGGTCCACCTTGCAAAAGGATTTACAAACATACAATGAAGTATGCACTCGATAAAGAAATTTACATAAGACTGTTACGTCTACCTTGTTAAAGATTTGACTAATCCACCTGCTAGGATGAAATAGTAGTTGATCTCTAATCTATAGCTTGGTTTGCTAAATGAGATTCCTTTGAGTGTAGAAATTACCTTGCTATGATAGATAAATCTTTGGTGCTCCTTATACTATTGTAGCCTTTATAATTCCCCCTTCTCTCTTATTTTCTTTTTATATTACATTGTTCCATCTCATCATTATTTTGGATGTGATAGAATACATTACATATATACCAATCCAATTTACAAATTACAAAGTCATCCACATTACAATTTTACATA
This sequence comes from Cupressus sempervirens, assembly GCA_028749045.1. Lineage (NCBI taxonomy): Eukaryota > Viridiplantae > Streptophyta > Pinopsida > Cupressales > Cupressaceae > Cupressus > Cupressus sempervirens. The sequence continues at coordinate 910,299,465 of CM053787.1, read as the reverse complement.
AAATACACAAGGTCAGCCCAAATAAAGAAACTCTAGTTTTGAAGACTATCTCGATGAAGTTCTGATACTCGACATCCACTATCATTGCTCGACATCATCATGAACTTAGTAGATGTAGAAGCTCAATCCATACTAATCACTTCCAAGTAGTCTAGAACTTGGTTTGCACTAGTGACTTAGTGAACACTGTAAAACTTGGAATATAAATTGAATCACTTGATTCACAATGCAAAGCTTGATCAATGTCATCAGTAAGAGCTCAGTATAAATTGAGTCACTTGGTCAACACTGAGCAGCTCGGTTAACACTAGACTCACATCACATCAACCACAAACTTGGTAAGCACTGCATAACTTATTTTGCACTGATAAATTCAGCATAGACTGTGATGCTTGGTTTATGCTACTGATCAACAACTTTCTAGTAACTGCTTGGTGCAAATTGAATATTGGCCAAAGGACTTGGTAGCAACTAAAATGCTTGGTTAACATTGTTAACTATACAATATGATTGGTAGATACTTACAATTTGAATAAGTGTATGTCACTAATAACAAACATGATTGAAATGTCAATAGCTCACTGCTCATGTCTCTAATCTTTTAACAATACTACACAAGATTAGACTTTAACGTGAAATCATCTCTATATAGTTTTCTAAGTGCACTAAGATGGTTTACAAAAAGGAGGTATAAGTGCACACCATTTTTTTTGAGATTAGGTATGTATATGAGAAATATGTTAACAAGTAATACTAATCTATTCAAAAATAAAAGCATTGACTAGCATAAAAACCATAACATATATGAGAGACAAAGTGAAACCCTAAAATGAGAATATGAGCCATGGAATGGCTCTCCCAATGAGGATGGTCACTTGATTTAGGGATGATTCACTTGATTATGTCTTCTATAGTCATCAAGCTGTGCTAGAAGTGCCCCCAGAGCAGTAGGCGTTGCTGATATGTACAAGATCAAGGGATGACCAAGAACTGGTGGAACCAAGATAGGGGGATTGGTGAGATACTACTTGAGCTGATTGAAGCTATGCTAACATAAAGGATCCCACTTGAAGTTCTCATCCTTCTTTAGTAAATGTGAAATTGGCATACACTTATCTGCAAGCTAGGAGATGAAGCACCAGATGGATTGAAGATTTCCCTGAAGAGAGCAAAGCTGTCGCAGTGTCTAGGGAGGAGGCATGTCTAAGATACCCTTGACCTTCTTGGGGTTGATCTCTATACCTCTTTTAGAAACTATAAAGCCTAGAAGCTTTCCAGATGTGACCCCAAAGACACACTTCTTGGGATTTAGTATGAGATGATATTTGGCTAACCTATCAAAGACTTTCTCCAAGTCAACAAGATGATCCATGAAGGTATGAGATTTGAGCAAGATATCATCCACATAATCCTCCAAAATGCTATGGATAAGATCATGAAAAATGGCAGTCATAGCTCTTTGATAGGTAGCCCCAGCATTCTTTAGGCCAAAAGACATCATGTTGTAGCAAAAGGTTCCCCAAGGGGTAGTGAATGTTGTCTTATGTTGATCCTCTTCTACAATCTTGATTTGATTATACCCAGAAAATCCATCCACGAGGGATAAAATTTCATGTCCAGCTATAAGATCTACAATCATATCTATGTTGGGCAAGGGAAAATCATCTTTTGGACAAGCTTTTTTAAGATCTCTAAAATCAGTATAGATTCTAATGTCACTGGAAGGTTTAGTGATGGGGACCATGTTGGAGATCCACTCTGAGTAGTTGATAGGTCAGATAACGTTAGCAGCTAACATTCTTTCTAATTCAGCTTTGACTAGTAATGCCACCTTTGGGTGCATTTTTCTAAGCTTTTGTCTGACATGCTTGATCTTTGGATCAACTGCAAGATGATGAACTACAAGCTTTGGATCAAGTCCTGGCATGTCCTGATATGACCATGCAAATCGGCCAATATTCTCTCTTAAGACCTCAAAAAGGAGGTTAGCTTGGTCTTGTGATAGGGATGCAACAATGTGAACAAGTCTTGGGATCTCTAAAGAACTGATGTTGACTTCCCTAGTATCCTCAATTAGAATAGAAAACACCTCTGGTCGATTATCTTGAGGAGTCAATGCTAAATCCTCATGTTCTGCTTGTGGCTCTGGATTTCTTGCTAAGGGGTGTTCTTCGCTGCCTTAGCTAGTCTCAGATTCACCTTAGTTCCAGTTTTGGGTGTATCAGAACTAGGTTTGGGATTTTCTCCAAAATACCCCTTGGGATCTAGCTTGTAGATATAGGCAGAATCTAGCTTTTTTTGCTTGTTAGGAGTTTTGGCTCCCATGAATCTTAGAAGTGCTTCCTCTGATGTGAACTCATCAATGTGTATGATGCTTGGTTGGTCCCAATCTATGAGTTGTGGATGGGGGAGTGGTAGGTCAATGAAATGGATGGATAGTTCTTGGAGAACAGAGTCTCCTAGGGAGATTTGGTCTGGGATATCGTTGTAGGCTCTCTTTTCAACTTCCTCAGGAATGTCTTCAATTTTGACAAGGTCACGATGAATGTTCGAAAAAGCATGACCGTCTGTATTGGTGCCCCTAGTTGTGGGTATGCCAAAGCCCAAACCTAACTTCGATTCCCACTTGTGTGCATCGATGGGGCACTGCATGCCTCTTTCTTCTGGTCCTAGACTACCACCTTGATAGTTCCATTTGTCAATAATGAGCTTATGTTCTTGGGGATACTTTTGACTAAAGTGATCAAGGTGTGCTTGATTTCTTGGAGGTGCATCCTTATGTAACCAATTGTTGATATCTGGAGTGAGCTCCTCATGAAGAGGGATTTTTGAGGATACAAAGGTTGTTGGTCCAAAATATTTGTATCAAGGAGGTGGAATCTCCTTAGCTTTGTGATATGTTGGTCGTCCATGGACATGTGGATCAAGTGGGAGTGCCCCGACAGTAAATGTATCTGACAGACTATACTCTCCATAACCTTTGTTATTGATCTTTACGGTAGATAGGGTGGAGGCGAGGATGGTTTCTGGGTCATTACAATTGTGGGATGAGCTGGCAATGGCTGTGTCGATATCAATTCTAGGGCAATGGTTTGTATATGAAGCTTCAACTGCATTGCAGTACGAAAAGGGTTATGGATCGGCATGGATGGTTACCTCAGTGCCCTCATGCATAAATTTGATGCCCGGATGGTAAGTGGATGGAATGGCTTTCATGGCATGAATCCATGGGCGACTGAGGAGGATGTTAAATGGTAGGTTTAGATCAATAACATGGTAGGGTGTTTCTTAGATGACTGGCCCAACCTTGATTAGCAGCAAAATAGTTCCTTCTATGGTTCTTTCCAAGTTGTCATAAGCTTTGATGGTGATAACTTCACTGATGATATCTACCTCAATATACCCAACTTTTTTTTTATGAATTTTAGGGTGCAAATATTCAAGGTTGATCCATTATCTATCATTACTCTTTTCAAAAAAAAATTAGATACCATTATGGCTATGTGGAGTGGAAGGGTGTGATCTGGCTCAACCACGGGTATGTCGGTGGGTTTGAATGATAGGGCGCATGAGGAGGATAGGTGTCCAACGAGATTAAAAAAATTAGTAGAGTTGATATTTGAAGGGACATGGGATTCTATAAGAGCACTTTCAAGGATGTTTTTGTACACAGGACTAGTGTGGAGAAGGTCTAAAATGGAGATTTGGGCTGGCATGTTCCCAAGGTGTTCCAAGATATTGTACTGGCTTTTTGATGGAGCTGGTGGTGTTGGTGAAATGGGTGGGCCTACGATGTTAAATCGCACTCTTAGAGTGGTGATTACACACTCATTTTTTGGTCATTGGATATTGATAACATTGATAGAAGGCTCTTTCTCAAATATACAACCTATGAGGCTACCATAGTCTATATAGGATGAAGTGTGGTCATTGTTCTTCCCATGCTGTTGGTTTGGCTGGTGGTTGTTGGTGTTGTTGTTGTTGGTTTGGATAGGTGCTTTTCCAAGATTTTGGTTGTTGTGAGGGGGAAAAGCATTTTGATAGATCTGTAAGCCTGCATTGGGAGAGGTTTGGGCACCAACAATGATTTCTTTCCGATCAATGAGGTCCTGCACATAATCTTTTGGTTTCATGCATCTGAGGGTAGTGTGACCTTTTACCCTATGAAATTTGCAGTACTCATTATCTTTGTACCATGCATCTTTGGATTGGCTTGGGTCGATTGGCTGGGTAGGAGGAAATTTGATGAGGTTTTCCTTGACTAATTTCTCAAAAATGACATCCAAAGGTTCACCAAGGGGTGTATAATTTCTAGGTGCAGGTTGGAATCTGGGCTTTTGTCCTGCAACTACATTGATGGCATTAGCTTGATTGCTAGACCCTTGAAAGTTTGGTCTTGGATTGTGGTTTTGATAGCTTTGGTTATTCTGCTATTGGTAGTTGATAGCTTGCTGATTGTTTGGTTGATATGGTGGATTGGACTGGTTTTGAGAAGGACCAACAATATTCACATGTCTGGTGTCAGTGATGCCATCTGTTTCAACATGCTTGTTTTTGTTCCAATACCTAGACTTGTCATTGGAATGTGATTGATTTTGGTTGGCTTCCTTATAAATATTGACCACACCATCTTTAGTGAGTCCTTTCTCAAGGATCATTCCTTTCTCTTTGATATCTTTGTAGGTCTCCAAATAGTTCATGGTCATGTGGTGAGCCAAACTAGGATGGGCATTATCAATAAACATTTTCACCAAATGGCGCTCTGGTAAGGTGCAAGATATGTGAGTGGTAAGGGTTTTCCATCTTTGCAGATATTTGGGAAGGCTTTCTCCACCTTTTTGCTTGGTGTGGACAAGATCAACTACTAATAGATCTGTTTCAACAAGATGGGCATATTGGGCTACAAATGCCTCAAATAATTCAACAAAATTTTTAATTGTTCCATAGGGGATTCTATAAAACCATTCCAGAGCTGGTCTAGCCAAGCTTTTGGGAAAGAGACACAAAAGGAAGATGTCATCATATGCCACTTCTTGGCAGTGCATGTAAAATTCTTTGATATGTGTGATAGGGTCTCCTTTTCCTCTAAATTTGTCAAATTTGGGTGTCTCAAAATGCTTGGGAAATGATGTCATGTTAATGGCTCTATCAAATGGGTAAGGACACACATTCTTAAACTTGAAGGTTTTTGGATCATTTCCTTCCTAGATGTTTTTCAAAGCTGTCTTCATGGCTTCCCATTCTGAATTAATGGGTGATGGCTAGGGTGCCCCCAATGTAGGAGTGCCCTGAGGTAGGTATGTCCTAGATGGAGCAATGGAATATGGATGGCTGTGAGGTATGGGCTGGTAGGGATTGTACATGGCTTGGGCAGCTGAATGGTGGATGATGGGTTGCTAAGGTGGAGGTGGCACATATTGCTGCATGTTTTGTGAGGCTTGCTGTTGATATTGGATTTGAGATTGAGATTGAGGAACATAAGCTGGCTGTGAGATAAATGGATTGCTTTGTGGAGGTAAGGTATAAGATGGTTGTGAAGCTTGGGGAAAGGATTGGGGAGCTTATGGAACTTGGCTTTGGATTTGAGGAGTTTGACCAATATATGTGGGTTGTGCCCCCATTTGAGAAGGTATCTGCATGGAAAAAGAGGCCAAGTAATTGGTGGTTGGTGGTGGTGGATTTCCTCCTAGAAGTGGCATAGAAAAATAGTTGGTAATAGGAGGTAATGGATTAATAGGAGGTAATGGATTAGTTGGTGGTGGAGGTGGTGGGAATTGAAAGCTTGGGAATGGAACTGATGGGGTTTGATAGCTTGGTGGCTGGATTTGAAAGCTTGGTAGAGTGGTGGCAGGAGCTTGGGTCACTTGAGAGCTTTGCAGAACATTGGTATTAGCTTGTGGGGTTTGATAGCTTTGTGAAATGAGGGTAGTAACTTGTGGATTTGTGGCTGATGGCACTGCGCTCCAAGGACCTAGTGGAAATTATGGAATTGTGTTTTGAGTTGAGGTAAACAAGCTGGGGTATATTGCTGAGGTTGGCCAAAGATACTAGCACTGATTTGTGAGATTGGTGGATTTGGAAGGCTAGGTTGGAGAGCAATAGAAGAAATAGTGAAGGGAGTGAATGATGAGGTTTTTTTAGCGAAGGGAGTTTGGGATGGAGTGGTATGGACCAATGGTGGAGTGGTGGTGGCTGGATTGACTTGTGGAAGGGAGATTTCAACTTGAGTGGAGGCTGGTATGTTTGGGTCTGTTGGATCATATGGGGTGGGTTGAGGGTCTTCTTTTGGGACATATTGAGGATAATTCAAATCATAAGAGCCTATGGGTGGTGGGAGTTGTACAAACAACAGGTGAGATGGCTCTGATAGGGGAAGAGGTCTTCCAAAGTTGAAGACTCTGATGTTGTCCCTTCGAAAGTTAGCCATGATTGTTTCTTTGTTTTTGTCTATAATGGCATTCACCAATACTGCATTTTCTGGTTGGTTCATGAAAGCTTCAATGTCAGTAGGTGATGGTATAACATTTTCTAGGCTGAAAGATGGTTGAGTGCTCAAGGGGAGTGACTTCTATTGGATCCAAATGATAGGGCTCCATTGTTTCCTTCTTCTTGGCTAAGCGAGTGACGGGTGGCATAAAAATGCAGAATGTTTCCTAGGGATGAGATGCAACAATGTTGATGGATACAAAAGGGGAAGGCTTTTCTATGCAAATGATTTCCTAGGTTGAGGCAAAGCTGTATGACAAAACCTAAGGAGGATTGGGTTGGGGATGCTAACTTCAAAGATATGTTGCCAAAGCATGAAAGGTCTGCTTTCCTATGTGCAAGCTTGGTGCTGATTGTGTCAACTTAAGGATAGACTGATGATCCTTTAGGAAGAACATGAGATTGACCACTTTTTGATCCCAACCTTTAGCTCAAGGTGATGAGGGATGACAAGTGACAAAGCTAGATTACCATAGACAAAGCTCTGTCAAAGGGATAACTTTGGTGAGATTTATGGATTTGGAAGATTTTAGGAATGGAAAACTTTTGGCAAGGTGACAACAATTTTGAAGGCTTGGATGTGAAAATTTTGGATTTCTGGCTAGATGGTTTGGTTCTAAATGAGATGGATGAGCTAAAATGCTTAAGGAGAGGACTAAAGATGGCTAGCTTTCCTACAAAGATGACTCTAAAGTGAAGCTCATGCAAGAAGATGTAGAGAAACAAGGGGGCCTAATCATAGAAGTCATGCCTAGTTGGTAAGGCATAAGCATTGTTAACTCCTAGATGTTGGTTAAGTTGGATGGTGCAATCTAACCGGGCATCTTGAAGGGCTTTGTCAGTAGCTTTGTCCTCTACTTTGTGGAGTTTGGCAATTCGAGGGCTTGGTGTTAGTTCCTTTCTTTTGGCTGAGAGTTCTTGGTATGCCTGAGATGGTTTGAGTTTGACTTTGTGAAACTTCTATTTGGGTTTGGGTTGTTCTAACATGAATTTTTGAATCGGCTTGGCTTTGAGAGATCTCAGTTGTTTTTCTTCGACTTGTTCAACTTCTAAAATAGGCAATGACTACGCTAAGTGTGCCCTAAGCTAGGATCAACCAAGTTTGACAAACATTCATTCAATAAGCAAAAGATCAAGCAATAGACATGAACAACCAGATAGAAGTTTTTGATTCTCAGAATGTGATACTTGCACCAAGGAGTGTGTGTGTTCTACAAATGTTTCGATCAGTCACTTTAAACACATTAACATCCTAGATGGTTGTCTACAAGGCTAACAGTTGGTTTAGCTAGGGATTCCTCGATATACCCAAGGTATGTGAGGCCCAAATCTATAGATGAAACCAAAAAGATGTCACATAGCCGAGAGGAGCGGTAACCCACTTCTCCTCTTTCACTTCTCAAGGGTATAAAGTTCCTTGACGCTTAGCTCGAGTGACAAAATCTTGATTCCAAGAGAGGTGTCTTTGGATTCACCTCCTGATCTTTATACTCCACTAGAACGCTGGAGTTGAGGTCATCCCAAGGGGTGATGAAATCCCCAACCAAGCCTCTTGAAAAGAGAAACAAGGTTTTGGATCCTAATCTTATACACCCAAGATGGCCTCGAAAGACAACAAGGGGAGAGAAGACTTGGATGACCTTGGGCTAAAAAACACGCTTGTTCTTTTACCAACTGACTCTTATGTGTGCTGATCTAGACTTTGCAAGCACTCATGTTTAAGAGATAATTTTCAATTCCAACTTTGAAATGTGCCAACAAAGAAAAATTGATCGAAGAATGCAAACAAAATAAGAGTTAGGGTCAACAAGAAAGTAAACCCACATGCCTGGAGGCCCTCCACGTCAAGTATCGATTAATTTCCTTTAAAGCATTCAAGAGTTGGTGTGATTTTGTTTTAAGCCCAAAACAAAGATGTGTGAAACTTGATTATCAAGCATGCGCCCGTAGGCCCTCCATGTCAATTGGTTGTTCAGTTTTAAAATCCAAACTTGAAGTGTGATTAATTTAATCTAGATTTTTGGACATTAAAGAAATCTTATAAGTTTAAGACAAACCCTGAAAAAGCGAATTAAGTAGAATCTGATTATGGAACACTTAACACTCTCTTAGGTGGGCCCATCCCCATAGATGGCGCTGAGATTGCAACCAATGGTTAAATTGATGGGTGATTAAAGAGAGTGAGTCCAATGAAGAAACTACTAAATTTGATTTTTGTTGATTTGTTTTTAACTTAACAAATTTCTTAAGTGTTCAAAAATTAACTTTTCCTAAGTTGCATGCAAAAGAGAGATTTGTTTGTTGTTTTTAATGCACCAAAAATTGAAGTGTGAGATATTGCAATGGTTAATTGATCTTTTGCATTCAAGATTGAGTTGTTTGTTTTAAGCATGCATTCCAAAGAAAATTGATTTTAATCCATGACATTCAAGAGTGTGTTTTGAACAACATACATTCAAAGAAAAATGTGATTAACCATTCAAGTTCATTCCACAAAAAACTTAAAAAGCATGATTAAATTTGTTGCTCCAACCTACAATAAGACAAAAAAAGCAAATTGATTAGTCACCCAAAATCTTCCAAAATGAAAAGTTAACTATGGGAAAAAAATTTTAAACTTTTTTTGTTGTTTTTCCTAGGCATAAAAATGCTTAAAAAAACCTCTATTCTATGGAACCACCAAAAGTTAAAATTTGATTTAAAATTTTTTTAACTACAAAATGTAGAAATAAAGATGTTAAAACAAAAATGCAAAAAAGATAGGTAGAGACGACAATTCATTAGGCATAGACGCCAAACTGCAGAGATGCTGATCTGTGGAGACGTTGATTTGTGGAGATGACAGAGAAAGAGGCAGAGACGACAATTTAGTTTGGCAGTGTAGAAAATAGGAAACTAGGCAAAGATGCTGAAATGCAGAGACGCTGATTTGCGGAGACAATAAATTAGGTTGGCAGTGGCGGAGATGACAGTTTAGGTTGGTGGCAACAGAGATGACAGTTTAGGTTGCAGAGACAATAGAGTAGCTGGCAGAGATGACAATTTGCAGGCACAGACGCCAATCTGCGAAGATGACACTGCGTGAAAAGTGCTAAAATGTGCATATTTTTTCCAAATTTTTTTATATTTTTTGTTTTGTTCAAATTTTTGAGGGTATGTCTTCTTCCCAAGTGCACACTTCAACTTGCAAAAACATGTGAAACACCCTACAACTCACTCAAACAGCAAGAAACATTAGATTGTTAGAAAAAACAACATATAGATAGAAATGGATGATTAAATGACCCATAGTGGGGTCTCACCAGGCATGCCAAAATGTATATGAGAAATATGTTAGCAAGTAATACTAATCTATTAAAAAAAAAAAGCATTAACTAGCATAAAAACCATAACATATATGAGAGACAAAGTGAAACCCTCAAATGAGAATATGAGCCATGGAATGGCTCTCCCAATGAGGATGGTCACTTGATTTAGGGATGAATCTATTATGTGGATGTGGGATTTATGCTCAAGGTTCTCAAACTATGCTTCAATGGAGATGGATGGGTAATGAAAAATTGGTAGCTTTGTGAGCTCTCAATTTGGCATCATAAGGGTATGGTTGGTGGTTTTTGGCTCTCAAAAGGGCATTATAATTTTAGCTCCAAAATTGTGATTGAAATGGCTTGGGAGGGGATTCAATTTATAGGCTAAGGGCTTGAGGGATGGAGGGTTAATATGCAAGGAGAGATAAAAGCTTAAGGAGGGCTAGGATGCACTCAAAGGGGAGCACATGGATTATGCTTGTTTAGCACGAACGAGGAAGTGACACATGTCACAAGGTGAGTGGATGGAGAAAAGGGGAAGGATGAGTCAACAAAGGAGGCTCAAAGGATAATATCTTCATAAAGACCCTTCATTATGGCTTGTAAGATCAATGAATACACTTGTGAGAGTCTTTATGGCCTTTGTAAGAGCATTCATGGTTGTGTGGTTGGGATATTTTGGAAAGAGTTGAGATTGTTGACTTTTTTTGGCTTAAGAAAGTCTTAAGCTTGCTTAGGGAATGTGACAAGGTTGGGGGGGGGAGGGGGGTGTGGGGTTTAGAGATAGTTTAGGATTAGATTAGGCTTGTTAGAGATTTGCAAGTGGATGGCATTCATGAGGGTGGGTGAGTTAGTGGCTAAGCTTGGTTAGTATGGGTGGATGGGGTGGATTAGGCTAAAAAGGGGGTTTAGGATAGTTTAGGGGTTATTAGATTTGAGGGCTTTATTTATCAAATAGATTTATTTAATAAATGAGAATTTTGGAATTAGATAGAAGAATAGGATTTGATTGATAAATGATAGGTTATTTGATTTATCAAATAGGACTATAGATGATTAATTAAATTAATCAGCTAGGTGGTGGCAAAGGATTAATTAAATAGGAATTTAATTAATGATGCCTTTAGAGATAGCTAAATAAGATTACCGAAGCAGTGTAATCAAATTTAGGTGTCTACAAGGTAAACCTGAACTTGGACAAGACGTGAGGATCATCCACTAAAGAGTGAAAAAATGTGTAAAACATATAAGTTGTAGTACTGCATGATTCTACTTTCTAATAAACTAGAATTTTTGCAAAATGAATAAGCTTAGGTGTGTCAAACCCTGCACACTTGAAAACCAATTCATATTTTTTTAGAAAACATAAGATAGTTTTTTTCATCTGCATTACAAAAACCATAGTTATATTTGTTATTTTCAAAATTTCTTTGGTAAGATGATAGTTAAGAGTGATATCTAAAAGTTGTATATTCTTTTATGATTTTATAATAAGAATTTTGTTTCTTTTAATGAATTGTTCAACTAACTACATCCTAAAATTTTGGTACCCATTCATGTGTTGAGCATAACTTGGATCAAAGTAATCTAAAGTAGAAAACCTTTGTTTAAATATATAATCAAGTGTAAAATAATAATATACCATGTAATTTATTTTTAATTTGGGTAACTATATTAAATGTTATTAAAAAAAAGTAAACATATGTATGTAGGCACTATAAAGACCTTGTCAAAAACATTAAAGTTTACAATCATAATTTTGTCCAAAAGTAGAAACAATTTACATGGTTTGAAAGCTAAGAGGATATATAAGATTATGGTGGTGATTTTAGAGCTACCCACTTCATCATTAGCAAACCTAATGAAGGAAAAGACAAGAATTCATCTTGGAACATGAAAAAATGTTTAAAGGACAAAAAATGGATGTAAAATAGTCTCCCAAGCCTTTGGGTCATTTCTCATGATTTTACCAAGCCATAACCTGATTGGTTTCAAATCAAAAAGTACATTCAAAAGTTGATTTAGTTTTGAAGAAGTAAAACTGGGATTTACTCTAGAGGCCATAACTTTTGCATATTGAGTTCGATTAACTCCATTCAATACGTGTTGGAAAGATATTGAAGATATCTATAATGTGATGTTGAGAAACCAATCTAATAACATAAATTTTTTATTTTCTAGTCAATTTGAATTCATCCTGGTCTAAAATAGGTAGTCATTCTCTCTCTCTCTCTCTCTCACACACACACACACACACACACACACACATGCGTGCGCATGCATGCACGCACACAAAAATTCACTAAATAGCTCATAATATATCTCACTTAATAATTCCTAACCTCTTGTATTCTCTCACTAACTCCTAACCTCTCTCTCTAACTTGTTACACTTAATTTATGTCTCTCTCTGAGTAACCCCTATCCCCCTCCCTCTCACTAATCGATAAAATCTCTTATTAGCCCCCTATTTTTAAGCCCCATTGTTTAAAAAAAAAATTGGAATATTTTAATTTCCAATGGTCATATCTTTTTTTTAGGGTAGAAAGTTTTCAATAAACCTTAAATGAAAATTTAAATGTTTTGAAAAACACTCATATTATTTTAAAACATTTTTATAGGGTTATTTCCTTCCTAGGTTTTATTTTTGAAAAATCAGGTTAATTGTTTTAAATTTTTGGTTACTCTACCCATGGTTATGCCTTGTTTATTTTAATTCTAGATAAATATTTTTTTATTAATCCAAGTAATGAGCTATTCCAAAAAGTCAGATCTATGACTCTCACTTTGTAACTTTTTGAAGATGTTTCCTTTTTATTTTATGTGATAATGCAAGCTTTTGACACCTATCTAGTGGGACCAAAGAAATTTAGTAATCCTTGGGTTTAATCTTAGCCCTAAGATCTTGTAATGAACAACATTTGGCACTTTTTCATTAAAAAAATTTGTGCACAACTTAACAAATGCAACATAGCAACATATTGACATGTGGACAATGTGGGTTCATGGAAGACTCTCAAAATGTCTTCTCATCACATGCCAGTAGACCCAACATGATTAGTCCTTAACTTATGCCAATCATAGTTCTTATTAATTTCTTGATTCTTGATCAAATTAAAGATCAAAGGATGTTACAATCTCTCTTTTTGAAAGTGCTCAAGCTTTAAGAAATGTGAAAATGTGAGGAGCTTCCATGTGTTCTTGTGGGTCCCAAAAGGATGGAGAAGAATGGAAAATTTCCAACCATTGATTTGAAACAAGATCAATGATCATCACATTTTCATGACTTCAAACTACATGATATTTAAAAAGTGTGACAAAGCAATCCATTGACACATGTTTGATGGGACCACCTAAGTGCTATAAGATATAGAACCAACCATTAGATCAAAGAGAGCTCTATCCAATAGTCTCTTTTCTCCTAAAGGAAAGTGAAATTTCTTTAACAAATGTGACATAGTGACATGATGACATGTGGACATGGTAGATCCAAGTGTCTCACAATATTCAAAAAAATGATGTCATCATAGAGCACCAGATAACACATCCTTTTTCACTCTCAAATTCCCTAATGTAATATTAAGAGGATTTTTCCCAACCTTCTAATCAAAGAGTGATCTATGGTAGTCACTTTGTTGCTATAAAGAGATTCTCAAGTTTTAGGCCTTGTGACAAAGCAAGTAATTTCCATGTGTCCTTGTTAGCCAACATTATGACATATCTAATGCAAAAAATCATGATTATCCAATATCCAATAGATCAATGAACATTGTTTAATAGCAAAAGAAACATGCATGATGATTAACCTATTGATAATTGCCTATATGTAGTGATGTAATTTTTTTATTTAATGAAAACACATGATGTACATGTTGTAGAAAACTATAGAAATAAACATACTTAGCTTTTGGTACTTAGAAAATTGTCTAAGTATGAAACTCATTTACAATAGTATATTGTTTTGATGTATAACTCGTTTATATGATGTTATCTAAGAGAAAGAGGTCAAATGGAAGTAGTATACATATTGATGAGGATGTGTATAACATCATACATCAGTATAGACTATATGGAAGAGATATATTCCTAATTTACTAATAAAAAAATAATGGAATTAGAGGCAAATGAATTATTTTGTTTACAAAATAATTACTTGACCAATTAGGGACGAGATCCTAGATGTTTACCCTAAGCTAGAAAATTATATAGTAGTCTTAGTCAACCAAGAAACAATTTGTGAAAAGGCATGGTATTTATGCAAAGGATATATTAAGAGATTAAGTGTGCAATTAACATGAATTTTAATGTGATAAAGTTCTATGAGAACTTTTTGTGAAGCGATATATGTGAATTTTTTGAGAACCTATTTTTTGTGATTCAAGATTGAATTGAGGTTAGATATCAACTAAAGAAGAAGTTACTGCATCTATACATCTATATTTGAGGAACCTAAAGTTCAATTACTTATTTTGGTAGTGAGCTCTTCTTGTAATTGAAAGTGCATGTTTGGGCAATGAGCTCTTCTTGTAATTGAAAGTGCTTCCATCCTTTGTACCTCAACTCCTAATAGGGATTCAAAGTCTCCTAATAGGGGCTCCTATTTATGAAATTATTTTATAGACTCCTAATAGGGTCCATCGTCTAACAAGGAACACTTATATTAGTACATCATTTAATGAGCATCATCCCTACTAACATTTTCCCTTGGCCAGGGTTTCCCTAGTTAACAAAATACGGTGTTGTGAGTTCTCTTTAAGCATGGTTATTATTATTTTTTAGCATTAATTGTTTAATTTAGTATGCATGGTTCAAAGGAACAAATAATATCCATTTGGTGACAAAATTTTGTATAATATTGATTCACACACCCCCCCCCACCTTAGTATTCCCTATTTCTAACAATTGGTATTAGAGCATAGTTACTCATAAGAGGGTTAATAGCTTGAGTAAGATCCCTATGGATATGGAGTAGTTGATGAAGAACCTTGAAGAGGAACTTGAACAAACTGATCTACTTACTAAGGGAAGATATAAGTTGAAAGATAAATAGGAAGACTCCAAAGTATACATTGGACAATTGAAGAATGAGATCAAACATCACAAATCCAATCCTAAATCTGCTAAATCTAAAAATTGTGATAATAAATATTCAAAGCTAAAAATAGAGTGCAAGATCTTGAAGCATGAATTGAAGATTACCAATCTAAATTTGAGTTTGAGGAATGATTCTAGCAAAGTTGAATCCAAATTGAAGACTAAAAATTCAGATCTTAGAGTGAATCTAGCAAAGTTGATATTTGAGTTTGAAGCATTAAAACAAGATCATGAAGAACCTCAAAAGTACAACACTATTGTGAAAGGTGAACCAACTCAATGTAAAATACAACTTGAAAAGATTTACTCTAGTAGAGAAAAGCTTGATAAAATAATGTAAATACAAACATCTACCTATGATAAGACTAGTCTTGGTTATTGATTTAACTTGTCTACAAAGAAACCTAAAAGTAAATCGAATCTAAAAGTCAAGGATAAATCTAATCATAAGATTAAATCTAGTCAATCTTCTGATAAATATAAAGAAGTTGAACAAGAGAAGGAAACTATGAAATTAGATGAACCTAAGAAAGTGGAATCTCCTAAGGAAACTAGGTATGAATTTTGAGGTAAGTTTTTTTCATGTAATGAAATTGGTCATATGAAAAGAGATTGTAAAAATAGGTAATTTAATCATGTTACTAATTTTTATTGTCATAATTGTCATGGTATGGTTCATAAAGCAATTGATTTTAAGAAGCCTAAATATGATAATGTTAGAAGAAATAGTAGAATATTCAGAAATACTAACCCTATAGATAGAAGAAGATCTAATGAAAAGACATTGATGGAAAGAAGACTTTTTGATGAAAGAAAGTAGATCATGTGTTCTAAGTGTAACAATTTTGGACAAATAGCCATCCAATTGTCTAGCACCTATTGATCAGTGGAATCCTAGAAGCAGAACCCCAATATGTTATTTATGAAATAACTTCAAACATACAAAAAATTACTATTGAATGGATAGAAGGAACAATAGAAGGAACTTCAGGAATCATAAGAGGAATCATGAAAGAAACTTTGGAAATGATAGAAGGAAACATGAAAGCAACTCTAAAACTAAGAAAGATAATGAAGATCATACAAATGTAGTTAGCGAATATTGAGATTAAATTAATAAAGCATTAGATATTTCATAGGAAATTTTAGATGATGACGAGATAGGAAAATTGAAGTCAACAATTGAATTTGATTCAACCAAGTTTAATTAAGCTTATTCACAAGACCAAAATCTAGAACTTGATATAGAGATTGAGCTTTGAGTAGCAAGGTTGAGAGAAGATTTATCTTGATGAGTTTAGATGGTAGCTAAGATTTCTTGCAATTCAAAGCTTATTATAACAAGTTACAAAGGAAATAAAATTTACTATTACAATAGAGAAAGTTTATTTTGTGACAGAAGATGAAATCAATGTTTCTACAAAAAAAATTGTAGAGCTATGTTTTATGGAGAATTGTCCTGATTAAAATAAGCTATGGTGAATGTTTGATAGTATTTGAAGATTAGACAAAACATCTTGAGTAGATACTTGATTTTAGAGAAAAATCAATAGCTTTTTCAAGTTAGCAAAGTACAAAATTAATGTAGGTTCTAGCTAAATAAATGGAGTATGAACTTGATTATTTCCACATTGTGATTATCTTAGAACCGTAGAGCACCCAAAAGTGAATTGACAAAGTGATTTTGGGAAAAGCTCTACTTCGAGGAAAAGGTATTTTATCATTTTTCACACAAAAATGATTTGATAAAATTCTATTTAGCATAAACATGGATATCTCTATAGTTCAAAATTTTAAGAATGTTGAGAGACCCAAATTAAAGGTTGTTCTTGTGAAAACCCTAGAGGAAAACCCTAAATCAAACTTATCAATTACTCTACACAATGAATTTTTCTTGGAAGATGTAGGAAGTTACCTATATAGTAAGTTTGAATGTATTGGAAGGGAGTTTATGAAGAAAGATATGGAAATTATTTTCAATCATGATATGACTATTAAGCCTAGATATGAACATTTGAAGGATTTAGACTTAGTCAAATATTACTTTTACTATGAAATTGATACTTAAGAGTGGACTTAGATTACATTGAGCACAATACATAATGAAAATATTTGGATGGGAGAAGATGTAGTTGACGTGTCTACCAACCTTATTCATGAGGTCACTAGTCTTAGCAAACAAGGCAGTGTACCTATTGGTGAGAAACTAGCTAAGGAAAAGGTTGAGAGCTATACTAAGGCAGTTTACAATGGTAAGTAAAAGTTGATCAACACCATCAAAAAATATAATGTAAGATTCTTGAGTAGAATCATTGTATATTCTATTTCTGCAAGGTTTAAGAGTGATGAGTTGTTAGCTAGTTTTATCTATGTAGCCTATAAGATTTGTGTTGAGAAGGAGTGAGTAAATTTAAGCAAGATTCTAAGAGTACAACTCCTTGAAATTTTGGAGAATATTAAGAGAACTAAAAATGGTGTATTCATATTCCAATCTCTAATGAAATATATTTTCTTTCATATATTTAAAAGATTTCCATTTTTATTAGTTACTAATATTATGAGCTATGAAAGATGCACGATGAACAAGATAATAGATGTGTGCATTAGGCATTTTGCAGACAAAATCTTGGATAGTGGAAGTTTAATTATGAGGACATTTCAGAATGAGATGAAAAAGAGATTCAAAATTGACCCTATGATTGTTGATATATTTAAGAATGATATATGTTATATGGTGGATGTAGACCTAACTTAAATTGAAGTAGTTCAAATTGGGGAAATATTTCTTGAGCTCTTAAGTTATGAGTTAAGTGATGTTATAGCTATTGGTTATATTGATTTATTCTTGAAATTTGATATAGATTAAGCATTATATAGAGTTGGAATGTATGAGGAGATAAATCAGTGAACTTACCAGGCATTATTCAAGAAGACATCTCATAAGAAGGTTGCAACTATAATGAAGAAAACACTATTTGAGGCTAGTATGTCAAAAGAAGAATCACATGCTATTCAAAAAACAATCTCTAGATTAAAATAATCTGGTGAACAAGATGTAATGTATGGGACACCTCAATTAGTTTTCCAAGCATCTGATGTATCTATTGCAAAAACTCCTACAAAATAGAGCATTCCATATGTTGCTATATTAGCCAAGTAACCAAGTGAATCTAAAAGGTAGTTAAAAAGAGTTAAGAAGTAAGCTACTAGACCAAAGAAAAGAAAGAAGACATTGTTGACAATTAAAGACACTAGTGATGATGATGAAGAAGAGGAACAAGAAGAAAAATATCTAGAAAAGGTTATTGTTTCCAAGCAGCCAATAGCTAAAATACGGCAACCTTGGAAACCTAAGATAGAGAAGATTAACACAACCATTTTTAATGAAGGAAACCTTGTATAGATGAATAGGTTTTATGATTTGTATAATGATATTGACAAAGACTAGATTGATATCTCTACTATGAGCTATATGATTCTTATTAACTTGAAACTTAAAGATATTAAAGGTTTTGTCAATCATAAAGTCTATAAAAAACTTATAACAAAGAAGGCACCAATTTAGGAAGAAGATATGGAACTTCAGAAATTAATGATAAGAACTATGTGCAAGATTGAAGATGAAGAAGTAAAGAAAATGATGGGTAAACTAGCACCCTATTTACGGAACAAAAAAATGCCAATTCTATTTATGTGAGGTGATAAGGATGTAATAAGAAGTGAAATTATTGCAACTATCAATAAAATGATGATTGAGGTAGAGACAACTCCTACTACTATAAAGAAAACATTAAAAGTATCAATAAGTTGTGATACTATGAAAATTGATCAAAAAAATGTTACATTTAACATTAATGATAACCCTTTTGTAAGTTATGATCAACCTAAGACCCATTCTAAATATATTGAGGATTAGTTGAGAGTGATTGAAGAAGAGAAAATACAACTAGTAGAAGAGAAGAAGAAGATTCAACAAGCCAAGTTGAAATTGATTAAAGAGGAAAAGAAGTAGAAAGAAGAAGAAAAGAGTCTAAGAAGAGGAAAAAGAAATGAAAGAGAGGAGAAGGAAGAAGAAGAGAAAAAATATAAGGTAGCAGAGAAGAAACAAGAGGAAGATGAGGTGAAAGTGTAGTGCCTGCCCCTAGTTCGCATTTTTGCTATCATTGCTTAACCCTTTTTAGGCCAATTTTATGTGTGATGATTATTCAGTATTTTTAGTTATTGATGATGATTAGTTAGATGGATTATCTTATGTGTTTTCTTATGGATACTTACCCCATACTGCATGTGTATGGTGTGCGTGGTTGTTTTCTTTATGTATGGCATTTCTGATGTGGTTAAGGAAGGGAGTCGTAGTCACCTGTTGGTCGGGATCTATACAATGCACCACTTTCTACCATTGCCTGTTTAGCTTAGAATATTGTATTTGTACATGTGTAGATTTTATGCAGGTTGTAGGTATCAGGTATCGACTTCCCTAAATTGCCAAGATGAGCGTACCCTATCCCATTATCTCAATGGTAAGAGAGGGGAGATAAATCTTAAGTCCAAATCCGAAACCCCTTAGCCATTTGTCCTAATTGATAATTAGGACAAGTATCCGAGTTGAGTAGCCTCTGAATGCATCGAATGATGTTAATTTGTGATCATAACCCTTTTGTTTGATTTGGTATGTGTTTTTCTATAATGGGTTTTCGTATTTTACTTATGAGTCCTTCGTGTATTTTCTATTAATTAAGTCTAATTAAAAGATTAATTAATGATTTAATTTAATAGAAGATTATTATGACATTTTAATATTTAATTATATTTAATTAATTGAGAAATTAATTAAATGAAAAGAATTAAAATTGGAGATTAAAGTTAAAAGTTTAAATTTAGAACGTGATAATATTTATTTAATTTAATAATAAAATATTTAGAGTTGATTTTTAAATAAATGCTAAATATTATTATTAATTGAATTAATAAATATTTTATCAATTAAGTTTCTAAAATGAATTAAGAAGTGGAAAAGATATTAAATTATTAAAAAGATTCTACATTGCATGATGTGTGCATAAGTTTAAAATAGAAGAAATTCATTAAAAGATAATATATAAGTGAAATTAATAAAGATATTTTTATTGCATGAAGTGGGCATGAGATTAAAGTAATAAATTAATTTAAAATAGAAGTCAAGAGAAAAACTAAATTAAGTTATTTAATAATTCATTTAACGTGCATTAAAAGATAAAGCAAAGATTAATAATAGTTAATTTGGAGTTGAGAGTTGTGAGCAAGGAGTTCTCTTGAGTGAACGCACAATTAGTTTCCCGATTTAAGGAGAGAACTCTTTATCACAATTAGAGGGTTCGTTTTTGAGGGAGAGGAATTGGGAGATGAATTTGGAGAGCAAATTTGGAAGCAAATTTTGGAAAGGAATTTTGGGGAAAACTATTAGAGAAAAGTTCTTGGATAGAAGTGAATTCTCTCACAAAATCTTCTGGGCGTCATGATTTAGCATCAGAACTAGGTAGGTTCTTGAGTTTTATGCACCTAGTTAAAATTATGTTACTTAGCTAATCCTGTCTTCATCGTGCATGTGGTTATTGTGATTGAATTTTCTAGATTTTGTAGTATGAATCTTTCGTTCTCCTATCTAAATCTTATGATATTCGTATTGTATCTCATCTGTATGCTAAGATTAATAGAAAAATAACCAAATTGAAACTCCATCCATAGGTAAAAGGAAAATGTAGTTAATATGGAAAGGGTTTGAGATTTAAAAGAAAAAATTTTAAATTAGAAATTAATTGGTTAAATGTATTCTTCCAATCAGATTAATGTTGAAATAGATTATTAAAAAATAAAATAATAATAATAAATATAATATTATGTTTGAATTTAATTTTATTAAATTTTAATAAAATGTAAATTTAAATATATTTACATATATAAATAGAAACGTTTTAATGCAACAGAAACACTTATATCAAAAAAAAGATTAAAGAAAAAAGAATAAATAAATAATGTTAAATACATTGTTTTATGTGTTTTAACTTATTACAAGATTAATATAAAACACGCGAATCTTTAAAAAGGGAAAAAAAAAAAAAAGGTTTATGAAAACCTTTTATAAAAACAAGGAGAAATATTTTTTAGAAAGAATTTTATTAAAAGAAATTAAAATTTAAAAAATAATATATTGTGGGGAGGGGTTCAACCCACTCCCCCACTCACCTTTTTCACTTTCATGTACAACGATTGTGTGGGGTTCATTATAATGTCCGCATGGCTGTATTAACAAACCAGTGACATTAGTTTCATGTGGTTTTTAAAAAAAAAGTTTAAGGAACAAGGCATTCTCACAGTCCTCCTGGACGTGCGGAGATATCAGGGGTCAAACGGTAGGCTGTAAGTCTAGAGGATTTCTCATCTGACTTCCACCCGGTTTCTACCTTTTTGCAGAATAGTTACCCCTCTCTCAAGGACGAGGATGATATGGAAGAGTTTTCATGAACTTCCTCTCCTGGAATGTTCGAGGTCTTACAGACCTCCCCAAAAAATTCTATGTCTGGGATACCCGTCATAGACTTGGGAATTTAGATTTTCTTTGCCTGCAAGAAGTTAAGATTTTTGGTTTCATGCTTTCTACTGCTTGTCGAGTTATTTGGTAGGATAGCATCATGTTTTCTTCTCACCATGAAGCTGGCTAAGGTGGTGTAGTTACTCTCCTGTCACCTCACCTTCATTCTGCTATTATTTTGCACGGTTCTGACCCCACACACTGTATTATTTGGCTTTTTCTTTCCATCAACAATCATTCTTTTGGAGTCATTAATGTTTATGCCTCCAATGATGTTTTGGAAAGGGCACAAATGTGGGTTTGGCTTGCTGACAACCTGTCGCCTACTATTTGGGTCCTGTGTGGGGACTTCAATATGGTTGAAGTGGCCTCTAACAAAGATGGCATTCTACCTTTCTGTTGGATAGCTGGGGAAAGACAAGCCTGGTTTCACATGTGTCATAAATTGGGCCTCTTTGATCCCAATACTAGCTGCCATCATGATAATGGGGCTTGGCACACTTGGTCCAATTTTTGAGCTAGTCCTGATCGCATATTGAAACGTCTTGATCGTACTATGATCTCGACGCAATCTTTTCTTTATTTTTTTGAAGATCGTGATCTACTTGTCATTCCCCTGACAGATGTGACATTTTCAAACCACTATCCCATTTATTTTGGCATTTCTTGGCAAACAGCTATCCCCAAAGTGGTTAAGTCTTAATTCTTCCTCAACACATCTGTGCTATTGCATGCCTCCACTATCTCACACATACAACATGTTTGGAATTTGGAACCACATCCACATTCTCATCGAGGTTGGATTCAATCGTGGAATGATGCCATTACTAGAACGACTCATTTTTTGCACATCTACGAGAGTCAGCTGGCAATTTTTAGAAAACGTTCTTATGAAGCCAACACCCTTGCCCTCAAAAAAGCCTCTGAAGCGCTCACCTTCAACCCTTTTGATGTGGATCTGCAACTTCAGCTTGCCAAGCTTCACCATGAAAAGAAAATTGCTGATAACTATGCTGCCCGAGGAGCTCAAATCAAAGCCCATCTCCACTAGTTGGAGGTTGGTGACAAAGCCTCGAAGGAGTTCTTTCCGGCTCTACGAGCCCATCATACCAATATTGGGATTAAAAAGATAAAACAGGGAACTGAGGTTCTTTCCAATCTGCCAGACATCCTGCAAGCTCTTGTTCTTCACTATGAGAACATTTTTGCTTCGCAGGGCCATTCGGTTGCTCAGGAGGAGGCTCTCAGAAAGTGTATTTCTGTTACTCCAAACTGCCTCGTGGTTGAGCAATGCACTTTTTGTGAGCAACTTCTTTCCCTCCAAGACCTTAAAGAGGCAGCTTACTCCATGGCAGATGACAAATCCCCTCGGTGTGATGGATTTCCCTGTGAATTTTACAAACATCTTTGGGAGAAAATTGGTCCTGATCTGCATAAAGTCTATCTTGAAGCATACCATTCTAAAAGCTTAGGAATGATCATAAATAAAGGCAATATTAAGTTCATACCTAAAGTTGGCGATCTTGAGGAGATCTGCAACTGGAGGCCCATCACCCTCCTCAATGTGTCTTATAAGATCATTGCTAAGGTGCTCTCTCTCAAAATCTGCCATATGCTTCCTCTAATTGTGCAGCTTGAACAAACTAGCTTCATCAAATCCAGATATATTCTTGACAACATCATTGCTATCTGGGAAGGTATGGAATGGGCCCATAAGTCCAAGCAGTAGGCTATCTTTTTAAAGATAGATTTTGCTAAAGCCTATGATCGTATTGAATGGCCTTTCATTTTGGCTATGCTTCAGGCTCTGGGTTTTGGTCCCAATTTCCTTTAGTCCATGGAGATGCTCTTTGGTGATGCTAATGTTTGCATTACCATCAATAATTTGCAATTTGAAGCTTTTGGACTTTTTCATTCCATCAGACAAGGTTGTTCGTTAACTCCTGCGCTTTATGTCCTTGCTGCTGAAGGCTTTGGTTATTTACTTGCTCATTATGTGTCTTCTGGGCTGGTCTGTGGCATTTCCTTGCCTGATTCTTCCTCCCAGTTAGTCAATGGTCATTTTGCTGATGATTCTTTTCTCACTCTTCTTGAGGATGAAGAAAATATAAAAAATGTGTTAGATTGTCTTGACACTTTTTGTCAAGCCCCTGGATCTACCATTCAAAGGCATAAAACACTCTGTTACCGACAGTCTTTTTTTCCAGCTCCACCTTTTCTCAGCCAATTCCAATGGAAATGGGTTACTCATGGAGAAATTTTCCGCTTTCTTGGCATTCCTTTTGCTTTCCAGGCTTCCCCTGTGGAGCTTTGGAATGCTGTGGTTACAAAGATTACCAAAAAGCTTGATTATTGGATCACTAAGCCACTTTCTCTTGTTGGCAAATTCTAGATTTGTTCTAAGATTTTGGCTGCCATCCATGTGTTTTATTCTTCTTGTTGGGCTCCCTCCAAAGCTTCATACCTCAAATTAGAATGTTTGCTCAAAGATTTTCTTTGGGCCTCTGGTTCTGACTATCATGGTTTTCATAGAGTTGCTTGGGATTTCTGTTGTCTCCCGAGGGAATCTGGGGGTCTGGACCTCCTTTCCACTCAGAAGCAGGGCCTTGCCCTCTATGCTAAATGGATTATCAGAGCTATTTCTGGAGATGAAGCTTGGAAAATTCTTGTCAGACATTGCATCTCTTCAGGCTTCCCTACTAACAGACTGGCCTGGAAGGGAATTGGTTTTCAGACTCTTCTCACTATGTGAGAACCAATGGTCATCCAGGGCTCCTTCGTTATAAAGAGCATATGGAAAGCCTGGAAAGTTGTTAAACCTTGGCTTTGTTGGGCTGGTAATGAGTTCTGCAATGGGCTGTCCTTAAATTAGCAAAACATTTGGTGGTCTCCCCTGTTTGCCTTCCAGGGTATTCCTCTTGCCAAGACTCAAGGTGCCAGTGCTCTGCGTTTCTATAAACGAGGCATTTGCACTACTAAGGATTTTTTTCAAGAGTCACCATGAATTTCAGGTCTTGGGAGGATATGCAAGTTCAATACCACCTTGTTCGTGCCGATCGTCAGACTTATGAGCTTATGTTGTCTTCCATCCCTGTGCACTTACTTCATAAAGTGGGGATTTAGTCTGTTCGACCTTGGTGGTATGATTGGAAGTGGTTTCCTGCCACTCCATTTACCAATTATAAGCCCAATATGGGATATAGATGGCTTTTGCCCCACCTTCCAATGGTAGACACGCTTAATCAATGGTGGTATTTGCATTCTTTGCTTTCTCAATGGAGAAAACGGTTCGAAACCATTTGGAGTGCCATTACAGAACCTAAGATTTCTCACTTTGCTTGGTGCCTTGCTTTCCAAGGTCTTCCCCTGGGGCCTCGGCTCAAGCACATTGGGGTTCCTGACCCCAGATGCCCCTTCTATGGCCAACCTGAGTCCTTTTTGTATATTTTTTGGTTTTGCAAACGTGCTCAGAATTATTGGCACTGGATCTATGATTTTTCCAAGCCTTTCAGGCCTAAACCTTTTTCATGGCACATGATCCTTCTGGGTGATTCCCCCAGATTTCCTCAAAAGTTTTCCCAGATTTGGCATACCTTCAGGATGGAAATTTTTTTTCTCTATGGAAAGATAGGAATGAAGTTTTATTCACTCACATTTTTTTGGATTTTAACATTGCAATGTACACTAAGGCATGCATTTGTAACAATGTCATTATGCAGATATAGGTGCAAGCTAATAAAGTTGCACTGGAGGTTGCCCACTTACAAGAATTGTTAAACCACTGGGGCAATGCTCCTTGTACCATTTCCAGAGTGCCTCTGGAGGCCTCAGCTGATGCTTCCTCATCCTGCGGTCACCATTCCAGAAGCTAGTCCTCTGGCCGCCATTCTCACACGCCGCATTCCCAGGGTCCCTGCCATCGCTCTCCCTGTGGTGGTCATGGCGGTTGGAGGCACCGCTCCACTTCCCCACTACGTGGGGGTGCTGGCTGGTCCCCGGGTCCCCCCCTGGGCGAGCTTCGGGCTAGTCTCTGGCTCCTCCCCCTGGACAAGCGCACTCTGGCAATTTTTCCCGGCTAGCGACTACTGCTGCTGACGACTGGTCTGTTCCTAGTCCACCTTACAATCCCACTGATGCGTGGGGATTTTCAGATAAAGATGATCCTCCTCCCTCTGCTGGTACTGCCTTGGCAGCATGAGGATTGTTATTATTTTTTTGATGAATAGTTTATAGTTGCTAGCTGTGGCCATGTTGTTTGCTCCGACTTTGGCCGATTGAACTCATTTGCGAGGTGATCCTGTATCCCCCGACCCTTTTTTTGTGAATTGTAATCTTAGTAAATTTTATTAATTGAAAAGGACTATTCATTAATATAAACAAAAAGTTTAGAGTTTTTTTTTTCTTAAAAGGTTACAAAACGTATTATATTTTATTTTAATAAGAATATATTAATAAGTTATAAATTATATTTAATGTTTAAAGGCTTTTTTTAAAAATTAAAAAAGTTATAAGCTTAGTACGTTTCTTACGTATTAATGTTTTAAAAGTTATATAAAATAAATTTATTTTTATTAAATAACTTTTTAATTAATATAATTTATAAATAAATTTATTATTATTTAATAAATTTTATTAATAGATTTAATATTAAATATATTTTTAATTAATAATACTTTATTAATAAGTTTTATAATGTAAACTTATTATAATATTTATTGATAGATTTTAGTATTATTTGTCAATTTAAGTATTAATGCATTTTTAATATAGTTTTTTTTGTAATTATTAATTTATTAATAGTTTTTGGTCAAATATTAATAAATTGATAATTAATGAAGATATTAATATAAGTTTTTAGATCAAGTAATTATTAATTAAAAATAGTTTAATTAAAGTTAATTAATAATGGATATTATTTGATGAAAATTCTAAAATTATATTATTGATTTAAAACATGATGGGAGGGTAATTGTAGTTTCATTCGAACAAGTGAATGGATCAACCTATAGGGTTATCTAGAAATATTTTGAACTTGAAATATATCTTGAAACTCAAACTAAAATGTTACATTAACGTGACAATATATATTATCAATCAAACCCAATTGTGAGACTATGATGTTTTCCATATATTGTTTATGCTTTTAGTGATATGGGTTTGGTTTAGCGTTGACCAGTCTTAGGATGTTACCAGAGGCTCGGGGTTATGTGAATGTGATGGTATGATGAGTTGGTCTCGATCTTTAAAACTCAACCATGGTGATGTGTGATATGCTCTATGATGGATGTTTTTACTGGTTGTTATTGCTTTCCAGTTTCCTTGCATGAAGCAGAAGTGTATGTAATTGAGTTACTTGACTTAACCATTTTTGAGTCTCGATCAGTCATATTTGATAACCATTTTTGAGTCTCGATCAATTATACTTGGGTTACTTTCCATTCGCTTTGAGAGGATTGAAATGTTTGTTATGTTCTTGATGATGTCATGTGGTGACATGTTTTGACTTGACCATTTTGGAGTCTTCAATCAGTATTGTGGGATACTTTTTGGTTGCTCGTTGGAGAACTGATGGTTATTGTGATTTATCATTGGTGCCTTCAGTTGCTAATATAGAACTGTTGTGATCATATGATTATTATTTGATACTTATCAGTTGCTCATGAAGAACTGATGTAATTACTATGGCTTATCTTTTATGATGTTTTTCAGTCTCTTGTATAGGACTGAGGTGATTTTATTATGATTCTTTGATTGAGATTTCATGAGCCTAGGGTAGGTTATCTATGTGTAGTGTCAAGAAGTGGCTTGCAATGGGGGTCGGGGCCCTAAGAGGCTGCCTGGAGAAACTCATTGTAAGTTGTTTTAATAAGTGATAACATTTACACTAAATGGGGATTAAAATGAACCTAATAAGATAATTGTATGTTCTCTCCCATTCCTTGAGTGCTAGTACAGACTAAGATGGGGTAGAGAGAACGCTTGGTTGCGACCTTGCATTCCATAGTATGCCTCATCAGCACGAGAGGATACTAGTGGTTGTAGGAACATAGGGGACCCGAGATTCCTAGGGGATTTCTTGGGTAACTTCCAATGTGATTCGTGCGATGAAACTTTCTCGCTTGCATAGTAGATTCCTATGTGTCTTTGTGGTGCCTTTGGGTCTAGATGTTGATCTATGTGTTGGAGCCTTTGAGTTAGTATACTTTTAGGATTCTTGGACTTAGAGAGTGCTTGTGTTGTGTGATCTAATATCCTGTTTGGGATTTGAGACTATCTCCTCAATGCGATGGCAGTGGACCATTTAGGTTCCACGCGATCGGGTGGTAGTGCTTTTTACTCTTACCATTTGAGATCTATCTGTTGCTACCGTGACTGGAGCTTCTTGGTATGCTTGTTTATCATGTATAGATGATGTTGTTTACTATGCTTTATTCTAGTATGTAGATTTCTTTATGCATATGTTGTAGCATGTTTTCGGTGTGATATCCCTATTACTATAGTACCGACAATCTTATCGGTGACTTGGGATATTACGCATGGGGGATGGCTAGGGTTCACGATGGTCTAATGATGCTATTGATGGTTGGGAGGAACCACACACTTAGATTAGTTGGGTTTTATGATAGATGGATAGTTGTATTTCATGTTGGATGCTTATATCTTTTATGATGGATGGATGGATGTATCATGTATGGTATATTGTTTCATTTATTTTACTATACTTTGTATGATGGATTCTTGGAGGATGATGTACCTTTATTTCTACTTATGTATATTCTTTTAGCCTTTCATACCCTGTGACATGTACAGTGGATGATTGAGCATTCTGAATTAATTTGCCAAGAGGCATTCAGAACAAATGTATATTAAATGGATATTGGACTTTCTTATTATTCTTTCATGTGGATGTGGTAGTTGTTAGACTCGGAATTAATTAAATTTACATGTGACTCAATGTCTTGGGATCCTTAAAGAATGTAACCTATTAGGTATGTTTGTTGATGATTACATGTTACTGCTTCCGCTACTATGTGTTTGATGTGTACATTATACTTTCTTGTTTAAAAAAAAAAAAAAATGTTTGTCAAACTTAGTAAAACTTTAGGTTAATTCTTTTGGATCCCTTGGCAGGGCGTTACAGAAAGCATCTAGCTCGTCCACTTCTATATCTCTTATTGACCTTATAAGTAATGATGATGATCAATCCAAATTGATCCCATCCTTGACAAAATTGATTGAGAAGAATAGAAATTCCAAAAGTCTCCAAAGGTTATTAATGGAAGTGATTGATAGATTGTACAATAGTCTCACAACTAAGCATATAGAAGCAGACCCTGAATAGAGAACTCAAGAAGTCATACAATCATTTGATGATGAGTTTACAATTTTGTTGAATGTTCCTGAGTCTAAGGATCAAATTTCACATGATTTTAATATTTTTAGCACCATTTGTCAAAATATTTGGAATGTCAACAAGTTGGTAAGGTACTATATATCAAGTATACTTTACCTCATAAGTTTACCAAATATTTGGATAGCGAGATTTAAGGGAATCTGAGTGAGTTGGAAGCTCTAAATAGTCAGATACAACAACCTTCTTACAGAGTTGATGAGTTTGAAGGACAAGTTGTCGGTGTTCACATAGACATCATGAAATTGGAATTTGAAAAGGAGCTGATTTTGAGAAGACTATCATAATTCAGAGAGTCAATTGCTATGAAGATATTAGCTATTGAGAGACTATTCAAAAAATTTATCAAAGCAAAGGACACTTGTGCCAATTTCATCTACTCTTACCTTAATGCAGTTGAGATTGCATCAGATGCCTTATGTGCGATTCTCACTATTTTCGAAGTAGTAAAGGACTCATGGGAGAAAGGTATGAATAGTTTGAAGGAAATTTTAATGATTGTATGAAGATAATAGCAGTTTGAGGTAGCAAGGCAAAAAATTTGATAGTGTCTAAAAGTTTTTTGACAATTTTTTTTGGACTTTCTGACCTTTGTCTTTGATTTCAAAGGGGGAGAAGTGTATAATAAATTTTATTGTAAGTTATATGAATTATATGTAATGTAATAGATGATAAGTATTGTAAATTTTAATTAAGTTTTTTCACTTAGCCAATTTTCCTTAATTTGTTGCCATCAATGCTAAAGGGGGAGATTGCAAAAAATTGGCTATATGTAGTGATGTAATTATTTTAATCAATGAAAATACATGATGTACATGTTGTAGAAAATCTTAGAAATAAAGCTACTTAGCTTTTGGTACTCAAAAAATTATCTAAGTATGAAACTGGTCTACAACAATGTATAGTTTTGATGTATAACTTATTTATATGATGTTATCAGAGAGAGATAGAAAGGTCAAATGGAAGTAGTATACATATTGATGATGATGTGTATAACATTAGACATTAGTATAGACTATATGGAAAAGAGATATTCACAATTTACTAGTGAAAATAATAACGAAATTATCAAGGAAAATGAATTATTTTATTTAAAAAATAAGTACTTGACTAATTAGGGCCGACATCCTAGATATTTACTCTAAGTTAGAAAATTATATTGTGGTTTTAGCTGACCAAGCAACAATTTATGAAAAGGCATGGTATTTATGCAATGGATATCTTGCAAGATTAAGTGTGCAAGTAACATGTATTGTATTACGATGAAATTATATGCGAACTTTTTTTGAAGTGATAGATGTGAAGTTTTTGAGAACCTATTTTTTTTTATCCAAGATCAAACTAACGTTAGAGATCAACCAAAGAAGAAGTTACAACATCTATACATCTATATTTGAGGAATTGAAATGTTACTTGTTTGGGCAATTAGCTCTTCTTGTAATTGAAAGTGCATGTTTGGATATTCAGCTCTTCTTACATCCTTTGTACTTCAACTCCTAACAAGGTTGGAATCTCTTAATAGGGATTTAAAGTCTCCTAACAGGGAATCCTATGTACTAAACACTTTTATAGACACCTAATAGGGTCCATCCTCTAAAAAGGAACATTTAAATTAGTGCATCCTCTAGTTGGTATCATCCCCATTGATGTTTTCCATTGCCTCGGACTTCCTTAGTTAATAAAATATGGTGTTATGAGTTCTCTCTATCCATGGTTATTATTATTGTTCATCATTACATGTTTACTTTCTTATGCATGGTTCAAGTAAAATATAATATCTAGTTGGCAAAAAAAGTTTGTAGAATACTAATTTAGCTCCCCTCTCATTATTCCCTATTTCTAACATAACCAAAGTGAGAAAGCAACAAAGTGACATGTATCCTTACTGACCTCTCTTTCTAAAAGAAATATTAAGAAGCCACAATTATGTTTGATCGCTCAATACAAAATTGATCAAGGGTTATCTCTATGTTGCAAGTTTGAGGTGCATGATATTTAATGAAAGTGACCAAGAATAATACCATGCATCCTACCAAATAAAAAGATGATGCAATATCAATTTTGAGTAGCAACCATCAAATAAATTTTAGATTGACAAACATTTTTCAAATCCTATGGTGTTGCAAGCACAATTTGACTATTGGAGACATTAATGGTGAATCAAGGCACCCTCGTGCGAATAACTCAACATAATGTGCATAGTTTGTTCTACAATTAGGTACAATTTAATATAGAGTAGACAGATCTTGAATTTGTAGATTTGTAGATGGAAAGTGCTATGACAAAAGTGGCTTTTTGTCAGGAATCAAAATTATGCAAGGAACGTTTGTAGGTATTTGAATATTTTTGTGGAGGAATTTTTTGTTAAAAGGTCTTCTAAATAGATAAGATGCCTTCACAAAGGGATTTCTCTTGAAAAATAGACTATCAACATAGGAATGTGCATGATGATTTTCTTGAGTAACTCCTTGCCTCGACAAATGAAACTACAAAGGGAAATGAATTGGTCCCAAAAAGCCCTAGGTTGAACATTGATGAGAGTCTCTATGATAAATGAAATTGGTTGAGGGATGTAGAAACATCAATAGGTGGCCTCAAGTTATTTAAAATATGATTTTCACAAAGAAACCATGATACACCACTCAACAATATTCGGGAGTAGGATGTTGGGAAATTGGTTGTGCCAAGTGTTGTCATAGATGATGATCTATTGAAAATGTTGGCAAAGAGACATAAACCTATGTTACTGGTCATGAGGAACCATGTTGGGGAAAACAAATTTAGAGTGACAATCAAAGTGATAAGAGAATTCTTTATGTTAAACCCCAACATTTCTTTGTATGAGAAGATTGACTTTGATGATTTGGAGGATAGATATGATGCACAAAGAGTATATCTTTGAGGTGGACCACTATAAGAGCATTTTGTTAGGATAGGGAATCTAAAATTGCTAACACCATACACCCTAGAGCCCCTATTAATGAAATATTTCAACCCTGGGGCATAGGATCTATATATTTCCCTCTACAAGATTTTTGGCATGGATGAATAAGGGCATGTTTCAATACCCTTTCATGATGGCACAAATTCTACAATATGAAATGAGCTTGATATTTGATTTTTTTTCTCATTTAGCTATAGAAATACATAATGGGTTAGTTGGCATAAGAAAGGGCAAGGTAGAAAAACCCTTTGGCTGGTACTCTATTCTCAAGTAGATGTATTTGTTTAAAGGGGTTTCTATCTTTGGAAAAAACATGAAATTGGAATAAGGGATGGTGAAAAACTACTCGTCCAACTATGAAGCACATAAATATGTCTTGGGAAGTCACTGGTGCTAGTGTTTTTCCATTTTGATTGATATTTTCCATTTTAGATGAGGATGTTGTTAGTTCAAGACAACCCTCAAATTCCTAAACCCTTGTTGGAGATGATCAAGCCTAAAGATCATGATAACGATTTGAAGGTTGACCACAATTTGGTAGATATCATCCCATATTTAGTCTCTACTCTTTTTAGAGTGTATGGCTTCCAAGGGAATCCCCATATTTTTCCCTCCCAAGTACCCTTAAAGGTAGGAGTTGCTAAGATTTTAATGGAAAATTGCAGGGCTTGAAGAAAGTGAATTGCTAGGGAGGTTTAGGGGGACAATTTTTCCAAATTTCATAATTGCCCACAATTTTGTGATAACCAAGGGAGAATGGAGACACTTGGGTAAGGTCCTAGATAAGTATCAGATGGCCCAATCTCATCCTAGATTTATTGATCAAGAAGGATTGTATTAAAAAAATTAAGGAAAGAACTAGAACTAAAGCTTATAATTAGATTTTATACTTTATTTAGGAAATAATTAGAAATGATTTCTCTTTACAATAATAGGAGATAAATAAATCAAAATGTAGAGTTTTTAGCAGAGTTATTGAATTGTTTAATGCATTAGATAGTAAATATGATCCTTTGGGTGACATAAAATTTTGAGGATATTATATGAATAATTTGATGATACATTTTGTTGAAATTATGAAAACCTTGAAAGACAAAAAGTAAAAATTAATAAAGGCATATATAGACAAACTAAGGAGGTAGAAAGAATAATGATAATCAAAGTTATCACAAGTCTAGGGAAATATACCCTCCAAAGAAAGAATGGATATGCGGATGCCAAGAATGTGGGAGCATATCTTGTGCCAATTTATTAAAGGTAGCATTTAGAAAGCCCCACCTTTAAAAATAGTGACTACAAAGAAAAGGTTAGAAAAGGGATCTTCATCAAGGATGGAAGAATACTCTCCCTCTCAAACTCCCATACATTTTGATAATGAAGACTCCTTGAGGGAGAAATTAAAACAAATGGGAGGCTAGGATGATTCTTAAAAGAAACATCATAGATAGAGGAGGGAATGCTAAAAGAACCCCCAATGACACTCTTAGACCTCACTATTGAGGATTAAAAGAGAAGGGAGATGGACCTGTAGTAGAGAAAATTACCATAAAATTTGTGACTAATGATGGTTTTGTTAGATCGAGGGCCTTCATTTAATTTTTGAGGAGAAAAAACATTTCCAATTTTAAATAAAAATGTAAGAAAATAAAGGTAAAGAAACCTAATAGACAAGAGTCAAAAATCAAAGAAGAATTTAAAGCTGATTTGATGCAAAATTCTAGTTAGATAACCCCTGAGGGGATAAGACAATTGTCAAAGGATTCTGGTGTTCTTATATTGCCTAAATGGGACATTGATGATGCAATGTTTTTTGATGTCATCAGGATAGAAAAGGGCACAACCTTCAATACTAAAGAGGAGGTCAAGGAAGCCCATAAAGGGGTACAATATAGTGATGATCATAAGGCCCTAGTATGTGGTCAATTCAAAAAAAGGATAAGTCCAAACTCCAAGAAGCTTTAGATGTAGAACATATATGAAGTCTAGTAGTATATAGAGTGACAAATGTAGGTAATGAAAAAAGGCCTCTCATGAATAAAGGGGTGGCTGACTTAGGTATGGTAGTGGCTAGAAAAAAAAAAGAATAAGTTTCTTAATCTCAACACTAGGTTTGAAAAATTGTTACAATCTTATGATAAGAGAGGGAGGAAAATAAATGAAATTGAGAAAATCATTATAAATTTATAAAAGCAACAAGGAAAGAGAAAAATGGGGGAAGAACCTATCCATATCATGATTACAATCTCCATTGCCCCATCTCCTCTCATTGGACCTAGTTTTGAAATCCTTGACACACCTCAGCATCAACAGTTTTATACTGCATATGAGTTAAGTGATGAAAAGACTAAAACTAGGGTAGCTCAAGTAAAGGTGAAACTACCATAAGAGGATAGATTAGAGATACAATCTTGTTCCTAGTTTATAGAATAAATTGGCCTTTGTTCCATTTTGAAATATCAAGATTGATAGACATTTCAAAATGGTTGAAAAATAATGATGTTAGTTTAAGATAGATTTTGAGAAAATGGATCAATATAGAAGATGATATTAGTGTTGTATGTTTGATTGTTATTGACAAAATTGATGATAAAATTGAGAAAAAATATGACCAAGAAAGTGACCTACTACACTTTGATCTTAAAAGATATATATTGCAAATAAAGATGAGAACATGTTTCTCTAAATATCTTAGTAGAAATTTTGATCTCTTTCCTCATGTGTTAAAGGGCCTTGGTGAAATTATAAGTAAAGAGGAATGGGGAAATTATTTGAAGGAAATAATGAGTGTCATGATGAATGATTTTGTTAACAAAGAGAATTTATCTATTTTTCAAGAACTTTGGAGAAATTGTTAAATGTCCAAATATTCTTCGATTCTTTCCACCAATATTTTAATGAAATAAAGAAAATGGAAAAGGATGTTATTAGTAAATAAATAGAAATCCTTAATTTCAGTTAGATGTGTTGGTTAGATGTGTTGAAAATATTCAAGACTATGCTAAGTTACTAAGAGGGGAGGGGTGAATCAATAACTTCTACAACTTCAACAATTTAACTCTTTATCCAATAGTCCAATTAGCATTTATTCCGTCACATAAAATCTAGTTTGATTGCATGTATAAGAAATTGAAAACATGAAAGCATTCATAGCACTGTGACACACATATTTTGTGACCTAGAAACCTTCCAAATAGAAAGTAAAACTGGGGTGGGGATAATACCCACAAAGTTTAGTACAGTAGTATAAAGTTAGCTCAGTAAACCTTACATTGATTACTTCTGATGATTTGCCTTGTTAGGAGCAATAAGGACTGCTAGGTCCACCTTGTGAAAAGATTTACAAACATACAATGAAGTATGTACTTGGTAAAGAGATTTACAAAACATTGTTAGGTCTACCTTGTTAAAGGATTTGACTAATACACCTACTAGGATGAAATAATAGATGATCTCTCATCTACAACTTGGTTCTTAACTATAAACCACCTCACTATTATAGACTTTTTTGCTCCTTATACTATTGTAGCCTTCGTAATTTTCTCTTTTTGCTCTTCATTGGTTGTATTCACTTACATTGCATTCACATTCACATCTTCATCATATTAATGGATGGATATGATACAATACATTGCATATATACCAATCCAATTATACAAATTACAAATTTGGCCACAATACAAGTTAACAAAAATATTACAAAGTCAACCCAAATGAAGACACTAGGGTTCTAAAGATTGACTTGGTGAGGGTTTGATACTCAACATCCACTGTCAATGCTTAGCATCATCATGCACTTGGTAGACATAGAAGCTTGGTCCATACTGATCACTTCCAAGTAGTTTTGAACTTGTTCTGTAGTGGTGACTTAGTAGATATTGTAGAATTGTCATATATACTGAGACTCTTTGTTTACATTGTATGATTCGGTAAACACTTTCACTTTGAGCTTGGTATAAACTGAGTCTCTTGTTTAATACTAAGTGGCTCGATTAACACTGTACTTGCATCACATACATTATGAACTTGGTGAATACTGCATAGCTCAGCTTGCACTGGTAAACTTGGTATACACTAATATGCATGATTTACACTATTGATCTTCACTATATCTGTGACTGCTCAGTAACCATTGATATTTTTCCAAAGGACTCGGTAGAAACTATAGAACTAGACAACAATTGAAATTCTTGGCAAATATTGATAGTTTTAAAATAAGCTTAGTAGCTATTTACAATCTGAATAAGTGTATGTCACTAATAACAAACTTGACTGATATGTCAACAATCTCCCCCTTTTCCATTATTAACAAACAAAATTATCAACCAAAAATAGATTCAAAAAGTTTTCTAAATACCTTTTATCCATCATCTTATGATACTAGCTCAGTAGAGTATACTATTTTTGAGATTTTCCAAAATTGATTTTGTAAGGTATATATCTATACATTGTAAGGTTCTTTCATATCGTATACTATACATCTTTTCTATATACAACATATCATACTATACATATCTTACTCCCCCATTTAAAAAAAAAATTATTACATGTTCTCTCCCATAAAATATGTCTTTCTCCCTCTTTTTGACATTAATACCAAAGATTTACTCTATTTACATAGTAACACCAAAATGAGATAAAAACTCTAAATGCACCTTGAGAATGATTGCTAAGGTTTTATCCCAATTGTCTTGTAGGACCTTACATGTGTGAAGTGCAATTTGTGCTTTTTAGATAACAATTCTATCATATGGTCTACAATGGAGTATTGACATGAATGAGAGTTTTTTAATGTACAATATGTTTTTGTAGTGCATCCATGATGGGAAGAATCATATTTTGTATATCTATCAATGTGGATCTAATCCTTGTTTCTTCTCTAAGAAATTTTGATTGCATATCTGACGAAAATCTTATTTTCTTGAAATGTACAGAGCTTGAGCTAAGGTCAAGTTGTAGCTGCTGAGCACTAGCCTTCATATCTTCATCTATTTTTGGATAATTTGTCCTTTATTTCCTTAGTAAACTCAGAAACATCACATAGCTTTCCGAAAAGTGATGACACATTTGTACAAGATGCTTCTAAATTGCCCAAAATTGTAGAAAGTTCTACTTGATATATAGCTATCTACTGAGCAATGTGCTCTAGCACTTTATTATCAATTTTTTTTCTAGTTTTTGCACTAACTTATCTTGTCCATCAGTATGTTCATTAAATTTCTTGACTACCTCTACTAGCTGATACAAAATTGGTTGAGAAGAATCAACCTCAATACCTATGGCCTCTATCAAAATGTTTTTTGGATCTTCAATAATTTTGAATTCCTTATCTCTCTCCTCTCTTAGTCTTTGTTGTTTAGCCTTCTTCTAGAGGAGTTCACCAAATGACTGCATTTGGTCTAGAGTAAGCTTGGAAATGTCCCAATTTGGGATTACAATTTCCTCATCTAAATCAGTTTCTTCCTCTAGCTCTTTTCCTTTTCCCAAAAATTTTGTGCTCGGTCGAACCTTGAGATCAACTATCCTTACACTTATTGCTTTTGTACCTAGAATGGAAATAATAGTAGACATGCTAGGACTTGCTGTAAAAATTGATACTATGCTTATTGAAGGAATATTTACAAAAATAATTGAAGAATCCAAAATTGATGTGTTCAAAATTGAAGTACTCAAAATTGGTGTGCTCAAAACTAAAGTAGCCAACTCGGTTGATGAAGGAAGAGTTTGTAGCTCGATAGAAGAAGTTGAAGTCACTTCTTTCAATGATATGTTGAGCTAAGTAGGAGCAAAGAGTGATTGGATGTTTGGATTGGCAATGGTGGTCACAATTAAACTTGTTGGGGCTATCTCCATGCTTGATGTTGTCACTAGTTTGCTTGGAGAGTGATGAAGTGAGGCAATAACTATTGTAGCTATCTTAATTGGATTAGTTTCCTCATCGTCTTGCTTTGCTTCCTCTCCAGCCTCTTGTCCTTGATCCTCTTCAGCTTCTTCATTGTCAAAATGAGTTACTTCTTCAATATTTGGTTCTTCATCTTTCTCCTTATCCCCTTCATCATCATCTTTAACTCTTTTACCTCTTCATCT
The DNA here is from genome assembly GCA_028749045.1 of Cupressus sempervirens. Lineage (NCBI taxonomy): Eukaryota > Viridiplantae > Streptophyta > Pinopsida > Cupressales > Cupressaceae > Cupressus > Cupressus sempervirens. Next base: position 910,261,571 of record CM053787.1, on the reverse strand, counting down.
AATATGCTCGATAATAGCTGCCTCAAGGTTTTCCCATATATGTCTTTGACAATTTTCATAGAAAATTCCCATCTTGGCTTTATATTTTCCAACAAATCATTAGGAATTTGAGAAGCAAGCTAGTTTGGTGAGTATTTTCATTTTCCCATCTTATCCATCACTAGGTCTCCAATCTGCTTCTAGTCCTCTATTATCCCAATTTCATACTTTAACAATTTAAAATTTGTTATTTTGAATCCTAGTTCCAGATCTTTCAATCTATCTTGGAAGGTGGGTGGAGGTTTTCTGAATACAATATCTCCTCCTTCCTTGTTAGATTTCTTCCTTGAAGATCTCCTTGTGAATACTGCAGTGGATGGCTTTTCTTGCTTGGTGCTAATCACCTTGCCTTTCTTCCTTAATAGCTCTTCTTCCTCAAATTCTACCACATCCTCTACTTCCTCATCCTCACCTTTTCCTTCAGTCAACAAAAAGTTAGAACTAGTTTTCAATTTTGCAATTCTCTTCTTTCCTTTGTTTACTACCTAAGGAAGCTTTATTTCAAGTTCAATCATGGCTTTTTCTTCAACATATGTTCCAAAATATTTAGCCTTAGGATCAACTAGCTCATTCACAAGAGCTTCAATGATATCTTTATTTTCATCAATATTAACCTCATAACCAAGAGGTTTTACCCACACAATTCTAGGCTAAACTGCCTGAATGTACACTTGTCACAATCCTCCATGAAACATACATCATCCTTATAATCCTCAACTAGTTTATTGGGGATTCAATACCTTTTTCTCATTTTCTCCTTAAATGTATCAAAATAATTGTCCATAATACTATTGTAGTTTTCACCCATTTTAGCAATAAGCTCATTTATCTAATATAATGCAGGCACATCTTTTCTGCAAACAATAGTGCCTTTTGAAGGGAAGAACTTATGAACATAAAAGAATAGACAAGTTAATAAGGAACCAAACTTACATGGCTTATTGTTTGGTGTCCTTATGCTTTCCATATTTTTTTGAATTGTTTCAACAGTAGCTCGACAAGGTCGAATGATAAGTTGTTCCTTACCACCTTGTATGCCAAGTCTATAGCTTTACATGACACATTATTCAACCTACAATAGCTATAAATCTTGTAAGAAATGATGTGAATACCAAAATTCAATTCCATATTAAAAACACTACTAATTTTCATTCCTTTATCATCCCATTCTACTAGGGTTTTCTTTTCAAGTTTTGCCTGTCCTAGGGTTTTTGTCATTTTGGTTTTGGCTAGCATTGGGAGGGTAGTGATTTAATGAATCATCTTCTTTGTGATCAACATTGGTTGTTCCAACCATATTTTTCCTATATGTGCCTGACTAAGAATAAACCTAATCCATTTAACTTGAAATTCATAGGGCATGTGAGGGATGTGAGTTAACCCTTCGGTTCCTAAGTGTTGGTGCTCAAGTTTCAAAAGTCCATTCACACAAAGTTGGACTAGGGAATCATCCATTTCCAATGTACCAATCTCTTGAATAACACATTTGAAATGAGTGTGAATATCATTGATCAGAAGTACCTCTAGAGGGATTTGAGATTGCACTCCACTCAGATCTAGGGTTTCAGTGATAAGAGGAGTGAGCTTGAAATCTAGTGCTTTCCATTCCACTCCATGAACTTGCATGTTATATCCTTTCTTAGCCTTGCTACTATTGGATGCCATCTTCACTTGGCAGGGTTTGAGAGAATCCAAAAAATTTCACTCGAAAGTTGCTCAAATCACTTTGAAGCTTTGAAGACTGCACTTTCACAATAACACACAAAATTTCACAATAAGAAATCACTTCAATTTCATGTATTTTGTTAAAATTTCACCATAAATTCTCAGCATAAAAATAAGGTAGATTGACATCATGTTTGATAGACTATTATCAGTTACTTTGCATTAAACACATGGTGAAGTCTTCATGACTCTATAACCATATGCATCTTTATTACTTCCAACATCTCTCAGTAGAGTCTATGCCCAACCTTACTCAGTAGAGAAGATAACTCAGTAAACACTTGCACTCGGTGATCCCTTTGCATCTTGAATACTAATTTGTATCATTTTTCTCTTTCAATCTAGAACTATTTTGGATGTCTTCTTTGATAGCATAGTTCTAGTTTCTCCTTTGTGAACTTAAGTAGAAATGGTATAGTCACCCAATTCTTGAGTGACTTGATCATCATTTTTTGGACTTGTATCCTTGGTAGACTTTGGAACCCATTCTTGTCTCATATATTTTTAGATGTTATCAGCTTTTTCCTTTTTCTCATCTTCAATTCTACTAGTATTCATGCAGTCCTTGGCAAGATGGCCATGTTTTGTACAAATAAAACATCTTTTGGGAGCATCTCTTGTCCTCAAATGATGCTTTACACAATTTATTCCACTATCTCCAAATTCTCCACAATAATGACATCTACACTAGGTGTTGTAGTCCCAACCAAATATTGCTTTCACAATTTGCTCTGCTAGATTTAACATCTTGGTCTTGCATTCTAATGACTTGTGTCCATATTTCTTACATTTGTGATATTTTCCTTGAAATATTGGTTTCTCTTTGCATTCATTAGCCTTATGACCATGCTGATTGCAATTGTAGCACTTTCCATTGAATTTTGCTTTTCCATTGCTTCAACATTTGTTTGATGTATGACCTATCTTACCATAGTGATTGCAAGTAGGTCTTTGGTTCTTTTCAGCTCCTTGCTTGGATGATTCTCCTTCTTTGTTATATAAAATTCTTTCCTTTCCTTTTTGTCTATAGAGATTTTTCTCATTCAATTAATTCATGTCTACTTGGGATTTCATCATTCTTTCATTGATTTGCCTCTCAGAGTTTAGATCATTCCGTAATCTTTCATTAATTTCCCTTTCAGAATTTTGATCATTTCTCATTCTTTCATTTTCAAATCTTAGGCTCATGATTTCCTCATTTTCATTGGAGAGCTAATCAATAACGTCTACTTGCTGAAGGGATTGGTTCTAAATTTGATTGTTCCTTCCATCCATCTCTTCTTTTATCTTGTTTTTCTACTCCAGGACTTCACATAACCTTACTACATGAATTTATTACTCTCTTCTAAGTTTTCTTACTTCTTCTTGTAGGGAATCATTCTTTTCTAAGAGTTCTTTGATTGCTTCACTAGCTTGGCCTAAATTGCTTGAATGAAGGTCTTCAATTGTTTCTTCAATGTAGAGATGATCAGTCACTTGAATTGTAAGTTCTTTTCTTCTTTTTAGGGATTGAGAGAGTTTCTCCTTTGATTTCTTGAGTTAGGCAATGGCCATTTCCAAATATAGCTTTTCATTCTCAATAGCTTTGTTAGGTCTAAATATCTCCATGGCCTTGATCTTTGCTCTAGTTGTTAAAATATTCTCTTGAGAACCATAGGGTTATGATACCAATTGTTGGAAATATTCAATACTATGCTAAGTTATTGAGAGGGGAGGAGTGAATCAGTAACTTCTAAAACTTCAACAATTTAAATATTTATCCAATAGTCCAATTAGCATTTATTTCATCACATAAAATTGATCTAATTGCATGCATAAGAAACTGAAAACATGAAAGCATTCATAACACTATAACACAAAGATTTTTTGACCTAGAAACCTTCCAAATATAAAGTAAAACTGGGGTGGGGATGATACCCAAAAACTTTAGTATTGCAATATAAAGTTAGCCTATTAAAGATTACATTGATCACTTTTGATGATCTACCCTATTAGGAGAAATAAGGAGTACTAGGTCCACCTTGTGAAAGGATTTACAGACATACAATGAAGTATGCACTTGATAAAGAGATTTAAAAAATATTGTTAGGTCTACCTTATTAAAGGATTTGACTAATCTACCTATTAGGATCAAAAAGTAGATGATCTTTGATCTACAAAATGGTTTTTTGAATGAGATTCTTTAAGTACAAATCACCTTGCTATGATAGATATGATTTTGTTACTTCTTATATCGTTGTAGCCTTTGTAATTTTCTCTTTCTACTCTTCTCTGATTATATCCACTTACATTGCATTCACATTCACATCTTCATCATACTAATGAATAGATATGATATAATATGTTACATGTATACCGATCCAATTATACAAATTACAAAGTAGCAATAATACAAGTTAACACAAATATCACAAAGTCGACCCAAATGAAGACACCTCGAGTTCTAAAGACTAACTTGGTGAGGTTCTAATACTCAGCATCCACTATTAATGCTTGGCATCATCATGCACTTGGTAGATGTAGAAGCTTGTTCCATACTGATCACTTCCAAGTAGTCTTGAACTTGGTAGATACTGTGAAACTCATCATATAAAATGAATCTCTTGGTTTACATTGTATGACTTGGTAAACACTATCACTTTGAGCTCTGTATAAACTAAGTCTCTTGGTTAACACTAAGTGGCTTACTTAACACTAGACTCACATCACATACACTGCAAACTTGGTGATCACTTCATAGCTTCACTTGTACTGGTAAACTCAACATACACTGAGATGCATGGTTTACATTGTTGATCTTCACTGCAATTGTGACTGCTTAGTAACCACTGAGATTTGTCCAAAGGACTCAGCAACAATTGTAAACCTTTGCAACAACTGAAATACTCGGTATACTCTAATAGTAGTACAATAAGCATAATAGCTATATAAAATCTAAATAAGTGTGTGTCACTAATAACAAACTTGATTGATATGTCAACACATATGGCATTATTTTCAATAAATGGATAGTAGAATAACCTTTGGCTTTATCAATCTTATCGATGAAATCTAAGAAGAAAATAATGCACAAAATTCATGGTCAATGAGGATAAATATTTGATTGAAAAATATTAAAGTAACCATGGCAGAAATAGATGGGGTGGATTCTCAATTGACACTTGAAGTTTAAGGAAAATTATTAGAAATGATTGAGGAAAAGGACATCCAATCATCAACTGGAGAGGCTAGAGAATCAGATCAGAATAGAACCAAACAAGAAATAGTAGCCCTACCTTCTGAAGGATATCAAAAGGCTAAGAAAAAATCATCAAATATGGTGGAGGAGCAAGAAAAAGATAGAATAGAAGATGCATTTACCCTACCACAAAGTAGCCCATGAAAATTCTATTTTGTCATTAGAAAAAAATGCCACGAATGTTCTTTAGTTTCTTGTGCTTTGAGGATTATGAATTTTTTTTCTCGTGTAACCTTTTTGTTTTTTCTTGAGGACAGTTGTATTTTCCCTCTAAGCCTAAAGCTTGTTACAACTCATAGTATATAAATGAGTTGCCAAGGCTAGAGGAAGGGTTCGAGAATCATTTTATTGAACTATGTCTTGTTAATTTTCTGAGTCAATCCATATACTATATATATATTTTTGTAAAGATAGAATAAAAAGAGGTAAGAGTTAATAGTTTCTCATCTAATTGATTTTTCTTTGATAGGAGTCAACATTGAATTATATATTTTCAAAAAAATTAATAGAAAGATTTAGAAAGTTTACTATACATTTTAGATCTTGCCTCTTCTTTTTTTACTACTTAATTCTCTAAGATTTGATAGAAAAGTTTAGGGATTATTAGTTTTAATTTGTTTTGAATTATATTTCAGTTTACACTTTTCTAATAATCTAATGGGTTACGTAAATTATTGATGTAAGTTGGAATAATTCCTTCGGTTTCAATAAAGATTTTGATAAAATGAGATCTATGATTGAATATTGATATTCTTCTCACAAAGTGTTAAGATAGGTAGTAATGTCAAATTCTTGTGAGACAATAGCCCAATAGATAAGGCACTAGTCATCCATTAAAGATGATATAATTTAGAATGTCTATATGGTACAATCTTTTATAAATCAACCTTTTAAGTTTTATTAATGAATATTTGGAAAGTTCCTTGTAGGTGTAGGGTTTGATGTATTAGCTATTTATCATCTCTCTTATGGTCCTATGATTAGAAGAATTAAGGCCAACTATCTTATATAGAGTATTTTTATGTCAAGATTTGAGAAAGACAAAGAAGGAGAGAGTAAATTCCTAGGTATACCCACCTAAATTTTGTAGAGTTCAAAGAGAATAAAATATTGCAAAAGTCTTGTGAGTTGGTCCTTTTGAATTGTGTTGAGTTGTGTATTATGGTTTTCAACTAATGCCTAGATAGATTTCATTTTCAAAAGCTAATTCAAATTATATCAAATCAGAATCCAACATCTCTCTCTCTCTCTCTCTCTCTCTCTGTATGTGTGTGTGTGTGTGTTGTAGTGATGGTTGGGAGAATTAGGTCCAAAGACACTCATAATATATAAATACCCTATAGAGTTTACACAACAAAATAAAATAATAGAGAACAACACCAAGCAAAGAAGAGACAACAATATCTTTATTGATTAATAAAATTATTAGTTAACATGCCCAATTGTAAGGCCTTTTGAGTTATGCCCTATAAAAGAAGGTTACACTTTCAAGATCCATGATCTCTGGAAATTCTAACTCTATATTTTATCCTTTATTATTATTTACATATTTCTCCAAACTATCTAAGAACTACATAACATGAACCTAAATGCATTTACCTATACTTGCCAAAATGGATTATAGAAGATTCTAGATATTAACATAAGATAAGGTTGACATCATAATAGTCAACATACATCCCAATGCATGATCCTTACATTAAACTCGTGATTCAAATTAAATCAAAATTTTATCTTATCCTAGGAACTAATCATTGAAAAACTCAGCCAAAGAAGATACCTGATATCGAAAAACTAGTGATCTCACTTGGAACATAAAGTAACTTAGGAAGAACTAGACTCAACCAAAGAAAAAACCCAGTCAATACTTTAAAAAATTGGGTAATATAGGAAACTCGACCAACTCTATTGGAAGTTAACTAGAATAGGAATTCAAACAACACTATAGGAACTCAAAAATAGCTTAGAGAATTTACAAACCTAAGAAAGATAGAAAGACAACCCAAGATGCTCCTCTATCAGACAACCAAGATTGAACAAAATGATTCTCCTTAATGATTGATATGTCACAACCCAAGTTGAATAAAACTTAGATTGATATATCCATGTAGTATCTTTCATTAGTATATTCTTCTAGTTCACATAATATCCATAGTAGTATTTTCTTCTTATCCTTATACCAACTCTTTGATCCAATATTTGGTCAAACTCTTGAATCCACTTCTTAGGATAATCATCTGGTATGACAACTTCATCATCTAGCTCATGATACTTATTAAAATAAGAGGTAAAAGCACATATCTATGTCACCATTTGTGATACAAAAACCAGTTTTGGTCAAATCTCATTTCTCTATCAAAACTCAATTTTTTTCAAAAACTAAAAATACCGTCTTATAGATCTCACATTCAATATCATCATTATATAAATTTTTGAGTGTTTTGATTAGTTATAATATGTTATAATCTCAAAATATTATAAGTTGATAATTCAACATTTTAGAAGATGCTCTCTCAAAAAATGAAAAAAAAAAGTAAATCATATAAAAAAAATAAAAAAAATATATTTATCACTAGAGGAGAGAATTCACTTCATGAATATGTAATTTTTTTTCAAGAAGGTATAGATTTGATAGGGAAGATTTGACGGGAGGAAAAAACTATTGGATTCTGACAAGGTCGAACTTGAGTACTTATAACAAAGAAAATATACATAAAAAATAATTATTTCTTTTTTTGTTCACTAGTTATACATTTCATCTATAAAATATTTTCAAATCAGAACAAAAAAAGATGATTTGCACATACTTGTTTGATGGGAACTACATCCTATACTTTTTATAGTTAAAAAAGGGACTTCAAAATAAAATAAAATGAATAAATTCTTAGTCAAAAAATTTATAAAATGTATAGGCATAAAATTTATACAATTCTACACATTTCATCAGTTTACATCATCTTCATATTTTAAACACAAATACCATTTTTTTGTCATTAATGTTTAACTGTCACATTCTGATATCATGTTTCCACGAAGTCCTCCAAAATTAAAGGAACAAACTTACTATCTCTATGGGTATGTGCAATATCATGGTCAACCAAACTATACCCTTAAGTGGCCATGAAAATTTTGAAAATTAGGGTTATGTCAACTTGATGTGAAATTTTCAACTTGTTATGAACTTTCTATCAAAAATTTGAGAGAAAAGAATCTCTAGGATATTGAATTTAGTTTCTAAACTACTAGGCCTTATCTAAAATAAAATTAAATTTAATGATAAATTTTTATAATTTTAATGTAATAGTACAAAATGTCCATGGCAAAAATAACAAGTAGATGTATGTCTCACCACCTTAATCAAAATTAAATGATAATAAATTTTAAATAAGATTCTAGATATAAGAAGTAGATGCATGTCAAGTTGCAAGACACATTTTTGGGTATTTTTATTCTAAATAAATAATTATTGATGAATTTTCTAGTATAGTATTTTCAGAATAAAAACTCTTGTTCTTGACCACCTTAACTAATTCAAAACTCTACAAAAAAATTATTTTTATTTTTCCTTGTAGTAGAAGAATCATAGAACGTGATATATCTTTTGGATGTGAAAAATGTTGTATCATTTAAAAGTAATATTTGTTTTTTAATTGGTGTATCCATTAACACTTTATACACAATTTCATTAAAAAAAAAGTAATAATTACTTACTGAACACATAATTTGAAAAACATTACATTTATGTAAAGCTAAGAAAAATCTTAAGAAACCCTTCTCATTTCATCAAATTTGGGTGGAAAAAATTTGATGAATACATATTTGAAGTTAAAAAAACACACAAGAACAGGTGAAAAACACATTTTTTGGCACTTTTTTAAAACTCGACCAAGTAGGGTTGGTATCCAAAGATATACTAGGCCTTATAAAGGTATTGATTTATTGGTTTGGTATTAGGATGGATGAAAAAAATGTTGGAATAGATTTTGAAATGCTTTGAGGTATTTTAGAACTACATTTTTTTTAGATCACCACTTTTTGGCACACCTTTATCCTACACATACCCTTGTCAGAGATAATACTTTGTGGTAATCCATGCAATCCAAAAAATATATCTTTGAAGAAAAGATCTGTAACATGCACTACATTAGATGTATTCTTATATGGTATGAAATGTGTCATCTTAAAAAATCTATCTATAAAAAAAATATATGGAATCAAACCCCTTGTTGTGTTAGCTAATCCAAGAACAAAATCCATATTGATGTCACTCCAAAGTTTCTTAGGAACAAAAATAGGTGTATATAATCCAATATTCAAACTTATTTCTTTTGTAACTTGAAAAATTCTACAAATGCTAACAAACTTCTAAACATCCTTATACATTTTTGGCCAATAATACTTATCCTAAAGAAAACTCAATGTCGTATCAATACCAAAATGTCCATCCAATCTACCACAATGCTTCTTCTTAATCAAATTAACCCTCATATAGCTTCTTTGTATAAACAAATGAATTCCATTGAATAAAATACCTTCTTGAATGAAATATTCATCATACTTACTCAGTTTATCTAATAGATTTGGTGCTCTACACTCTCTCAGCACCTCTAAAAAAATTAGGTCAATGAGCACTATACAATTCTTTTATGTCATCAAAATGAATAACTTCAACCTTCATCTTAGTCAACAAAGAATGTATTATATTCAATGAATTTGAAACTTAGTTAGTAACTCCACTTTTATGCTTAATTACAAATGCAAAACTCTATAAATATGAACAACCCACTTTATGTGTCTTTGATTCAACTTATAGTTGACCTCCCATATACTGTAAATCTTTAAGATCAAATACAACACAAACTCCATAGGAATCAATTAATGTCTCCACTTCTTCAAGGATTGAATAATTGCATAGAACTCTTGATTATATACATAATAGTTATTTTGAAAAATTGCATAGAACACTCCATCATACACATAATACATATTTTGTGTAATGCATTAGCAACTTGGTTACTGACTTCACTTTTATAGTTGATCATAGATGTGAAACTCTGCAATTACTTAGCCCACTTCATATGTCTCTAATTTAACTTATGTTCACTTCCCAAATGCTATAAAGATTTATGATTAGTATACAACACAAATTCCTTTGGAATCAAATAATATCTCCACTTTAAGGCTTGGAAAATAGCATATAACTCTTGATCATATAGAAAATACTTCATTTTAGCATCATTTAGCTTCTCACTAAATAAAGAAACATATTTACCTTCTTTATTCAACATAGCTCCTATTGCACTACCACTTTCATCATACTCAATTTGAAATACCTTATTGAAATTAGGTAAATATGATACAAAAAACTCAATAATATTTTGTTTTAGAGTCTAAAAACTCTTGTCAACTCCATGTGTCTATTTGAAATCATTTTTATCTCCTCTCATAGTATCAATCAAAGCATTGCCAAAAAATACTAAAACTCCTTCTAAAGTTTCTATAGAAACTAAAAAAACCATGAAATGATCTCACCTCACCCACATTCTTAAGGTACAAGCCATTCAAAAATTGCTTTAAGTTTCTTAACATCCATTCTCAAACCATCAATTGAAATCACAAATCGCAAATACACAATCTCCTCTTTCATAAAGGAACACTTTTTCAAATTAATCAACAACTTCTTCCCCTTTTATCCTCTACAATAGTTTCCTAATATTTTCAAGATGTTATTCCTTAGCCTTACTAGGTATCAAAATATCATCCAAGTAAAAAATTACAAAGTTCCTCAATTTTTTTCTGATAACTTCATTTAGCAACATCATGAAAGAACTTGGTGCACTAGTCAAACCAAAAGGCACTACCAACCATTCAAAAACCCCATATTTTATCTTGAAATAAATCTTCTACTCATCACCTTATCTAATTTTGATCTAATAATAATGACTCTTCAAATCAATCTTGATAAAATATTTTTCTCTACTATAATAATCCATTATGTCATCCATCCTCTACATAGGCAACCTATGTTTCACTATTATCTTGTTAATAGTTCTTGAATTAATAGACATTGTCCATTCTCCATTCTTCTTAGGTTCTAATACAATTAGTACAACACATGGATTGAAACTTCCTTTCATCACACCATTCTATAACAACTCCTACACTTGTCCATTAAGTTATTCATTCTTAGTAGGTGTCAATCTATATGTTACTTTATTTAGAAAAATAGCTCCATGAATAAGATCCATATAATGAATTATGATTTGTACCAGTGGTTATAAATCATAAGTATCTTCTACAACAATCTCCTTGTACCCATTCAACAAGTTTTTGATTTCTTCTAGTACTTAGCTTACACTATCAACTTCTATTGTCTTCGATTCCTCGGCCATCACTATTTTTTGTCACTCAACCATTATGATCATAACTTATTTCTCTAGGAATTACAATAAAAAAATTGGTTCTTCTTCATATATTTCTCAAATTATTTCCCAATGACCATGCAAACTGTAAATGTACTATTGAGTAGTCATTTTGCATGATGCTAATGAAAAAAATTCTCACAAAACTCTCTCTTAAAAAGTTGATCAATGATCAAGCCCAAGGTTCTATATTTCTATTTTTCAACCTACTAGGTAACTCAATTGAATATAAATGTGAATTTTCACAAGGAGGACTTTGTTGGTATCTAACAATTCTACACAACTTTGGTGAAATGTAACTGCAATAACAATATATTTGTTGTTTTATTTTTTTGTATTTTATCATGAATACAATTTCTAATCAATGTGACTATATGAATTCCTCTTTTAAGTAATTTTTTGAAAATAAAATAAAAAAGATAAATTAATGAGAGATTTAAGAAAATTAATGAAAGGAAAATTTCCAATGGACAGAAGTCAAAGTAACAACATTTTAGTGAATTAAATTATCAAAAGGATCTGGTAGGAAAGCTATGAAATTAGGAGTAGTGTTTCCTCAACTCCACTGATGCAATCATTGATGGGAACTTTAATAAAAATAGAAATATGTTTCTTGATTCATCAAATCATGCAATGACAGAAAGTTTGTCCACATGAGACAAAATACTATACAAAAATAATAGTGAACTTTTCTCCAATTCACAACAATGGTAGAATTTGTTAATGCAAAGAAAAAATAATAATTAAAAGTTTGAAAAAATATTACAACAAAAAAAAAAAAAAAAACATTACCATTATCATTCATGAATGTGAATTCACAATAAATAACACATTCTGAGAAGATTTAATACACTTAGAATGAAAGCACTATTAGCACTTATTATTGCATCAAAATATTGTCCTGACTAAATATTACATCCATGTATTTATAAAAAACCCTCTCATCCTTTTGTGTTAGGAGGGAGAGGTCCTCTAATGAAAATACTATGCTATAAATATTAAAATAAAAGTAATTATAAACAAAATGACTCTCTAAATGGTGCTAATTGGGTCTCAAACTTTTTTTATATCAATTAATGGGTGCATGAGCCTTCACATGACTAAAAAAAATAAAGGATGGAGAGGATAAGAAGATATAAACCATGAGTTGATCTAGCTACCACTGATAGTTCAAAAAATTGAAGGTTTTCCTCTTCTAGGTGTTTATGGTATTTAAACTACAACCAAAATATGCTTTTGGTGCATAGAATGCTCAAAATTAGAAAATAACTGTTAACTATTCATTCACTACTTGATCTCCAAAACCACTAGTGTACCTCTTAATTTGGTGCAACTTGTTGTTGGAAATACAATAGAAGGGGGGAAGGGGGTGAGGAGGGGATGGGTGGGGGTGGGGGATGGTGAATCTATCATTCAAAACTTTAACCATAAATTCATTCACCGTAGATCCATCTCACAATTTGCATGTAAACTGAAATAGCTAGCTCAACATATTTATCCATAGTATGAAAGAAAATAACATTCAACACATGTATGACTCAAGACATTTGGTTACCCAGAAACCCTTCAATGAGAAGGTAAAACTGGGGTGGGGATGACCCCCATGAATCTTCACTACTACTATTGTAAAGTATATCCAATGAAGGTTACAATGTTTGATCATGAAACATGATCTACCTTGTGAAAGGTCTGCACTTGAAGTCCCTAATGCTCAACATCAACTACGAGTTCAATGTAACTTGGCATTTGAATGACTCAGCATCTGAATCACTTAGCATCATTTATCTTCTCGACACTTGAGTGACTTGCTACGAACTATTTAATCAACACATACTAAGTATCTCACTTAGTATGCACTATTTGGCACGTTATGCTTGGCATGCATTACTTGTTCGACATGTACCAATTTCTAACTTGTAAATAAATTAAGTGTACAAAAACTCATATGTCAAAAAAAATCTAAGATTAAAAATCTCCCCCTTTGGCATGAATGGAAAAAACCCTTGGTCATGCATGTATGATCTTAACTTATGAGCATAACTTAGATACTCACTATCTCTTTTTGGCATATGTACAAAATTAAAAAATTTCTAAATTTTGCAAAACTTGACTTAATAATCATACCTCAAAATCTTATAACTCAACTAAGTTTATTTTTATTCTAAATTTTAACCTATACACCCCATGAGTAAATATGCATATGTTGAATTGTACTATACTCTATTTTTGACTTTGACTCCCCCTTTGTTTGGTTTCCTAAAAAGTTGCATTCACTCTTTCTTTAGAGTCATTATCTCTCTAAAAAACTTATTACTCCCCCTTTTTGGCACTGGTGTCAAAGGGTCATACACATATAGTGTGTCTATCTAAGAAAGGTTTATGTACATCAAGTATGATCTTCAAAGCTGCATCCTAGTTATTATAAGCTATCTCCAATGATTTGATTTGGATGGGTAACTCAGCAACAAGGTGAACTAAGTCATCATGTGTAGAAATATGGGGATCTTTCTTCATCACTATTATTGTAAAGGCCATTCCCTTATGTAATATGTCCATGTGTGGGGTCAGCATGGATTGGATGCTTATCATTGTAGCCTGAATATTTGTATCTTGAGCATGAAGGGTTGCCAACTAACCTTGGAAATTCATTAAACTCTTGAAGTATTTTTTATCTGAGCCAGAGAATTGGGTAGATTAGTACCTATCATCTTCATATCTCCCTCCAAATTTGCAATATGGCACTTCTTTTCTTGTATGAATATATTTATATCACACAACTTGGTATAAAGTGAGAAAATGTTCTCTAAAACTTCCTTTACACTGACAATCCTGCTTTCTAACTCAACCTAATTAATTGCAATGGCACTTGATATCTTTTCATTGACATGGTTTTCAAATTTTCTCTCAGACCATTCAAGTATTTTAACATTTTAATCCAAATCTGTATCATTTACCTACTCTACTATATTTTCCAACTACTCCATGATATGCTTTTCTTTTGTAAGTGCGGGCAGGCTGAATGCATCAAGAAATATTTCCTTGATACCTTGCAATGCTTTCTTCTAACTATTTTTCCTTCTAAGTAGTTCATGGTGCTCTTTTATTGCAAGAGCATCCTAAAGTATGCTCATATGTTCAATAGTGATTTTTGCAAGATCAAATTTTGGCAACACAATTACATCATCCAAGTTGACATAACCATATTATGTAACTTCATCTACCTTAAATGTTCCAAGCCTAGGGCTTGATGACTAAAATGTTGTAGCTTCTACACTCGGCCTATGAAGATTTTGACTTGGAGGAGTAGTAGTTTCTAGAAAAGGAAGTAGTGCTTGTATTGCTAATTTCTCCTTAAGCTTGGTAGTCAAGATTGATTCTTCAGTCGTATTCTTTTCTAGCTTTTCAATCTCAATTGCACCTTGAGTTTGTGTTGTAGGTACATAAGTATCTTCCTGATGTTTTTGACCTTGTATCCCTTCCTGTGCTTCTATAGCAACTTCTTGTACTAACACATTTTACACCATTGTGTTAATATTTTCCATTTTTCTCTCTTTCATTTGGTACACTATAATGGGCATTGTAAGTTGTACCACACTAAATTGAGGAGTTTGAGTTATGTCCTTTTTTCCTTCCTTTTCAAATGTCTTTTCTACCTTCTCTAGTTTCTCTTTACTCACCAATATAGGATGATGCCAAAATTGTACCTTGGTGGTGGTGTCTAAAAATTTATCTTCTCCATGTCCTCCTCTATTAGGGGATTGATTTTCTAGAGCTACAGTATTAGAAACATACTTGATCCTTAGTATATCTATTTTGGCATCTATCACATGTTGTGGATTTGTACTTGACACTTGTATATCTAGTATACTCTATTCTATTTGTTGTTCATTTTTTTTGTTAACTGTATATCTACATTTATCTCAGTGCCTTCCACATGTGCATCTTTCTTAGTTTTATCTTTAGTAACCTCAGTTACTTCTTGTTTACCTTGTTCTTCACCTACCTCAATATATGTCTTCTCAATTTCCTTAGCTGTTGTTAGTCCATATATAGACTTCCATATTTGAGTAGAGTTTTGAACAACACCCTTAATGTCCTTTTGCAAAATACTAAATGCTCTATATTTGGGAAAATCTCCCTTTATATTTGTTAATGGCCTTTGAGATTGTGGCCTTGTCCAATTCTAGCATCACTTAGGCAAGTGTAGTCTCTCTAATTTTCCTTTTTGTAGTGATACTAAATTTCCATTTTTTCTCAACTCTTGCATATAAAATTTTAGGTATAGAGTTGGCAAGCTCAATTGGTGTCTTCTTGAATGTTCCCATCAAGGCATATATTGACTCTTCCACTTGGTTCATCTCAATCTTTCCAAGTTTCTCAAACTAAAAATGTGCTTATCTAGATAAGTTAGCATTATTCATTATATTTTCACATAGGTTGTCCAAATCAAAAGAAGGACTATGATTTACCACTTTAAATTGTTTGTTATCATCAAATTATGCCCTCTCTTCATCTGACTCAGCTAGAGTAATGTACTTTCTCCTTTATCTCTTCTTAGATTCATCTTCATGTGTAGCTATCCTAGTTCTCTCCCCTTTTGGCTTTTCCACTTCTTGAACCTTCTTATTAATAGCGCTTGTGTTGGTCTTGGTAATAGGAACTATAGGCTTAGGTTGTGTAGGCTTTACAACCTTCTTTTGTTTGCTAACTATTGGACCTTTATCTTTTCTTTTCTTCTTTTCTTTGGGTACATGTACTTCATTGGTTTCTTCTCCCTTGACACCTTCATTAAGCTTGGCTTCCTCTTTGCCTTGGTCTTGCTAGTGGTGCTTGGGTAGGTGAATCTTTACCTTCACCTTCATTATCATCATCATTTTCTTATTCTTCTTTTGTCCCTTCACTTAATTTTTCTTTGAGCTTCTTAACAATTTTGTTCTTTTTTCTTATTACAGAGGTTGTCTTCAAATCTATGGTTATCTTTGACTTATCTATATCATAATTACCAAAATCTATAGCTTTCTTATTTACTTCTTCAGCTAGTAAAGTGGTAATTGCTATAGATTCCTCATCCACAATTATCTCATAATCTAGAGGCTTTAACCATATCACCCTTGGAACTGGAACCTATACATATGTGAAATCAGTATCAACTAGAAAGAAAACATTACTGAAATGCTTCTCAACTAGTGACACTGTAATTCTATGTCTTTGTTTCATTGACTTCGTAAAGTCTTCAAAGTAGCTAGTCATTATAGACTCAAAATTTTCTCCAAATTTCTCAATGTATTCTCCTATATGTATTTCAATAGATCTATTTGTCTTCCATGTAACTTTACAAAAACAAGGGAATGTGTTCTGCACATAGCAAAATATACATACAAGTATTGAACCAAACTTGTACTATGCACTCTTGGTTATCCGGATGGCTCCCAAGTTTTATGATAAATTATGTAACTATAACTCATCAAGGTGATCATAAGAATGATCCTTCTTGACTATCTTGTATCCTATGTCAACATCAATGCAAGGTACATTGTTGAATCTGCTAGATTGAAAGAATTTATGTGCAATTATCCTTACTACAAAAGCAATTAGGGGATCTGTGATGGTGTCAATTTTCATTCTTCTCTTATTCTATATGCCTCTATATTTTTATCAATAGCCTCTTTTGCATCACTCCTCATTGTATTATGTCTATCTAAGGTTGGATACCCCATTACCCTCTACACGATCCTCTTAGTGATTTTTATAGGGACATCCTCCAACCATATAGAATTGTCATGAATCCTACTAAGAACAATATTAACCCATTCTATTTTGAATATGTTTGGAAAATCTAAGGCACAAGTTAAAACTTCTCTCTCTACAATCTTGAATTCTTCTTTCAATACATAGTTCTCACACAATTTTCCATAAACATCTCTTATCTCCATGTCACCTATGCTACCCACCTTACATGAGTAACAACATCTTACATCATGAATCATTAAAATTTGTGGAGGTATCATGGATAATGTAATGTTAGGAATTTCTTTAAAGTTCATTTGTCTAATATCATTACTGATCAATTGAATATTCAAAACTTCCTTTCTCTCTTTAACCTTGGAAGCAAAAGAACTAGATGCCATATTTTATACCTAAGGTTTGCAAAAATTTAAACAACTTAGCTCGGCACACTATAAATACCTTCTCAAATTTGATGAATGGTGTAAAATAGGTTGAATTAGGTTCTCTAAAGTCTTGGAAGAATCTCTCCAATTTTCCTTAAGCTCTTCATGCTCTCACCAAATTTGAATGATTGTGAATGAGTTGAAAATTGACCATATAGCCTTCAAAACTTCACAGTAAATGCTCAATACTTACACAATTGTAATCTTGTTTCAAATAGAAATTATAACTCACTCAACTTCCATATAATTCCTTCAATGCTCAAAAACCACAACAAGCTTGGCCAACACTATTAGCTTTGATACCTCGACAAAAACTAACTTTCACTCAGCAATCATAGTGAAACTTTTCATGCATGACAATAACATGAAAATTGACAAAACTTAAAGATTTCTATGAGGTTCTAAAAAATAATTTACATCTTTCTTCATACATATATAATCTTTTTAGAACTAAATCCTTGGAGATGTTGCATGATATATAATTTAAATATCATTCACACACATACCTCTTCAATGCTTAATTTGGAGTGGTGTGATCACCTCACTCATTGGGTGAAGTGATCCCATTTGAGCTTGATGTACTAAAATCTTCCTTCTCCCATGTTTTATTCATCTACACTTTGACTTCCTCAAAATCTACCTCTCCTTCACCTTTGATGAACTCATTGCTTGGTGCCTTTGACTTTGTTAGACAATGTCTACTTATGTGACCAGTCTTTAAGAAACTAAAACATGTAGTTTGACTTAACAATCTATTGTAATCACTTTTGAAATGTGTTCTTATACAATTCTTAGAAACATTTCCATATTATTTACAATAATAAAAATTATACCTAGTATTATAATCCCAATTATAAGAGTTGCAATTATTCTTTACCTTTTTCTTCTTGTTTGATGATGACTTGGGCTTGGATCTGCACTCATATGCTCTATGTCCATACTTCTAATAGTTATAACTATTGGTGTAAATACATATTTACTATTCACACTTACTTAAGTTTACTTAGGTTAATGCATTATTTTGCATTATTTTATTATTTATTTTGTGAGACACTTAGAAGTTTGTGTACCTTTTTGAGTTGTCATGTTGACAACATAGAATTATGCAGCTCTAATTTAGCACATGATGTCTATGACACTGGAGTTTGCATCATTCATTGAGTTGTCATGTAGACAACACAGTTATTCTCACTCCTAATTTAGCACATGTTGTCTACAACATAAATTTTCATCTTTCACCCTTGTCGGCTTATCCTCTCATCATCGCACTTACTTTTGTGCTTAATGGAGGATAACTCATATCTGGTGGATAGGTGCATGGTTATATGACTTATCATGTAGCTAATTCTTAGGCATTCTAGATGCATCTCAGATGCCTTTATATACAAGCACTCCTAGTGTACGCTAACGCATGTTGAATTAAATACATTGTTATTCTGATCATACTCTTTTCTGGTCTATAGTTGTTCTTGTGTTTGAGTTCTTAGTTCTTGGATAAATTTTTCCCTAAGGAAAATTCTTACATCATATCAAAGCTTGGAGAATTTCTCTTCACATAGATGAAACCATTTTTCCTTTAAAATCTTAGCCTAAATCTAGAGTATTGTAGAAATTGAAAGTGTCTAGACCTAGATCTAACCTTACCATTGCATCTAGAACATCGATTCGGTGCGAATCGGCTATAAATTCATCTACTCTAGGGAAAATTTGATCATAAGGAATTTTTTTTGTAAATTGGCATTAGAGGCCCTGATTTGCAACTCAGGTATGATCTATTAGATCTATATTTTAATTTAATTTGGATTTGCATTTTAAATTCTCCCTATTTTCATCACAATATTTTGGTTATTTTCAAAAAAAATTCAAATTTTTTTAGGCTAGGCAACGCTGCAAAGAAATTTTTTTATAGGTACCAAGTAGTCGCACCCCAGCCTCGTATATTTGTACAACATATTCCCTTAACATTAGAGAATATTTTGTGATCAAACTAGTGGAACCTCAATTTTCCAATACCCAAACCATCCACCAGTGTGCAATACTAGTGACTGGACTAGCCACAACCTACCTCCAATCAGTGGCTTCAACAAATTCCAATGGATCTCTTTGCTTATGGTTTGCATCACCTTGTTTTTAAACAAGTCCAAGTTCAATCTCCCCATACATGTGGGATTAAAGACTTTTCCCCCCTCACCAACCCTTTTATTTGTAGCCACTACAAATCATTTTTGGCATCATAGAAACATTTACCAGCCAATGACTATTTGTAGTTTGTTTGCTGGCATCAAATTAACCCCCGTGCCAACTATTCAAAACTCTTGCCTCTATTTATGTTCTCTTTTAGTGATAATAAAATTGATTCTAGTGAGCATGATAGAGAATTCATAGAAGTATTTCTAGCCACCAATCACATAGTGACACATGGATGCATTGCCATGTCATAGCATAGTCACCAACCTACCACCTCATCCACACCTACATAGCACATGTCATCAAACCAGTTAGCACTCAGTCAGTAGTAGGTTGTACATGTCAACCCATGTTAGTAATGACATGTGGAATCCATATGATCATACAAGTGCCACATTATCTATTCGCCCTACCACATCACCTAGGGTGACTATTTTTCTCATTGACATCAGCTAGACATAGTGTTAAATTTGATGAACATCTAACTGTCATTCCTAGTCATTTTCAACTATTATGATAGCTATTTGACCTTCAAATTTAAGCTAGTAATTTTCCTTCCAAACACCTCTTTAGATTTCTTTTTGATTTGGTAGCCTAACTTTGCAAGCCCATAATTTGGTCATCTGAACTCCAAATTAGGTGCAATTTTTTTTTAAAAAATTTTGGGTAGAATTCCTCAAAAATTTTAGTGGTATAGTTCTTTTCTAGTTTTAGTGCAAGAATTTTTTAGAAATTGCATTTTTTGGTGACTACACCTATTTAATCCTACATTTTGCAACTTCAAACACTCCATACAGGCTCATCTGGACACTTTTTTAGGTTCCATTTTTTTTTGAAGTGTGTTATTTTTTGTCTACTTTCTAGATCTACACTTAGATTCTATGGTTGTATGGACAAAAATCTCACTTTCAAAACTAGGACTTTTTCTACATTGTACTACTTTCATTATTTTTCAGAATAGTTGTACATCTCAAATATAGTTCTTAGTGTCAGATTTAGGCCCGAAAGGTAGTTGTAAAAAGAAAAATTAGAATTCCACTTTGTTCATTCTGACAAGTAGCCTATTTTACATGCATTATAGGTCTTTTGATTCAGTGAAAAGGGGGGCGGGGGGGGGGGGGGGGGGGTGGTGTATTATGTTCTTGTATCTCTTTCTGTGCTCTTTTTATTTTTGCATCATGGGTTCACCTAAATGTCCACTTCTAACTTCACATAATTATTCTACATGGAAAGATATTTCATGGAGTAGATTAATGAAAAAAGGTTATGGTATTTATGCTAATGGTACAATTACCAAACCTATTGATGTTAAAGAACTCATTGATTGGAAGAAATAAGACCAATAGGCTTTAGGAACTATAAGGAATTATGTACATAGAGATCTCTTCTTTCATATTTCCAGTTTCAAGGAATCCAAACTTGATTGGGATGAACTTAAATCATTGTATGGTAAGATGCATGAGGAAAAGGGATTTCAGATAGAGGATGATATACTTCTCTTGGATCCAAAGAACTTTGACACAATTCAAGATTAAATCAACAAAGCCAATGAGTATAGGGCACTACTTAAAGATTGTGGAAATCCCATAAAGGATGACAAGTTGATTCATCACATCCTAAAGAGGCTACCTTCAAACTTTAATTCATTTTGATTGAGTTATAATACTCATAGGTTGACCATGGGAAGTGCTTATCAAAAGCCTACATTTGATGCATTTGTAGAAATGTTGATTGTTGAACAATCTCACTTGATAGATTTGGGACTTCTCATGACATCAAAGACCAAAGAATTAGTGGCTAGAGATGAGCACCAATCAAGTCAAGGAGGGAAATGTTCTAGTAACAAGAAGAAGAAGTAGTGGAAGCAGAAATCACAATTTGAGACACAACAATCCTCCTCATAGTAAGGAAATTCTTCTTCCGACAAGAAGGGAAGTAATGAAAAGAAGGATAAATTTTTTTGTGCATATTGCAAAAATCCAAATCATGATGAGTATCACTCCAAGACTAAAAGAATTGATGAGTTGCAAAACCTACTTAGAATGAACAAAATTCAAGTGATAGGTACTTCCAAGGATTCAACTCCAACCTGTTCAAAGGGAAAAGCACAAGTACTTATGGCTAATACAAGTTTTTCATTGGAATGGATACTTGACTCAGGTGTCTCCTATCATATGGGCTCTTCAAAGGGAGACTTCTCTTCATTGAAGCAATCATAGGTACTGTACATCTTCATGGGAGATGATACTAAAATGGAAGTTGAAGGGAAAGGACATGTGGAAATGGACAATGGGGAATTCAAAGATGTTCCCTACATTCCAAACCTTAGCTCCAACTTCTTTTTAGTTTACCAAATCACTCACCTTGGAGATGGTCATAAAGTTGAGTTCCTTTTAGATTCAGTGATGGTGCAGAGTCTTAAAGATGATTCATTGGTTGTAGTGGGGAAAGTCAATCATGAAAAGAGGCTTTATTCCTTCTCCCACTTTGTGCCTAAGTCTCCTTCTTAGAGGCCTTTATATATAGGAACTCCTAGTGTACTTTGATGCATATTGAATTGAATACGTTGTTACTCCAATCATACTCCTTTCTAGTCTATAGTTGTGCTTGTGCTTGAATTCTTAGTTCTTGGGTTAATTTTTCCCTAAGTTAAATTCTTACAATAAAAATATCCTTCAAATCTTTGTGTTCCTATGGTCTTGGGTCTGCATTCATGTGCCTAATGTCCTTGTTTGTTGCACTTGTGGTAGTGACTGATGAACTTCTACTTAGGAATCTGATTTGCAGTCTTGCTTCTGCAAACATTAGCAATATGTCCTAAATTTGCACAATTGTGACAAGTAGGTTTGGAGTTCTCATCATTGATATTCCTTTTTTCACCACTTTTAGATGATTCTCCTTCATCAGTACTAGTTTAACCCAATCTAGTAGTATCACTATTGGATCTAGGAGATCTCATCAATTGCTCAAAATACTTGATGGCTTCACTAGGTCTGTTCAAACTTTCAGCAATTTATTTTTCTCTTTTCAAACCATTTCTCAGTTTTTCATTCTATAACTTTAGTGTTGTGATTTCAATATCTTTTCCATTCAATTCATTATTGACAATAATTATTTGATTCAATGTTTCCAGTTGTATGTGAGAAATCTTATTCACCTCTAATGTCTTCTCTTCTAGTCTATTGGTCAGTATCCTTTTGTCATCCTCAATCATGGCTTTCTCTTCTTCAGATTTCTTTTTTTGCTCAGTCACCTCACATAGAAATACTGATTGGACTTCTTGTTCTACATGGAGATTTTTGAATTCTTCTGTTAGGGCTCAATTTTTTCAATCATATCCATAATTTATGTATCAAATTCACTTGTGTTTCCATCTATTAATACTTTAGTAGTATCAATCTCTTGGTAATGTGTGACATTCTCTTAAATAGCTATGTATTTCCTTCTATTCAATGATCACTTCAACTCATCTCTTTCTTCATTTAGCTAATATAGGGTAAGTTGGATTTCAATCTTATGGTTCTTAATAGTCTTTCCCAACTTATAGACTTCCAGCTCCAAGATCTTTCCTCAAAGCTACAAAGATTTCCTTTCCAGAGAACTATGCTCTGATACCAATTTTTGGAAATACAATAGGGAAATTAAACTCTAAGATGGGGGGTTGGGTGGGGGTAGGAGGTGAATCAGTCCTTCAAAGCTTTAACCATAAATTCAATTATTGCATATCCATCTCACAATTTGCATGCAAACTAAAATAGTTAGCTAAACATATTCATCAATAGTATGAAAGAATGTAACATTCAACACATGTATGATGCATGATATTTGGTTACCCATAAACCCTCCAATGAGTAGGTAAAAATTTGGTGGGAATGACACCCACAAATCTTCACTACTACAATTGTAAAGTGTATCCAATGAAGACTACGATGTTTGATCATGAAACATGATCTACATTGTAAATGGCCTGACCTATTAAAAAATTACAAGATTTTTAGATCTTATTGTATTAAAGGATTTCAACACCCTATTAGAAGTCTACCTAGTAAAAGGACTTCAACTTTAAATGAAGTAAGAACCTTGTTAAACGATTTAGAACAACTTGTTACAACTACTTTTTTAAGAAATTTAACTCATTTACCTATTGCAATGTCTTAGACATGATCTTGTGGTTAGCACTATGTTGCTATATAATGGATCACCTCTTTCCTAATGTGTACTTGATGCTCACTAATCAAATGTATCTCTACTATCCTCTAATTCCTTTCCTATGTTCTCCTCTAATTAATTCTACAATGTATCTTAACTCACAATTCCTTAGTCACCATGAATGCTTTATCTATGCATGAAAACATCTCTCTTTTCTACTTACACATTCATACAAATTTTAGAGTTTTACCTCCTTAAAAAGACCTAGGTGACTTAGGGTTAAGTATGAATTAACAAATTTAATTCATTCATGTACCCATTCAAAGTGTCACTTTAACTGATTGGTGGCATGTATTAAATAGGGATTCATAATAAAGCTTCATTCTTATCATCTAGGATTGTAAAAAAATCCTCAAGTCAATTCCAAAATGGTTCATATAGTAGGTTGTGTCTTTACAAGAAACTATGTCAAAACTCTATTACTCAACACTTTAAGTCCTAGATGCTTGAGATCAACTTCAACTTCAATTTTGTAACTCGATATCTTAATGACTTGGAATCTATTGGTTACTCAATATATGAATTACTTGACATCATCTATTTGCTCAAAACTTGAGTGACTTGGCACTAACTATTTTCTTGGCACATACTAACCATCTCACTTGGTATGCACTATCTAACATGTTATTCTTAGCATGCATTACTTGTTCGACATGGACTAAGTTCTAATTGTAAATGACTTAAGTGTACAAACACTCATATGTCAAAACCAATCTGAGATTAACACTTGTAAAAAGTGTACCTCTAGAAAAGTGCACCTTATGAAAAGTGCACCTTCTAAAAAGTGTTCCTTGTAATAGAACCAAAATTGTTAGAATTTTGCTAAGTGTCAAAACTCAATTTCCACAATCTAGGATTTCTTCCTTTTCAACCAAAATGACATCTATATTTTATATTCTAGAATTTTAAATATTAGCGATGATTTCCTTAGTTTCCAAAATATCTAAGGACTCATACATATTACGCACCACCTAGTGGTAATTACTAATCTCTAGCCTAGTATCTATAAAATATTCATAGACTCTAACTTTAGTAGTGCTTCTTCCATTTTAAAGATTTGTATGATATCATCTATGAATGAAGTTGAATCAAAAAATTCTCTGAAGTTTTGTACCATTATTTTAAGTAAAAAAAGACGAGTCCTTGAATCATTCCCAAAAAATGTGTAGGCTGATAGCATTACAACTTTTATTCACTTCCAAAAAATACCTCTAAGTTTATTATTTATCCCTTGGACATCCTCACATTATTTAATTCCTTTACAATATATAAATCCATAAACATCTAATATCTTTTCCCTTTGATAGTCTTCAATGCTTCTAAATCATTGGCTGAGCAATGTACTTCATCTATTAGGCCTAAATATTTGTTTATTGCTGTAGCCAAATTTTTGGCATTATTTTATATGCTATTGTAGAAGGTTCAAATTACCCTCTATCATTTATACCCCTTTATCTTCAAAAATTTGGTGCCACATTTTGAAACCATAAAAAGATTAATCACTTTCCTTAGCAACTTCTCCTTGCTCTTTCTTTTCTAGCTAGAGCAGTCCCTAGAGAATTCTTTGGATGATCAGGGTCAATCAAACCTAACATTTCATTTAAGTATCCTCTTAGAAATTCATTCCATTTTCTTGAAAATAACTTTTTTCTAATGGGAAGAATTCTTGATCAAAGGAACGTGGGAGTTCTAGAAGGCCCCTACTACAGACATGTCCCTAGATAGATTATTGTTCTTTTTGATTCATGCCAATCCAAGTTCAAAAACACTTTCTTAAGGAATGTGGTCATCAGAACCTTTATTATATCAACTATGGGATTTATAAGCCTTATATATTTAATCTAATAATCTTTTCAAGACACTTCTTTTGTATCAGTGTGGGGAGGTGCAATGATAATGTGTGCAAAGAGATACTCATTTTTGTTCTTCATGATGAAAGCCAATGTCTTAGCATCACCCTTGATAGGTTCTAGAATTTTGAATACTTTTATTTGTTGGAAATGTGAGGTAGGAAAGGTTATTGAGAGGGGAGGGTGAGTCAGGAACCAATAAAACTTCAACTTATTTCACCAATTAATCCTTCATAAAATATTCTAATCTAATTTCATGCATGAAAGAATGAAAGCATTAAAACATTAATAACATTTTGACAGAAGACATGGTGACCTAGAAACCTTCCAAATAGAAAGTAAAATTGGGGTGGGGATGATACCCACAACCTTTAGCATTGTAGTATAAAATTGGCCTATTAAAGCTTATAATTGATCACATATGATGATATTCCCTATTAAGAGAAATGAGGACTACTAGGTCCACCATGTAAAAGGATTTGCAAAAACATACAATGACGTATGCACTTGGTAAAGAGATTTTTCAAAGACTATTAAATATACCTAGTTAAAGGACTTAGCTGATACACATGTTAGGATGAACTAGTGGTTGATCTTTGATCTACAACTTTAATTTGTTGGTTGAGATTCTCTTGAAATGTAATGATCGCCTTGATGTGATAGATAAATCTTTATTGATCCTTATACTTCATGTAGCTTTCACAATTCACACTTCTCTCTTATTATATTTGCATCATACCTTCTATTATGTTATTTGGATGTGATATAATATATTGTATATATACCAATCCAAATTGAAATTCATCAAAGTTTGCTACAACATAAGTTTCAATCAAGATCACAAAGTTGGTCCAACTACTGGCACATGGGTTTTGAAGAAAAAATTGATAAGGTTCTGATACTCAACAACCATTATCAACACTTGGCAATGTCATCCACTCAGTAGACATAGAATCTTGGTTCATACTAATTAGTTTAGAGTAATCTAAACTCGGTCAGCACTAGTGACTTGGTGAGCACTACAAAACTTGGCATATAAAATAAATCACTTGGTTGACACTACATGGCTCAATCAAAACTAGCACTATGAGCTTGGCATAAACTAAATGACTTGGTTGATACTCCTTGACTTAGTCAACACTAGATTCACATCACTAAAACTACATTCTTGGTAGATACTAGAGAACATGGTTGACATTATGCAACTCATTCAACACTATGAAGCTTGGTTAGCACAATCACTGATCAAATTGGTAAATGTTGCTCAAACTAAACTGAATAGTGATTCTAGAACTTGGTAGCAACTATAGAACTCAGTAGAACCTAGATTACTTTGGTAGCACTACAAACTCCAATATAGGTTCGATAGCTATTTAACCAATTGAATAAGTTTGGGTCACTAATAAACAAATTGTGACCATAATGTCAACAATCTCCCCCTTTGACATTAGTGGCAAAAACACTTATCAATCCAAAACTAAATTCTCAAAATTTCAAGTACAAAATATTCCTTTTCTCCTTCCCATGTCTTTAACTTGATAACGTACTCTATTTTTGAGATTTTTCAAAATTGCTTTTGTAAAAGATGTCTTTTAAATACCTATACATATATTTGTATAATACTATGATGTTCCCCCATACATATATCTAGTATCTCATATTATACTTCTCCCTAATGCTCTTTATATATACATATACATTCATCTTGTATACTTCTCCTCCTATATATATATATATATATATATATATATATATATATATATATATATATATATATATATCATATTATACTTTACTTCTTCCCCTTTTTGACATAAATGAAAAAGGTGTATGGTACACAATAATTCCAAAATGTGACAAGAACTCAAAATATACCTTGAAAATCAATGCCATTGTTTTGCCCCAATTTTCCTATAACACCATGCTTGCACGACATTAAATCTATACTTTTGTTGATAACTCCATCATGTGATCAGCTATGGAGAAGTTATTATAATGGATGAGAGTTTTTGCATGTGCAATGTGTTTTTGCAATACATCCACATTTAGAAGAATCATGCCTTAGATGTCTAAAAGTGTGTCCCTAATCGTGGCTTCTTACCTTAATAATTATACTTGGAAATTAGTCAAAAATCTAATCTTTGAGGAGTGAGCAAAACTATAGCCCAAGTCAATTGACAATTGGTGTGAACTTTCCTTCAAGTCCTCATCTATCTTCAATTACTTATATTTGATTCATTGGGTGAAGATTGATGTATCATACAACTTGCTAAATAATAAAGTTACATTATTTACAAAGGTTTCCAGTGAACTGAGACTAGTAGACAATTCTACTTGATTGATTGCAATTTTCTATGCTACCTACTCCAATACTTTTTTCTCAAATTTCTTCTATTCTCTTTGTAACAACTTTTGTTGTCCATTTAGATCTTCATTGAATTTTTGGACAACTTCTGCCAATTGGTCCAAAAAAGGTTGTTTACTATCAACCTCAATACTCAGTGAATTCATAAGTATGTTCTTTACATCTTCAAGCACTTGGATTTCTCTACTCTTTTCTTCTCTAAGGTTATATTTCTTAGCTCTCTTTTACAACAATTCACCCATTATGTTCATTTGATCAGGATTCAAAGTAGAGATATCCCAATTTGGGATAACGATATCCTCATCTAGATCAATGTACTCTTCTTTATCTTTATCCTTGCTTGAAACTTTAGTACTTAGTTGAGACTTGATCTCAATTTTCCTTTTACTAACTAAATCTTCAATAGAAACAATAGTAGAAATAGAGGGGCTAACAACAAAAGTAGATACTCACCTGATAGTAGAAATACCTTATTATTGTATCATCAAATTTGATGATGGTGGAGGCACTAGCTACTCGATAAATGAAGTGTTGATCACTTCAATCAATATGGTACTTAGTTGAATAGGTGTAGAGATTGGTTGGATGCATGTTTTTGTAGTCATTGTGATAGCCAACTCAGTAGAAGATTTTCTTAGAGAATGAGGAAATGAGGCCATTGTTGGTATTGCGATCTTCTCTAGATTAGTTTCCTCAATACTCTAAATCTCAGGGAGATTCTCCTCTATAGCTTTATGTTCTTACTCCTCATCATCCAGGTTTACATAATCTTTTTCTTTCACATCTTCTTCATCATCATTATCATCATCTTCCTTAATATCTTCCCTATCACTAACATGAACAATGAAGTCTCTTAGTTGATGAAGGTTGTAAATGTTCTTCCATGTGGTATTAGTTGTCTTCACCATAGATTCTATGTCTTTTATCAACACAAGACATATATTGAATTTAAGAGTGAGTTTTTCTTCATTTTTCTTAATGGAATCTTCCACCTCTTTTTCACTAAGACTCAACATAAGTTGCATTAGAGTCTATTCATATATATCTTTTGTAGTCTTCTTGGAATATTTCCATCTTGGCTTGATTTCTTGCATAAGCTCTAGTTTAGGAGCACCTACTCTAAACTCAAAAAACAACACACCTAAGAGTCCTAAACTCTCTAATCAATTTAGATTTCTTAATCAAGCACCTAGACCAAGTTGTAAGGCCTAATTCCAAGGTTGGGATAATTATAAGCCCCTAGTTAACTATGTTAAAAATGGTCTATGGGCCTAAAATTCATAGGACCTTAGATTTTTTCATGTTTTGAAGGTTTTAGATCCATGTTGTATTATTAGTTTAATGCTCAGACCAAGTTTGGTCATTAGTTTTGCAATTTTCCAAATTAGGAAAAAGTTGCTCTAAAAGTTGTCATGCAACTTTTGAGAAACTTTCTTAAAGGTTGTCAAGCATTGTAAACACAATTACCAAATGGATAGTTTTTTCAAACAAGTTATGTAACCTTTGGGAGTGCATACATAAGCCCTTACAGGAAGGTTGTAGGAAGGGAAATGTAATTTGGCAATTTTATCAATAAAATAACAACCACTTCTCTATAATTCTTGAGAATAGTGCCCTGGTACAAAAAATTATAGGCCTTTGTACATGAATCCTTAAGATTATAATTTTGTGTATCCAATCTACTTTAAAATTCAATAGGTTTCATGATCTAACTCATTGTAAATAAGAAGTTATTAGAGTTTTATTTTGCTTGTCCAAATTGAGGGTTTCTAGTAGGTTTCAGATAGGGTTTGGTCTTTTGACCCAATTCCACCATGGGAATATGATCCCCCTTGGTGGAACTCAACCTTTATTTATGTGCTTGAAAAAAATTTAGGTTAGAGGTGGAGTTATGTAGGGAGTTGTGTTTTCTACAAAGACCTGGGTGTACAAGCCATACATGCACTTACTAGTGACTTAGTAAGTCATGATAAAACTTAATTGGGGATTCACCAACACCTTACATTCTATATTTTTAACCCTTGTACATGCCCTCAAATGATACCATCATTGATCATTGCATTGAATTGTAGGAAGAATCACTAGTAGTGTAATTCATATCTAATTAGGCATATTAGCCATGTCCTAAAATTCAATAAATCAGTGACCTCCAGTTAGTTTCAAGTCTTGGTGCTTGGATATGTTCCATAAGTACCAAAAGGGTGTTAGGATCCTTAATATAATTCATACTTTATTTTTATTTAATTTGACCTAAGTTCAAAATACTAGTTCAGAAAGGTTATATGCCAAATTCTTAGTTTGTGAAGCAACTTAGTACTATGTGTTGCTTTTGGATGAAAGAACCATTGGAACTAAAATAATAGGACCTAAATAGGCCATTAAAATGATTTTAGGTCACCCCTAGTCATATAAGACATTTCATGGGTTTTGATTTCCTATTTGGCTAAAGAGACCTCTTAGTAACTTCTCAATTGTTTGGTATCTAGTTCTTGGCATAGCCTAATGATTAGGTTTCCTTGGGTACTTGGGTTGTGATAACCATTTCCCTTAGTCCTTATCCTACTTGTGATAAGTATTGGGCACTTGTAACCAAAATTAAGGTAGTTGATACCTTGGAACTCACCATTGTTCATTGTTTGAAGGCTTTTGCTTTCCACTAATGCATCAAGCTCATTTGAAATTTGATGTACAAGTTGATCAAGAGAGTATATCCATTTATCCAATTTTGACATTTTCATTTCCTCAATTTTCTTCTTCTCATCTACACACCTAGTTTCATATCTAAGAGATTTGAAATTTTCCATTCCAACTTGTCCTTCTATTTCCTTAAATTTTTTCTTGAAAAGTAGGTGGAGGCTTCTTGAAAATAACTTCCTCAACATCCTCCTCATCTGACTTTAGTTTCTTTCTAGATCTCAATTCTCTTCTTATAAATACTACAATAGATGACTTGGTAGGTTGGGTAATGATAACCATACCTTTCTTCCTTATAGGATCTTCTTCTTCAGACTTTGTTTCTTCTACTTCATCCTCTACTTTATCTTCTTCCACATCTCCTTTTCCTTTAGTCAATAGAAGAGTAGAACTTACTTGCGTTATGTTTGCTAGCCTCTTCTTTCCTTTGTTAACTACTTGAGGAAGCTTAGTTTCAATTTCTATCCTTGCCTTGGCTTCATCATAAGTACTAAAATATGTGGCGTTGGGATCCACAGGCTCATTCAATAGTGCCTTAATAATATATTTTGTGTAATCAATGTTAACCTCATAGCTTAAAGGCTTAACCCACACCACTCTAGGTTTAATTGCCTAAATTACACTTTTTCATAGTCTACCATGAAACAAATATCATCCTTGTAATCTTCTACAAGTTACTTTGGTATTCTATATCTTCTATCCCTCTTTTCCTTTAATGAATCAAAATAGTTATCCATGATACTAACAAAATTTCCACTCATCTCTGCTATATATTCATTAATCTAATATAAAATTTGTATTTCTTTTCTCCATATGACTAAACCTTTAGAAGGGAAGAATTTTTGCACATAGAAGAATAAACAAGTTAATAGTGAACCAAACTAACATGGATTTTTCTTTGAATTTTTAATGATCTCCATGTTCTTGTTGAACTTATTCAACATTAACTTGGCAAGGTTAAAGGATATGCTGTTCTTCACTACCTTGAGAGAAAAATCAATTACCTCACATGACACAATATTGGGATGACTAGAGCTATAAATCTTATGAGAAATCACATGAATTCAAAATTTTAGCTCCATGTCAGTCACACTGGTGGTCTTCATTCCTCTTCCATCCCATATGACAAGAGTCTTTTTTTCTAGTTCTACCCAACTTAGAATTTTGGTAGTCTTGGTTTTATTAAACATTGGGAACCATGTGATTCTATGAATCATTTTCTTTGTAATTTGAATAGGCTTCTTCAACCATAATTTCCCATTATGTACATGGATGAGAATAAACCTTATCCATTTTATCTGAAAGTCTCAAGGCATATGCAGAATGTGTGCTACACCTTTGGTCTCCAAATGTTGATACTCGGGTTTCAACACACCATTCAAACATAACATCTTTATAGACTCATCCATCTCCAAGGTTAAAAGTTCTTGTATTGAATAGTGAAAATATGAATGGATATCATTAATGAGTGGAATATGTGATTGAGCTCCATTTGGTCAAGCACTTTTATAATTGTGGAATTCAACTTGAAGTCTAATGCCTTCTAATTGACTCCTCAAACCAACATCTCAAATATTTTACTAGTTTTTCTACTAGAAGACACCATGCTAGGTAGGTTTTATGAAAA
Source organism: Cupressus sempervirens (assembly GCA_028749045.1). Classification (NCBI taxonomy): domain Eukaryota; kingdom Viridiplantae; phylum Streptophyta; class Pinopsida; order Cupressales; family Cupressaceae; genus Cupressus; species Cupressus sempervirens. Next base: position 910,229,045 of record CM053787.1, on the reverse strand, counting down.
TATAAAAATCTTTAGCAACAAACACACAAATCTCTTGGAAGCACATAAATTTCTCTTTGCAAATAACTCTTTGAAAATTCATGGTGATAAATGAATTCATTTTCCTTCCTTTTAACAATCGTCACCTTTAAAATGCCATAAATTATTGGTACATTTGTTCATTCAGTGATAGACTTTCTTCCACTTGGTTCAACCTTAATACTTAGTAGATTCATTCATAGCTCAATGTCTACATAATGTTTTAGTGTATCTTGACCTTGCTCAATAAGGTCTTGCAACCTGGCCTAGCTCGGTAAGATCTTGACTTTCTACAATCACTTAGTGATCCCTTTGCATCTTGATTGTTGATATGGATCTTTCCTTCTAGCTAGCTAGAACTAATGTGAGATGTCTGCTGTAGAGTCTTAGTTTAATTCATTCCATAGGGAATTCAAGTTGAGATGCTTGAGTCACCCAACACTTGAGTGACATCTTCTTCATGACATGGACTTGCATTCTTAGAAGATTTTGGAATCCATTGTTACCTCATCTACTTTTTGATGTTGTCAGCTATGGCTTTCTTTTCATCTTCAATTCTTCTAGTATTCATATAGCTCTTGGCAAGATGTCCAAGTTCTATACAAATAAAACATCTTCTAGTGGTTTTTGTTGTCCTCATGTGATGTTTCACACAATTTTCTCCAATGTGCCCAAATTCTCCATAGTAGTGGCATCTACACCATGTTTTATAGTCCCAACCAAATATAGCTTTTACAATTTTTTCTACTAGATATAATATCTTCATTTTGCATTTAGAAGATCTATGTCCATGTTTCTTGCAATTGTGACATTTACATTTAAACTTAGGTTTCTCCTTGCATTAACTTGATCTAAGACCATGCTTATTGCAATTGTAACATTTTACATTGAATTTTTATTTACCATTACTCCAATATTCTTTTGATGTATGACCTAACTTACCACAATGATTACAAGTAGGCCTTTCATTCTTTTGAACTCCTTGCTTGGATAATTCACCTTCTATTGTGTATCCTATTCCAAATTTTCCTTTGTGTCTTTACTCATTCAACCGATTCTTGTCTAGTTGCAATTTCATCATCCTCTCATTGGTTTTCTTTTTAGTGTCTACATCATTCTATAATATTTCATTCTTTGATCTTAGATTTATGATATCTTCATTTGCATTAGTGAATTGATCAATGAAGTCTTCCTACTAAAGGGATAGCTATTGAATTTCATTGTTTCTTCCTTCTATCACTTCTCTAGCTTTGTCTTTTTCTTCCATAACTTCACATAATCTTACTAATTGGATTTCTTGTTCACTTTTCTTCTTTCTAACTTCTCCTTGAAGACTGAAATTCTTTTCAAGTACATCTTTGATTGCTTCATTAGCTTCATCTGAGTTCCTTTTAGGACAAATATCTTCAACTTTTTCTTCTGTGTAGAGATTTTCATTCATTTGTACTACAATGTCTTTCCTTTGTTTCAATGATTGAGAGAGTTTCTCCTTTAGTTTCTTTAGATTCCCAATAGCCAATTCAAGATCCAATATTTTATTATTAATAGTCTTATCTAGCTTGTATACATCGATTATCTCTAATCTTTTCTAAAGCTTTTAAACTTCTTTGAGACCACAATGCTTTGATACCAATTTTTGGAAATATGAGGTAGGCAAGATTACTGAGAGGAGAGGAGAGGGGGGGGGCAGGGGGGTGGGTTGTATTAGTAACCAATAAAACTTCAACTTATTACACCAATTAATCTATCATAAAATATTATCAAAGCAACAAAACATTCATAACATAAATGACACAAGATATGGTGACCCAAAAACCTTCCAAATAGAAAGTAAACTAGGGAGGGGATGATACCTACAAGATTTAGTACTTCATTATAAAGTTGGCCTATTAAGGCTTACAATTTATCACATTTGATGATCTACCATGTTAAGAGCAATTAGAATTGCTAGGACCACTTTTTAAAAGAATTTACAAAACATATAGTGAAGTATACAAGTTAGGATTTCTAAAATTTCTCCTTTTTGAATTTGTGTCAAACTTGGTTGACCACCTAGATGCTACATGTCATCACTTGATTGGTTATCCTCTACACAATCATCACCACCTCACCAACCTACTAGGTTCCCTACTAAGTCATTGCCACATGGTGCCACTTGATTTGTCAAAGCTATCACCATTGTCACCCAAGCCCACTACCACGTGTCACTGCCTTACACAATCAGAGATTTAACCATTTACTGCATCTTAAGTCAAGCAACCAAGCAACTAAAAATATTTCCAAATTTATAACTCATCTCCCTTAACCATGGATGACCTTTACAAAGTTGTAAAATAAGTCTTTTCGGATGGTCAAGGCAGTTTTCTTTTACTTGACATTTAATGCTCCAACCATGTGACCAACAGTTAACTAACTACATCACTCTATCATCAAAGTTAGACCTATGCACATGGTTATCCCTACAAAGGAACACCTCACTTCCATGTGACACATTATGATGTCATCACTTTTTAGTCTTGATGCCTGCCAAATTATTTCTTCATGCATTGCCTTCTATCCATGACTAGGTGGGTCACTCATCTAATCATGGCTTTCTTTAAAAGTGTGTATCTTTGAGACACTAAGGGATTGAGTGGTTGGATACTTAAACATAAATTAAAAAATTCCCACCACTTGAATGTGAGACATACCTTTTTTAATGAAAAAATGGGAATCTAATTTTGTAGGATGAAATATTAGCATAAGGCACTTAGACAATGGTGTTCTTCTGTATAGATGACATATCTAGTGGTACAAATCTAAATTTCCAATAGATGTTTTGATAGGAGTCATTACTTCTACCTTCCAAACTAAAGCATGCTTCTCCAGTGGCCTCCTATTCTCTATTTAACTCTCTGGCCTTTTTCCACACTTCTCTTTCAAGCTCTCAGCATCCTGGTTTACATGGGATCCAAATGGGATAGTAGCAAGAAAGTATAATTCATCAAAAGGGATTCTAAATGTACTATCTTCCCACTGTGAATTCAATGAATCACTATCAATCTTGGATGTTTTAATTTTTGAATTATTCCCTTCTTTAGATATGGAGGATGCACTATCTCTATTCACCCATCCCAAGTTTGTTGTTAATGAAATTGAATTTTCTACTCTGAACATATTGCCAACAAATAAGGAAAATGACAATCAAAATTATTAATCCTTTGCTCTCTTTTAGTTCAAGAACTTTAGGTTGGTCATTGTTATCTTCTTTGGGGAAATTTTTCCTATTATTGACTTGACTATGAATATCTTGTTTAGAAACATTTTGTGCTAGCTTTGCCACTTGATATTTAACTTTGGTTGATAATAGCTTCTGAGCATTTTCACTTTCTATTTTCTATGTATGTTCTTCTATGTCCTCTTATATCAGCTTCATCATTGACACTACCAAGGGAAATTTGGATAAATTTTCTATACAAAACCCTAGCAATTGAAGATGTCAATGAAGTCTTACCAACCCTAGGGAATAAACAATGCACAAAATAAGATCTCTTGCATCTGACTTTAGCTTTTGAACAACCATGTACTCGATAATTATCTTTTTTATTTTCTCTAAACCACACTACTAACTATCTAGACACTCCTTAGTAGTATGTAGATCAAGCTCATGTTCTTCACTACTTATTTGCCATGGAAAATCAGCTAGTAGTTCAATATATCCCCTAGAAATACTATAGCTAGGTTGTTGAGGTTGCATCTTCCTCAATCACCTTAATTCTCTTTGAGCACACTTCTAAACATTTGGTGGCATGTTAGCACTTTTCATCTTCCTCTCCAATGCAACCATGTCATCATCATCATCATCATCATTGTCACACATTTCTTTGAAAACTCAATTATTTTATTTCATTCTTAGTAAGAAAATATTAATGAGAGTGATAAAGGAAACTTCAATGCTTGGCTATAACTTGATGCACAAATTGCATCTCAAAGGTGAAGAAAATATACCATATTCCACAAGAAAAACTCTAGAAAAAGTCTTAATCAAAGCCTTTTTCATTTGTTAAAGCATTCACCTTACTTTTAAAACATATTTGAATCTCACATTGTCTTATTAGGCCATTGAATTCAGTTAGATCCCAAAGTGGATCTAGCTAAAAATAAAACTAAAATAAAACATCTGATATCTCAAACTAGCCTATTGAACCCATCATACAGATTAAAATAAAATTCTACCACTAAACCATCATTTAAAATTCATTTTACCTTTCTTGCAAACTGATATTTTCTGACAAGAAAGTTTATATGCTATCTTTAAAAACTGACTCAAACACCTAATTCAGCCTTGAAATCAGTGATATTGATTCTTTGTTCCACATTCTTTCACCATGTAATATTTTGTGTCATGATGACACTTGGGCCAAAAGATATTGACCAGCAAATTTGCATTCTTTGAACTACTTGCAAACAAACATGTCAGAAAACATTAAAATGTTTTTGGTTTTAGCCTAGAAAATAGGTCAAACTAACACTTGGGACCATGAAACCTAGGGCATTAGTTCAATTCCATGAAGAGAGTATAAATCTATGATTAGGGCTCATGATGAATAACTAGACAAATTTGGAAAGCATGCTAAATGAGGTACTTAGAATTGCAAAATTGGGAAACTAGTAGGATATTGATTTTCACAAATGGAATGGACCTAGGAAAGTGTTCAAATAGACTCATCAAGACTTTGAAATAGCCACACACAAATTATTTTCAAAGTAGAACATAGTGGCACAATCAATTTGGTTTGATCTATTATGGACTAGGAGTTATGACATCCTGAGCAGGGCTACCAATCAATCTGCACTTCTTGACACCAAAACAAGTTTATAAATTAAATGGATTTGTCATAGGCTCAAATATGGAACATAGCATGAGTCTTATCCTTAGAATTAATGCAAAAGTAATGTTCTTATTTTGATCAATTAGGTCAAAGTTATAACTAGTCAAATATGGCTTCCTAGAATTCTAAGAAATATGCATTAGCATGACAACAATAAACAACCAACTTTGAGGGATTCAAAACCTAGTCAAAACATGCCAAAATACTTGAAAAATAAAACATAGGTTCCCTATATGCATAAAAAATAGTCCCAAAGTGGTGAGTCATGAAACATAACTAGGTGTAAGATATTCAATTTCAAACTAGGCTTCATGTCAATATTTAACACAAGAAAAAATCCAAATTTGAACAATGCTCAAAATGAAACTTCACAAAATTATTTAGAATGAAACTTTATTATTATAAGATACACGGATATATTGAATGCAAGGTGCTAGAAACATAACACAGCTCATATACCTCAAAAATATAGTCAGGTATGCAAGCAAGAAAATCTATAATAGGGGCTCAAATTTTAGAATGGTACTCAAAATAGAAATGTACTTTTGAATCCCATCACATACTACTTCCAAGTGATCAATGTGGCCCATCCACTAGTGTTAGCTGAATGCCAAAGCTTACAGATTTGATAATGTTTTTGAATGTAAAAACATCACTTGAGTGGTCTTCAAAACCCTAGTTATAGTAGTGAGTCAATTTAGTGAATTATGATAAATTTGGTATTATAGATGACTCTAGAAGGTAATGATTTGGATTAGTTTATCTGTAATACATATTTTCATATCCAAATGAGAATGTCTAATAAGAAATAAGTAGTATGAGTGTGAATTAAAAAGGCATCAACAAGTATAAGGAAAAGTAGAGGTTTATCCATCAAAGTGAGGTGATCATTATACATTAAATGAACCTCATTCGGAAAACTAAGTTGCAAATCAGAGATCTACTACTGGTTCATCCTAACAGTTGCATTAGTCAAGTCCTCTAACAAGGTAGACTTAACAGTCTTATGCTGAATCTCCTAATTGAGTGCATACTTAATTATATTGTACAAATTCTTTCAAAAGGAGTACCTAATAGTCATTACTGCTCCTAATAGGGAACATCACCAGAAGTGATCAATTGTAAGCTTTATAAAGATAACTTTATACTACAATACTAAATCTTGTGGCTATCATCCCCACTATAGTTTTACATTCTATTTGGAAGGTTTCTAGGTTACCAAATTTTGTGTTGACTATTATGAATGTTTTATTGCTTTCAGTCTTTCATGCATGTAATTAGATTAGATTGTATTTTGAAGGTTTAATTGGTGAATTAAAGTACAAGCTATATTAGTTCATGATTGATGCAATGGAGCCTAGTGTGACTAAGCACAAGGTGATCAACTAGTCCAAAACCCCTCTTTAGTAAAGTCCTTCAACCAAATGTCTTGGTAAAGATGATCAAACATGAAATCACTAATCACAAGTGCTAAAAGGATGATACCAAGTTATCACAACCCCACACCAAAATATGAAAACCCTAATCACCAGGGAACCTTATGAATAAGACAACTTATCACAAGTTGCTAATTATGCACAAATTAACCAATTTGGAAAGACAACCTTAAACTTCTTCAAATGAACAAGGAAGAGTCCAACACATTGGAATAGCCTATTTAGATCACCAACGACATAAAACAATGGTTAAATTCAAAATGTGTAAGTTTTTATGCATAGTTGCTTTCTTAAATCATCTACAAAGACTAGTGGCCCCTTTTAATGAAAAATAAGTTTTAAGTGAAATATCTCCACACAAACCAAGGAAATAAATTAAGTTTTGGACATCCTTTTTTGACTTACATAGCATACTAATGCACCTAGGTTTGATGACACAAAAAAATGGGCTTTTGTTCACTTTCTCCCTTAGGCAACTAGTGCAATTAGGCCTCCACTTACAAAGGAAGTACATGTTTTAGGACTCCATCTTTCAAACCAATTATTGTAATATGTGAAAATAGTCATAGAAAAGTTACAAACTTGATTCCAAGCCTTGATGCCAAGTCTAGTTACAGTTGTGGGTGATGTTGCATCCTTTCATGATGGGGACACAACCCAAGCATAGAATGGACACAAAAGGAAAGGGAAAATTTTATTAACTATAAAAATATGCTAGTACACTTAGTGTAGAGAAACAGACTCCAAAACATGCCCTATGGGCTTAAAATAGCATAAATATGGAGATAAATTCTTCTCCTAGTACCTTCTCTCAAACTCCACTCTAAACTGCCTTTTACAATGCCAAAAATGTTCTTAAATAGACCCCAGAGGGTTAAGGATTAGGAATACATTCTAGAAAGTGCTAGTTGGCATCCACCGACCAAATAGAAGGCTCTAGAAGTCACATTAGAAGTCGGCACAAAATTAGAAGAATCCAAAAATGGTAACCGAACTTTCGAGAGGCATAACTTTTGAACTATAGCTTCGATTGATGACAATTTACATATCCAAAAAGCTCTTGAAGTGCTCTACAGCCCTATGGACCAGCTCCACTCATCCCCCATTTTTTGGCCTTGTTCAAGGTCATTTAATGCCCCTAACCTGACTTTGAAGCCTTCTTAGGAGGTCTCCAAAAATTGAAAAATTGTGATAACTTTCAAACTGTGGGGCCTTTTGACCTGATTCTTTTTTTGGAATGCTCTAAATTACAATGATAATCATCCAACCAATTTACACCTTCTAGTTCACCAAAATGATGGCTCAATTACATACTCCTATTTTTTTGGCATTTACATGTATCCCAAGGTGTTCAAATACTCTATCCTAGAACATTGATAGTGGAACTATGAGAGTGGGAACCTTTATTTGACCCAAATGGTTATCCAGAAATGAAAACACATGAAACAAAAACTAAGTCTAAGTACATTTTTTTGGTTGACACAGGATTGCTCTTATACCTCTAGATGCTCCTGCATCAAACACCTAGGGTAGATTGAAAAGTGACCCTGTCACTTTATGAATGGTAGAGGAAATCCCAAATGGGAAACCTCAGCTGCTGAAATCCAAGTTGAGTCCTCTATTGGCTATCCTTTCCACTTGACCAAATACTCTTCATACTACCTATTTCTGGTACTCCTACCCACACGACTATCCAAAATCTCCTCTATATCCTCCTTCTTAGAAGTAAGAATTGGACATGGCTCTAACATCAGCTCCTCATCTGCACCATCATCATAATACTCTGTTAAGTCTGAAATGTTGAAAATAGGAGAAATGTGAATTCCATCCAGCAACTCCACCTCATATGCATTTCCTGAGTCATGTTGCTTCAAAATTTTGCATGGGCCAAATTTCTTCATTTTCAGCTTGTTGTAAGTACTGGATGGATATTTTTCTTTTTGTAAGTGTACCATGACTAGATCCCCTACTTGGAATTCCTTATGTCTTCTCCTTTTCTCAGCCCTAGCTTTATACTCTTGATTCATCTTGGTAATGTGTTCCTGAACCTCCTCCTGTAGATGCTTGATATGTTCAGCAAATTCTTTAGCTTCAGCACTTGTCCTCTCCCCTTGCTCTATCTTCCTCAATTTTGGTGTAGTCCTTGGGCTACTTCCATATACAATTTGGAATGGTGATCTACCAGTACTCCTATTTATAGAGTTATTGTAAGAAAACTATGCTTGTGGTAGAATCAAATCCCACCCCTTGGGCATATCCCCAACTAAACATCTGAGTAAATTGCCTAGACTTTTGGTTACCACTTTTGCTTGGCTGTCAATCTGCGGGTGATGCGTGGAACTAAATTTCAAGTCTATTCTCAACATTTTCCACAATGTTCTCCATAAATACCCCACAAATTTAGTATCTTTGTCAGAAACTATACTCTTTGGGAGGCCATGTAGTCTTACCACCTCTCTGAAAAACAAGTCTGCAATATGTACAACATCATGAGTTTTATGGCATGGAATAAAATGTGCCATTTTGGAGAACCTATCAACCACCAAAAATATTGAGTCATTCCCCCTTTGTGTCCTTGGCAATCCAAGAACAAAATCCATACTTATGTCCTCCCATGGCTTTGATGGAATAGACAATGGCTGATATAGTCTAGTATTGTGAAATAATCCTTTGGCAACTTGACAAATCTGACAACTCTATACAAACTTCTTCACATCTTGTGAAATCTGAGGCCAAAAATAATGTTCTCTAAGAATGGAAATGGTCTTATCTCAACCAAAATGTCCTGCCATCCCTCCACTGTGTTTCTCCTTAATCAAATTTTCCCTCATGGAACTCCTTGGAATGCATAATTGACTACCCTTGAATAACATACCATCCTAAATCAGATAGTCTAACCACTTAGTTCTATCTACAGCAACAGGCTCTTTACAAGCTTTCCATGCTTCAGCAAAATCAGGATCCTTGGGGTATAAATTCTTGAGTTCATCAAACCCAACTACTTCAACCTGCATTACTGTAAGAAACAAGTGTCTCCTACTTAGTGCATCTGCAACCCTGTTAGATTTTCCACTTCTATGCTTCAACACAAATGTATAGCTCTGCAAGAACTCTACCCACTTCATATGCCTCTGATTCAATTTACCTTGGCTATTTAGGTACTACAATGCCTGGTGATCAGTATATAAAACAAATTCCTTTGGCAATAAATAATGCCTCCATTTCTTTAAAGCCTATACTACTGCATAGAACTCTTGATCATAAATAAAATACTTCCTTTTTGCATCATTCAATTTCTCACTAAAATACGCAATAGGCTTGTTGGTCTGACTTTTTGTGCAACAGAGGTTTTTTGTTAAATTGTAGAAAAGTCTAAATTTTTATTTCTAAGTGAAACATAGGGTTTCTGGATAATCCATCCATAAAAAAAACTCATGAAAACCCTATGTTCTCTCTGTTCATAAATTGTCGGGCGCGAAACTTTTGAATTTTCAAGTGAGATGAATATTCTATCCCTTTTATTTTCTGTTTCCCCGAGATCCCCTTTTTTCTCAATCTTTCCAACCGTCAGATCCAAGTAGATCTACCGATGTCGTTACCTCTCTATGAAGAATTGCACGCTTTTTAAGCCATGCGAGGTAGCGAATGCTGAGTATTTTACAAGGTGGGACTGCAAAGTGAAGATACGGCGGTCAAAACTTTATTTTTCGAATGATTTATTGTGCAGGTACATGTTGCAACTACCATCCAAACAAGAAAGGGGACCCAACAGGATATCTGAAATAAGAGCCAAAATGATGATTTTTGCGATGCTTCGCCACCTTGTTATCAAAAAAATCAGACACTTCATTGTTAGCAAAGTAGCGAGGCCCCGTAAAGTCTGAAGGGGCAGTGATGTTGCATTTTGCCGGTGCCTCGACTTCACCAGGTGGCGTGAAAAGTAATAAATGTCGTTGTCAGAAGCAGTTTAAGTAACAGAAATTATTATCATCTGCCCCTTGCATTTTTTGGTAAGGAATTTATTAAAATGTCATAGCTCACTACCTCGCTATCGAAAAAATTAGATACTTCACCGTTAGCGAAGTAGCGAGGCCCTGTAAAAAGAAAGATCGGCGGTGACCTTTGGTGACGTGGAATGATAATTAGGACTATAGTATATTTTTGACAGGTGCCAACTATGCAAAGATCTTTGTTTTCATTAATGCCTTTCTGACCGAATGTGCAAAGAGATCCTAAACGTCATCTTGGAATGGAATCAATGGTCCTCACTACTTTGCTATGCAAAATTGCATGTTTTTTAAGCCGTGCAACATAGCGAGTATGAATTAGAAGACCCCACGCAGTTTCCTCACCCTTGATTGAGTATGTGATCAACAGCTATCGCCTTCTCACTATGAAGAGTTGTGAGGGAGATAATTATAGCGACATAGTGAATAGGGCCCACCGCCTTCTTTTAGAGCAAACCCAGTAGCATAACATTTGATTGATTTCGAATTAGATCGATGATTGTCACAGCTTCGCTATGGCAAGATGCTTGTTTTTTATGCATAACAAAGTAACGACATGCTGACACATGTCCTCAAATGTCAAAGGGTCTAGATACAAGTGCCATCAAGGAAAGAATGATATATGTGGTAAGTTCTCATTGGGTAAAGTGACTGACATGTCAAATGCAACTCCTAGTTGTTCTCTCCGTATCACATGATCGTAGGATCTTTGAAGATCGACGATGTAGTTTTAAACACAGAATGTAGTGCCACTCCTTGTATTAATTAGACATGAAAGCATCGTCCGTGAGAAAAAATAGAGTATAATACAGAGAGATTTCATCAGTTTCATCTTACATGAGCAAAGATTTGAAGACATTCTTGTGCAGAACCAATTACTGAAGGAAAGTGTGCCAAAGCCTGGTAGAAATTGTGAAGTTGTCTGTTCGCGGAAAGTTTGCGAAAATAGAGAGGAAAACAAAGACAAAATTCAAGTAAGTAATACTACCAAAATCCTCATAGGCTTTCCAGTTTGGTAAAAAATACGTCCAAGATGCCTCCAAAGAAGGGATTTTTAGGTGCAGTAAATTATTTGGATAGGAATGTGCATGATGATTTGCTTGAGTTGCTTCCCAAGTCTACTGTAGAGACAACACAAGTTAAGAGGTTAACCTCATTGAACCCTAGGCTAAGGATAGCTAATGGAATGTATGATAAGGGTAATTGGGTTCAGGATGCTCAGACTTCTCAAACTGGTTTGAGTCTGTTCAAAAAATGGTTCGCAGAAAGGAAATTATATGCCTCTCATGCCAATATATGGAATTTTGACCTTGGGAAGCTTGTTGTTCCCAGTGTGTTTATGGATTATGACCTGCTTGAAACTGTAGCGAAAATCTATGATCCAACCACTAAGGTAGTGAGAAGAATGGATGGTGAGGTTTTAATTACCATCAGTCCAAAATAAATTAGGAAGGTTTTCAGTCTGGGACCTCTCACCATGTATCATGTGCCCATTAATTTGATAGAGTTAGAAAAAGAATATATGTCCAAAAAAGATATAGTTAGACAAGGTGCATTGAAAGCCCACATAGGCAAGATTGGAAATCTACCAACAATAACATCATCTTCTAAAGAACCTTTCAAGAAATCATGCTTTAATGCCAGGGCAGTAGAAATATACAGGACCCTGTGCAGAGTCTTCAGAGAGGGTGAAGAAGACTTTATTCTAGTAAGCTTCATGTATATGATCACCCAAGTCTCTTCTTTCGGTGTATAAATATTTTTTGATTTTGCATCCTACCTAGCTAATGAGATTCACAATGGATTAGTGGGGATTGCAAAGTGCAAGGTGGAAAAGGTTTGGGGTCAGTACTCCCTATTGATGCATATGTTTCTTTTTAAAGGGGTTACATATTTCGGTAAAGAAATGGTTTTAAATAGGGAACAAGAAGGGGAGGCACTATCAGTTCAATTATGGAGTGCAGACATGACTTGGGAAGCAGAAAATGCTAGTTTTGTTAGATTTGATAGGCATTTTGCCTCTAAACTAAGATGCCTCATATTAAGTGACAATCCCAGAATTCCTAAGGCACTAATGCATCTTGTTAGGCCTATGGACAAACCCCACAGTTTAAAAGTGTCACATAATTGGGGAGATATCATCCCATATCCAGTCTCAACTGTCATTAGGGTCTATGGTTTCAAATGGACACCCCATGTACTACCCTATCAGGTACCTTTAAAGGTAGGGGTAGCTGAATTTTTATGGCAGTTGGGAGGAGTGGAGGAGACCTTTTTGCACAAAAGGGGAATAGGATCAATTTTTCCTACCTGCACTATAGCTCACCAGTTTGTAATAACTAAAGAAGGGTGGATCTTCCTCTACAAATTTTTGGATCGGTATAAGATGGCAGTATCTCATGCTCATTTTTGTGTCATAGAAGACTTCTTTAATTTTTCTCTTAGACATAGAATCAAGCTTCGTCCAAGTCAGCATGAATTTTATTTCCCTGAAGATATAATAAGGAATGAATATTCTCTCCAAGAACAAGAAACAAAGAAAGAAAAATGGAGAGTCTATTCAAAAGTTTTGGAATTCATTAATTATTTTGACAAAGATTATTGTCCTCTTAGTAATGCTGCAAATAATGTAGATAGGATAAATAAACTCATGAGTACATTTTCAGAAATAATGGAGGTAATGAATGAAAAGAAACAACATTTTATTGATTCTTTTCCAGATAAAGCCAGAGAAGTTATGAGGAAATTTGGTTTCACCCCTAACATAGGAGTAGGTCCACTAGTTGTCCGAAAGAGGACAGGATATATTGTTATTCGGGAGCAGATGCCCATTGTAAACAAATAAAAATAGGTAATTGAATCTACTAGTACTATCCTTGAAGAAAGACCCCTTGAACCTTCTCCCAAAAGAAGAAAAATAATAAGGGAAGAGGAATCCCATGATGAAGGTTACTCACCTTCCCAAACTCCAATGAGAATTGAGGAAGAGCAGCTCACCAATGGGCAAATTGAACAAATGGGGTCGCAAGGAGGAGTTTTTGTTACTCAAGCAGAAATTGATGAAGGGAACCCCCAGGAGCCTCCTGTGCCAAGTTTTGAATTGACTGTAGCAGATTTTAGATAAAGGGAATTAGACCTTGTTTTGGAGCAGGCCAGTCAGCAATTTTTGTCTGATAACAGTTTTGTAAAATCTAGGGCTTTCCATCAGTTTGCATGGAGGGCAAACATGCACATTTTTGAACAAAGGTGTAGAGATATGAAAGCAGAGCATCCAGAAATGGATGAAGCCTCCATTCAGAATCAAATAAAAGAACAAATGATATAGGAATTCCAAAATATAACCCTTGACGAGGGTAGACAGATGGTGAAAAATGCAAATATTTTATTATTGCCCAATTGGGATATTGTTGATGCCTTAATTTTTAATTCTATGTCAAATAATTTAGGATTACAGGATCCAAATAAAAAGGAATTCTTAGGAACAACATTCAATAATGATCAAGTTGCCCTTGTTATGTGGTCACTAAGAAGAGGATCCAGGACTACTCCATTACAGTATGATGATTCAGGACTGATAAGGAATATCATTGTGAGGAGGGTCGCTGATACTTCAAATGTATAGGAAGCCTACATGAATGTGGACTATTCTAAATTTTCCTTGGCCACTGCAAAAAGAGAAGAAAAGGAAATGACTGATTTGCAGAATAAGTATGAAATAGTGGTGGATGCCTACAATCAAGTAAAAAAGAGAATTGAGCTGGAAAACAGGGTATCTCAATTGGAGAAGATACTTGGGAAAAGAAAGGTGGGAGAATCTAGTACACTTAGAATTGCATACCCTTCATAGTCATTTTTTGGATCAACCCCTATCATTGAAATACCTGACACCCCTGAAAGGCACCAATTCTATACTACAGAGGACTTTGAAGCAGAAAAAATAAAATTGCATGAGTTGCAGATAGAATTGAGAAATCAATATGAAGAAAAGTTGAAATAGGGTATAATATATTTGAGGGATAAAATACAATGGTCAAAATTCTTTGATTAGTTGGCCAGAATTGAAGCCCTCATGGATGAATTGAATAGGGATAAGGATAAGCTGACTCTTCTTGCACAGAAATGGAGGGAGAGAAATAATGATATTACAATCATATGTATATCTGTAGTTCAAATGCCCTATCATCAAGTCGAGAAGATTTTTGATTTATTAAATAGGCTAGAGAATTTTGATGATGAAAGGGATTCTTTACAAAGAAGATTAACACTCTGCTTTTCCCAATACATCGCTGAAAATTTCACTCTTTTTCCTTGTGCTTTAGAATCTGTGGATATGCTAAAAGAAAAAGAAAAGTGGAAAAGGGATATGGATGAATTATTAAATGAAAGAATGATAAACATCATGAGTGAGACTGGCCACTAGTTTTGGGCTAAGACTAATGAGGAATTAGTAAAAGTATAGTTATTTTATACTGATAAGGGGAAAGAATTTGATGTTTTAGAAGAAAAAGAAAATTCTTTAATAATGATACAAAGAGAAGTTCTAAGCTTTGATTGGCCAGATGATGATGCTTTTAATCAATGGAAAAATTAGTTTCTAGAACAAATATCAAAAGATGATGAGGAAGAAGGTGAAAAAGTAACAATCACCCCCGAAGTTAATACTGAGGACACAAAAACTCCCTAGGCTGAAGTAAATTTACAGATAACTGAAGACAACACATCACTTTCAAACCTCATGGCTACTTACTCTGAGGATGAAGATTGATTGTAAGATCAGATTGTTTTTATTTGTATCTCAACAAATAAGAAGCATAACAGAAAGGGACCCACCAAGAAATGTTTGTTGTAATTAACCTTTATGTTATTTTGTTCCTGTCTTTAGAAGGACATCTGTCATTTTTTTAGCCTGAAGCTTGTTGCATCTCACACTATTTAAGTGAGATCCCAAGGCTAAAGAAGGGTCTGAATTCTTTTCTTCTAAGTATTGTGCTTAGTCTAGTTTTTGGTCCAAATTTTGAAGGCAAATTTGTAATGTGTTTCTTTGTCAAATTTTTTGAAAATACATGAAGATAGAATAAACTATGTTTGTTTCTGAAGGCTATTCTGAGTTTATTTTAAAAGATGTACCATTTTCAAAGGAAATGAATACAAACTATGAACTGTCCCCATATCAGTTCTTTCTGAATTTTGTCTCCTGCTCAATACTTAGCTACCTTGATGTTGTATGAGTAAAAGCCTGTGAAATTGAATGCAATCTAGTTCGGTTTTGTATCCATCTATCATTGCTGTTAATTCAATGGATTAAGTAAAAGCTTTGATGAATGTGATAAGATTCTTTAAGTATTGAAAAGGATTTTGAATGATAAATTCTCATAAGAATTGCTGATAGAATTTGTTATAAGGCAACAAATTAGATCTTAGACTTTGCTATAGACTCTAAAAGCCCAATGGATTAGGAACTGATCAAGTTATTTCAGCTGAAAGAGAAGTATCTTAAAAATGGTTGTTCAAATACATCATCAAATCAAATTTTACTTTTATTTCCTGTAGATCTTCAAAGTTGGCCAGCACTTGTCTGCATGAAATCCTTTTAGCTTTAGTTAGCCATTGTTGTTGAAAACGTCTGTAGATCTATAGAAGATTTCTTGGCCATATCTGTTTATGGGATGTGTTTTGGCAAGTTAGTAAGAATTATGTATATATTTGAGGATTTCAAAATGAGAATAAGAATGAAACTAAAAATAATCCTCATACAATAGTTTCATATTTGAACCATCCCTGGGTATACCCACCCTGGTTGTGCAGAGCCAAAAGAGTAGAAAACCATTTGTGGTTTGGTTGAAGTTGGGTCCAAATACCTTACATATGCAATTTTTGATAAGAATAGGCTAGTCTTTAGATTGTGTATGTACTGTTATTCTGGTATTAAGCTTTTTGTCGCTTAGTAGTTTTAGTACCATTTAAAACACCAACAAGGCTTACCTTCTTGGCTTAATACAACCCCAATAGCACTGCCACTAGCATCAAAATCCACCTGGAATACCTTCCTAAAATTTGGAAGTGCCAACATAGGTTTTTCTATCACTTTCTTCTTTAGCAATTCAAAACTTCTCATAGCTACCGCAGTCCATTTGAACTCTTTTCTATCCCCTCTTATTGTGTTAGTCAGGGGTGCACATATGCCACTGAAATTATTAATGAACTTTCTTTAAAAACTAACCAGACCATGAAATGATCTTACCTCTGTAGTAGACCTTAGAGTAGGCCATTCCAAGATGGCTTTTACCTTCTTTGGATCCATTTTGAGACCTTCAGGTCATATAACAAACCCCAAGTAGACTAACTCCTTTTTTGCAAAGATACACTTCTTCAAATTAATTAATAGTTTCTCTTCCCTTAACCTTTCAAGGACACTACAAATATGCAATAAATGTTCTTCCAAAGTCTTGCTGAAAATTAAAATATCATCCAAATAGACAATAACAAATTTTCTCAAGAACTTCTTTAGTACCTCATTCATAAGCCCCATGAAGGTGCTTGGGGCATTCGTCAATCCAAAGGGCATGACTAACCACTCATAAAGACCTTCCTTGGTCTTAAAGGCTATTTTCCACTCATCTCCTTCTCATATCCATATTTGATGATAGCCACTCTTGAGATCTATCTTTGTGAAGTACTGAGCTCCACTCAAGCAGTCCATAAGATCATCCATTCTTGGCAAAGGAAATCGATACTTGATGGTTATCCTATTTATAGCTCGAGAGTCTGTACACATCCTCCACTCTCCATCCTTCTTTAATGCTAGTACTGTAGGTACTACACATGGACTTAGGCTCTCCCAAATCAAGCCCTTCCTTAATAGCTCTTGAACCTGTCTATTTAGCTCCTTAGTTTTAGTAGGAGTCATCCTGCAAGCAGCCTTGTTAGGAAAACTAGCTCCTGGAATTAAATCTATCTGATGACTGATTTTCCTTACCGGTGGTAATCCTTATGAAACATTATCAGAGATGATATCTCCAAACTCATCTAGTAAATCTGAAACTTCAAGTGGTATTTCACTACTACCTTCTTTATCTTTCCTAGGGATCAAAGCATAGCACATACACTAATGTTTCATGCCAACTAAAAACTTCCTTCCATCAACAAGACAAATCCTATCACTACTACATACCTTTTAACCTTCCTTTTTTAGCTTTAGTTTGTGGCAAACTCCATCCTTTGTTAGAGAGTATGTGTTTGCATGACCATCATGTACTGCATGCCTATCAAACTACTACGGTCTACCCAACAATAGATGGAAAATATCCATTGGAATAACATCACAGAGAACTTCATCATGGTAACTCCCAATTTTGAACTTCACTAAACATTGTTCACTTACTAGGAGCTTATGATCATCTTTCACCCAAGTAATCCAATAGGGTTGGGGGTGTTTCTCCCTCTTGAGCTTCAGCTTAGAGACCATCTCCTCTGATACCAAGTTATTAGTGCTACCACCATCAATGATCACATCACAATATTTATCCTCACACTTGCACCTGGTATGAAATAAACTCCTCCTTTGTCTGAGTTCAATCTCACCACTTAGTAGGACCCTTTCATTTACTAAAGCCCCTCCTCTTTTTGCATCCTTTGAATGTGATGATTGTGCATCCTCATCCACATGAGCAACCCTAGCTTGACCCTCAGCTCTCCTATCTGTCCTTCCTTGTCATTGAGGGCATTCAAAGGCACGATGACCTTCTTCATTGTAATGGAAATAGGTACCACAAAATCCTCCTCTTCCTTGTCCACGTCCTCTACCTCTTCCTCTCTGATTTCCAAAGTCTTGATCATGGGAGTGGTTGAAACCCTCGTCCCTCTGGTTCCTGCTAGTACCCACATCTTCATTTTTCTTTTGGGTTTCATTTCGGCCTCCAGATGACCTACCACTACCCCTTCCTCCTTAACCACACCCTCTTTGTCTCCATTCAAACCTCTTATTTAGCTTCTCTTCAACTCCTAGGGAAAATTCGTATGCCTCCTAAACGCTAGTCATTCTTACCAAACTTAATTCCTCCTGGATGCTAGGTTTCAACCCACTAATATAACAAGCAACCTTCTTATTTTCTTCTGCATGCCCCGCTCTAATCAGAAGTTGATAAAACTCCACTGTATATTCTTGAACTAATTTTCCTACTTGCTTTAACCCATGCATCTTCTTAAACAAATCAAGCTTATAGTCAACAGGAATGAACTGCTTCTTCAATTTGTCCACCATACGATCTCACCTTGTGATCTTATCCTTTCCTCTTCTATTTTGTTCCAATTGAACCTCTTGCCACTAGATTTTGGCATGCCCTTTCAATTTGGCCTTTCCAAATTTAACCCTATCTCGATCCCTGATATCCTCATACTCAAAGTACTCTTCCAATTCATTGATCCAATCTGTCAACTCATCTGGTTTCAAATTTCCTAAAAATACACCCACATCAATTGTAGGTCTTTTCCCAAACTTAGTAATGGCCCTAAAAAGTGTTTCCTCTACTTGATTTAGAACCTCCCTGTCAAATTCCCCTTCTAGTCCAATTTCTTCTTCTTCATTGTTGTGCTCACTTTCATCGCCTGTAGCAACATTTGTTCCTCTACAGAGCTCCTCCTGCAATGCTTGAACCTACCTTTGGAGGGCTCTAACCTCCTCAAGATTAATAGCTTTGACCCTTCCACCATGCTCTCTTCATGGAAGCATCTTTTTAACTCAAATCCAAAACCACACAGTCCTAGTGCAAACTGCCTCACAGTCGACGCTTTGTCTACACACTCAGGAAAACCAGCTCTAATACCACTTGATGGGGACACAACCCAAGCATAGAATGGACGCAACAGGAAAGGGAAAAAATTTTTAACTTTAAAAATATTCTAGTAAACTTAGTGCAGAGAAAAAAACTCCAAAACATGCCCTATGGGCTTACAATAGCATAAATCTAGAGATAAATTCTTCTCCTAGTACCTTCTCTCAAACTCCACTCCAAACTGCCTTTTACAATGCCAGAAATGTTCTTAAATAGACCTTGAAGGGTTAAGGATTAGGAATACATTCTATAAATTGCTAGTTGGCATCCACCAACCAAATAGAAGGCTCTAGAAGTCACATTAGAAGTCGACACAAAATTAGAAGAATCCAAAAATGGTAACTGAACTTTCGAGAGGCATAACTTTTGAACCGTAGCTCCGATTGACAAACCGTTTACATTTCTAAAAAGCTCTCAAAGTGCTCTATAGCCTTATGGACCAGCTCCACTTGTCCCCCATTTTTTGGCCCTATTTGAGGTCATTTAATGCCCCTAACCTGACTTTGAAGCATTCTTAGGAGGTCTCCAAAAATTGAAAAACTGTGATAACTTTCAAACCGTGGGACCTTTTGACCAGATTCTTTTTATGGAATGCTCTAAATTAAAATTACAATCATCCGACCAATTTACACCTTCTAGTTCACCAAAATAATTTCTCAATTACATACTCCTATTTTTTTGTCATTTACACATATCCCAAGGTGTTTAAATACTCTATCCTAGATCACTAATAGTGAAAATGTGAGAGTGGGAACCTTTATTTGACTCAAATGGGTATCCAAAAATGAAAAAAACATGAAATAGGAACTAAGTCTAAGTACATTTTTTTGTTTGACACAGGATTGCCCTTATACCTCTGGATGCTCCTGCATCATTTCACTAGCATGCACATGGGAAATGCATGCCTAGGGTGTCAAATTTCTCAATGATCCCTACAAGATCAAACTTGAAACCACTTGCATCTTAATATACATATCAAATCCTAGGATTCTGCTAGAGGTCATTAAATTCCAATGGTGAAATCCTCCTCTATGCTTGAAAATTCTCCAAAACCTTAGGATAGCAAGAAATCTTGATCTACTTACACAAAAATGTGAATATCTTGAGGTAGGGAATAGATGAAGACTTCAAACTAGAAGCATTAGAAATTTAATTCATCCATCTATCCAAAAACATAGATCTTAAACTTAGGAAGAATCTGTATGACTATAAAATATAGAACAATAGGCTATTGTAGTAAAAATAAGGTATTTTATTGATTGAAAATTGAAAGTACATTCTATCTACCTATTACCTCCTTGAAAGGGATTTTTATAGGCTTTCCAATATTCACAAAAAAATTTCAAACTTTTTATGTCTATTAAGTAATTTTATGCTTTGATTTGCAAAAGGTTTCTAAAAAGTTACTTAACAAGTTTTCAAGCAATTTTACAATATTGCACTTTTTGCATTTTACAAGAAAATGTTATGAAAACTTAAACCTAATAACCCAAATAGGTCCTAAACATGATAAAACATGAAATAATCCAAAATCCTAAGATTCTAGGCCTTTTGACCATCGTGGACCATAGTTGACCAAGGGCTTATAAGAGTGCCAAACTTGGAACTAGATCATAAAATTTTGGTCTAGATTCCTCTTGATTTATCTTTCCAAGGTTTTATATTGATATTTGATGTTTTATATGTTCATTAAAGATTTTATAATGATTTATTATGGGTGCTCCTACACTATACTCCCCTTGTGTTTGAAAACTCAAATTCCTACTTGAGGGTAATTTCTCCATAAAAGTACCATGTTGATTGATCTAGTCTTCTATCATCCAAGTTGCATCAATATTGGGAATCCCTTTCCACTTAACTAAGTAATACATATACTTCTTGGTTCTAATTTGTTTTAGTGACTTGGCATCCAAAATTTCTTCTAACTCCATTGGTTTTCTTCGAGGGAGATCAATTACATAGTCTTCACTATGGATGTCTTCTTGCTGACCTTGTTCACTTATTGAATTTGCTATGCCTTTATATGGGTGAGGTTTGCAACACTAAGGACTAGATAAATTTTCAAGGTAAGGGAAAGAGAGATAGCATATGTATTTTCACCCATATTGTTGAGCATACTGCATGGCCCAACTTTCTTCATTAGAGACCATAGTGAAGACTATGTAATTGATCTCCCTCAAAGAAAACTAGCAAAGTTAGAAGAAATTTTGGACACCAAGTTACTAAAACAAACCATAACTAAGAAGTACACACACTACTTAGTTAAGTGAAAAGGGATCCTCAATATTGATGCAACTTGGACAAGAGAAGACCAAATCAAACAACATGGTATTTCTACGGAGCAATTACCCTCAAATAGGAACTTCAGTTTTCAAGCACAAGGGGAATAGTGTAGGAGCACCCACAATAAATCAATATCAAATCTTGGATCCACATATAAAACCTTGGATACAAATATAAAACCTTGAAAATATTAATCAATAGGTATGTAGACCAAAATTGTATGACCTAGTTCCAAGATTGGCATTGTTATAAGCCCTTGGTCAACTATGGTCAAAGATGGTCAAAGGGCCTAGAATCTTAGGATTTTGGATTATTTCAGGTTTTATCATGTTAAGGACCTATTTTTCTTATTAGGTTTAATTTTTCATAACATTTTCTTGTAAAGGGCAAGACATGCAAAATTGCTTGAAAATTTTTTAAGCAACTTTTAAGAAACTTGTAATTCAAAGCAAAAACTTCCCCAATGGCCATAAAAAGTTTGAAATTTTGTTGTGACCATTAGAAAACCTATAATGAGCCCTTTGATGTGGGTGATAGGTAGAGAGAGACAATCCACCTTCAATTTTCAAATCAATAAAATACCCTATTTTTACTACAAATAGCCTGTTCTTCTCTATCATACAGATTTGTACTTATTCTTCTAAAGTTTGAGACCTATATTTCTGGATAGGTGGATGAAGTAAATTTTGATTTCTATTAGTTTTAAGTCTCCATCTATTCCCTAACTCAAGATATTTATATTTTTTTATAAGTAGGTCCAGATTTCTTGCTAACCTAGGGCTTTGAACCATTTTTAAGCAAAGAGGAGGATTTCACTAGGAATTTAGTGGCCTTTGGTGAAATGCTAGTATTGGATATGTCTTTTATGATGCAAGTGGATTTAAGGTTGTACTTGCATGGATTATTGAGAAATTTTATGCCCTAGACATGCATTTCCCATATGCATGTTAGGAAAAGGCTGCAACATCTCCCACAACTCCAACCAGACATGGCATCAAGGCTAGAAATCAAGTCTATGACTTTTCTAGGGTTATCGTCACATGTTTCCATCATTATTTTTTAGGATGGAGTCCTAGAATATGTACTTCCTTTGTAAGTGGATGCCTAATTGCCCTAGTTGTGTAAGCGAGAAAATGAACAAAAGCCCATTTGTTTGTGTGATAAAACCTGGGTGACTTAGTATGTTTTATAAGTCCCAAAAGGGTGTCCAAAATTGAATTTGTTCCCTTGGTTGTGTGGAGATATTTCCTTTAAAATCAAATTTTCATCAAAAAGGGCTACTAGTCTTTTTGGATGATTTAACATAGCAACTATGTAGAAAAACTTCCATAGTTTGGTTTTAACCATTGTTTCATGTCATTGGTGACCTAAATATACTATTCCCATGTATTGGAGTCTTCCTTGGTCATTTGAAGAAGTTTAAGGTTGTTTTTCCAAATTGTTCAATTTGTGCATAATGAGTAACTTTTGATAAGTTTTCTTGTTCATAGGGTTCCTTAGTGATTGGGGTTTTCCTTGATTAGGTGTAAGGTTGTGATAACTTGGTATCATCCTTGTAGAACTTGTGATTGGTTCTTGCACATTTAATCATCTTTACCAAGAAATTTGGTTGAAGGGCTTTAGTGAAGAGGGTTTTTGGACTAGTTGATCACCTTGTGATCAGTTCCACTAGGATCCATTGCATCAATACTAAATTTCCAACAATTGGTATCAATGATTTTGGTACTCACATTGGAAGTTTAGTAGCTTGAGAATAGATTAGAGGCAATGGATTTGTATGGACTAGAGAGAGCTATTGAGAATAAAAAGTTGGATCTGCATTTTTCCATGGAACAATTCAAGAAAATAAAGGACCAACTATCTCAATCCTTGAAAAGAACAAAATACCTAGCAACATAGATGACTGTCAATATGTACATTGAAGAAAAAATTTAAGAATTTTTCTAAGAAATAAGTTCATATGAAGCTGATGCAACAATCAAAGATCTACTTGAAAAGAATCTTACTCTTCATGAGGAAGTACAAAAACTGAAAAGAGAACAAGAAATTTAATTAGTCAGAACGTGTGAAGACATGGATCAAAAGGAAAAAGCTAGAAAAGAGAAAATATTGGTGACTAAAAAGATAGAAGAAAAGGACAATGAAATTCATCACCTATCTCTTCAACAAGTAGATTTGATCAATCAAATAAATTATGAAAATCAAGATCTTATCAACTTGAGGATAGAAGATGAAACTTTTCAAAATGATCTTAGCATAGAAAAGAAAACCAATGAGAGGATAATAAAATATCAGTAAAACAAGAATCAATTTATAAAGGAAAAGTCAATTTAGATGCAAAGGCAAAGATGGATTAGGATACACAGAAGAAGGTGAATCATCTCAACAAGGAGCTCAAAAGAATAAAAGACCTACTTGTAATCATTATGCAAAGATAGGGTATTTATCAAACATGTTTTGTAGCAATGGAAAATCAAAATTCAATGGAAAGTGTTATAGTCATTACAAACATGGACATAGAGTTAGTGAATGCATTAAGTAAACCAAGTTTGAAGAAAACTAATTCAATTGCAACAAACAAGGGAAAAAATCTTTAGAATGCAAAAACAAGAAATGGCACTTAGAAAAGAAAATGTTTAAAGCTATATTTGGTTGGGATTATAACACATGGTCTAGATGTCATTATTGTGTTGAGTATGGGCACATTGGAGAAAATTTCATAAAACATCACATGAGGAAGAGAGACACCACAAATAGATGTTTTGTATGCACAAAACTTGGACATCCTACCAAGAATTATATGAACTAAGGTAGAGTTGAAGATGAAAAGAAAGAAAAGGCTAATAATATTATAAATCAAATAAGGTAGAAATAGAGAAGGAAATCTCTTGAGAATGTAAGTCAAAGTATAGAAAATGTTGATACCCAAGTCAATAAGCTAGGTGACTCAACCATTTCAAAGTAGTTATCAATGGATATTACTTGAACCATGATTTAGAAGGATCCATCTCATATCAATTCTAGTTAGTAAGAAAGAATATCCAAATCAGCATTTCAAATGCATTGGGATCACCAAGTCAAATTACAATTTAAGTAATGTCTTAGACCTCACCGAACAAGGTCAGGTTGCAAGACCTTATCGAGCAAGGTTGGGTTACAAGACCTTACTGAGCAGGGTTAGGTTACAAGACCTTACCAAGAAAAGTTAGGTTGCATGACCTACCTAAGCTTGGATGTAGATGGAAAGTTGGAGACTCAACCGATTTGAAGACTTTACCAAGTTGAAGTTATCTTCTAAGTGTTGAAGACTTAGCCAAGTTGGACAACCTATCACAAAGATAGCTATTGTACAACACATTTTCTTGGCGAAACAATGGTATCAAAAACACAAAATAATGGACTAATTTATTTAGGATTGGGCACCCCAAATGACCTATAATGTACTATTTAGTCTCATTTAATTATCAACCAAGGACACAAACTTGGAATAAAATGTTTCAAACTTGCTTCAAACTTGCTTCAAACTTCCTCTTCTAAGCATATTTAAGAAAATAAAATGTTTATGCTTTAGGAAGACTGAACTAAAATTGATAAGAAAATGTATTATAATAAAAACAAGAAATTACAGCTAGGAACTACTCCAATTGACTATGCTATAGGAATAGGCTACTAATTCTAGCATCAGTTGTTGTAGGAACAAAAAATTTCTAAAATATATAAATGAATAGGGAAAAAAATTATACTAACAAAGAAATTCACTAATCAAGTGGGCCCCCTTAACTGTGTGAATGCAAAGTAAAATCAAGATAAAAGTTGCAAACTCAAGCTAAACATTCTATTCATCCATAAAAATGATCACACTTGATTGAAATAGTATGCAAGAGTTCTATATTAAAAATCAGTTTGTTTGACTAACTCCTAGAAGAGTCACAATAGTCAATTATGTAAAAAGAAACTACCAATAACTCCTAAACCTAAAATCACATCATAATGAGGATTAGTTACAACTCATAAAGTTTCATAATAGAAACATTATTGACTATGAACAATCCTAAAATATAGTGCATACTAAATCTGCATGTTGCCTGCAATAGAAAGCATTGACTTGCTTTCTGTAAATTTTGCAATCATAGTTGGCTTTGATGACTCTTGCACTAGTATGTCAGTCCTTGAATATCCATGTTCAACTATCTATGTTCAACTTTTGCAAGATAATTAATACACACACATCCAACCATATACATATATATCCACAACATCAATATTACAAAAAGGTATTAGTCTTAATTGTTGCTTTTGCAAATCTATAAATACAAGAGGTAACTACCCAAAACATAGCTTAGGAGAGAAAATATCCATTAACATGTATAACTATTATATTCACCATTCTTGTCCATGAAATTAGGTAGATATTATGTCTTTAGAGATATCCACATTTCATCTTATTTTCACACACATATATAATCATATACATAGAAACCATATGTTCATATGCTTAAAATCACAAATGTATGCCTATGTGCAATCAAATGTCTTAGAAAGAGGATAAAAAGTGGTAAGAAAAATGGTTAATTTAGGAGCCCATCAACATTTATGGCTATTTTAACACTAAATTTGGTTAAAAGGATAAAATCAAATGTTTTTTTTCACCACAAATTTTTGAGCAAAGAGTGAAGAGAATCTTTGAGCCCCAAAGAGATTTAGAGAAGAATTGTTGAATTTTATCCTTGCTTCATCAAGAGAAATGACATCTTCGTCCAACAGAAAAGTTAAGAAAGGTTAAAAAATGTTGGTTCAAGGTGTTAATTGCAAAGCCCCAACATTCAAATTACTTCCAAGATTATGGATGAACTTGACCCAATTGGAGCACAATCACAAATCCCTCCAAAGATACTCCTAATTCATGACATATATTAATTTTATCATTTTTCAATTCAGAAATTATGAACCCTAGAGTTAAATTAGACATATGAAGCATTGTGTGTGGATGGAAGTTTGAAACTCAATCACAAACATTTGGAAGCAAAGGGATAGATCCATATCTTGCACATGTGGAGGGAATTTAAAGGAAATTGGATTAGGTTTATTCTTAGTCAAGTCCATGACATGCAACTATATCTTCATCAACCCACTCTAATCATAGAGAAAATGATACATAGGATTACTAGATTACCTATGCTAAGCAAAGAAAAGACTACCACAACCCTAGGTTAGGTTGAGCTGATGAAGAAGATTCTTGCAGAGTGGGATGGAAAAGGTATGAAGTTGAATGTGTTGACAATTGGCTAATAGTGATATGTAATTGTTGTCATTAATGGCAACACATGATGCACATTTTGACAGAAAATCGTACAAATAAAGATATTTAGTGTTTGGCTATCAGAAAATTGTCAAAGTATAGAATTTGGTTTACTCAATGTATTGCTTTTTTTATAACATGTTGTAGATGTCATATTATGTCAAGTGAAGTTGCATGGAGATAGTATACATGTTGATGATGACATGTATAACCTCAGAAGTTTATATGGACTATACAGACAGAGTTAATCATGTTTTGATGAAGTAGGATAGTCGAATTGAAGGAAAGGATTGTTTTGATTACAAAACAATTACTTGTCCAATTAGGCCTAACATTTGAGATATTTACTCTAACTTAAAAAATTTAATTGTGATCTTAGCCAACCTAAAAATATTTTATGTAAAGGCATGGTATTTATGCAAATGAATTCTTGCGATAAGAAGTGTGCATTCTTGGTGTATTAGTGCTATCTTGTAAGATTGTGAAGTGGGGAAACTTTTATGAAAACAACATATGAGAAGTTTTATCTAGTGATCCAAGATACAGCTAAAGATCAAAGATTAGACAAGGAAGAAAAATAATAGTAAATTACTTATTTGAGCAATGACCTATTCTTGTAGTTAAAATTGCATGTTTGGGTAGTGGGTTCTTCTTGCATACATTATACTACTACTCCTAACAGGGCTGGAATCTCCTAAAAGGGATTCAAAGTCTCCTAATAAGGACTGGTTATACTACATTTTCTCATTGACTCCTAATAGGGTCCATCCTATAATAAGGAATATATATATATATATATATATATATTATCTGGTCGATATCATCCTCACTGGGGTTTTCCCTTGGCCAGGGTTTCCCTAGTTAAAAAAATATGGTGTCATGAGTTATATTTGTTTATTGTTATTGTTACTATTCAACATTACTTTATTTATTTGTTATGCATGGTTTAAAGTAAGTAATAATATCTATTTGGCAACTAAAGTTTGTGGATTACTGATTCATCGCCCCCCCAGTAATCCCTATTTCTAATAATTGGTATCAGAGCATAGTTACTTTGAAGAGACTTTATAGCTTAAGTAAGATCCTTACAGATATGGAACAATTGATGAAGAACCTCGAAGAAGCTCTTGAATAAATTGATCTCCTTACTAAAGAAAGAAACAAGCTGAAGGATAGATATGAAGACTTCAAAGTATACATTGGTCAATTGAAGGAAAAGATTCAACATCCAAAATCAAATCTTGAATCTACTAAATCTAGAACTACTAATGATGACTATTCAAAGTTGAATATAGTGTACATGATCTTGAAGCATGAATTGAAGATTACAAATCTAAAGTTGACTTTCAGAAATGATCCTAGCAAAGTTGAATCCAATTTGAAAACTAAAAATGCAAATCTAAGAGCAAGTCTAGCAAAGAAAACATCTGAGTTTGAAACACTAAAAGAAGATCATGAAGAACTTCATAAGTATAATACTATTGTGAAAGGTGATTTGACACACTACAAGCAATAGCTTGAGAAACCTTATTCTAGCAGAGAAAAATGTAATGATTATATGTCTATACAGAGACCTTATGACAAGTCTAGTCTTGATTATCTGATTAACATGTCTACAAAGAAACTTGACATTAGATCTGATCTAAAAGAAAAAGATGATAAGATTGAATCCAATCAATCTTTTGAGAAACCTAAAGAAATTGAGAAAATTAATAGAGTTGAAATCTTGGATGAACCAATGCAAGTGATGATTCCCAAGACAACCAAGTATGAATTTAGAGGTAACTTCTTTTTATGTAATGAAATACATCATATGAAAAGAGATTGTACTAATAAGTCATTTAATCATGTTAAGGACTTTTATTTTCACAATTGTCATGGTATGGGTCATAATGTAATTCATTGTAGGAAGCCTAAGTATGATAATGATAAAAGAAATAGTAGGATGTCTAAAAATACTAACCTTTGAGATAGAAGAAGATCTAATGAAAGAACATCAAGAGAAAGAAGATCATATGATGAAAGAAGATAGATTGTGTGTTATAAGTGTAACAACTTAGGACACATTTCTTGGAATTTGCATGCACCTAATGATCAATAAAATCATAGAAGTAGATCACCTATATGTCAGTTATGGAATAACTTTAAATACACAACAAAGTACTATAGAATGGAAAAAAACTTTAGAGATAGAAGGAACTGTTGGAGTTTTAAAATTGCTGAGCAATATACAGCCTTAATACCAAAATTAAAATACTTATGCAACCTAAGGATTAGCCATTTCCTATTTTTAGTTACACATGCAAACCATTTGGATCCAACATCAATAAAACCAAGAATAGTTTACTTCTCTTTAGGCTCTGCAAGACCAAGGTGGGTATACCTAAGGGATGACTCAATTTGAATGTTGTTGTATGGACACTATCTTAGTTTCATTCTAATTCTCATCCTTAATCCATAATCACATAGCTAATGGTGATATTTTAAACATAATACATCCCATATAACAGATTTGGTCATAAAATATTTTGTAGATCTACAAATATTCTTTGCAATAGTGGCTAACTAAGGCTAGAATATTTCATGCAAACAAGTATTGACCAACTTTGAAGATCTTCAAGAAATAAAAGTAAAATTGATTGTAAACTTTGCATTTAATACCCATTTATAATCTATTTCTCTTTCAGCTAAATCAATTTGACAAGTGCCTAATCCATTGGGGTTTAGAGTCTACTACAAATCTATAGATCTAATTTGTTGCATTACAACAAATATTATTAGTAGTTCTTATTGGAATCCATCATTCACAACATCCTTCTCATTACCATAGTAACCTTATCAAATTCATCAAAGAATTTACTTAATTCATTAAACTAATAGCAGTGATGGAAAGATATACAACCTAAAGGATTGCATTCAATTGCAAAAGATTTAATCGTACAACATCAAGATGACTAAGTAACCAAAAGGAGACAAAATTCAAAAAGAATTGATATAGGGACAGCTCATAATTTGTATTCATATTCTTTGAAAATTGTATACACTTTGTAGTAAACTCAGAAGGACCATAGGAAGAAACATAGAGATCATTTTATATTAATGTATTCCCATAAACTTATAGAGAAAATACATTATAAAGCTTGTTCAAATTACTTGGACCAAAAATAGACTAAGTGTGACTAAAAGCATTAGAAATCAAACCCTTTTTCGAACCTTGGGATCTCACTTAAATATGTGAGATGCAACAAGCTTCAAGCATGGAAAACTTGACAAGTGTTCAGGAAAAACAAACCTCAACATAACAGAAAGTTAAATCAACAAGATGTACTTTACGTAGGCCCATTTCTGTTACATTAAAACAAGTTATTATCTTTCTATTCACCACCACTATTCTGAATCCTCTAAATATGTTTCCCTTAGGCTAGCCAATGATGAGTCTTGTGGTATTACTATATAAACTTTTACCTTTGGATTTTCACTATTTTCACCTTGGATGGACAACATTACTTCTATCCTTGATTGTTTCTTTATCACATCTACATCCTAGGCTTTTGTAGCTATAACTGGAGCTAACTGGGCACTCTTGTCTTCTTCTCTCTATTGGCCTTGTGTACTGATAGTGTTAATCATTTGGATCTCATCATCCTACAGATCCTCACTGTCAGTTTCAACTTCCTCAAATTGTTCAGTA
Source organism: Cupressus sempervirens (assembly GCA_028749045.1). Classification (NCBI taxonomy): domain Eukaryota; kingdom Viridiplantae; phylum Streptophyta; class Pinopsida; order Cupressales; family Cupressaceae; genus Cupressus; species Cupressus sempervirens. The sequence continues at coordinate 910,198,609 of CM053787.1, read as the reverse complement.
GGAGCAATTTCTACCATCCATTTGTCAAACAATGTGTTATCTGACCAATCAAACTGCAAAATATCTTGTTTCCCTTTGATAACATATTTAGCCTCCCTATTAATATCAAGACAATCTTGTTTTAAAGAATCAAAGAATATTTGGGCTTTCACTATCTCTTCAGTTCTAGTAGCCCACCAAGAATGCCCTATCTCATTCACAATTCTATTCATCCTTAAACAAAATATATCATCAAGTTCTTTTGCCCATTCATCTTTATTTTTTAAATTATTCCTCTTATCTAGGACACGAGGAAAAAAACTAAACTTTTGGCTCTTGTACTTGTTCAAGTAGCCTACTATTGTTCTCTATAAATGAATCCTCCTATTGTCACAATAAAAAAGATTAGAAACAATATCAAAGGTTTTTACAATTTGATCATATGAATTTTTTGATAGAGTAACATAAAAATGTCATTTCTTTCTCCCTTCTCACCCATTTATTCACAATAGGCTTTAAAGCCTCATCATTGGCTTTCAACTTCTCCCAGATACTGATCAACCTAGCCAACTAATCATGAATTAGTGGCCATTCAACTTTGTCACCCAAATATATGAAATATTTTCTTAATTTATCTTCATATTTTGCCTCCAACTCCACATGTAAGGCCCATAGTTTACTCTTTTCTTCTTCAAAATCTTTAGTACTATAGTACTGTGGCCTTTGGGGTGTATCTGGTATTTCTATCAGGGGGGTGGATTTGGAGAGCTCAAATGGGGGGTGAGGGTATGTTATTCTTGGTGCTGTTGACCTCCCCATTAGCTCATTTTCAAGCTCAATCCTCTTTTTAACCTCTTTATTGTAGGCCTCAAGAAGTGTTTCATATTTGCTCTACAATTCAAACATAGCCTATTCTTCTTTCTTAGTAGTGGCCAAAAAAAATTAGGATGAGTCCACATTCCAATGTGTTGTCTGTACATGAGAGTTATCAGCAACTCTCCTTATAATTATGTTTCCCATCAACCCATATTCATCTGGTTGTGATAGTGTGGCTCTAGGCCCTCTTCTTAATGACCAACTAACCAATGTGGCTTGATCATCAACAAAGGTAGTACCTTGGAAATCATTTTTCTTCAGATCTTGCAAATTCAATTTATTTGAAATAGAATTGGAAACTTAGGTGTTAGCAATGTCCCAATTTGGTAACAACAAAATGTTAGATGCCTTCACCATTTGTCTTCCCTCTTCAAAGCTTATATTCTAAAACTCTTTTATCATTTCTTCTTTTTTTTGGTTCTCAATGGAGGCTTCATCCATTTCTAGATGCTCTATTTTCAACCTTTTACATCTTTCTTTAAAATTATTCATGTTTATCCTCCATACAAATTGCTGGAAAGCCCTAGATTTTACAAAACTATCATTAGCTAAAAATTGATGACTTGCCTATTCTAACATAGGGTCTAATTCCCTGCCTGTATAGTCAGCTATTATTAGATCCAAACTTGGTGGTGGAGGTTCTTAAGGGTTTCCCTCTTCTAACTTTTTTTGAGTAATAAAAATGCCTCCCTATGATCTAATCTACTCAATTTTCTCACCAGTGAGCTACTCTCCTCCAATCCTTAAAGGGGATTGAGTGGGTGAATATTCCTCAACTTGAGGGCTCTTTCCATGCATTACCTTCTACCTCTTGAGAGAAGGTTCATCAAGTCTCTCCTCTTGGACAACACTGGTGGATCCCATTATTTGTTTGCCTTTATCCATAGGAGGCCTTTTATTCTGAATCATAGTATAACTTGGTTTCTTTTGAACAATTATTTGACTAGCTCCTATACGAGGAGTGAAAGCTAACCTCCTCATGACCTCTCTAGCCTTATCAAGATAAGAATCAATAAAATATTGTTTCTTCTCATTCATAGCTTCCATTATTTTAGGGAAGGTATTCATGAGCTTATTTATTTTATTAGCCTCTATATTAGCATTATCTAGAGGACCATTTTTTTTTATCAAAACAATGAATAAATTCTAAAACCCAAGAATAAACTCTCCATTTTTCCTCTTTAGTTTCCTATTCCTACAATGAGAATTCATTCCTTATAATGTCCTCTGGATAATATGAATCATGTTTGACCTATCCCAACTTAATCCTATGCTTCAAAGTCTGACTAAAGAATCCCTCAGAATCACAAAAATAGGTATGGGAGATAGCCATCATATACTAATCCAAAATTTTATGTGAAAAGATCCAACCCCCTTTGGTGCTCAAAAATTGGTGTGCCACAATGTAAGTAGGAAAAATCTCCTCCACTCCTCCTAACTGCCACAAAATTTTGGTCATTCCTACTTTTAAAGGTACTTGGTAGGGAAAAACATGAGGGCTCCCCCTAAAACCATAGATTCTAAAAATAATAGAAATAGAGTAAGGAATGATATCTCCCCAATTTTGTGAAACTTTCAAATTATCAAGGTTGTCCATAGGCCTAAGGAGGTTCATTAATGCCTTAGGGATCCTAGGATTGTCACTCAATATTTAGAAGCAAAATACCTATCAAATCTGACAAAACTGGCATTATTTGCATCCCTAGTCATATCTACACTTCACAATTGGACTAGAAGTGCTTCTCCATTCTCCTCTTTGTTCAATTCCATCTCTTTACCAAAATATGTCACCCCTTTAAATAAGAACATATGCATCAACAAAGAATAGTGCCCAAAGGTCTTCTCCACTTTTCCTTTGGCTATCCCAACCAAACCAACATGGATTTCTTTAGTCAAAAAGGAGGAAAAATCAAAGATAACATCTACACCAAAAGAGGCAATTTGAACCATCATATACATAAAGCCAATGGGCTTGAAATCCTACTCATCCTCACCAAAACATGACACAAGGTCCTATATATCTCTACAGCCCTAGAAGTGAAAATACTCTTCTTAAAAGGTTCCCTAGAGGCTATAGTGATTACTGGAAAAGTTCCAATTGTGCTAATGTGTTCCCTCAGTGCATCTCCCCTAATCACATCCTTTCTTGCCTTGTATTCATTTTCTAATTCTGACAAATTAATTGGCACATGATAATCTAACAATGGCTCAAGGTGATAAACCTCCCTAATTTCCTTAGGACTAACTGAGATAAGAGACACACCATCAGTTCTTCTCACCACCCTAATAGCTTGGTCATAATTCTTGGCAATGGCTTCAAGCAAGTCATAATCCATGAAAACCCTTGGAACTACTAACTTTCCCAAATCAAAAGTCCAGACATTAGCATGAGGGTCAAACAAATTCCTTTTTGAAAACCATTTTTTGAACAAAAAAAGACTACTTTGCACAGTTGTTGCATCCCTAACCCAATTCCCTTTATCATACAGGCCATCAACAATCTTAAGCCTAGGGTTTAAGGAAATTAACTTCTTAAGTTGTGCAAGTTCAGTAGTGGATTCTAGGAGTAATTTCAGCAAATCGTCATGAACATTCCTATCCATATAATTTACTTGCCTAGAAAATACTTTCTTAGGAGGCATCTTGACTATATTTTATGAGGATCAGAAAGCTATAGAGGTTATAATATGAGTACTTATCTGATTTACCCAAATTGTTCTTCTTCAAACCTCTTCAATAACTCATGGGTAGGGAGGGTTGCTTCACATCTTTGTTAGGCTTATCACAATATCATTAGTAACCTCTAGTACTTAGGAAACATGAAATCTTTGTTTGTGCAAGAATGGAAATGGTAAAATTCCTTGTATTATACTCTATTTTTCTCACACGTGAAGCTTTCATTCATCATAAATGCACAAAATTAAAAAATAGGGTGGATGTCATATTTTCTTTCAAATTTGTGCCATTGATCCTTGAAAAAATTCTACAATCCAGGAAAGAAAATTGGACTGACTCATCCTTCCCCCTAACATGCTAGCAGTCAAACCAATAAACAAATTCCACATGTACCTTTCCTTCAATGTTGGCATTTCAGTTTGGGCCTACTAATGACTGGGGACATGTGTCATCAAGTCTCTACCTCGCTATGCATAACTTTTGAGCACCTTGCTATAGTGAGATAGTGACAACCATTGATGCTGCTTTGATCATGTGGTAGATATTTGACATGAAACTTACAAGGAATATGGTGGGTCCCTCATTTGCTAACTCACTATACATAATCTTTGTGCAACTCTTCATAGCGAGATAGAAATGGCCATAGATTGGAAGTTGATCTAAGGGCATGGAAATTTCAGGAATCTCTTAAGCTATGGTGGGACCCTTACTCGCTACCTCACTATACATAATAAGTGCACATCTTTCCATAATAAGATAGCGAGTATCGTTGATCCACACTTGATCTAATGATCAGGATCCTTCACATGTTTTCTGCATGGGGCGTGGGTCCAAGTCACTTCTAATGCTAAGCTAGCTTAACATGCTGGCATATATATATATATATATATAAAATTTTAAGTTCCCCTGATATCACTCCCTCTTGATTTTTTTGCATTGTTGTTTTTTTAGCTAGGTCCCTACTTTGCTATCAGCAAAAATCACTTACATTTAGGTAGCGATGTAGCAACTTCTAGCAACCCATCAAAAATTAGTACCAAGAAAATTAGAAACAGAATAAACATGGCTAATTCAACTATCATGGAAATAAAAGCATATTTGTAAGATATCTTCCTTGGGATCCCCAAAATCACTACCCTTTTTGAAAAACACCGTCTCTTGTAATATCCAAGTATTCGCCATGTCACTACCGAGAAAATTGATCATTTTTTGGTTCTGAAGTAGCAACCTCCAACAAATAACAAATTCTAGTGATGAAGAACATGTAACATAGAAATTGGAACTTCACCAATTAATATTTTTGTCAGAGAGGATGGTCATGCATATTTATGAAATTACATGGTGAACACCATAGTCACATGAATGTTTAAAAACAAATTTGGACATGTTCTTTAAATTATGAGCACTCACCAAATTGCTACTAGGAAAATTGATGATTTTTTGGTTGTGAAGTAGCAACTAGCCAGAATATCTTAGGTTCTGATGAGATCCCTTGCAAATTATTCTACATGCATCCTTTCTGATACTAACAACCCTAGGATAGAACACATGACCATATTTTTCTCAAATTGATACATCTTCTAGGGCCAGACCACGTTATCAGTATTATGATAGAATTTTTTGATGGTCACTACATCACTAAGGTAAATAGCATTGCAGCTTTTCATAGTGAGTATGTGACATCCGTTGATCCAAACTAGATCCAACGATAGGATAAAACCTTGTCAAAAAGACACAACAATGACTTTCAAGTAGGCAGGAAAGACTATTTGACCAATTTTAAAAGACATCGTGCCCAAATAAATTTAAAAGGGCAAGACCTTGGGCTTTTCACAAATTTTAAAAGATATAAAAAATACAAGTCCCAAAAGCTAAGACCCTTGGATCAAATAAAGGACTCACATATGATTTTTTACCATGATTTTAAGACAAGTTACTAAGTAAATAATCAGACCAATAGGAACAATGGAAGAAGCTTCAAAAATAGAAGGAATGATAGAAGGGACCATGAAAGGAACTTCATATCTAATAGTGAAGAATAGAGAAAAATTGTGAATTAACTTTGAGATGAACTTAATGAAGCATTTGTGAAAGGAATAGATATCTCAAAAGAAAATTTAGATGATGAGATAGGAAGATTGAAGTCAGTTTTTGAGATTGATCAAATCAAGTTGAATTAACCTTGTTTACAACATCAAAATTTAAGAACTTTAGTCAGAGACAAAATTAGAGGTAGCAAAGTTGGGAAAAGATGTTTTTTATCATGTTTAGATCATACCTAAGCTCCTTTGTGATTTGGAGCTCATCTGAACAAGTTATGATGAAATTTAGAGTTATTAGTACTACAGTAAAAGTTATTCTATAATAGAAGATGAAAAATATATTTTTGTAGATAATTTTGTGATGCAAAGTCTTGAGGAAGTTTTTCATGATGGAAGGAGGCTATAGTAAACTTTAGGTCACAGCTAAAGAAAAGATAGATGAGTTTGAGAAGTTATGTAATTATAGAATGCAAATAATAACTCTTTCTTATTTGTCAAGCACACAATAAATGTAGTTTCAAGTTGATGGATAAATGTTGTACAAAATTCAATTTTACTTCATTGCAAACAAATTTGAAGTGAAGAGCATCTAGAAGTGACTTGTCAGAGCAATTTTGTAGAAAACCCTATTTTTGGAAAGAGGTATTTTATCATTTTTCCTCAAAATTTGTTCGATAAAAGGTATTGTTGATAAAGATCATGGATATGTCATCTATTCATAATATTGAGAATGAGGATAGACCTTAGATCAAGGTAGTTTCCATAAAACCTAGTAATGGAAACCCTAACTTTGCATTGTTTATTACTTTGAACAATGTAGTTTACCTTGAAGACATAGAAAATTATTTGAATTATAAGTTTGAGTTGATTGATAGTGAATATATGAATAAGGATATGGAACTAGTCTTTAACCATGACATGACTATGAAGCCTAAATTTGATCACTTAAAGGAATTTCATTTGTTTAAGTATCATTTCTAACACAAGATAGATATAGATGAATGGACTCAAATCATATTGAGTAGGATACATGATGGAAAATTATGGATGCAAGACAATGTAGTTGACATTTATGCCAACCTGATTCATGAGGTAATTGGTCTTAGAAAACAAGGCATTGTACCCATAGGTGAAAAGATGGTTAAGAATAAAGTAGAATGTTACACTAAGGCAATATACAATGGGAAAGCCATGGTAATCAGCTCCATCAAGTAGGATGATGTGAGATTTCTTAGCAAAATCATTGCTTATTTAGTTTGTGCAAGCTCTAAGATAGATGAAATTTCAACAAGATTTATTTATGTAGCTTACAAGATATGTCTTGAGAAAGAGTTAGTTAATTTGAGTGGAATACTAAGGATGCAACTCTTGGAAATCCTTGACAAGATTAATAGAACAAAGAATGGTGTATTTAGATTTCAATCACTAATAAATCACATATTCTTTCATGTGCTGAAGAGATTTCCTTATTTTTTAGTAACAAATCTAATGACTAGTGACAAATGCACTATGGAAAAGATTATAGAGATATGCAGAAGGCACCCTATAGACAAGGTATTGGATAATGGTAATTTGATTATAAGGATATTCCAAAATGAGATGAAATAGAGATTTAGGATCTCACCTGCAACTATGGATAGGTTCAAGGAGGACATATTTATTCTAGGTGATATAGACTATACATACATTCAAGTAGTAGAACATTGAGAAATATTTTTGGATCCTTTGAGCTATGACTTGAGTGATGATGTTGTAGTTAGCTACATTGACTTGTTAAATTTTGAAAATGATAAAATTGAGTATAGATTTGGAACATATGATGATATTACACAACATGCTCATCAAGCAACCTTGGAGAAGTCATCTCATGAGAAGGTTAATTCAATCATGGTGAAGGCATTATCTAAGGTTCGAATGATAGAAGGTGAATCTAAGGCCATGCAATAGAAAATGAAACAAGGTGTATTGAACATAAAACCCTTGCTAGTTTTAGTTGCTAGGACAACTTTAGGATAGAGCATTCCTTTTGTGGTAGTGTCTGATGTTTAGCCTAGTGAATAGAAGAGATAATTAGAGAGATTGGTTGAAGTAGTGTTAAGAAAGACTAATAGAGTCAAATAGATGGCTACAGGACCTAGCAAGAGGTAGAAAACATTGTTTATAATTGAATCTAGTGATGATGAAGAGGTTGAGGAATAGGAGACCAAGCAAGCTAAAAAGGTGACTCCACCTGAACAAGTAGTAGGAAATGATTGTCAACCATGGAAGTCAAAGATTGAGAAGATAAAAATGACAATTGAAAATGAGGGAAACTTTGATTAGACAAACATTTTTTATGATCTATGCAATAATTTTGAGAAACATCAAATTGATATATTTACTATGAGATATATCATTGCAAATGATCTGAGTATGAAGGATATCAAAGGAGTAGTGAACCAAAAAGTCTATGAGAGACTCATAGAAAAGAAGACTCCAAAAAGAGAAGAAGACCTTGAACTTTGGAAGTCTATGCTAAGGACAATTTGTAATCTACTAATGATGAAGATGAGAATAAGAGATTGCTGAATAACCTCGCACCATACCTAAGGAATAACTTGAAGCCATTCTTATTTATGGCTGGTGAGAAGGATAAGTTGAGAAATAAGACTACAACAACTATTAGCAAGATGTTGTCAGAGTCACAAGCAACATCTCCTCCAACTCCTAGAACCTTAAAAGTGTTAGTCAATATTGAAACTATGGAGATTGATCAAACAAATATTACTCTTAGCATTGATGACACCAATCCATTTGGTGGTTCCAAACCAAATGTACTAGACACCAAAGATGTTAAGGAAAAGTTCAAATAAATTGAGGAAGACAAGAGGCTAATAGAAGTTGAAAAGAAGAAGATAGAGGGAGCCAAGAAAATTTTTCTTGAGGAAGACATAAAAAGAAAGGAAGATGGAGATAAGAGAAGGATTTCAATAGAAGTAAAGAAAAAGAAAATAGAGGAGGAAGAAAGGAAAAGATTAGAAGAGAAGAAAAAAAGAGAGGAAAAGGATAGGAAAGAAGAGGAAGAGAGGAAAGCTAAGGAAGTAGCAAAGAATAAAAAGGAGGATAAGACTAAACCATCTAGTTCATCTATTTTGTTATCTCTTACTAGTTTGGCTACTGATGATGATGATAAGATTGATCTAATTTCATCCTTATCCAAACTTTTATAGAAGAATAAGATAGTTAAGAGTTTGCAGAGATCACTAATGGAAGTGACTGATAGATTGCATAGAATTTTAATAGCACAAAATGTTGAGTCAAATTCCAAATTGAGATCGCAGGTAGTGATAAAGTCTTTTTATGAAGAGTTTACTATTTTGTTGAATGTTGCAAAGGTGAAGCCTCCAATTTCCCATGATGCTAACTTGTTTAGCACCATCTTTTAGAACATGAAGAATGACTTAGTCAATCTTGATACATGCAGAAAAGAACTTTAGAAATTTTGATAGGAAGGGAAAGATTTATATGTTAAGTTTACCTTATCATACAAATTGACTAAGTGTTTTGACAGTCAAGTAGAGGTAAAGATGAATGATCTAGAGGCTTTATCTATCCTAATCCAACACCCATCTTGAAAAGTTGATGATATTCAGAGTCAAGTTGCTAGTGTTTACAAAAATATTTGGAAACTAGAACTTCAAAAAAAGCAGATATTTAGGAGAACATCTAGTTTTAGAGAATCCATTGCTCTAAATTTATCATTTATTGAGAAGAAACTAGAAGAATGTGTCAAAGCCAAGGACACATATACAAACTTTTTATAGTCAAATATGAATGTGGTTGAGATTACATCATATGCATTATGTGAAATTCTCACATCCACAGAGTCTACCAAAGATACATGGAACAAAGGTATGAATAGCCTCAAGATTATTTTTGATGAATGTATGAAGATAATATCAGCATAAGGGAATATAACAGTTTTAGCAATTTTTGACAGTTTTGGACTGAATCTTGACATTTTGACCTTTTTCATTGATGTGATTGTTGGGAAAGATGAAAAGGTGAGAGATACATGTGTAGTATGAAGTATATTACAAGGGGTAGCATATATATAAAGTTGTAATAGATGTAATATTTATTTTGATAGTTAAGTTTTTGTCACTTAGCCAATTTTCCCTATTTTGTTGCCATCAAAGACAAAGAGGAAGATTGTTGACAACTGGCTAATAGTGATATACAATTGTTGCCATTAATGAAAAAACATGATGTGCATGTTGATAGGAAACCTTAGAAATAAAGATAGTTAGTGTTTGGTTATCAAAAAATTGTCTAAGTATAGAATTTGGTTTACAATAGTGTATAATTTTGTTTATAACATGTTGTAGATGTCATATTATGTCAAGAAAATTTACATGGAGATAGTATACATGTTGGTGATGATGTGTATTGCTTGTCCAATTAGGGCCAACATGCTAGATGTTTACTCTAACCTGTAAAAGTGAATTTTGGTCTTAGTTGACCCATCAATATTTTATGTAAAGGACTTGCTGTGATAAGAAATGTGAAATCTTGGTGTATTAGTTCTATCTTATAAGATTGTGAAGTGATTCAAATTTTGTGAAATGAATATATGCAAAGTTTTATTTGGTGATCTGAGATCGAGCTAAAGATGAGAGATCAAACAAGGAAGGAAACTAACAGTAAATTACTTGTTTAATTAGTGAGCTCATCTTGTAGTTGAAATTGCATGTTTTAGCAGTGGGCTCTCCTTATATACATTATACTACATTTCCTAAAAGGGTTGGAATCTCCCAATAGGAATTCAAAGTTTAACCATGGAGGAAACTCCGTAGTTAAGCGCGCTCAAGCTGGAGTAGTACTGGGATGGGTGACCTCCCAGGAAGTCCTGGTGCTTCACCCCTGTGAGCATCACCTAGATCCAATGAGTGCTAAGTGTTCCATTTATTCTCATGAGAGATGGATTCATGTTGAATCACTACTCATGAAACATGGGTCAATGAGTTTGACTCAAAATCACACAGTTAAATCCTAATATTAATATCACAATTCAAAGTTTGCTAATAGGGACTTGTTCTACTGAATTTTCTCATTGAATCCTAATAGATTCCATCCTTTAACAAGGAACATTTATATCAATATATTATCTAGTGGGTATCATCCCCACTGGGGTTTTCCCTTGGCCAAGGTTTTCCTAGTTAACAAAATATAGTGTCATGAGTTATCTTTGTGTATTGTTACTATTACTATTTAGCATTACTTTATTGCTTTGTTATATGGTTTAAAGTAAGTAATAATATCCAATTGGTAACTAAAGTTTGTGTATTATTGTTCACCCCTCGCCCCATCTCAGTAATCCCTATTTCTAATAGAATGGATTTATAGACATGTAAATCAAATTTAGAATCCATGTGAATGCTCACAAAATTTATAGTACGAGAAAATTGAAGAACATTCCATGTAAAGCTATGGACTTGGCATACAAAGTGGTCAAGAACAATCTAGCATTTGACCTTTTCGAATTACAATTGAATCAACTAAGGAAAAATAAAGAGAGCATCTAGATGTTAAAGATAGCTCTTTGCAAGTTTAGATCACTCCTAACCTATCTATTCTTTAATATTCAAAATGTTTTCCCTTCCAAAGGTGCTGTGGCATGGAGGAAGAATATACCTATTGTATATCAAATTAATGAGTATATAGCTAAAAGGGAAGATAATTTTGAGGGCATCATGGATGTATACTTTGAGACATTCAAGGAAATAATGTTGATAAGATTCAAGATAACCAAACAACTAGTAGATGATTATGAGAAAGATATATGCTTCCTTGTGGATTTTTCACAAGGTGCATATATAGACAATTAGGCCAAGGGTAGCATGGGTAAAACCTCTTGAATATGAGGTGAATATTGATGATACAAAAGACATAATTGAGGGTCTTGTAATTGAGCCAGTGGACCTTAAGGCACCATACTTTGGTACCTATGAAGAGGCTAAGGAAAAGATTTCTTTATAAATCAAGCTTCCTCAAGCCCTAAAGAGAGGAAGAGATAAAGTAGGAAAAGATTTTGAAAGACAACAAGAAATCTAGCTCCCATCTTCTACTGACAAAAGGAATGGGAGATGACATAGAAGAAGAGGAATAGAACTAGATGAAGAAGAGCCTCTCAATAAAAAGGTGAAGGTTACAATAACAAGGCCTATAGGGTCCTCTCCTTTTGTATCCACTAGAAGAACTACAAAATGTAGGAAGAATGTCAAATTGCAGGGTGAAGATAAAGATGACAAAGAAAGAGCAATAAGTTACCTTTCGGAAGACTATTGATACCTTCAAACAAAGACTGAAAAGACTTCAAGAAGGTGGATGTATGTCATAATTTAAGTCTCTAAAGTATGATACTAAGAGCATGGAAAAAAATAAGAAAACTGAAGAAGCCCTAGTGGCTAAAATGGCTAAGTGGAACTACTCAATTTCTAGATGTTATTTTGAAGGAAATAACATTAGAGAACAAATCTTGAGATAGATTATGTTAAATCTATCTGACAAGGAAGTGAAGGAATCATTGAAATAGAATGAACAAAACATGACCCCTAAGTTCAATGTATTCCACGTTCTGTCAAAAGATATTGAATCAGTTATGAAGTCAAACATAATTACATGGAAAAAAAAATGGATTGCATAAACCTATTGAGGATATTGTGCAAATAGATGATGAAGAGGATGAAGATAAATATGATGAGGAGATAGATAATGTAGTAGAAGATGAGGAAGGGGATGAGGAAGAAAAAATAGCAAGTGGAGATTGTCTTGAAATATAGAGCATTCAAGACTCTATTCTTGAGTAGATAGGAGCATAGGTAATGTACTCTATGCCACTCTCTCTGAGCAAAGCCTTAGTGCCATCTAGCTTAGCAAAGAATGATAGCAAGTCAATTGTAGTAAAATTTGTTTCATCGAGAACCCAATTTATTGTTGAAGTAATTCTACTAAGTGGAATGCTCAGTACTGTTTCTGTTGGAGTTGAGGAAAGCCAACTCCGAAGATGCCAAGATCACCTGCATGCAAAACCTATCAAAGAGAAGCCATAGAAGGGAAGAGCATGGAGCACGGGCAAAAACCCTAAACAGAAATGAGAGACACCATGAATGCAAACACAAGAAGAAATGTATTTACAATAAGAAATGATGTTATTGATATTATGTTACAATGAGAGAGAGCCCGAATATAAAGAGCTCATGGAAGCTTGTAGAACAAGCTGGAAGGAGGTAGAAGATAAGATTGACAACTCAGCACACATCCACAAAAAGTGGAATATGCTAAAAAAGGAACAAACTCCCGAGTTGTCAACAACTAACCACTACATGCATTAAATATAAAATATTAAATAAATGCATGACCTAAGTAAGCTTAAGCAATAGAATAAATAATTAATAATTAATTATTTACTCTAACACCCCCCCTTAAGTGCAACTTAGGGAAATGCCTTAAGCTCACAAAACAAAGATGAAATGCATAATGGGTCCCGGCAATGAGGCCATGTTAGGTACCCATGTACAATGCAAGAAGAATGCAACCTCTGTAAGCAAGGAAAGAGAGAAAACCACGTGGGAAAAACCCTCCCCCAAAAAGAGGTAAGAACCCAATGAAGAGCTGAAGAAGTCTCCAACTAGGGAAATTGTCCCCTAAAATAGGAACAAGGAATGATCATGAAGAAGAAGCATCACTAAAGCATGAAAAAGCTGCAAAACTGTCAAACTGCTGATCTGAAGAACCTTCCATGGAAGAAGAAGGCACGAACTGAGCATGTCTATATGGTAGATGATCCATCTCACCGAAATGCATAGGTAGCCAGCCATTGCAATCGCCTTGTATATAGGATCAACCACTGAATACATAGTTTACACTATCGAACCATCGAACCAAGGATGCATTAGAACACAACATAACCCCCCCTTAATGCAGACGGGGTGTGATGACAGGCAACTGAGAAAATGAGCCAAAATCTCCTGCAAACGAACCAAGAACGAGGAGAGAGGGAAAGAGGTATAGACACCGATAAAGACACGGTCTAATTGACTCTGCATGGGCTGATGTCATGGAAGGGACACTCACTTGACAAAGGGAGAATCCCTAAAGCAGCAAACAATAATCCCCCCCATGGTGCTTTATGAAATAGTGCAAGTACAATTGACTCAAAACAACGTTCATGACTCCCGAAATACAAAAGTGAATTTATCTCAGTGCGAGAATAAAAAATGCTTCAAAAGGATAGCTACAATGATCAGAACTAAAAAAGAGCTGAACCAAAAGAAAGTACAGCCGAAAAGAAAGAAAACCATGCCAAGAAAATGATCCTCGGGCCTAAAACACTCAAAATATCAACCATAGAGCAAAAACGCCAAAACTATGATAGAAAGAGCAGAGGCCAAAAAAAAAGAAAAAGGACTACATTTCTGAAAAGATGAGAAAACCAGCTTTCCAAAAATATAAAGTTTTCCAAAAACAGATATGGGATGCAAAAGATATGCATGCCGGAGTCAAAAATAGGACTTCAGACTTCAACAGAAAAATGAGCAATAAAATAGCATCAAAACCTTAAAATACCTACACCAAAATCTCTGTCTTAGAACTAGCTTTCCGACACTTCTTTTGGATCATAAAAATACCTCCGTATGCAAGAGTTATGGCCAAAAAACCAAAGGTAGGTCCAAAAGCAATCGGGAGAGGTGCATGCAAGGGCTGATGCAGCGCTGACGTCAGCAACTCATGCGATTAAATTTGACGGCTTGGAGGCTGTTGTAGCAAAAAAGAGTGCCACGTGGCATAACCACGTGGCAGGGGTGATGTGGCAGGTCCACGTGGCAAGGTGCCACGTGGCGCCCATGCCACGTGTCACCCCCGCAGTGGCTGAAGATTGCTGACGGGCTGCAGAGTTGTCTGAGCGGCACTGGCGGGCGGAGGTGGCCGCAGGGGCGGCAGAATAGGGAGGTGGTGGCCGTAGGGCGGTGGAGACAGAGGAGCCGCTGGCAGAGGGTGGAGGACGGGCGGCGGCTGGGAGGAGGCCGGGCCGCGGCGGAGCGCGGGCGGCGCTGCCTGCTGCGGCCGCTGCAGGCTGCGCGCAGGTGGCGCGGTGGTGGCCCGGCGGTGGCGCAGTCAAAAATATATATATTTTTAAAAAAAATCCATCGCTGCGTCCGTACGACCATATGGTAGACTCCTGGAAGCCTCAAAAATTTGCCAAAATTGCCCTGTCTCCAAAAATGACAAGTTTTATATGAATCCTGACTGCAAATGGCCTTCTGGATCCAATGGTGATGTCTGTTTGGTCCCAAAGTGCTCCAAAAAATCACTGATCCCTTGATTTGAAGAAAAATTACACAAACAAACTAGGGTTTGTGACTTCAAATCACAGCTTCAAAATTTCTTCAACGAAGCTGCAGCAGGAAGGCTCTGATACCATGTTGGAGTTGAGGAAAGCCAACTCCGAAGATGCCAAGATCACCTGCATGCAAAACCTATCAAAGAGAAGCCATAGAAGGGAAGAGCATGGAGCACGGGCAAAAACCCTAAACGGACATGAGAGACACCATGAATGCAAACACAAGAAGAAATGTATTTACAATAAGAAATGATGTTATTGATATTATGTTACAATGAGAGAGATCCCAAATATAAAGAGCTCATGGAAGCTTGTAGAACAAGCTGGAAGGAGGTAGAAGATAAGATTGACAACTCAGCACACATCCACAAAAAGTGGAATATGCTAAAAAAGGAACAAACTCCCGAGTTGTCAACAACTAACCACTACATGCATTAAATATAAAATATTAAATAAATGCATGACCTAAGTAAGCTTAAGCAATAGAATAAATAATTAATAAATAATTATTTACCCTAACAGTTTCTACCACTTCATCTACCAAGAAGAAATCTCCACTCCTCTTAGCAGCAAGCTAGACCGAGTCTCAACAAGGTACTACAATTATTCCTAATATTATTGATGTTTCTCCTGTAATTGATACTATTTTTGATGCTATTGCAAGTTTAATGATAGTTGAGGTTAACCCTCAACCAAGCACTAAAGATTTGAGCAAGGGAAAAGAAATTATTCCTTCTACTATTCAGAAAGGAAAGGGTAAAGATGTAGAAGCCTATAATGATAAAATTGATCTAGAGGAAGAAATTGCTATACAATATTTGGAATCTTTTCAATCTAACTCCTGACCAAATGGAAGCCCTGGGAGAATTATGGAAGAAAAGGGATAGACAATAGAAGCTCAAAGAAATAAAGAAGGAGAAAAATCAAGTGCTTGAATATATTAAAGGCATATATTTTGATGCACTAAGTATTGAGGTTGATGAAAAGAAATCTATTTTGGATCAACTTGTTGACATTGTTCACAAATTTCATGATGAATTGAGTAGACGTGAAAAAATTTTGTAGAGTGCATAAAGGAAATTTGAGAACAAATTTTTGGAGAAAGTGGCATAGAAAATTACCATTCATGAAGTGGAATTTTCCATCATTCTTGTTTCTTTAAAAAAATTAGTAAATAATCTTGTTCTTTTATTTGTGAAGTTAAGTGACACATCCAACCTTACCAAGGAAATAAATGATAATTTGTTACAAATAGATATTGATTAGAAGGCAAGTGTATAGCAGTTGTCACTTGATCGTAGCACCAATTTTGCACATTTTGTGAAGACTATATATTTGACAGATTTGTAGTAAGGGGTACTGAGGGAAGAAACTAGGATAAGGGATACACTTGTAGACATATAGAGTATGATAACTTCCAACATGGATGCAATGCAAAAACATATTTCTCATGCTCAAACATTGATCTATGACAACAACTTCTTTATTATTGATCACATGATGGAACTATTAGCTTCATTTTAGATAGCTTTACATGCTTCAAAAGTTTTGCAAGAAAATTGGGACAAAACCATTTCCATTATTTTGAAGGTACGTAGTGATTTTATTTCGCATTTTGGTATTACCTTTTAAATATGCATTTTTTGACATTTGTGTCAAAACGGGGGAAATATGTTATATCATACAAAAGAAAGATACAAGGGGGAAACATATATCATAAGGAAACATATCTATAAGAAGGAAGAAGAAATATGTATAGAAAAGATACAAAAACAATTTGGAAAAATAAAAAACCAAGTTAGTTTCTACTGACTTGTTAGCACAATAGTAAAAAATGAGTTGGCAACCCAAGTATATTAATAAGGGGAGTTTTGACATATAATTTTGAATATTCATTATTTTGGTATGATAAGGGTTTTTGTCTCTAATACCAAAGGGGGATATAGTTGACCTTATGGTCAAATCATTTGTCAAGTTAGGGACTAAACACTCAATCATTTT
Source organism: Cupressus sempervirens (assembly GCA_028749045.1). Taxonomy (NCBI): domain Eukaryota; kingdom Viridiplantae; phylum Streptophyta; class Pinopsida; order Cupressales; family Cupressaceae; genus Cupressus; species Cupressus sempervirens. The sequence goes on along the minus strand of CM053787.1, from coordinate 910,181,653 downwards.
GGTTACATTGCTACTGATATTTATAGTTACTATTAAGCTTCAAAAATAATTAGTAGTGTATACCTATCTATATATTTGTTAACCAATATTATTAGTGTTTATCAAGATAGCAATGTTAATAAAGGAGAAAGATAGTGTTGACCAAGTTGTAGTGTCAACCAAGCCCCTTAGTGTCTACTAAGTTCTTCAATGTTCGCTAAGCCCTTTAGTGTCTACCGAGTTCTTCAATGTTCAATGATGTCACCCATTGCTAACTAAGTTGATACAACTCCCAAGTGATCAATGTGGATTGTGCATGAGTCTCAACAAAGTGCTAGAGATTTTTGAGTTGACAGTGTTGCCAAGTGTCAAAACATCACCTAAGTTATCTTCATAACCTGAGTTACATTAGCGAACTGACTTAGTGAACTATAATAAAATTGGTATTGTAGCCAAATCCAGAAGGTAATGATTTGGATTGGTATATATGTAATACATATTTTCATACCCAAATGAGAATGTGTAATATGAAAAAAGTAGTATGAGTGCGAGTTAAGAAGGATACAAGAAGTATAAAGAAAAGTAGAGTCTTATCCATGATAGTAGGCTGATCATTATACATCAAAGGAATCTCATTCAAAATATAGAGTTATAGATCAAAGATCTACTATTGGTTCATCCTATTAGGTACATCAATCAAATCCTCTATCAAGGTAGACTTAATAGTCTTGTGCTAAAGCTCCTAACAAAGTGCATACTTAATTGTATTGTGTAAATCCTTTCACAACATGGACCTAATAGTCCTTATTGCTCCTAACAAGGTAGATCACCATAAGTGATCAATTGTAAGCTTTAATAGGGTAAATTTATAGTACAATACTAAAGCTTGTGGGTATCATCCTCACCCCACTTTTACTTTCTTTTTGGAAGGTCTTTGGGTTACTAAATATTGTGTCAAGTGTTATGAATGTTTTATTTCTTTCAATATTTCATGCATGCAATCGGACCAAATTATATTGTGAAGATTTAATTGGTGAATTAAAGTACAAGTTATATTGGTACATTCCCAATAGACAAGAACTAGATACTACATTCCCCTCAGCCCTCCTCAATCACCTAATTTATACTACATTCCCAATAGATAAGAACTAGATACATAGATATCCAATGATATAGAAACAAAGTAATAGAGTTCTTTGGTGCTTGAAGAGGTTTTCATAGTTTTTCTTTTCGTTTATGTATTTTTTTTTTATTTTGGGACAATTTCTTTTTCAAAGCATTAGAGGGTATATAGGCACCCAATTTATTATGAGCCTTGACTTTGTTAAATACACTTCTAACATTTAAGGAATTTTTTCATGTAGGTGGGTGAGATGTGTGTTGGTGTTTGAAAATGCTGGAGGGTTTTCAATTATCCCACTGAGAAAGTGACACATCTACGGGTAGCTAACTCCCATTTTCAACATGCCATTTCTGACAACAGGCCAACTATAAGGCATTACCCTTCTTCTACTTTAGGCTTTGCTAAACCTAGGTGGGTAGACCTTAGATTCCAATGATATCATACCAGTGCAAAAAAAAATCCTTGAATCTATTAAGCAGATACAAGCCCTTATTTCTCCTAGTAACTCATGAAATGACACAGATCTATAGTAGCTAAATGAGAATCTAGAATATTCACAAGTTGAGTGAGGGAATTCTATTTAGGTCCTTCAACATAAAATGGAAAGAACATTTAATTGATAATGTTGATTTCAAGAAACCCTCAGATATGCAGCACCAAAAACTAAGTGACCCTGTAGCTGATTAGTACCTAGTCCATTGGGCAAATTCATGGATCACAAACATACATATGAATATATGAGACATATGTGTATCTTCAAATATAGATCTATCTATTTAACTTGTAAATAGACATCTATGTTCAGTTTAAATCTCATTCTTACCTGATATCCTCCTCAATAAATCTGCAACCCTATTGATTTCTATGAAGCATTTATACAATTCCTTGAATTATCAACAACAATGAAACAACATACAGTCTTAAGGGACTGCAACTATGACCTAAGCTCTTTGTTTAGAGACCGTAAAAAATTTAAACTCATTGAGAATGGAGACAAGATTCAACTGAAACTTAATCATCTATAGCTCTTTGCATTATTTCCTTGAAATTATACAGTCATATGCATGAAATGAAAGACATGAAACAACCTAACAGATCTGACCTATCTATATTTATCTTCCTATTGTTGTTCATACAAGAAGAATTTGCTGAAGAATGTGGTCATAGTCATGGGAATGCATCAAGAAATGGATCCAAAACCTTGGTATCATAGTAATGTACCAATTTTCTCCAAAGAACTGGAACCAACTGGTTTCTCAGTAACAAAAAACTAGAACCACCACAATGAGAAAGAATGAGAGATATATAGGAAGAAGTGAATTCTCAGATTAAATCTACAATTGATAGGTATACCCTTAGAATTCCTTCCCAAGAAGATCAAAAGCCTCTCTATACCTTCTCTCTTCAACTGAATATCAAAATCTCATCATTATGGCTCTACAAGGCAAAAATATTTGAGATATTTGATTCACCATCGTAACTGATTTCTGATGTTAAAGATGAGTTCATGGTAAAAGTGAAAAACTAGTTATAAAGTGACTTCAAGAAGCCAATACAACCATTTTTAATTTTTTTTCTCCACATTCAAGCTTCAAAAGATTTGCTAATCTGCCCTCTAACAAACTCTAGTGTTCAATCATCAAAATTGTTTGTTCTATTGCCAATGCCCTGAAATTTACAAATTGACCTACAATGCAAATTGATGAATACATGTGCATAATCTGACTCCAAAAATGAAAAATTAAACTCTTCCCTATTTCGATGGTATATTGGAGCATCTATTTTGGATACTGGAAACCCCCAGAATCATATTGTGAAAGTTACTCCTCTGCTATTTAACCTTGGTCTGCAGTTTTGAATTTCAAAAATTTGAAAATTCCCTTAAAGTTTGACTTTAGAAAATACCCACTTATGCATTAAAAAATGTATGGGAGCCCTTAAAACAAATAATATATTAAAAATTGATATTTCATTTAGAATCTTCTTGCTCAATGGGCCCACTGAGCACCACCCAGGTTGCCACGTGGCATCTCCTAATTGGCTGCCTGGTTGCTCTGTCATCACCTAGTCACTATCCATATTGCCCCCACCACATGTCATTCACCTTCGGACCCGTCACTACTGCCATGTGGTAGCTCCCTATTGGCTCACAAACTACCTACTCATCGCTGATGAAGTTTCCACATCAGCAAGGGTGCTATGTCACTATGGTTAACTTCTGAGCAACTTCCATTGGCAACATAGCGCCTACCACAAGATCTTCCACATGTCACAATCTCCTCATTCTGTCTGAAATCTCACCACATCATCACCTACTCTAGAGTGCCACATCACTGCTTTGTCACTATTTTGGTTACCACTTGTCCTTTTCTAATTGGTTGAGGACCTCAAGCGAGACCCACCCGTCTTCCCACATACTTCACCGAATTTCAAGATTTTTCGATAGGGCATTATGTTGCCATCAGAAAACCTTGCCATTTTTTGATGGTGCCATAACACCTTCCCAAATTTTCAACTTTCAAGCGACTTCAACCTTGCTGATGTCATTACCGATACGTGCATGTTCTTTCAAAATTTACACCTTTACTCCTAGCTAATTGCATGAGTGGACCCTTCAAGCAGCCATTTGCTCCTTTAAAAGGCATGTCCTTGGTGGCATTATGTTATGTGCTTGTAATTATATTTAAAATACTTTGAGAAATGCTACATTCCCAATGTGGGATATTGGCCTTTTAATTATTTTATCTCTGTTTTTCATAAAGAGCTATCTCCTTTTTTGACTTGAGGTAGCTTGTTTGACTGTTGTGAACTTCCCCTATTCTGTGTGGAGATCTCCCCAATTCTCCTGCACTTGGTTATGTTTTAAAACTAAAGAATTGCACTAATTTTATTACTCACACTTTCTTAAACACAAACCTTTAAAATAGATCTGAAAGTAACAATAATCATAGCAACAAGATTAGCCGATTATAATGTATCTAGACTGGTCCTTACAACAAAATGTAGTCGCCAAGAACTAAAAATAATAGGTAGGTGAAGAAAAGAAACTTCAATGCTCTCTAGAGAAAATATTTAAGAAATGTACTTGAACAACCATACATTTCAAGAAATCTTCTTCACTGCCATTATTATTGCTAACCTTTGCGCTGCTTTTCAAGCTAAATCATTGCCTCCTCTGTTACTGATGCCTTTGACTAATTTCATCTTCTCTGCGAGACATTTTTTGTGAGTTCCTTTGAAACAAATGTTGATACTCACTTGGCATTGATTCCTTTTTAAAAAGTGTGAGTTTAATTTGTTTGACTATGTGGGCTTTGTTTGCTTGCAATGGCTTCATTCAGTGTGTTTTACCTTTCAAAATGGGCATTCCCTGCCTGTGCACCCTATGGATTCCAGCTGTGAGGCTTTGTGTGAGCTCCATGTCTATTGCTACAGCTTCATTGTCTTCCTTTTATGTGAGACTGCCTTCTCTTCCAGTGTGGCATGGTGGTCTTCTTCCATTTTAGCATGATCCTATTTTCAAACAAGGCGTGAACTCTTTCTTCATGCATTGGGAACTCCCCTATTTGCATGGATAGCTTGCTAATTTTCTAGCTCTATTCGCGTAGGTGTGGGTTGTTGGCACCTTGTTTTTGAAATGCTACCTCTTCATGCATACTTTGCCTCCTTTCTACTGGTTGCAGCTACTTGCTAGTTCTCTATTTTCTTTTAGCCATGGCATTCAAGGAACTGAATGGTATGAGTATTTGGCTCTCAATCATGGTTTCTTATTACACAAGTGATTTCAAAGAGAATTTTCCCTTCCTACCATTCATGCAACAAATAAACCAAGCAATGATCCTATCATGAAGCTAGGACAACAATCTTAAATTTGGCATCTATCTCTGGCACTCTCGCAATTGATTTCTGGGCACTGAACATCTTTGCTAGGATCCCAAAATCCTCATCCATAGCTACCTATGCCCATTAAATAGATCTTCTAAGAAAATTGTTTGTCCTTCTGAATTGAATTGCTTCGTTTGGACATTAACCATAAAAAACATGGTCACATTGATGTTGCTCAGGTTTAACATCCTTTCACGAGCTTGAAACTCCCTTTGCTCGATCCTTGATGGTTGTCACAAGACTCAACAATTATAACAAAAAATACGGAGCACATTGGATTCTTCAAGTCTTCTTCCATCCTAGATAGATATGCACCTCTAGATGGAAATTTAATTGTGCAAATTCTATCTCCAATAAAAGATGCTAGATCCAAATATTAGAACTTATCCTTTTTCCAATAAAAGATTAGTACCTTAACAATCTGACAGGACTAGTCGGACCCCAAAGCAGGTTCGGCTTAAAAAAATTCTATTTCTAGACAACTTATACTTCAAATTAATCATTTTGGTATCTTGAACTGATTTAAAACAAAATCCATCACTGAAACAACATTTAAAACTCTCTTTACCACTTATTTGCAAATTGTGAATTTGGTGTCAAGAGGTCCTTTGACTGGCCTTAAAAACTGACCAAATCACCTAACCAGGCTCTGAAAACTAGCACATTGGATCTTTGTTTCGCATTCTTGTATCCCACCAAATCTTGTCTCATGAAAAATCCCCAGTCAAAAGATATTCATTGTCAAAGATTCCCTCTCAAATTTATCTACAAGAAAACATGTTAAAAAACAACAAATTGGCTCTAGAATCAGCTTGGAAATCTAGGCAAATGAGCACATGGGGAAATGAAAACTGGGACACACATTCTCTGTCATAAGGACATTATGGATCTACAATTTAGGCTCATGAAGAATAACTAGGCACAAATGGTGGACATTCAAATTAGGCTACTTGGATTTTGCAGATTAGAAACACTAACAGAAAGTGATTTTTTGCAAATGGAATTGACCTCAAAAAATGTGTAGACAAATTTGTAAATATTTTTTTGAGGAAAACATAGTGGTACAATCCATTTGATCTAGGAAATCATGAATCTCAAGTTATAACATCACGAACAGGGATACCAAACAATCTGCAAATGCTGAGACCAGTAAAAAGATATAAATTGTGTTTGGAATCATGTTTGAAAACTGATCAAATGGATTCATCAAGAGCTAAAACTTGAAAAATAACAAGTCTCTGACCTTTAAAATGCAATGCAAAATAAAATTCAGCATTTTTATCAACTGGTCAAAAGTTACATGTCAAATAGGGCCTCCCAAAATTCAAAAACAATGTGCATCAGCATGACAAATTTAAATGACCAACTTTGAGAAATTCAAAACCTAGTCAAACGGACTCAAAAAGACTCAAAATCTGAAACATAGGTTCTTGGATATGGAAAATAGACACTCCCAAAGTGGCAAGTCATGAAACATTTCTAGGTGTGAGATATTCAATGGAAAACACAGCCTCCTATCACTATACTACACTTAGGTGGAAATGCAAAAATGACACCAGCTCAAAATAGGACTTCACGAAATTTCTTGAAATTTCAATTTAACTTTATGGAATAGGTGGATAGGCTAAATGGAAGGTGCTAGAATCATAAAAAATCTCATGGGGTTCAAAGGTACAGTCGGGTACAAAATCATTTTAAAAGCATTTATAGGGCTCAATTTCTTCAATGGTGCTCAAAATTTGGGCTACAAGTTTGAGCGCCAACAATGTGTATGTACAATAGGACATAATTGTTTAACCATTTTTCTTGATAAGTTTATGATGCATATGCTTTACTATGTAGTACTTCCAATAGATTTTATGATTTAGTAGGATTTTATCAAATAGAGTGTAGAATGTGTGAAAATGGGCTTTCTGTAAGGAAACTTCCAATAAATAATATAACCATTTCCACATAACCCATAATAGATTTGAAATAAATATGGAATTTAAATTCACATGCAAGAGAATAAACAACATACCAATAAAAATGTGCCACAAGATATACCCTGGGAACCCTCATTGAGGGAAAAACCTAGCCTCCAAAATAATCTATCACCATGTATTATTCAACAAAAGTATTGTTGCAATACAACCATGGAATCTTTCAATACCATAGCCACCCCCAAGCAATCCATGTGAACAAGCATGAATCCACACATTCCATGCCATGCTTCCAACCTTCACAAATTCTCCCTTGGCTAACCTATCAAGCCTTGTCCCACTTGACTCTTGCTTTTCTTCCTTCTATCTTCTCCTGCCAACAACTACCCTTGGGGTTGCTTATATAGTAGCAAGTCCCACAAAACCACCAAGTGGTATTACATAAACCACATGCTAAAACTATGTGCTACCTAACCCATTGACCCCACATTTAATATTAGAAATTTAATTTACTTTTTCAATATTAAATAATTACATGAAATATTATCACAATGTTACAATATTACTCATCAAGTATATCCCATGGGAATCTTTACATGTTGCACATCCATTTAGGTGGTCATAGATACAACATTACATAATAAAATAAAATAAAATAATATAACAATATTATGCAATGTGTGCAACACCCATTATCTCAACAATATCCCAATTGTATACATTGCATAGGGTCAATTCATAGCCACATAAATGAACAAGGGAACAATCTCTCCAAGCACATCCACCATCATGGATCAAAGTAGACCATGTGCTCCATCCTAATACCCACAAAAAAATCAATGTATCCAGCATCTCAAACATGAATGATCTCACCTCCATGCACTATCATTGAACATACATAGAAGCCATCCAAAGAGAAAGCCACCCAACCTATCACATTAGAAGATCATAAAATACTGTACCAACTAAAATGTAAAGCACAAAAACCTAATCCAAAATTAATCACATGTATCTGTAGTTGTCAAAATATTCATAATTGAAATAGCACCCATGACAAGTGCCAAACCCATCCAACCATCCATACCTTCAAAGGTATACCAAGTGAATGTCACATCATCAACATATCCAATTTGTAACCTATAATTGCAAGACTCAAGAGCATTACCTTCCACATATATACCAAGAAGCTCCCATTTCAAAAGATAATGTCAAATCTATAATCAATCCACTCACAACATTTCAAAGAAGTGAATCCATGTAGTCTCAAGGACATCCAAAACACATAAATCAATAACCTGCAAGAACAACTCTCATAACAAGTCTACAACACTCTCCTAAGTTCTCCATAACCACTAAAGGAAAGAGATATAGAAACAACCATGTCATCTCTCACATGACATACATGAGCACACACCAATGATCACAATCTCAAATCCAATGTAAGAAAAACCAAACATCTAGGAAGATAACCAAGACCTAAGAGAAACCATGGAAATCATAACCTATATCATGTCCTTATACACACACCTCTAGATGTAAATTGTGCAAGTGTGATCTCCTCCATTAAATGCCAACAAGAAGCCTCAACAAAAAACAAAACCATACCATATAACTAATCATGGATGTAAGGCCCTCACAAGAAGGTCAAACTCATAAACCATTCCTAATCCAAGGAATATGCCCAATATAAAACCATCTCCCAAACTTAACTAGCATAAAAACATATGCAAATAGAAATAACCAATTGTAAACCATCTCTCAAATGAACCCTGATGAGAGCATTTTATGTCCCAAATTATACCATATTTTAACCTTTGTATAAGCCTTCACACGCATTTCAATCCCCATCTTCTATTCCATTTTCTCCTTCTATGTTGCATATGATTGAATATTTATGAGTAATATTTAATATAGTTATTAGATAGAATATGTGAATAAATAAATGAAACTGTATTTATCTCACAAGTTATGGTTCTTCGTGTTGCCCGCTAGACATCTTCTTGTAGCTATTTCAGAAATACAAAGTTTCATCCACTTTGAAAATATTGCTTGCTATATCTTATTGGCATTCATTATTTAAAGCATTATTCCTTCCAAGATTATTGACCAAGGAGTATGTTGAGAAAGAACTTAGCTGGAAAATTAGCAACTAAAAATAAGGATAGGCAGTTTTGCATTTCCTTTTGTGAATAGATATGGGCGAATCTCAAAAATTTGAGACATGGGTATTGTCCAGAATGTGCCCAATTACAATCCCGCGCGGCAGAATCTTCAAAAAGTGTATGATGGAAAAGTTAGAGGTCATTTTTAAAATGAAAATTTTTATGACGAGTTTTTCTTTTGCTATTGTTACCAGCTCAGCTAAATTCTCACGTGGACCAAATTCCATTATGCAATAACCATTTTCAACTATTAATAAGCAATCACAGATAATATAGTTTTGTTGGAATGATCAAAATAATAGTCTATCCTTGGCATGAAACTGCACTTTGTTACATTGTTGCATATCTGTTATTATAGGATGGAGGACTTTGTATGTGGCAACAAGCTTGGCTCATAATTGCCCATTATCATTTCTGCGTAAGGAGTTGAACCTACCATGGCTCAAAACCTGTGGACGAAGACAATGTTGTTCTGAACCGATACAACAGAATTATCTATTCTTTGCAAGTTGTATACTTTTGTTATCTATTTGCTATGTAATAGCCATTCTTTAGATGGCATGTATATGTGAGATATTATTATAAGTCTGTTAAGGCTGCATGTATATAAGAAGCTTAGTGTAGAACAAAAGGTATCATTATTCTCCATTTCTCATCTAAGAAATAAAAGATTCATTTTGCTGATCAAAAAAAGAAAAAAAAAAGAAAAGACAAAATGCAATAATTGGTGTTCCTAGTTTTTTTTGCTAATCATTCTTTTCAGGAACACTTATTGGTTTCAGTGGTTCTTTCCTTTTTGGCACCTCCTATCAATCATTCCTACAGCTCTACTCCTCTTTAGTGTGGTCCTCAAATCTTTGATCACCCATAATCTGAGTTGCATGTTCAATTGAGGTGTTTTAGTGGAATGTGCTACTTCCTATATGATCTATACTAGTTCAGTTGATGCTGGCAGCCCCTCCAATTGCAGTCACTCTCCTAGTTTTTATGGTTCCTTCTACTGGTCTTCTCTTCAATGCTTTCACTCAGATGGTGGTCTTTTGTGGTGTTGCAGTGCAGTTTTGGGAGCCTCTCTTTGTTCCTTATTGATGATTCATCACTCTTGGTGGCACAAGTTGCTGAGTTGCTCTATGTTTCAACATTGGTCTCTCTACACATGCATGTTGGTAAAACAATCAATTTTGTTTTTCCTTATTTTATCTCTTAACTTTATTTGTATTACTTAATTATGTTGATCATTATGCAACACCCCTTCCTATCCTCCCTTTGTCTCCCATGGATAGTCAACCTTTAAGTTGGGAGGAAGATTGTCACCATATTATCTTCCATCTTTCATCCTTACTAAACCCATCATACTATCCATTATATCCATCATACAAAAGCCTTTTTTTAATCTCTCATCTCTCATATTTTTACCCATTTAAATTCCTCCTATGCAAATTGAGATAAATTCTCCTATATGAAACCTTTTGAACCATGATACTATAAAAAATGAAAAGAGATAAAAAAAATAAAAGAGAAAAGAAAAATGATTTATGAAAGTTAAAGGAGATATCCCTATTGAAAAAAAGAAGAAGAAGAAGAAGAAAGCTTGTTATGTAAAGCAAAAGAAAGGGATTTGTGCTTATGAGTTATCATGGTTCAGGGTGGAGATGAAGCCAAAAATATAAATTCAAAGTTCTTTTAGTTAAAAATGAAGACCTCGTGATCATAATGATTGCACGAGGATGTGCAATAAGCTAAGTTGGGGGGAATCATGAGAGCATTTTATGTCCCAAATTATACCATATTTTAACCTTTGTATAAGCCTTCACAAGCATTTCAATTCCCATCTTCTATTCCATTTTCTCCTTCTATGTTGCATATGATTGAATATTTATGAGTAATATTTAATATAGTTATTAGATAGAATATGTGAACAAATAAATGAAATTGTATTTATCTAACAAGTTATGGTTCTTCCTATCACCCACTAGACATCTTCCTGTAGCTATTTTAGAAATACAAAGCTCCATCCACTTTGAAAATATTGCTTGCTATATCTTATTGGCATTCATTATTTAAAGCATTATTCCTTCCAAGATTATTGACCAAGGAGTATGTTGAGAAAGAACTTAGCTGGAAAATTAGCAACTAAAAATAAGGATAGGCAGTTTTGCATTTCCTTTTGTGAATAGATATGGGCGAATCTCAAAAATTTGAGACATGGGTATTGTCTAGAATGTGCCCAATTACAATCCCACATGGAAGAATCTTCAAAAAGTGCATGACGGAAAAGTTAGAGGTCATTTTTAAAATGCAAATTTTCTATTACGAGTTTTTCTTTTGCTATTGTTACCAGCTCAGCTAAATTCTCACGTGGACCAAATTCCATTATGCAATAACCATTTTCAACTGTTAATCAACAATCACAGATAATACAGTTTTGTTGGAATGATCAAAATGATAGCCTATCCTTGGCATGAAACTGCACTTTGTTACATTGTTGCATATCTATTATTATAGGATGGAGGACTTTGTACATGGCAGCAAGCTTGGCTCATAATTGCCCATTATCATTGTTGTGTAAGGAGTTGAACCTACCATGGCTCAAACCTGTGGATGAAGACAATGTTGTTCTGAACCAATACAATAGAATTATCTATTCTTTGCAAGTTTTAGACTTCTATTAGATCAATTTTCTATGTAATAGCCATTCTTTAGATGGCATGTATACATGAGATATTATTATAAGTTTGTTAAGGTTGCATGTATATAAACAGCTTAGTGTAGAACAAAAGGTATCATTATTCTCCATTTCTCATCTAAGAAATAAAATATTCATTTTGCTGATCAAACCCACATAAACAAGCATCTTTCTCTTCACTCACCTTGCAAACCAGAGGAAGGGCCCCCTCTCAGGAAACTTGGTGAGATTACTATAGTTTGCTTTGTAAGTGTTTTAGTATTATTGATTTTGTGTGTTCCTTTCAGATTTAATTGTGTGCATTTATAAGGAGTTTTCTATATGTATGTTTGCTAATTGAATCCATACAGAACTTGTTAATTAATCATGAATTTAGTTGTTTGATAGAATCATTGGTTGTGACAATCTTATAAATGAATTGTTTGATATACATCATTATTCTGCTAATACATAAATCTATTACATAATACTATCCATTGTATTCTTCTTACCACCTCCATTAAGCCTTGCTACTCATAATATCATTTGTTGTATTCATCCTACTATATCCTTTCAGTCATTGAGCTATAATATTCACAATACGCACAACTTCTCGTCGCCATCTATAATATTCCCTGTCACCACTTATCATACCTCCTACCACACCCTATAATTTGAACTAGCCTATTGAAAACAAATTCCTGTCACTATGAAACTCCCTGTCGTGATCTAAGTAGATTACAATTCTTAATTAAACCAACTTCTAATCAAACATCAACTTTTGTAATAAGAATTCATTTAGATTAATTATCTAGAAGAGTGTGATTAATTATTTAGAGGTTTGTTAATAGAATTCATAGCATTGATAAATGTATTGTGTTTAATTGATTAAATGTGTGAACTTTAGAATTGTGAGTTTGATTTCTGAAGTGATTTCTAGAGTTTGTCACTTTATGTTCTTATTATGTTAGTAGGTTTCAATTAACTTCCTGTTGCAAGAAGTGACAGTTCCTATCGTTGAGATTTCTTTAGTTTTCCATAGATTCAATTTCATGTGTTGTAGTTGCATTCATAAACACTCAGGTCAAAACTATCATCCCTTGAAGGCATATTGCTCAATCACCTTTCACAAGCTTACGCTCTTGAATTGACACGTATAGACAAGCTAAAATTTATTATAAACCATCAATTATTTATTATTATTTGTCCCAATGTTGGCCTATCAAAAACTTTAGAATTAACTCATGTATCATAGCTCAAGATTCATATCCATGAAAGACAAACATAAATATAATGCACCTGAGAGAAACAATGCATTATATGTCTCAAATAGTAAACTGCTGAGTAGACCAAGAGTGGGGAATGATCATGCTCATCAAGATATCCAAGTCTCTAACCAAGACTCATCTAAGAACAATCTTCTCTCAAGTCCATATCAGGTGAATGCCCCTCAGACTCTCCTATTGAAGCCAAACAACTATCTCAACAAATAGTTCTCTAATCCAAGAGAAATCAACATCACCACCATCTCTAAATATCCATGAGCACCAATAACTAATCAATCCATGCCAACTCCAAATGAAACATAGCAAGATCATGAAGTATCCATCTTATGATCAATGTACTCAATACCAAGAAACTAAACGAAGATCATTGTCAAAGTTCCAACAATCACCTTAGGAACATAGACATGATAACATGATCTAAAGCATCTCAATCAAAGAGATAACATGCTCTAGATGAACATATTATAACATGTCATTTAACTCTAAATGTGTATCAAGACTATATCATGACATAATAATAAACCATCCTAACATCAAAAATAACATGTCAAAAGAAAGTATAAACCACACCTGTACCAAGAACCCTATAAGTCATCAAGATGCAACCATCTTCACACACCATGAAAAAAACCATCTCCCCATACCATGAAGAACCATCTCCACACACCATGAAGATAAAATGTGCACCATGCAAATGTCAAAGATGCTTTTATAGCAATAGGATCTAAGATGAACCTCCAACATATGCAAACACTCAATAAATATATCAATGCCAAAAACTCCCACCCAGCCATGGTACCAAGTCACCTATGACATCACAAAATCCACCTCTTACATGAAGATCCTTCAGGTCTACACTCACAACCAAAGTCTTAGTACCAAGTAAAACCAAGAATATACAAACCAAACTAAGAACTAATCCTACACTGTCACCTCATCATTGTCACAAGCTCCTACTAAACTATGTATCTAAGCTATCCTTGACATAATGATTTAAAAACTATCCTCTAACTATGAGAATCAACCAAGGCATCAAACTATCAAAGAACTCAAAGTGCACATCATGAGCTCCTCAAGAAAAATCAAATAACCATGATCCTCAACCAAGAAGATATACCATCATAACCAAATTAGGAAACAAAACCAATGAACATCAAGGATGTACCTATACATCCAATCATGTCATGCTAAAAAAATCCATGGCACCATGATCACATCCATGAACCAAACATCTAACTCTTAATATGTCCAACCTATTAGCATAAAATAGTCAACCACAATCTTCCACCATGACCATACTTGGTAACAACATCTCATCCCTTCTACATGAAGAAAAATCAACAAAACATGTGACTAAGGGCATAAACAACCTAAATCCAAGCCACCAATCTAAATATGCACTAATAATGAAAGATCAATGAGAAAAGACAACCCATAACTAAGCTATAAATGCAACCTATAAGTATAGACTACTTACAACACTACACAACTTGTAGACCCAATAAGTCGTCATATATATCCAAACCAAACATTGATAACCATATCATCATAAGACCAATCTAAAATATGAACTAAGTATACAATGACATCAAATTTTAAATCTCTAAAATATACATTTTCATAAACTCACAATGTTACCATAGTCAATATATAGCATAAAATATTCAAATTAATATATCACAAAATAAACCATACCAAACCTTCACCAAATCTAAACCAATGTGTATAGCTCTCCAAGAGCTTTCCATTGACTACTTGAAGTAAAAAATTTGACTCTATATGCGCAATTTATGCCCTAATTTGTGCTCAAAATAAACAACATCCAAATCTTGGGCTCTTAAAACCTAACAAAATATCTAAAGCATAGAACCAAACCTATATCATGTTGTAGAACTCTAAATGATGCAGGAGTATCTAGAGGTATAAGGGAAATCCTATGTCACCCAAAAAAATGTACTTAGACTTACTTTCTATTTCATGTGTTTGCATTTCTAGATACCCATTTGGGTCAAATAAAGGTTCCAACTCTCATAGTTCCACTATCAGTGTTCTAGGGTAGAGTATTTGAACACCTTGGGATACGTATAAATGCCAAAAAAATAGGAGTATGTAATTGACCCATAATTTTGGTAAATTAGAGGGTGTAAATTGGTCGGATGAATGTAATTGTAATTTAGAGCATTCTAGAACAAGAATTAGGTCAAAAGGCCCCACGATTTGAAAGTTATCGCAGTTTTTTGATTTTTGGAGACCTCCTAAGAATGCTTCAAAGTTAGGTTAGGGAAATTAAATGACCTCAAATAGTGCCAAAAAATGGGGGATGAGTGAAGCTGGTCCATAGGGCTATAGAGCACTTTGAGAGCTTTTCAAAAATGTAAATGGTTCGTCAATCAGAGCTATGGTTCAAAAGTTATGCCTCCCGAAAGTTCGGTTACCATTTTTGGATTCTTCTAATTTTGTGCTAACTTCTAATGCAACTTTTGGAGCCTTCTATTTGGTTGGTGGATGGAAACTAGCACTTTCTAGAATGTATTCCTAATCCTTAACCCTTCGGGGTCTATTTAAGAACATTTTTGGCATTGTAAAAGGCTGTTCGGAGTGGAGTTTGAGAGAAGGTATTGGGAGAAGAATTTATCTCCAGATTTATGCTATTGTAAGCCCATAGGGAATGTTTTGGAGTTTGTTTCTCTACACTAAGTGTACTAGCGTATTTTCATAGTAAATAAAATTTTCCCTTTCCTGTTGTGTCCATTCTGTGCTTGGGTTGTGTCCCCATCACTAAATTAGCTTTCAAACACATGTAAGAAGTCTAAAATTTGATATCTTGAGAGAAAGTTATGGTCATTTAACTAAGACAATCCTTTTACCTTTTTCACTACAATTTTTTTTTGTGACAACAATTTCGACGGGATTAAATTTGATGACCATCATGGGCTGAAACTAAAAAACCCTTTCATTTCCTTTGAACATGGCCAAACTAGGACATATTATATATCAAAATTTATGGAAACATCAAGCCGGATCCAATGATGACATTCATTTTTACCTAGGAGGTCATTTTTGCAAGCTCCTCCTAAAATCCTCATTTAAATGAAACATCCAAAAAAAACTCTTTTGTCCACTAATTTTACGTGCCCAAAATCTACTAACATCCCATTATAACGACAAATCCAAAACTCTTAGGTTTTTAATAAACACCTCATATATCTTGCCCTTTCTTTTATCCTCTCATTCATTCTCATGGATTCAATCTAGGGCTACGATAATAAAACCATAGCTCTAATACCACTTGTAAGAAAACTTGCAATAAAGAATATAATCATTTCCAAATAACCCATAATAGATCTGAAATAAATATGCAATTAAAATCCACATGCAAGAGAATAGATAACATACCCACAAAAATATGACACAAGATATACCCTGTAAAACCCTCATTAAGGGAAAAACCCAGACTCCAAAAGCATCCATCACCATGTATTATTCAACAAAAATACCATTGCAATACAACCATGGAAGCCTTCAATGCTATAGCCACCACCAAGAAATCAATGTGAAAAAGCATGAATCTATTGATCTCAAATTGGTTTTGACTAATGAGTGTCTATACACTTAAGTCATTTACTTAGTTCATATAGAGCACAACATGTATATGTTAGAGCATGCCGAGTCCATAGTGAATGTTGAGTCACTCATGTGCCGAGTGACTCAATTGTCGAGTAGATAATATATGCCAAGTTATACACAAGTCAAGAAAGCAATGCATGACAAGTAATACTGATGCTAAGTCATAGCATAGAAGATATTATATGTCAAGTATTAGAGACTTTAGATTCCAAGTAAGAAAATTTTGACATAGTTGTTTGTAATGACACAAACTACTATGTAAACCATTTTTGAGCTAACTTAAAGATTGAATTACAATATTTTGAAGATAACAATGAATCTTAAGTTGGAATCCCTATGAATTTCATGCTACCAATTAGGTAAAGGGAAGGTTTAAGCAAAAAAATGGATGAATGACAACTGTTGATTCATATCTAACCCTAAGTCACCTAAGTCTTCTTAAAGAGGACAAACTCTAAACTTCATATGTGTGTTGAAGGATCAAAGAGAGAAGTTTGCATGTGCAAATAGAGCATTCATGGTTGCTAAGGAATTGAGAAGTGAGATTTCATTGCAAAATTAGTTAAAGGAGAACATGGGAAGGAAATAACATACAATATAGAGACATTTGATCAAGAAGGATCAAGAATACATCAATTTAGAGGTGACCTATCATCAAGAAACCAAGTGTTAACCACAAGATCAATGCTAATTCATTCTAATAGTTAACTCAGTTAAATTTCTTAACAAAGTAGTACTAATAGGTTGTATTGAAATCCTTTAATAGGGAACTTAGTTAACTGTGATTTGATGTCTTTTAACAAGGCACACTTTTAACAGGGTGTTGAAATCCTTTATCAAGGTGAGGCCTAATAGTCTTTGTAAGCCTTTAATAGGGAAAACCTTTCATAGGGTAGATCATGTCTCATGATCAAACATTTTAACCTTCATTGGATACACTTTATTACTATAGTAGTGAAGATTTTTGGGTGTCATCCCCAACCCAATTTTACCTTCTCATTGGAGGGTTTTTGGGTAATAATATCTAGTGTCCAACATGTGTGAATGTTTACTTGTTTACATGATTTAGATGTATATTATGTATATTGTATTTTAGTTCACTTAATGAATGTATGAGATGGATGTGTGGTGAATTTTTTATGGGTCAAAGTTTATACTACTAATTCACATCCCCCCCCTCAAAATTTACCTTTCCTATTGTAATTCCAACAATTGATATCAAAGCCTTGTTCTTTGAAAGAGAAGCTTTAAAACTTTGAGAAAAGATCTTAAAATGGAACTCTACAAGTTGGGGAAGATCATATAGAATTAGGGAATTGAAATACAACTCATTCTACATCAACTAAATGAAGTAAGAGAAGGCCTAAAGAAATATTTGAAGAGAAGGAAGGAAATTTCCATTAAGGAGAATGACACAAAATACAAAGAGATGGATACAACTAAGATATTTTCTAATGGAGACTCCAATGAATTTGACGTAGTAGTTGTAGATCTAATGTAAAGGAATAGAGTCCAAGCTAAGGAAGTTAGAAATATCAGGTTAGAGAAAGAATCACAAGGCATATTGCTATGTGAAGTGACTAAACATAAGAAGAAATCCATGGAAGAAAAATTCATGATTGAAGAAGATGAAATAATTTTGAGCAATAGACTGGAAGAGAGATCATTAAAGCTAACCAAGATTTCCAATATGCAATTGAATACTTTGAGTCAAATGATGAATGCCAACTATGAGTTGAATGTCAAGGACATTGAGATAAAAACAATGAAGTTGTCAAATGAGTAACTAAAAAATGACCTAAAAAGAGAAAATGAATTTGTTTAAAATTTTAATAAACCAAGTGAAGCCATCAAATACTTAGAGTAGTTAATGAGATCCCCTAGATCTAACAATGATACATCTAGACTAGGATACACAAGTACTAAAGAAGGAGCGTCATCCAAAAGTGTTGAAGCAAGGAGCAAAAAGGGTAAGAATTCCAAACCTACTTGTCATAATTTTGGTAAGAAAGGACATAATGCTAATGTGTGTAGTAGCAACAAAACTACAAATCAGAATATCAAGGACAAAAGCACGGTTCACTACCACAGGTGCAACAAACAAGGTCATTAGGCACATGAATGCAAAACTATGACTATGCACACACAAAAATTTGAAGGATATTGTTCTAATTATCAAAAGTATGGACATAGAGATTTTGAGTACATATCTAAACCCATGTGGCCATCAAATAAGAAAAAAAAGGTAAGGAACAATGGCAACTCTTACAATTGGGATTACAATACAAGATATACCTATCACTATTATCAAGAATATGGACATGTTCCTAAGAATTATAATAGAACACACTTTAGAAGTGACTAAAAAAGGTGGTTGAGTCAAACCACATTTTTTATCTATTTGAAGACTGGTCACATCAATCGATATTGTCCAACAATATCAAAGGCACCAAGTTGTGACTTTGATAAAGGAAAAGGCAAGGTAAATGTTGAAAATTCTAGAAGTGAAATGAGCAAGATATTAAAGAAAAAGGATGATTGAAACACATAAAATGAAGAAGGGATCACTTCACTTAATGGGTGAGGTGATCACATCTCATCAAACTAATCAATCAAGAGTTATGTGGGACTGATATTCAAAAATTATATCATGCATCATTTCCAAAGGATTTAGTACTCTAAATATTACATTAGCATGAAAAAAGATGCAAGATGATGTTATTACAAATCCAAGAAAAATCTTTAAGTTTATGTTATTGTAGAGCATGAAACATTTCCTATGACTGCCGCATGAAATTCTAGAGGATGTTGAGCTAACAGACTAGCTAGTTGATGTTGAGCTCATAATGATTGCTAATGATTTAAATGTTAGAGGATGTCGAGTGAGCCTAAAATTGGTTAATATTGAGCTTACAGTTGTGTAAGCACTCAACATTAATTTTAGTACACCAAAGGGGCATTTGATCAATTTCAACTCATTTTACATCATTTCAAAATTGAGAAAGAGCTAGGAGAGCTAGAGTTAATCAAGACATTTATCAAAAGTGATTGCAAAAGATTTGAGTAGTGATTCAACACCATTTTGACAAACCTTGCAAGGTATTTAGCAATTGCCAAGTTGCATTTTTCTCTATTTTCATAAACCCTAGTTTTAGATAATGGAATCTAGTTTTTTGAGGGCTAAAGAAGTAGAGGGTAAGGAGGTTTTGAATGTTCAATTGGTTAGTAATGAGATGAAACAACTAATTTTTAAGGCCATACCTAATATTGCATATAAACAAGACCCCTCTGGTGCATTATCCATGATACCACAAAAAAATTTAATGGTTCAGGATCTCAGGAAGTGTTACAACTGTAAGATTGGTAGTATTGGAGATATGGAGATCAAGCAAGCATATGATAAACTTTGTGATAATGGTGTATTAAGGGAAGAATTTAAAATTATAGAGAAAAAAGGATTAACTCAAGCCCTACATTTCCCAAATGTTTTAAAGAGAAAATGGATTAAGATTTTATTAAGTAGGATTCATGTTAAATTTTTACTTTGGTTAGAAAATGGGCCAATGAAAATAACCAAAAGAATAATCCATAGGGTAATAGGGTATCCAATCCTAGATCAGCCTGAGACTTTGAGGAGTGATTCAAAAAAATTTATTGAGAAGAATACACGAGCTGTGTGAAATAAGAGAGGAATAACAATAGATACCATCATAGATCCTCTAATAGATTTTTCAATAAGGGTTATTTCACATAATTTTTATCAATCAAGTAGATTAAATAGTGTGCCTTGTATTGTAGTAGATGTTGGTTATAAGATTTTGAAAAAGGATCACACATATGATCTTGTCAAGCTACAATTACAACAATTGGTTGAGCACATAGGAGCAGTAAGAAAGAAAAAGAGTGCATAGTGTAAGTTTGGTTCTATTCTAATATGTATCTTCTTTTATGTTCAAAACACATTTCCTAAATTTGGCATTGTGGCATGGAAAAAAAAACAAGTTAGTGGTAGTACAAATAGTGAGTTTATTGAATAGCTAGGTGAGAATTTTGATTTTGTAATGACTAGTTATTTTGAGGACTCTAAGCAATCTATGAAGAAAAGATTGAGTATTCTAGTATCCCTAGTGGAAAAGCATTATGATGATGTTTGTTTCCTAGTTGATGTTGATTACACATTTTTTCAAGCAACAACTCCAAGGGTTAGATGGCTAAGGCCATTAGGATATGAAATCAATGTAGATGAGGCCTATATAGCTATTATAGCTTTACTTGTAGAAGAAATAGATAAACATGCTATTGCATTTGGAAAGTATGAGATGGAAAAATCTAATATTACCATGGAGCTCAAGAGTACCTTTTTCATAAAGAAGAAGGAGAATTTGGTGAAGAATTTGAAAGATAAATTTGGTGAAGGTGTCAAGCAAGAAAAGGATGAAGAGGAAGAAGACACCTATACCTAAGCACCACTTGCATTAATACAAGGAATGGGAGAAGATAAACAAGAGAAAGAGATAGATGCTATAGAAGGTGTTGAGGAAGAGGAAGTTGAGGAAGTACCTACTCCCATTGATCAAAAGAAGAGAAAGGCTAAGGCTAAACCAATGACAAGTTCCAAGAAGATTGTTAAACCAAGTCAGCCCTAACCAACTTCACCTATTACAAGGTGCACATGTCACTACACAATAGGAAAAGGAGAAAGCCAAAATAATAGAGTAGGAAGGAGGGGCTTAGAAAAATTTGAGGAAATATGTTGCACAAGCTAAATTTGATGAGGAGAGAATAGAATCAGATGACAATAGGCAATTTAAAGTGGTGAGTCATAACCTATTCTCTAATATAGAAAATCTATATGAAAATGTTAAGAATAGTGTAGATTAAATATAATTTTCTCATATTGATTTTGATAATCTTGGTCAAGTTGAAAAGAATCAAATGGAGGAGGCTATATATGCCATGATGGAAAGTTTTAAGAAAACCCCACTAGAGATTGCCAACTCAATGCCCAAAAGTTTATATGAAAAATTTGAGCAAAAATGGCATTATTGTTTAAATTTAGAAAGATAAATTAGGGAAGCATCACTTCCACAAGCTATGCTTGAACCCAATAAGGTACAAATTGCTAAGGCTATGAAGAAATATGCAGTTAGATTTATTCCAAAATATAGAGCCTTCAACCTATTACAATACAATATTGAAGATGTTTTTAGGAAGTCTTCACAAATGTGGAAAGTAACATATGGAATAGCTATAGTAAAGTTAGGTGAACAAGAGCCTATTGAGGTTCAAGATGATGAAGAAGATGAAAATATTAAAGGCACAACTGAGGGAGGTATAGAAATGAACATAGATGACAATGTAACAACTGAGGTAGAGAAACAAGAAGAACTGAGTGTACAACATATATAATGGTCAGATGTCAACCCTCATCAAATATGAAGTGTGAACACTAAAATAGTAATAGTAAATGATATTTTTGATCTCACTACTCAGAACATTAATCCCCATATAGAGGAAGATCTAAAATAGATACTAGATCAATCTACACTATAGGCAAAATTATGTGATAATCTTGTGTTAGTGAGTGTGGATGAAATATAGAAGTTAGTAGCTAACACTACAAGGAAAGAGGTAAAAATACAAGAACCACCTACCATCACCCCTCAAGTCACTCATGTACAACCTTTGGGTAAGATACCAAAAACTACATAAGAAAAGGTTAATACAATTAAAAAGGACACAGTGCAAACTCAAGGCACCACTAAAGTATAGAGTGAAACAAGTCAAAAATATTTATTTTCACCTCTAGTACAAGTAAAAGGTGCATCACAAGGTATTGTGGAAGATAAGGGCAGGGCTAGAGAGACTGAGTTGACACCTAAGGTGAAGGAGCAAGTAGCAATTCAAGCCATGATAACTTTACTAGAATTTGACACTCCTTCTAGTCACACTCTTTAGAAGCCAAGAATAGATACAACACCATTACAAATCTTAGTGCCAATTCCAAGTTCATCAAAGGTAGAAGAGGTAGCACAATATGGAGGTGTAAGCCTTGATGAAGAGATTGTTTTACCAAAATATGACTATGGCACAATGACAGTAGAGTAGATGGGCATATTGCAAGAAGCCCTAGCTAGAAAGAAGCATCAAGAACTAGTTAGAAGGGAGTATAGGTAGAAGTAAGAATTGTTTTATATCAAAGAAATCTTCTTAGATGCATTCATTTTGTCTACTCCAGATGAAATGAAGCCATTGATTGAACAATTGACAAATATAGTGGAAAATGTAAGTGATGTAGACCTTGATACCAATGTTAAATTATTAGAATGGTCTGAAAATAAATTTCAAAGAAAACTAAATGAGAAAATACTAGGTGACATAGCACTTACACAAGTTGCATTGGCAAGTAAGATAGAAAGCATGTAGAAGGTACTTGAAAATATTTTCTCACTATACACCAAACTATGCAACCCCACACTCTTCACACAAGAAACAAGGGGTCACATTTTGACCTTAGAAAGCCAAATTAATGCATTAGGTGAAAATTTTCCTACGAATCCAACTCAAAGTAAAAAAAAATTTAGAGCTTTATTTCAAGCATAGAGTCAGTTAGTAGCATTGTCTACAGATGAAGCCAATATAAGGGCCAAAATGATTAGCATCTAAACAACATTGACTCCACATATGGAGATTTTGCATAGGGAGTTAGCCTACACAAAAAATATTATGAAGAAAGACCCCAATCTTTCGACATTAGATGGCCTAGTCCACCTTGCTGTCGAGCTAGCCATCCAACACAAGTCTTTAGATGTGGAATGTGAAAATTGGAATGCAGCTCTCATAATTATTCTTGAGGTCCATAAATGTTTCTTGAAAAAATACATTATCAGTGTATAACCCATTGACATTAGTGTGAAAAGAGGGAGATAGAGAAACAAAAGGAGAAGAATAATAAAAGGGAGAATGAGAGCCAAGCCAAGCAAATGTAGAGCAAGCAAAGAACAACAAGCAAGTTGAAGAGTATTAGTTGAAGCATATCTACTTAGTAGGAGTACAAAATTTTGAATACAGGATAGACCTATCTACTTAGGGGGGGTTATCAAAATTTTTGAGATTTTGAAGATTTGTACATAAGCCGAATAAGAGATATGTTAAGCTTGTAAGAATAAGGATATCAATGTATGACCAAGTGTTTTTGACACTCATGTCAAACAAGGAGATTGTTGATCTTAGATTTGGTTTTGACTAATGAGTGTCTACACACTTAAGTCATTTACTTATTTCATGCTGAGCACAACATGTATATGATAGAGCATGTCAAGTTCATAGTGAGTGTCGAGTCACTCATGTGTTGAGAAGATAGCCTATGTTGAGTGATACAGGAGCTGAGCAAGCAGTGCATGCTGAGTAATACAAATACCAAATCACACTATAGAAGAAAGTATATGTTGAGCATCAAAGACATTAGATGCCGAGTAAGATAGTTTTGACATAGTTTTTTGTAATGGTACAAACTACTATGTAAACCATTTTTGAGCCGACTTAAATATTGAATTATGATATTTTGAAGATAAGGATGAATCTTAAGTTGGAATCCCTATGAATTGCATGTGGCCAATTAGGTAAAGGGAAGGTTTGAGAAAAAAAATGGATGAATCAAAACCTTTGATTCATACATAACCCTAAGTCACCCAAGTCTTCTTAAGGAGGAAAAACCCTAAGCTTCATATGTGTGTGGAAGGATCGAAGAGAGAAGTTTGTATGGACAAACAAAGAATTCATGGTGGCTAAGGAATTGTGAGGTGAAATTACATTGCAGAATTAGTTAAAGGGGAATAGAGGAAGAAATGGCATACATCAGAGAGACATCTGATCAAGAAAGATTGAGCATACATTAGTTTAGAAGTGATCCATCATCAACGAACTAAGTGCTAACCATAGGATCAGTGTTGAGTCATTCTAGTAGATGAATCAATTAAATATCTTAACAAAGTAGTCCTAATAGGTTGTATTGAAATCCTTTAACAGGGTGCTTAATTGTGAGTTAAAGTCCTTTAAAAAGGAACACATTTAATAGGGTGTTGAAATCCTTTAGTAGGGTGAGACCTAACAGTCTTTGTAATCCTTTAATAGGGTAGACCTTTCACAGTGTAGATCATGTTTCATGATCAAACATTGTAACCTTCATTGGATACATGTTACTACTACAGTAATGAATATTTGTGGGTGTCACCCCACCCTAGTTTTACCTTCTCATTGGAGGATATTTGGGTAATCATATCTGGTGTCATACATATGTGAATTTTTATTGGTTTACATGATTTAGATGTATATACTTTACATGGTATTTTGATTTACTTAGTGAATCTATGAGATGGATGTGTGTTGAATGTTATATGGGTTAAAATTTAAACTACTAATTTAAACCCCCCAGAAGTTTACCTTTCCTTCTGTAATTCCAATAGAATCCACACTTCCCATGCCATGCTTCCAACCTTCACAAATGCTCCCTTGGTTAACCTATAAAACCTTGTCCCACTTGACTCTAGTTTCTTTCCCTTCTATCTTCTCCTACCAACAACTACCCTTGTGGCTGCTTATATAGTAGCAAGCCCCATAAAACCACCAAGTGGTATTACATAAACCATGTGCTACCTAATCCATTGACCCACATTTAATATTGGAAATTTAATTTATTTTCTACAATATTAAATAATTACATAAAATATTATCACAATGTTACAATACAACTCATCAATTATATCCCATGTGAATCTTTACATGTTGCACATCCATCTAGTTGCCCCTAGATAAAACATTACATAGTTATATAATATAATATAATATAACAATATTGTTCAATGTGTGCAACACTCATTATCTCAATACTTTCCTCATCTATAATTGTATGTAAAGATACTTTGTAATCTCTGCTCCAAAATAATGAAACAAACATCCAAAGAATGTGTGAATAAGGAATTTCCTCATCTATTATTGTGTATAAAGATATTTTGTAATCTCTCGTCAAAAATAATGAAAAAAATTCCATTTTTTCTATGGTGATTAGTGAGTTATCCCAATTCAAAACCTTATTCGAAGGAGTAAAAGAGAATATTTGAACGAAAGTGTATGATATTGAGCTAGAGAAATTTCTTATGAAGAATTATTCTTTAATCCAATAAGACTTAGTGTTTATCTAGGAGAGATATGAAAGAATCCCCAAAGTTTCTTTGGTGGCCAAGGATGATGAACTCATTTGTGAAGATTTAAAATGATTTATGATAACTAATATACAACCAAAACTACTTTATTCTTCCTTATCTTTGACAAGCATCTCAATAATATATGACAAAGTGTTAGAATGATTTCATAACTAATTTAATTTAATCTTTAACAAAAAATCATATATAAATTGGAATAAGAACATTTATGAAACTAGATCATGAAAAAGTAAATGGGTGAAAGTACAAAGTTGTGTCACCTTTCACGTTGACTTATCAGAATGACTGAATCTGATTATTTCTAAATTCAATTTTCTTTTTTGGATTATTTTAGCTATATATGTTATCTATGACATAGTCTGAGATGAAAGGGAAATATATCACTTTTTAGCAACTAAAAAATTGTCTATAAAAATGAGGAAAATATATCAATTCTTATTCCAAATAATTATTAAAAATTATAATAGTAAACTTCATCCATTTCTACACATTTCATTAGTTTACTTCATTATCAAATTCTAAATAATAGTTATAGTTTTATGTCATTGAAGGTAGAGAGTTATACTTTTGTTAGCCTTTTCCTTTACAAAAGGATGAAACGGGTTTGTGTTTTAACCCATATCAAAATATATGAAAATGAATAGAAAAAGATTGAAATAATACATGAACATGTTATTTGGAAAGGGTATCCATAGCTATTAAATAGCTAATCTCATCTACTATAAGTTCTTGATAATATAGAGCTACTATTTTGTCTTATAGATAGTTTAAGGATTTTCAAAATCAATGAAGATGAATTTGAAGCTGCCATCAACATATTGATTACTAATAGAATATTTGAAGAGGGGATATGTTAATGAAAATATCATATTAGAATAATTCCTTATCAATTTGATTGTGATCTTCAAAAGAAAATTGATAATTCTGGTTAAAAATTGTGTGCCCATGTTAATATATAGAATCAATAAAATTGTTGGTATTGACTACAATTTATATGTTCAACAAAGATTAGTGAAATGTACAAGATTGTTTGATATAGCCACAATGATTTTGGAATCAAATTGTAACGCTAGTAAACTTTAACTTGTTTGAATCACTTGATCATGTCATATAGATATGTTTCATTATTCATTTTTTTCCCTTTAATTCATATATATATATATATATATATATATATATATATATATATATATATATATATATATATATATATATATATATATATATATAATGTGTTCATCTTTTATTATAATCATCTATTGATGACACATGTTAGCAGTAGATGGTTATTTCAAACAACATTGAAGTTGTTAGTTTTGAATGTAATTTCTATGTTCAATATGAAGAAATGTGAGATGATGTGATGTATCCATAATAAGTCACATTGGAAGTCAATATTTTTAATGCAAATGATCTTTGATTTCTTGATTTACTTGATCATGTGATCTAGACATATCTCATCATTCAAGAATATTTTATTCAATTCATATGAAATGTTGTAATATATCTATTATATTTGTTCCCTTTCACTTTAATGGTCTCTCCTTTCAAAAATCATGACACATGCTAGTGGTCATTATTTTCAATCAAGGTGTGATGCAAATAACCTTTACTTTCTACTTTCTTTGACTTACTTGTAAAATGGATGTGTTTCATCTTTTTCTTCTATTGAGATGACATGGCCTAATGTCATATATCTATTGTATCTTTTCTCTATTTTCTTATAATCAAATATAGTGAAAGAGTCAATTAATTAAAGAAAATTAGTGATGGAGGAAAAGGCAGTGCTAGGGGCAAAGACACATGTTGTCCTAGTTCACGGAGCATGTAATGGAGCTTGGTGTTGGTACAAACTTCTCCCTCTCCTGAGAAAGGCATAACATGATGGTATTGTAATAGATCTTACCTCTTGTGGAATTCACCAAATGTATGCCCATCAATTTCAAACATAGTTTGACATAAATCAATCACTTATTGAGTTGTTCAAAACTCTTCCTCCCACCAAATAGTATGATCTCTACAACAATTCTCCTTTTTTTCTCAAAATAAACAATTTTTGTTACTTCCATATGGTTTTAATTTTCTAGGTGTAGGTAATATGGGTGGGTCATAGTGTTGGACGCATGACTTTGAGCTAAATAATGGAGAAATTCCTAAAGAAGATTAGAGTTGTATTTGTGACAACATTTATGCCTCTCAGTGGGAGTTCTACCATTGATATGATAAATGAGCTTCAAGAAAGAATTGAATCATGGGGAGAAAATATATTCATGGTTGAGTTCACTCACTTCTTAAGTTCCAACCACTTTCCAATTGATCTAGAGGCCCTATAAATGGTTCCTAGTCATTTTCTAGGTAAAAGAAACCCTTCATAAAACACAGAATATACATTTTCTTGCAATGGTAGGAAATGCCAAGGAACTAGGACCAAAATTGGTAGAGTAAAAATTTATTGGATGACCAAAGCCTCTCTTTTTTGGATGAGCAGATCAATAATTTCCATCAAAATTGGTTTCTTTATTTAGTGACAAAAATGCCTTGAATATTAATCCGACAGTGAGAGGAATGAAATTTAGTGTTCCAACATTGATATTCATAGGAAAATAGGTAAATAGGAAAGAACCTAACCTCAAATGGCTCCCATGCACATAGACCACATCCAAACCTCCTTTATAAAAATAACAAACTGGTGGCGCATTTTTTCTTTTTTCTTTTTTGTTTATGAACCCGACTTTGTCAAAATTTTGACAAAATTGGGAACACCTAATTTTTTCAAAATTTTGACCAAATTGGGCATAAAAACAAAAAAAAAAACATTGAACAAGCCAATTAAGGTCTTGATCAAAATAAAAGGTCAAAAGTTGACCTATAATGTATTAGTGATGACTTTTATGCCAAACACTAGTAAGGAGAGTGCACAACTAGAAAGAGCCTATGTATGTTGAGGCCAATACACCCATTGATGTTGAAGAAGAGGTTGAGAAAACTTAGAAAATTGAATCACCTCCACATATAGTTACTAGAACTAAATCCATTGAAGTGGATAGTATTAATATAATAGTAGATGATAAAGAAAATCCTTTTGCAGAGTATAGGAAAAACAATGTTGGCAATATTAGTGACTATTATAGTTCTGATGAAGAGAATGATGAGGAAGAAGAGAAGAGAAATGCTAAAAAGAAGAAGATTGAAGAAGAGGAAAAGAAATGGAAAGAACAAGAAAAAGAGATGAATAAGATGGAATATGAAATGAGAAAGGAGGAAGAAACAATGAAAGAAGAAAAGAAGGAGAAAGAGAGGAAAGAAGAAGAGAAGAAAATTACTGAACTTCAAGTAGTTACACCTAATATAGCAACTAATATAGTAGTAGCATTACATGTTATCTAATGAGGATGAGGATCAAAAAGGTCTGATGACTTCCTTGAGAATTTTTTTTGGAGAAAAATAAGTCTGTTAAGACTTTAGACGAAACTTTAGAAGAAGTCATGGAAAGAATGCAAATGAAAGTACAAACCACTATTATAGAGCCTACCATTTAGAAGAAGGCCAAGGAAATGATAAGATCATTTGACACTGAGTTCACCACTTTGTCATACATTTTCTAGTGCAACCTTACACTAAGCTTAATGCATCGTTGTTTGATATAGTATGCACAAATGTTAGAAATGATTTGTAGACTTTGAATTCTTACATAAAGGACCTTAGGAAGAGCATATATTAAGGAAAGAAATTGTATGGACAATGTACAATTTCATACAGTTAATTATTAGATTTTGATAACCTAATCAAAGGTAGATTGAGTGAGCTTCAAATACTCACAATCAAATTATAGTAGCCAAATGTTTGTGTTGAAGATAGTGAAACTGAGATGGAGATAGTGCATAGTGCTATCAAACGTATTGAATTTTAGAAGGATAAGGTAATCAAGAGATTCTCTATCCTTAGAGGATATTTATCCTTTAAAGCTAGCAATTTGTAGAGACAATTGGAGAAATGTAAAGGAAATTTGTATAAAAATGTATATATATGTAAGGGGGAGCATATTTATGTATATAGGAAATCTTTTAAGAGGATGGATAAGGAATGTAATGATCCAACAAGACATGAATAAGATTTTCAAGTTTTGGAGGCTAGTTTTTGAGTAGTACCTTTTTGTATTTATTGTTTTTTTGTATGATATCATTTTGGGATTTAGCCAATTTTATCAAATGTTTCCATCAATGAAAAAGAGGGCCATTTTTAGAAATATGGTTAGGAAGATAAATGAGTGTTTTCATTTATAGAAACATATATATTTTGGTATTTCATTATGAAATCGAAGATAGAAAATTGTCCAAGTATTGGATAGTCTGCAGCAACACAGAGATAAATTCAATATGTATATATTAAAGAGTACAAGTTGGCACATGCATAGTTGAGGACTAATAGTTGAGAGTTTTATGATGATTTATGGAAATATATAGATCTGTACAAATAGTATGATTATAGTTATAAAGGAATTACCTGTACAAGTAATTAATAGAGAAGAATAGAGCATGACAGTAAAATGAATTGTAAGACTTAAACAATTATTTTAGAAAAAAAAAATCTCTAACTATTATGTTCCAACATCCAAGATGTTAACAACAAGTTACTTTAATAATTATCCAAGTCTGTGGAATCTTCAAGGCTGACTGATACAAAGTTTTGATAACTTGGAAGGTATAAGTAAAGATCATATCTTGTGCAGCTAAAGGATAGTAATATGTGATGTGAATTATTGTGAAGGAAGTATATATGCTATTCAAGCCTTTTGTAATGTGAAATATGATGTATTATTAGATTAATTATGAAGTACAACAACAAGACATTATTGTATGTATATCTACTCTTGTGAAGAAGATTAGTTGTATATTGCATGTTAGGGAAGTGGGCTCTACTTGCATATATTGTAATTGTTCTACCAACTCCTAATATGGTTGAGTATTTTAATAGGACCTAGTCTACTAAAAAGGACTCAAGATACTATATGTATTTAAAGACACCTAATAGGGTCAACATGCATAACTAGATTCTTTTTCTTAGTGGATCATCCTATGGGTACCATCCCCACTAGGGTTTTCCTTTCACTAGGATTTCCCTTGTTAACAAATAATGGTGTTATGAGTTCTCTTTGTTTATGGTTATATTTATTGTTTATCATTATTGGTTTACTTTCTTATACATATTGTAAAGTAATTGATCATATTCAATTATGGGAAAAAGTTTCTAGAATACGGATTCACCTCCCCCACCCCTATCTTAGTATTCTATATTTCTAACAAAAAATGCTAGGCCAAAACTATCCCAACCTTAGAATCTCATGGGATGTGGCCTTTGTTAATCCATGTCTAATATCATACTTGTCATGGTATTCTTTCTTCTTTACAAACTAAATATTTTAGGTAAATTCCCTCATATTTTTTCTTGAAGAGTTTTCTATCTTGAAGCATATAGGAATCACATTTCATTTTTAGTCAATTAAATTGGGAACTATTCATCTATTAAGTCTATTAATTTTGCAAGAGATATAATACGATGTTTTAATACCAAATGTCTTTAATTATCCCCAATTGGTGTCAACCTAAGACATAATGATTTATTCGTCATTATCTTCTATGATACTTATTAACCCTTTCCCTCTTAGTAGCTTCATTGGTTGGATTTCTAAATCAAATTCTTGTAATATGCCTATCCATTTTCCTCTTCTTTAGCCTAGTTCATTCTGCATTAGCAATGATTTGACTACAATGTCTAGTAAAATGGTATATATCTTACTCTTGAGTATGTAGTGGCAACATTTCTTGATCGCTTTCACTAGGGAGAACAATTGTTTATATATTGGGGTAATTTAGCTTGACCTTTTTTACTAGGAAACTCATAAATGTGATAGGTCTTTCATCTTCTTTGTCTTTTTTTTGTGGATACTTGCACATGAATATTCTAAAGAAAAAATATATACTTTCAAAGGAAATTGATAATGTGGACTCACAAGTACTAGTGCAGTACAAATAACCACTTTGACATCTTCAAAATATTTTTTTCACTTCAGGAACCCAATTAATTTTTGATCATTTCTTTAGTAAGTCATTAAGGGGAGCAAACTATTTGGGAAACCCCACTGATAAATTTTTTTACTAATTTAATCTTCCCAAAGAAAGACTTAACCTCTTTGTGAACATGAGGAGGCAAAAACTTTAGAATTTCTTCTATCCTTTAGGATCAATTGAAATACCAACTTTATAAATGATGTGGCCTAGGAGCTTCCCTTTTCTAACTTTGAATGAGAATTTTGTTGGGTTAAAAAATATGAAATATTTGATACATCAATTGAAAACTTTTTTTAGGTCATCAATCTGGGTGTCCCTCTATTTTGAAAAGACTATGAAGTTATCTATATAAATGACTATGCATTTTATTATCATCCCCTTAAACACTTCATCCATCACTCTTTGAAATGTAGCTCTTGCATTTATTGTACCAAAGAAAACTATTTTGTATGCAAAAGTTCCCTATTTGGTAGTGAATGATGCCTTTAATATGTCTTCCTTTTCTACCATTACTTGGTTATACCATGAGTGTCCATCTAGAAAATACATCATCCCATATCCAACTACAATATGTATTACTTCATCAAGTGAAAGAAATTGGTAGTTATCTTTCTAAGATGCTTGGTTTAAATTTTAGAAGTCTATGCAGAAGCAAATCTCTCTAGTCTTTTTTCATATAGGTACTAGGTTGAAAACCTAGGTAGAGTGTCAAATTGGGGAAATAATATTGGCATCTAGAAAGTTTTAAAATTATCTCATTTTTATGTTTTCAATAATGGGATTTACCAGCCTCTGTCTCTAGTGAAAAAGTCTTAGTGTCAAGCTTCAAAGTATTATGGGTAATAATGTTGTGATCATACATCTTGAGGACCTTATAACTCCATGCAATGACATATTTATTTTCTATGGGTAGCTAGAGCATATCTTCTCTCTCTTGGGTGTTACAGGCCTCTCCAATATTTACCATCTTAGGGTCATCCTTAGTGCCTATGTTATAAGAGTCACATTCTTCAATTCCATTTTGTTCATTTGTTCTTCTATTGTGCATTGATTCATCTTTGTCAAATATGCATTACAACTCCACCATCCCCTTAGGAATAGTATTTTTTTTCCAATTTATAATCCCATTCTCATCTTCTAGTTCATCTCTTTCAATTTTTTCATTAGGTGTGTCATGAATTTCTTGTCCTTTGAACAAACCATTATAGATTATGAATTCCAGAATGTGTTGGTCATTTTGGAGGACCTAGAAGTTGGTAATATTATTAGGGATAGATGGGGTATTTACAAGTTCTTTTGAGAACCTTTTGAGTTTTTTCTTTGCATGGGTTGTGGTGCACTAGAAGAGATTGCAAGTGCATCAACTACCACATTTCTTTTTCTCAGAATATATTTGACATTTAGTGCTTCAAAATCTCCCATCAAGTCCCAAAATTTCTTATGGTAAGCTAATAATATATTTTCATTACAAGAATAAATTGATTTGACTTGTTAAATTACTAGCTAGGAGTCACCTTCAACTACTAGAGCTTTTACATCCTAATGCAATGGAGCCAACCATAAAATTCTTACAAGACAAAGCTGGTCCTCAAGATCCTCTTCACTAAAGAATTCAATAAGAATGGTGTCTATTTTAGGGAAAATTTCTCAATACCCATCACAAATTTTGGAATATGTGGTTTAGGGTTCACACAACCCAACCCAAACTAGGCAATCCTAATCTTTAGGAACACCCAATCTCTCCAAGACAACTAATCACTTGTTCCCCACTATGTACAATGAAATTTTTTGACACAAAACACCTAAAACATGAAATAGGACCATGGGTGACTCTAGAATAGGAATTTAGTCTATTTAGATTCTAAATAGATTGGGATGATGGATAGATCCATACTATGCAACTTCCTTCCAATGGTTGCTTCACAGTCCCAACTCTAGGCTTGTAGCCCTTCAATATTTCAAAACAAGCATAAAATGGAAAAAAATCCACACAACCTTGAAATGTGTCATGGATATAGATACCCTTCTAGGGTTTACAAAACATACTAAAGCACTGGGACTTGAAGACATAAATCAATTAGGTTTCTTTCACCTTTTCTCCTAGGCAATTAACCCTATTATACCTCTATTTACAAAGGAAGTTTGTTTTATCCTATTCAAAACCCCAAATTAGCAAGTGGACCAAAGGGGACATACAAATTATGGTTAGAAATGATATTTCAAGTCCTAATAACTTCTCGAGAGTGAGTTATGGAAGTTGTTATTCAATGTTGTGAGCATGCACATGGGACCTGCATGCCTAGTGTATCAATTTCCTTCCCACCTCCTGCATATTATCATTTCAAACCAAATGCATCTTAAATTATAGGTTTAGTACTTGGATTTTACTAGAGGCCATTAAATTCCCATGGTGAAATCCCAAGATATGACTAATTTTGTATGAAACTCTAGGTCTAGGCAATCCATAATGACAATACATACAAGAATATATATATATATATATATCTAGAGTTAGGTATTGATTCAAAATATCAAAAAAAAATCATTAGAAATCTAGTTCATCCAAGAATCCACAAATGTCACTCAATCAACTTGGTCTATCTATACAACTTGTTACAACATCAGATATTGTAGGAAATAGTTGTATTTCATTGATTCAAAAGAAAAAATGCATATTGTATTCCTACTATTAGATTGAAAGGGCTTATTTAGGAATCCCCAATGGTCCTATAAACTTTTCAAACTAAACTTTTCTATTCAAGAGTGAAAATACAAACTTTGCAAATTTTTCCTGAAAGTTCCTTCACAAGTTTTTAGCAAATTTGCAAGAAATGTGTAACTTTTGCAATAATTGGTCAAATCTTGATCAAGACTTAACTAAATGATCCAACATGGATGAAAACATGGCTAAAACATTTAAATAACAAAATGTGCTAAGATCTATTTTTATTTGACACATTTGACCAATAGTTGACCAACAACTTATAATGTGTCAATCTTGGAACTAGGTCTTACAATTAGGCTCAAATAAATAACCTTCATTCATAACCTATCCTAATAGTTCCTAAGACCTTCAAGAAGTCCTTAAATTTCATAGAAAAAATTAGGTTTATGAAGCTTCTTTTGCACCATTTTTCTTGTGATCAAGGGTTTCCCTAGTTAACATATTTTTTGTTATTATGCATGTACATATTGTTGTGGTTGTTGATTATATAAATCACATGTTTAAGGTTTAATAAGTATGATAAAACATATATTGATATGATAACCAAATCCCCCACTCCTTGTACTTATCTTTGTAGACTTGAATTTCTAACAATTGGTATCAGAGCATCAGGTCCTTGAAGGAAAAACTTAAAAGCTTAAGGAGATAAATGATGGGTCATTTTAGAAAAGAAAGTCCTAAGTTTGGCATAGTTCATTATGATAGCTAGAAACAAAAGATAAAGACACATCTATTATGCATTGGTCCAAGATATTGGTTTATGACAAAGAATGATAAGTCCATTGTGGAAGAAAGTAAACTTGAAGAATGCACTGAAGCTAAAAGAGATGTGTTCATGTGTAACATTCTTTCTAAAGAAGAACTTTTGTTAGCTTCCCCAAAATGAATGTAGTTAGGTCCATGGAAACATTTCATAAAATTTGGGAAGCTTTGTAATCTACTTTTGAAGGTGATAAGGGAAGCTTTGGAATCTACTTTTGAAGGTGATAAGCATGTTAATAGGATTATATCACAAAATTGGATATGCTTATTTCAAGAGGCTAAAATGATGGAAGATGAATCTATAGGAAGTTATATTAGAATAATATCATACATTTTTGCACAAGTCACATCTTGTAATAGAACTAAAGTTGAAGATGAGATCATATTGAAGAAAATGAAAACTTTGAAACCATCATTCAAGAAGACAATGCAAATGATTGGTAAAGTGATATCTTGCACTAAGAAATTCTCAAGAGAGACTCTTTTTAGAAGATTGGAAGCTTGACATAAGTAAGTATGAAGCATTATGGAGAATTTCCTAGAGTGGAAACTTATTATAGTACATTAAGTGTTCTCCCTTCCTCATCAAGAAGTGCAAACACCAATAGAGATTATGTTAGTATCACTAGACCCAAGTCTAAGGAAGATAGAAGGATTGAAGAAGGAATTTCCTTTCTTGTAGGGAGAGAACTAGATGGTAAGAAGATCTTTAAATATTGGAATTGAGATGAATTTGGTCATTATGCTTCTAAATGTCATAAAAGAGTGAAAAGGTACAAAAATAATTTCAAGTCTAGAAGGTCTTAAAAATGTTTGTATGCAAATTGCGATAATGAGTTTGATGGGAGATTTCAAAATTCAAGTTGTTGGCTTCTAATTTGATATTATTTGAGAAATCTCATAAAAGATCAAAATACCTAGGAGTTAGCTAGAACACATAATGGGTATTCCAAGAAGAAAATTAAAAGGACTAGCTAAAAAAACTCTATGATGTGTTCTATTGTATACAATTGATTAATTGTGTATTTTCTTTTATGCTACACAAATGTCATATCATTATCAGTCAGTATATTCTGACTTCACTTAGGTAGTGAAGATAGTTTTTGTTGTTTATTGAGTGTTCCTATGATTTCTTAGTTCAAAAGGTAGTGTCTACTGAGTTCACTTAGGCATTGAAGGAAAGTATGTAGAAGATGGGTGTTAACTAAGCTCACTCAGTTAGTAAAGGAAAGTTGGCTAGAGCTAGTGCTAACCGAGCTCACTTAGTTGTCAAAGGATCTTTACAAAATTGCAGTGTTAACTGAGCTTCTATTGGTTAACATAAGAAATCACTTCTGAGTTAGTTTCTATCCAGCAGGGTTAGCTAATGAAGGATTTTCTTATTTTGGCATATTAAGGTTAATTGATTTGTCTATTGGTTCTAGCCAACTAAGGTGATGAATATTAATTATTCTAAGTTGCATTTGAGCTAACCTAACAATATGAAAGATATAAGTATAGGGTCAAGTTGTGGATTCAAAAGTGTGAAAGTATGAAAATGTTATTGAAGATTTAATGATGAGAAGAGGAAGCAAATTTGAAGGATAAGCAGAATATCCATGTGGAGAAAAAAAGCTATATTTGACTAGGAAGGATCAAGTACAAGCCAGAATAGAGATTTCTAATCAACAATTTAGTTGCATTCAAATTAGGTCATCTGATTGTTACTCTCTAATGATTGTAGCAGTGATCTAAATCTCTTAACAAAGTTGGCTTAATAGCTATTTGCAAATCCTCTAAGAAGGTGGTAGTTCTATTGAATTGTCTCAAGACCTCTAACAAGGCCACTCCTAATAGGATGATTAAATCCTTTAATAGGTTCACACCTAACAATGTTTTTTGTAACCTTTAATAGTGTTGGCTCATAACAAGACTCACTTCAAAAGAGTGAAAATAGAAACTAGTTGCAATTGGTGGTTTCTCTCAAATTGGGTTTCCACATTAAATCCTAGTGTCAAATGTATTCATGTTATTTTCTCTTGTGTGGTTGCAACTAAGTTAAGGTAATGGTAATCACACATAACATCTAAAAATTTTTATGTTAAGAATTTACCAAGCACATTCAAAAATTACCGAGTTATATCATATCTTGTATGTTTACTGAGCATAAGCAATATTCATTTTTTAGTTTGTAGTTTGTACTAACATCTAAAGGATTTGGGATTAGTAACTAATTCATCCCTCCCCTCTCAATTAATCCTCTTATTTTTTCAACAATTTTTATTAGATCTTTTGGTGCTTGTAGAAAAGGTTTCAAGGACCTAAGCTAAAGATCAAGATGTCTTATAGAAGAGAGATCCCCAAGCTAAATAGAGACAATTTTGCAGCATTGCAAGGACTTATGAGGTTACACTTGGCTACCATCAGTGACTCAGGATACAAATATCTAGATACTAAATACATGACTCCCATTGGAACATTATCTATTGAAGATATTGTTGAGAAGAAGAATCATAACATTATGATGATTGATATTGCATCTACTCTTAGTTATGCTAAATTTGATGAAGGCAAAGCTTGTAAGACAACTCATGAAATGTGGATCAAAATAAAAGACACAAATGGAGGAGATGAAAATGTTAGAAGAACTAAGGCTAAAAGTATTAGAGGTCATTTTGATCAGATGAAAATGAGAGAAGATCAGAACATTGCAAAATATGTGGAAAGGATCAAAGCAAGTGTAAGGGCAATCAAAGCATATGGAGGAGCCATTGAAGAAAAAATAGTTGTAAGAAAGGTACTTATAACTCTTCTTCATATTTATGAAATTAAATTATCTTCTATTCAAGAAATGAGACGTGATCCAAATAATAAAATATCTTTGGATGCTCTAGTTGGAAGATTGATAGCTTTTGAGTTAGATAACTTTGATAATTATGTTCTAGTTCAAATGTTATTAAGTTTGCATTTAAAGATAAACTCTCACTCAAAGAAAAGGGTAATAAATCAAAACCCAATTAATTAGGAAGTGAAGAAGAAGAATAAGAAGAGAGTTTAGGTAGTGATCTTGAAGTTTTTGAAGCCCTACTTCCAAGGAAGTATTCCAAAGGAAGAGGAAAGTACCAAGCTAAATTTCCTCTAATCTACTTTTCATGTGAAGAAGTTGGTGAAATTGTTGCAAGATGTCCAAATAAGGAAATCAAAGATGAAAAAAAAAAATTAGCACAAAGACGAGAAGGATTACAAGAACTATAAGAACTACAGGGCAAAGGTAAGAAATCTTGTTTTATAGCTAAAGATTCTAATAACAATAAGGATGTAATGGTGTACATTGCTATAAAAGATGAATTAGATGATGAAGGAGATAAGATGGAACTTATCTCTCATGTTAGAAGGAATGATATATGGATTATTGAGAATGGTTGTTCACATCATATGACTAGAGACAAAACAAAATTTGATAACATGGAACATTATGATGGAGGTAGTGGGAGATTTGAAAACAATGAACCTTATAACATAAAAGGAAAAGGATGTATTTCATTGACTAAAGAACTTGTATGTGACAATGCTTATTGGGTTGAAGGACTAAAGCACAATCTATTAAGTGTGGCATAGTTGAATAACATTGAATTCAAGGTAGAATTCATGAATGGACAGGCCAAACTATTGGATGAAAAAAGAAATTTGGTTGGATCTGACAAGCAAACAAAAGCTAATCTATTTTATCTTGGTCTCAATGATTGTTCATGTTTTATTGCTCAAGTAGAAGGAAGATAGTTATGGAAGCTAGTTATGGCACAAAAGGCTATGTCATGTAAAATTTGATAATTTGGTCAAGGTAAGAAAACATAAAAGATTATGAGGCACTCCTAGTTTGAAAAAGCCTGATATGGGTTTATGAAAGAATTACCAAATTGGTAAGATGGGAAACACTAATTTTAAAATAAAAAACTATTAGTCAAAAGAAGTCTTAGAAATTATTCATATAGACCTATGTGGACTTATTGGAATAGAGAGTTATAGTGGAGAAAAGTATTTCATTCTTTTTGTTGATGATTCTAGAATGATGATTGTAATGTATCTAAAAGCAAAATCAAAAGCCTTTCAAAAATTCAAGTTGTATGTAGCAAGAGTAGAAAAAGAAACTAAAAAGAGGTTGAAATGTTTAAGATCAGACAAAGGTGGTGAATTCATCTCGAATGAATTCAATAATTTCTACATTGAAAGAGGAATTAAAATACAAGTATCAACCCCTGATACACCACAATAGAATGGTATAGCTGAGAGAAGAAATAGGCCTATCATGGATTGTGCAAGAACCCTAATGATTGAAAAAAAAATGTTGCTCTCAAATACTGGAAGGAAGCTATCAACATTAAAGTTTGTACCTATAACATAGTACAGTTGAAGAAAGACTCAAAAAAAACTCCTTATCAGCTATGGTATGGCTACAAACTTAATTTAAGTTACTTGAAAGTATTTGGCAGAAAATGTTATATCTTGAAAGAATTTATTAAAGGAAAATTTGATGTAAAAGGTTATGAAGGCATATTTCTAGGATACTCCTCCAGAAGTAAAGCATACAAATGTTTGAATTTGTCTACACATAAAATAATAGAAAGTGCACATGTTAGAATTGATGAGTTTGTAGAAAAGAGTGAAGAAGAAAGCAATAAGGAACTAGAGGATTATAGAAGATTTGTTTAATATGAACTTGATACCCTAAAAAATCTATCTAAAAGAAAGGAGGCTTCATCTCATGTGTCCCCAAAATCTCCAACAGTTACTAAGTTGTAGATAGTGTAACCCATGTCACAATCAAAGACTATTGAGCTAGTTCAAAGCAAGTTTGATGGACCTAAGTCATAGACATAAGGACCCAAGCTTGAAACTAAAATCCATAATGAAGATATTAAAACTAATTCAAAGCCCAAAGAGCATGTGTTAGCAAGATATGTTAGAAGGTATCATACACCTAATTACATCATTGAAGACAAATATGATAGAACAATGACAAGAAGCAAATTAAAAGGTACATGTTTACTTGCTAAATTTGAACCTAGAAATGTTAAAGATTCTCTAGAAAATGAGACTTGGATTGAAGAAATGAATGGAAAGATAGAATATATAGAAAAGAACAAAACTTGAACTCTTGTTCCTAGACCCAAAGATAAAAACATAATTGGTACAAAGTGGGTATTCTAAAATATGCTAAATGAAGATGGAAAAGTTTCAAGAAATAAAGCAGGATTAGTGTGCAAAGATTATTCTCAAGAAGAAGGTATTGATTATGGTGTGACTTTTTCTCTTGTAACAAGACTAGAAGGTATTAGAACTTTACTAGCATATGTAGCACATAGAGGATTTAAAGTGTATCAAATGGATGTTAAATCTACATTCATGAATGGAATTCTTGATGAGGAAGTCTACATTGAACACATGGTTTGCAAGTTACAAAAATCATTATATGGTCTCAAGAAAGCTCCCAGAGCTTGGTATGAAGGACTTCATAATTACTTGGTACAAATTAGCTTTCAAAGAATAAATGATAATAGTATTCTATATATCAAGGAAGGACTAGACAAGAAGATTGTGTTGGTAGAAATATTTGTTGATGATAATCTATTTACAAGAAATAATGACTTGTGGAAAGCATTTTTAGAAGAAATGAGTAAAGAATTTGAGATGTACATGTTTGGTGAGATAAAATTCTTTGTTAGGTTGTAGATACAACGAAAAAAAATGGTATCTACATCAAAGACCAGTTGAAACCCCTATGTCTACCAGACATAATCTTTCCAAGAATAATGATTCCAAAGAAGTAGATCAAACCACATACAAATTAATGATTGGAAAATTGCACTATATAGTACTTACAAGGATTAACATTTCTCTAGTAGTTGGAATAGCGGCAAGATTCTCAACAAATCTTAAAGAAAATTGCATGATGGCAATCAAGAGAAACATGAGATATCTGAAAGGTACTGAATACTATGTCTTATGGTACAAACTTGGAGGCAATTTGGACTTGAAGGTATTTATTGATTTTGATTGGGAAGGAAGTATTGATGATAGAAAAAGCACTAGTGGTGGAGCATTCTTTCTTAGTAAAAGACTAGTGTCTTGGACAAGAAAGAAAAAGAATTGTACATCAATCCATAGCAAAGTCAGTGGTTAATTATTCTAACATTGTTTGGTTCAAACAACTATTGGAAGGAATGAAGATAGAGATCAAGGATCCAATAGTCATATACTGTGATAACACCAATGCAATCAACATATCAAAGAATCTAGTTATGCATACCAAAATAAAGCACATTGCTACAAAATATTACTTCTTAAGAGAGTTGGTGCAAGATAAAGAAGTTAGATTGGAATATGTTAATACAAAAGAACAAATTGTAGACATATTTACCAAGCCATTACCTAACAATGCATTTGTGTATCTAATAGTTAAGTGAAGGATCATTCTCCTATCTAAAGTTCATTAAAAATGCTTACTGGTGCATCAACATGAGCTAGTGGAAAATCAATCAGTTGGTGTAGAATTGATTAGGGCATATTGAAATAGAATCAATACTTAAGGTACATTGATATTAATAGAATTGATGTCTTTGGAATGTGTTGTCAAAGAGGGAGAAGTATTCTGTCATATCCTTGAGAAAATTTTGTCATTCAAAGAAGGATAAGTTTGTTGTAAGAGGGAGAAAGTTCTAAATGAACTTGGGAAAAGTTGTTGTAGACATAGGAAGAATCCAGTGAAAGGAAGAGCTCATACTTAGAGAGGGAGATCTCAAGTATCCAAAATTTTACTATGCTATGAAATTTTGTGTTGGCATCAATGCCAAAGTAGGATATTTTTGGATACAATTGATTAATTTTGTATTGTCTTTGATGTTACACAAATGCCATATCATTATCAGTCAGTATATGTCAACCTCACTCAGGCAGTGAAGACAGTTTTATGTGTCTACCAAGTGTTCTTGTGGTTGTTTGGTTCAGATGGTAGTGTCTACTAAGTTCACTTAGGCATCAATGGAAAGTATGTAGAAGATGAGTGTTAACCAAGCTCACTCGGTTAATGAAGCAAAGTTAGATCAAACTAGTACTAACTGAGCTCACTTGGTTGCCAAAGGATCTTTGCAAGTTTTTAGTGTTAACCAAGCTTCTATTGGTTAACACAAGAAATCACTTCTGAGTTAGTTTCTATTGAGTAAGGTCATCTAATAGAGGATTTTCTTATTTTGGCATA
Organism: Cupressus sempervirens; assembly: GCA_028749045.1. Taxonomy (NCBI): domain Eukaryota; kingdom Viridiplantae; phylum Streptophyta; class Pinopsida; order Cupressales; family Cupressaceae; genus Cupressus; species Cupressus sempervirens. The sequence continues at coordinate 910,138,994 of CM053787.1, read as the reverse complement.
TTAAGCTTAATTAATTTATCTATTGGTTCTAGCCAACTAAGGTGATAAATATTAATTATTCTATTTTGTCTTTGAGCCAACTTGAGAATATGAAAGATACAAGTTCAATTTGTGGATTCAAAAGTGTGAAAGTATGAAGATGTTATTCAAGATTTAATGATGAGAAGAGGAAGTGAATTTGAAGGATAAGAAAAATATCCTTGTGGAGTGGAAAAGCTAAATTGATTAGGACAGAATAAGTACATGTTAGAACAGAGATCTATAATTAGCAATTTAGTTGCACTCAAATTAGATCATCTCATTTTTACTCTCTAAGCATTGTAGCAGTGATCTAAATCTCTTAATAGAGTTGGCTTAACAGCTATTTTCAAATCCTCTAACAAGGTGGCAATTCTATTGAATTGTCTCAAGACCTCTAACAAGGCCACTCCTAATAAGTTGATTAAATCATTTAATAGGGTCACACCTAATAGGTGTTTTGTAACTTTTAATAGGATTGGCTCCTAATAGGGCTCACTTTAGAAGAGTGAAAATAGTAACTAGTTGCAATTGGTGGTTTTTTCCAATTTGTATTTCAATGTTAAATCCTAGTGTCAAATTTGTTAATGCTATTTTCTTTTATGTGTTTGCAACTAAGTTAAACTAATGGTAATAAAAAATAATATCTAAAATTTTGTATGTCAAGCATTTACCAATAACATTCATAAATTACAACATTACAACATTTGATGTATGTTTACTGAGCATCAATAGTATTCAATTTGTAGTTTGAACTGACATCTAAGGTATCGAGGATTTATTTTATTAGTAACTAATTCACCCATCCCCTCTTAGTTACTCCTCTTATATTTCCAATAGTGTTCTCCACTTTGAACTCTATAAAATTCAGGTGGGTATACCTAGGAAATTACTTTTTACCTCTTTAAAACTCAAATCTCAACATGAACTCCCTTATAGAAGATAATTTAGCCTCAATTCTTCTAATTCTAGGACTATAAAAGGGATGATAAATGGCTATTCCATCAAACCCTAAAACTCCATGTATAGTGTAACACATCAAATCTTCAAAAACAACAAAATAAAGGATAGATTTATAAGAATTATACCATATAGGTTTTTCAAAATAGATCAACTTAAATTGATGACCAGTGCCTTATCGATTGGGATATTAACTTCACATGAATTTGACACCTACTTATTAGATTTGTCTCAACACTTTGTGAGAATGAGATCGCTATTAATTTCTAGATCTCATTCTTATCATAATCTTCAAGGAAACCAAAGAATTATTCCAATTTAAATCAAGCTTTTACATAACTATTAGATTATTGGAAAAAATGAACTAAAAAATAATTCAAAATGAATTACAATTGAAATTTAATGAACTTTACTTAATAAATCTCAAAGAATTAAATGGTAAAAAAAGAAGAGACAAGATCTTAAATGCATAGCCAAATTTTTGCATCTTTGTATTAAATTATTTGAAAAATATACAAATTACATGTGAACTCTTATAAGAAAAATCTCAATTAAATTAGCAAGTGTTAACTACCTTTTTCATTCCAAAAAAAAAATATATAGAACATAGACTGACTCAAGAAATGAACAATAATCTATTCATATGAAAATTATTGGACCCTCACTCCACATCCTAGAAATCCTTTTATAGAATAAGGTTGGAAAAAAGCTTCAGATGGGAGGGCACATGTTCATAAACTACATACAAAATTAGTTTTTTAAATAAGACAAAATAGTTACATAAGAGAATGTTGGAGATAGCCAAAATTTGAAGAACTATCAATCTAGATGGTTAGGATCAACTTCATTATTTGTAATAAGAGCATACCCACAATAGGTGAACCACAAAGATAAGGTATCTCTTTTAGATAGTTTTACTCCCTTTTTATGTTACTTTGACTTTTCCTACCATGCTCTGTTGCTATCTCCAAATGGAATTGTCTTTATGTCTACTATAACCTACCAGATGGTAATATCTAATTCCTTATCTAGAAAGCTATCTTCTCTAATAGTATTTAGCTCATTTAGGCACTTATTCCATTTAGCATCTATTAAGGCTCTAACCTATGCACCTATTTTGTTAATGTCTACCTCCAACTTGTACAAAATATAAACAATGTCAAAAACTATTACAATGTTTGTTTCTTCACTAATGTATGCATTGAATTTTTCATTCTTTAGGATATTGTCAAAATAGTTAGACCATTCTTGCCACTCCCTTGGTTTATTGTCATTATCAAAAATCTTCTAGATGAAACGAGGTGACCCAATAGCAATGGTCTTTATTTTATTACTTATTACCTATATCTTTCTAGAAAAAGGATGCATTCAAATCTTGTACCCTACTTATCATCTTCCTTGTGGAAATGATGTTCTACTTAGGAAATTTGTTTTTTGGTCCAAATTTGGGACCAACTTGTCAAAAAATGGAATGTATGGGCCCCACTTAATCAACAATAGAAAAATAATTCATAATGCCTTGGAGCACTGATAATCTTCTCCCTACAAATAAATTTAACTACTATTTAGATCCTGGAAAGCTTGTTTGAGGACATTTGTTTTTTGTGAGAGCATAATCTCCATTGTTCTAACTTCTACCTCTTTTCCTTCTTTCAACTCTTCCACCTCTATTTTTTGATGCATTCACACATTTGATGCACCAAGTATGTTTGTGTCTCTTCATCTTTAACCATAGTAATTGGTCTTGTTACATTCTTTAGAGTTTTTATTTCATTTTTTTAGGATAGCCATCTTCTATTCAAAAACATATGAATTCTTCATTTCTTCCACATATTTCTTTCTTTTCTCAATGGATATGTTATAAGTCCAATATAATTTCTCTTTAAACATATCCATTTTTGTCTTTCCCATGAGTGAAACTATGTTCATCATGTCTTGTATCTAGTTACTTGAAGTAGTAGTGAAATTTTAGAATATCACATTTTCTTGAGGATAGTCTGTGAGTTCCATCAGTTTTGGCTTATTAAATTCAAGGGCCATACTCTAGATTTCCATTAGTTTGTATGAACATTAAAACTAGACCACTACACTTCTCCAACAATATTTGTCTCCTCAAATAAGATAGATTTACTTTGTCTCCTTATTCAATCCATCATAAAAGATGAGCTTAGTTTGCATCCATAGAAGAGCAATATTCTGCTTCTCTTCACTAGCTCTCTAACCTCAGTTATAGTGAGGGCCTCACTATTTGAATCATATTCCTACAACTTTTGCACAAGTTCTGGCACTTTCTCCTATGTGTCTCCTACCTGCAATTGTAGAGTGAGTTCATTCTATTTAATATTAAACAAAAATATTTGAACTCCTCATAATTGATGAAGTCATCATCCATCATAAACTATTGAGCTTGGATGATCTTTTCATCTATCATTCTTACCTCAAAATCTAGTTTATTAGGGATTTTTTCATGTTGATTGTCCTACTTTATCAAGAAGTTATGTATAATACCATCAAATAAATAGGCCCCCCTGGGCATGATCTACAAGTCTTTATCCCTTGCCTTGTGTGGGATCTCAATTAGCTTCTCCTTCTTCCCTCCCCTTTGTTCCAAGATAGAAATTTCTAGGTTCTCTTCTTCATCATCAATCCCAATGATGTCATCATGCTCAAAGACATTAGGATGTAGTCTATCTATTATTTCAAGAGGCACCTAAGACATTATTTCTTCATATTAATTGAGGCACTTATTGGTTCTATCCATATATCTCTCTTAATGACATAAGGCTTTGAAGGAGGGATCTATTATTTTCATCTCCTCTTCAACTCTCATGGCTTCTTTCCATTTTAGAGTCATATCTCTACGTGATTTTGTCTCAAATAAATTCATGATTGCATACTCTTCCCAAAAGGGCTTGCTACTAGGAAAATTGAACTTTCCCATCTTTCTTAGGGCATGCCTAAAAATACTATTAGGATCATATGTTATAGCAGGAGCTGAAGGCAATGAAAATTATCTCATAAATTCATCTAACTCTTCATAATCAATTGTAAAAAGCTATGAAAACTCATCACATGACCATGTTGCATCTTTGTTGCTTGAGCCAACCATTTGTCAATAGTTGTGGAGACCAAGAGAGTACCCTCCAATTGGTTGAGCCACACAATCACACTATAAAAAGGTTAAAATCTTAACAAAATAGCAATAGAGAGATAATCCTTTAGTCATAGGGTTGCCACATAAAATCAAAATTCTTTTAAAATCATGAAACATCTAGAGCACTTATTTAAAACAAGGAGGGTTCAAAACAAGAAAGCATGCATACAAATTAAAACCTAGGATTTTTCACCAAAACCTATGCAATGGGAAACATGTAGCCCTAATCTCACCTTAAAAATTATATTTTCACAATAGATTCTAAATATTTTAAGTAAGGTGAAAATATAGGCCAATAGTGGCTATATCTAGGGATAATGGATATTTAGCATCCATATAAAGATTTAGAATCTCTAGGTTAAGAAAATCACATACCTGGCTCAATGACAACTTTTTCAAAGAGCTACGAACACTCAACAAGAAAGAACAATAGATATATAGAAAGAAAAAGTATATACATGGATTTACAAATGTATAGAGACCTAATCTAATACTCATGGAAAAATATGTACCTTCAATAGAAGTATTCATTAGGAATTGTCCATGAACTGGCAACTCTAGATTAGTTCTTGATAATTATTATTTCATCTTAAAATATAAGAACTTCTATGTTAAGAGTTTTTAGCCCTTTGAGTGAGTGGTTTGGGGTCATGTCAAGCATGTTGAATGGGTCTTTACATGAATCCACCAATTTTCCCCCTGTTTTGATTTTCTCTCTCCATTTCTAGCCTATTTATGACAACCTAATCTATAAAACTAAAAATTTTGACTTCTAGGTCAAGGAAAACTTCGTGGGTCAAGGTTGACCTCATCTTTTACCCTAGGCTCATTTTTCAATATCTGGGAGTTTAAGTACATCGAGCTTTGGAATATTTCTTTTTCCCACTTTAGGGTTCATTGTTTTGGGTTTCAGAATGATAGACTCTTAATTTACATTTAATCTAGGTCTATTCCTAGGGTTTAATGTTAAATAAGATTTAATACTCATATGTCAGCCTTCTCTAGGAGTTAGTGCCCTAGATCACTATATAAGGAATTCTTCTTCCCTTATTTTGTCATCTACTTTCTATCCATGCATATCTACTATCCACTATCGATCTTCATGAGCACATCTACCTATGACCAATGAAGTGAAGTTCTACTATCATTCAAGTATTCAAGTGTTCAAATGTTCAAGCATCCAATTCATCAAGGTGTTCCATTATAAGTGATTGAAAGATTCAATCTCCATGGAGCCCTCTTGTTGAAGATTTCTCCATCCATATTCATTCAATCCATTTCCTATGCAAAGAAACATTCAAGATTGGTGTTGAATATCTAATGCAATTGGTTTAAGACATCCTACATACATTTGGAGCATTTATACTTATGGATTCAAAGATTTGAATCCTCCATAAGGATTTCAATATAAGAAAAGTGAATTATTTTATTTACTTTGTTTACAAATATTACAATTTACATTCAATTTTAAGGTTGATTCCAAAGTAGGATTTGACCAAGGTGAGCCCCCCATCCAAACAAAAGGACCATTTTTCTTATAGATACAGGTGTGGTACAATGAATTTGAGAGAAGATTTAGATACCATTTTTGCCAAACTTGCAAGATCCACAAACAAAAAATTTGTTGGAGTAGTGCAGGTCAAGGTCAACTTTTTGGGGGTACAATTGTGCCTTCGGGTAAGATTTTGCCCCGCTATAAGGGTTAGGTAGACCACCCTTCGAAAAGACAAAAAATTTTAGGGTTTTCTCTTACTTGACATTTTTAGTCTAAAACGGATTGTAGATTTTCTAGAAATAATACTTAGACATCAGAGAATACCACTTTTTAGATTCAAGGTTAGTATTTGTCTTTTATCTATTTTAGGATTTGAGCCTGCTCTCTATCAAAATAGAAAGATCATATAATCCATCACATGATCCATTTTTGCATTGATCACTTTCTTGTGCTTAATCAATTTGGATCATCACGTTGAAAATAGGGTTAAGAAATGGAAACCTTATTTTATTTCTATTCATTTTGGTGAAATTGACATGCCCACCTTCTTTTCTTTTGTGGAATTAGATGCTCTATTGTGATTTGCAATGTTATATTTCATTTCATATTTGTTATGCCTTTTCTTGCATGAAGATTAGATTTAGTTTATACTCTTGCATGTTAAAAATCAAAAATACAAAAAAATTGCAAAATTTCTTTCAAAATACAAAAATATTTATGCTTTACGCTTTCTTAGTTTAGTTCATTTATATTACATTGGTTTATCAGCTTTATTACTTCTAGTCCTACTTTTGATCTTAGGGTTAGATACAGTTATAGAATTATGGGTACTTTTGAACTTGAATCTTCTTCTCATTTCCTTAGGATTCTAGATGAGGCTTTGATTCTTCCTAATTCTAATACTCTTATGGAGAAAAAATATTCTCACTCATCTCTTGATGAGGATGATTCTTTATGAGTTTCTCTTGAACAAGTCCAAAAACTTTCAAATGAACTTGATAAAATGGGTAATTGGCTTCTTCAAGAAAACCATAATTAAGATTCTATTCAAGCTATTGAGGCTCTTAAGAAAGTTCTTTGTGATATTGAAAAAGGTGTTAATCTCTTGCATGGTATTACTCACCTTGTGCATTACAATGTTAAACCTTTATCTCAAGAAGCTCAATTTTTAGGGTTGTTTCTTCCTATCACTAGTGTTGAAACTTCTTATGTTCCTCTTCCTAGTGTTCCTATTTATACTCCTTTGGTCACTATGACAATTCCCTCTATTCCTATGATTGTTCCTCCTATGTCCCTTCCTATATGAAAACCTTCTTATCATATTGTTCCTTTTATATATTGTACTCCTATGCCAACTGTAGTTCCTAGTGTTCCTCTAGTTGTGTCTTCTATTCTTATAGCTTCTTACACTTTACCTAGTCTATTTAATGTTGATCTTCCTCCTATTTCTTCTCATGATTATACAATTGTAAGTTTGGCTCAAAGAGTGTCATCTTTACAACAAAAACTTGCTTGTTTAACTCAAAACAATTTTAATATGTCTACTTGTGACATAGGAAGTCCTTTTTCTTGGGATATTATCCATACTCCCATTCCTCAGCAAGATGATATGCCTCATCTTGAGAATTATAATGGTAAAGGAGACCTTGTTCATTATGTTAAAACCTTTCAAATTCATTGTAGTGATTATGCTCGTGATCAGAGGATTTTAGATAAGTTATTTTCTTGAACTTTTTGAGACAAGGCATTACAATGGTTTTGTTCTTTGATTCCATATTCTATTCATTTATTTCCTCTACTTTCTAATTCTATTATTCCACAATTTCAAAACAACATTGGTTCACAAGTTTCTTTGAGTGATTTGATGTATTGTAAACAAAATTCTAAAGAAAATTGACTAAATTTATTGGTAGATTTAAGAATTTATATCCCAAGATTTCCTATCCGGTTCCTGATATTCATATCCAATGTATTTTTATTTCAAATTTACAAAAGGATATTAGAGATAAGGTTTTTCTTACTATTTTTTCCTTCTTTGCAACAACGTTTTGCATTGCTTCATCATTATCAATTACAAGTGAGTCAATTTGAGAGCACCACTCTAATGGCTTCTATTACTATTGATAAAAGTGATGTTTCTCCTAATCCAAATAACGTTCAAACATTCAACAACTATGTCAAGATAAATAAAAAAGAAAATGTAGTTGGTGATCATGTTGATGTTGCATCTCACAATGCCACTTCTGCATCCACCACTTTTCAATTAAATCATACGTTTACTATTCCCTAAATTTTTATATTCTATTAGGAATAGGTTATTAACTCCTAATATAATTACTTTACCTCCTATTTGACATTTCATGCCTGACCACTACTTTGGGTTTTTCTGCAAATTAGGACCTTGTTGTTATAAGATTCCTTTCAGATGTTATGTTTGTATTTTTTAAGAACTTGGTTATATTACTGCCTTTGAATTATGAGACTGATGCTGAATGTATTTTTTGTTTAGAACTATGTTATTAGAAATGAATGTGATTTGGGATTTTGTGATTTGAACTGGCATATAAATATTTGCATGTTGATTGGGTATTGATTATGTTCATTATGTTTTTAACTCATTGTAAACTGCATTCTGTGTTTGAATGCTTTGGAAAGAAAGTAAATATATATTGTGTGTTTAATTTGAATGGTAATATGCTATTTGCATTTAGAACTTATCATTGAAATTTCTTATACGTGATTGTAAAAGGGATTAAAAACTTTATACTTCATATAACCTTGAGATGGTTTTAATTACATAACCTATATTCATTTTGTTTTAAAGGGTTTAATAAACTGCAATTTTCTTTGCATACATATATACTTGTTTTAAAAGGGTCTAACACCCTAAGTTGAGGTTGGCATAAACATTTTCTATTATTAAAGGGGTTTAATATTTGCTAAAATGCATACAACCCTAAATGGGTATCGAATGCCATGTAAGAGGAAACTTACTCACTATTTTTGAAAGCCATGTATGGTGGTGGCATTGCAACTGTCTTATGCACGATCCTGTGTAGTATTGCAGTTGACTTAAATGCTTGTTTATGAGGATTGATGGCACTAAGGGTTTAGTTAGCCATTTCTTGTTGTGAGTTGAGTTTATTGCAGAATATGGGCAAAAAACTTGGCCGCATTGCTCTATTTGATTACATTTGTGGCCCTTGTTGCCGAGGTATCGGCATAATGAAGGGTGTTAGTTGGAAGTGAAACTTGCATATTGGGTTTAGCTCGATGGAGTTACTCCTCAAAAGTTGTCTATTTTTGTTAATGGGTTCTTTTGCTTCACCCCATTGTGAAGTCATCTGTGAGTTATGTGTGTTGGCATTGTAGAGATTGCTTACCAATTTTGGATTCAACTTTTGGGGCTTTGGCATCAAGTTAGATTGCAGAGCAATTTTCCATTTTCAGTATTACAAGTAGGGGCAATTTCTTACCCTACTCTCTCTCTCTCTGTTTGCAATTGCAAATTTATTTCAATTAGCATGTTGTAAATGGTTATGAGTTTTATATATTGTGTATTGACACTCAAGGATGGATATGTGCAGAGCATGGCACTGTGTGCAATGCTTAGCCCTACATATACCCATCCTTGAATGTGGAGTATGGGGATATCAGTTTGGAGGTTGTTATATGTATATAATTGGGCTTTTCCCTAAACATATATTTGTTCACCGAGTTAAATATGGTCGGAGCCTCCTGCTTGCGACAGTTATTTAGTATGTGATTGTGTTATGTGTGAGTATTTGGCTTTGACAGGGTCGAGCTCTGTGAGAAACCATATCTCAAAGCTCACTTGTTTTCTATAGAAAATGGGTAAAAGGTTAGGCCTTAGTCTTGAGTTTGCCTTAAATTATTGGCTCATGACCGCAGTCGAGGGTAGAGGCATTTTTTCGAATAGTTAGTATGTAACCAAAACAATGTTATATCAACATGTAAATAGCATAGCATCTTTATGGTTTTTGAATGTTTGAAAATTTTCATTCTTAACAACTGATACATTGTCTAAACATTGTAGTGTGGTTTGAATTCTTTATAATAGTTGCTTGAGGTTGTATAAATTGGAAACATGTTATGCTGTGTCACATCTTGTCTGATAGTACATTGTAGATTCTAAATAGTAAATATGATATCCATGGGTCAGAACTTGCAATTTGGAAAAATGGATGTGAGTTTGTTTGAACACTCGGTATCATCGATTATGTTCTTTTTGTTTTAAAACAACAACAGAGCTTGGAAAATTTAGTTAACTATATGCTATTGGGATTTGTTAGATATGGTTTAATTAGATTTGTTATGAAGCATTTTAGATAGCTAGTAGTATTTATATTATGTTTTTGAGAGGAAAGTTATATGTTTTCAAATTGGAATTCTATTATTTTAATGATGTTTTTTCTGTCCAATATTGAATTGAAGATTGTTTTCAATGGAAAAGATAGATTTATGATACATGTGTTTGATGATATTTAATTCAAAGTGAGAATATCATATGTGCATTATATTACTATCTTGGCCAATTCAAAGGATAAGCTTAGTTTTTTATAACAATAGAGATAAGTAGTATAGTACTACGACTGGTAAATATCATTAAACTGATGTAACAATTTAGTTATATTTATGAGATCGTAATATTGTAGTATTTATTTCTATTGTTAAAATAACCTAAGTTTACTTTCAATTTTGGTAGTAGAAGATGAGATTTTAAGAGATGAAGAATGTAATATCATGTGAAATCTGACTGCTATTCATTTCATGTGCATTCTTAGTATATCTTTTTGATGTGTATTTTAAGGATAACTGTAATGAACATATATCGAGGTGGCTGAATACTGATTTATCCTATTCAATTAATTAATTCAGTGATAATTTTAAAGATGAATTGGGTGGGTTAATTACATACAAAAGATAATTGGCCTTACCTATGTCTTAAACCAGTAAGGTTAAGTACAGAGAACAAGGCAAGTCTCTATTGCATCATTTCACGAGTACTATAGAGAATCCCACTATGTGTTGTCTATGGGCTTACCATATATGGATGCAGTATCTTAGCACCATAGTAATGACACCTCAGTATATATATGGTTCATTAAATGGTTATTCTTAGTGCAAGTTTAATTTTACATTGTTAAGAAGATGTTACTTCTTGCATAGTAATTTTAGAATTGCACTATGTTATGTGGTTCAGATATTTGCATTATGGTTTTATATATGTTTATTCTGACATGTATGCAAGTGGACTACTTTATTTTCAACTCAGTGTGTACTGAGCCCTCTTTGCATTGTGTTGCATTTTTGTGTATGTTTTAGGTTTTCAAGTTGAATAGCTAGTGCTAAGGAAGACTGTTGAAGTTACTTCTTGAAACTGAATTTGATATTTGTAAAGTCCATATGTTGGACTTAGGTTTCTTTGAATGATATTCTTCTTCATTATTGTACTGAACTCATTATGTATTAACATCATGATGGAAATTTATTTAGACAATATATTCTTATTATTTGAGGTCTACGAATTGAGAATGATTCAATCATTGTACTTGTTCTTGTAATATGATGATTAAATTTAAAAAAATAAAAAAATTATTGTTCTTTATGATTGTTCATGGTTTCCTAGTTTTTATCTTTGTTTTGTGTACCATTACATTTGGTATTAGAGCACAGTTAGAATAACCAGGACTCTTGGGTTATAGGGTTTTTCCCATCTTCGATGTGTTATTAATAGTTAATTATTTTTAGGTTGTTATCATGCCTCCTATCACTAGAGGAGCTTGAGGATGCGGCATTCCTGAGGATAACCTTACTGGCAGAGGTAGAGGTAGGGGCAGGGGCAAGGGTTGTGGTAGAGGTCCTAGCCACTAGAGAATTGTTGGGGATGATCAGTTTGATCAGAATGCTGGGGCTGGAAACAACTAGGATAATTAGGCAGATCAAGCTATGGTACTTCAACAGATACTAGAATGTCTCGATAATATTGAGACTAACAACCAAATTCTTGTGGGGGAGCAAATGTGAGGGTACCTCTTGTGCAGGGTATTACCCTTACTGTAGAGGATGATCCAGTGGCAAGAGCTCAGCTCAAGGATCTTTCCAATGTAAAAGGGCCATTATTTTATGGTACAGAATAGGGTACAGTAGCAGAAGCTTGGCTGCTAAATATTGAGCGGTGCTTTATCTTACATCGTTACTTGAGTAAAGTGAAAGGAAGATGGATGGTTATGTATTTAAGGGGATTCAGTTCCGTATGGTGGGAACAAGAGTTGGAGAAGCTTGGCATTGATATCTCTTTAGTTACTTGGGAGCTCTTTGTAGAGAAATTCAAGGAGAGGTTCATGTTAGAATATTGGCATCAGGCCCATGCAAAGGAGTTCTTTCAGATTATGCAATCTAGCTCTACAGTGGAAGCTTATGAACATAGGTTCTATGAGCTTAAAAAAAAATTTGGCTGGGTAGAAAATGATAAGGCCATGATAGAAAATTTCATCAGGGGACTTATGCCCAAGATCAGGGAAGAAGTGAAAACTTTCAGACCTGTGTCTATGCAGGAAGCTTCAGAGCGAGCAAAGCTGATTGAGATGAAGTCTGGCTATCATGGGGCTTCATACAAAACCAGCATGGATCTACCTACCTTGAATGTGAGTAAGAATCAAAAGCTTCCTCAGAATAGTTCAAAATTAGGATTTTTAGTTGGGAAATTCAAGAAGAGGAACTTTGATAAGAAATCTAAGCGTGCAGAATGACCCAGACCATCTCAACCACCTCAGAGTGTGCAAAGTAATAATCCATCTCCTAGTCTTTCTACTCAGAACATGGGATTTAGGAAATCTATTGAGTGTTATCATTGTGGTCAGATAGGTCATTACCAGTCTCAGTGCCCTAATTGGGACAAGCTAAAGGTTGGACCTAAGCCAACTAGATCTGAAGTGACAGTTGGTGATTCTACCAGGAACCACCGTGTTTTTGCTACCCTAGATCAGAAGCAAGCCGAACATCAAAACACGATTATTGAAGCTTAGGGTAATACTCAAGGTATGAAAGTATCTATCTTATTTGACTTTGGAGCTATAGACTCATTTATTTCTTCTTCTTTAGTTGCATATAGTGGAATTCCTATGGTTAAGGCAAGGGATAGATGGAAAGTGAAGTTAGCATCAGGTTCTAGGGTGAATGCTAATATTGTTGCTCCTAACTGTAAGATTCAAATGAAACCTTTTACTACTTTAGGGAACCTTAGGGTTATACCTTTAGGATCATATGACATAGTTTTGGGAATGGATTGGCTAGAACAACATCAAGCTGTTATGGATTGCAAGGATAAGACAATTACTTGTTTGGATGATGTTGGATCAGTTAGGATTATTGCTGGAATCAAGAGACCCATCTCTTTTTGGGCTATTTCTGCTAAGAAATTGGCAAGGTGTGCTTGAAAAGGGTGCAATTTGTTTTCCATATCGATAAACGACCTAAAAGATTTCATGGTTAAAGGTTTTTCTCTCGATCATCCAATCTTGTAGAGTTTTTTGGATGTTTCTGTTGAAGAGATTCCAGGAATACCTCCAAGAAGAGAAATTGATTTATGGATCGATTTAGTGCCAAGAATAGAACCAATTTCCAAGACTCCATACAAAATGATAGCTCAAGAGCTGGTTGAACTTAAATTTTAGTTGGAGGAGCTTTTGGAGAAAGGTTTGATTCATCCTAGTGTATCAACTTGGGGTGCTCCAGTAATCTTTGTCAAGAAGAAAGACAGTTCCTTGAGACTTTGCATAGACTATAGATAGTTAAACAAGGTCACTATTAAGAACAGGTATCCTTTGCCTAGAATTGATGACTTGTTTGATCAAGTCAAGGGTGCCCGAGTCTTTTCAAAGATTGATTTAAAATCCAAGTATCATCAACTTAGAATCTAGGAAGCTGATATTCATAAGACAAATTTTTGCACTAGGTATGGGCACTACGAATTTACAGTAGTACCTTTTGGGTTAACAAATGCACCTTCTGTCTTTATTCCTAGACAAGTTCATAGTGGTATTTCTAGATGATATTCTGGTGTATTCTAACACTGTTGAGGACCATGACCAACATTTAGAGCAAGTTTTGGAATTCCTTCGTAGGAACAAATTGTATGCCAATCCTTTGAAGTGTGAATTCTTCAAATCAAAGATCTGTTACTTAGGTCATATCATTTCAGGGAATGGAATTTTTTTAGATCTATCCAAAATTTGAGCTATTGTAGATTGGCCACTACCTGCGAATCTGTCTGAGGTCTAAAGTTTCATGGGCTTAGCAAGCTATTGCAACAGATTTGTGTCAAACTTTTCCAAAATAGTGCATCCTATCATGTCTCTTTAGAGAAAAGGGAAGAAATTTGTGTGGATAGAGGAGTGCGAGGTAGCATTTCAAAAACTTAAGGAATGTTTGACTAGTGCACTAGTTCTGGCAGTCCCTAATTCAACTAAGGAGTTTGTGGTTTGTATTGATGCATCTTTGGATGACATAGGGGCAGTGTTGATGTAAGAAGGATGTGTTATAGCTTATGAGTCCAAAAAGCTAAAGAGTCATGAGGTGAATTACCCTACTCATGAACTCAAACTTGTAGCAATCATGCATGCTTTGACCAAGTGGTAGCATTTTCTTTTGGGTCAACGATTTGAGTTGCATACTAATCACCAAAGCCTTGAGTATCTTTTTACACAACCAGACCTCAATGCTAGATAATGAAGATGGATGGATTTCTTATGTGAATATGACTTTGAGATTAGTTATGTGCAAGGGAAGGAAAATGTTGTTGCTGATGCACTTAGCAGAAGGTGACATGAATTATCTTCTTTGATCCTAATAGTGGATCTTAAGGATAAGATTTTACAAAACCTTTCCGTAGATCATTGGTTTTAGGATGTTAAAACTATTATTTATAGTGGTAACATCTTGGAAGGGCGTTTTGAGGGATATTCAATAAATTATGAAGGTTTACTATTGTATAGAGGGAGTGTGTACGTTCCTGAGTTGGGTGATTTGAGAAATCTAGTTTTGTTTGAGGCCCACAAAGCACCATATTCAGCTCACACTGGTGTCAAAAAAATGCATGCTGATCTTAAGAAGCATTATTATTGGCCAGGTATGAAGAGAGACATAGCAGATTTTGTGGCTCGATGCTTGGAATGTCAGCGTGTTAAGGCAGAACATCAGCACCCTACGAAATTATTGCAGCCACATAATATTCCAGAATGGAAATGGGACACCATTTCTATAGATTTTATTACTGGATTGCCTATTATAGCTTGTAGGCATGATGCTATTATGGTAGTAGTGGACCATTTTTCTAAGATTTCCCACTTTATTCCAATTAGATCATCCTATAATGCAGCAACGATTGCCAAGATATATGTGAAGCAGGTAGTTAAGTTACATGGTATTCCTAAAAAGATTATTTTTGATAGGGATCCAATGTTTACTTCTTCTCTATGGAGATCCATGTAGCGAGAGTTAGGTACTCAGTTGAATTTTAGTTCAGCTTATCACCCAAAGTAAGACAAACAAATTGAATGTCTCAACCAGGTTCTAGAAGACATGCGTAGGATGTACGTAATGGATAGACAAAATAAATGAGAGGAGTTTCTAAACTTGGTAGAGTTTTCTTATAATAATGGATATCACAGTTCCATAGGTATGGCACCATTTCAAGCATTGTATGGTAGACCTTGTAGGATACCTCTCAGTTGGGATAATTTGGATGACAGGACTCTTTTAGGACCTGATATGTTGCAAGATTTGGAGTAGTAGGTTAAGAGGATTAGAGAGCACCTTATTACTATTCAGGATAGATAGAAGAAATATGCTAATAAGCATAGACTTGGCCGTCAATTCTCAGTGGGTGATAAAGTGTTTCTCTGGATTAGATTGCATAAGAGTCCAATTCATTATGGAAAGGGATCCAAGTTAGCACCTCGATTCATGGGTCCATTTGAAATTTTGGAATGGGTTGGACCTATTGCCTATAAACTTGTCTTGCAATCGAGTCTTTCATGCATTCATAATGTATTTCATGTTTTAGTTTTGCATAAGTATGTACCTGATATTGCTCACGTGCTTGATTGGAAAAATTTGCAGATTATGGATGGACAAATCACGCTGGAACCAGTGCAGATCACACAAAGCAGAACTTTGAGTTTAAGAGGGAGAGAAATAAGGTAGGTAAAGGTCCTATGGGACACCAATGATGAAACATTTGCTACTTGGGAGGATGCAAAAATGATGAGAGCAGCTCATCTGTTCTTGTTTACTGACTTCCAGGAGAAATTCAAATCCTAGTGGGGTAGGGTGTCATGCCTGACCACTACTTCGGGTTTTTCTACAAATTAGGACCTTGCTATTATAAGATTCCTTTTAGATGTTATGTTTGTATTTTTGAAGAACTTGGTTATATTACTGTCTTTGAATTATGAGACTGATGCTGAACGTATTTTCTATTTAGAACTATGTTATTAGCAATGAATGTGATTTGGGATTTTGTGATTTGAACTAGCATATAGATATTTTCATGTTGATTGGGTATCGATTATGTTCATTATGTTTTTAACTCATTGTAAACTGCATTTTGTATTTGAATGCTTTGGGAAGAAAGTAAATATATATTGTGTGTTTAATTTGAATGGTAATATGTTGTTTGCATTTAGAACTTATCGTTGAACTTTCATATACGTGATTGTAAAAGGGATTTAAAATAGTATATTACATATAACCTTGAGATGGTTTTAATTACATAACCTATATTCATTTTTTTTTAAAGGGTTTAATAAATCGCAATTTACTTTCCATACATATATACTTGTTTTAAAAGGGTCTAACACCCTAAGTTGAGGTTGGCATAAACATTTTCTATTATTAAAGGGGTTTAATATTTGTTAAAAGGGATACAACCCTAAATGGGTATTGAATGCCATGTAAGAGGAAACTTACTGACTGTTTTTGAAAGCCATGTATGGCGGTGGCATTGCAACTGTCTTGTGCATGATCTTTTGTAGTATTGCAGTTGAATTAAATGCTTGTTTATGAGGATTGATGGCACTAAGGGTTTGGTTAGCCATTTCTTATTGTGAGTCAGGTTTTTTGAAGAATATGGGCTGAAAACTTGGATGCATTGCTCTGTTTGATTACATTTGTGACCCTTGTTGTTGAGGTATTAGCATAATGAAGGGTGTTGGTTGGAAGGGAAACTTGCATATTGGGTTTAGCTCGATGAAGTTAGTCCTCAGAAGTTGTCTGTTGTTGTTAATGGGTTCTTCTGCTTCACCCCATTGTGAAGTCATCTACGAGTTATGTGTGTTGGCATTGTAGAGATTTCTTACCAGTTTTCTATTCAGCTTTTTGGGCTTTGCAATCGAGTTAGATTGCAGAGCAATTTTCCATCTTCAGTATTACAAGTAGGGGCAATTTCTTACCCTACTCTCTCTCTTCTTGCAATTGCAAAGTTATTACAATTAGCATGTTGTAAATGGTTATGAGTTTTATATATTGTGTATTGACACTCAAGGACGGATATGTGCAGAGCATGGCACTGTGTGCAATGGTTAGCCCTACATATACCCATCCTTGAATGTGGAGTATGGAGATATCATTTTGAAGGTTGTTATATGTATATATTTGGGCTTTGCCCTAAACATATATTTGTTCATTGAGTTAAACCAGTCGAAGCCTCATGCATGCGATAGTTATTTAGTATGTGATTGTGTTATGTGTGAGTATTTGGATTTGACAGGGCCGAGCTCTGTGAGAAACCATAGCTCAAAGCTCACTTGTTTTCTACAAAAAATGGGTAAAAGGTTAGGCCTTAGTCTTGAGTTTGCCTTAAATTACCGGCTCATGACCGCAGTCGAGGGTAGAGGCATTTTGTTGAATAGTTAGTATGTAACCAAAACAATGTTATATTAATATGCAAATAGCATAGCATCTTTATGGTTTTTGAATGTTTGAAAATTTCCATGTCTAACAGTCGATACACTGTTTGAACATTGTAGTGTGGTTCAAATTCTTTATAATAGTTGCTTGAGGTTGTGTAAACTAGAAATATGTTATGTTATGTCGCATCTTGTCTGATAGTATATTGGAGATTCTAAATAGTAAATATGATATCCATGGGTCATAACTTGCAATTTGGCAAAATGGATGTGAGTTTGTTTGAACACTCGGTATCATCGATTATGTTCTTTTTGTTTTAAAAAACAACAGAGCTTGGAAAATTTAGTTAACTATATGCTATTGGGATCTGTTAGATATGATTTAATTGGATTTTTTTTGAAGCATTTTAGATATGCCAGTAGTATTTATATTATGTTTTTTAGAGGAAAGTTATATGTTTGCAAATTGAAATTCTATTATTTTAATGATGTTTTTTCTATCCAATATTGAATTGAAGATTGTTTTCAATGGAAAAGATATATTGATGATACATGTGTTTTATGATATGTTATTCAAAGCAAGAATATCATATGTGCATTATATTAATATAATTGTCCAATTCAAAGGATAAGCTTAGTTTGTTATAATAGTAGAGATAAGTAGTATAGTACTACGACTAGTAAATATCATTAAACTGATGTAATAGTTTAGTTATATTTACAAGATCGTAATATTGTAGTATTTATTTCTATTGTTAAAAAAACCTATGTTTACTTTCAAGTTTGGTAGTAGAAGATGAGATTTTAAGAGATGAAGAATGTAATATCATGTGAAATCTAACTGCTATTCATTGCATGTGCACTCTTAGAATATCTATTTGATGTGTATTTTAAGGATAGCTGTAATGAACGTATATCGAGGTGGTTGAATATTGATTTATCCTATTCAGTAAATTAATTCATTCATAATTTTAAAGATTAATTGGGTGGGTTAATTACATACAAAAGATAATTGGCCTTACCTATGACTTAAACCAGTAAGGTTAAGTACAGAGAACAAGGAAAGTCTCTACTGTGTCATTTCACAAGTACTATAGAGAATCCCACTATGTGTTGTCTATGGGCTTACCATATACAGATGCAGTATCTTAGCATCATCATGATGACACCTCAGTATATATATGGTTCATTAACTGGTTATTCTTAGTACGAGTTTAATTTTGCATTGTTAAGAAGATTTTACTTCTTGCATAGTAATTTTAGAATTGCACTATGTTATGCAGTTCAGATATCTGCATTATGGTTTTATAGATGTTTATTCCGACATGTATGCAGGTGGACTACGATTTTCAACTCAGTGTGTATTGAGCCCTCTTTGTGTTGTGTTGCATTTTTGTGTATGTTTCAGGTTTTCAAGTTGAATAACTAGTGCTAAGGAAGACTGTTGAAGTTACTTCTTGAAATTGAATTTGATATTTGTAAAGTCCATATGTTGGACTTAGGCATCTTTGAATGATACTATTCTACATTATTGTACTGAACTCATTATGTATTAACATCATTATGGAAATTTATTTTGACAATATATTCTTATATTTTGAGGTCTACGGATTGAGAATGATTCGATCATTGTACTTGTTCTTGTAATATGTTGATTAAATAAATAAATTTTTTTTAATGGTTCTTTATGCTTGTTCATGGTTTCCTAGTTTTTATCTTTGTTTTGTGTAGCATTACATGACATCTTTTACTTGTTACAATGGGGGCTAAATCTTTTGATTTGAAATCTTTATGTCAATATTATTGCCAAAATGGTCATGATACTAAGAAATGCTATTCTTTAAAACATAAGGTTCAAGACTTAATTGATTCTAATGCTTTATCTATTGATAATTTTGATGGTTCTATGAATAAATTTTTTTCTCCCCCTAATCAAAATTTACAAATCTATATGAATCGTTTACCTACACATGGTTGGATCTTGATTTAACAGATTTAAGAATAACCAAGAAATCAAATGAATACATATAAGCCTAGAAAATTCCTATGATGGATGCACTTGACTACAATCTTGGGCCAACTATAAGGCATAACTCGTTCTTCACTTCAAGCTCTATGAAACTTAGGTGGGTTAACCTTGAGGTTCTAATATATGGTACAAGTGCAGAAAACATATAATCTAAACCTAGTAATAGTAGATGAAACCCTTTTATCTTCTAATACTTATGCAATAACATAGGAATGAAATAGCTATAAATAATAATCTATGAACCCATAAGCTAAGCGAGGGTTAATTTCATTCATCCCACTAGAAAATGTGTAAAACTAAATTGATTTGATTAAAAAGATTTGTATAAATGACCTTGATCTCAACCTGTACCTAATTTAGTGATCAGTGCCTTATCCATTGCAACATACAATCACTACTAGTAGGATGACCTAACTTGATTTCCTTACAATTATGTTTATGAACTAAAATCTCCCAACTCCATTCTTACTAGCATCCCCTCCATACACCTAGAAACCCTAACAAATCATTGAAGCATTTACTTAACTCGCTGAATTAAAAGCAACAACAAATCTGATACACAACTCATCCAAGCTATCTTAAATCAAATGAACCTTACTCATTCAATTACAAAGTCAATAGCATATGAAGAATTAGGAGATATAACAAGAGAATATAGATAATTCATTGTAAATCCCCCTTTTTATCTATCCTTGGAAAGATTGACTACATTAACTGGTAACACTAAATGAAACTCGAGATATATTAATTTATCTATCATCAATCTTCATTATCTCGGAGAAATAATACATGAAATGAAACTAGAAACCTACACAAGAGTGGATTTGTGGCCTTCACAGCTAGAGCTCTATGCAATTAGACAGGAAGTAAAACTAACAACAAGTTGGTTTCACAATAAAACTGGAGCCCTACTGGTCTCATAGAGAAAATTGCCAACCATTACAATGAATGAGAAAAAAAAAGATATAGAAGGAATGAATTCCCAAATCTTCCCTACCACTACCATGTGTCTACTTGGAAAACTTCCTCAATAAGTTAAAAACATCTCTCTAATCTCTTCAAACAACTGGAAAATCAAATCCTCACTCATTTTTGACTCCAAAGTTGAAAAAATCTTTAGCACTTGATAGAAAAATATAACTAATTTGGTAGGAGACAAAAATCTCAGAAAAGTTCCAGAGAAAAGCATGCAAATTGTGAAATAATAGAGACAAAATACATCATTATGTATCAAATTTCATAAATACTGAGCCAACCAAGAATATCAAGTGTATCATAATTGAATTTTATAACTGCACTAATGAGATCACTGCCTGCAACTGAGCATCCCCCTCAAAATTAAAAACCACCTATAAAAGCTATCCCTTAATATTTGTGTAAAAACTAGCTCCAAAAATGGATAGCTCATGTCTTTCCAATTCCAATGGTATATTAGAGTCCATACTTTAGGAAAAAATAGTGCCTCTAAGATGCATTTGAACTTTAAGGCCCTGAGCCCTAAATTGAGTTTTAAAAAATTTAAAATTTAAAATCTTATAGAGGTAAAGCTATATAAAATATCATTTCAATTCAAATCTTTTGAATTATCAAAATGCATGATCAAACTTGGAGATATATGATTTTAATCTGTATTCATGTTAATCCTCTCCTCCATTTACTGGTTGCCACTTGCCATTTCAACACTTGTTAACTCTACCAAGCTGGCCCCACAATTTCTTTCAATTTTTAAGTTTTTGAGGGGGTCACCATGTCTCTATCGAGGAAACCATCCCATTTTCTAGTAGTGACATGGTGACCATCAGAATCTAGCAACTCTTCTTTGAGTCAAAATTTGTCAACTTTGTCATCCACCTTACCACAATAGGCCCCTCCTCATGAGCTAGTGCTTCAAAAGCATGTTTCTTTCAAGACACTTAGTCTATTGTGTGTTGGGACTTTTAAATGTTTAGAGTTAGCCTCCCACAATAAGTGTGGGACAAAAGAACTCCATCCTCTAGCTTAAGCACTTTAGATTGGAAAGAAGCAAGAACATACTCCATCATAGATAGCCTTGCTCCTTTTCTCTTGCCTATGTTGTGGTTTGGACATGGACCCTCACCTTTCATACTACCACCATGGAATGGTCTTTTCTAACATGGGAAACATTCTAAAGCAGCCACTGCTTCTTTTGAAATTGACTCCCAGCCTCAATGTCTTGCAACTATCTTCCTGATGTGGCTTCGTCATGTAATAAACTACATTATTCCTACTTCCATTTTCCTCCATATTTAGATTCACAAAATGTTGGAAAACATTCCCAAACACTTTTTCATAATCATTCCTATCACTGGCATCACAAACATATTTCCCTTGGTGTTGTTTTAAATATATGGCTCATGTTGAAATTATTGAGTATTGAAGATACCACTCATGCTTCCTTTGATCCACACATCTGAATGATGGCTTTGATTTTTCCTCTTGTAGTCTAGTAACCATCCTTGGATAGTACCTCTAATTGATCAAACATGTTTCCCACACAATTAGTAGATTCTAAAGCCAAATAGGATGTTTCTTCTTCACTACATTTACCATAAATATTCTTTCACTTCCCATAGTTGCTAATGTTATTTGATGTACTCAATCTCATTATTTGACTTTTAATTTGACTCACAACACTCTGTAAATTTTTCATTACAACATTGTTAGCCTCCAAAAGTTTTTGTTGCTTAACTTTATCTAGACATAACCTTGCTAGCCCAAGTACAAGATGTGACAAGCCTAATTGTGAAATATGTGTATGATACTTTTTATAACTGATGGTCCCATTACAAAATTGAGTAGATATATCTTTAAAAGCTTCAAAAAAAAAAATCCTCATGTCCCAAATCTGAATGAATACTTTCAATCAATGCTCTATTTGCAACTTTCTTTTCCTTTGCACTTAGCAAAGGGATATTATCTGTAATAATGCTTTGGTTTTCAGTTATAGATTGATTTAGTACATTATATTCCACTAAAATAGGAGGAAACTCATTCGTCTTTGGTAATGTTTCTCTAAGATTTGTAGTAGATACTCTTGGATGTGCCACATTAGTATGAGCCATGACTGATCCCTCAAATTGGTTCATATTCCAACTACTTATCACATTGAAATTTGTCCCATTGATAGTTTTTTGATTAATAATTGGGCTTATAGATTATGAGGAGGAAGGCATTACTAGCTCCATAGACTATCTTGATCTTGATACATTAATAACTCTGGCATTCCTTTCACTGTAGCACAAAACTAAAACCATAGACTTGGAAGACTTCTTTCCCTTGGTTTTAGATGTTTGCCCTACATTTCTAGACTCTCCATTAAGGGCAAGAAGGAAGCTTCCTCAAGTGAGGAATAATGTGCTCTATGACTTACTACAACAAGATACCTGAGAGGTGCATTTGTTGGAACATCTTCAAAATCATAAAGTACTTTAGCAACTTGGAGTCAATTAGGTCCCAAAGTAGGTCTGACTAAAATGCTTTTTGAATTCAAATACCTACACTTTTAAACTCATCCATTTAACATCTAGCACTGATTTGAAACAAATTTGACCACTAGAAACAATTTTGTAACTCTCTTTACACCTGTCTAGAAACTATCAATTTTGTGCCAAGAGGTCCTCTAGCCAGCTTTAAAAACTAACAAGAACACCCAATTGAGCTCTAAAATCAAACATGTTTATTCTTTATTCTACATACTTTCACCCTGTCAAATCTTGTCTCATGAAAAATTCTCAGTCAAAAGATATTGACTATCAAAGTTGTCTTCCCAGAATTGCCTGCAAGAAAATAAGAAAACTATACAACACATTCATATTTGGCTTTGAAAATAGGGTAGATTGACAGTTGGGGAGATAAAAATTGAGGAATTGGTTCATTATCATGAGGATAAAATGAATCTATGATTAATTAGGGTTCATGATAGCAAACAGTTTTTGCCAATAGAATGGATATGGGAAAGTGTGCAGACAGATCTTTCAAGATTTGAAAATTGGAACACTTAAAGTATTTTTAGAGTATAACACAATGGCACAATCCCTTCAATCTCACCTATCAAGGATTCAAAGATATGACATCATGAACAAGGGTACCAACTAATCTGCACTTCTTGACAGCAGTAAAACTTTACAAATTGCATTTGGAATCATGTTCAAAAACATATTAAATAGATTTTACATAAGCTCAAAATTAAAACATAGTAAGTCTCTAACATCTAGAATGCAACAAAAAATGAATTTTCTCATTTCGGTAAACTGGCTCAGAATTATAACAAGTCAAATAGGTCCTCCCAAAATTCAGAATAATTTGCATTAGCATGACAACAATAAACAACCAAATTTGAGGGATTCAAAACCTAGCCAAAACATATCAAAATGACTCAAAATCTGAAAGATAGATTCTTTGGTATGGAACTAAACACTCTAAAAGTGGTGAGTCATGAAACATTATTGGGTACAAGATATTCAATTGAAAACACAACCTCCTATCACTATTTGACACAGGCAAAAATGTAGATTTGGACATTTCTCAAAATGAAACTTCACGGAATGGCTCGGCATGGCAATGTGTCTTCATAGAAAACATGAACATGTTGATTTCAAGGTTTTAGAAACATTAGGCACCTCTTAGGCCTCACAATTACAGATGGGTACTTATACATTAAAAAGAACTTAGAGGACTTGATTTTTCAATGGTAATCAAAATTAGGGCTTCAATTTTGAGTCCCAACACATATAATACTAATACTATTTTGCAACCATATTCTATAGATATTGTGTATGATTTGAAGATGGATGATATTAATCATGTCGTTAATCAAGTGGAGCATGTGGTTCAATCTATATCTCCACCTTAGTCTCAACCTCTACTTCAATCTTAAGTTTTAGATCCACCTCAACTAAAACCTAAGCCTAAATTGAAATCTCAACCTAAAACTCAATAAAAAAATAAGAAAAAATGACCTTGGGAAATTTTTAGTAGCTTTGATGATTTTGAGACTATTAAAGTTTCTGATGGTCCCCTTCATATTTATGCTAAGATTGTTGGGATACCCACTCATGGTTGTCTTGTTGATCCTACCTCCTTAGTCAATGTTATTAC
This sequence comes from Cupressus sempervirens, assembly GCA_028749045.1. Taxonomy (NCBI): domain Eukaryota; kingdom Viridiplantae; phylum Streptophyta; class Pinopsida; order Cupressales; family Cupressaceae; genus Cupressus; species Cupressus sempervirens. The sequence continues at coordinate 910,114,290 of CM053787.1, read as the reverse complement.
AGAAAAAAAATATTTTTATGAAAAGTTTACAATTTGATTTTTATGATAAATCAATTGTATGTATTGAGACTTGTACTTGTTTTCTTTATCCATCATTTCGTTCTATTGATTTACCAGTTCAACTTTGTGGAAATATTGTGAACACTACCTTTGTTGGTGTTCCTAGTTCTGATCAATTTTAAGTTAACGGTTTACCATGGTTAAATACCATGCATTTTTTTGCTTCACCTATTCATAAATGTCTTAAGTCTACTTATGATGATGAAGTGAAGAAAATTAATCATATTTTATATAATACTTCTAGGCCTAGGGATTTTGCTACCATTGACTTCTTTTGGCCTTCATTACCTAATTCATGTCCTTTACAACTTGATCATATTTTCCATTCATATCAAGTCGATAGCATAATAAGATTCTTTAGTTATGTTTACCTCCTAAGGATCTTAATCATGGTCTTTTTTCTATACCTTCCATGCCTCCTTTATCTATGTCTTCTACAACTATTAATGAAGCTCCTCCTATTTAATGTTTGTCTACTAGCAATCATATTAATCCTCCTATAGAACTTGTAAAGGATATTTTAATTGTTCCTCCTAGTTCTCAACACATTATAAGTAAAAAAAAATGTAATCTATTTGCTAATGAATTCCATAAAAAGTTTTGTGCTCAAGAGAAATCTTGTAATTCTATTCTTCAAAAATTTGTACCTTCTTTGGATACAATTGTGCATGATGTGTTAGAAGAAGTTCTTGCTAATAATGATGTTAAGTTGCATGTTTCTAAGGATTCTATTCATATCTTAGATCCTCTTTTTTTAAAAAATATTCCTTTCCTTATGTTTGATTTATCTAGATGAAGAAGACACTATTGATGATGTTGATGATGTTAATCATGAATATGAAACTATTAACACTGACATTGATTTACCTAATATGTTTTCCTAAAAATTAATAATTACACCTAGTATCTAACATTGTGATGTTGGAAATATAAGAGGAGTAATAGAGAGGGGAGGGATGACTCAATTACTACAAAAATAAATCCTAGATCCCTTAGATGTCAATAAAAATCAAAACTCTCATTAAATTGTATTTTATTGTAACTCGAGAAACACACATGCACTTGGTTTTCTCTAGAAAATACTATAAGTTTGCAATAGCTGAATAACAATTGTAACTCAAAAAATGAAAATCATAAGATGTTTTCTATGATTATCTTTACTTAACTTATTTGGAAAGACATAAAATAAATTGCATCAACACAAGTAACACCAATATTTAATGCGGAAACCTAATTTGGAAAAAACCACCAATTGCAACTAGTTATTGATTTTCACACTTCTAAAGTGAGCCCTATTAGGAGCCAACCTTGTTAAAGGTTACAAAAAACACTATTAGGTGTAACCCTATTAGATGATTTAATCATTATTAGGATTGGCCTTGTTAGAGGTCTTTAGACACTTCAAATGAAAATGAGACCTTGTTAGAGGATTTACAAATAGTTGTTAATCCAAATTGATTAAGAGATTTAGATCAATGCTACAATAGTTAGAAAGTAACAATGAGATAACCTAATTTCTGATGTAGCTGAATTGTTGATTACAAATTCTAATTTTGGCTTGTATACTTGATCCTTTATGATCGAATGAATCTTTCCAGCTCCATAATGATATTCTACATATCCTTCTTGTTAGGATTAAACCATAGATAAAAATAATAATTACATTCAAATATAACCAATAATAGAAAATAATAGATCACATAGAAAAGAACACAAGGCACCAAGATTTAACATGGTTCACCCAATCCCTGGGCTATTTCTACCAAATAGCAAGTTTGATATTATTATGATCTAGTGATTACAACCTGATTACAATACATAATCTCTTACAGCTTAGTACCACCACAAGAACCAATTTTGCATCAGAAATTAATGAAAATACCTAACCCTAAGCCCTTTTATACAAGTATTTTATTCCATTTTAGGGTTACAACATGTTGGCCATATGTTGTCCATATGTTGGCTACAATGTTGGCCATGACCTCAAACCCCAAAGAATTTATGAAGTATGTACATTACTTTCTTGATCAGTCACCATAATCTAACAATCTCCCACTTGGAGATTGATCATGTAGCTATACCACTACCACATGGGGCTCCCACTAGATCAAACCACCCTGGACTTTGCTATTCTTTGATTCATGGTTAGTCTAGAAGACCAACTGAAGCTAAAGAGGAGTTCAACTCCTCCCATGTTACTACCTTTGTCAACATATCTATTGGATTTTTATTTGTATGTATCTTCTCTAGCTTTAACTGTCCATCCTCCAAAACTGACCGAATGAAATAGTACTACAACTGTATGTGTTTGGTCTTAGAATGTAGAGCTGAATTCTTTGCAAGATGAATGGCACTTTGACTATCTATAAAAATATAATCATCCTTGTGAGGGTGTCCCAATTCTTTCAAGAAGAACTAAAGCCATATCATCTCCTTGGCTGCCTCTATAGCAGAAACATATGCTACCTCTATAGTAGATAAAACATTAACCTTCTGTAACTGAGAAACCCAAATCATGGCTGCCCCACCAACAGTAAAGACATAACATGTAGTACTCTACCTGGTATCAATATCCCTTGCCAAATCTCAGTCAATATATCCCTATAAATCAGTAGTAGAGTCCCCAAAGTGTAAACACTTATTAAATGTTCCTCTCAAATATCTTAGAATCAAGTTGACTGCATTCCAATGCTCAATTCCTAGATGACTCATATAAGTACTAATGACTCCCATTGTATGTGCAATATCTAGCCTAGTACATACCGTAGCATACGTCAAGCTTCCTACGACCAAAGCATAGGGTACCTTTGACATCTTGTCCCCCTCTTCCTATGTCTTAGGAGACATCTCCTTAGTCAACTTTAAATGACCAAGTAAAGGTGTGTTGACAAATTTAGCATTCTCCATAGAGAAACATTGCAACACCTTCTCCACATAATCAGCCTAAGATAGCATCAATTTTTTGTTCTTCCTATCTTTACAAATTTTCATATCAAGGATTTTTTTTGCTGCCCCCAAATCCTTCATAGAAAATGCATGTGCTAATTGGCTTTTCAGCCCCTTAATGTGATCCATTTTAGACCCAGCTACAAGAATATCATCAACATTTAAACATAAAATAATGTAGCTATCATCATCCAACCTCTTAAAGTAGACATAATGATCTGAATGATACCTATTGTAACCATGCTCATGCATAAAACTATCAAATTTCAGATACCATTGCCGAGATGATTACTTCAAGCCATATAAACTTTTCTTTAATTTGCACACTAAGTTCTCCTTACCTTTGACCGCAAATCCCTATGGCTAAGCCATTTATATCTCTTCATCCAAATCACCATGAAGGAAGGTTGTTTTAACATCCAACTACTCTAAATGAAAATATTTAGTAGCTGCAAGACTTAAAATATCATGGATAGAAGTCATTTTAATAATAGGAGAAAATATCTCATCAAAATCAATTTTCTTTTTTTGTGCAAATCCTTTTACAACTAACCTAGTTTTAAATCTTTTCTGACCTCCTTCCTCTTCTTTCAACCTCTAAACCCACTTATTCTGTAAAACTCTTTTACCTATAGAAAATTTGCACAAATCCCATGTCTTATTCTTTAGTAGAGAGTCCATTTTGTCTTTCACTACAAACTCCCATTGAATCTGGTATCCACCTGCACAACTTCATCATAACTTTCAGGTTCACCAACATCAATAAGTAAAATAGAATACAAAGAGGGAGAGAATATTTCTGGAGGTGTAATTTTCCTTGTTGACTGTCTAACATTCATTGGTGGATGTGGTATTTATTGTTGCAGTTGTTGCACATCATGAGGAATGGCCGGAACATCAACTTTTGGAGTATCATCCAACACTACATAATCATCTTCTTTCTTCTCATGTTGCTACAATAGATCTTTATACAACACTTTCTCATTGAATACGACATCCCTGATTCTTAAAATTTTATGATTTTTAAATCTTAAAGCCTATAACTAAATTCATTAATTCCATATCCAAAAAATACACATTTCTTTGACTTAGCTTCCAGCTAGGTTCTATTTTCAAAATCTATGTGAGAAAAAGCTTCACAATTGAAGGTTTTGAGAAAAGAATAACTCACTTTCTTACCAGTCCATACTTCCTCTAGAATACCACGGCCCAAAGGAGTAGAGGGAACTCTATTAATAAAATATATAGTAGTATTTATAGCCTCTACGCACATTAATGGCAACCTAGCATGCAATAGTCCTATTCATGCGTTCAGCCACTTTATTTTCTTGTGGAGTACTTGGAATAGTTTTCTATCTACAAATACCATTAGTGGAGCAATAATCTTCAAATTCATGACTACAATAGTCACCACCATTATCAGATCTAAGACATTTTAATTTCTTACCAGTCTCATTTTCAACCAAGCACTTCCATTTCGTAAAAGTTTGAAATACATTAGATTTTTATTTAAGGAAATAAACCCATACTTTTCTAGTTGTTTCATCAATAAATGTAACATAATAATGAGAGCACCCAATGGAAGATACCTGAGCTAGTCCCCATACAAATGTATGCACAAGCTCTAATTTTTGATTTTTGTTTTCCTTCCTAGCCTTCACAAAACTCACTCTCTTTTGTTTTCCATACACACAACTTTCGTAGAAATCCATATTAACACATTTCAAACTGGTAAAACTTTCTTTGAATGAAGTAATTTCATACCTTTCTCACTCACGTGCCCAAGTTTGTTATGCCACAACACTATATTAGAATCTACAACAGCTATTTGTTCTCCCTGCTCAACTACAACAATTATTCCTAAAACATTCATTTTTCTCTAAAATAATTAAAGTAAAAGGAACAATATGACTTTTAAAAAGATATAAGGTGCCTACTTTCACACCTTTTGCTACTACAAGGGAACCTTTTGAAACCTTCCAATTTGTATCATTAAAAGTAACTACACAACCCTCATCACCAAGTTGCCATGCTGAAATTAAATTCCTACTTAGCCTTGGAACATGTCTTACCTCATGTAGTATCCAATGATTCCCATTCTACAAGCCCAAAATCCTGTTAGACATAATCAATAAAATAACCTCTATGAGGTGTAGCATGAAATGAAGCACTAGAATGTAAAATGCATGAATCATCAACACTTTCTAAAGACAGAAGCAAAGCATCCTCTTCAGATTTGTTACTTACCACATTTGCCTCCTTGTCTCCATCTAATTTATCTCCTTGATTTTTCTTTCAATTTCAGCAATCTTTCTTTTTATGACATAGTCATTCAGTCCTCTCAATTGAGACCTATTCCCCTTTGACTTTTCTCTTGATTTCCATGATTTCTAGAGTTACTTCCTCTCTCAGTCATTTTGCCCTTACTTTGTGCATTCAAAGAACTTCCTAATGTAGATCCACGCGAGGTTTTCCTACAAGTTTCCTCACTCAAAACAACACCTATCACATCTTCACATTTTAGGGTACTAGATCTAGAAACAAAATTACTCACACCCATTCCAACTTTTAGGCAAAGAACACAAAATCAAGAGAGCCCTAATTTCTTCATCAAAATTGATACCCATAGAAGATAATTGACTAGTAATAGTATTAAACTCATTTAAATGATTTGCAATAGATCCACCTTTTTGTATTTTCATATTAAATAAATAGTTCATGAGAAATACCTTATTTGAAGAGAAGGGCTTTTCATATAGTGTTGCTAGGGTTTTCATCAACTCTTCTGTCATCTTTTCTTTTGTAATATTAAATGCCAATGTTCTTGCCAGGCATAACCAAATTCTTCCAAGTGCCTTTCTATTCAAAATATCTCATTCATCATTTCACATAAATCTCTGATTATTGGATTTGCCTACCAACAGCTTACATAAATCCTTCTAATAAAGATAGTCTTCCATTTGCATCTTCCATAACTAGAATTTATGCCCATTAAATCTATCAACCCTCAGCTTACTCTCATCTTCCATCACTCCCACTCAACTGTGAGACTCACACTTAACTGTGAGACTTTCCTATAGAGGATAACTGAAAGACAACCTCACTCTAATACCACTTGTTAGGATTAAACCATAGATAGAAATAAAAATTATATGCAACATAACCAATAATAGAAAATAATAGATCACATAGGAAAGAACACAAGACACCAATATTTAACGTGGTTCACCGAATCCCTGGGCTACATCCACCAAACAACAAGTTTGATATTATTATGATCCAGTGATTACAACTTGATTACAATCTATAATCCCTTATAGCTTAGTATTGCCGCAAGAACCAATTTTGCATCACAACTTAATGAAAATACCTAACCCTAAGCCCTTTTATACAAGTATTTTATGTCATTTTATGATTACAACATGTCAACCATATGTTGGCTACAACATTGGCCACGACCCCAAACTTAAAAGAATTTATGAAGTATGTATAGTACTTTCCTGATCAGTCACCACAATCTAACAATCTCTCACTTGGTGACTAATCAGGCTCCACACTAAACAACACTTCTAATTCACTTCCTCCTAGCATCATCAAATCTTCTATTCACATACACACATTCAATCCTTAACTTGACCTTATATTTGTATCTTACACATTGTCAAGTCTTCTTGAATACAACTTAGAATAATTAATATTCATATCCTCAGCCAGCTAGAACCAAAAAACTAAATCAATTGAACTCAATATGCCAAAACAAGAAAATCCTTTGTTAGCTAACAATGCTTTGTAGATACTAACTCAGAAACAATCTTCTTGTGTTAACTAAGTAAACTTTCTTAACATTTCATATTCATAAAGTTCCTTTAGTAACCAAGTGAGCTTGGTTAACACTAGCTCTATCCAAAATTTTATTCATTGATCAAGTGACTTTGATTAACACTCAACTTCTACAAACTTTTCTTTGACAATCAAGTGAACTCAATAGACACTATCTTCTAAACTAGGAAAACTTTGGAATGCTTGACAAACATAGGAAACTATCTTCATCACCTAAGTGAGCTCAACATATACTACCCCAACAATGATATGGTATTTTGTGTAACATTAAAGATAACACTCAATTAATCAATTGTTTTCAACATGTGATTCTCAACATGATCCTTGTTTGGAACTGGCTATCATTCCTACTATGTTGGATATGGTCCCTCTTATGAGTTACCCACCTTCCCTAAATGATATAAAATGAGATGGGGAGAGTAGGAGGCACGCTTAATTGGCTAATCCATCATGGTAATCTTTGTTGTGTGTTTTTCCAATTGTATTTTATTTCTCACATGATGTATTTGCTATATGTTGTTAAATTTTTGTATGCAATATTTGATAATCTGGTGGTGCAAGGTGATAAAGGAATCAAACCTATTGTATTATTCCTCTATATGTATATCTATTCTTCCATATGTTGTTTCATGTTATGTTGTACTTGTGCTATTGTTTGTACATGTTTCCTTGTGTAATCTGCTTGGATTCATGACTCGGTAGAACTAATTCTATTTGGTCTCTAGGTCATGTTATGAAAATATTATTCTTTGTATTTCATATGCGATCTTTTCTCCTTTGTTATTATAGTTCTACTCTCTTTGGGGAATGATGTCAATTAATTTGCAATAATATCATATATATCATATATATATATATATATATATATATATATATATATATATATATATATATATATATATATATATATATATATATATATATATATATATATATATATATATATATATATATATATATATATATATATATATATATATATATATATATATATATATATATACTTATACTGACCCCATAGTAGGTAGATCCCTTCTATGTTCTTTTTATTTTTGTGTAGCATTTCCCTTGATTTGCCTTTTTCTTGGGGCATCTCGTAATTGAAAGGTAATCGATGGAGTTGTTTATGTTTCCATTAAAATCATTTCTCCTTTTAAAGTATTAGCAATGAATTTAACATGGGGGCATACACTTTCTCACTTATTGCACACACACACTTTTCAATACATATATATTATTTTTCAAGATAATATTTCTCCCTTTTGGATTATTGATTAATCCTTAAAGGATAGATTTATAATTTATGATCTCTTGATCCCTCTAGTTTCAAATTTATTTTTGATCCCTTGAGGTTGAAAGTATCCTTAAGATTGGATCTCTTTTTACTTTTTGGTTTTACTCTTATAGAATGGAATATTCTTAAGAGTGAATCCTTGATGAGTTGACTAGTGAATAGCCACATTCACTAGGTGGCTCAATGACATCTTTCTAGTTGTGCAATTTCCTTGTATTGTTCACAATGGGACATAAGTTTTCATTGGGTAAGATAATCACACTTTATTTTTTCTTTTTCTCTTTTTCTTGAGATGTCTCTTATTATGCTCTTAGAGTTGACAAATACTTAAGTCTGTAGGGGCTTGAGGATCTCTTTGTCTCTTTTATTTTAATAAGATTATCTTTTCATTGTGATCTACTTTACCAATAGTTTGTATCGAGTCCATACTCTTGCTAAAGTGGGGGCCAAATATATCATCTTAAAATGGAAGCACTTCTATGTTAAGAGTGTTTAGCCCTCTAAGTAAGTGGTTTGGAGTCATGTCAAGTGCCTTGAATGGGTCGTTGTATGGATCTTCCTATTTTATCCTGTTCTTCTTTTCTCTTTGCATTTCTAGCCTATTTCTGACAACCTGCTCTCTGGGTCAAGAACAACCTAGTGGGTTAAGGTTGACCTCAACCCTGACCAATATCATGGATGACATCAACCTTAACCTAGGGAAAGGTCATTAGTGTCTGTGACCCCAAGTTCAAATTTCAATTTCTAGTAGTTTCAAGACATTAGGCTTCGAAAAGTTTATTTTTCCTACTTTTGGGTCGACTATTTTGGGTTTTAGAATGATAGACTCTTAAATTACATTAATATAGGTTTTTTCCTAGGGTTTATGGTTAAAGGAGATTTAATACTCCTATGTCGGCCTTCTCTAGGAGTTAGTGCCATAGATCACTATATAAGGAAGATTTCTTCCTTGATTTTGACATCTACATTCTATCCACGTATGTCTACTATCTACTATTAATCTTCATGAGTTCATCTACCTATGATCAATGAAGTGAAGTTCTACTATAATTCAAGCATTCAAGTGTTCAAGCATCCAATTCATCAAGGAGATCCATTATTAGCCATTGAAGGATGCAATCTCTATGGAGCCCTCTTGTTAAAGATTTGTCTATCCATATTCATTCAAGCCATTTCTTATGTTAATATACATTCAAGATTGGTGTTGAAGATCTAATTCCATTTATTTGAGACATCCTAGATACATTTCTACATACATTTGGAGTATCCATACTTGTGGATTCAAGGATTTGAATCCTCCAAAAGGATTTCAATATAAGTAAGGTGAATTATTTCATTTACTTTGTTAACATATATTAAAATTTCAATTCAATTTCAAGGTTGATTCTAAATTGGGGTGTGACCAAGGCAAAGCCCCCATACAAAAAAAAAACCATTTTTATTGTAGATACAGGTGTGGAAGAAAAAAATAGAGAGAATATTTGGATACCCTTTTCGTCGAACTTGTCAGATCCATGAACACAAATTTCATCAGAGATGTCATGCCTGACCATTATTTCAATTTTACTGCATTTTAGACTTTGTGACTATAAGTTCTTTTCCGATGATTATGTTTCTGTTTCAAAAATTCCTCAATTTTATTTTGATAAAGACATATATGAATCTGATAAACTCATGAGATTTCTAGTTTCAAAGTTATTGTTCTATACTATTTTCAAGAGGATTATGATTGGAAAACAATTCTAAGAAAACTTTAAAGGTAGTTCAGACTTTATGGTTATCATTTTCATAGTCTATGGTACATTAGCATAATGTAAGTTTATCATGTTTTCTTTTAATGCATCAGTATTAGGATAATTCACTGTTTAGTGGATATTCATTGATCATAAGTATTTCCCTAATACTCTTTCTTTTCTTGTCATATTTATATATGTGTGTGGCATATTAAGTTTATGTTGTAATAAATTGTTAATATGTTAAATGTTACAATGTTCATTTATAGAAATTATATATATATATATATATATATATATATATATATATATATATATATATATATATATATATATATATATATATATATATATATATATATATATATAGTTTCATATTTTGAGGTTTCATCGATATCTAAAAATTGTATATTTATTGTTTCTATGTTATTAATTAAGTTGGGGTTTAAAACCCGCTGTGGTTACTAGCATTGTGCATAGCATATTATATTTTCTAAATATCTAAGGGTACTAACCTAAAACCCTAATTGGAACTCGATGCTTTGAATGAGTTTTATGGTTGAAGTTTTAAAAACCATATATGGTAGTGGCAAGTAAACTGATTGTGTACTTGGTAGTGAAGGGTCTCAGTTGTATTCAATGTTTATTTATGAGGAATTATTTCATTGAAGTAGTCGGCCATTTTTTTTTGCAAATGTTTGAGTTTTAGTTGTCTTTGGGCCAGGAATTTTACCGTATTGCTATGTATGCTATGCATCTTTGAAGCTTATTGCTAAGATTTAGCATCATGGAGGATTTGGTGGATAAGGCATTCATGCTTATGAAGCCATGTATTGTTGGATTTTGAATTATCAATTATTACCGGTGTTTCCAATTTGGAAGATTGGTTTTGTTTGTTATTTGGGGCTTTGGCAGCGATTTGTGGTTGTAGAGCATTTTTGGGCATCGATTGTTTATTTTAGGTAGGGGACTTTTCTCTATCCTTATCCCTATGCTATTGTGCATATTATATTTTGAAAATTGTAAATTTTTGAATGTTAGGGTTGTTCTGTTGAAGGATTTGCATGTCGACACCCGAGGGTGGGAGTATGCAGGGTTTAGCAATGAAGTTGCTAAGTTCTGTATCTCCACACTCAGATGTGGGTATGGAAGTTACTTTGGTATAATCTTGACATTTTTTCATACATTTGTCATACAACTTATGTTACAGTTACATTTTGAAATGGCTTTAGTTTGGCTCGAGTCTATTTGCAAAATAGGGTATTTACATACTCATGTTCAACATATGATACGTATGGTTGTGTCATTGTTTATATATAATTTGTGGTTTCACAAGGTCGAACCCTGTAAGAAATACATGCTAGTTATTGTATAAACTCACATGGAATAAGTGTTTACTGTAAGAACAACCATTTTCATGAACTCAAGGCATAAATATGGATTAGAGTGGTTTTTCTGGTTATGATGCGTAAAAAATAAATAAATAAAAATGAAAAACTGGGTCGTATTTAAATAATATTTTGAGAAATTGTTCACAATAGAATATGGTAATATTAGATAAACCAAGACATTGATAGTTACTGTTGTTTCAATAACTACATGGCCATTATGTGAACAGTCAGTATGCATCTTATGATATAGGGATTTTACATTCTAATTTACTGTTGGAAATTGGCATGCTAAAAGTCTCATTGCATTTTGTGAATTGTATTTTAAATTGAGTTCAGATATTATGTCTTTATATGCTGTTATAATTTAAAGTGGGTGGTGGCTTATTGTCAAACAACAGTGTAACTTGTATAGACGCTTGCATTTTATTAACCACATTAATGGTTTTTTTTTTAGTAATGACTGAACTTAGTTTCTATTATGTTTAATTTTGGTTTTGAAGTGCATAATGGTATTTATGGATCATTTTGACTTAAGATGTTTGAAACAGAATTTGTTTATTATAAAGATGTATTTCAGTTTATAATTGAAATGGGAAGTTGTTTTGTATATGAGGTAGATTTATGATATATGTTTGATGATGTGTCAATTAAAGGAAGAATATCATATGAGCATTGTTTTATTATCTTGGTTAGTTCGAAAGATAAGTTTAGTTTATTATGACAGTAGGAATAAGTAGTATAGTACTATGACTGGTAAATATCATTAATCTGATGTATCAGTTTAGTTATATTTACGAGAATGTAATATGGTAGTATTTAATTCTATTGTTATAATAGTCTAAGTTACTTTTGAATTTGGCAGTAAAAGATAAGATTTTCACAAGATGAAGAATGTAATATCATGAGAAAACTGAATGGTTATTCGTTGCTTGTGCATTCTTACAATATCTGTTTGATGTGTATTTTAAGGATAGCTGTAAAGAACGTATATCGAGGTGGCTGAATATCAATTTATCTTATTCATTTAATTAATTTAGTGATAACTTTAAAATAAATTGGGTGGGTTAATTTCATATAAAAGATAATTCGCCTTACCTATGACTTAAACCTATATGGTTAAGTATGAAGAACAAGGCATATCTCTATTCTGTCATTGACAAGTATAATAGAGATTTCTGTTATGTGTTGACTTTGAGCATACCGTACATGGATGCAAAATCTTAGTGCCATAACGATGACACCTCAGTATATATATGATTCATTTACGAGTTGTTCTTAGTGTGAGTTTAATTTTGCATTGTTAAGTAAATGTTTACTTCTTGCATATTAATTTCAGAATTGCACTATGTTAAGTGGATCAGATATCTGCATTATGAATATGTATATGTTTATTCTAACATGTATGTAGGTGGATAATGCTTTTTAACTCAGTGTGTATTGAGCCCCCCTTCTTTGTGTTGTGTTGTACTTCTGTGTGATTTTATAGGTGCTTCAAGTTGATTAACATGTAGCTTAAGGATGAATACTGAAGTTACTTCTTATAGCAGAAATTGTATCTTGTAGAGTCCATATGATGGAGATTAGTGTTAAAGGAAAAAATGTTGTACATCATTATTGTACTAAACTCTATGTGTATTCACATTATTGTAAAATGTACTTGGATGATATTATCTTCCATTTTGAGGATTTTAGATTGAGCGAAGCTCAATCATTGTACTATGGTAGTCATAAGTTGATTTAAAAAGAAAAAATTGTTGCATTTCTGGAATTGTTTTATTTTGTTTATAGATTCTTTTGGTTTTTTCTTATGAGGCATTACATTTTGGTATCAGATCACAGTTTAGTATAACCAGGACTCTTGGGTTATAGGGTTTAACCTGACATCGATGCATTATTAATAGATTTTTTGTTTTTAGGTTGCTATCATGCCTCCCGTCACTAGAGGAACTCATGGATGCGGCATACCTGAGGATAAATTTGCTGGCAGAGTCAGAGGAAGAGGCAGGGGTAGGGTCCATGGTAGAGGTCCTAGGTACCAGAATGATGTTGGGGTTGGAAACAACCAGGATAACCAAGCTGACTAGGCTATGGTGCTTTAGAGGATAATGGAACATCTTGATACTATTGAGGCTAATAACCAGATTCTTGGTGGGGGAGTGAATGATAGGAGACCTCTTGTATAGGGCATTAACCTTCTTGTAGATGAAGATCCAGTGGCAAGAGCTCAGCTCAAAGATCTTTCCAAGATGAAAGGACCTTTGTTCTATGGTACAGAACAGGGTATAGTGGAAAAAGCTTGGCTGCTTAATATTGAGCAATGTTTTGTCTTACACCGTTACTTGAGTAATGTGAAGGTCAGATGGACAATTATGCATTTGAGAGGATTTGGTTCCTTGTGGTGGGAACAGGAGTTGGAAAAGCTTGGCATAGATATCTCTCTGGTCACTTGGGAGCTCTTTGTTGAGTGTTTCAAGGAGAGATTCATGTTAGAGTATTGGTGTCAAGCCCGTGCTAAGGAGTTCTTTCAGATTATGCAGTCTGGCTCTACAGTGGAAGCTTATGAACATAGGTTCTACGAGCTTAAGAATTTTTTTGGGTGGACTGAAAATGATAAGGCCATGATATGTATAACACTTCATCAGGGGTCTTATGCCCAAGATCGAGGAGGAAGTGAGAACTTTCAAACCGTTGACTATGCAGGAAGCTTTGTAGTGAGCAAAGCTCATTGAAATGAAGTCTGGATATCATGGGGCTTCATACAAAACCAGCATGAATCCACCTACTCTGGATGTCAATAAGAATCAAAAGCCTCCGCAGAGTAGTGCAAAATCAAGATTTTCGGGTGGGAAATTCAAGAAGAGGAAGTTCAATAAGAATTCCAAGGTTTTAGAATAGCCTAAAACATCTCAACCAACTAAAGTGTGTAGAGTAGCAAGCTATTTCCTAATCCTTCTAGTCAAAACACGGGATTCAAGAAATCTGTTGAGTGTTTCCATTGCGAACAACTAGGGCATTATCAGTCTTAGTGTCCTAATTGGGATAAGCTGAAGGTTGGACCTAAGCCAGCTAGGTCTGAAGTGATATTTGGTGATTCTACCAGGAACCACTGTATCTTTGCAACTTTGGATCAGAAGCAGGCCAAACACCAGAACTTGGTTATAGAAGCTCAAGGTATTACTCATGGTATGAAAGTTTCTATGTTATTCGACTTAGGAGCTACAGACTCATTCATTTCTTCTGCTTTAGTTGCACATTGTGGTATACCAGTGGTCAAGGCAAGGAATATATGGCAAGTGGAGTTAGTGTCAGGGTCTAAGGTAAATGTTGATATTACTGCTCCTGACTGTAAGATTTGTATGAAATCCTTCTCAACTTCAGCGAACCTTAGAGTTATACCCTTAGGATCATATGACATAGCTTTGGGTATGGATTGGTTAGAACAACATCAAGCTATTTTGGATTGCAAAGATAAGTCAATCAGTTGCGTTGATGATTTTGGATCAGCCAGATTTATCATAGGAATCAAGAGACCTATCTCTTTGCGAACAATTTTTGCCAAGAAATTGGCAAGGTGTGCTAAAAAAGGCTGCAGTTTGTTTTCCATTTCAGTAAACAACTTAGAAGATTTCATAGTTAAGAGTTCTTCTCTCGATCATCCAGTTTTGAAAAACTTTTCAGATGTTTTTGTTGAGGAAATTCCTGGGATATCTCCGAAGAGAGGAATTGATTTTCAAATCGATTTAGTGCCAGGAACGGAACCAATTTCCAAGACTCCATATAGAATGATAGCTCAAGAGCTGGTCGAACTTAAATTTTAGTTGGAAGAGCTTTTGGAAAAAGATTTCATTCATCCTAGTGTTTCACCTTGGGGTGCTCCAATGATCTTTGTCAAGAAGAAAGATGGTTCCTTTAGACTTTGTATCAATTATAGGCAATTAAACAAGTTCACAATTAAGAATAGGTATCCTTTGCCTAGAATTGATGACTTGTTTGACCAAGTCAAGGGTGCCCAAATCTTTTCAAAGATTGATCTAAAATCTGGGTATCATAAACTTAGAATCCAGGAAGTTGATATCCATACGACAGCTTTTTGCACTAGGCATGGACACTACGAGTTCACAGTGGTACCTTTTGGGTTAACTAATGCACCTTTTGTATTCATGAGCTTAATGAATGGTTTATTTAGGACTTACCTAGATAAATTTGTAGTGGTATTTCTGGATGATATTTTGGTGTATTCTAACTCTGTTGAGGAACATGAGTAGCATAGAGAGTAGGTTTTGGAATACCTTCGTAGGAACAGATTGTATGCCAATCCTGAGAAGTGTGAATTTTTCAAATCGAAGATTTCCTACTTAGGACATATCATTTCAGGAGATGGAATCTCGATAGATCCATCCAAAATTCGGGCTATTGTTGATTGGCCAACACCTACGAATATATTCGAGGTTCAAAGTTTCATGGGTTTAGCAAGCTATTACCATAGATTTGTATTAAATTTCTCCAGTATAGCGTATCCTATCACATCTCTTCAGAGAAAAGGGAATAAATTTGTGTGGACAGATGAGTGCAAGGCAGAATTTTAGAAACTTAAGGAATGTTTGACTAGTGCACCAGTTCTAGCAGTCCCTGATTCTACTAAGGAGTTCATGATTTGTACTGATGCATCATTGGATGGCTTAGGGGCAGTTTTGATGCAAGAGGGACGTGTCATAGCTTATGAGTCTAGAAAACTAAAGAGTCATGAGGTGAATTACCCTACTCATGATCTTGAACTTGCTACGATTATGCATGCTTTGACCAAGTGGCGACATTTTCTTCTGGGTCAACATTTTGAGTTACATTTTGATCATCGAAGTCTTCAGATCTTTTCATGCAACCAAACCTTAATGCTAGACAACAAAGATGGATGGAATTCCTGTGTGAATATGACTTTGAGATTAAATATGTGCAAGGGAAGGAGAACGTGGTTGCTGATGCTCTTAGCACAAGGCAACATGAACTATCTTCTTTGATCTTAACTGTGGATCTTAAGGATAGGATCTTACAGAACCTTTCTGCAGATTGTTGGTTTCAAGATGTTAAGGCGGTTGTTGAAAGTGGCATTGTTTTGGAAGGAGGTTTTAAGGGTTATTCGGTGAATCCTAAAGGTTTGCTGCTGTATAGAGGGAGTGTGTATGTTCCAGAGTTGGGAGATTTGAGAGTTTTGGTTATGGTTGAGGCCCATAAAGCACCATATTTGGTGCATCCGAGTGTTAAGAAAATGCATGCTGATCTTAAGCAACATTATTATATGCCTAGAATGAAGAGAGACATAGCAGATTTTATGACTCAATGCTTGGAATGTCAATGAGTTAAGGCTGAACATCAACACCCTATAGGTTTATTGTAGCCACATATCATTCCAGAATGGAAATGGGACACCATTTCAATAGATTTTATTATTGGATTACCTATGACATCTCGAAGGCATGATGCTATTATGGTGGTAGTGGACCATTTTTCGAAGGTTGCTCATTTTATTCCTGTTAGGTCATCCTATAATGCAGCAATGGTTGGCAAAGTTTATATGGAACAGATAGTTAGGTTACACAGAATTCCTAAAAAGATTATTTCTGATAGGGATCCAGTGTTTACTTCATCTTTATGGAGATTCATGTAGTGAGAGTTAGGTACTCAGCTGAATTTCAATTCAGCCTATCACCCTGAGATGGACAGACAAATTGAACATGTCAACTAGATTCTGGAAGACATGCTTAGGATGTACATAATGGATAGATAGAATAAATGGGAGGAGTATTTACACTTAGTTGAGTTCGCCTATAACAACGGATATCACAATTCCATAGGTATGGCACCATTTCAAGCATTGTATGGAAGACCCTGTAGGACACCTCTCAGTTGGGATAATTTGGAGGACTGGACTCTTCTAGGACCTAATATGTTGCTAGATTTGGAGCAATAGGTTAAGAGGATCAGAGAGCATCTTATTACTGCTCAGGATAGGTAGAAGAAATATGCTGATAAGCATAGAATCAACCATCAATTTTTGGTTGGTGATAAAGTGTTTCTTTGGGTTAGGCTGCATAAGAGTCTGATTCGTTATGGAAAGGGTTCCAAGTTAGCACCATGATTTGTTGGTCCATTTGAAATTCTGGAACGGATTGGACCTGTTGCCTACAAACTTACCTTGCCACCAAGTCTTTCATGCATTCATAATGTTTTTCATCTTTTTTTATTGCGTAAGTATATTCTTGATATTGCTCATGTGCTGAACTGGAAAAATTTGTAGATTGTGGATGGTCAGATCATGCTGGAACCAGTGCAGATCATGCAAAGCAGAACTATTAGTCTAAGAGGAAGAGATATAAGGCAGGTAAAAGTCCTTTGGGATCCCAATGATGATTCATCTGCAACTTGGGAGGACAATGAATTGATGAGAGCAGCTCATCCGCATTTGTTTGCTGACTTCCAGGAGGAAGTCAAAGCCTAGTGGGGGAGGGTGTCATGCCTGACCATTATTTCAGTTTTACTGCATTTTAGACTTTGTGACTATAAGTTCTTTTCAGATGATTATGTTTCTATTTTAGAAATTCCTCAATTTTATTTTGATAAAGACATATAAGAATTTGATAAACTCATTAGATTTCTAGTTTTAAAGTTATTGTTCTATACTATTTTCAAGAGGATTATGATTGGAAAAAAATTCTGAGAAAACTTTAAAGGTAGTTCAGACTTTATGGTTATCGTTTTCATAGTCTATGGTACGTCAGCATAATGTAAGTTTATCATGTTTTCTTTTAATGCATCAGTATTAGGATAATTCACTATTTAGGGGATATTCATTGATCATAAGTATTTCCCTAATACTCTTTCTTTTCTTGTCATATTTATATATGTGTGTGGCATATTAAGTTTATGTTGTAATAAATTGTTAATATGTTAATATCTAAAAATTGTATATTTATTGTTTCTATGTTATTAATTAAGTTGGGGTTTAAAACCCACTATGGTTACTAGCATTGTGTATAGCATATTATATTTTCTAAATATCTAAGGGTACTAACCTAAAACCCTAATTGGAACTTGATGCTTTGAATGAGTTTTATGGTTGAAGTTTTAAAATCCATATATGGCGGTGGCAAGTAAATTGATTGTGTACTTTGTAGTGAAGTGTCTCAGTTGTATTCAATGTTTATTTATGAGGAATTGTTTCATTGAAGTAGTCGGCCATTTTTGTTTGCAAATGTTTGAGTTTTAGTTGTGTTTGGGCCGAGAATTTGGCTGCATTGCTCTATATGCTATGCATCTATGAAGCTTATTGCTAAGATTCAACATCATGGAGGATTTGGTGGATAAGGCATTCATGCTTATGAAGCCGTGTATTGTTGGATTCCAGATTATCAATTATTATCAGTGTTTCCAGTTTGGAAGATTGGTTTTGTTTGGTATCTAGGGCTTTGGCAGCGATTTGTGGTTGCAGAGAATTTTTGGGCATCAACTGTTTATTTTAGGTAGGGGGATTTTCTCTATTCTTATCCCTATGCTGTTGTGCATGTTCTATTTTGAAAATTGTAAATTTTTGAATGTTAGGGTTGTTCTGTTGAAGGATTTGCATGTTGACACCCAAGGGTGGGAGTATGCAAGGTTTAGCAATGAAGTTGCTGAGTTTTGTGTATCTCCACACTCAGATGTGGGTATGGAAGTTACTTTGGTATAATCTTGACATTTTGTCATACATTTGTCATACAACTTATGTTATAGTTACATTTTGAAATGGCTTTAGTTAGGCTCGGGTCTATTTGCAAAAGTAGGATATTTACATACTCGTGTTCAACATATGATACGTACGGTTGTGTCATTGTTTATATATAATTTGTGGTTTCACAAGGTTGAACCCTGTAAGAAATACGTGCTAGTTATTGTATAAACTCACACGGACTGAGTGTTTAGTGTAAGAACAACCGTTTTCATGCACTCAAGGCATAAATATGGATTAGAGTGGTTTTGCTGGTTATGATGCATAAAAAAATAAAAAAATAAATAAAAATGAAAAAACTGGGTCGTATTTAACTAATATTTTGAGAAATTGTTCACAACAGAATATGGTAATATTAGATAAACCAGGACATTGATAGTTACTGTTGTTTCAATAACTACATGGCCATTATGTGAACAGTCAGTATGCATCTTATGATATAGGGATTTTACATTCTAATTTACTGTTGGAAATTGGCATGCTAAAAGTCTCATTGCATTTTGTGAATTGTATTTTAAATTGAGTTCAGATATTATGTCTTTATACGCTATTATAATTTAAAGTGGGTGGTGGCTTATTGTCAAATAGCAGTGTAACTTCTATAGACGCTTGCATTTTATTAACCTCATTAATGGGTTTTTTTTTAGTAATGACACAACTTAGTTTCTATTATGTTTAATTTTGGTTTTGAAGTGCTTAATGGTATTTATGGATCATTTTGACTTAAGATGTTTGAAATAGAATTCGTTTATTATAAAGATGTATTTCAGTTTATAATTGAAATGGGAAGTTGTTTCGTATATGAGGTAGATTTATGATATATGTTTGATGATGTGTCAATTAAAGGAAGAATATCATATGAGCATTGTTTTATTATCTTGGTCAGTTCGAAAGATAAGTTTAGTTTATTATGACAATAGGAATAAGTAGTATAGTACTATGACTAGTAAATATCATTAATCTGATGTATCAGTTTAGTTATATTTATGAGAACGTAATATTGTATTATTTAATTCTATTGTTATAATAGTCTAAGTTACTTTTGAATTTTACAGTAAAAGATAAGACTTTCACAAGATGAAGAATGTAATATCATGAGAAAACTAAATGGTTATTCGTTGCTTGTGCATTCTTAGAATATCTGTTGGATGTGTATTTTAAGGATACCTATAATGAATGTATATTGAGGTGGCTGAATATCGATTTATCTTATTCAGTTAATTAATTCTGTGATAACTATAAAATAAATTGGGTGGGTTAATTTCGTATAAAAATAATTGGCCTTACCTATGACTTAAACCTATATGGTTAAGTACAGAGAACAGGGCATATCTCTATTCTGTCATTGACAAGTATAATAGAGATTTTCGTTATGTGTTGACTTTGAGCATATCGTACATGGATGCAAAATCTTAGTGCCATAACGATGACACCTCACTATATATATGCTTCATTTAAGGGTTATTCTTAGCACGAGTTTAATTTTGCATTGTTAAGTAAATGTTTACTTCTTGCATATTAATTTCAGAATTGCACTATGTTAAGTGGATCAGATATCTGCATTATGGATATGTATATGTTTATTCTGACATGTATGCAGGTGGATTACACTTTTTAACTCATTGTGTATTGAGCCACCCTTCTTTGTGTTGTGTTGTACTTCTGTGTGTTTTTACAGGTGCTTCGAGTTGATTAACATGTAGCTTAAGGATGGATACTAAAGTTACTTCTTATAGCAGAAATTGTATCTTGTAGAATCCATATGATGGACATTAGTGTTAAAGGAAAAAATATTGTACGTCATTATTGTACTAAAATCTATGTGTATTCACATTATTGTAATATGTACTTGGATGATATCATCTTCTATTTTGAGGATTTCAGATTGAGCAAAGCCTAATCATTGTACTATGGTAGTCATAAGTTGATATTAAAAAAAAAAACTTGTTGCATTTCTGGAATTGTTTTATTTTGTTTATAGATTCTTTCGGTTTTGTCTTGTGAGTCATTATAGGAGAAGTGCAGGTCAAGGTCAAATATTTGAGGTACAATTATGCCTCATGGTAACAATATGCGCCACTATTAGGGTCAAGATCGAGCTCCCTTCAAAAAAAAAAATTTATGGGTTGGATTGCAGATTTTCTAGAAACTTTATACAGGCATTAGAAAAAAACACTTTCTAGATTCAAGGTTAGTACTTGTCTTTTATCTATTTCAATATTTCAGAACATACTACTTCAAAATAGAGAGATCATATAACCCCCCTCTCTCCCTAGTTTCCGTCACATGATCCATTTCTACATTGATCACTTTCTTGTGCCTAATTAATTTGGATCATCACATTGAAAATAGGGTTAAGAAAGAGAAACCTTAGATTCCTTCTATTCAATTATTCAACAAGATATGAATCCTCTCCCCATGTCTCATGAATTAGATATAGGCCTAGCCAAATAGGTTCAAAATTTTCATGTTTACCCTTATCTTTCATTCTAGAATTCCACATCAGGACTAGATATTCAGGCTCAAACTTTCTTGTAGTTTCTTTTTTGTCATATAAATATTTTATCTACAATTTAACTTGACATTCTTAGAAGAATATTCTCTCCTATTCTAACTTAATCCTGCCAATTTATACATCTTTTCTTAAATATCATCTATGATAAGCTCATCATACATTTGGATGTACTTATATAACAAATCAAGTTGTTTTAAGGCATTCTTTCTTGAATTCCATACACCAAATAAAAAGGTGAAACACCTATTGCTCTCTTAATTGTTACTCTTTCATCCCAAACTGTAAAATGTAACCAAGAATTCCATGCCTTTTAGTTTCCATTCATTGTTCTTTTAATGATCTTCAGAAAATTGTTATTGGTAAATTTAGCTTTCCCATTCCTTTGTGGGTGATATGGAGATGCAGTTGACCTCATGATGCCATATTTGTCACAAAACTATATAAAATCATTTGATCCAAAGCATGTGGCATTATCAGTTATAATCCTTTTAGGACATCCAAATCTCATGATTATTGTTGAGCTATCATTTTGGATGATGCTTAATGGCAAGAATCTTTTCAAAATTCTCTCTTGAAAAGATAATCCAAGGTTTTGGGCAATCTTGTGACATACTAGAATATGCTTGGTTGAAGATAAATGTGAATGTTCATGGTGAGGCCTTTGCTAGTTCTAAAATGTCTCAGATAAGATATAGAATCTGCTTGCTATCTCAAAAGAATAACCACACAAAATGGAATTTTTTTTTTAATATTTTCCATTTTAAAGATGAATGCAATCTAACAATGAAACTACATGAATTCTTAATTTAACCAAGGGGTTAGTAAAGCAAATAATGAAGATAAGATGACAAGAAATTTAAGCAAATAACATGAAAGTAAATCCTAATGGACATAAGCTATAGAAATAACATGTCTATGAGTTAATGTTTTGAAAAGATTGGTAGATAACCAATAAAAATAGGAGCAATGCTTCCTTAATTCTACTAATGCAATCATCAACAGGAATTCAGTAACCATAAGATGTTTCACTTTTCATCAAATGGCAAGGCCATAGAAACTATGCTCATGTGAGATGAAAAGCTATGCAGGATCAATATGATGATCTCTTCTCGAACTAAATAAATCAATAGAATTTGTAGACAATAGAAAATACTAGAATTAAAATATAACACAACCAAAAATAACACAATAAACTTTTGGCTCAATTACATTCCATGAACATACATTCACAAAATATAACACACTTAGGCAAGAATCACTACACTCCAAATGCAAGCACCAAACACATATATTATTGCAAAATAACAGTAACCTAAAATACATATTACATTCCTTAATTTATAAGAAATATTCTACTCTATTCGTGTTGAGAGTGAGAGGTATCTTTATGCAAACATATGCTTCTAAACAAATAGGACAAATCTATTCAGGTACAAACTAACCATCTAACTGGTGCTAAGTAGGACTCCATCCATATTTATATCTTTAAATGGTTTCATGAGCCTTTACATGTTTTAAAAAAAATAAAGCATGATAAAATAAGAAAGAGAAAGCCCTTAGATGATGTAGGACTACCTATGAGTGCCAAAAAAAGAAACTCCATCTTTACTAGGTGTCTCTGGGAGTTAAACTACTGTTAGAATGAATTTTCAGTGCATGGAAAGCTCTAAATTTGGAACTAGAAATTAACTCTCAATGCACCTCTAAAGAAGTGAACCTTGCAAACTAGTGCACCTATGCACCAGCACACCTTGGAACAAATTTGTGCAAAGTGCTAATTTCACCCAAAAATCAAAGTTCTTGGTTTTGAAAACAGGTTTTGGGTTTTTCTCAAATGGGGTTCCAGATCACTTTTGTGTACTTATGTTAATCCTTTTGATGATTTATACCCTCTTTATAGCCAAAAAAATTTCATAGATTTTAACTCTTTCTAATTCTAAAATCCTAACGCACCCATGTTGAATCTTGTGATTAATAGTTGCATAAGATGAGGAAACTATTTTGGTTCATGTATCCAACATTTGTGTCTTTAATCTTCAATGTAAATTGCTTGATTCTTTCTTCTCTTTGACTGCTTGATCCTTCCCAATTAGAAACTAGATGATCTAGATTATCCAAAATGATGAAATGTTTGAAACTTTTTCATACTTTTTACAAGTTTTTCTCAGTCCTTTTAATTGGCCTTTTCAAAGGTCTTCTGCTCAAAATTTCAAGTTGAAACTTTCATCAGTCCCTAAAAATGGGTAGGTAAAGGCTCACTATTTTAGGGAGTGTTATATATTTAGTTCTTCTTTCCAACAGTGTAAATAGTGTTGGATTCCAAGCTCTAAGTCAAAATTTATGACCTCGACAAGTTGAGGATGCCTTTTCATCTGCACAAAGAAGCAAACATTCGTCTAGGGAGTCGAAAATCAAAGCTTAAACAAACCATGATTACAATAAAAAAGAACAAGAATGCAAAAACATCACAAAACATGTAAAAACCTCATTCAAACCCTAAAAATCACAAAAGAGTACACCTGGCACACCTCAAAGGTGTGCTAGGTGCACTTTATCCCTTATCAAACTCTTTTAAATATGAGAGTGCACACTAGTGCACCTCATGGGGTGTACTTGGCATACACTTCATGAGTCATTTTAATACACTTAAGATTATAAAGGTGATTAGTTGCACACCTTTATAGGTGTTTTAATGTTGTTCTTTATGTCTTGTGTGTAGGTGATGGAGGACAAAGTGAGCACATTAGTGCACCTCTTGGAGGTGCATGGTTGTACAGTTATGCACTTCCAAGAAGGAAGTACTTTTTCTCTCTAACATAGCACACTAGAACACCTAGTGAGGTGTGCTAGGTGCACTAGTGCACACCTTCACATGCAAAGGTAAATTTTCTCCTTTAGAGCACAGTTTCTAGAATCTAGGTTTTTAGGTAGAGACCCAGATTAGGCAAAAAATAGTAAGAAAAACTCTAAAAGGACTTAAACCTTAGATTAGGGCTCTAGAAAACTTAAAAAATAAAGTAGGGGGTCGCCATTTCTAAGTGAAATGGGGTGTGCATTGTCAAACCACAACAATTATATTGTTTAACAATAAATTGTTCACAACTTTACTAATGGCTTTCCTGGTAGAAATGGCTTCTACCCATTTAGTGAAATAATTTGTTGCAACAAGAATCTAGGAATAGCCAGTGCTAGACTAATTTGTTATTTCTCCTATGAAATCCATTCTACACTATTGGTATGGTTCTTGAACTTCTACTGGCTTCAAAGAGGTTTCTAGAAATTTTTAGTCTACTAGAAAATCTCTAACAAGGACCACATTTTTTGACCAAGACATGAGAATCCTTGAATAAGCTTAGCCACCAAAAGGAAACTCTCATTATTTTATGGATTTTAGTCTTAGCCATATAATGACCTCCATATACTTCTGAATGCAATTTAGTAAGTATGCTTTTTAATTCTTCCTGATCAATATATTTTAGTAACACTCCTTCAAACTTTCTCCACCAAACCTTTCCATTGGTAAGAATATACTTGAAGCTTCCAGCTTCATAGACCTTCTTTCATTTTAATTCAAATTGGATGAGTATTCCATGTATTTTTGATAATAAATGATATTTTTATACCATTCACAATCATCCATATCATAGCTACATGGTATGTGATCTTCATCTACAACATTGATTTGATTGACATCCAAATTTGATTGAGACATCAACTTTGCTAACCCCCAGCCTCTCACCAATTTTGTAATCTAGATTTCAATGTTGAGTTCTTGGATTTTTTTAATCCATCTATACCTCCTATTAGACACTTACTTTTGGGAGAAAATATCCTTTATAGAAGCACTAGGAAAAGATGCTATGATAGTATCACCTACTAGGTAGAACCTAAAAGCTTTAAATTCTTTCACAATAGAATATTCTTTCTTTTCATTGATTTCATACTTGATTTCTATACACTAGAGTGACTTGTTGAAAAAGGAAATGGGTTGTTCAAAACCCTCTTTATTCTTATAGAGTAAAACTATTTCAATTGTGTGGAAGGCAGAAAAAGAAAATATATACATTGGTTTTGCATAGTCAACTGTTCTAAGAATTCAAGCATTCTTTATTGCATTCTTGATTTCTTGAAAGGCCAAAGAAGGTTCACCTCTCCTTTCTTAATCATCTTAGATATGGCTCTATTGATATTAGGAAAGTTGGTTACAAACCTCCTCAAAAAATTCACTTGGCCAAAGAAAGATCAAATACCTTTCACATTTTTTTCTTAGGAACTTTTTCTATGGTTGCCACTCTCTCTAGATCAATCTTGACTCCATCCTTGGATACTATATGGTCTATAAATTTCCCCTCTATAACTCTAAATGAAAACTTCCTTTGATTCAAAGAAACTCCTTGCTTCAAATATTTAAAAAGATTTTTTCTAAATATTTGTAGTGATCTTCATCTTTCTTAGAATAGGTTTTCAAATCATCTATGTACTATGCAAATGCAACATCAATGACTCTTTGGAATGTATCCCTTGCATTGATTGAGGGAAAAGGAATTCTAACATATTCATATGTTCCCTATGCCACTATAAAAGAGGTTTTGAATTATTCATTTTCATCAACCAACACCTAGTTGTAATTAGGAAAACCATCCATAATAGACATCAACTCAAAACTATAATCTTTTGTAGCATAGCTTCCATGATGCGTAGACCATAATTGTCTTTCAAAGAAGCAATATTAAGATTTATAAAGTCTACACATAGCCTAATTTCATCATTCTTCTTCTTAACTAGCACTAAATTATATAGCCATGAGGAATGTCTCATAGGCTTAATAATTGCCCCATCCCTAAGCTTGATCAGCTCTTCTGTCATTTTGGAGGCTAGTGTGGGATTGACAAGTATTTTCTTTTTCCTAAATGGATTAACATTCTATTTTAATATGATAATATGATAGAAAAAATCCTCCTTATAGGTATTAAGATCATTATATGAGCATGTGATACAACAAGAATTCAAAGATACCCCAAATGGAGCTAATTTGGATCCCTACAAATAACCATACAATAGAAATACAACAACAAGATACACAAATGCAAGATTTGATACCCAAATCACAATACTTGATTCATAAAATAAACTTTTACACACACTATGCCTTGTTATAAGGCCTTCTAGGTTGGGTCCAAAAATAATAGTAATTACAAAATATTTCTGCAAGATCTCTCAAGATCTAAGTCCACACTAATCCTAACTAGTCCAGATCTACATTCTAGAAGAAAACCCCAAGGAAATCTTTACTTGTGCTCACACACCAACAAAGAAATATCCTAGTTTACCAAGCCTTAGCTGCTATCCCTTCAAATTTTTCTCCTACAATTCATCCTCTTCTCTGAGCTAGATGACTCTACTATTTGATCCACTCCTCTAAATGAATGACTAAGACTCCACAAAATACCACTACTTATATCTAACTAAGCCATAGTTCATCCTAGTAAGCTATAAATTAGATAAACCATTAGATTAAATACAAGTTCAGCCACAATTCAGCCTCCAATAGATAGTAAATACTAAATACCTTAAAAGGATTACAACATAAACTAAATTCACATAGGAGAGATAACCAAGATCCAAATAGGACCACACAAACTCCCAGATTGATCCACATCAAGATCACATGTTACCTTCGTTAAATGTACTAAATCATTCAAGGAAATCCATAAGAATTCCATCTCACAAGCCATACTACTAAGAGTCAATGAAACCATAAGCACTATTGAGCTCCCACAAGCATTTGAGTTCTATAGGTTTCAAACAACCAACACAAGATCAGAGCTATAGTAAGTGTCGAGAAACTATAGATGCCAAGATCCTTGAGTGACTGAGCCCTTCAATGACCTAGAACCTCAACAAATACTACTCCCAATAATGAACGAGCTCCACTCCTTTGGTGACTGAGTCCTTAGCTCCAAAGCTAAAATCTACTAGCATGCAAGATTTCCAAATATCTTAGGATGCTCCTACATTACACACCATAGGCTCAAAAAGATGCTCTAATAGTTGGAAGAACATCTTTTGGTATTTAGAACATAAATCCAAAATTGGTTCTTCAAATACATATCCTCCAAGTCTTGAAATTGCACACTCTTTCCCTTAACCTTTTTCTTCTTCTTGACATCCATCTTTAGTGTACTATAGGTATGCTTTCCATATTGATCTCTAACCTTTTCAAAAACCTTAAACTCAACTCAGCTACCAATACTTAGGTTCCTCCTACCGAGCTCTTCATTCTACAAAGGGATCAAGGAATGCTTCCTACCACCTTTCAAAATTGAAAACACATTCTTGACACAATTAGACACATCTTTGCAATCATACTGCCAAGGACTATCAAGAAACACATGACAACTATTCATGTCAATAATATCACACAATACTTGATCCTTATATTGCCCAACTAGAAATAAATAATGCATTTCTCCCTCATGTCCAAAGCATGCTCACCTTGCAACCAGCCAATCCTATAAGGGTAAGGATCTCTCATTCTCTTCAAACCAAGCTTCTGAACCATCTCCTCAACAACAAGGTTATTCATACTACCACCATCCAAAATCACTTTGCACACTTGACCACTAGACTTACAATGAGTCTTGAATAAATTAGTCCTCTAACAAGAGTCTAGTATCATCTGACCAATCAGTAATCACTGAGCTAGCAAACTCTCTCCTTTCTCAAGTTCACTATTATGGCTTTCAACCTCATTCACAATAACAACTCTCCTAGCATGAGGAAATTCAAAAGATCTATTCCCTAATTCACCAAAAGTGTAGAAAGTACCCTTAAACTCACATCTACTTTTCCCTCTCTTCTGGTCAACAAGTTTTGGTTCATCTTCTACATTTGGTTTATCTTTTTTCAAGCTATCCTCTTTTTTTTCCCTTTAGAATTATGTTGACTTTTCCTCTTCAACTTATCTTCTTCTTTTAGGGCATACTGATAAGCATTCTCAACTAAATCAATGTTCAACATACCAACCTCTTAAGAAACTCAAGTTCATAATTAGTAGGGATGAACTTAACCTTCAACTTAGATACCATCAATCTCCATCTATTGATCTTCATTTCACCTTCCTCCTCTTTGTCCCTTTTTAGTTCTTTCCACCAAAGAGAAGCATGTCCTGTCAACTTAGTTTGTGCTATCTTTATTCAGAGTAGATTCTCAATATCCTCAAGCTCAAATTAATCTTCCAATTCACCAATCCAATAAATCAGGTCTGCATAATTTAAAGTTTTTGAGAAATTAGAAACCTCCATCTTATGCTTCAACTTCAATTGAGATCCAGTTCTAGCAAACTGACCAACCCTATTTCCCATAGGTCTCTCCACATGATTATTTTTATCCTCACCACTAGTTCTAGCAACTTCAAAATCTTCAACAACCTCTAGCACTCAAAATTTTAACAATCATGTCACTCTTCATCAATGCCATCTTCCCTGAGAAACTTGCTTCCACAACATCACAAAGATCATCAATAGCCCTAGCGTCCAATCTTCTTAGAGGCATATTCCATGATTTTTGCAAACCCTCTATAACAAATTCAAAAATCTTAAGATCAATTAGCTCCACTAGATCAACCTTCTCTTCCAGTCTTCACCCAAGTCATGGTACAAATTGCCTTAACTTTGGTGCTTGGTCTACACACTCAGGAACAACTATGCTCTAATAGCCCCTTATGTAGTGAGAATCTGAAGATACCCCAAATGTAGGTAATCTAGATCCCTACAAACAACCACATAGCAAAAACACAACAACAAGGTACACAAATGCAAGATTTGATAACCAAATCACAATACTTTATTCTTAAAACATTTATTTACATGTAAGATTCCTAGTTGTAAGGCCTTCTAGGTTAGAGCCAAATACAAAAACAATTACAAAATAGTTATGCAAGATCCCTCAAGAACCAACTCCACACTAATCCCAAAAATTCTAGATCCACACTCTAGAAGAAAACTACAAGGAGATCTCAAGTTGTGCTTACAAGTCCACCAAGAAATCTCTTGGTTTACTAAGCTTGAGCTAGCAGCCCTTCAAACTTCTCTCCTACACTTCATCCTCTTCTCCAAGATGGATCAATCTACTATCTAATCCACTCCTCCTCCAAATGAATGTCTAAGACTCTTAAAAACACAACTATTTATACCCAACTAAGCCACAAGTCAGCCTAGTAAGCTATAAATTAAATAAACCCTTACATTAAATACATGTTGAGCCACAAGTTGGCCTCCAACAAATATTAAATACTAAATTCCTTAAAAGGATTAAAACACAAATTAAATACACATATGAGAGATAACCAAGACCTATATAGGTCCACACAAACTCCTAGATTGATCTATTTAACAATCATGTGCTAGATGTATTAAATGTGTGAAATCATTAAAATAATTTATAAGAACTCCATCCCACAAGCCACACTACTGAGCATCAACAAAAGCACAAGCATTTTTGAGCTACCACAAGTATTCTAAAGTTCCATAGGTTTTGAGAAACCAACACATGTCAAGCACTACAATGAGTGTTAATGAATAGTAGATGCCAAGCTCCTTGAGAAACCAAGTCCTTTAATGATCGAGCACCTCATCCAATACTACTCTCAATAACAATCAAGCAAAAATGTACCAACATGTAGGATTGGAAAAAACCCTAGAATGCTCTTGCATCACCATGTATAAACATGTCTAAACTTCATTAATAAATTGACTAAGGATTTTTTTATAAAATGAGAGATATTCTTACCTATATACATGTTCTTGTGAGACTTTTTTTTTCCAAGATTCATTTCTTTAACATCCTCTAGCCTTTTGTCTTTAACCTCTAGGTGGACCATGTCTTGTTTGTCAAATACACTTTCCAATACTACAAGCCCTTTAGGAACTTTATTTTTTTTCAGCTTTCGGATCTCTTGGCCAAAGATGGTGTTGCTTGTATCTATATTCTCAACTAGTTCATTGTAGTCTAGTTCCTAACCATGGTATTTATCTTCATTCAAAAGAAAGTTTAGAATATCTTCAGCATCTTCAAATACCTACCAATTCTCTATTTTATTATGAATTGATGGCCTACTATGTACTTCAATATTTGATACCCCACCAAAATATGTATCATCAAGTTTGATGGCTACATTATGTAATAGATCTTCTATTTTATTATTACTCTTATCCATCAAAGTAATTCTAAGAGCATCAAATTCTTTAATCTGATCCCATACAACATTTTTGTAATATTTCAATCTCCTATTCTTGGATGCATATGTATGTCTAATTTGAGATACCACTAACTTAGAATCACCAATAACATGTAGCTTTTTAATACCATTAGTTGTAGCTACTTTTAACCCAAATAAAGTGTTTCATATTCTACTATATTATTTTTACAAGTGTAATTTAGGGTAAAAGAGTATATGAATGTGTTTTTCTCTAGTGAAATAAAACTACTCCTTCCCCCAATCCTTCTTTGGAACTAGCCCCATCAAAATATGTTTTCTAGAGATTTTTTGAATCTATGCATCTTGCTACTTCTTGTGAAATCAATGGGACTATCTTTTTCATTTATACAATAGTGATTTCAGCCTTGAAGGCATTTACTTTTGTATCTAAGAAACAAATAGAATTAGTATCAATGTTTTCTTCAATCATATGGATAACCCTTGGTTCTCTATTAACCTTGATGTCTTTTTCCTTTATGTGTAATGTATCAAAAGACAAGTCACATTGTAGGCTAGTTACCATTGTAGAACTTCACTTTCTTGAAAGTAATATTCGATATTGGGGAGGAATATCAACTACTAGGACACTCATGGTTAAGTCAACATCATGATAAAAAAACTAACCTATATGGTAGTGCATTTATGACATGTATAACAAGGATTTCCTTTGTATCCATGGCTTGACATCTACCCTTCTTAGTATCTACTTCTAGACCAAGGGTTTCCATGATGTTAAAAGGTATGCCAGTATTAGAACCTCCTAAATAAATCATGCAATTATTAAATTTTTTTCATTTATAATTAGGATAAGGAAAAAGGGATGAATAATCTCTATATATTTTGTAGATGAACTATCCAAATACATTTGGGGTATTTGGGGTACAAATTCTTTGTATTATTTTTCCCTTACTACAACTTGTATCTCCTTCCCTAATGATGACTAATACTTGACAATAATCCTATTCCCAATTCCCCTTAACAAAGAAAGGGCTTTAATTTTATGTTCATCAATTCTAAACATTTTAGAAAAGGGAACTTTTATAGTAATCTATGACAACATAGAGATCATGTCAACGAGATCATAAAAAAGTGGTTTACATAGATTACCTTTAGTTGTTTGAACTTGAACATTGGGATCCTCAACTTTTCTAAAAACATTAGGAATTGAATTCATTTCTTCTATATTTATCTCAACTATGTCTACACCCTAAGGTTGTACCATCTTCTTAGGTTCCCATTTCTTGGCTTTGTTGTCCTTAATTTTGACAACCATTTGATTCTATTCTTTATAGCCATCATTCATCTTGTGAGTTATATCCTTAGTGAAGATTCCTAATGGGTTTCTAGTAGTATTATTTATTGTCCTATTCATTAGATTATAAGTATTTGGAACTGGAGTCACCATATTAGTACTTATACTATCAATTTCATTTTTTAAAAAGGCTTTCTTAAATCCATATGTTCAACCCCTAAAATCATGTTGCACATCCTATCATCTAAAAGAACTTGTTGATGGTATAGTTGATATATGTTTTGTTGATTACTAACATCAATTTTAGATTCTTCATTGTCAGACTCCTCACAATTATCACATGATTTAATCATTTTTTAGGTCACTTCTATTGGAAATACAATGGGAAAATTAAAATCTCAAAGGGGGGGGGGGTAAAGCAACATTTAAAACTTCAACCTTAAAATCATTCACCAAACATCCATCTCACAATCTATGCATGTAAACTAAAATAAAAAATTAAGAGCATATATCTTAGTATGAATGTAAATAAACATTCAACACATGTATGATACAATATATTTGGTTACCCAGAAACCCTCCAAGGAGAAGGTAAAATTGGGGTGGGGATGACACCCACAAATCTCCACTACTATAGTAATAAAGTGTATCTAATGAAGGTTATAATGTTTGATCATGAAACATGATCTACCCTATGAAAGGTTTGCCATGTTAAAGGCTTACAAGATTATCAGATCTTATCCAATTATAGGATTTCAACACCTTGTTAGAAGTGTGCTTAGTTAAAGGACTTTAACTTGAAATGAAGTAGGAAGCCTATTAAAGGATTTACAACAACTTATTAGGACTACATTCTTAAGATATTTAACTAATTCACCTACTACAATGTCTTGACAATGATCCTATGGTTAGAAATCTACTAATAGATAATAGATCGCCCCTTTCTTGATTTGTAATCGATCCTCACTAATCAGATGTATCTTTGGTGTCTTCTAATTCCTTCCTCTATTCTCCTCTAACTGATTCAACAATGTATCTCAAATCACAATTCCTTAGTCACCATGAATGTTCTATTTGCACATGCAAACTTCTCTCTTTTCTCCTTGCAAATCCCTTCAAAATTTTAGGATTTTTCCTCCTTAAGAAGACTTGGGTGACTTAGGGTTAGGTATGAGTCAATGATTTTGATTCACCCATATTGACACTTAAACCTTCCCTTTTTCTAATTGGTTGCATGTACTACAAAGGGATTCTTAATAAAGATTCATCCTTATCATCTAAGATGGAAGAACAATCCTTAAGTTGACTCCAAAATGGTTTACATTGTACTTTGTGACATTACAAAATACTATGTCAAAACTATATTACTCATCACTTGAAGTTCTTGATGGTCGACATCAACTACAACTTCAATGTTTTAACTTGGCCTTTGAATGACTTGGCATCCATTGATCACTCAACATCTGAATGAGTTGGCACTTACTATCTACTGGACATTTAAATGACTCAGAACTTACTAGTTACTTGTCACATACTGTATATCTCTTGCTCAACATATACTATATGACACCTTATGCTTGACATGTATTACTTGTTCAACATGAACTAAGTAAATGAATTAAGTATATTTTTACTCATATATCAAAACCAATATAAGATTAACAATCTCCCCCTTTGACATGAGTGCAAAACTACTTGGTCATGCATGAATAACCTTATCCTTTCAAGCATAACTTAGATAGTATGCATTTATAGACAAAATTTCAAAAGTTCAAAATTTTGCAAAACTTATGACTCAAAAGTCATAACTCAAAATTTAATAACTCGCCCTTAGTTGATTATTCTATTCTAATTTCAAAACTAAATACTCTTTCTCGGTAGATTCTTCATATGTTGACTCTATTCTTGTTTGATCTCTTCTTATCATGCATTATCTCCCTTCATTTATTTTCCCTTTTTATGTAGTTTCCCCCTTTTTTGACAGTTATGTCATGGGTTGTACCTCAAGTATTGTGGACCTCAAGTATTATCTTTAGAGCTACATCCCAATTATCACAAGCTAGCTCCAATGATTTGATTTTGATGGCTAACTTGATAACAAGATGAACTAAGCCTTCAAGTATAGAAAGATGGGGATCTTTCTATATGAATTTCTTTGTAAGGGATAGCTCCTTATGAAGTAAATCCATGTGAGGGGTCAACATTTATTGGATTTTGATTAGTGTAGCTTAAATATTTGCATTTTGGGTATGCAGAACTACCAAATGACCTTGGGAATTCATCACATTTCTAAAGTGCTTCTGACTCTGAGCTCGAGAACTTCGTAGAGTAGTACCTGTTAGCTTCATATCTCCCTCTATATTTGCAATACGATTATACATTTCTTGTGTGAATAGAATTGTATCACACAACTTGGTGTAAAGTGAGAAAATATTCTCTAACACTTTCTTTACACTATCAATCTTGGTTTCTAACTCAACCTAACTAAGTGCAATAGCACTTGATATATTTTCATTGACCTTTCCTTGAAATTTTCTCCCAAACCATTCAAGTAATTTTACATTGGAATCTCGATCTACATCATTGATGTCTTGCAATGCTTTCTTCTACCTATGCTCCCTTCTAAGTAGTTCTTGATGATTTTTATTTGCAAGTGCATCCTGTAGTATGCCCATTTGTTCAATAGTGATTGTTGCAAGGTCAAAATTTGGTAAAGCAATCAGTTCATCCAAGTTGACATCACCAAATGTAACCTCATCTATGTTGGATGTACTAGGACTAGGTTGTAATGATTGTAGTGGTGTAACTTCTATATTTAGCCTTTGAAGTGCTTGACATGGAGTAGTAGAAATTTTTGGAAAAGTAACCAATGTTTGTATTACTAATTGCTCCTCAGGCTTTATGGTCAAGTTTGACTCTTCAATCGTCTCCTCTTCTTTCCTTTTGATTTCAATTGCACCTTGAACTTGTGTTTCAATCTATGCAACTGTAGCAACTTTTGGTACTAACATAGTGTGTACCAATTTACTGATGTTGGTCATGGATGTCTCTTTTCTTTGATACACTACAATGGGTAATGTAGGTTGCATCACAGTAAATTGAGAGGTTTTTCATATGTCTTATGTTTCCACCTCTTCAAATTTCTTCTCTACCTTGTTAAGTTTATCTGCATTCACTAATATAGGATGACTATATACTTGTGCCTTGGTGGTGGTGTCTAGCAATATCTTCCTCATGTCCTCCTTTGTTAGGGGATTGATGTTCTAAGGCACATTGTCAGAAACATCCTTGATCTGTATAATCCCAATTTTTTTTTTGTCACATGTTGTGAACTAGAACATGGCATTTGTATATCTAGTATATTCTATTCTATTTTTTTCTCATCCTCAATTTTTGCCTGTGTATCTACATTTGTCTTAGTCCCTTTTTTTGGTGTTTTTCTAGACTACTGGGTAGAAAATTCCTAATACCAATATCCAAAGGACTTTTCTCAGTCTAAGGAATTTTCTACTTCCTATGTTTAATTGAGAAAACTTAAGATCTAGTTCCAACTTCAACAAAATCATCAAGGTTCTATGCTCTTCAAGCCATACAAAACTTAGGCATGTGCACCTTAGGGATATAATGATTATATAATTGACTATTCAACAATTTTCTCATAATTGATTCAATTGATAGTTCTATTTTCTATATCTATCACTTTAAAGTAGACAATGGTCACATATCTTCTATATTTTGCAATTAATCCTTCATAGTAATAGCTAACAATGAAACTTAAGAGATTAATATGAATAATTAATACAAATAAGTTTTGACCAACAATTTAATTATTCATATAGTAAAGTAAAATCGATTTGATTTTATGCTTATGCCTAATGCAACCCTATGGTTTCTTCAATATGTAATTGAATGTATGGTTAGTGCCATATCCATTGGGATTTAGAGTCTACCCAACAAAACACTTTGAACTAATGAATTGCATGACAAATAATCTTATCAACAATTGTCCTTAAACCCATCCTTATAAATATCCTTGCTATATAACTAGAAACCCTATAAATTTATTGGACATTTACTTAAATCCTTGAATTAAAAACAACAACAAATTTACACACAACCCATCCTAGTTGTATTAAATTGCATAAAACTTGCTTACATAATCCCAATATAGCCAGTACACAACAATGGAGACAAGATTTAAAGACAAAAAATGACAGAACTTCCTCCTTTGCATTAATTTTCATTGAAAACTAGAAAAATGTTGATAAAACTATAGAAACCTTCAAAATAAAGTAGTAAATCCTTCAACATTCACTTATATTCTCAAACTTACAAGATAACACATAATAAAGTTTACAAGAGACACAATGTACTAACAATAATAGCATAATTCTCAAAATTACAAGAAAATTAGACCTCTACTCCACATCTTGGGAATCCTTTTATAGAAAGGATTGCAACAAGCTTTAGATGGGGGGAACTTGTCAAAATATTAATAAACAAAATACAAAGAAATTCCTATTCTCTTAGAAACAAAATATTCTTTGTACTTGGCCTCAAAAACTAAGATGTAGCTATAGAACTTGCAGGTGGCACTTTTCAAAAAATATCTCCTTAGCAAGTTCAATTTGTGTTTAGTTACTATCACCATCCATACCTTTTCTTTGCCTCTTCTATTTATGAACTATATCTCAACTACATCTAGTCACTATCACCAAATGACAATGCCTTGATTTCTACAATCAACTCCCATATGGTGATATATGTATCAATATCAGGCCAGGTGACATCTCTAATTATATCCAGATCTTCTAGGCACTTGGTCCACTTGGCATTGGTTATGGATTTGACCTCACTAGCCACCTTAGACATCTCTGCCTCTAGCCTATAGAGAATATCTACCATCTCATAAATATTAGTGGCACTTACCTCACTATTACAAAAAGATAAAAACCTTGGATGATTAAGAATGTTTTCAAAAGATGATGCCCATTTAACTCAGTCATTTATTTTTCCCTCACTGTCCAAAATTGTAGGCACAAAATTTGGTGTCCTAGTAGCAATTTTTTTCATCTTGTTTCCAAATAGATGCATCTTCCTCCAAAAGAAACCATTCAGATCTCTCACTTTATGAATTACTTTCCTTGTACTCAAAATGGTTATCTTTGGTAGATCCTTCTTCTAGGGAAGTATAGTAATTATATTGTTAAAGAATTGAATATATGGGCCCCATGATTTGAGAAATGGAGATAATAGAGAACTTGCCTTTGCACACTTGTATTCTACTCCTTCTAATGTAATGTAACTACCATGTACATTTTGTGGAATTACATTCAATGCATTGATCTTATGAATCAATAAATTTTTCATAGCTCTAATCTCTACATCTTTACTAGCTTCTAGCTTTTCTTCATCAATTTTCATAGGTTGTCCTAATGTTTCACTTATTTTAAAAGTCTCGCCCTCTATTTACACATTTTTGTCATGAATTTCTTTGATAGTTCTAATAGCTTTCTTCAATGAAACCACCTCCATCTCCAACTTAATAACAGTTTTTTGTAGGACAAAATTTTTGTTCATCTCTACTTCATAAATCCTTGTTCCAATAATTTTTTCATATGTTTTTTCAACATGGGCCTGAAAAATATCCATCTTATGGTTACCCATTAATGCTACCAAGGTATGCATCCCAAAAATTTGGTCACTGGAAGTAGACTACACATGCCAAAATATAACATTTCCCCTAGGGGATTCTTTGATTTGCATGAGAGTGGGCTTATCATCCTCTAGATCTAGACTCCAAATTGCCATTTTTTGGACATTCACATTGAATCCTGATCCCATCATCTCCCCATATAGATTCTCATCCTCAAAAGAGACAATTTTTTCTTGTCTTCTTATTTGATCTAGTAGAAAAGAAGAGCTTAGATCCCATCTTAGGAAGATAATCATTCCACTCCATGTTACTAGATCTCTAGCCTCTTTAGCAGTAAGGGTTTCACTAATAGGGTCATAATCCTACAACTTTGGCACCAACCCAAAAATTACTTCATCTAAATCTCCATGTTTCATCTGCAATTTTAATTCATTTATTTTTATTTTAAACAAGAAGTTTTTTAATTCAGTTGACTTGATAAAATTATCATCATTCATAAACTCCTTAGCTTCAATGATTATATCATCAATCATTTGAGCATCTAGTTGCAATCATTTTGTCCTCTACTCATCCTCAAATGCCTAAGATATTAAGAATCTTCTTCTAACATCATCAAAGTATTTTCTTCCCTTTGGAAAGACCTGGAGAGCCTTTTGCTATGCCTTATCTAGTATTTTTACCATTTTTTGCTTCTTATGTCTTTGTTTTGTCCATGTAGAACTCTCAAGAACATCTTGTTTGTGTTGGTCATCTTCAAACTAGCCGCCTTCATCAGATACCTCCACTATGTATTCATCATCAGAATAGTTTGGGTCGATCTTCTTTCTTATTGCCTCTAGGACTCAAGACACCAACTCAGCAAAATTCTCTGTACATTTATCTAATCTGGCCCAATATTATTCATTATGATAAAACCCTTTAAAAGATAGGTGTGCCTTTCTCATTTCTTGTTCATAGCCAACAATATCTCTGTACTTAATCATTCTTTCCCTACAAACATCCTCACTTAACACATCAATAATAACATCCTCTTCCCACATAGGCTTTATAGGGGGTAGATTATATCCTCTCATACTCTTCAAGGCATGCCTTACTACATTACATGGGTCATAAGTTCTAGCTAGCCCAATTGGTGTATTATAACTTTGTAAAAATGAATTGGTTTGCTTAATGAGATTCTTGCCAATTTAAAATATCTACTACCTTAGTGCATCTACATAGAAATGTTCGCTTCTGGACACATATTCCTAAGTATTCCCTATTCAAAGAAAAATACTACCAAAATATTTCTACCAATCCTAGACTCTTAGGAATATATTTAGGAAAAATATGGGGTGGTTGAGGACATC
This sequence comes from Cupressus sempervirens, assembly GCA_028749045.1. Lineage (NCBI taxonomy): Eukaryota > Viridiplantae > Streptophyta > Pinopsida > Cupressales > Cupressaceae > Cupressus > Cupressus sempervirens. The sequence goes on along the minus strand of CM053787.1, from coordinate 910,075,236 downwards.
CAAAAATTCTTATAATAGTATATTCTTCAAATAAGAAAATACTACACCAATCATGAGTTAATTATTTTTCAAAATCAAAAAACCATTTAGGTCTAACAACCTTCAAAACATTTCTAGGAATTCTTTCATTTATACATCCTATCATTTTCAAAATCGGATGAACAAAATAATTATAGAAAGCGATAACATGTGAATATCGATAGTACATTTTCCATACTCATGTTCATCTTTACACTAAAAATCTCTCTCTCCACTCTTTTCTTGACTCAAAGAAGCTTTGGTTGAATATGTCAACTTTCTTTGACAAGATAAGGTGCATGAACAGGGAGTAGTGTTGGAACTTGAAATCCTTTAGCTCTCCTTGTTTGGAAGTAGTGATTTCCTTGCGAATACTCTCAATGATGTATTCTACAAAATCATATCTGACATAGAGATTTGGGTCTTGAATATTTAAAGGCATGACATAGTATGCACCTAAAGCATTCATGTTTCCATATGAACCTAGTGCTTTGTAAATCCCAAACATAGTATTCTAAGAGTACATCTGAAAGAAATCCAAGGGCATAATTTCCTCAATATCTCTCCTATTTAGAATTTCTCCCACATCCTTCTTTAACTTGAGAATGTGTCTGGTCATGTTTTTACCCATATAAAAACTCTTATGTTTCTTGAAATTCTAATTCAACTCATCAATATCAATGGGAAATGACATAGGTCCACCAAAATCAAATGCCTCTATGAATGTATCCTTATCCAATGCTACAAAATCACTTTTATCCTTCCTATGGAATGAATTATTAATAGTATTATAACATTTGATTAATACTTTGACCAAATCCACATCTACAAAAACTTCTAGCATTATCAATTTTCCCAAATTTCTTACCCAAGGGTAGCATATTGGAACTTGTTTCATTATATTCTTGTAGAAAAACTAGAACAATTCATACCCATTTCTGTCAGGGACAACTACATCTCTACACATTGCATATGGGTCTATGAATGCAAGTTCATTAGCATTATGAGCATTTGGTGAACCAGGAAACTATGTGTATTCATTCTTCTAAAAATGTGTTGTGAGCTTTTGGTGGTGTAGTTGGTTCTTCAATCATTGCATGTGCAATCAATTCTCCTTCTCTTTGGGCCATTTATGCAAGTATTTTTGCTAATTCTATATGTTATTTTGATTATTATTTTTTTAAATATTATAGAACACTACTACACTTAAAATTACTCAGAAAACTCAAACAATTGAGAAAATGGTAATAATAACCTATTTCTTTGTAGGCTTTATCAACTTCTATGATGAGAGCATAGCTTTAATTGGTGTTTAAGGGTGGCACACTTCAAAACCTATCAATCTTTGAAAAATAGGTTAAATCCATGCTTTTTCAAATTTTGGTACATCCAGCTGATCCCATCTTTATCCAGCTCAGATTTTGTTGTTGAAAAAGTTGTTTTATGCTTTAAAACTCATTGGTATGACATTTGCAAAAAAGGACCATTTTTCCATTTCACAATATAATCTTTTCTTTTCCTTTTTATATATGTGACGATGTTATTAGGGCTTTACTTTCTAATGCTTTGCATCCTCACACCTGATCTTTCTCCTTGCTAAAACATGGCTTGTGATGTTGTGAACCTTTTATTTCTCATTTAATTGTAGATTTGTAGCTACATTTTGACATACCTTTGTGATTGTTGCAACCTTAAGACAAGACCCTTTTTTCTAACACTTTGCAACCTCACCATGGTCTAACCTTGAGAACATTTTATACTTTTGATCTTGTGATGCTTTACATTTCACTTTATCACTCCTTCACAACTCCAAAACTAGTCATTCAACTTAACCATGTGATGGTGCACTTAGCTAGATAACTTAACATTTCTTTTTGCCTCACAAATTTGCAACTTAAAGCATTAGCATCATTTGGAATAGTGTAAGGATGCAACATCAATTTTAAGCACAACACATATTCTACTTGCAATTTAGCTTGTTCCCTTTTGATTTTGACATGTGAAGGCATGATCAATGCTTTATTTGACTTTCATCTTACTTTCACAAGTTTTCATCTTAACTTAGGATGTTACTTAAACTACATGTGACCACACTATAGCCTTCAACTTAGCTTCCCTTGCCATTTGACAACTTGAAAAGCTCAACTACAATTAAACCTTGCAAACATGCACTTCACAAACATTCACAACTTTTCTTCTCTAATCCATGGTTCATTTACAATGTGTGTGATGATGCACTAACATAAACCATAACTCAACACTAAATCCTCACACCCTCGTGGCTTATCCTTGACCATCTAACTAAACCTTTGTGATATCATGCCAAAAATTTGTATTGATTATCTTCCTTCATTCATGCAATTGCATCTATTAGTGCCTTAAGCCAAAATAAGAATGTGAACATGTGCTCTTCTTTGCTTCACACAATCACAACTTAAAAAATATGAAGCTTTAATGAAATATAATAATAGAATTATTTCAAAACTTATGACAAGAGCACATGCATAAAATAATGAATACATCCTTTTCAAGATTAAAATTATATTGAATGAGCTTCAAATGATCAGAAAAGAACTTGCCTAGGATTTTTCTTGAGGGATGTCAAAATAGAATAAACCCTAGAATATTCTCAACACATTTCTCCCTAATTTTTTTGAGAATCTTGCAAAAATTGGGTGAAAAAAAATTAGGCCATTAGTGGCTCTATCTGGGGATGATGGATAAATTATATCCATGCAAGAATACAAAATTTCTAGTAGAAGGAGATGAAACACTTGACTTGAAAATCTAACAACTTCCTTAGAGAACACAATAGACCAAATAGGAAATGAAACACAAGGACAACAAGGAAAACTCTATAAAAGGACACACCAAGAAAGAATAAGGATGTACAATATTTACACAAAATACAGGCAGACATATGCTATTCATGGAAAATAATAAGCATTTTTAGCAAAAATACCTCTTAAAGAACTGGACCCATGAATTGGCTGCTCAAGAATATCTCCAAATAATTCTCTTACATAATATGAATCTTCTCCCTATTGTCCTAGTTTTTACCATCCTTGTTTTGTTGAATTAGGAGTGAAAAACCATGAATGTATGTTTTAAAATCTTGACATTAGGATAGGACCCTGGGTAAAAATTGAAAAAACCCTAAAGCCTTTATTTTGATTTTCCTTAGCCCTTGAAATTTCCTAAAAAAAAATTACAAATAAAATTTAGGTGGGACAAGCTTATCCTAATGGTATTATTGTGCAATGCTTATTTTATTAAGTTTCATGATAAACCTTTTATTCACCTTTTCTTTAATTATAGCTAGTTTAAGTTTTTTTCTTAACTATAGCAAGATTTTGATTCACTATTGATCTAAGTGAGATTGATGGATGGTGTATCCCCACACTAAGGACATGCAAGAACTTTAAGTAAAGTAGGCAAACACCTTTGCACCAAGTACCTCTTGCTAATGTTCAAACCTCAATGCACCACAAAGTCTATAGATTGTCCGATATGTCAAACCTTTTTTGCAGAGTTTTTATTGCTCGTCAGTGCACATTCTACTTTCTAGTGATGTCATTGGTTGGCCCATTTAATAAGGATGACACTTTGCATTCAATTTTGTTGCATCGGTTATCTGTGCTAGATCAATGATCAACACTTGCCCACTTGATGAAGTTGATAGAGATTTAAATATTTGGGGCAAGCACTATGTTGACACTTGTCCAAGATGATGATAGATGACATACTACAAGTAGACCTTAATGTGTGTTTTATCCACCATTGATCTTTCAAATATCTACAATTGGTGCTTTTTGGCTTGATCAAGATGAAAAGGTTTTAAACAATATGGGGAAGCACCTTGTGGGCATGTGTCCATAATGATGTCATTATTTCTATATCATGCTATCAAAATAATTTAGACTATGTTGTCATTGATCTTTCAAAGATCAATAGCTGGCACTTGCCCGCATTATGAAAGTGCTCACTAGTTAAATAAAGTGGGCAAGCGGCAACGTGATGCATGGAAAATGTGACGTTAGGGACCCACCCCTTAAAGAGATAATAAGGAAATCACTTGCATGGAGTTTTTCAGAATGTACTACTTCATATGGAGGTGTTCTATTGGTTGGGTGTTATGGTAGAACAAAATAGTATGATCGAAAATCTTACTAAGATCAAGGGTTGGCACTTACCTACATTTTCAAGTTGCAAGAAATTTAAGCAATGTAGGGAAGTGCTAACATGACACATGGAAAAGTGGGACCAACTACGACCAAGGTGGGTCCTAGACATATGCTTCATCAAATATGAATCACACAACCTTTGAGACATGGTGGCATCTAGTTGGAGACACATATTTACCTAAAATTTTAAAGAACACCAAAGGTCGCTATGTCACAGTTAGAAAATCTTTGTACCTCGATGGTAGCAACATAGCACCTAGCCTAAAAATGTGCATACAGTGGAACCCAAACCATGTGGTGTTGTAGATAGGATTCAAATATCAAATTACATGCTCGTTGGACAAGACGTTCCCATGTTAGCAGTAACGTGGACCCATGCGCAAGTCAAAAGTCAGTTGAAAGATTTTGATCATTGGATCAAGATCAGATCAATGATCATCACTTTGTTCCCATGAAGAGATGTTCAATAATTATCCAACATGAAATGGCAACTATGGGACCCACCACAGTTTATATAACTATAATGCTTACTCTTCACCTTTAGATCAAGTCCAAACCTATGACTATCACTTTTTCACTATGGAGATTTGCTCGATTGCTAAGGATAGTGACATAGTGAACAAGGTAAATGAAGGAGTGACCACCACTCTAATATTAAAAATTGCATTAAAATATCTTCCCTTAGATTGAGATTAAATTAATGGTTTTCACTTCATTTCTATGGCAACATGCTTACTCTTTATGTATAGTGAGGTAGTGACTCAGCAACATGTGTCCTCAAGGACTAATGGGTCAAGTTGGGAATGCTAGCAGTGAAGAAAAGGTATAGATGGAGAATTTGCATTGGTTTAACTACCAACATGTCAAGAAGAAAGGAAAGATTTTAGATGCTATGATAGGAGGATGTGCTTGTTATGTTGTCATGTGATCATAAAGTAAACTTTGGGGGTGCATGATGTCATGATATTGGCTTGAGATCAGAGGAAGAGTGATGAAGGCCTGCAATCTTACGAAATCAATAAGATCATAGTGATAAAGTTGAATGGTCTTTGATATCACAAAAATGGGGCCATTTGAAGAGATTTTCATATGATCACAAGGTGAAATATTAAGGCATGTGATGTTAAAAAGCCCCTTATCATGGGATTGTATAATGAGATGAAGTTGATGTTGATGTTGTGACAATAGGGTGGTGTAATATCATAAAGTTGAAACATTTCAAATGCAATATGATTTGGGGCCTACTCAAGTACAATTAGCGAATCAAATTTGGAGAGGTGGCAGTGGTAAGGAGATTTGAAAATAATATAAAATCAAAATTCAAATATTTTCATTGCTCAAAGTTTCAAATGGTTTAATGATTTAAATAATTTAATGGGTTTACATAGTTTTACTATATAGATCATTTAAATTTTTATTTTATATGCTCTATTCATAGTCCAAGAGCCTAATTTTGATTTTTCCTCAAAGGCATGATTTCATCCAAAATATGAAGTATGATATACCATTGGAACTAGGAGAGGATGTACTTTTCATTTCTAGGATTAGTTTTATGCAGGTATTAACCATTAGCAACTATAGGCAGACTTTTGTTTCTGGGGCCTTCTCAGTGAAAAGTGGAAATTTATTGTTGTAGATGAAATTGCAATCAGATATAATTAGGTTTTCATCATATATGATTTCATCATTAGTTATAAAAGGAGAATTGATGGTTGCAAATGATGTTTCTAGCAACAACACAAGATGAACTTCATGACAAAAGTAGATGTGGGTAGCTAAATAAAAATTTGAGTCTCCAGCTTAGATTTGATTTTGTACTTGATATTTTCTCCATGAGATATTTTTCTAATTATTTAAATGAGATATATCAAATATTTTTGCATCATTTATGGTCTTAATTGTAGGTAGATGAAGAAGTTCAATTTTAGAAAACTTCAGATTGAAGACATTTTTAGGGGGACACATGTCAAATTCAGCTTCTAGACCTAGAAATATCTTCTCTTCTATATATTCTCCCTCTCTGCTCTTTCTAGGGGTTCCAATTTTTTGAGAATTTTCTCATAGTTGTGATAACATTTTTCTTAGTGTTCTATTATGAATAGTAGTAGTGTATTTCTTGTGAGGCATTTCATATTATATAATCATTTCTTGGTGTTCTTTTCTAAATTTTGACATACAGATTATGTATTGGTTTCAAAGAAATTAATGCAAGAGTTTAACCTTCTAAGTTTCATTCTGATTCCCATCTCCTTCTTCTATTATCTGTAATGTTTTGTGTTTGAGAATGAAGATCTTTAACTCAGTTGCAATTCTTTAAGGCTGTATGTTAGGAAAAACTTGCTGTTGGAACAAAGAATCCATGTAAAATCTTGTTTACATTGACAGGGTTGTAGGTTATACTAGAAGGATATTACAATAATTATGAGAGTTTTTATGAAGATTGATATCTGTTTACAAGTCAAATAGATAGAATAGATTTTAGGATATACAAGTATACCTTAGATTTCCATGTGTTTGTTAAATTTTAGTTGATGTCCAGTGGATAAGGGACTGGTCAGCTTAGAGATTGCATGTCCTCTATTGTTGCATACATGAGTTATGCTGATATCCAAATTATCAATTGAATATCTTTCCCTTTATGTTTAAGAATTGAAAGATTTTTCCCTCACTTGTTTTATCAAGTGCATGTGCTTTTTTATTAGCTATTTCACCCATTAATTCATGCATAAACATAGAAGATTAAGGGATTTTATCTATTATTGAGATTTAGTTATATGCCTTTACACTAGTACCATATAAAGAATATGAGGTCCACTTACCTAGCTCTTACAGAGCCTAAAGAAGAAGAAAGAATTATCCTTATAGTTGACCTAAGACTACAATCAAGTGCATCCATTATAGGAATTTTCTAACCTTAGATGTATTGGTCTATTTTCTTGGTTATTTTCAAAACTATTAAATGAGGAGCCAACACTCCCTTGTTTCCATGAATCAAATAAGGACTAAGCCAAATGGGATCAAACTTTCCATGCTTGCCCTTAACTTTAAGCCTAGCATTCCATAATAATACAATCTCTTCAAGCTAGAATTTTATTTTTGATGTTTTTCTATCATATAGATATTTCATCTATGTTTGAAGCTTAGGATTCTATGTATATGCATCTCTCCTAGTTCCATCTAATTGTAAAATATAATCCATTCTTAATTGCATTTCATCAACAACATCACTATCATATATTTGGATGAATATATGCATATAACTCAGATTGTTTTGAGGTAGTCTTGCCTAAATACCATATACTAGATCAAAAGATGCACAACCAATAGCCTTCTTTATTATAACCATGTCTACCCATAATGCCAAAGGAAATTTGGAATCCAAAGCCTTCTTATTTTCTTCTAGAATCCTCTTAATGATTTTGAAAAAACTCTTGTTGATGGACTCAGCATGGCCATTACCCTAGGGATGGTAAGGTGATAATGTAGCATCAATAATTCCATACTTCTTGCAAAAATAGTTATATTCCTCTGATCTAAAGAACATAGCATTATCAGTGATAATTTTGTGTGGGCATCCAAATATTACAATAATGTTATTTAGTATGAAGTTGGTACCTACTTTAGTTGTTGCATTTTTAGTAGGAATTTCTTCTACTCATTTTGTAAAATAATCAATAGCAACTAAAATCCATGAATGTCCACCACTAGATTTGTTCATGATTTCTCTAATGAAGTCTATGCCCCACTATTGAAAAGGTGGTTACAGTTCTACTGGCTTCAAAGGAAATTTTCCAAAAAAATTTACCTTTCCACTAAATCATTGGTATGCATCACATTTTCTCACAAATTCTTGAGTATCTTTGAATATAGTAGGCCACCAATAACTAGATCTAATAATCTAGTGGGTTGTTGATTTATCCATATAGTGCCCCCCACATACCCATCCATGCATATCACTCAAGTTCTTCTTAGATTCTTCCTTATTTACACACTTTAAGAGGACACCCTCCATATCTCTCCACCATAACTAGCCTCTAACAATAATATATTGAATAGCTTGTAGCTTCAAGGTTCTTCTCTAGTTTTTTGTAAACTCTGGTGGAGTGTTCATCTACTATAAGAAAAATATCACATCTTTGTACAACTCACATGTATCCACATCACATATGTCACTTCTACAACCATCATTTAGCAGGTTTATCTTATTTGCCTCAAGATTAGTTTCTGCCATTGGCTTGGAAAGATCTTGACCTCTAACTAACTTAGTAATTTACACATCAATATTAAATTCTTGGATCCTATTGATCCATCTACATCTTCTCCCTAAAACTTCTTGTTGAGAGAAGATATATTTCACTGCAATATTTGGGACAAATGTAATCACAAAGGCTCTGATCAAGTAACACCTAAATGCCTTTACTACTTTGATCAAGCCATATGTTTTTTTCTCATTAATATCATATTTAAGCTCAACAACCTACAAAGATTTACTAAAAAATTCAATGGGTTGCTCAAATCCTTCCTTATTTTTATGTAATAGGATAGCAACAATTGTATGAAAAGAAGCAAATGAAAAAATATACATAGGGTTAGAATAATTAGGAACTCTCAAAATAGGGGCATCCTTTATGGAATTCTTTATTTCATTAAACATCATGCTTGATTCTTCAATCCATTTAATCTTTGACCCTTTCTTCAACATTTTTGAGATGGGCCTACTTATTTCAAAAAAAAACTATAACAAACCTTCTGAGGAAGTTAATTTGACCAAAAAATGATTGAATACCTTTTATATTCTTTGGTTTCTAAATTTTATCAATTGTTTTGACCCTTTGAGGGTCTATTCTAACCCCTTCATTTCCAACCAAATGGCCAAGCAACTTACCCTCTGTAACAACAAATGCAAATTTTCTGGGATTGAAAGAAATACCAAACTTTAGTGCTTTGATGAAAACTTTTTCTAAATGACTGCGATGATGATTAGCATCCTTTGTGTAGGTTTTTAAATCATCCTGGTATACTACCAAGAATTTATCAATAATATCCTTAAAGGCTACATCCATGACCCTTTTGGAAAGTGACACTAGCATTTGTCAAGACAAAAGGGAGTTTTTTATAAACATAGGTGCCCCAAGGTGTTGCGAATGCAGTTTTATATTGCTCAACTTCTTTAACAACCACCTAGTTATAACCTGAGAAACCATCCATCATGGACATAAGTTCTAAACTAGTGACTCTCTTTAGCATTGCTTCCATATTGGGTGAGCCATAATTGTCCTTTAATGAAGATACACTTAGATTCCTAAAATATACATGTAGTCTTATAACTCCATTCTTTTTCTAACAGGGACCAAGTTTGACACCCAAGATAAATGCCTTATAGGTTTGATAATACTAGCGTCTCTCAACTTTATTAGTTCCTCTAGCATCTTAAGTGCTAGGGTAGGATTTATTTTCCTTTGCTTTTGTCTAAAAGGCTTGGCTCCCTCTTTCAGTAGCACTTCATGTTGAAATAGGTCCTCTCTATATGCTTTCAAATCATCATAGGACCAAGAAAATATATGCCTATATTTTCTTAATAGACCAATCAATTCTTTCCTAATCTTAGGGGATAATTTCTTTCCAATATAAACCCTTTTGGGTGCTTCATTAGTCCCTAAGTTTATCTCTTCTAGATCCTTGGCACTAGATTTTTTATTGTCCTATCATGATTGTTAAAGATAGTCTCTAGAACAACCAATCCCTTTGGGATCCTTTTTTTTCTACTTGCACAACCTCCTTTCCAAACATAATTTTTTTACCATCAACACTTTCAAAATAGGCTACACAATCAACTTCTTGTCCATGAAACTAGTCTCTATGATTCAAAAAAATTGTGATATCTTTATCATCCTCAAAGACCTACCAATTATGGACATTGGCTAGAATTGATGGCCTATTCTACACTTCAATCTATGATATACAAATGAAAGATATATCTCTAGGTTTAATGCCTACATTCACTAGTAGGTCTGCCATCTTATTGTTACTCCTATCCATCCAAGAGATGCTAAAAGAATAACATAGTTCTATTTGGTCCCACACAATGTTCATGTATTATTTCAATCTTTTATTCTTGGATGCATAAGTTTCTCTTATCTAAGAAATAATTAGTTCAGAATCACAAATAACATGTAGCATTTTTATTCCATGACTGGTTGCAACTCTCAATCCTAGTAAGTGTGTCTCATATTCTACTATGTTATTGGTGCATGAGAAATTCAAAGTGAATGAACACCTAAATATATTCTTCTTTGGGGATATGAACACTACCCCAGCTCCTAAAAGATCCTTAGAACTTGCTCCATCAAAATACATAGTCCACAAAAATTTTGAATCCGTGCAACATGTTACATCTTCTACAATCAATGGTGATAACTTCTTAACCTCTTGGATGATCAGCTCTACTATAAATGCATTGACATCAGTATCTAAGAAGCAAGTGGAATATTTGTCAATATTTTCCTCAAATATATTATTAAACCTTAGTTCTCTATCAACCTTAATAGCCTTATCTACTATATGGAAAGTAGTATATGATAAATCACATTGTATACTAGCTCCCATTGTAACACTCCATTTTGTAGACAATAACATACCATTATGAGAAGGGATTTCTACCACAAGGACAACCATAGTCAACTCAAGCACTGGATAAGTAGCTAATCTAAAAGGAAATGCATTTATTGTACCTATGATAAACACTTCTCTAGTATCTACCTACAAACCAAGGGCTTCCATGACTTTGAAAGCCATGGTATTATTAGATGCTCTTGAATCTATCATACAATTCTTTAGGGTTCTACATTTTATAACTAGACTAAGGAAAAAGGATCTATATCCTGCAAGTAAGCCATAGATGAATGGTCCAAATACAGCAGGGGTATTTGGGACATCACTCCATTATCCTCCTCTATAATTGAATTTTTTTGTATAGCTTTTTTCTTAACAATATTATCATTATTTATTCCTCCTAGCCAAGATAGAGCATTACTCTTATGCTCTTCAATTCTAAAAATCTCTAACAAAGGAACTTTTATACCTATCTAAGACAACATGGAAATCATGTGAAGTGAATCATAGATAGTAGGTTTTATAGAAATATGTGGAGCCATAGTTTCTTGTACTATAGGTACTATAACTTTCTTAGTAACACTAGGCTCTGACCTTTTATTTTGTACAATAGACTTAGCTATGTCAACCACCTAGAACTGCACTTTCTTCTTAAGTTATCATTTCTTAATTTTATTGTCTTTAACCTTAGCTATCAATTTATCTTCCTTATGACTGTCATCTACCATCTTATAAGTGATATCCTTTATGATTGTGTTGGACATTTTTCTAGTGTTAATGTTGATAGTTTTGTTTCTAAGGTTGTAACTGTTGTGCACTTGTGATATCATTTATGCATTAATATTTTCAATCTCCTCTCTAGAAGGTTATCTTAGATTTATGTGGTCCATAGTTCAAGATACTATACATACTTTGTCCTCATCACAACCCTCATCATCTAATAGTACTTGCTAATGATAAGACTGATAGAATCTTTTTTGACTTACAACATCTCTCTTAGGGTCCTCCAAATTAGACTTCTCACCATTGTCACATAAATTTATCATGTTCTAGCCTATATATTCATGCTCTTTCATCTCTTCCCCTTCATTTTGACCTTGAATTTTCTAATTTACAACAAGGGATTGAGCTAATATACGATAGTCATGGGAATGGGGGGCATGACATACAATGCACCATGACACATCATCAGTCATGTTGACTGAATTTCTCTACAAAGGATCTAGTGTGTCCTTATCCTTATGACCTTGAGTAGTGTTAGGAATAGGCTTTCCATCTGTCCATTGAGTAATTGTTGGAAATTTGTTCAGTGCTCCCCTCAGGATTTGTGACAAGGGATTAACTACCTCTTGTGTACTATAGGTTGAGTGGTTGTATTATGAATTGATAGATTAGTCTTTTGGTGCAATGGCAACCCCACTCTAACAAGTATTATCAAAGCTTGGTCACAGGTTCAAATCCTCAAACCCTTGGGTAACACTAAGGGCAAGATTATTGGAAATTTGTTCAGCACTCCTCTCAAGATTCATGACAAGGGCTTAACCACCTCATATGTACTATAAGTTGAGTGGTTGTATTGAGCATTGATAGATCAGTCTTTTGGTGCAATGAAAAGCCTAGTATAACAATTTTATATGGGTAATTTTGCATATTTGGATGCCTATTATAATGACTTTTGTTAAAAGGTGCCTTCTCACTAGTATTGGACTTATTTGTAGAAAAGCTTGGGGATTCATATTTATGAGCAGAGTTAAAACTTGACCTATTGTAGCTTCTTTAGGTTTCTTGCCTACATGAGCTTTCTCAACTTCCTTCTTATTATTTCTAGAATTGAACAATTTGGGATCATCTTTTTTTCCCTAGCTTACCAAAGGACTTCATATTGTTTTCTATATTTACTGCCATCTTTTAAGCATCTCTTAATGTCCTTGGACGCTTATCCTAAAGGCTGTAAGCCATTTTGTAGTCAATGGCATTAAAATATTTGGTAAGGCATACATCCTCTCCTAGATTCATCACTTGAAATAAATTATACACCCCCTTTTGAAATCTCACATTAAAATCAAATGTATATTTTTATGGGTTTTTCTTAATGTTATTATAATCATTCAACATGAATCCAACATTAGTGTTTCCCCCATATGGCTCTTTAAAAAGCTTTTCTAATTCATTCCAAGAACTCATACTATCATTGGGAAACCTCTAAACCAATCCCTTGTATCCTCTATCAAAGAATGCACAAAAAATTTCATGACCACATCCTCATTCTAAACTTCATAATCATTTAGCATGTCAATAAACTTTCTCAAAATGTTCTTCACCAGTGACAACATTATTACTTGAGAATTTGATGAATTTATCTCTAAGATCACTAGAGATGGGATGTGTAAAACAAGGGATACTTAAGAATGACATTTTTCTATATTTATCCATGTATATGGGCCTTCTCTAGAAACTAGCAACATTTGATGTGCTTGTTGCTACTGCGTAGCTCTGGGTATTGATATGAAGTTGTTGGGCTTGTTGAACAATAGGGATCTAAATTCTAGTAGTAGAGGATGATGCAAGGGATGACTAAAATATATTTTGTCTTGGAATCATTGGTATACAAGTGGGAATAGAGGTTCTAGTTGTAGTGGACATATTTGGCCATGAAGTTAAACTAGAATTGGATTTTATGAACTAAATTTTCCTTCTAATTTCAGCTACTTGTGCTTCATTTTCCATTTTCTCGAGCTCCTTAGCTAAATATTCCTTCTTGTTCCTAGTCTATTCTACTTTTAAATAAAGTTTAGACATAGACATAGGAATATATGCAAGCTTGATAGGGATAACTTGAGGTTTTTTTATTTGGATTCTTACAACCTTTTGTTTACCCTTATCAACTGGTTTAATAGTTAGATCTATGGTTTCTAGCTGAATAGGCTTGTAGGATTCAATCTGAGCTATAACAAGTTCCTCCTTCTCCTTTAGAATATTTTCCTACTCCTAGACCTTAGATCTTAAAGTTTCAAAATTTCCAAATACATTCAAATGTACTTTGGAGGACCTTTCTACTAATCTTTTATTTTGTTCGTCAAAAGCAACCATTTTTCAGAGTAAGCCATTTCTTTCAATAAGAGTGTTCATTATAACCTTTTCTTTCTCCTACTCCTAAGCCTTAATAGGCTTGTAGGATTCAATCTGAGCTATAACAAGTTCCTCCTTCTCCTTTAGAATATTTTCCTACTCCTAGACCTTAGATCTTAAAGTTTCAAAATCTCCAAATACATTCAAATGTACTTTGGAGGACCTTTCTACTAATATTTTATTTTGTTCGTCAAAAGCAACCATTTTTCAGAGTAAGCCATTTCTTTCAATAAGAGTGTTCATTATAACCTTCTCTTTCTCCTTTAGAATATTTTCCTACTCCTAGACCTTAGATCTTAAAGTTTCAAAATATCCAAATACATTCAAATGTACTTTGGAGGACCTTTCTACTAATCTTTTATTTTGTTCGTCAAAAGCAACCATTTTTCAGAGTAAGCCATTTCTTTCAATAAGAGTGTTCATTATAACCTTCTCTTTCTCTTTTTCTAGAAAAATGTGTCTATCTTCTTCCTTAGCAACTCTCCTTATAAAGAACTCAACTTTAGAAATTAAATCACCATGATCTATTGTTGTTTATTTAGATTCAACAAGGTCATCCAAATCTATTAAGTATCTCTCTATATATAAGGAATTTGCTCAAGATTTGGTCTATTTGGTTGGATACTCCTAGGCTTGAGATGTTGGTTCATGTCTCCTATAACATTGGTTTTTAATAATGTATCTCTTATAGATGACACCATTTTATCCTAATAAAACCTAGCTTCATGACAAGGCATTGTGAAGACATTACCTAAAAGTCAAGTGGTTTCTGATTTAGAACTATATGATGAAACTTGTCTCTTAGTAGGAGGGTGGTATGATGGCTTATCTCTTGGTTTCTAAGTATGACTAGATTCCCCTTTCTTGTTGAGCCTATTTTTTCTACCACCCTTTGGTAACTCAGTATACAAGGGGATATCTAGGTTCTTTTTAACATAGGCTCTTGTATTCTTCCTATTTTAAACCATCTTTCACTTTTTCAAAATATAAGCACTAATATCAAAACCTAAGACTGAATCATCACACACTAAAGGAAAATATGTTTGTTTAGCTAAAAGACAAGGAACCTTCTATGAGGGAGACATTATTTGGAATAGATGTGACAAATGGGACCCCACCCTAATTTTCCATACATTATACTTCTAAGAAAACTACTCTATGCAACTAATAAAGTACATCACAAACTTGTTAGAAATGCTTTAGAATAACTGAGAGGGCAGGTGAATCGGTTATTCAAGGTTCAAATGTCCTTATAAAACCTTTTTCACTAATTATAGTGAGCCCATTTAACTAATAATGCATCCAAACTAAGCATTCTACTTAGCAAGTTACTGAAAATCAACATGCAGGAATAAAACATGAAAGATCAACACATTGTTAGTTTGTGGTGACTAATCAGGGAAGTACTATACATACTTCATAAATTCATTGGGGCTCTGGGCATTGCTCCGAAAAAAAATATTTGGGCCCTATTTTATCAAGATTTTGGGCTAACATGTAATTATTAATTATAACCCTAAAGTGGTAAAAATATTTATATAAAAAGGCTTAGGGTTAGGAATTGTTTCATAATTGTGATCCAAAAATTGGTTCTTGCAGTGGTATTGAGTTGTAAGGGATTACAGATTGTAATCTAGATGTAATTACTGGATCATTATAATACCGGACTTGTTGTTTGGTGGACATAGACCAAGGATTGGGTGAACCACATTAAATCTTGGTGTCTTGTGTTCTTTTCTATGTGATCTATTATATTGTTGATATTGGTTATATTTGCATGTAATTGTTATTTCTGATGAGACCAAAATTTTCCTTTATTTTATGATACTTTGTTGATACCTATTTTATCTTTGCCAAAACATTTGTGGACCTATGTTTACTAAACCTATGATAAACCTATGGGTGGAAACTATGCCATCTTTTGCTAATATTATATATAGTATGCAATATTTTATATAGTTATCAAAATGTGTGTTCTTATATTTTAATTTAATTTGATAAATGTTTATTTGCAAAGATGTCTTTGTATTCGAACTAACCTATTAATGAAGACTAAAAGATAACTGGAGGAATTCAAAAGTTGAGGACCAATAGAATTCAAGGAGAAGAGAATGCTAAGGAGTAGCCATGTTAGAGGAAAGTTGAAATGGTTCTAGAAGACAACGTAGTAAGGAGGAGCTATGAAGACTTATTACCTTCTCTACATTTATTGTTTGGTGAGTGGATGTTCAAACTTTATTATTCTTACCTTAAGTTGTTATTCCCTCTTCCTGCCGTCAGTTGTTATCCTCCTACTTTCTCTCTTTCAAATTTAAAGGTAGGTCATTTACTTTTCTATTATGGAATAAGTGTTGATTTCATATATATATAGGAATCGACCCAAGTGTGTTAAGTTTTTTAACTAGTTAGAAGAAATAGTTTGAGAGAATAGATTGTTCACTTTTATAGTTGTGTTTTTACAATTTTGTGTTATGTAATGAATTTTTGAAATCTAATGAAATAGCTTTTGGCTTCTATCTTGTGTTAGTAGTTTAGTGAAGTCGACCAAGGGGGGCCATTTGGAAGGTGGATTAGATTAGGATAGAATAGATTTATTTCCAAGTATTTTTAGTTTCATAATTAGAAGTTGTAAGTTCCTTCCTGTAGCATTGCACTTTGTTAATGTTCCTATAGCATATGTGAGAACAATTATAGTGGATGAACCAAGTTGGAATATATTTTATCCTTTCATTGTATTTCCATTATTCATAGAGTTAAGTGTGTTAGTTTCCTACATTAATCATGTAAGTTCTTTTCCTTGCATTTTACTTTCCTACAAGATAAGCTTAGCGACTCATTAAGAGACATAGTGCACATACTATGCTAACCATTTCAAGTTTATGTCCCAAGGTTGACAAGATTAAATGCATCTCATAGTGGGAAAAAAATAGTCCTTAGTTTGAATATATTATTCCTAAGAATGGCCTATAGCATGACTATGATACCCCTATTGTGAGGAGAATCATTTTTGGTGCTGTTGTCAAGGATGGTGTCAAGCTAGGAGCATTTTTGGGTCATAGTTCTTAGATAAAGTTTTTTTAGAAATCTTCAATTTGAAGTTTCTTTCACCAGTGTGAAAAGTTTAAATGCATGCATCGAAGAGGGAGACAATGAGATGAATATGGAAAATTTCTTCCATGGGAGTCTATTAATTTGAACAAAGAAATTAAAGAAGAAGTTGAGTTACATTTTGAAGAAGCAAGCCTCATTTTTCCCACAACATCATCATCAAGAGCTAAACCAATAGATATAAGCATTCTTCAAGCCTTCACTGAAGTATTGGCCAGTTTTCTTGATAACACTACTTTGAATCCACCAGTTATTAATCATTCAGTACCCAATGTCCCTTTTTAGTGACAACCTCATAATCTGATAACTCCAGTCATGGCACAACCTACTTTTTCATTTCCTCTTCCAAGTCTTGTAACCAATGCTAATCTTAAGAACATACCTACCACTTCTCTTCCAAAGTTCTATGGCCTTGCAACTGAAGACCTTGATACTTTCTTGTTTGAATTTGATATCCTTTTCGTAGTTTTGACTACAACATTGATGCCCATAAGCTTAAATTATTTCTAGCAACATTGAAAGAATCAACTCTATGATGGTTCATGAGCTTAGGAGCCAATGCACCAAGAAGTTAGGATGAGATGCAAGCTCTATTTTTTAATAAGTATAAAGAATATTGCAAAGCATCTAGTTCAAGAGGGGATGATATCTTTAGAATATGATAGAAGGGGGAAGAAACATTGGAAGATTATGTTTCACATTTATCATATACATTGTAGAAGAACCCTCAACACATGTTATCTGAAGATTCACAAAAGCTAGTTTTTCTGAGAGGTGTAAATGATGACTATTTAGAAGCATTAGACCTAATAGCTAGTGGTGATGTATATCAACCTTCCTAGGATGACCTCAAGAAGATCTATTAGTTCTATTCAAGGTCAACCATGAAGAAAGGCCAAGGACCTTGTTCCATAGTTACTAAAAGAATTAGTCAAGGCATTTCAAAGCTTGAGATATCTAACCTATTGTCAAATTTCAAATAAGACATCATCAATGATGTTGCTACACATCTAGACACAATGACTACAAAGAAGAAGCAAGCCGAAGCTAAGTTACCACTAGTTGAATACTACCCTCATTATCAAATGCAGAAGAAGGATTGCCAATGTAAACTAGTCGCAAGAATGGAGAACCAACATCTTCCAATTGAGTACATCAAGATAGATGGAGATGAAGAGAAAGTATTCTTTGTTGCTCAATGTTGACCATGGGCCCAACATCAAGGTATACCTTAGGACCCCTTGCAAAATTCAAATTCATATGGTAATCAATGGAAAAACTGTAATTCCCAAGGTCCTCCACAAAATCAACCCAATTGGAACAATGCTGGGAAAAATAACCCACAGCAATCCCAATGGCCTTAGAATTCCCAACCACCTTGGCCTAACCAATAGAGTAACTAATGGAAAAACCAATAGAACTACTAACAAAACCAATAGAACCAATGACAACCACCCCAAGGGAATTGGCAGTCTACAAACCAATGGAAGGGATCTCAACAATGGCCTAACCAAAATACTGGTGCTCCACAATTACCACCTTTAGTTTAGCAACCTACTCTAATGCCACTATAGAACCAAAATCAGTATGCAAAGAACATTAACAAATAAAGTAAACATTCACAAACCAAAAACTAAATTCACATATATGCTTAGACAAAGGAAGAAAACAAGAAGTGCAAACATCACAAGAAAAAACACTCCATGCTTTCTTGATTTGTAGATGTGTCCTTTTGCTATGGATGTATGCTCAAGATGCTCAAAAGCTGCTTCAATGGAGATGGGTAATGGAAAATTGGTAGCTTTGTGAGCTCTCAATTTGGCATTATAAGGGTAAGATTGATGGCTTTGGTTCTCAAAATAGCATGGTAACTTTAGCTCAAAGATTGTTGATGAAATGGCTTGGGATGGGATTCAATTTATAGGCTAAGGGGTAGAGAGATGGAGGGCTTAGATGCAAGGATGGATGAAGGCTTAAGGATGGCTAAGATGCACTCAAAGGGGAGCACATGGATTGTGCTTGTTTAGCACCAATGGGAAGGTAACACTTGTCACAAGGAGGATGAGTGTGAGAGGGTAGGGTAAACGGTTGGTTAAAGGCATGATGAGTGGGGTTGATTATGTAAGAGGGATGTAAGAGGAATGAGTGTGGAAGAGGGAAGAGTGGGGAAGATGGATGTAAGAGTCATGAGTGGGCTTGTAAGAGTCTTTTATGTTTTGTAAGAGCACTCATGACTTAGTGGTTGGGTTTTTTGAGGGGAGACTTTGGTTTGGATTAGGAAAGTCTTAAACTTGTTTAAGGAATGTGACAACATTAGGGGGTGGATTAGGCTTAGGTTTAGGATTATATTAGGGATGTTAGAGATGTGCAAGTGGATGGCATTAATGAGGGTGGGTGAGTTAGTGGCTAAGCTTGGTTAGTATGGGTGGATGGGGTGGATTAGGCTAAATGGAGGATTAGAGATAGGTTAGGGGTTTTTGAATTTGAGGATTTCATTTATCAAATAGATTTATTTAATAAATGGGGATTTTTGGAATTAGATAGGAGAAAATGATTTAATTGATAAATAATAGATTATTTAATTTATCAATTAGGACTATAGATGATTAATTAAATTAATCAACTAGGGGATGGCAAAGGGTTAATTCAATAAGAATTTAATTAATAATGCCTTTTTAGATAACTAAATAGGATTACTAAAATAGTGTAATCAAATTTAGGTGTCTACATTTTGCCCCTCTTTGACATAGTGTTAAGACTACACTATTTCAAAGAATTTTGAATGAAGATGACACAAAGAAGATGTTTTAGCAACAAGGTTGCCCCAGTCTCGGATAAGAAGAGGAGAGACTAGACTTAGATGATGCCCCCTCAAGAAGGCGGTGGGGAGAGAAATGAGGCTTGACAACTTCTTGAAAAGTACAAGAAATTGAGATCAGCTAAGACACAGGTTGGCAAAGAGAAGGGGCTGAATTAGCTCAAACTCTCACTATGGGAGAATGATAAAGGGAAATCAGAGGCACAAAAGTAAAGCAAGCTTAAGACTTTCCAGGATTGGGGGGGAGATGAAGGAGTAGAGCGCTATAAAAGGAATCTAGGATGGAGAGATGGATGAGGGGATAATGGAGATGAAGGGAATCCATTGAAGCTTTTTGAGCGGGGGGATACTTCAAAGAGAAGTACCACCATGTAGTTGAGCACTAGATTTTCTATAGGACTATTGGTTAATTGCCAAGGTTACCAAGAACATCAAGGCCTTTTCACCAACCATCCAGAGGACTGACAAACTAACTCAAAACAAACACACAAGGATTGCCCCAGTATCACACATGAATCCCAGAGGAAGCAGCATGGAAATGACACTAGGTAACCCACAAGCAGAAAAAGAAAACAAGCAAAAGGCCTGATCAAGACCTTACGCTCTAATTGCCCCATTCGTAGCATAGCATGATATGGAAGATCGTGGCAACCTTGAGGAGGGAACAAGGAGATTGCTTGGAAAAGATATTTCAAGACCCAAAAGGGAAGATCAAAAGAAAGTGAAAATCCAAAAGAGAACTATTTGCCAATGAGATGGGTAGGACGGGGTACTAACGGACCAAGATCAGACATGAGGAAAGCTATATCCTGCAAGAATCTATTAGAGAGTACCTTAGCTGATGGATCTGGATGAGTGATGTGTCTGGCAAGCTAAACTAAGAAGGATAACACTTTGGTGAGAGGAGATCTAGCTAAAGGATGCATTAGAATATCTAACCAAGGTGTACAATGTGTGCAAGATGTTGACCAAGGATGAACTAACACGAAAGCCGAATAGATACAATGATACTAAGCTAAAGTGGATGTACAAGCTGACAGACCAAGATATGTTACAAATGTACAAGTTTGTTCATGTTTTGGTTTTTTTGTGAGATGGAAATGTTTGTGAAGGATGGGATGTCTATAATAGTTGATAGGTGGATAGGTAGATGGTTTGTGAAAAGCTTAAGGAAAATGGGATTCTGTGTGTGCATGTGATAGGATACAGGCTAGGATACAAGATTATTTACAAGCTGGAATATGGTACAAGCTTTGGATAAGATTTGGATATATACAAGGTATGGTACAAGATTTACAAGGTATAATACAAGCTTTGGTACAAGATTTACAAGCTGTACAGGAGGTATTGACAAGCTCCCTCATATTTTGGATATTTGATTGGAACACCAAGGGAACAAGCAGGTGTTTTATGGGATGGTGGGTGGATGGATGAGGGATAGGATAGTGATAGATAATGGATTAGTCTTTAGCACACAAGGTGCCTGAATTACCAGGTTTTCACCAAGGTACCTATCCAAGGCACTTGAATTGCCAAGTTTTCACCATTGGACGCTTATTTCTCTTTACTATTTTTTTTTTGTATTTTTTCAAAAGCTGGGTATACCAAGGATCTTCAAGCATAGAACTTCTTGAGATGAATGATGTTAGTGGGATCATTCAAGAGTTCTCCTTCTGGTGTAGATAATTAATAGGCTCTGGAGCCAAAGGAGGCAGTAACCACATAGGGACCAAGCCATGTAGGTTCAAACTTGCCTTTCTTTTCTCGATCTGCTTGGACTTTCATATTTTCTTTGAGGACCATATCACCTAGCTGAAAGTGTCGTGGGAGCACCTTCTTGTTGAAATTCCTTTTGAGATGAGTTTGATAGACTATGAGATGGTCATAGGCTTGTTGTCTCTTCTCATCTAAGAGATCTAGCTGGGTGAGTCGAGCTACTCTGTATTCTTCATTTGAGATTTTCCCTCGCAAAGATATGCATAGTGAGGGAAGTTCAACTTCTATAGGTAATACCGCTTTGGCACCATAGACTAGGGAGTATGGAGTTGTGCCTATGGATGTACGGAAGGAATTTTGATAGGCCCATAGAGCCGGATTTATTTGAAGGTGCTAATCACGGCCGGAATCATTGACAACATTCTTTAGGATTTTGAGGAGGGTTTTATTAGTTGCCTCTGCCTGGCCGTTACCTTGTGGGAAATATGGGCTAGAAAAGTGGTGATGGATGCAGAGGGAAGTGCATAATTCTTCCATGTTGAGATTTTCAAAGTTACCTCCATGGTCAGTGAAGATGGTGGATGGGATGCCGAAGTGGCAAACAATGTGGTACAAGATGAACTTGGAGACTTGAACTCCTGTAGCTAAGACTAGGGGGACTGCTTCCACCCACTTAGTGAAATAGTATGTAGCTGTTATTATCCATTTATGTCCATCAGATGAGAGAGGTGTGATAGTTCCAACTAGATCAAGGCCCCAACAAGCAAAAGGCCAAGGTGGTGCAATAGGTTGTAGATCCTGTGCTGGAGCGTGCACAAGATTTGCATGCTGCTGACATGGGAGACACTTTCTGACAAAGTCACAAGAGTCTTCTTCAATGGTAGGCTAATAGTAGCTTGCTCTAAGGATTTGTCATGCTAGGACAATACCACTCATGTGGGCACCGCAAAGTCCAGAATGTACTTCTTTTAATGCCATCGCGGCCTCATTTTCATCTAAACATCGAGAGAGAGTATCGTGATAACCCCGACGATATAGGGTATTGGCTATGATAACATAGCGGGATGATTTTTGGATGAGGTTCTGGCATTGGGTACATGTGAGGTGAGGGGATATGATACCATCGTTAAGGTAAGTGTGAATTTCATGGTACCAAGGGGATTGGGGACCAACCAAGATACAAACACGATTTGAATCCTCATTCGCATAGGGAGGTGTGAGGAGCTGCTCAACTAAAAACTCATACTGCGTAGCTTCTTGGGGAATTTCCAAGAGCGAGCTGATAGTGGCCATGGCATTTGCTGCCTTGTTCTGCATTCAAGGCACTTGTGTAAACTGAAGCTTTGTAAAATGTTGGGTCAGTTGATCAACTAGCTCTTTGTAGGGTAATAGCTTTTCATCTTTGGTTTGATATTCATTTAAGACTTGTTTGATGATGAGCTGGGAATCACCAAAGACTTGTAACTCAGTGATATTCCATTCTGCAGCTATCTTTAATCCTACTACAAGAGCTTCATATTCTACTATATTGTTGGTGCTAGGGAATTTTACCTTGAAGGTTTTGGAATGTAATCTCCTTGAGGTGTAACTAATAATATTCTTGCCCCTGATCCATGAGAGGTGTATGAGCCATCAAAATAAATCTTCCATGGGGGTTGTTCTTCAATTAGGCAGATATGCTCGTCTGGGAATTCTGTGAGCAAAGGATATGCATCTACTAGAGGTGCATCAGCTAGGTGATCTGCTATAGCTTGCCCTTTGATTGCCTTTCTGTCCACATACTGGATGTCAAACTCACTTAGTAGCATAACCCATTTCGCTAGCCGGCCTGTGAGTGCTGTTCTAGAGAGCATATACTTGAGAGGATCAATCTTAGAGACTAGTTGGATGGTATGACTTAGCATGTAGTGGCGAAGCTTTTGAGTTGAGAAAACAACTGCCAAACAAGCTTTTTCCATAGGAGTGTAATTGAGTTCATAACCAACTAGGGTTCTACTAATATAGTAGATGGCTCTCTCTCTACTATAATCATCATGTTGTGCTAGAAGTGCCCCTAGAGCAGTAGGTGTTGCTGATATATACAAGATCAAGGGACGACCAGGAACTGGTGGAACTAAGATAGGGGGATTGGTGAGATACTGCTTGAGCTGATCGAAGCTTTGCTGACATAAAAGATCCCACTTGAAGTTCTCATTCTTCTTTAGCAAGTGTGAAAATGGTGTACACTTATCTACAAGTTGGGAGATGAAGCACCAGACAGATTGAAGTTTTCCCTAAAGAGAGCGAAGCTGTCGCAGTGTCTGGGGAGGAGGCATGTCTAAGATAGCCTTGACCTTTTTGGGGTCAATCTCTATACCTCGTTTAGAAACTATGAAGCCTAGAAGCTTGCCAGATGTGACCCCAAAGACACACTTCTTGGGATTTAGCATGAGATGATATTGGGCCAACCTATCAAAGACTTTTTCCAGGTCAGCAAGATGATCCATGAAGGTGTGAGATTTGACCAGGATATCGTACACATAATCTTCCAAAATGCTATGGATAAGATCATGGAAAATGGCTGTCATAGCTCTTTGATAGGTAGCCCTAGCATTCTTTAGGCCAAAAGGCATCATGGTGTAGCAAAAGGTTCCCCAGGGGGTAGTGAATGCTGTCTTATGATGATCCTCTTCTGCAATCTTGATCTGATTATACCCAAAAAATCCATCCATAAGGGATAGGATTTCATGTCCAGCTGTAAGATCTACAATCATATCTATGTTGGGCAAGGGAAAATCATCCTTTGGACAAGCTTTGTTAAGATCTCTAAAATCAGTACAGATTCTGATGTCACCAGAAGGCTTAGTGACAGGGACCATGTTGGAGATCCATTCTGAGTAGTCGATAGGTTGGATAACCTTAGCAGCTAACATTCTTTCTAGTTTAGCTTTGACTAGTAATGCCACCTTGGGGTGCATTTTTCTAAGCTTTTGTCTGACGGGCTTGATCTTTGGATCGACTGCAAGATGATGAACTACAAGCTTTGGATCAAGTCCTGCCATGTCCTGATATGACCATGCAAATCGGCCAATGTTCTCTCGTAAAACCTCAAAGAGGAGGTCAGCTTGGTCTTGTGATAGGGATGTAGCAATGTGAACAATTCTAGGGATCTTTGAAGAACCAATGTTGACTTCTCTAGTATCCTCTATTAGAATAGAAGACACCTCTGGTCGATTATCTTGAGGAGGCAATACTAAATCCTCATGTTCTGCTTGTGGCTCTGGATTTTCTTGCTGAGGGGTTCTCTTCGCTGCCTTAGCTAGTTCGAGATTTACCTTAGTTCCAGTTTTGGGTGTATCGAAACTAGGTTGGGGATTTTCTCCAAAATACCACTTGGGATCTAGCTTGTAGATGTAGGCAGAATCTTGCTTTGTCTTCTTATGAGGAGTTTCAGCTCCCATGAATCTTAGAAGTGCTTCCTCTGATGCGAACTCATCAATGTGTATGACACTTGGTTGGTCCCAATCTATGAGTTGTGGATGAGCAAGTGGTAGGTCAATGAGATGGATGGATAGTTCTCGGAGAATAGAGTCTCCTAGGAAGATTTGGTCTGGGATATCATCGTAAGCTCTCTTTTCAACTTCCTCAGGAATGTCTTTGATTTTGACAAGGTCGTGGTGGATGTTCAAAAAAGCGTGACCGTTCTCGTTGGTGCCCCCAGTTGTGGGTATGCCAAAGCCAAGACTTGCCTTTATTTCCCAATTATGTGCTTCGATGGGACATTGCATGCCTGTTTCTTCTGGTCCTAGTCCACCTCCTTGATAGTTCCATTTTTTAGTGATGAGCTTATGTTGTTGGGGATACTTCTGGCTGAAGTGATCAAGGCATGCTTGAATTCTTGGAAGTGCATCCTTATGTAGCCAATTGTTGATATCTGGAGTGAGCTCCTCATGAAGAGGGGTTTTTGAGGACACAAAGGTGGTTGGGCCAAACTGTTTGTATCGAGGAGGTGGAATCTCCTTAGCTTTGTGATATGTTGGTCGTCCATGGGTATGTGGATCAAGTGGGATTGTTCTGACAGCAAATGCATCTAATAGACTATATTCTCCACAACCTTTGTTGTTGATCTTTACAGTAGATAGGGTGGAGGCAAGGATGGTTTTTGTGTCATTACAAGTGTGGGATGAGCTGGCGATGGCTGTGCCGATG
Source organism: Cupressus sempervirens (assembly GCA_028749045.1). Lineage (NCBI taxonomy): Eukaryota > Viridiplantae > Streptophyta > Pinopsida > Cupressales > Cupressaceae > Cupressus > Cupressus sempervirens. The sequence goes on along the minus strand of CM053787.1, from coordinate 910,049,463 downwards.
TCTATTCTAGGGCAATGGTTTGTATATGAAGCTTCAACCGCATTGCAGTAAGCAAAGGGTTCTGGATCGGCATGGATGGTTACCTCAGTGCCTTGATGCAAAAATTTGATGCACTGATGGTAGGTGGATGGAACGGCCTTCATAGCATGAATCCATGGGCGATCGAGGAGGATGTTAAATGGTAGGTTTAGATCAACAACATCGCAAACTGTCTCTTGAATGGCTGGCCCAACCTTGATTGGTAGCGAAATAGTCCCTTCTGTGGTCCTTTCCAAGTTGTCATAAGCTTTGATGGTGATAACCTCACTGATCATATCTGCCTCAGTATACCCAGCTTGTTTTATGAATTTTAGGGTGCAAATGTTCAAGGTTGATCCATTATCTATCATTACTCTTTTCACGGCAAAATTGGATACCATGATGGCTATGCGAAGTGGAAGGGTGTGATCTGGCTCAACCGTGAGTATGTCGGTGGGTTTGAAAGATAGGGCACATGAGGATGAAAGGTGTCCAACAAGATTACGAAAATCAATAGCATTGATATCAAAAGGGACACGAGATTCTATGAGAGCACTATCAAGGATGTCTTTGTACACAGGGCTAGTGCGGAGAAGGTCTAAAATGGATATTTGGGCTAGCATGTTCCCAAGGTGTTCCAAGATATTATACCAGCTTTTTGATGGAGCTAATGGTGCTGATGAAACTGGTGGGTCTGCGATGTTAAATCGTGCTCTTCGAGTGGTGACCGCACACTCATTGTCTGGTCCTTGGATATTGATAACATTGACAGAAGGCTCTTTCTCAGATATACAACCTATAAGGCTACCATAGTCTATATAGGATGAAGTGTGGTCATTGTTCTTCCCATGATGTTGGTTTGGCTGGCAGTTGTTGGTGTTGTTTTGGATAGGTGCTTTTCCAGTATTTTGGTTGTTGTGTGGAGGAAAAGCATTTTGATAAATCTGTAAGCCTGCATTGGGAGAGGTTTGGGCACCAACAGTGATTTCCTTCCGATCAATGAGGTCTTGCACATAGTCTTTTAGTTTCATGCATCTGAGGGTGGTGTGACCGTTTACCCTATGGAACTTGCAATACTCATTGTCCTTGTACCATGCAGCTTTGGATTGGCTTGGATCAATTTGCTGGGTAGGTGGAAATTTGATGAGGTTTTTCTTAGCCAATTTCTCAAAAATAACATCCAATGGCTCACCAAGGGGTGTATAGCTTCTAAGTGCAGGTTGGAATCTGGGCTTTTGCCCTGCAGCTACATTGATGGCATTAGCTTGATTGTTAGACCCTTGAAAGTTGGGTCTTGTATTGTGGTTTTGATAGCTTTGGTTATTTCGTTGTTGGTAATTGATAGCTTGTTGGTTGTTTGTTTGATATGGTGGGTTAGACTAGTTTTGAGAAGGACCAACGATATTCATATGTCTGGTGTCAGTAACCCCATCTGTTGCAACATGCTTGTTTTTTTTCCAATACCTAGACTTGTCTTTGGAATGTGATTGATTTTGGTTGGCCTCTTTGTAAATCTTTACCACACCATCTTTGATGAGTCCTTGCTCAAGGATCATTCCTTTCTCTTTGATATCCTTATAGGTCTGCAAACAGTTCATGGTCATGTGGTGGGCCAAGCTGGGATGTGCATTATCAATAAACATCTTCACCACATGGCGTTCTGGCAAGGTGCAGGATATCCGGGTGGTAAGGGTTCGCCATCTTTGTAGGTATTCGGCAAGGCTTTCTCCACCTTTTTTCTTGGTGTGGACAAGATCAACTATTGATAGCTCTGTTTCAACAAGATGGGCATATTGGGCTACAAATGCCTCAGATAATTCAGCAAAGTTTTTAATTGTGCCATAGGGGATTCTATAAAACCATTCAAGAGCTGGTCCAACAAAGCTTTTGGGAAAAAGGCGCAAGAGGAAGACATCATTGTATGCCACGTCCTGGCAATGCATGTAAAATTCTTTGATATGTGTGAGAGGGTCTCCTTTTCCTCTGAATTTGTCAAATTTAAGTACCTCAAAGTGTTTGGGAAATGGTGTCGTGGTAATGGCTCTGTCAAATGGGTAAGGACACACATTCTCAAACTTGAATGTCTTTGGATCATTCCCTTCTTGGATGGCTTTCAGAGCTGTCTTCATTTGCTCCCACTCTGAATTGATAGGTGATGGTTGGGGTGCCCCCAATGTAGGAGTGCCTTGAGGTAGGTATGTGCTAGATGGGGCCACTGAATATGGATGGCTATGAGGGATTTGCTGATAGGGATTGTACATTATTTGGGTAGCTGCATGGTGGATGACAGGTTGTTGGGGGGGAGGTGGCGCATATTGCTGCATGTGCTGCGAGGCTTGCTATTGATATGGGATTTGAGGTTTTGATTGAGGAACATAAGCTGGCTGTGGGATAAATGGATTGCTTTGTGGAGGTAAGGTATAAGATGGTTGTGAGGCTTGGGGAAAGGATCAGAGGGCTTGTGGGGTTTGACCAATATATGTGGGTTGTGCCCCCATTTGGGATAGTATCTGCAAATAATTGGTGGTTGGCTGGGGTGGTGGATTACCTCCTAGAAGTGGAATTGAAAAGTAGTTGGTAATTGGAGGTAATGGATTAGTTGGTGGTGGAGGTGGTGGGAATTGAAAGCTTGGGAATGGAATTGATGGGGTTTGATATCTTTGTGGCTTGATTTTCAAGCTTGGTAGAGTGGTGGTGGGAGCTGCGGTCACTTGGGAGATTGGTAGAAGATTGGCAGTAGCTTGTGGGATTTGATAGCTTTGTGGAGTGAAGGTAGTAGCTTGTGGATTTGTGGCTGGTGGTATTGAGCTCCCAAGACTTAATGGAAATGATGGGATTGTACTTTGGGCTATGGTGAACAAGCTGGGGGTGATGAAAGGTTGATTACTTGGCCCCATGGGTGGCATCCCTATTGTATTTTGTTGAGGTTGGCCAAAGATGCTAGCACTGATTTGGGAGATGGGTGGATTTGGAAGGCTGGGTTGGGGAGTAGCAGCAATAGTGAAGGGGGTGAACAGTGAGGTATTTTGAGTAAAGGGGGTTTGGAGCGGAGAGGTATGAACCAAGGATGGAGTGGTGGTGGCTGGGTTGGCTTGTGGCATGGAGATTTGAACTTGGGTGGATGATGGTATGTTTGGGTCTGTTGGGTCATATGGATTGGCTGGAGGCTCTTCTTTTGGAATATATTGAGGATAATTTGGATCATAAGAGCCTATGGGTGGTGGAAGCTACCCAAACAATGGGTGAGATGGATCTGATAATGGAGGGGGTCTTCCAAAGTCAAAGGTTCCTACATTGTCCCTTCGAAAATTAGCCATGATTGTCTCTTTGTTTTTGTCTATAATGGCATTTACCAATACTACATTTCCTGGTTGGTTCATGAAAGCTTCAATGTCAGTAGGTGATGGTATAGCTTGCTCTGGGCTAAAGGATGGCTGAGTGCTCAAGGGGGGTGAGGCTGTTTGATCCAAATGATAGGGCTCCATTTTTTCTTTCTTCTTGGCTAAGCGAGTGACGGGTGGCATGAAAAATGCTCCTAGGGATGAGATGCAATAATGCTGATGGATGCAAAAGGGGGAAGGCTTTTCTATGCAAATGATTTCCTAGGTTGAGGCAAAGCTATATGAAAAAACCTAAGGAGAATTGGGTTGGGGATTCTAACTTCAAAGATATGTTGTCAAAGCACAAAAGGTCTGCTTTCCTACGTGCAAGCTTGGTGGTGATTGTGTCAACTTAAGGATAGACTGATGATCCTTTAGGAAGAACACGAGATTGACCACTTGCAGATCCCAAACATTAGCTCAAGGTGATGAGGGATAACAAGTGATAAAGCTAGATTACCCTAGACAAAGCTCTGTCAAAGGGATAACCTTAGTGAGATTGGTGGATTTGGAAGATTTTAGGAATGGCAAACTTTTAGCAAGGTGACAACAATTTTGAAAGCTTAGATGTGCAAATTTTGGGATTGCTGGCTAGATGGTTTGATTCTAAATGAGATGGATGAGCTAATAATGCTTAAGGGGATAACCTAAGATGGATGGATTTTCTACAAAGATGACTCTAAAGTGAAGCTTATCCAAGAAGATGGGGAGAAACAAGGGTGTCTAATCATGGAAATCATGCCTAGTTGGTAAGGCATAAGCAAGATTAACTCCTAGATGTTGGCTAAATTTGATGGTGCGCTCTAACTAGGCCTCTTGAAGTGCTTCGTCGGTAGCTTTGTCCTCTACTTTGTGGAGTTTGGAAATTCGTGGGCTTGGTGTTATTTCTTTTCTCTTGGCTGAAAGTTCTTGGTATGCTAGAGATGGCTTGAGTTTGACCTTGTGAAACTTCTGTTTGGGTTTGGGTTGTTCTGACATAAATTCTTGAATTTGCTTGGCATTGGGAAAAATCTCAGTTGTTTTTCTTCAACTTGTTCAACTTCCAAAATAGGCAGTGACTACGCTAAGTGTGCCCTAAGCTAGGATTGACCAAGTTTGGCAAACATTCATTCAACAAGTAAAATAAAAACAAGCAATAGACAAGAACACCCAGATAGAAGTTTGTGGTTCTCAGAATATGATACTTGCACTGAGGAGTGTGTATGTTCTACAAATGTTTCGATCAGTCACTCCAAACACATTCACATCCTAGATGGTTTTTTGCAAGGCTGACAATTGGTTTAGGTAGGGAGTCCTCGATATACGCAAGGTATGTGAGGCCCAAATCTGCAGATGAGACCAAAAGGATGTCACACAGCCGAGAGGAGCGGTAACCCACTTCTCCTCTTTCACTTCTCAAGGGTATAAAGTTCCTTGAGGCTTAGCCCTAATGACAAAATCTTGATCCCAAGAGAGGTTTCTTTCAATTCACCTTCTGATTCTTATACTCTGTCGGAACGTTGGAGTTGAGGTCATCCAAGGGGTGATGAAATCCCCAAGTAGGCCTCCTAAAAGAAACAAGGTTTTGGATCCTAATCTTATGCACCCAAGATGGCCTCGAAAGACGACAAGGGGAGAGAAGACTCGGATGAACTTGGGCTAAAAAACACACTTGTTCTTTTACCAACTGACTCTTATGTGTTCTAATCTAGACTTTGCAAGCACTCATGTTTAAGAGACAATGTTCAATTCCAACTTGAAGCGCCAACAAAAGTAAATCGATCGAAGAATGCAAACAATAAGAAGAGTTAGGGTCAACAAAAGCAAACTCACACGCCCGAAGGTCCTCCACGTCAAGTATCGATTAATTTTCTTTAAGGCATTCAAGATTGAGTGTGAGTTTGTTTTAAGCCCAAAACAAAAGTGTGTGAGATTCAATTTCAAGCACGCACCCAGAGGCTCTCCACGTCAGTTGTTGTTCAATTTTAGTGCCCAAACTTGAAGTGTGATCGATTTAATCTAGAGTTTTGGCCGTTTAAGAATTTTGATAAAGTTAAAGCAAACATTTAAAGACCAAGTGAGTGAGTTAGATTGTGGAACATTTAACACCTTTTTCAAGTAGACCCATCCCCATAAATGGCGCTGAGATTGCAACCAATGGTTAATATTTGATGGGTGATTAGAAAAGAGGTGAGTCCAAGGAACTACTCAAATTGATTTTTGTAAATTTGTATTTTAACTTAACAAAGTTTCTTAAATGTCCAAAAATCAAACTTTACCTAGATTGCATGTGAAAAAGAGATTTGTTTTGTTCAATTTTAGAAGCTCCAAATGAAGTGTTTGATATTGTAATGGTTAATTGATCATTGGCATTCAAGATTGGATTTTTTGTTTTAAGCATGCATTCCAAAGAAAGTTGATTTTAATCCATGACATTCAAGAGTGTGTTTTGAGCAACATTCATTCAATGGAAAATGTGTTTAACCATTCAAGTTCATTTTTTTTTAGCAACATGCATTCAAAGACAAATGGTTAAACATTCAAGTTCATTTTTTAGCAACATGAAAACCTGCAAGAAACATGGTTAGTGGTTCCATATGTGCTCCAACCTGCAATGAGACAAAAAAAAAAATAAGCAATTTAGTTAGTTAGCCAAAATCTTCAAAAATGAGAGCTTAACTATGGGAAAAAATTTTTTAACTTTTTTTGTTATTTTTTCTATGCGTAAAAATGCTTAAAATGGTCTAAATCCTACGGAAGACAGTCTGTCAAAATACAAGATGGTCTAAACATAAGCAAGCAGAGAAGACAGTCTGTCAAAATATGAAGACGCTGAAATACAGAGACGCCAAAATACGAAGAGGACAAAATAGATTTGCAGCACAGAACACAGGTGACAAGCAGAGATGCCAATTTGCGCAGATGCGGATTTTCGCAGATGACGATTTTCGCAGACGCAGATTTTCGCAGATGTCAATTTTCGCAGATGCGGATTTTCGCAGACGTCGATTTTCGCAGACGCAGATTTTCACAGATGTCGATTTGCGCAGACGCGAATTTTTGCAGACGTCGATTTTCGCAGACAGAACAGTTTGCAGATGCCAAAACTGCGCCAAAAAAGCTGAAAAATGCGAATTTTTTTTTTAGATGGTATTTCTTCTTCCTAAGTGCATTCTTTAACCTGCAAAAACAAGAAAAACACCCTCACAACACACTCAAACAAAAACAAACATTAGATGGTTAAAAAAATTACATATAGATGAAAATAGATGATTAAATGACCTATAGTGCGGTCCCACCGGGCGTGCCAAAATGTAGAACCAGAATCAGTATGCAAAGAACATTAACAAATAAAGTAAACATTCACAAACCAAAACCTAAATTCACATATATGCTTAGACAAAGGAAGAAAACAAGAAGTGCAAACCTCACAAGAAAAAGCACTCCATGCTTTCTTGATTCTGTAGATGTGTCCTTTTGCTGTGGATGTATGCTCAAGATGCTCAAAAGTTGCTTCAATGGAGATGGGTAATGGCAAATTGGTAGCTTTGTGAGCTCTCAATTTGGCATTATAAGGGTAAGATTGATGGCTTTGGTTCTCAAAATAGCATGGTAACTTTAGCTCAAAGATTGTTGATGAAATGGCTTGGGATGGGATTTAATTTATAGGCTAAGGGGTAGAGAGATGGAGGGCTTAGATGCAAGGATGGATGAAGGCTTAAGGAGGGCTAAGATGCACTCAAAGGGGAGCACATGGATTGTGCTTGTTTAGCACCAATGGGAAGGTGACACTTGTCACAAGGAGGATGAGTGTGAGAGGGTAGGGTAAAGGGTTGGTTAAAGGCATGATGAGTGGGGTTGAGTATGTAAGAGGGATGTAAGAGGAATGAGTGTGGAAGAGGGAAGAGTGTGGAAGATGGGTGTAAGAGTCATGAGTGGGCTTGTAAGAGTCTTTTATGTTTTGTAAGAGCACTCATGACTTAGTGGTTGGGTTTTTTGAGGGGAGACTTTGGTTTGGATTAGGAAAGTCTTAAACTTGTTTAAGGAATGTGACAACATTAGGGGGTGGATTAGGCTTAGGTTTAGGATTATATTAGGGATGTTAGAGATGTGCAAGTGGATGGCATTAATGAGGGTGGGTGAGTTAGTGGCTAAGCTTGGTTAGTATGGGTGGATGGGGTGGATTAGGCTAAATGGAGGATTAGAGATAGGTTAAGGGTTTTTGAATTTGAGGATTTCATTTATCAAATAGATTTATTTAATAAATGGGGATTTTCGGAATTAGATAGGAGAAAAGGATTTAATTGATAAATAATAGATTATTTGATTTATCAATTAGGACTATAGATGATTAATTAAATTAATCAACTAGGGGATGGCAAAGGGTTTATTAAATAAGAATTTAATTAATAATGCCTTTTTAGATAACTAAATAGGATTACTAAAATAGTGTAATCAAATTTAGGTGTCTACAGCCACCATCTACAAATCTTGGACCTTAAAAGAAGACACAATTACCTAAACAACCTCAACCAAACCCAAATAGCCAACACCCACAATAACCCATGTATAGTGTTGATGCTCAATAGTATCATGCTTACACCCTGAATGTTGTTGCTATACATATGAGATTTGGTACAACTTTACCAGTGCCTAAACTACCTCTTATAATTGAAATACTAGACTCTCTTGTAGCACCAAAACCCTCAGTTGCTGAAACTATTGAATCAACCAATGTTACTATGACAACCCTACCTCAACCAGTAGTAGAACCTCCTTTTCTAGAAAAGCTGATACAAAAGAAACATGAACAAATAGAGGAACAACCTTTTAATATTGTTGATCAGTTGAAAAACATGCATGTCCAAATAACTCTATTTCAAGCCATTAAAGATGTTCTAATTTATGTACAAGCTATTAGGGAAGCCTGCTTGAAGAAACTTGGAAGGAAGAAAAAGGACCCCACCATAGTGCATGTTGTGGGACAACTAGCTGACATCATGCTAGGGAAATTGGTTACACCAAAATTTTTTGATCCAGGAAGTCCAGTAGTGAATGTCAGCATAAATGGTCAGTTTGCTAAAAATGCTTTAATAGATCTTGGAGCTGCTTTAAATGTTATGACCAAGGATACTATAAGGAAGTTGAAAATAGAAGGACTAAGAGCTATACCAACAATTCTACAACTTGTAGATAGTTCTACTGTTAGCCCTGATGGGATGATAGAAAACATAGTTGTAACCTTAGATTCTCTAGAATACCCTGCAGACTTCATGGTTTTATCCCCCAAAGTTAATCTATCTATTTACCCTATCATCTTAGTTAGACAATAGTTAGCCAGAACTAATGCAAACATAAGTTGTAGATTAGGGAATATGACCATATCAAATGGCCAAGCAACAAAGAAATTTGATTTATATCCTCTAGCCCAACCATTACCATATTTAAGTACATTTGTTTGGCCAGATTTAGTGGATGAAGAAGAAGAGTTAAAATCTATAGGAGAGCTCATGATGTTGCATAGATAGTCTTTTCTAAAATGGCAAGAGGAAGATTTAGTACTTAAGAGTATCCTCACTAATAGTTGTGTGGCAGAAAAAGATATATCTGAAAGTTATGTGTTGGAATTAATAACATATGAGGAATGTGATAATAATTGTACTTTGCTCAAAGAGCCTAAAATTCTTTATCCACTTTTACCTTGTGAATTAGAAGTAAGTCCAATCTTTGAAGCTGCTATGATAGAGTCCACCACTACTATTGAACTGACTAAAGGTCATAATCTCCATGTTAATCCTAAGTTAACACCCACACAGATGGAACAGTTAAATGAATTGCTTCAAAGACATGAAAAGGCCTTTGCATGGGATTACAGTGATATGAAAGGGTTGAGTCCTACACTATGAACTCATAGGATATACATCAATAAAGGCTATCTACCACTCTGTCAACCCTAAAGAAGGATAAATCCAAGCCTTAGAGAGATAGTTAATACTGAATTGAAAAAATTACTTGATGCTGGTTTTATTTATCCTATATCTGATAGTAGATGGGTGTCACCCCTGGTCATAGTGCCTAAAAAGGGAGGAAAATGGAGAATTTTTGTAGATTATAGAGAGTTGAACAAAGCTACCAAAAAAGGATCACTTTCCTTTAACATTCATAGATCAAGTTCTAGACACACTAGCTGGAAAGAAGTATTTCTCTTTTCTAGATTGGTATAGTGGTTATAATCAAATCAGTATTGCTCCTGAAGATCAAGAAAAAACCACATTTACATGTCCATGGGGTACTTTTACATACTCTATTTTACCATTCAATCTATGTAATGGTCTTGTAATGTTCCAAAGAGCTGTTATTAGCATCTTCGCTAATATATCACCTGATTGCATGGAAATCTACATGGATGAATTCACAACATTTGGAGTCACTTTTGAGGAAGCAATGGTGAATCTTGAAAAGGGTTTGGTCAGATGTCAAGAACATAATTTTGCACTTAACAATGAAGAGTATTTCATGCTTATGCAAGAAGGTGTAGTACTTGGTCATTTCATATTTTTTGTAGGAATACAAGTGGATCTAGCTAAGATAGAGGTAATTCAAACATTGCCCATACCTACAAAGTCAAAATATGTATGATCTTTTCTAGGTTATGCTAGATATTATAGATATTTCATAAAGGATTTCAGAAAAATAGCTAGTCCCTTATATAAGTTACTCACAAAAGAAGTTGAATTTAGTTGGACATTTGGACATCTGAATGTGATGAAGCTTTCCTATAGCTTAAGAAAATTTTGACTACAACCCCAATTTTACAAGGCCCTTATTGGAATTTACCTTTTCATATATATATAGATGCCTCTGATTATGCCATAGGTGTAGTCCTAGCACAACAATCCCAAAATCTTGAAACTGTAATCTATTATATCAGTAAGAGCCTTCATGGACCAGAGCTGAACTAAACTGTGACTAAAAAGAATTTCTAGCAGTAGTTTATGCCCTCAAAAAATTTCAACATTACATAACTAACTATTCCATATTTGTTCATACTGATCATGTAGCAATTAAATATCTCATGAGTGAACCTGCTATAACAAGTACCTTAGCAAGATGGTTACTATTGCTGTAAGAATTTGATATAACTATTGTTGATAAGCCTATAAAAGCCAATGTTGTAGCTAATTATTTATCAAGAATCCATCATGATGATATTGACACTACTTTGGTAGATGATGCATTTTTGGATGAGCATTTGTTTCATATTACTATTCAAACTCCATGGTATGCAAACATTGCTAACTACATTGTAGGCAATAAAATACTAGCACATTTTTCTTGCAAGGAAAAGAAGTTGCTTCTAGAGAAAAGTTTTAGTTTCTCCTGGATAGATAATCTCTAGTTTTACACTAGAATTGACCAAGTTATGAGAAGATGTGTGAGAGAAGATGAGACATATGATATTCTACATGCATGTCATAATGAACCATGCAGAGGACAGTTTGCAGCAAAAAGAATAGCTTTCAAAATCTTGACAACTAGTTATTATTGGCCTAGACTTCACAAGGATGTAGTCAACTATACAAGGAAATGTGGCAAGTGTCAAAGGATGGGTTGGCCAACAAGAATAGATGAAATGCCTCTTAATCCTCATATGGCATTAGCACCATTTGATAAATGGGGCATGATCTTCATTGGACCAATTGATCCTCCATCTATTGGGAAATTCTATATTCTTGTGTGCACTGATTACCCAAAAAAATGGGTTAAAGTTAAGGCTATGAAGCATGCTCACGATGAATTTTTGTCTAAATTTATGTATGAAGAGATCTTTACTCACTATGGTGTACCCAAGGAGCTAGTCACTGACCAAGGTGCACAATTCACCTCTAATCTAACCTTATATTTGATGAAATAGTATAATATTAGACACCAAAAATCTAGTCCTTATCACCCTCAAGGTAATGGACAAGTAGAGGTCACAAACTGTGAGCTAGAGAACATCTTAACCAAAATAGTCCATTTCCACCATAGGGATTGGACCAGTAGATTACAAGAAGTTTTTTGGGCTTACCAAACAACTTGGAACAATACTACAGGATTCACACCATTTGAGCTCTTATTTGGTAAGATAACAATGCTTCCAATTGAATTTAAACATAAAATTCTAAGGACAACATTGGCATTGGATATTGAACTTCCTGTAGCACAAAGAGAATGTCTTCTGCATCTTAACTCTTTGGATGAGATGCACAAAGTTGATTTGGAACATAATAAACTAATATAGAAACAAAGGAAACATTGGCATGATTCTCATATTATCAATAAACAATTTCAAGTTGGTGATTGGGTACTACTATATGATTCTAGATTCAAAGATATGCTAGGAAAGTTGTAGACAAGATGGCTCGGACCATATGAAATTAGTCATGTCTTTGATAATGAAGCTATTCAACTCACTACTATTAATTCGGTACCCTTCAAACTATTTGTCAATGGTGACATATTGAAATTATACAAGTGGCCCCAAATGAAAGAAAACTTCCTATAGCAGTTTCAACATCTGGATTCAAATACAAAGCAAGCAACTCTTCCTCTACCTAGAGGTGTCAACCTTCTGACAGCCACTCTTCAACATTAATTTCTTTATTCATGCTCATAATAAAGACTTTATGTTCACATAAAGTTCACTTTTTCCTTCCATCTCATCTCTCTACCTTTCACCCATTCACCTCATCTCATTTCTTTATCTACCATCTATAAACACTCAAAAATGGTTCGCACCTATAGTTTCATGACTTCTTCATACTAATTTGTCCCATTTTCTCATTCTACTAACTTTGATCTTTTGGCCAAAATTGATGATATTTCATCATTTGTATCCTTTTTCACATCAATTTCATATCAACTAAAATCCATTTCATATCAACTCAAAATCACTCAAAATCAGTCCTAATCAACCTAGAACATATCAAACATCCCAAATCAATCATCATTTATCCAATCCTAGGTATTGTTGTGGCTTTTAGTGCCTTGGAAACCTATTGACCTATCAATCTTATCAATCTGACCTTAGTACTATCATGGCTCTCAGTACTAGGTCAAACTATCATTCATGTCATCCAATCTTTGACATTTCTGAGGCTTTCAATGTCAGATCATGGAATTATCAACCATTTTAATAATATTGATAGTGTTTGTCAATTTTATTATGATAAAACCTTTTCAATCAATTTTGATCCTGTAGCATTTACAATGTCAGTTAAATGCTACATATCAATCAATTCATGTCATGAGTCCTTAGCATGTTATCAATTTCAATCAATTAATTTGACCATGGCTTTGGTCTACTTTTCATCATCCTATTTGATCTATATTATCATCACATTTTGATCAAAGGGTATTGTCACATTTATTTAATCAATTTTGGCCAATCATCTACTAATTTTCCCTGTAGGATTAAATAACCCATAATTTAATCCTATTATTCTTTCTAATTATTCTTCCTAATTATCATCCTCAATTAATTAATTTTATTAGTTAATTGATTCATTATCCACAAACCATGGAAATTATTAATTTCCTATGTTCCATTTTCAATCATTAATTCCATTTTCTACTAATTCTTATTTTGTGGAATAAAAGGATTTTTAATTCAAATATTCCATAAAATATTGCATCATCATGACACTTGGATATGACACCTCATGGATTCTCCTTTAACACTTGGATAAGATATGTCATAATCAAATATTATTATTCCTTATGCATGTCCCTATTTGGCTTATTTGTCATAGATTCTTGGCTTTAAGTGGGCTTGAGGTGTCTTATGACATGTGATAAGATTCTCCTCCACATTTAGCCAAGTTTTCCTTTTGTGTGTCATAGAATCCTAGATTTGGCATCTTTTTTCATATGTGTCATGGATTCTAAAAGAAATCTCTTGCCACATCACGTATCTAAGGGTGAAAAATCCAATGCTCTCATCCTCCATGCCCATTATAAAATAAGCATTCTTCCTCTCATTTGCAGTCCTAATTCTTGAGTCTTTGAGTCCCCAGCTTCATTGCATTTTCCATTCTTTCTCTTACACTAAAATCACACTTCTAGTATTCTCATGGAATTATTCCTATCATAGACTTTGCTTCAATATTGGGTGCACTATAAGCAAGTTGGAGCTACATCGTTTGGAGAAGAAAGAAGGACATGGGAGCTACAAATGAAAACTAACCTTGTGTTTGCTTCTTTTGATTAGTTTGGATTTCATGGTAGACTAGTGGGTGTTAAAATATGTTGATTGAGTTTGTGATTTCTCATAGTATGTTATGCATTTAACCCATTTTCTAGGTACTACACCATCCATCCACTTTCCACATCATCAATATTTCATGCTTTCAATAAACCCTACAAGATGCTGACAGACACTGCCAATGATGATATCACTTTCACCACCTTTTTGGTACATGTGATAATTAGAGGTATAACATTTTGAAATTATTATTCACTTATACTCCACAGATTTCATTAATTATGTTTATACTACATAGTTTATATGATGGTGGCATTATGCCAGTCCCTTACCCGTACTAGGTCTGACAAGTGAGGACACTTGTACAAATTTAGCAAGGGGCAAGGAAGGTCACTAATATCCAATGGAATTTCTATTTATCCATAAAGATTTTTCCAAATCTTTGTATTCCCTTCACTAATGAAAATTAATTGCCATAAATACATGAGTGAGGTGTCATTCTTCCTATTTTTTTGAATGATTTTCTATGTCAAGCTATGATGTGACTTATGTTTAAATTTTATGTGATTAAAACCTAGTTTTCAAATGATTCTTGCACATATTCATGATTTTCCTTCATTAAAAGCCTTATTATTGAGCATAACAATTTGTTATGACATTAATTGCATGTTAGAACAAAAGAAGTGTGAGCTAAGTTTGTAAAATAACGAAGCAGTTTGAAGCTTGAATTCAAAAGGGGGAAAATAGAGTAAATAGAGGAAGTGTTAAGAGAATGGGTGGATAGTTACAGAGGAGAGAAATAGTGGAACACACTATGTTACTCTTAGAAATAGAAGCTGTGAGAAGATTTATTGCATGCAGATGGCTAGGGTATTTTCTGAGTTTGACTGTATTTGATCAGGAGGCAGTCGTAGAACTTACAAGGATATTCAATGAGGGAGAAGCTTTTATTTTGGGTTTAAAGGTGATTTTAATAGAGGAATGCATTGCTAAAGTGACTACGTTGCCTATAGTTGGAGAAAATTACCCTAGAACACATGATGCGAGGTCAATAAGAGCTCAATTTACTAGATTGCCTGATCCTCAAATGGACATTACAAAGAAAGGTTGCAAAAGAATGTCACTAGTGCCACAATACAATTAATTAGCCATGCACATAATTAGGTATTTTACATGCAAAGGTAGATTCTCATACTTACATGCACACCATTTCAAATTACTTAGTTGTGTAGGCATAGTCTTGCAATAAATATTCCAAATTTCTTGTATAATTTGCTTTGTATTAGTGTAGAAGAGACTTAGAAAGGAAAAGATAATTCTATTGCTCATCATGCCTTAATCAAGTTATTTATAGAGAGTTCACTTAGGGATGTATCTCCCATGTCATGGGAAGAATTTGTGCAAGCCAAAACTCTGCAACCCCAAGCTGCCCCTAGTGAACAACCTGATGAGAAAAATTAGCTCCCACTAGTGAGCTTGCTGAACAAAAATGTGCAAGAGAATTTGAAACCTACTACTAACAGAGCTAAGAGGAAACTAAAACTATAGGAAGAAATCTCTATTTAGGAAAAGGAAGATCCAAACCCTACAATTATAAGACAAAAGAGAACAAAGAAAAGTCCTATAGCAACCACTCCTATAGAAAAGACACCCAAAGGGAAAAGTACATAAAAGGCTATGATACAAGAGGAAAACCCCATAAGGAGAAGTCCTAGGATGAGAGGGAAAGTTTATAAAGATTCTAAATTGTCTAAAAAATTCACCAGGGAATCGCCTATGCAAAAAAAATTTGATCACTCTCCTCCCCATCTTCAGATTACAAGTATTTCTAAAAATCCTACTGGGGAATGCAGGGATGAAATCAAAGAAAATCTAAATGATACCCCATCAGACCTACTAGGTACTTCCACCTATAGGGATGAAACATTCCCTAAATATGTTGATCCAAACACTGCCCTTGTTATCCATAGATCAACATGGATTACTACTTTTGTAGAACATTTATGGAAGGAATAGAGAAAAATGAAAAGAGATCATGAAGAAGATAGTGGTTCTATCACATTGCAGAAACTCATTTTTTAGTTGTATGGACAAGATCTATTTTTTGAAGCCTTGTGGAAAGAAGAGAAGAAAAAGATGAATAAGATTATAGTATCTCAAGGTGAAAAAATTGTAGATTTAAAGGAATGGTTAGCAAGCCAACAACAATGAATGGACCATGCCCTCAAGCTAGTTGATTAGGCCCTTGCTTGTAGACCACCACCAAGATTTTATGCTCTTTTTTTGAAAGAACAATTTCTTTTGTTTCAGTTAATGTTAGCTCTTAAGAATTTTAATGCAGAGTTCAAATCAACACAAGAATTTTATGGACTATATCAAACTCTGCCACCTTGGTAGTAGAATTTACTTTATGAATTATATGTTCATAATTTTGTTGTCCCTTGAGAGACTCAATGGAATCCCTTGCTTTACATAGGGGATATACACTTAAGAGCTCTCATGTCATGGATGTTCGATGAAGAAAATTATGACAGGTAGCTGAATAATTATAGGGATGAGGAAAGGACAAAACCTTTTCCTTTAAGAGTAGAGAGTAGCAAGCCAGATGAACTGCTCAGGGATTGGTTCACATTAACTTATGGAAAGAAGAATCTAGAAGTAAGAGATAGGATCTTTGCTATTAGATTTAAAGTTATGATAATCATGAAAATCTACCCTACTTTTCTTTTCAAAGAGTTATGACTAGTGCTAGGAGTAAATGGGCCATACTGCCTGAATCTCTTAAAAAGTTAGAACCACACAGTCCCATTGACTTGGAGGTAGCACTTCAAAGGGTTAGAAAATACTTAGACTTAGGGAAGCAGGCTAGGCCAGTGTTGTGGTGTCCCCTAACCATGCAACCTCCAATGCTCCTATGGCCTTTGTATGACATCAATGTTGATAGACTCGATAAGCTTCAGGAAGATCACAAAAGGGAAGTGTGGGAGAGAACCAGAGGATTTTACTACACTTTCAAGAGCAATAGAAAAGGAAGTACATAGATTGGAGAGTTTAGGTCAATAAAAAGGAAGTGTAATGCTTGAGGAAAAGCATTAGTTTAGTAGGGGGTAGATGACAAGACCAAAATTTGCCTTTATTTTATGATAGTTTTAAGATACTTTGTTGATACTCTATTTTATCTTTGTCAAAACAATTGTGTTCCTATGTTTACTAAACCTATGACAAACCTAATGGTAGAAACTATGCCATCTTTTGCTAATATTGTATATAGTATGTTGTATTTCATATAGTTATTAAAATGTGTGTTCTTATATTTAAATTTAATTTGATAAATTTTTATTTGCAAACATGTCTTTGTATTGGATCTAACCTATTAATTAAGACTAAAAGATAATTGGAAGAATTCAAAAGTTGAGCGCCAACAACATTCAAGGAGAATAGAACACTATGGAGCAGCCATGACAGAGGAAAGTTGCAATGGTTCCAGAAGACATGGTAGTGAGTAAGGACAAGCTATGAAGACTTATTAACTTGTCTACATTTATTCTTTGGTGAGTGGATGTTCAAACTTTATTATTCCCACCTTAAGCTATTATTCCCTCTTCCCGCCTTCAGTTGTTATCCTCCTATTTTCTCTCTTGTAGATTTAAAGCTAGGTCATTTACTTTTCTATTATGGAATAAATGTTGATTTCCTATATATATATAAGAATCAACCCAAGTGTGTTAAGTTTTTTAATGAGTTAGAAGAAATAGTTTAAGAGAATAGACTATTAACTTTTACAGTTGTGCTTTTATAGTTCTATGTTATGTAATGAATTTCTAAAATCTAACGAAATAGTTTTTGGCTTATATCTTGTGTTACTAGTTTAGTGAAGCCAACTAAGGGGGCTCACTTGGAAGGTGGATTAGATTAGGATAGAGTAGATTTATTTCTAAGTATTTTTAGTTTCATAATTAGAAGTTGTAAGTTCCTATAGTATCACACTTTGTTAATGTTCTTGTAGCATATGTGAGAATAGTTATAGTGGATGAATTGAGTTGGAATATTTGTTATCCTTTCATTGTATTTCCAATATTCATAGAATTAAGTGTGTTAGTTTCCCACAACAATAGTGTAAGTTCTTTTCCTTGCATTTTACTTTCCTGTAGCATAAGCTTAGTGACTCATTAAGAGACTTAGTGCACATATTGTGCCAATCATTTCAAGTATACATCCTTAAGTTGACAAGATTAAATACACCTCATAGTGAGAAAAAAATAGTCCTTAGTTTGAATATATTATTCCTAATCATGGCCTAGAGCATGACTATGATACACCTATTGTGAGGCGAATCAATCTCTAACTGTGGTTTAATCCTAACAAGTGGTATCAGAGCAAGGTTGTTTTTTAGTTATTGTTTGTAGGAAAATCTCATAGTTGAGTGAGAATTTCATAGTTGAGTTGGAGCAATGGCATATGAGGGTAACCTAAGGGTTGATAGGTTTAATGGGAAGAACTTATAGTTATGGAAGATGCAAATGGAAGGCTATCTTTATTAGAAGGATTTATGGAAGTCGTTAGAAGGCAA
The DNA here is from genome assembly GCA_028749045.1 of Cupressus sempervirens. NCBI lineage: Eukaryota > Viridiplantae > Streptophyta > Pinopsida > Cupressales > Cupressaceae > Cupressus > Cupressus sempervirens. The sequence continues at coordinate 910,031,270 of CM053787.1, read as the reverse complement.
AGCCAAGAATCAAGGATCTATTTCAAATGATGAATGGGATCTTGTGGACATAAAGGCACTTGGAAGCATTTGATTATGCCTGGCACCATCAATGGCATTTAATATTACAAAAGCAAACGCGATGGAATAATTGATGTAAACCATAGCACAACTGTATGGAAAGCCCTCCCCTTCAAACAAGGTATTTCTCATGAAGCATTTATATAATATGAAAATGGTAGAAGGTGGATCAATTTTAGATCATTTAAATGAGTTGAATACTATTACTAGTTAGTTATCTTCTATGGGTATCAATTTTGATGAAGAAATTAGGGCTCTCTTAATTTTGTGTTTTTTGCTTGAAAGCTAGAATGGCTTGGTAATGGCTATGAGTAATTCTATTCCTAGATCTAGTACTCTAAAATATGATGATGTGATCGGTGTTATTTTGAGTGAGGAAACTTGTAGAAAAATCTCAGGTGGATCTACATTAGGAAGTGCTATGAATGTACAAAGTAGGGGCCAAATGACTACAAGAGGAAGTAATTCTAAAAATTGTGAGAAATCAAGAGGAAAGTTAAAGCAGAGGAGGTCTCAATTGAGAGGACCAAATGACTACTGGTACTGTGGGAAACCAAGGCACAAAAAGAATTATTGTTGGCATCAAAAGAAAAATGAAGATAAACCAAATGGAGACAAGTAGGAAAATGTGGTAAGTAAAATCCAAAGAACATGCTTTGCTTCTATCTTTACAAAGTGTTGATGATTCATGGGTTTTGGATTCTAGTGCTTCATTTCATACTACATCTCATAGAGATTATTTCATTGATTATGTCCAAGGGGATTTTGGACTTGTTTATTTTGGGGATAAGGAACCTTGTCAGATTGTTGGAAATGAAAAAGTTAAGATTAAGTTGTAGAATGGGAATCATTGGCTACTACATGAGGTAAGACATGTTCCAAGGCTGAGTAGGAATTTAATTTTAGTAGGACAACTCGGTGATGAGAGTTGTGTAGTTACTTTTAATGATAAAAATTGGAAGGTTTCAAAAGGTGTGAAAGTAGGCACCTTATATCTTTGTACAGGTCATATTGTTCTTTCTACTTTAATTGGTTTAGAGAAAAATGAATGTTCAGGAATAATTGTTGTAGTTGAGTAGGGAGAACAAATAACTATTGTAGATTCTGATACAACACTATGGCACAATAGACTTGGGCACATGAGTGAGAAAGGTATGAAAGTACTTTATTCAAAGAAAGTTTTACTAGGTCTAAAATGTGTTAATATGGATTTCTATGAAAGTTGTGTGTATGAAAAACAAAAGAGAGTGAGTTTTGTGAACATTGGGAAGGAAAATAAAAATGAGAAATTAGAGCTTGTGCATATAGATATATGTGGACTAGCTTAGGTATCTTCCCTTGGTGGCTCTCATTATTATGCTACATTTATTGATGATACAACTAGAAAAGTATGCATTTAATTCCTTAGACAAAAATATGATGCATTTCAAACTTTTAAGAAATAGAAATGCTTGGTTAAAAATGAGACTAGTAAGAGATTAAAATGTCTCAGATCTGATAATGGTGGTGAGTATTGCAGTCATGAATTTGAATATTATTGCTCCACTAATGGTATTCATAGATAGAAAACTATTTCAAGGACTCCATAGGAAAATGGAGTGGATAAATGCATGAACATGACTATAATGAAGTGTGCAAGGAGCATGAGGTTACATGTGGGGGGAGGTTGTCAATACTACTATATATTTGATTAATAGAGGTCCCTCTACTCCTTTGGGCTATCATATTCTAGAGGAAGCATGGCTTGGTAAGAAGGTGAGTTATTCTTTTTTCAAAACCTTCAGTTGCGAAGCATTTTCTCACATAGATCCTAAAAGCATAACCAAGATAGAAGCTAAGTCAAAGAAATATGTATTTTTTGGATATGGCATTAATGAATTTGGTTATACTCTTTGGAATTTTGAAAATCATAAAATTGAAAGGAGCAGGGATGTCATAATCAATGAGAAGGTGTTGTACAAATATCTGTTGCAGCAACATGAGAAGAAAGAAGATGATTATGTAGTGCTAGATGATACTCTAAAAGCTAATGTTCTAGCCATTCCTCATGATGTGCAATAATCACAACAAAAAATACCATACACACTAGAGAATGTTAGATGGTTAACAAGGAAAATTAGACCTCCAAGGAGATTTTCTCCCTATTTGTATTCTATTTTACTTATTGATGTTGGTGAACCTGAATGTTAAGATGAAGTTGTGTAGGTGGATACTAAGATTCAGCAGGTATCTGCAATAAAAGATGAAATGGACTCTTTGCTCAAGAATAAGACATGGGATTTATGCAAGTTGCCAGTAGGTAAGAGGGCTTTACAAATTAAGTGGGTTTATAAGTTAAAATAAGAGGATGGAGGTAAGAAACGATTTAAAGCTAGGTTAGTTGTAAAAGGATTTACATTAAAAAAGGGCATTGATTTTGATGAGATATTTTCTCTTATTATTAAGATGACTTCTATCCATATTGTTTTAAGTATTGTGGCTACTAAAGATTTACATTTAGAGTAGCCAAATGTTAAAATAGCCTTCCTTCATCATGATTTGGATTAAGAGATATATGTCTCAACCACAAGAATTTGAGGTCAAAGGTAAGGAAACTTAGTGTGAAAATTGAAGAAAAGTTTATATGGCTTGAAACAAGCACCTCGATAATGTTATTTAAAATTTGATTGTTTTATGCATGAGCATGGTTATAATAGGTGTCATTCAAATCATTGTGTCTACTTTAAGAGGTTGGATGATGATAGCTACATTATTTTATGTTTATATGTTAATGATATTCTTGTAGCTGGGTCTAACATAGATCATATTAAGGGGCTAAAACACCAATTAGCACATGAATTTTCTATGAAGGATTTGGGGGTAGCAAAAAAAATCTTTGGTATGAAGATTTGCAAATATAGGCATTGATGCTATCTTAGGCTGATTATGTGGAGAAGGTGTTGCAACATTTCTCTATGAAGAATGCTAAAGCTGTTAGCACACATTTACCTAGTCATTTGAAGTTGACTAAGGAGATGTGTCCCAAGAAACAATAAGAGGAGGATAAGATGTCCAAGGTACCCTATTCTTCAATTGTAGAAAGCTTGATGTATGCTATGGTATGTGCTAGGTCAGATATTGCACATGCAGTGGGGGTTGTTAGCAAGTATATGAGTCATCTAGGAATTGAGAAATGGAATGCAGTCAAATGGATTCTTAGATATTTGAAAGGAACATCCAATAAGTGTTTACACTTTGGGGGCTCTACTACTAATTTACAAGGCTATGTTGAATCAAATTTGGTAGGGGATATTGATACCAAGTGGAGTAATATAGGCTATTCCTTTACTATTTGTGGGATAGCCATGAGCTGGGTTTCTAGGTTATAGAAGATTAATGCTCTATCCACTACAGAAGTAGACTATGTTGCTACTACAAAGGTAGACAAGGAGATGATATGGCTTCAGTTCTTCTTAAAATAATTGGGAAATCCTTAGAAGGAGAATTATTTGTTTCTAAATAGTCAAAGTGCCATTCATCTTGCAAAAAATTTAGCTCTAAATTCAACAACCAAACACATACGATTGCGGTACCATTTAATTCAATCAATTTTGGAGGATGGATAGTTAAAGATGGATAAGATACATATAGCTGGAAATCTAGCACATATGTTGACAAAGGTAGTAACAAGGGAGAAGTTGAACTCCTCTTTAGCTTTGGTTGGTCTTCTAGACTAAACATGATTACAAGAACAATAGAGTCTAGGGTGGTTTGATCCAATGGGAGCCTCATGGAGTAGCAGCATAGCTGTAGGATTAGTCTCTAAGAGGGAGATTATTGTTTAGTGTGGAGCCTAATTAGGTCCCCAAGTGGGAGAATGTTAGTTTGTAGTGATTGAGCAAGGAAGTGCATACATACTTCATAAAAATACTTGTATAAAAAGGCTTATGGTTAGGGATTGTTTGAAAGTTGTGATACAAAAATTGGTTTTTGTGGTGGTATTGAGCTATAAGGGATTACAGATTGTAATCAAGTTATAATTACTAGATCATAATAATATTGGACTTCTTGTTTGGTGGACATAGCCCACAGATTGGGTGAACCATGTTAAATCTTCATGTCTTGTGCTCTTTTTTGTGTGATCTATTATTTTTTTGATATCAGTTATATTTGCATGTAATTTTTATTTCTATCTATAGTTTAATCCTAACACACATAACATAGTGATTTATCTGGAAACCCAATTTGGGAAAAAGCACCAGTAACATGTGACTCAATTCTCACTCTTCTAAAGTGATGCCCTATGAAAGGCCTGCCCTATTAAAGGCTACATAAAACACACTATTAAATGTGACTTGGTTAAAGGATTTCAACCACCCTATTAGAAGTGGACCTAGTTAAAGGACTTTAGAACATTCACTTGGAATATCACCTTGTTAAAAGATTTACAAATGGTTGCTAAACCAAATTAAGTCCATACAATTTTAACCTAACTGATACAATTTTTGGAGAGTAATAATAACAACTTTTGATTTGATACAACTCACAACATAACTTGTAGATTTCATATCATAATTTAGCTCTCAAAATTTTCCTAGCTTTTAGTGTCTACAGCTCTAACAACTTGCCCTCCTTTCAAGCTTTGTCTCCTTGAGTCTCCATGCTCAATGTACCAGTGCAATCTCCTCTATGGTCACCTATTGAAGTAGAGTCTTTGTACTCTACTTCTCCCTCTCAATGCCTCCACCTTGACATCCAACCAGCCACTCAACCTGACAACTCTTACTTCTTGACTTGTAACTCCTAAAATAGAAGTCTAGAATACTTCTCCTTCTTTAATCTTTCTGCTTTTAATTTCATCTTGAATGGATTAAGTAAAATTCAATAATCTTTTGTCTTCTATAAACATCTTGAAGAATCCTCCTGTATTTTCCCAAAAATGGTTTATCTAAAATTCTATGCCACCAACTCATCATCCTTATCCTCTATCTAGCTCACAAAATTCAAGGTAACAAACTTGTTAGCTCAAATCTAGTGAATCTTTGACTTTTCAAATAATATAGTAGGTTAACACTGTTGAAATTCTGATGCTTAGCACATACTATGTTACTCAGCACCTACTATGTTTTACAGATGCTCAACACCTACTATGGATTCACTCAACATCAACTAAATTTTACTGATGCTCGACACCTATTACTTTCTTGGTACCTAAACTTGCTCAACTTATTTTTTTTTACTTAGTACACACTAGATTTTGCATTTTCTCGACACTTATTGATAATCTGCTTGGCATGAACTAGCTTTCTTGGCACCCACTAATGAACGTAGTCAAGCTTTGCAGATAGCTTTGTTATAACTTATTCTTCTAAAGTTATAAGTGTAGCCAACCTCTATATCTTCAAGTATATTATCAATACATCATTTTATCATTGTCTTAACTAATCCTTGTACTTCATCACAAAACAATAACTCAACCTTTCTTTTAGGTGCTTTGTTACATCAATTGATTAAATCCTCTTCATTAATTAACTAAGTGATAGTACCTAGACCTTATAAGAAATTATTGTTTTAGTAAATAGAAAGTTTCACATCAGTGACAAAACAATGATTGAAAACATTCTTTATCAATAATCTCCCTCTTTGCAAACAATCTTCCTTCTTCAATAATGATCTTTTCAATTATATTTTAACAATCTACATCTTTGGAATTGATGGAAAACCAAAGTGATCAACCAAGTTATTGAAATGCTAACTAGATTATAATAGTGAATCAAATGCCAAAAAGAAAACTTTATCAAAAGCTATTCATTCTATCAGCAACTTTGAATTTCTTATGACTCCCTTTGAATTTTGTAAGTAACTCTCTCTTTCAAAATTTGCTAATAAACTGCCTTCTCCTTCTACTCTCTCTCTGATTTGTTATCTTGATTGATTACTTTGCTTATACTTCTCCCTCTTAGCTGATGTTGCCTTTCTCCTTCCTTTCTATTGTTGTTCTACTATTTCTCCCTCTACATGTCTAATTAGTTTCTATATGACTCCCTCTTTTCTGAAGCTTGCCTTTTTGATAAGTTTTCTTCTTCCTCTTAACTACTATTTCTCCCTTTACACATCTGGTTTTGTAGATTTTATCAGTTTTTGATATTTCTTCCTCTTTGACAACAATGCCAAAGACACATTATTTCAGCATTTTATCATGCAAGTATAGCATTTGCAGGAACTCTAATTTCTCCCTCTTTCACCTTGTTTGTGATTGATTTGGAATTTCAGTACTTTAATTACTTTAGGAGAAAACTTATAGTGTCCTCTGCATTAATTTATATCCTTTCAACAAGCAACTCATTTGATGCAGGGCATTCTTGCTATTGTTCAAATAGCCTTGGATAGGGTATCACCCCTAACTTACCTCTAATATATTCAAATGCATCTTTAGGTAATGGTTTTGTGTGAAGATGTTAGCAATTTGTTCCTTTGAGTTGACATATTCCATCTTCACTTGTTTGTCTTCCACCAATTCTCTTACATAGTGATACTTAATTACAATGTGCTTTATTTTTCCATGCATCACAAGATTCTTTGATATGTTGATGGCACTTGTGTTATCACAATAGAGTATCATATGTTCAGTCAACTCTTCCTTCATAACTTGCAATAGATGTTTGCTCCATACAATATTGGTATAGTTGGTAGCAGCAGCAACATACTCAACTTCTACTATGGACTATGAGGTACAACTTTTCTTTTTCTTAGTCCAAGTGACCAATCTTTTACCTAAGAAAAGTGCTCCTCCACTAGTGCTTTTTTTGTCATCAATATTATGTCCCCAATCTGCATTATTGTAGGCTTTTAATTCAAATGTTTTAATCCTCTTTTAATATAATCCAAAGTCATCAATTCCTTTTAGGTACCTCATTATCCTTTTTACTACCACAAGATGATTTTCTCCTAGGTTTGTAGGAAATCTTGCCACTATTCCAATAGCTAATGCAATGTCTAGTCTACTATGCACAACATACTACAACTTTCCAATCATTGATATATATATTGTCTGATTTACTTTAGTTGATTCATCATTCTTGGATAACTTATGTCTTGTTACAATTGTTGTACTAACTAGTTTTGAATATTTTAAGCCAAATGTCTTGAGTATCTCCTTGATATATTTTGATTAGGTCATAAATATGCCATGTTTTAGTTGATGTACTTGCAATCCAACAAAGAATTTGAGTTTCCCAAACATTGACATTTCAAACTCATGTTTCATTTGATCAGCAAAATTCTTGCATAGGGTATTTTTCCTCCAAATATTATATCATCAACAAAGATTTTAGATATCAAAATGTCTTTACCTTTTTCTACCTTGATATACATGTTGATGTTGTCATATGTTCTCTCAAATCCTATCTTTACAAGATATTTGTGAAGTCTCTCATACCATGCTCTAAGTTCTTGTTTCAAACCATAGAGTTCTTTATGCAATTTGCAAACCATATCTTTGTTGTTGTCATCAAAAAATCCCTCTGGTTGGTCTATGTAGACTTCCTCTTCTAGTATACCATTCAAAAAAGAAAAATTTACATCCATTTGGTAGACTTTAAAACCTTTTTAAGTAGTATATGCAAGTAATGTTCTTACTCCTTCCATCCTTGCAATAGGAGCAAATGTTTTTCCATAGTCTAGTCCTTCTTCTTGTGCATAACCTTTGGAGACTAGTCTGGCTTTATTTCTCTTGATCTCACCATTCTCATCTAGCTTGTTCCTAAATACCCACTTGGTACCAATCACATTCTTATCAATTGGTTTTGAAACTAAGGTCTAAGTCTTGTTCTTCTCTATATGCTCAATCTCTTCTTCGATAGCTTTACACCAATTATCATCTTGCAGTGGATCTTTTACTATTTTAGGTTCAATCTTGCTTAGTAGACATGATTCATTTCTTAGTCTATTCCTTGTCATTAGTTTGGCTTCTTTGTCACCAATGATTTGTTTAGTAGGGTGATGTCTTCTCACATACTTGGATAACCTTGGTTCTTTCCTCATTTCCAAGTTTGGTCTTTTAGTTTTAGAGTCACTGTGCACATCTCTTTCAGGTGATCCAACATCTCTCTCATGTGTACTAATTTTAGAATCAGAATCTACATTATCTTCATTCTACAACTCATCTTTTGAATGTATCTTGGCATTCACTCATTTTGACTCAATTGATACTAAAATGTGTTGTTGATTCCCAACTTGATTAGCAACTTCTTCTTCAAATGTAGGCATCCCTTCATAGAAACAAACAAAGGATCTATACTCTTTTGGTTTTCTTGGTTTCATCAACTTGAACTTTTGCATGCTCATCAAAATTTATATTTTCACTCTCCACAATTTTTTTAGTGTTAGTATTCAAACACTTACATGCTTTACTTCTAATTGAGTATCCAAGGAATATGTCTTCATCACTCTTTGCATCAAATTTTTCATTTGTAGTATCTTTAGGAATATAGCATTTACAACCAAACACTTTGAAATTTTTTACATTGGGTGAGTGACCATACCATAATTCAAAAGGTGTTGCATTTTTACCTCTCTTGACTTGTACTTGATTCAAGGTGTAGACAACAATACTAACAACTTCTCTCTAGTACTTCAGAGCAACATTCTTCTCCATTATTAATGTTCTAGCATAGTCTATCACTGATCTATTCCTTCTTTCTTCAATTCCATTTTGTGGGGAGTTCTAGGTGCTAATGTTTGTCTCTTAATTCCTTTGTCATTGCAAAATGTCTCAAATTCTTTTAATATGAACTCTCCTCCTCTGTATGATCTTAGACACTTTAGACTCTTTCTTTTTTCTTTCTCAGCCCTAGCCAAATACCACTTAAACATTTGAAATGCATCATATTTTTATTTTAAGAACATGACAATCATCATCCTAGAGTAGTCATCTACAAATAGTATTATATATATATATATATATATATATATATATATATATATATATATATATATATATATATATATATATATATATATATATATATATATATATATATATATATATATATATCTCCTTTGTAGCTTTTTTCTTCTATTGGGCTACATAAATCTATGTGGACTAACTCTAATACTTCTTTGGAAGTGTAGGTTTTTCTTTTGAAACTTGACTTGGTCATCTTTCCTTGTTGACACTATTTGCACATTGTATTTTTAGGCTTCTTTAGTTTAGGCAATCCTTTGACTTTCTTCATTTTGCTAATGCTAATCAAATTATCAAAGTTGACATGACATAACCTTTTATGCCATAGCCACACATCATCAAATCTAACAATAAGATAGGCTAAATATTCCATATCTAGATAGAAAAAATTACTCCTAGTTTGTTCTCCTTTTCCTATTAGATTTCTATTAGTGTCATAGATTTTGGCAAATTTGTTTCCAAATTCTACTTTACATCCTATATTTCTTAACTATGACACACTCAGCAGGTTGTAGTTCAATCATTCAATATAATATGCGTTATCACATGAAATTTTGTTTGTAAGCTTAATGGAACCCTTTCCTTTTATTAGACATTGAGAATCATTACCAAATCTAACACTATTTCCATTATACTGAATAAAGGTAACAAACTTACTTTTGTCTCCTATCATTTGATGTGAGCATCCACTATCTATGATCCATCTATAATTCTTGTTCACATAGGTCACCAATGTTTTTGCCTCATGTTCATCTAACTCATCCTCCATTGCTACATAGACCACCTCATCATCAGTTTTATTAGAATCCTCTTCTTCAACAATGTAGCACTTTTTGCCTTTGTCTTTGTAATATCTGCTATCATCTTCTCTTTTGTTCTTTTTCTTGTTGCCTTCTTTGTAGTTCTTCTTTTGTGTACACCTTGCAGAAATATGTCCTACTTCATTGTAATTGAAACATATGATAGGTCGCTTACTTTTGAATTTAACTTTGGCTCTATGAAATCTTCTGGCTAGTAATGCTATGAATTGTTCCACATCTTCTTCACCTATACTATTGTCAATGGATGCATATTTTACCTTTCTCTTCTTCTTCTTTGGTTTCACCCCCTTAGTTTCTTTCAACAACAGCTTGGCCTTGAAAGTAGATTCAAGATGCTTAGGTCTATAGTTATCAAAATTAGATAACTCGAATGTAGTAAGTCTTCCCACTACCTTCAAGTGTTAGCGTGTTTCGTAGTATGTATCTTAACTCTTGGATGGCTGACACTCTAATAGTATAGATGGAGATCAAGGTTCTTAAGAATTTTCAATTGATAGTTTCATCATCTAAATGACCACCAAAACTTCTTATTGCACTTATTACTTCCTTTATTTTAGAGGCATATTGAGCAATTTTCTCACCTTCCTCCATTCTCATGTCATCAAACTTTCCTATAAGGCTTTCTCTTTTATCTATTTATACATTTCAATCTCCTCCATAAATATTTGTCAAGGCTTTCCACATCTTGAATGTAGAATCACATCCCTTTATGTCATCAAATTCAACATAGTTGAGGGTAGAGGCAATCTTTAGCATTTCCTGATTGTGTTCCTTCTTTTTCTTCAAATCTTCTACAGTAGGGACAACTAGATTAACATGTTCCACTTCAATTGAGGTTTGTGCATAATCACTTCTTGATCCAAGGTGTAGCTTCATTAAACTTTTGCATGTAGCGAAGTTATCTTTGTTGAGCTTGGGAACTTCTATCTTGGACATCTTGATCTTCCTACTTTTAGTACCTTTAAACCAAATTAGCAGATGGCTCTGATACCAATTATTAGAAATTCTTTAGAATAACTGAGAGTGGGGGATGAATTAGTTATTCAAGCTCCAAATGTCTTGATAATTTTTTTTCACTAACTATAGTGAGCCCATTTAACTAATCATGCATCCATGCTAAACATTCTACTTAGCAAGTTATTGAAAATCAACATGCAGGAATAAAACATGAATGATCAACACATAACACAATGATTTATGTGGAAACTCAATTTGGGAAAAACCACTAGTAACATGCTACTCAATTCTCACTCCTCTAAAGTGATGCATGTGAAAGGCCTACCCTATTAAAGGCTACAACACACTATTAAATGTGACTTGGTTAAAGGATTTCAACCACACTATTAGAAGTGGGCCTAGTTAAAGGACTTTAGAACATTCACTTGGAATGTCACCCTATTAAAGGATTTACAAATGGCTACTAAACCAACCTAATTCTATAGGATTTTACCCTAACTAATACAATTACTAGAGACTAACAATGAGGGCTTTTAGTCTAATACAACTCACAACATAACTTGCAAATTATAGATCATAATTGAGCTCTCAAACTTTGCCAGGCTTTCAATCTCTATAGCTCTGATAACTTGTCCTCCTTTCAAGCTTTGTCTCCTTGTGTTTCCTTGGTCAATGTACTAGTGTGATCTCCTCTGTGGTCACCTATCAAAGCAAAGTCTATGTACTCTATTCCTCCCTCTCAATGCCTTTACCTTGACATCCAAACAACCACTCAACTCAGAAACTCTTACTTCTTGACCTATAACTCCTTAAATAGAAGTTTGGAATACTTTTCCCACTTTAATCTTCTTGTTTTTAATTTTAGTTCAAATGGATTAGGTAATATTTAATGAATCTACCCTTAATCTTGTTTCTTCTAGAAACATCATGAAGAATCCTCTTGTATTCACCCAAAAAAAAATTATCTAAAATTTTGTGCCACTAGCTCATCATCCTTATCCTCCATCTGGTTTACAAAATTCAAGGTAACAAACTTGTTGGCTCAGATCTAGTGAATCTTTGACTTTTCAAATAATGCACAAGCTTAGCAGTATTGAAAGTTTGATGCTCGACGCATATTGTGTTACTTTTACTAATGCTCATCACCTACTATAGATTCACTCATCATCAACTAAATTTTATTGATGCTTAGCACCTATTAATTGCTTGGCACCTAAACTTTCTTAGCTCCTATTTCACTCAACACACACTATATTTTGCATTTGTTGAACACTTACTAATAATCTACTTAGCATGAACTAGTTTGTTGAGCACCCACCAATGAACTTAGTCAAGCTTTGCAAACAACTTTGTTACAACCTATTCTTCTAAAGTTTCTAAGTATAGCCAACCTTTGTATCTTCAAGTATATTATCAATAAATCATTTTATCAGTCTTAACTAATCCTTGTACTTCATTACAAAATCATAACTCAACCTTTCCTTTAGGTACTTTTGTTACATCTTATTGATTAAATCCTCTTCATCAATCAACTAAATGATAGTACTTGGATCTTATAAGAAATTGTCATTTTAGCAAATAGCAAGTTTGACATCAATGTCAAATTAATGATTGAAAACAATCTTTATCAATAATCTCCCTCTTTGCAGACAATCTTCCTTCTTCAATAAAACTCACTTTATGTCACAACTCCTGTGGTTTAAACTATTTCTTCAAATTCTCAAGGTTTGTGGCTCAACAGTAGCCAATACCCCAAACATATACAACATGTGCATAGAGATCATAGATCTTTAGAGTTCTTTACTTTATGGAGTCCCTAATAGAGTCACCATTTTGTTGGTGTTCTTTAAGACTACAAGGAAGAAAACACCTAATACTAGTATTCAAAGGACTTATCTTAGTCTAAGGACTTAACTATTTCTTATGTTTAACTGAGAAAAATTCAGATCTAGTTCCAACTTCAACAAAATCACCAAGATTCTCTACTCTTCAAGCTTTGCAAAGCTTAGGAAGGTGTACCTTAGGGATACAATGATTATATAATTGATTATTTGACAATTTTCTCATAATTGATTCAACTGATACTTCTATTTTCTAGATCTATCCCTTTCAAGTAGACAATGGTCACATATCTTCTATATTTTGCAATTGATCCTTGAAAATAGTAGCTTACGATGAAAATCAAGAGATTATTGCAAATAAGTGTTGACCAATAGTTTAATTATTCATACAATAAAGTAAAATTGATTTGATTTTATATTTACACCTAATGCAACCCTATGACTTCTTCGACATGTAACTAAATGTATGATCAGTGCCCTATCCATCAGAATTCAAAGTCGACCTTGCCAAAAACTTTGAACTAATTAATTGCATTACAATTAATCTTATCAACATCTATCCTTAAACCCATTCTTATGAATATCCGTGCTATATAAATAGGAACCCTATCAATTTATTGGAGCATTTACTTAATTCCTTGAATTAAAAGAAATAGCAAAATTGATATACAACCTATCCTAGTTTCATTAAATTGCATAAAAATTTCTTACGCAATACCAAGATAACTAATATACAATAATGGAGATAGAATTTAAAGATAAAAATATGACAAAACTTCCTCCTTTGCATTAATTTTCATTGAAAACTGCAAAAGTGCTAGTGAAACTATAGAAACCTTCAAAATAAATTATTAAATCCTTCAATATTCATTTATATTCTTAGACTTATAGGATAATACATCATAAATTTTACAAGAGACTCAATGGACCGAAAACAATTTCATAATTCTCAAATTTACAAGAAAATCGGACCTCTACTCCACATCTTGGGAATGCTTTTATAGAAAGGATTGAAACAAGCTTCAAATTGGAGGAAACTTGTCAAAATCTTAATAAAAAAAAAATACAAATATTTTTATTCTATTACAAAAAAAACTTCTTTGTACTTTGTCTTAAAAACTAAGATGTAGTTACAAAACTCACAAGTGACACTTTTTAGAAAATGTCTCCTTGGCAAGTTCAATTTATCTTTAGTTCCTATCATCATCCATACCTTTTCTTTTCCTTTTCTATTTATAAACTACATCTCAAATGCATCTAGTCACTATCACCATATAACAATGCCTTGATATGTGTCATCAACTCCCATAGTGTGATATCTATATCAATATCAGGGCAAGTGACATCTCTGATTGTATCCAAATCTTCTAGGCACTTGGTCCACTTGGCATCAATTATGGCTTTGACCTCAATAGCCACCTTATACATCTCTACCTCTAGCCTAGAGAGCATATCTACCATATCATAAACAATAAGGACACTTACCTTAGTGTTACAAAATGATAGAAACCTAGGATTATCAAGAATATTTTCAAAAGATGATGACCATTCAACCTAGCCCTTTATTTTTTCATCATTGTCCAAAATTGTAGGCACACAATTTGATGTCCTAGAAGAAGTTTTTTTAATCTTGTTTTGGACTAGCTATATCTTTCCCCCAAAGAAACCATTCAGAACTCTCACTTTATGAATTGCTTTCCTTATACTCACAATGATTGTCTTTGGTAGATCCTTCTTCTAGGGAAGTATAGTAATTATATTGTCAAACAATTGAATATGTGAGCCCCATGTGTTGAACATTGGATATAATAGAGAAATTACCTCTATAGACTTGTATTCCAATCCTAATGCAATGTAACTGCCATGCAAATTTTGTGAAGCCATCTTCAATTAGGGCTCCATCTTTTTCCATCATATTTGCAATTATTGTATCAAATTCACTTGTGTTTCCATCTACAAATAATTTAGTAGTGTCAATCTCTTAGTAATGTGTGTTAGTTTCTTCAATAGCTATCTCTTTCCTTCTCTTTAATTTTCATTTTAACTCAACTCTTGCTTCATTTAGCTAATGTAGGGAAAGTTGTATTTCTATTGTCTAGTTCTCAATTTTCTTTCCCAACATATAGACTTCCATCTTCAAGATTTTTCCTCAAATTTATAAATCTTTCCTTTTACTTTGTTAGAGAACAAGGATCTAACACAAATTGTTGGAAACACAATAGGAAAAGTAAACTCTAGTGGTGGTGAATTAGTACTTAAAACTTCAACCTTAAAATCATTCAACAAACATCCATCTCACAATCTATGCATGTAAACTGAAATACCAAATTAAGCATACACATCCATAGTATGAAAGTAAATAAACATTCAACACATATATGACACAAGATATTTTGTTACTTAGAAACCCTCCAAGTAGAAGGTAAAACTAGGGTGGGGATGACACCCACAAATCTCCACTACTTTAGTAATAAAGTGTATCGGTATCCAATGATGGTTAAAATGTTTAATCATGAAACATATCTACCCTGTCAAAGGTCTTCCCTATTAAAGGCTTACAAGATTGTTGGATTTTACCCTGTTAAAGGATTTCAACACCTTGTCAGAAGTCTACCATGTAAAGAGATTTTAACTTACAATGAAGTAAGTACCCTATTAAAGGATTTATAATAGCCTATTAAGACTACTATGTTAAGAGATTTAACTGATTCACCTATTATAATGTCTCAAAAATGATCCTATGGCTAGCACTCTACTACTAGATAATAGATCACCTCTTTTCTAATGTGTACTTAATTCACACCAATTAGATGTATCCTTACTATCGTCTAAATCCTTTCCTTTGTTCTCCTCTAATTGATTCAATAATTTATCTCAAATCACAACTCCTTAGTCAATATGAATTCTATGTTTGCACATTCAAACTTGTTTCTTTTATCCTTGCACATTCCTTAAAAATCTTAGGGTTTGTCCTCCTTAAGAAGACCTGGGTGACTTAGGGTTAGGTATGAATCAACAATTGTGATTCACCCATATTGTCACTTAAACCTTCTCTTTTTCTAATTGGTTGCATGTATTGCATAGGAATTCTTATTAAATATTCATCCTTATCATCTAAGATCACAAAAAAATACTTGAGTCATCTCCAAAATGGTTTACATAGTTGTTTGTGCCATTACAAACAACTATCTCAAAACCATATTACTTAGCACTTGAAGTCTCTAATGCTCATCATCAACTCCAACTTCAATGTTGTTACTCAACCTTTAAATGACTTGACATCCATTGATCACTTAACATTTTAATGACTTGGCATTTACTATTTGCTTGACACTTGAGTGGACACTTACTAGTTACTCAGCACATACTGTATATCTCTTTCTCGGTATATACAATCTAATAACTTATTCTCAGCATGTATTACTTGTTCAGAATGAACTAATAAAATTAATTAAATATAGTATCATTCATATTTCAAAGCTAATTTGAGATTAACAACATCATCATGATTCTTTTGTTCTTTCCCCCCTTCTAGTTGAGCTTGTTGATGTGTGGAAAATGCTTGAGCAATAAGATAATAGTTTGAAGTTTTAGGAGATTGAAAAATAATATGCAAAGGAATTTCTTCCATAATTTTTATAGAATTCTTCTATAATAGATCTATTGTATTCTTGTCATTATTGCCTTGTGCTAGATTAGTAATGTGATTGCCATCATTCCATTGTGTGTTATATGGGTAATTCTACGATCAGGCTTTCCTATTATAGTTATTATTGAACTATGGCTTTTCAGCAGTATTAGGCTTATTGTCATGGTTTACTAGAGGATTCAAATTCTTAAGAAGATTCAAAGCCTAATCCATTTCTTCTTCCTTAATTTTTTTATAGCTATGATAGGCTTGTCACCTTCTATTTTTTCCCCCTTGGGTTAGACAATTTGGGGTTGCTTCTCCATCCAAGATTACTAGATGCTCTTCTATTATTTTTAATGTTGATAGCTACTTAACACATTCCTTAATGTCCTAGGTCCTTTATCTCTTAGAATATAAGCCATTTTTCTATCAAAATAATTGAAATAGGTAGCAAGACACACATTTTCACCTAGTCTTGTGACTTGGAATAATTTATACATACCCTTTTGGAATCTCACATTAAAATCAAATGTGGATTCATTCTGATTTATTTTTATATTATTAAACTAATTCAACATAAAGCTTGTATTAGTGTTATCTGCATACTACTCCTTGAAAAGCTTCTCTAGGTCATCATAGGAACCAATACTATCATCAGGTAGTTTCCTAAACTAGAATCTTTCATCTTCAGTTAGTGAATGTAAAAATAGCTTCATGACAATATCTTCATGCTAAACTTCATAATCATTCAACATATTAGTGAATTCTCTAAAATGTTCTTCACTAGTAATGACATTTTTTACTTAGACCATTGTGACTTTATCTCTTAAATCATTGGAGATAGGATGATAGAAAATAGGAATACCTTTAAAGAACATTTTTTTGTATCTTTCCATATAGAGTGGCCTTTTTTGAAATCCTAAGAAATTTGAAGTGCTAGGTCCAACCACTTGGTTTTGTGTAGTAATTTTACCTTTTTGAGACACAACCAACAAAGGAGTGGTGGTAGAGGAAGAAATTGGTATTTATTGGGAAAATCCTTGGCTATTTTTCATAAGACTAGAAGTTGGGATAGAAGGCATAGCTTGTGAAGTCTAGTTTTTCCAAGTTGTTAAGCTAGGGGTGGATTTAAGGAAATGAAAATTTCTCCTTCTTTCTACTACCCTAATCTCATTTCCAATGTTGTCTAGCTCTTTTGCAAGATCTTCCCTCTCCATTTTTTCTCTTTCCAACTCCAAGTCAATTTGTACATAACAACATTTTTTGGAGGAATAAGAGGTCCATTAATTTGTATTCCTAAAATGTTTTGCTTTCCTTTCTCTAAATTCTTTGTGTTAATATCTATTACATTTTATTCAATGAGTTCATAGGGTTGGACTTGAGAAATTACAAGTCATTTCTTCTCTCTTATAAGGCATTCTTGATCTTTGATATTTGACCTTATCTCTCATACATCTCCAAATATGTTTTAATGTAGAGTAGAAGATTTCTCTTCTAGCTTCCTATTCTTCTCTTTCAATGCTTCCATCCTCTTGAGTAAGGCTTCTTTCTCTATGAGAGGATTCATAGTAATTACTTCTTTTTCTTTCTAAAAACACATACATTTGGCATCTTCCTTTGCAACCTTCTTCCTAATTATTTCAATCTTAGATAATAGCTCATCAAGATCTACAAAGGTAGTTTCTGAATCTACAAGATCATCTAGATCTATGATATTTTCTTCAACATAAACAATTGACATAGGTTTGGCCTAATATTAAATTTTTCCTTATATCCCCATCATTGGATTCCCTTTTTGGAAGTATTGGGTCTAAAGGTAGTGAACAAAGAATTTTATCCTGGTATATTCTTTCTTTTGGTAATGGGGTAGTGAACATTTCACCTAGAAACTTAGCATTCTTACACTCAAAATTTAGGGATGAGGATTCTCTTTCTTTCACATGTTGATAATGTGAATGGGCTAATGGATTATCTCAACCTTTCCATGTGTGATTAGGATCTCCTTTCTTCTTTGGTTGGTTCATCCTACAAATATGGCATAGTTCTATATATAGAGGGACCTCTAGATTCACCTTCGTATATGCTCTTGTATTTTTCCTACTATCTACCATTTCATCAACACTTTAAAATATAGCACTAGTTACTAAACATTTGACTGAGTCACCACCCACTAAGGGGAAAAACTTTAATATGGCTAGAAAATAGGAAAATAACATGAGAATAGAATGTTTGACCTCCGATTTGATGCAAGGGCCTAATAAATAAAAGCATTTTTCACGATGCACATTGAGAAATAAAAACCCTCTCACATAGACAAGGCACTATTTGGATAGAATCCACATCACGTAATTCTTGTTGCATTGAAATTTTTTAGATTCTCAAGGTTTATCTACCAAAAATAGACCAATACAATCTTCCCCAACAAATTCACCATCTTGTTGACTTTTGATTAAATGGAATGTTAAAAACCTCTTAAAAGATCATAATTTGTAGGAGTTAGCTAGAATCCATAATGGGTATTCTGAGAAGCAAATTAAAAGGACCAATTGACAAGAATTTGTGATGTCTTCTTCACTTTGAACTCCACAAAATTTAGCCGAGTTTACCTAGGAAAATACTTTTTACCTCTTTAAAACTCAAATATCCACATGAATTCCCTTATAGAAGATGATTTAGATATAGTTATTCTAATTCTAGGATTATAAAAGGTATGAAAAAATGGCTATTCCAACAAACCCTAACACTCCATGAATCAAGTATTAGCTCACACTTCAAATCTTCAATTGTAAAACAATAAAAGGATTGATTTGTAAGAATTATACCTTGTAGGTTTTCCAAACTAGATCAACTTTAATGCATGACCAATACATTATCTATTACATTATTAATTTCAAAAGAATTTGACATCTACTTATGAGATCTATCTTAACACTTTCTGAAGAATATTAATATTCATTCCTAGATCTCAATCTTATCAAAATCTTCAATGAAAACCAAAGAATTCTACCAATTTACATTAAAAATTTGTATAACCTATTAGATTATAAAAGTAAACTAAAATATAATTTAGAATGAATTACAACTAAATTTTAATTCGTTGGAAATAATTAGGACTAACAAGGTTACTAAGAGGGGAGGGGTGAATTAGTAACTCTAAAACTTTAAATCAATTTAGCATAATAACATATTCACCATTCATCCATCTAATCTACTGTATACATGAAAAGATAAAAATTCATAACACATGAACACACTGATTTGCTGACCCAAAAACCTTCCAATTAGAAAGTAAAACTGGGGTGAGGATGATGCCCACAAAACTTCAATACTGTAGTATAAAGTTGGCCTGTTAAGGCTTACAATGATCACTTCTAGTGATCTGTCCTATTAGGAGCAAGTAGGATTACTAGATCCACCTTGTTAGAGGATTTACAAACATACAATGAAGTATGCACTCTATTAGGATATTTACAAAAGACTGTTAAGTCTACCTTGTTAAAGGATTTACAAACTGATTCACCTGTTAGGATGAAGCATTGGATCTGGTTACAACTGATTGTTGATAAGATCCTTTATGCACTAATCACCTGATGTGATAGATATAACTTTTTTGCATCTATGTTGACCTTGCTGTATTCCTCTGTTCTGCTACTGATTCGCTTTCAATCTTCTCAAAATATTGCAATACAACACCATACAATGATATACAACATTATTTCATATTTTACAAATGATATAATACATTACATATATACCATTCCAATATTTACACTAGCAAGGTCGGCCAAACACAAGTGAACAAAACATTATTGAGTCAACCAGATAGTAGAAAACTCGGGTTCCTCAAATTGACTCGGTGACCTTCTGATACTCGGCATCCACTACAATACATTGCATCATCATGCACTCAATAAGAGTAGAGGCACGGTCCATACTAATCACTCTAAGTAGCTTGGAACTCGGTAACCATTGGTTGTGTCACTTGGTAAAAACTAAATCCATTGATAACCTTCTTCACTTGGTAAACACTGATTCCTTCATTTACCTTTTTCACTCAGTAAACACTAAGTCTTTTATTTACCTTGATCACTCGGTAAATAGTAAGTCCTTCATTTACCTTGATCACTCGGTAAACACTGATTTCAACTGATGACTCAGTGAACACTGAGAACTTGGTAAACATTGTTGAACTTCCCATTTGCTCGGTGACCACTATTCAACATGGTATGAACTTTTCTGCTTGGTAACCACTATTGAATGCTCGATATGAATTGTAGAATGAGTGATGAGCTCGGTAAGCATTCAGAATCGAATAAGTGTTGTAACTAATGACAAATATATTATAATTCCAACAATCTCCCGCTTTGGCATTAGTGACAAAAACACTTATGAGTGAAAACTTTTATACAACATCTGACATACTGACGTCTAATTCTGCTGAATATACATGGCTTCCTTACATATAACTCCCCCATAAAATATACACAAGGTATTTACATGAGTTATATGACTTTTATTCACAGTATCTCTTTGTCCCTTTTGTACATTTATCTCACCAATATCTCTTTCCGAGTATCTCTTTCTCCCCTTTTTTGACAATAATGCCAAAGTATAAAATAATGTATTTACATAGAGACACCAAAATGTGAGATAAACTTAGAATATACCTTGAGAATGAGTTATAGATTCTTATCCTGATTCTCTTGCACAATTTTGCATGTGGATAGAGCTACTTGAACTTCTGCAGAAAGTCCAATCACATGGTCTGCAATAAAGAAATTGTTGTCATGGATCAATGTTTTGGAGTATACAATATTTTTCTACATTGTGTCCATGATAGGAAGAATCATGTTCTGGATATCTAGTAGTGTAGACCAAATCCTTACTTCTTCTCTAAGAAACTCTGCCTGCTTCTCTGACAAAAATTTGATCCCGAGGTGATGAGATGAGCTTGAATTGGGGTCAAGCTTTAGCTTTTGTGCACTTGCCTTCAGATCCTCATCTATCTTATTCAATTTCTCTCTTATCTCCTTAGTATACTCAGTAACATCGAAAAGCTTAGCAAAAATAGATGTTACATTATTAAAATAATTTTCAATGTTGGCCAAAACTATGGTTAATTCAACTTGTTTTATTGCTATATGTTGAGCAATGTGCTCAAGCACCTTATTATCAAACTTCTTTCCTACCTTCTCCATCAAATTTTCTTGACTAGAGATATCCTCATTGAATTTATTAACTTCCTCTTCTAATTGTAACAAAATCTGTTGAGAAGTATCAACATCAACACCTATAGCCTCAGTAATAGTATTCTTTTCTCCTTCAATAATATTAAACTCTCTATCTCTTTCATTCCTTAGTTGTTTCTACTTTGCCTTTAGATCTATATGCTAACTAAGAAATCTTAGTTCATCAACTGAAGTAGTATCCAAATCTATCTTGGGAATGACAATTTCATTATCCAAGTCTACATCCTCATCCATTGTCTCGCCTATAAGAAATTTTTTTAATGGAATCTTTGGTTTTTCTGTTGTGCTAACATCTTTGCCTTTGAAAATAGAGACAATGTTTGATGAGGCTGGACTGGCTATCAAAATTGGAATATGACCAACTAAAGGAAGACTAAGAGAAGTGCTAACTATGGGAAAAATTGATGTAGTGACTACTACAATGGATGAATCAGTGATTGAAGATATTGCCTAATGCTCGATAGACAAAGAAGTGATATTCAGCTTGGTAGATGAAGTACTTGATACTTCCATTGTAGATACCTAGAGCTGAGAGGTGACTAGAGGAGTTTGAGCTATTGATGTCTCTATGGTGCTCACAATCTTGCTCAAAGAACCTATCTCCATATATTTAACAATTTTAGGTGGAGAGTGAGGAAGGGAGACAATGACAGCTGCTGCAATTTTAAGTGGATCATCCTCCTCCTCAACTACTTCTTCCTCCTTTTCTTCTTCTTCCTTCTCCTTCATTAATTTCTAGAGATCTTCATTAGTTGCATCCATGGTGATAGAGTTATCACCATCCAAATCCTCTTCATCATTACTATAATCATCCTTGATTTTCATAGGTTCATCACTTGGCTTATGCAGTTTATAAGTATCATTCCAAACATCAATTGCATTCTTAACAACTGGTTCAATATTTTTTAACAATATGAGAAATTTATTGAATCTCATATTCATTCTTCCTTCCTGATCCTTCATTGCCTTTTTTATTTCTACATCTGTTAGGCTAGGTACTAGTTCTCTCAATTTTTGTTAAAAAATGTCTCTAACAGTTTGCTTTGTGTTCTCCCATCTTACCTTTACTTTATCAAACAATATTGCAAGAATTTGGGAGACAAATTGGTCTAGGGAGAATTTCCAAGTTCCCAACTTCTCCATTACCAAATATTCAATTTCCTTTTTCTCAGCAGGAGTCCTGGATTCATACTTTAAGGCTTTAAAGTTGCTAATTCCTGCACCAATCCTGAGTTTTTTAAGCCTATCTACAAATGTGAGAGGGGGCTTGCTAAACACAACTTCACTTTCCTTTTTTCCTTTCCTTGTTCTCCTTGTGAATACTGCCCGAGGTTTGGTAATGATTACCCTACCTTTCTTCTTTATAGGCTCTGCCTCCTTTTCTGGCTCCTCTTCTTCAAATTATTCTTCTTCTTCATCCTCACCTTTTCCTTCGCTAAGCATTAGAGGTCCAGTGTCAGTTTTCAATTTTTTTATCTTCCTCTTTCCCTTGGAGATTTCTTGGGGAATCTTGATCTCAATTTCTATTCTTACCTTTGCCTCATCAAATATTCTGAATGCAGGCAATTTGGGATCCACTAGTTCATTTACTAGTGCCTCAATGATGTCTCTAGTTTCATCAATGTTCACTTCATTGGGAAGTGATTTTACCCATGCAACGCAGGGTTTGACTACCTGTACATATACTTTATCACAATCAACCATGAAACATACATCTTCCTTATATTCTTCAACAAGTTTAGGAGGAATCCTAAACCTGTTGTTCATTCTCTCCTTGAAATCTTCAAAGTAGTTATCCATAACCTTATCAAAATTTACACCCATTTCTGCAATAAACTCATTTATCTAATATAAAATTGGAACATCTTTTCTCCATACAACTGTACCTTTAGAAGGGAAAAACTTTTGTACATAGAAAAGTAAACAAACTAACAAAGAACCAAATTTACAGGGATTGGTCTTTGAGGTCCTTATACTGTCCATGTTCTTATTTAGTTGTTTCAACAGCACATCTGCTAGGTCAAACTCCATGTTCTTCTTCACAACCTTATAGGCTAAGTCCATAGCCTCATAAGGCACACTATTAAATCTTCTGGAACTATACAACTTGTATGTAATTACACTAATTGCAAATCTTAGCTCTATATCTAATACATTGTTAAGTTTCAGTCCTCTGCCATCCCATTTAGCTAGGGTTAACTTCTGAAGTTCATCCTGACTTAGGGTTGTAGTGGTTTTGGATTTTCTCAACATAGGTAAACCCATGATTCTGTGAATCATCTTCTTTGTAATCAGAGTGGATTGCTCTCACAATTGACCATCATGAACATAGCTCAAAATGTATCTTATCCATTTCACTTGGAAATTTCTTGGCAAATGCAGGATATGGGTTAAACCTTTGGTTTCTAGATGTTTGAACTCGGGTTTAAGAGTTTCGTCCATGCATAACTCAGCTAGGGCATTATCCATATCGAGTGTCCCTATCTCTTGAATAGTGAATTTAAAATGAGTACGAATGTCGTTTATAAGTAGTATCTTGGGTGGAATCTATGATTGAGCTCCATGTGGGTCGAGCGATTTAGCTATGGAAGGAATGAGCTTGAAGCTAAGTGCTTTCCATTCGACTCCCTTCACAAGCATTTTAGAGCCCCTCTTCACCTTGCTGCTATTGGTACTCACGAATGCCATTACTGCTTAGTGAGTGAACGATTTCATTAAAAAATTTCTTCACTGGAAAATCACTTCAAATCCCTTGAACTCACTTGCATGCTCTTGGAAATCTCTTTGCTCTATATATTCTAAATTCATGGTGAAAAATGAGATCAAATTCTGCCTTTTTGATGAAAAATTTTCCATTAATGCTCGGGTACGAAGGTAGCTGAGATGACCTAGGGTTTTTCAGATAGTCACCGACTTACTCGGTAAACCTTGAAACTCAAAGAACAAACAAAACCTTTCATATTCCCAACCTAGCTCGATTAAGTCTAACACCAACCTTGCTCGGTAGATGCATCACAGTGAACTATGTCTTGTATCTGAAATACTAATTTGTCATTTGCACTCCTTCATTCTAGAACTACTTAGGATATGGCTTGAAGATGTAGTCACTGATCCTCCTTGATGAGTCTAATTAGAAATGATGGAGTCACCCACTTCTTGAGTGACATTGCCATCATTTGAACTTTCTTGTTTGGTAGATTTAGGAATCCACTGTTGTCTCATCTATTTTCGAATGTTGTCAGCTCTGGCTTTCTTTTCATCTTCAACTCTTCCTTTTTTCATGCAATTCTTGGACATATGACCAAGTTTGGTACATGTATAACATCTTATGGTAGTATCTTTCTTCCTTAGGTGATGCCTTGTACAGTTTACTCCAATGTGTCCATATTCTCCACAATAGTGACATCTGCACCAAGTATTGTAGTCCCAACCAAATAATGCTTTGACAATTTATTCTACTAGATTGAATGATTTAGATATGCACTTAGATGCCTTGTGACCTTGTTTCTTGCATTTTTGACATTTGCCTTCAAATTTTGGTTTCTCTTTGCATTCATTGGCTTTGTGACCATGTTGATTGCAATTGTAGCATTTACCATTGAATTTTCCTTTACAATTGCTCCAACATCTGTTAGATGTATGACCAATCTTGCCACAGTGATTGCAAGTAGGTCTTTGATTCTTTTGGGCACCTTGTTTGGAAGATTCACCTTCTTCATTGTATCCAAGGCCTGCTTTACCTTTTTGTCTATGAAGATTCTGCTCATTTTGCTGATTCAATTGATCCACATCTATTTAAGATTTTATCATCCTTTCATTGACTTGCTTTTCAATATTTAAGTCATTTTCCACACTTTCATTTATTTGTCTTTCAGATCTTACGTAACTTTGTAAGCTTTCAGTGATTTGTCTTTCAACATTCAGATCATTCATTATTCTTTCATTTTGTGCTTTGAGAATTTTGATTTCTTCATTTGCATTGGAAAGTTGATCTATAAGATCCTCATACTGAAGGGATATATTTTGAATTTCATTGTTCCTTCCTTCTATCTCATCTTGCATCATGTTCCTTTGTTCCAAAATTTCACATAACCTTGTTGACTGAATCTCTTGTTCTCTTCTTAGCATTCTTACTTCTTCTTGTAGAGATCCATTCTCCTCTAAGAGTTCTTTGATTGCATTGTTTGCCTCATTAGCTTCATTTGAACTGCTTGATGGTAAAAGGTCTTCAATCTTTTCTTCAACATACTGATGATCATTCATTTGTCTTGCAAGTTCCTTTCTTCTTTTTAGAGATTGAGAAAGATAATGCTTTGCTTCTTTGATTTGAGCCATGGCCATTTCTAGATCTAGCTTTTCATTCTCAATAGATTTGTCAAGTTTGCATATCTCCATTGTCATTGATCTTTGCTCAAGCTGTCAAACTTTATCCTGAGAACCACAATGCTTTGATACCAATTGTTGGAAATAATTAGGACTAACAAGGTTACTAAGAGGGGAGGGGTGAATCAGTAACTCTAAAACTTTAAATCAATTCAGCATAATAACATATTCACCATTCATCCATCTAATCTACTATATGCATGAAAAGATAAACATTCATAACACATGAACACACTGATTTGGTGACCCAGAAACCTTCCAATTAGAAAGTAAAACTAGGGTGGGAATGATGCCCACAAAACTTCAATACTGCAGTATAAAGTTGGCCTATTAAGGCTTACAATGATCACTTCTAGTGATCTGCCCTGTTAGGAGCAAGTAGGATTGCTAGATCCACCTTGTTAGAGGATTTAAAAACATACAATGAAGTATGCACTCTATTAGGAGATTTATAAAAGATTGTTAAGTCTACCTTGTTAAAGGATTTACAAACTGATTCACCTATTAGGATGAAGCAGTGGATCTAGTTACAGCTAATTGCTGATAAGATCCTTTATGCATTGATCACCTGATGTGATAGATATAACTTTTTTGCATCTATGTTGACCTTGTTGTATTCCTTTATTCTGCTACTGATTCGCTTTCACTCTTCTCAAAATATTGCAATACAACACCATACAATGATATACAATATTTTTTCATATTTTGAAAATGATATAATAAATTACATATATACCATTCCAATATTTACACTGGCAAGGTCGGCCAAACACAAGTGAACAAAACATTACTGATTCAGCTAGATAGTAGAAAACTTGGGTTCCTCAAACTGACTCGGTGACCTTTTAATACTCGGCATCCACTACAATACACTGCATTGTCATGCACTTGGTAAGAGTAGAGGCATGCTCCATACTAATCACTCTAAGTAGCTTGGAACTCGGTAACCATTGGTGACTTGGTGAATATTGTGTCACTTGGTAAAAACTGAATCCATTGATAACCTTCTTCACTTGGTAAACACTAATTCCTTCATTTACATTGTTCACTTGGTAAACACTAAGTCCTTTGTTTACCTTGATCACTCAGTAAAAACTAAGTCCTTCGTTTACCTTGATCACTTGGTAAAAACTAATTTCAACTTATGACTCGGTGAACACTAAGAACTTGGTAAACACTGCTGAACTTTCCATTTTCTCGGTGACCACTGTTCAACATGGTATGAACTATTCTGCTCAATAACCACTGCTGAACACTTGGTATGAACTGTAGACTAAGTGATGAGCTTAGTAAGCATTCAGAATCGAATAAGT
This sequence comes from Cupressus sempervirens, assembly GCA_028749045.1. NCBI lineage: Eukaryota > Viridiplantae > Streptophyta > Pinopsida > Cupressales > Cupressaceae > Cupressus > Cupressus sempervirens. The sequence goes on along the minus strand of CM053787.1, from coordinate 910,004,071 downwards.
GTTGTAACTAATGATAAATATATCATAATTCCAACATAATGAACTTTTTAAATTAAATCTCAAGGAATCAAATAGTGACAAAAGAAGAGACAAGATCTAAAATGGATAGCCAACTTTCTACATCTTTTTATTAAATTCTTTGAAAAATATACAATTACATGTCAACTCTTATCATAAAAAGATCGATTAGATCAGCAACTGTTAACTATATTTTTCATTCTAATTTTGGAAAAAACATATATAGTAAATGGATCAACTCAAGAAATGAACAATACTTTGTTCAAACAAAAGTTCTCAGACACTCACTCCACATCTTGGAAACCCATTTATAGAATAAGGATTGCAACAAGATTTAGATGGGAGGACACATGTTCAAAAACTAGATACAACAATACTTTTTCAAATAAGACAAAATAGTTACATAAGAGAATTTTTGAGACAACCAAATTTGAATAGTTCTTAGTCTAGATGGTTAGGATAAACTTTGTTATTTGTAATGAGAAGATGCCCACAATAGGTGAACCATAAAGTGAAGATGTCTCTTTCAGACAGTTTTCCTCCCTCTTCATTTTACTTTGGCTTTTCATAGCATGCTCAGTCGCAATCTCTAGATGGAATTTCCTTTATGTCTTCTATAACCTTCTAGATGGTAATATTTGATTCCTCACTTATCCAAGTGGATTTGCTAACAATATTCATCTCATTTAGGAACTTATTCCATTTATCATCTATTAAGGATCTAATCTCTCCAACTATTTGTTAATGTTTGCCTCCAACTTGTACAAAATATCAACAATATCTAAAATGGTTACAATGTTTGTTTCTCCATTATTGTATGCAATGAATCTTATATTCTTTAAGATATTTCCCAAAGAGTCTAACCATTCTTTCCACTCCCTCAGCTTATTGTCATCATCAACAATCTTCTATATGAAATAAGGTGTCCCATTGGAAATGGTCTTCATTTTATTACTTATTATCTACATCTTTTCAAAAAAGAATGCATTCAAATCATTTACCTTTTTTATCATTCTCCTTGTGGAAATGATGATCCCCTTAGGAAATTTCTTTTTATGAGCCAAAATTAGGACCAACCTGTCAAAAAATGGAATCTATGGGTCCAACACAGTGAACAATCAAGAAATAATTAATAATATCTCAAAGCACTGGTATTTTGCTCCTTGCAAAGCAATGTAACTAATGTGGAGATTTTGGGAGGCCTATTTGAGGACATTTATTTTTTGTGAGAGAATACTCTCCATTTTCCTAACTTCTACTTCTTTCCCCACTTCTAACTCTTCTACCTACATTTTTTGATCCATATGCACATTTGATGCATTGACATTTATTTGGGTCTCTTGATCTTTAACCTTGGTGATTGGTCTTGTTACATTCTTTAGAGTTTTTACTTTATTGTCAAGGGCAGCCATCTTCTACTCAAGAACATATGTCTTCTTCATTTCTTCTTCATATTTCTTTCCTATCTCAAAGGATATTCTATAAGTCTGATATAGTTTCTCTTCACGAATATCCATTTTTCTCTTTCGAATGAGTGAAACTATGTTCATCATGTTATGAATCCAGTTAATTGAAGTAGTAGTGACATTCCATAATATCACATTTCCTTTGGGATATTTTATAACTTCCATCAGTGTTGTCTTATTAGAGTCAAGGGCCATTCTCTAGATCATCATTATTTTTGTATAAACATTTAAACTAGACCCCTATACTTTTCCAGCTATATTGTTCTCCTAAAATGAGAAAAAATTAATTTGTCTCATTATTTGATCTAGCATGAAAGATAGGCTTAGCCCCCATCCTAGGAAGAGAAACATTCAACTTCTCTTGACCATCTCTCTAGCCTCATCTATAGTGAGGATGTCATTTCTAAGATCATATTCCTGCAACTTTTGCACAAGTTTTCCAACTTTTTCATGTGATTCTTTGTGTTACTATTGGATAGTGAATTCATTCTATTTAATCTTTAACAAAAAAAAAATTGAACTCCTCATAATTGATGAAGTCATCATCCTTCATAAACTCTTGAGCTTGGATGATCCTTTCATCTACCATTCTTACCTCAAGCTCTAGTTTATTAGGGATTTGTTCATGTTGACTAGCCTTCTTTATCAAGAAATTATGTTTGATATCATCAAAGTACTTGGTCTCTCTTTGTACGATCTGCAAGGCTTTCTTTCTTGCCTTTTCTAGAATCTCAATCATCTTTTGATTCTTCCTAACCCCTTGAGCCTACAAAATACTTTGTGGTTTCTCTTCTTCAAAATAAATCTCAATTATGTCATCATGCTCGAGGACATTAGGCTCTAGTCTATCTCTTATTTCAGAAGGCACTTGAGGCATTATTTATTCATATTTATTGAGGCATTTACATAATATATCCAAATACCTCTCCTTATGATTAAAGCCTTTGAAGGAGGTATCTATTCTTTTCATCTCCTCTTCATCTCTCATGACTTATTTTTTTTATTTTAGAGTCCTATCCTTGCATTCTTCTCTCTCTAGGAAATTCATGATTGCATCCTCTTCCCAACAAGACTTTCTACTAGGAAAGTTAAACTTTCTCATTCTTTTTAGGGAATGTCTAACAAGGTCATTATGATCATATGTCTTAGAAGGAGATGAAGGTAATAAAAAATCTCTCATAAATTCATGTAACTCTTTAGTAGCATCATTTCCTATGAACAAATTTCCTACTTTGACATTTTTACATACAAAGGATCCATTTTGTGTTGTAGGTCCCAAATATTCCTAGTACATCATGATTAGTTGCTAAAAGAATTCAACTATCCCCATTCTCACTAGAATGTGCTTAGGAAAAACATGAGGAGGCCAGGGGCATCCATAAACTCTTATGATTGAAAAAATCTCAAAAAGGAAACCACTCCCCCAATTATGTCCTAACCTCCTATCCTCATTAGGGAATACAATGGGTCTAATTAACATCCTAAGTCCCCTAGGGACCTTTTTAGTTATGTCATCTAACATATTGGAAATTGGATATACAAAATTATTATAGAAAGTTAAAGAATTGGAATAATATTAGAATCTTTTCCATACCATAGTACACAATTGTACTCGTAAGATTTATCCCATCAGCTTTGTTCCTTCAATGAAATTAGGAATGATACACCCTATGTTCTTGTAAAGGATAATATGCATCAACAATAAAAAAATGGCGCAATTTGAAATTCTCCATCTCTCCCCTCTATGCAGCTGTGATTTCATTGTGCATAACATTTATTATAAGGGTCACAAAATCATGCCCCATATTATGGTTCAAATCTTGTATATCAAGGGTCATGATGTATATGTTTCTACGGGCATTTATAGTGCCATAAAATCCTATAATCTTTTCCACTCCAAAAATATGTACTAAAAATACCTACTAAAGAATTTTAATGGCATAAATTCTCCTTCCTTCTTATGGAGCTCAACCTTTTCCTTTTTGTATTTAGAAATGTGACTTCACATAACCCTGCCAGTGAAGAAACTCTTCTAATTTTTTAAAGTTATATTCATTCTATATTTCTCAATGATCTTTTTCATAGGCCATCTAAGGTCGAAGACTTCTGTGAATGTCACTTTGTCCAGAGTGTATAAGAAGCTCGTATCATTTTTTTGAAAATCGTGGGTTAAAGGATTGTATGATTTTATCAGAGCCTTTACCAAATCTACATCAACAATCACCTCTAGCATTGTAAACTTTGTTATGTTTCTATTACATGTATTTGAAATAGGTGGCTTAGAAAACCCCTTATTATAAAAATACCAAAATAACTCATTTCCATTAGTTTTTGGTATTTTTTCAACTCTACAAAAACTGTATGAATCTCTAAAGATATGCAAATTCATTGTTTGAGCATTTGATGATCCTACTAGAAGATATACTCATTATTAAACATACAAACTAGCTATCTTCTTTTTTTATTTCTCTATATCTTGAGTAGCTTCTTCTATATTAACCTACTCAATCAATTTACTCTCCTCTTGTTTCATTTCTTCAAATTCAAAATCTTTGATCATTATTCTGCAAATTCAATCTCTTTGGATGATTCTGAGCTCAATTTCTTCTTGGCTCTAAACTCTATGAATTTTGTAAATGGAATTCTATTACATCACCCTTTAATAGCACTTTGAGAAAAGGAATGGCATTAATGTCATCTTTAAGACAACATGCATGATTTTTTTTGAAAACTCAGAAAAGAATCACAATCAAGCTTTACAACGCTCGCACTACCAATGTTCAAATCCTTTACTACAATTTTTAAGATAATACTTCTTATTTTGGAAATAATGATATTACAAAATTTACTTTTGGCTTTAATTTTTATACCAGTGACCATGCAAACATTTAGCACTACCAGTTATTCATGGTCTCAGGAGGATTACTTTGTAGCCCTTGCTTTTTCTTACAACTGTGTGAAACCCCTGATCACCACTTTTTTGTCTATCTTTATGCTTGATCTTTAAAACTTTTGAGAGAGAACTCTTCTTAAAATACCCTATTTCTTCTTTATTGGTTCCTTTTGCCTTATGCTTTTAGTCATGTGTTTGAATGTTCAACCTTGAGTTCTACATCTTTTAGCCTTGTCACATGGTCATGCCTATTTGTTTTAACTTTGTTTCATGGGCTATAAAGTTTATAACATCTTTAATCTCTACTTCACTACTTGATTCTAACATTAACATTTTTGTCTTTTGACTAGGTGTCACATGTTAAATATGAATGATTGTAGCTTCATAACATCTATTTCACCTTATAGTTTATACCGCGTGACCATGTGACCAACTAAACTTCATAAGATCTGATTTGTTTTTCTAGTTCACAACTTCTATTCTTCATTACCATTTTAACTATGTAATTGAGTGACCAAGCATTCTTTATAACATGTTAACCCTTTTCACCAGTTCACAACATGTATTTTTCACTACAATCTAAACCTTGCAACTGAGTGAGAAATTATTTATAGGGAAACATTGATGGCTTCACCCATTCACAACTTCATATCAAACTGCATTCCTTAGCCATGTGGCTATGCAATCAAAGCAAGTCATAGGTCACTTTATCATGCCAATTATTTAAATTTAAAGCTGTAAAGCAATGAAAATTGCCATAACCTTAGTCACATCATCATTATTTGATTCTTTATATTATACATAATCTTTGTCTTTAGATGATTCCATGTGTCTTATCTTCAAGTTTCCATTGGGAGTAGAGACCAAGCATGAACCTCTTTTTGCATGGTCTCCACTTGAAATTTCAACTTCATACTTGAGTATGTGAAGCTATGAAAACTTATCAGTTAACTACATTACACCTTTACTACTAAAGCCAACCATTTGTTAATAACTATAGAGACCAAGTGAACACTACCCAATTGACTGAGTCACACCATCACACCATAAAAAGCTTAAAATCTTACTAAGGTAATGATAGAGAGATAAGCCATTGGTCCCAGGGTCACCACTTAAAATCAAATTTATTTTAAGAGTGTGAAACATTTAGAGCACTTATTATAACAAAGAGGGCTTAAAACATGAAAACATGCATACAGATTAAAACCTAGGGTTTTTCATTAAAAACTTTGGAATAGGAAATATGTAACCCTAATCTCACATTAAAAAATAGATTTTCACAATAGATTCTCAATATTTTAAGCAAGGTGAAAATATATGCCAGAAAAAGTGATGGTGAGTAAGCATTTATAGTTATAAAAGAAGAAAATCCTTCAAAAGAAGTTAGAGATGAGAAAGCTCTAGTGTCACAGGTTGAGAAGAAATATGATTGGATCATAGATAGTGGTTGTTGAAATCGCTTAACTAATGATATGGATAAATTTATTAGGTTTAATAGCCATGATGTAGGAATTGTTAGAGTTGGTAACAATGTGGCTTGTCATATCAAGGGAATACAATCTATTACTCTTGACAGAAAAACTAACACAAGTGATGTTTACTTTGTTTATTGATTAAAACATAACCTATTGAGTGATGGAAATTTTTTTGATAAGGGATATCAATTGTTGGAAATATTCAAGATATGACAAGTTACTAAGAGGGGAGGGGTGAATCAGTAGCTTCAAAATTTAAAAAAAAATTCAGCACTTTAACCATATATACTATTCACCATTCATTCATCTAATCTACTACTTATATGAGAGATCAAACATTCATAACACATGTACAAAGTGATTTGGTGACCCAAAAACCTTCCAAATAGAAAGTAAAACTAGGGTGGGGATGATAACCACAAAATTTCAATACTACAGTATAAAGTTGGCCTGTTAAGACTTACATTGACCACTTCTAGTGATCTACCCTATTAGGAGCACAAAGGACTACTAGGTCCACCCTGTTAGAGGATTTACAAACATACAGTGAAGTATGCACTCGATTAAGAGATTTGAAAAATATTGTTAAGTCTACATTGTTAAAGGATTTACAAAACTAATTCACCTACTAGGATGAAACAATGGAACCACTTACAACTTGATTGCTGATTAGATCCTTGAAGTATAGGTCACCTCTTGTGACTGATGAATCTTTATTGCTCCTTGTAGACCTTACTAAATACTCTGCTCTACTGTTGATTCACATTTATTCTTCTCAAATCATTACATGTACATTCCTTGATACATACATAAATACATTGCAAATGATATAATACACTACATATATATCATTCCAATAATTACAATTGAAGGGTCAGCCAAAACACAAGTGAACAAAATATTACTGAGTCAGCCAAATAGTAGAAAACTTAGGTTCTTCAAGATGACTTGGTGACCTTTTGATACTTGACATCGTCATAGACTCGGTAGAAGTAGATGTTAGAATTATTTTTGAATAACTAAGAGGGGGGGTGAATCAGTTATTCAAGGTTGAATAATGTCCAATAATTTTTTTTTTAAGAAAATGGGGGTGAATCAGAAGTACTAGCCTTTTTACTTTCTTGTCAAATCCTTAATGGCATATAATTGAAATTATCATGCATGCAATTAAACATTAAACAATCATAAAAAGTAAACATGCATCACCACATAACACTTGAGATTTTGGTGACCCATAAACCCTCTAGGAATAAGAAGGTAAAACTGGGGTGGGGATGATACCCACAAAATTACTGCACAATAGGTTTCAACCACTTCTGATGGTTTGCCCTGTTAAAGGCTTTACACACTATTAGATGTGACCCTGTTAAAGGATTTCTACACCCTATTAGGAGTGTGCCCTGTTAGAGGACTTAAGAACATTAAACTTAGAATGCCACCCTATTAAGGGATTTACATAGAGCTGTTAGGGCCACCCAAGTCCATGGGATTTGCAGTCACCTTCTCAAAAGAATCTTTTATCCCTCTCTAAGGATCTCCTATCCTTCTCCTAAGTATCTCTTATCCTTCTCCTGGGGATCTTCTATCCTTTTCTTGAGGCTTATCCACCTAACTATTAATCTAACCTAGCAATCTAGGATTTTTATGTCTAATAGAATGGTAAGAAAGTATTAGAAAGGTTTTGACCTGATAAAGACAACAACTCTAACCTTGCAGATTTCATATCACTCTTTAGTTCTTTTCTTTGCTTGGCTCTTCTTCCTTGCAATGTTGACAGCTTTTTCACCCTTCAAGATCAATCTCCTTGAGTTATTCCACTCATTATGCCCATGCACTCTATGGTCACTTGATCAACTTAGAGTCTTAATCCTCTGTACTTACTCCTCACTGTGTCCTCCTTTTGACACTTCACACTAGCCTTCTCTTGGCTTCTTCGCACGACCACACTTATGACCAACTTACTCACTCTCAATCTCTGACCTATTACTCCTTATAAAGAAGTTGTGTTCTTCATTTCTTGCTCAAATATTCCTGCTTATCAATTTGAATTGATTTTTGAAATTGTTTTCCCTCCAAACTATTTCTTCTAGAAAATTCATCAATATTTTCCTTGAATTGGTTTGCATGGTTTACATAAAATTCTGTGACATCTACTCATCATCCTTATCATCCAACTAATTCAAAAAATTCAACATAACAAACTTATCATTACTGATCTGGACATTCTTTTGACTTAATAAATAATGCAAGAACTTGGCATCATTGGTTTACCGATGCTCAACATTAACTAGGTCTGGATTGCTTGGCATCCTCTGTAGTTTTTGCTTTACTCAGCACCTGAAGCTTTCTTATATTGCTCAGCTTCTACTCTTTTTTTGAATCACTTGACTTCTATTTACTCTGTAGTGCTTAGTTCCTATTGGATCCTAAATTACTCGACACATGTTGAATTCTATATAGCTCGGCATATGAACATCTCTGTTACTCGACATATACAATTTTTTGGATCACTCAGTACCTAAATGATTCTTGATTTTCTCAGCATCCACTACCTTTTTCTGATGCTTAGCACCTGAAGGATTGCTTGGCATCTAAAGAAATTTTCTCAGCATCCACTACCTTTTTCTGATGCTTGGCACTCACAGATGAACTTAATCAGTCTTTGCAAATGACTTAGTTAAACCTTACATCTTTGATGTGTCTTAGTGTGTCCATTCCCTATGTCTTAGAGAATGTCATCAATACACTATTTCACCAATGGCTTAGCTAATCCTTATATTTCATTACAACATCATAACTTAAACCTTTCTCTAGGTGCTCTAGTTACATCCTATTGATTGCCTCCTTGTCAATCAACCAATTGATAGTATTTGGATCACTTAAGCAATTGTCATTCCTACAAGTAGAAAAATTGACATCAATGAAAAAATAATGATTGAAAAAATTCTTTACCAGTTCCATCATTCTTCATTCATGATCTTTTCAATCATTTCCAAAAATCTCCCTCTTTGGCATTGATGGCAAACCAAACTGATCAATTGATTGAGTTGATCAACTTAGTTACCACCAAAATTATATACCAAATAGAAAACTTGTTAACATTACATGTTCATTTCATATCTTCCTTTTTGTATCATGTCTCCCTCTTTTGCTGATACAAACTGAATCCTTTGTTTTGCTTCTCCCTCTTGACTGATGCATCCTTACTCTGTATTCCTAATCCTTCATAGTTGCTTGTTGATTAGTTTCTTATCTCTTCTGAATCTCCCTCTTTCATCTCTCTTTTTTTTTGTTCTACTATTGATCTCATGCACTCTCATACATCTCCCTCTTACCATTTATTGATCAATTTCTCATAAATTTAACCATCAAAAGTGGTTGAAATCTATTACATAGTAATTTTGTGGGTATCATCTTTGCCCTAGTTTTACCTTCTTTTTCTTGGAGGGTTTCTAGGTCACCAAAATCTCAAGTGTTATGTGGTGATGCATGTTTACTTTTCATGATTGTTTAATGTTTAATTGCATGCATGATAATTTCAATTATATGCCATTAAGAGTTTGACAAGAAAGTAAAAAGGCTAGTACTTCTAATTCACCTCTGTTTTATTAAAAAAAATTGTATTGAACATTATTGGACCTTGAATAACTAATTCACCCCCCCTGTTAGTTATTCTAAAAGAATTCTAAAAATTGGTATCAGAGCCCACTTCTGATTTGTTTCAAGGCACTAGCAATAGGAAGATCAAGATGTCCAAGAAAGAAGTTCCCAAGCTAAACAAAGACAACTTTGTTACATGGAAGAGTCTGATGAAGTTGCACCTTGGATCAATAGGTGACTATGCACAGACCTCAATCATAGTTGATGATGTAGACCCTACAGGACCCCTCACTGTAGAAGACTTAAATAAGAAGAAGGATCACAATCAAGCGATGTTAGAGATTGCTTCAGCACTAAGCTATGTCGAGTATGATGACATCAAAGAATGTGGTACTTCACATCAAATGTGAAAAACATTATGAAACATCTATGGAGGAGATGATAATGTCAAGAGAGCCAAAAGAGAGAGCCTAAGAGGAAAGTTTGATGACATGAAAATGGAAGAAGGAGAGAATGCTACTCAATACAGTGCAAGAATGAAAGAAGTGGTAAGTGGCATAAGAAGCCTAGAAGGATAGTTATTAGAAGAAATAGTATGTAGCAAATACTTGAGAACTTTACATCATATCTATGCTATAAGAGTATCATCCATCCAAGAGCTAAGGTGTGTACCAGGCAACACATTGTCATTTGAAAGGATAATTGGAAGACTCACCACCTTTGAGCTATCCAAATTTGACAACTACAAGCCAAAAAACTTTGAATTTGCATTCAAAGCCAAGACAACAATAAAAGACAATGAGGAGGTGCAAACAAAGAAATAGAGTGGAAAATGAAAGTATGTATCTAGTGATAGTAGCACTAATGAAGATGGTGTAGAGAAATTGGAGGCATTACTAGCAAGAAGATTTCACAGAGGAAGAGGAAAATTCAAAGGTAAGCTTCCAATTATTTGTTTCAATTGTAATGAAGTTGGTCACATTGTAGCCAGATGCACACAAAAGAAAAATTACAAGGATGGAGGCAACCTCAAGAACAAGAAAGAGGACAACAAGGACTAAAAAGGTAAAGGCAAAAGATGCTACATTTTTTAAGAAGACTCTGACGACAATGATGATGAAGTAGTCTATGAGGTTATGAAAGATGAATTAGATGAAGATGAAGCAACTACCTTGGTAACCTGCATGAACAAGAAAAACAAATGGATAATAGACAGCAAATGCTCTCATCACATGACTGGAGATAAAAATAAGTTCATTGCGTTTATTCAATATGAAGGAAATAGTGTTAGATTTGGTAACAATGCACCATGTTAGATCAAAGGGAAAGATAGTATCAAGCTTACTGAAAAGATATCATGTGATAATGCATACTATGTTGAAGGCCTAAATTATAACTTGTTAAGTGTCTCACAGTTAGGCAACATAGGATGCAAGGTTGAATTTGAAAATGGAGTTGCCAATATCTATGATTCTCAAGGAAGTCTAATAGGAAAAGATGACTAGACTAGGAGTAATTTGTTCTACCTAGACATGGAAGATGCTTCTTGTCTCATTGTTCAAACTGATGATGTATGGTTATGGTACAACATGTTATGTCATCTAAATTTTGACAATCTGATAAGCATCAGCAAACTAAAGAAAGTCAGAGGTCTACCAAAGTTGAAGAAGCCTGATAACACCATGTGTAAACAATGCCAACTAGGGAAGATGACCAAGTCAACTTTCAAAAGCAAGGCTTATGCTTATAATGAAGTATTAGAGCTAGTTCATACTGACTTGTGTAGTCCTATTGAAGTGCAAAGTTACAAAGGTGATAGATACATAATGCTATGTGTGGATGACTATTCAAGGATGATGATAGTCATGTTCCTTAAACAAAAATTAAAGGTGTTCCAAACGTTCAAATGGTACTTGGCTAGAGTTGAGAAAGAGACTAGAAAGAGCCTAAAATGTCTCAAATTTGATAGAGGAGGTGAATTCACATCAAGAGAATTTGAAGAATTCTACAATGAAAGAGGAATCAAAAGGTAGACGTCAACACCCAAGACTCCACCTCAGAATGGTATAGCAGAAAGGAGGAATAGATTAGTTATTGAATGCACCAGAACCTTAATGATGGAGAAAAATGTTGCACTCAAGTATTGGAGAGAAGCTATAAGTACTACAGTCTACACACTCAACAGAGTTCAAGTCAAGAAAGGTACAAATGCAACGCCTTTTGAATTATGGTATGGGCATTCTCCTAATGTAAAACATTTCAAAATATTTGGATGCAAATGCTATATATATAAAGAGTCTAGAAATAGAAAGTTTGATGCAAAGAGTGAGGAAGGCATATTTCTTGGTTATTCTACTAGAAGAAAAGCTTATAAGTGCTTGAAAGTTAACACTAACAAAGTAGTAGAAAGCACAAATGTAAAATTTGATGAGCTTGCAGAAGTTCAAAGTGTTGAGAACACCAAGAAAGTAGAAGAATACAAGACCTTTGTCTACTTTTATTAAGGTATACCTAATAATAATGAAGTTGCAACTCAGAATGACAATCAACAACAAAATCCAGTGTTTGCTGATTCACAGAAAGTGAATATTGAGCAGCATACACATTCAAAAGCCAAGCTATAGAATACAAAGAATGTTCATTCAGATTCTAAGAACTGCCAACATGAAGGAAATGAAGAAATATTAGATGAAAATACACGTGAAGATTCAGATTATGAAATAGATAATATGCAAAAAAGGAAAGAACCAGTATTGGTAAAGTATGTAAGAAGACATCATTCTATAGATAAAATTATTGGAATCAAAGAGGTAGGACCAATGACAAGGAATAGACTTAGAAGTGAGACATGTCTACTCAACAAAATTTAACTAAAAATAGTAAGTGAAGCCATAAAAGATGATGACTGGTACAATGCTATGAAAGAAGAAATAGAACAAATTGAAAACAACAAGACATGGACCTTAGTTTCAAGGCCAGCAGACAAGAATGTAATTGGAACCAAGTGGGTGTTTAGAAACAAGTTAGATGAGAATGGTAAAATCACAAGGAACAGGGCAAGACTAGTTTGTAAAGGGTATGCACAAGAAGGACTAGACTATGGAGAAACTTTTGCTCCAGTTGCTAGAATGGAAGGAGTAAGGACCTTACTAGCATATGCAACCTTTAAAGGATTTAAAGTCTATCAAATGGATGTTAAGTCCACATTTTTGGATGGTATACTTGAAGAGGAAGTCTATATAGAGAAACCAGAAGGATTTGTTGATGAAAATAAAAAAAACAAGGTATGAAAAGTGCATAAGGCTCTATATGGATTAAAGCAAGCCCCTAGAGCTTGGTATGAGAGACTTCACAAGTATCTAGTGCAAATAGGATTTGAAAGAACTGATGATAATAGCAACATGTACATCAAATTAGAAGAAGGTAAGGATATTCTTATATCTAAAATCTTTGTGGATGACATAATTTTTGGAGGAAAGGAAGTGCTTTGCAAAAGTTTTGCTTACAAAATGAAACATGAGTTTGACATGTCTATGTTTGGAGAAATCAAGTTCTTTGTTGGATTGTGAGTACATCAACTAAAACATGGTATATTCATGACACAATCAAAGTACATCAAAGAGATACTCCAGACATTCAGATTGGAAGACTCCAAACCTATCAACACACCAATGACAACAAGACATAAGCTATCCAAAAATGATGAATTAGTTGAAGTCAATCAAACAATGTACAGATCCATGATTGGAAAACTACAATATGTTGTGCATAGTAGACCAGACATAGTATTAGTAGTTGAAATAGTGGCTAGATTCTCTACTAATCATAGAGAAAATCATCTCATGGCAGTAAAAAAGATAATGAGGTATCTCAAAGGAACTAATGATTTTGGCCTATACTACAAAAAGAATGAGAAGTTTAAGCTCAATGCATACATAGACATAGATTGGGGAGGCAACATTGATGACAGGAAAAGCACAAGTGGAGGAACATTATTCTTAGGTAAAAGGCTAGTTACTTAGACTAGCAAGAAACAAACATGCACATCTTAGTCCACTAGAAAAGTAGATTCAATTGCACAAACATTGTGTGGCTCAAACATCTATTGAAAGTAATGAAAAAAGAGGTAACCAAACCTTTGATACTGTATTGTGATAATAAAAGTGCTATAAACGTATCCAAGAATCTCGTAATGCATGCAAAAACCAAACATATTGCAATCAAGTATCACTATGTCAGAGAATTGGTGGAAGACAAACAAGTGAAGATGGAGTACATTCACACAAAGGAACAAATGGTATATATCTTCACCAAACCATTTCCCAAGGATACTTATGAATATCTTAGAGCCAAGTTGGGGGTAAAGCCCCTAACTCAAGCAATCTAAAGCAACAAAGAAGCTGCTCTACATCAATAGAGTAGATCATTGAAATATCAAAAGAATGATGTAAAGGATGACAATAGGAAAAGAAATTCTAGATTAGTCACAAGCATGGTGATAGAGGAAAAAGACATAAGATACAAAGCTTACACCAAGCATGTTGAAGATTCTACACCTTTGGCATTTATGTCAAAGAGGGAGATTTATGAGAAATTGATCAATAAAAGGTAAGAGGGAGATGTATGAGAATGTATGAGATCAGTAGTAGACCAAAAAAAAAGAGAGATGAAAGAGGGAGATTCAGAAGAGATAAGAAATTGATTAGCAAGCAACTATGAAGGATCAGGAATATAGAGTAAGGATGCAGTAGTCAAGAGTAAGAAGCAGAACAAATGATTCAATTTTTATCAGCAAAAGAGGGAGACATGATACACAAAGGAAGATATGAAATGAACATGTAATGACAACAAATTTTCTATTTGGTATATAATTTTGGTGGTAACTAAGTTGATTAGCTCAATCAATTGATCAGTTTGGTTTTCCATCAATGCCAAAGAGGGAGATTGTTGGAAATGATTGAATAGATCATGAATGAAGAATAATGGAACTGGTAAAAAATGTTTTCAATCATTTTTTTTTCATTCATCTCAAACTTTCTACTTGCAGGAATGACAATTGCTTAAGTGATCCAAATACTATCAATTGGTTGATTAACAAGGAGGAGGCAATCAATAAGATGTAACTAGAGCACCTAGAGAAAGGTTGAAGTTATGATGTTGTAATGAAGTATAAGGATCAGCTAAGCCATTGATGAAATAGTGTATTGATGAAATACTCTATGACATAGGGAATGGACACACTAGGACATATCAAAGATGTAAGGTTTAACTAAGTCATTTGCAAAAATTGACTAAGTTCATCTATGAGTGCTGAGCATCAGAAAAAGGTAGTGGATGCCAAGAAAATTTCTTTAGATTTCGAGAAATCCTTTAGGTGTTGAGCATTAAAAAAAGGTAGTGGATGTTTGATAAAATCAATAATCATTCAGGTACCAAGTGATCTAGAAAATTGTATATGCCAAGTAACATAGATGTTCATATACCAAGCTATACAAAATTCAACATGTGTCGAGTAACTTGGGATCTAATAGGATTCGAGCACTATGGAGTAAATAGAAGCCTAGTGATTCAAGAAAATAGTAGAAGCCAAGCAATACAAGAAAGCTTCAAGTTCCAAGTAAAGCAAAAACTATAGAGGATGCCAAGCAATCTAGACCCAGTTAATGTCGAGCATCAGTAAACCAATGATGTCGAGTTGTTGCATTATTTGTTAAGTCAAAAGAATTGCCAAATTAGTAATGATAAGTTTGTTACATTGAATTTTCTGAATTAGTTGGATGATAAGGATGATGAGTAGGTGTCACAAAATTTTATGTAAACCATGCAAACCAATTCAAGGAAAATACTGATGAATTTTCTAGAAGAAATAGTTTGGAGGGAAAAAAAATTTCAAAAATCAATTCAAATTGATAAGTAGGAATACTTGAGCGAGAAATGAAGAACAAAACTTATTTATAAGGAGTTATAGGTTAGATATTGAGAGTGAGTGAGTTGGTCATAAGTGTGGTCATGCAAAGAAGCCAAGAGAAGGCTAGTGTGAAGTGTCAAAAGGAGGACACAGTGAGGAGTAAGTACAGAGGATTAAGACTCTAAGTTGATCAAGTGACCATAGAGTGCATTGGCATAACAAGTGGAAGAACTCATGGAGATAGATATTGAAGGGTGAACAATATGTCAGCACTGCAAGGAAGAAAAGCCAAGCAAAGAAAAGAACTGAATAGTGATCTAAAATTTGCAAGGTTAGAGTTGCTGTCTTTATTAGGTCAAAACCTTTCTAATACTTTCTTACCATTGTTTTAGACATTGAAATCCTACATTGCTAGGTTATCTTAACAAATAGGTGGATAAGCCTCAAGAAAAGGATAGAAGATCCCCAGGAGAAGGATAAGAGATCTATAGGAGAAGGATAGGATATCCTTAGAGAGGGATAAAAGATTCTTTTGAGATGGTGACTGTAAATCCCATGGACTTGGGTAGGCCTAATAGTTCTATATAAATCCCTTAATAGGGTGGAATTCTAAGTTGAATGTTCTTAAGTCCTCTAATAGGGCACACTCCTAATAGGGTGTAAAAATCCTTTAATAGGGTCGCATCTGACAGTGTGTAAAGCCTTTAACAGGGAAAACCATCAGAAGTGGATGAAATCCATTGTGCAATAATTTTTTGGATATCATCCCCACCTTAGTTTTACCTTCTTATTCCTAGAGGGTTTCTGGGTCACCAAAATCTCAAGTGCTATGTGGTGATGCATGTTTACTTTTCATGATTATTTAATGTTTAATTGCATGCATGATAATTTAAATTATATGCCATTAAGGATTTGATAAGAAAGTAAAAAGGCTAGTACTTTTGATTCACTCCCATTTTATTAAAAAAAATTGTATTGGACATTATTAGGCCTTGAATAACTTATTCACCCCCATTCTCAGTTATTCTAAAAGAATTCTAACAGTAGAAGCTCGGTCCATACTAACCACACAACATAGCTTGGAACTCAGTAACCATTGGAGACTTGGTAGATATAATGTCACTCGATAAAAACTGAATACTTCATTTACCTTGATTTCACTCAATAAAGACTACACTTCCATCACTTGGTAAACACTATCTTTGATCACTCGGTAAACACTATGAAGCTTAGTGAATATTGTAGGCTCGTTAGATATTGCTGGACTGCACACTCACTTGGTAGCTTCAAGAATGTTCAGAGTGAACTGCTTGAGTGATGAACCTATAAGATAACCACTGAATGCTCGGTATACACTATAAACTAAGTGATGAGCTCGGTAATCATTCAGAGTTGAATAAGTGTTGTTACTAATGAAAAATACAATATAATGCCAACAATCTCCCTCTTTGGCATTAGTGACAAAACACTTATAAGCCAAAACATATGTACATAACCTGACTCCTTGTATTTTGGTTTTTCAAAAATTGATCTTTGTAGAACTGCTACATATACATTTCTACATCTATCTTCTTGATGACTTATAATGTATATATAAAGATACTTATGTACACATGCTAACTCTATTGATTGATAACTCTTCCCATTTATTATGTTGAATCTCTCCCCCTTTTTGACAATAATGCCAAAGGACTATATATATAGTTTTTATGGTTATCCCAAAGTGAGATAAAAAATCTTGATGTACCTTAAGGATGGTGACAAAAGTATTATCCCAAGTTTTCTGCAAAATTTGATAGGTGGAGAGAGCAATTTGAAATTCTACTAATAATTGAATCATGTGATTAGCCACTGAGAAGTTCTTATCTTGGATCAATGTTTTCCAATGAGAAATATGTTTTTGCATTGTATCTATGATAGGAAGGATCATGTTCTAGATCTCTATTAGTGTAGATTGGATCCTTGCTTCCTCTCTCAATAGTTCTTCCTACACATCTACCAGATATCTGATTTTGGTGTGATGGAAGATTGTGGAGGAGGAGTCCAAATTTAACTTGGATGCACTTGATTGTATATCAATGTCAATCTTATTTAGCTTATCCTTTATTTCTTTTGTAAAACCAAAAACATCACAAAGTTTGGCAAAAAGTGATGCTACATTATTAAAAGAATTTTCAAAATTACCCAAAAGTGTGGAATATTCAACTTGCTTGATTGCTATCTATTGAGCAATATGCTCTAGTACATTGTCATCAAAATTCCTTTTAGCCTTTTCAATTAGTTTCTCTTATCTAGAAGGATCTTCATTAAATTTTTGTACTACCTCTTCTAACTAAATAAAAATGTGTTGAGTGGAGTCTACTTCAACACCTATAGCTTTTGTAATTATATCATTTGCATTCTTAATTATGTTGTTCTCCTTATCCCTTTCAGACCTTAACTGCTTCTACGTAGCTTTCATCTCTATGAGGTGACTGGCTAACCTCATCTCTTCAATGGTAGTAGTGTCATAGTCATTCTTTGATATTACTATCTCTATGTCTAAGTCAATGTCTTCTTCAATTTCCTTTCCAGTAATCAAAAGTTTTAATGGATATTTTTGTTTGACTTTTGTGATTACTGGTTTGACCTTTGGAATAGACACAATAGTGGAGATAGAAGGGCTAGTAGTGAAAACTAGGATATGACTCAAAGATTGAATGCCAATAGAAGTATTAACTAGATAAAAAACTAAAACACTTCCCAAAAATGGTGTCACACTCGGTAGAGTACCCATAGCAATATCTAAACTGATTGGAGTTGAAGTGGATACAGATAATGCTGATAAAAGAAAAATTGTAGAACTTACTGAAATTGATGAAGACAAAATTGTAGAGCTTACTATTGTACTAACTGATGGTGAAGGAGCCAAGGAAGCTAACTTAGTAGCTGAAGAAGTGATGGGTAGCTCGATAGATAAAGTGCTTGGCACTCCTATTTTAGATACCTAGAGCTGGGAGGTGGCTGGTGAATATTGAGCAATTGAAGTGGCTGTTGTGCTCACAATTTCACTTGCAGAAGCTATCTCCATAGTAGATTTAACATTCTTTGGTGGAGAGTGAGGAAGGGATTCAATAACTACTACTGCAATTCTTTCTGGGTCATCTTCATCTTTTTCTTCCTTAAGTGCTTCTTCCTCCTTGTCTTCTTCCTTTTTTTTCTTCCATTAGTGCATGCAACTCTCTTAGTGTAACTATGATAGATGGAGTGTTTTCAAAATCATCATTTTCACTGCTATCATCATCCTTAATTTCAACAAGATCATCTGATGGTTTCTTGAGATGATATGCATCATTCCAAACATCTGTAGCATTTTTGATAACTAATTCAATGTCTTTTAATAATATGAGGCAAGTATTGAATCTCTTATTCATTCTTCCTTCATGATCTTTCAATTCCTTTTTGACTTCTTCATCTATCAGACTAGGTACTAATTCCTTCATTTTTTTCTCAAATATATCTTTTATAGTTTGTACTGTGTTCTCCCATCTAAATTTTATTTTGTCAAGAAGTACTGCTAGAAATTGAGATGCAAATTGATTAAGAGAGAATTTCCAAGTTCCTAACTTTTCCATTATCAAGTCTTCAATCTCCTTTTGCTCTGTAGGAGTTCGAGTTTCATATTTGAGAACTTTAAAATTGTTGATGCCTACTCCAATCCTTAACTATTTTAGCCTTTCCTCAAATGTGAGTGGTGGCCTGACAAGTATAGTTTCCTTCTTGCCTTTCCTAGTTCTCCTTGTGAATACTGCAGTTGGCTACTACTGAGGTTTGGTGATAAAAACCTTTCCTTTCTTCTTTGGTAGTTCCTCTTCTTTTCAAGATTCATGTTCTTCTCTTTCTTCACCTTCTTCTTCTTCTTCATCCTCTCCTTTACCTTTAGTAAGCATTAGAGGGCTAGTTGCAATTTTTAGTTTTGCTATCTTCCTCTTGCCTTTGTTTATAGCCTAGGATAGCTTGATTTCAAGCTCAATTCTAGCCTTTGCTTCATCATAAGTGCCAAAGGTAGGAAGCTTAGGATCTACAGGCTCATTCACCAATGTTTCAATAATGTCCCTGGTTTCATCAATATTGACCTCATAAGGAAGAGGTTTCACTGATGCAACTTAGGGTCTAATTTTCTAAATGTATACTCTATCATAGTCAACCATGAAGCATACATCATCTTTGTAGTATTCAACCAATCTTGGTGGAATTTGAAACCTATTATTCATTCTTTGCTTGAAATCTTCAAAACAATTATCCATAACCTTCTCAAAGTTTTCACCCATCTCAGTAATAAACTCATTAATCTGATATAGAATTGGGGTGTCTTTTCTCCATACAACTGAGCCTTTTGATGGAAAGAATTTTTGAACATAGAAAAATAAACAAGTTAACAAGGAGCCAAATTTATAGGGATTATTCTTTGAGGTCCTTATATTTTCCATGTTCTTGTTCAATTGTTTCAACAATAATTCTAACAGATCAAATTCTAGATTTTTCTTCACAACCTTGAATGCCAAATCCACGACCTCATAGGGCACACTATTCAAATGACTAGAGCTATAAACCTTAATTCAACATCAAAAATAGTACTAACCTTCAAACCTCTACCCTCCCATTTAGCTAGGGTTTTGGTGGTTTTGGCTTTGCTGAGTATGGGGAGACTAGTAATCTTATGAATCATCTTCTTGGTGATTAATACTAGCTTCTCTAACCATAGTTGACCATTTTGAACATGACTAAGTATGTACTTGATCCACTTAATCTGGAAACTTCTTGCAATATGTGAGATATGGGTTAATCCTTTGGTCTCTAGATGCTTATGCTCATGTTTCAAGGAGCCATCAACACTCATTTCTCCTAGAGCAATGCCCATTAGTAGGTTTCCAATCTCTTGAACAGAACATTTAAAATGAGTACGAATATCATTGATAAAGAGTACTTTTGGTGGAATTTTTGATTGAGCTCCATTAGGGTCAAGTGATTCTGTAATGGCTGGAAAATTTTTGAAGTTAGGCGCTTTCCATTCTACACCCTTTACTAGCATCTCTAAACCCTTCTTTGCCTTGCTACTGCTGTTACTCCTGGATGCCATCGCTACTTTTGTAGGTGTAAGAAACTTTTTTTGAAAAAATTCCTCGCTAGAAAATTTCTTGAAATCACTTGGAATTGCTTGAGTGCACCTGGAAATCTCTTAGCTCTAAAATCGCAATGAAGAATGAAATCAAATTCTATCTTTTTGACAAAAATTTTTCCATTAATGCTTGGTACAAAAGTAGCTAAGATGACATAGTGCTTGACAGGTTGTCATTCATTCACTTGCTTAGTAGAAGCTTGAGACTCGATGAACGAACAAAACTTTTGTTACTCCCGATCTAGCTAGGTTGAGTCTAAGACTAACTTTGGTTCATATGACTTGATTTCTTGTGACCCTTTGTATTTGAAATATTGATTGGATCTTTTGCTTTCTTTCATTTGGAACTACTCTAGATATAGCTTGATGATACAGTTCTGTATCCTCCTTCATGAATCTAATTGGAAATGGTGGAGCCACCCACTTCTTGAGTGATTTGGCCATCATTTGAATTATTCTACTTAGTAGATTTAGGAATCCACCATTGTCACATCTATTTTTGAATGTTATCAGCTTTAGCTTTCTTTTCATCTTCAATTCTTCCTATATTCATGTAATTCTTGGCTATATGATCAAGTTCAGTACATGTATAACATCTTACTCTTGTATCTCTTTTTCTCAAGTGATGCCTTGAGTAGTCTTTACCAATGTGTCCATATTCTCCACAATAATGACATCTACACCAAGTATTGTAATCCCATCCAAATATTGTCTTAACAAGTTTTTCAACTAGATTGAATGATTTTAATTTGCATTGGAATGCCTTGTGACCATGCTTCTTGCATTTGTGACATTTGCCTTCAAATTTTGGTTTTTCCTTCCATTCATTAGCTTTGTGACCATATTGATTGCAGTTGTAGCATTTTCCATTGAATTTTGCTTTTCTATTACTCCAACATTTTTTTGATGTATGACCTAACTTACCATAGTGATTGCAAGTAGGTTTTTGATTCTTTTGAGCACCTTGTTTGGAAGATTCACCTTCTTCATTATATCCAAGTCCTGCTTTACGCTTTTGTCTATGAAGATTCTGCTCATTTTGTTGATTTAATTGATACATATCTTCTTGAGATTTCATCATTCTCTCATTGATTTGTTTTTTAGCATTTAGGTCATTTTCCAAACTTTCATTGATTTGTCTTTCCGTGTTTAAATCAATGCTTAGGCTTTCATTTTTAGATCTCAGATTCATGATTTCTTCATTTGCATTGGATAGTTCAGTGATAAGACTTTGATTTGCATTGATCCTTTCATTTATCTCATTTTCAAATTTTTTTCTTTGTTCCAAGATTTCACATAACCTTGCTCATTGAATTTCTTGTTCTCTTCTTAGCATTCTTACTTCTTCTTGAAGAGAGCCATTCTTTGCTAGGAGTTCCTTGATTTCCCCATTAGCTTCATCTAAACTACTTGATGGAAAAAAGTCTTCAATCTTTTCTTCAACATACTGATGGTCATTCATTTTTCTTGCAAGCTCCTTCCTTCTTTTCAGAGATTGGGAAAGATGCTTCTTTGCTTCTTTGAGTTGAGCCATGGCCATTTCCAGATCTAGCTTTTCATTTTCAATTACCTTGTTAAGTTTGAATATCTCCATTTGTCCTTTAGATCTTTGCTCAAGCTGTCAAACTTTATCCTGAGAACCACAAAAGCTCTAATACCAATTGTTGGAAATATTCAAGATATGAAAAGTTACTAAGAGGGGAGGGGTGAATCAGTAACTTCAAAATTTTAACTATATATACTATTCACCATTCAATCATCTAATCTGCTACTTATATGAGAGATCAAACATTCATAACACATGTACACAGTGATTTGGTGACCCAGAAACCTTCCAAATAGAAAGTAAAATTGGGGTGGGGATGATACCCACAAAAATTCAATACAATAGTATAAAGTTGGCTTGTTAAGGCTTACATTGACCACTTTTGGTGATCTACCCTATTAGGAGCACAAAGGACTACTAGGTCCACCTTGTTAGAGAATTTACAAACATACACTGAAGTATGCACTCGGTTAAGAGATTTAAAAAAGACTGTTAAGTCTACCTTGTTAAAGAATTTAAAAAACTAATTTACCTATTAGGATGAAACAATGGATCTACTTACAACTTGATTACTGATTAGATCCTTGAAGTATAGATCACCTCTTTTGACTGATGAATCTTTACTGCTCTTTGTAGACCTTGCTGAATACTCTGCTCTGTTGCTGATTCTCATTTATTCTTCTCAAAGAATTACATGTCCATTCCTTGATACATACATACATTGCAAATGATATAATACACTACATATATATCATTCCAATAATTACAATTGTAAGGTCAGCCAAAACACAAGTGAACAAAATATTACTGAGTCAGCCAAACAGTAGAAAACTTGGGTTCTTCAAGCTAACTTGGTGACCTTCTAATACTCGGCTTCCACTGCATTACTTGACATCATCATGCACTCGATAGAAGCTCGGTCCATACTAACCACACAATGTAGCTTGGAACTCGGTAACCATTGGTGATGCGGTAAATATAGTGTCACTCGATAAAAACTGAATCCTTCATTTACCTTGATTTCACTTGGTAAACACTACACTTCCATCACTCGGTAAACACTAGCTTCCATCACTTGGTAAACACTGTGAAGCTTGATGAATATTGTAGGCTCAATAGATACTTCTGGACTGCACACTCACTTGGTAGCTTTAGGAATGCTCGGAGTGAACTGCTTGTGTGATGAACCTATAAGATAACCATTGAATGCTTGGTATACACTATAAATTGAGTGATGAGCTTTGTAATCATTCAAAGTCGAATAAGTATTGTTACTAATGAAAAATACAATATAATGCCAACAATCAATTACAATTAATAGATAAGTCATGAACTATTAACGATAAATATGGTAAGTTGATTGGCATTGGTACAAGATCCAAACTTAATGTTTTTTAGTTGAACCCTATAGAGATGACATTTTGGTTTCCAAAGTTGATAACAATTGGTTGTTGCATAGAAGGTGTTTTCATATAAATTTTGATAATATTATGAAAGCAAGTAGTACATTTGTTGTTGGAGATTTACGAAAAATTGTGAAACCTACTAATGTTATGTGCAAGGAATCTATTATGGCTAAGCAAACCAAAAAGATCTTTTCCTAGAAATAAGTTCTCTATAATAGAAAAAAATGGAGATTTTTCATATAGATCTGAGTGGTCCCACTAAGACAAGAGGATTCTATAGTGATAGGTACTTTTTGATTATTGTTGATGACTTTACTAGGATGATATGGGTACTATTCCTTAATAAAAAGTTTGAATCATTTGAGAATTTTAAGTTGTTCAAGAATAGAGTTGAGAATGAGCCTTGATTGAAGATTAAATTTTTAAGGTCTAATAGAGGTGGAGAATTTACCTCGAATGAGTTTAACAACTTTTGTGAAGTGAGTGACATTAAGAGGCAACTATCAGCTCCTAAGATTCCTGATAAAAATGGAATTACTGAGAGAAGAAATATGTTTGTAATACAAGTAACAAGAGTTGTGATGTTTGAGAATTATATATCAAAGACATTTTGGAGAGAAGTAGGTAAAAAAATAATATATAAAATTAACAGAGTTCATATCAGAAAAGGTATGATCAAGACACCTTATGAACTATGGTTTGGACATGCACCATTAGTGAAGTATTTCAAAATTTTAGAAAGCAAATGTTATATCAAGAGGGGAAATGAAATTGATATGTTAGATGCAAGAAGTGGTGAAGGTATGTTACTTGGTTATTTATTGAAATGAAAACCATATAGATTTTTTAGTTAAAGGACTAAGACTATTGTTGAGAGAGGAAATGTAAAGGTGGATGAGAAGTTTGGAGTTCAAAAAATAATGTTTGATTATAATTCTATTGATGAAGAAGAGAATCCTTAGCCTATCCAAGGAAATGTTGAAACTTTCTATGAGACTAATAATGATTTGTAGAATGACATTCAAGTTGTGGAATAGAAAATGTTGTTGATAGAGTAGCAAGATTTCAAAATGATAATAAGGAATCACACAATGCAATAGTAAAAATGAATATTAAGATATTTGAAGGGTACACCTTATTTTGGGGAGATGAGAATAACGTCTTATAGCACATTAGGAGAAGAAAATTAATTTATATGCATAAAAGCATAAACCTGTGTCACCTTTTATAAATGAAAGTGATATCAAAATTTAAACTCTTCAACTTTAACGATATAAAAGTGGCATTTGTGTTTAGAATTTGAAGATGATGTAAACTAATGAAATGTGTAAAATTGGATGCAATTTATGTTTGTAATTTTTATATAAAAAAATTCAGTGAAAATTTTATTTATTTTTGAATTTTAAAGTCTATTTTAAATTTTCTTACAGATGCTGAAATAATTTTTTTTAAATGCTAAAAATATAAGTTTCTTTTTCCTATCAAACAAATATATGTAAATGATCATATTTTGGTCTGATTATGGAATATGTTAGAGTTGACATGTATACCTAGTGCGCCAAAAAAGAAAAATTGAAATTCAACTAATATTTTTCAAGTTATAATTGGTCAAAGTCAAAGTTATCAAAAATTAACAATTTTTTTCTCTTATCAAACTTTTTTCATCAAATCTACATATTTTAAAAAATAAATTACATATTCTTGAAGAAGACACTCTCCTCTAGTGCATCATTAAAAAATAATAAGTTTTGAACATGATTTACTATTTTTTTCTATTTTTGAATAGGCATCTTCCTGAATCTTAAAATACCTACTTGTAATATTTTTAGAGTATAACATATTATTCATAATCAAAATAATAAAAAATTTATATGATCATAATCTTGACTCTGAGGCCTACAAAAGCATATTTTTAGTTTTAAAAAAACTTCATTTTAGTAGGTCAAATTGGGCTTCAAAGTGAGATTTAACTTACATAAGTTTTTATTTTTGCTTGTGTGGCTACCACATAGGATGCCACATAGATAGTTAAGGCCAAAACCCTTGCAGCTAAAACTGTTCTGACTGAAAGTGTTCTAGTCATAACCTGTTGGAAATAATCAAGACTAACAAGGTTACTGAGATGGGAGGGGTGAATCAGTAACCCTAAAACTTTAATTCAGTTCTACATAATAACATATTTACCATTCATCCATCTAATCTACTGTATGCATGAAAAGATAAACATTTGTAACACATGAACACATAAATTTGGTGACCCAGAAACCTTCCAATTAGAAAGTAAAATTGGGGTAGGGATGATACCCACAAAACTTCAATACTGTAGTATAAAGTTGGCCGGTTAAGGCTTACAATGATCACTTCTGATGATCTGCCCTGTCAGGAGCAAGTAGGATTGCTAGATCCACCTTGTTAAAAGATTTACAAACATAAAATGAAGTATGCACTCTATTAGGAGATTTACAAATGACTATCAAGTCTACCTTGTTAAAGGATTTAGAAAACTAATTCACCTGTTAGGATGAAGCAATGGATCTAGTTACAATTGATTACTGATAAGGTCCTTTGTGCTCTGATCACTTGATGTGATGGATATATCTTTTCTGTATCAATGTTGACCTTGTTGTATTCCTCTATTCTGCTAGTGATTCACTTTCCCTCTTCTCAAATTATTGCAACATAACACAACCAATGATATTCAACATCTCATCATTTCAAATGATATATATCATTCCAATATTTACACTGGCAAGGTCAGCCAAACACAAGTGAACAAGCATTACTGAGTCAGCCAGGTGGTAGAAAACTTGAGTTTCACAAACTGACTCGGTGACCTTTTGATACTCAGAATCCACTACAATACACTGCATTGTCATGCACTTAGTAAGAGTAGAGGCATGGTCCATACTAATCATTCTAAGTAGCTTGAAACTCAATAACCATTGGTGACTCGGTGAATATTGTGTCACTCAATAAAAAAACTGAATCCATTGATAACCTTCTTCACTTGGTAAACATTGATTCCTTCATTTACCTTGTTTACTCAATAATCACTGATTCCTTTGTTTACCTTGGTTACTCGGTAAACACTAAGTTCTTTGTTTACCTTGAACACTCAATAAGCACTAAGTTCTTTGTTTACCTTGATCACTTAGTAAACACTAAGTTCTTCTGATGACTCGGTGAGCATTGACTGCTTGGGGAACACTATTCTGCTCAGTAACCACTAACTACTTGGAGAACACTATTCTACTCAGTAACCACTATTTTGCACAGTAACCACTATGAACTTAGTAAGTACTACTAAACTACCCATATGCTCAGTTTCCAAAGTAATGCTCGGCATCAACTGTTTACCTGCAGAATTTATAAGGTAACCATTGAATGCTCGGTGTGAACTATAGACTAGGTGATGAGCTCAGTAAGCATTCAGAATCAAATAAGTGTTGTGACTAATGACAAATATATCATAATTTCAACAATCTCCCCCTTTGGCATTAGTGACAAAAACACTTATGAGCTAAAACTTATATACAATATCTGATATACTAACAACTGATTCTGCTGAATATACATGGCTTCCTTACATATGACTCCCCCATACAATATACACAAGGTATTTACATAAGTTATATGACTTTTATTTATAGTATCTCTTTTTCCATTTTGTACATTTATCTCACCAATAACTCTTTCTAAGTATCTCCTTCTCCCCCTTTTTGACAATAATGCCAAAGAATAAAAAATAATGTATTTACATAGAAACACCAAAATGTGAGATAAACTTTGAATGTACCTCAAGAATGAGTTGTAGATTCTTGTCCCAATTCTCTTGTAGGATTTTGCATGTGGATAGAGCTATTTGAACTACTGCAAAGAGTTCAATCACATGGTCTGCAATGGAGAAATTGTTGTCATGGATCAATGTTTTTGAATGGGTAATGTGCTTCTGCATTGTGTCCATGATGGGAAGGATCATATTTTGAATATCTAACAATGTAGATCGGATCCTTGACTCTTCTCTCATTTATTCTACTTGTTTTTCTGACCAAATTTTTAATTGAGGTGATGAGATGAGGTTGAACTAGGGTCAAGCTTCAGATTTTGTGCGCTTGCCTTCAGATCCTCATCTATCTTATTCAATTGCTCTCTTATCTCCTTAGTATACTCGGTAACATCACAGAGCTTAGCAAAAAGAGATGTTACATTATTAAAAGAATTTTCAATATTGTCCAAAACTGTGGTTAATTCAACCTATTTTATTGCTATGTGCTGAGCAATGTGCTCAAGCACCTTATTATCAAATTTCTTTTCTGCCATCTCTATCAACTTTTCTTGACCGGAGGTATCCTCATTGAATTTATTGACTGCCTCTTCTAATTGTAACAAAATGTGTTGAGAAGTATCAACATCAACACCTATAGCCTTAGTAATTATATTTTTCACTTCATCAATAATTTTAAATTCTCTATCTCTCTCATTCCTTAGTTGTTTCTGCTTTGCCTTCAGTTCTATGCACTAACTGAGCAATCTTAGTTCATCAAATGAGGTAGTATCCATATCTATCTTAAGAATGACAATTTCAGTATCCAAGTCTACATCCTCATCAATTTTCTTACCTATAAGCAGAAGTTTTAATGGAGTCTTTGATTTTTCTACTGTACTAACATCTTTGTCTTTCAAAACAGAGACAATGGTTGATGAGGTTGGACTGGCTGTCAAAATTGGAATAGGACCAACTAAAGGAAGATTGAGAGAGGGGCTAAATGTATCCAAAATTGATATACTTCCCAAAATTGATGTGCATATCAGAATATTTACAATTGAAGAGCTTACTGGTGCAAAAATTTGTGCTAATGTAGCTGAACTTGACAAAATTGGATAGCAAACTGGAAAACTTACTGTACATACGGTAGGAGGAATAGATACTTTTGATGTGGTGACTATTGTAGTGGATGACTCAGTAACTGAAGAAGTTACCTGTAGCTCAGTAGATGAAGTGGAGGTATGCAGATCGGTAGATGAAGTGGTAGAAACTTCAATTGATGATACTTGGAGCTAAGATGTGGCAG
The DNA here is from genome assembly GCA_028749045.1 of Cupressus sempervirens. Lineage (NCBI taxonomy): Eukaryota > Viridiplantae > Streptophyta > Pinopsida > Cupressales > Cupressaceae > Cupressus > Cupressus sempervirens. The sequence continues at coordinate 909,975,529 of CM053787.1, read as the reverse complement.
GTGCAGATGATATATCTGATCTAGATGTGACCAAACCTACTAAAGCTGACTCCAACCTTGATGATGTCACAGTTTTAGGTGGAGAGTGAGGAAGGGATGCCATGACTGCCGCTACAATTTTCACAAGGTCATCCTCTTCTTTATCTGCCTCTTTAGCTTCTTCCTCCTTGTCTTCTTCCTCCTTCTCCTTTATCAGATCTTGAAGATCTTCACCAATTACATCCATGGAGATGGAATCATTACCTTGCTCATCATCACTACCATCATCCTTGATTTCTACTGGGTCTATACTAGGCTTATGTAGATGATAGATATTTTTTCACATATTTGTAGCATCATTTACAATATGTTCAATATCTTTAATCAAAATCAAACAGGTGTGGAATCTGATCATCATTTTACCTTCATGGCTTTTCATTTCAGTTTTTATTTCTACTCTAGTGAAACTTGGTTGGAGATTCTTCAGAGATTTCTCATAAATATCTTTCACTATTTGGGTGGCTGACTCCCATCTCGGTTGCAATCTCTCCAGTAGTTCTTTTGAGATTTGAGGGGCAATCTGGTCTGGGGAGTATTTCCATTTACCCATCTTGCTAAGTACCAGTTCCTCAATCTGCATTTTCTCAGCATCAGTTCTAGTTTCAAATTTCAATGCTTTGAAATTTGTGATTCCAGCTCCTTCCTCCAATTGTTTGAGCCTTTGCTTGAATATGGGTGTAGGCCTAACTAGTATAGGTTCCTGCTTACCTTTCTTGGTTCTTCTGGTGAATACTGCAGTAGGCTTCTTCTTGGGTTTGGTAATGATTACCTTACCTTTCTTCTTTGGTTGTTCTTCTGTAGTTTCTTCTTCTCCTTCTTCTTCACCTTCTTCTTCTTCTCCTCCTTCTTCTTCTTCACCTTCTTCATCTTCACCTTTTCCCTCGGTGAGCATAAGAGGACTGGTAGAAGTTTTTAATTTGGCTATTTTCCTCTTGCCCTTGCTTATGGCCTGTGGTAGCTTGATTTCAAGCTCAATTCTAGCCTTAGCTTCTTCATAGGTTCCAAAAATTTGTTGCCTTGGGTCTACTGGCTCATTTACCAGAGCCTCTATGATATCTCTAGCTTCATCAATATTTACCTCATAAGGAAGAGGTTTTACCAATGCAACTCAGGGTCTGACTACCTGAATGTATACCTTGTCACAGTCAACCATGAAGCACACATCATCTTTTTAGTCCTCAACAAGCTTACGAGGAATTCTAAATTTGTTATTCATTCTCTCTTTAAAGTCTTCAAAATAATTATCCATAATACTATCAAAATTTTTGCCCATCTCTGCTACAAATTCATTTATTTGATACAAAACTGGAATGTCTTTTCTCCATACAACTGTACCTTTTGAAGGGAAAAAATTTTGTACATAGAAAAATAGACAAACTAACAAAGCACCAAATTTACAAGAGTTGGTTTTTGAGGTCCTTATATTGTCCATGTTTTTATTAAGTTGTTTTAGCAGCACATCTGCTAGGTCAAACCCCATGTTTTTCTTCACAGCCTTATAGGCTAAATCTACGGCCTCACAGGACACACTATTCAATTTACTGGAACTATACATCTTATATGCAATTAAATAAATTTTGAATCTTAACTCTGCATCAGATAAATTGTTAGGTTTCAATCCTCTACCATCCCATTTGGCTAGGGTTAACTTCTGAAGTTCATCCTGACTTAGGGTTTTAGTTGTTTTTGATTTTCTTAACATTGGCAAACCCGTGATCTTATGAATCATCTTCTTTGTTATCAGGACGGGTTGCTCTAACCACAACTGACCATTTAATTTAAAATTTCCTTGGCAGGTGCGAGATATGGGTCAAACCTTTGGTTTCCAAATGTTTGAACTCAGGTTTGAGGGTTCCATCCACACACAACTCAGCTAGGGCATTATCCATATCTAGTGTCCCTATTTCTTGAACAATGCATTTGAAATGAGTACGAATGTTGTTTATAAGTAGTACCTTTGGTGAAATCTTTGATTGGGCTCCATGTGGATTGAGCGATTTAGCTATGGCAAGAATGAGCTTGAAGCTGGGTGCTTTCCATTCTACTCCCTTCACAAGCATTTTAGAACCTCTCTTTGCCTTGCTACTGTTGGTGCTTGCGGATGCCATTACTTCTCGATGAGTGAATGATTTTTTTAAACAAATTCTTTGCTATAAAATCACTTCAAATCGCTTGAACTCACTTTCACACTCTTGGAAACATCTTCGCTCTGTATATTCTAAATTTGTGGTGAAAAATGAGATCAAATTCTACCTTTTTGATGAAAATTTTTCCATTAATGCTCGAGTACAAAGGTAGCTGAGATGACCTAGGGTTTGTCAAATACTCACCGAATTACTTGATAAACCTTGTAACTCGATGAACAAACAAAACCTTTCACATTACCGACCTAGCTCGGTAAATGCATCACAGTAAACTATGTCTTGTATCTGAAATACTAATTTGTCATTTGCACTCCTTTATTCTAGAACCGCTTAGGATATTGCTTGAAGATGCAGTCCCTGATCCCCTTTTGATGAGTCTAATTAGAAGTGGAGTCACCCACTTCTTGAGTGACATAGCCATTATTTGAATTTTCTGGCTCGGTAGATTTTTGAATCCACTGTTGTCTCATTTGTTTTCGAATGTTGTCAGCTCTAGCTTTCTTTTCATCTTCAATTCTTTCTATATTCATGCAATTCTTGGATATATTATCAAGTTTGGTACATGTATAACATCTTATAATAGTATCCTTTTTTCTTAGGTGATGCCTTGCATAGTTTATTCCAATGTGTCCGTATTCTCCACAATAGTGACATCTGCACCAAGTACTGTAGTCCCAACCAAATATTACTTTGATAACCTGTTCTGTTGGATTGAATGCTTTGGATCTACATTCAAATGCTTTGTGACCTTGTTTCTTGCATTTGTGACATTTTCCCTCAAACTTTGGTTTCTCTTTGCATTCATTTGCTTTGTGACCATGTTGATTGCAATTGTAGCATTTACCATTGAATTTTCTTTTACCATTGCTCCAACATCTATTAGATGCATGATCTAACTTACCAAAATGATTGCAAGTAGGTCTTTGATTCTTTTGAGTACCATGTTTGGAAGATTTACTTTCTTCATTGTAACCAAGGCCTACTTTACCTTTTTGTCTATGAAGATTCTGCTCATTTTTCTGATTCAATTGATCCATATCTGCTTGAGATTTTATAATCCTTTCATTGACTTGTTTTTCAACATTTAAGTCATTTTCCAAACTTTCATTGATTTGTCTTTCAGATCTCAGATCACTTTGTAAGCTTGCATTGATTTGTCTTTCAGTGATTAAATCATTTCTCAAACTTTCATTCTCAGATCTTAGATTCATAATTTCTTCATCTGCATTAGATAGTTGTCCTATAAGATCTTCATGCTAAAGGGATGGATTATTTCTTACCTCTAAGTCTTCATTTGCCTTTTTTCTTTGTTCCAAAACTTCACATAACCTGATGGATTGGACTTCTTGTTCTCTTTTGAGCTTTCTTACTTCTTCCTGCAGAGAACCATTCTTTGCTAGGAGTTCCTTGATTGCTTCATTAGCTTCATTTGAACTACTTGATGGTAAAAGGTCTTCAATCCTTTCTTCAATATACTGATGATCATTCATTTGGCTTGCAAGTTCCTTCCTTCTTTTCAGGGATTGAGAAAGATGCTCCTTTTCTTCTTTGAGTTGAATCATGTCCATTTCTAGATCTACTTTTTCACTTTCAATAGATATATCAAGTCTAAATATCTCCATTGTCCTTGATCTTTGCTCAAGCTGTCAAACTTTTATCTAGAGAACCATAATGCTCCGATACCAATTGTTGGAAATAATCAAGACTAACAAGGTTACTGAGAGGGGAGGGGTGAATCAATAACCCTAAAACTTTAATCCAATTTTGCATAATAACATATTTACCATTCATCCGTCTAATCTACTATATACATGAAAAGATAAACATTTGTAACACATGAACACATAGATTTGGTGACCCAGAAACCTTCCAATTAGAAAGTAAAACTGAGGTGGGGATGATACAAACAAAACTTCAATACTGCAGTATAAAGTTGGCTGGTTAAGGCTTACAATGATCACTTCTAATGATCTACCCTGTTAGAAGCAAGTAGGATTGCTAGATCCACCTTGTTAAAGGATTTACAAACATACATTAGAGTATGCACTCTGTTAGAAGATTTACAAAATACTGTCAAGTCTACCTTGTTAAAGGATTTAGCAAACTGATTCACCTATTAGGATGAAGTAGTGGATCTAGTTACAACTAATTTCTGATAAAATCCTTTGTGCTCTGATCACCTAATGTGATGGATATATCTTTTCTGTATCAATGTTGACCTTATTGTATTCCTCTTTTCTGCTAGTGATTCGCTTTCCCTCTTCTCAAATTATTGCAAGATAACACAACCAATGATATTCAACATCTCATCATTTCAAATGATATATACCATTCCAATATTTACACTGGCAAGGTTGGCCAAACACAAGTGAACAAGCATTACTGAGTCGGCCAAGTGGTAGAAAAATCAAGTTCCAAAAACTGACTCAGTGACCTTCTGATACTCAACATCCACTACAATACACTGCATCGTCATGCACTCAGTAAGAGTAGAGGCATGGTCCATACTAATCATTCTAAGTAGCTTGGAACTCAGTAACCATTGGTGATACGGTGAATATTGTGTCACTTGGTAAAATAATTGAATCCATTGATAACCTTCTTCACTTGGTAAACACTGATTCCTTCATTTACCTTGTTTACTCGGTAATCATTGATTTCTTTGTTTACCTTGGTCACTCAGTAAACACTAAGTTCTTTTTTTACCTTGATCACTTGGTAAACACTAAGTTCTTTGTTTACCTTGATCACTCAGTAAACACTAAGTTCTTCTGGTGACTCGGTGAGCACTAACTTGGGGAACACTATTCTACTCAGTAACCACTAACTGCTTGGCGAACACTGTTCTACTCGATAACCATTATTCTGCATGGTAACCACTATGAACTTGGTAAATACTGCTGAACTTCCCATATGCTCAGTTTCTAAAGGAATGCTCGGTATCAACTATTTACCTGCAAAATTTATAAGGTAACTGCTAAATGCTCGATGTGAACTGTAGACTAGGTGATGAGCTCGGTAAGCATTCATAATTGAATAAGTGTTGTGACTAATGACAAATATATCATAATTCCAACATAACCCTCGTTAGTCTATCAAACTACTAGCAATTAATTTGGTTGTTTCATATAAAATAAAAATTGTTTTTCCTTGTTTTAATAAATTTAGAAAACAACGAAAAATAAAAAGAGCATTTTTAGAAGACAATGACTTTTGAAGCCATTTTCAGCAACTATTTTGTGGATTTAATCACAACTGAATAGGATCAAATATTTTTAAGGTTTTTTTTCTCATCTACTTATTTTTTATGTATTCTATATTGAAGCATTAGTTGGTATTTATTGAAATCTAAATTATTATTATTATTCTATAGATTAAAGTATTCAAAGGGTAGTGCAAGGGAAAGATCAAGGAAATATGATAGAATAAGAGATGAAAAAATGAAAGGTCATACAAAACATAACCAAAACCAACCTACTAAAATTTTTGAAGAGGATTAGATTCATGAAGAGGATGAAAGTACTGAAGAGGAAGAAATTGGTATTTCCAATAATAAAAAAAAACTAAAAGGCATAGCAAATTTGATGGATTTGGATGAGGAATTACTTTTTAACCAAATTCAATCTAAACATATGATAAATGATAACACTATTAGAAAGTATTGCCAAAACATATGAGATGAATATTTCAAAGCTAAAAGTATATTTGGATAGGCACAATTATTTGGCAAGTTATTTAGGAGAAAATATATGAGACCTATTTTGGAGCTATTAGGTGTTGATAACAAAAAAAACCATGCATATAATATTAATAAAACAATAGTTGAAAACTTGCAAAATGCTTATAACAAAATTGACAACACAACTCAAAGAGGTGATTTGAGTAATGCACATAGAGCATTGATGACTACTATATCTAATAGAATACTGACATATAGAAAATAGGTACGTGCAATTTTTGATGTACTACATATATCTAGAAGAACTATTTAGAGATACATCAAGTTGAGAAATATGCTAGATGATAATATTTGTAGAGTTCCTCGAAAAGATAGAATTTATAAAGATAGAAAAAGACAAGTTATTGAATTTTGGACAACACGTTCTTGTGTTTCTTCCAACAAATGTGGTACTATATAAATTAAAGATCAAGAGACAGGGGCCAAAATTGAACATCCAAAACATTTCATAGATATAACTCAAAGTGAATTATTTCCAACATTCAAGAAATAATTTTCAAATGTCAAAATATGTCAGAGAATGTTTGAGAGTTTTTTTCCTTCCTTAGTACACATAAATAAGATACGTGCAACTTGTTGTTGTTGAAATCATGTTGAATTTGGTCTACACTTGCAATCATATAAAAAAGTTATGGCACTACTTGATCCTAATTTGGTCATCCCTAATTGTACAACACAATTTGTGAAGTCTATATTATGTGATAAATTAGAAGATTCAGATGAGTTCAAAGTGTAATGCATCAAAAAAAAAATTGAAAATTGTGGAGATTTATGTAAATTTCAAAGAAATTTGAGAATATTAATGAATATAGGAAATATAGGAGGAGTAACTAAGAGGGTGGGTGAATTAGTTACCACTAAAATATTTCCTAGATCCCTTATATGTCAACAAAAAACTTTAGACTAAGAAAACTGATTGTTGTTGTTACTTGGTAAATACATGAAAAATATAGTAACTTGGTAAATGTAAAGTATGAATTACCTTTTATAGATCTTAAAACATTAATAGTAATTAATTTTCAAGCATAAAAGAAATGACATGAACACATGAGACACCAAGATTTAACATGGAAATCCAATTTGGGAAAAACCACCAATGTAACTGGTTACTGTTTTTCACTCTTTTGAAGTGAGCTCTATTAGGAGCCAATCTCATTAAAGGTTAAAAAACACACTATTAGGTGTTACATTGTTAGAGAATTTAATCACCCTATTAGGAGTGGCTTGGCAAGACGTTTTAAAAAAATTCAATGGAATTGCCACCTTGTTAGAGGATTTACAAATGGATGTTAAAGCAGCTTTATTAAGAGATTTTTAGATCACTGCTACAATGGTTAGAGAGTAAAAATGAAATGAATTTATTGTGATGAAACTAAATTTCTAAATCCATATCTCTTTTTTGCTTAAACTTGAATCTTCCCAATCTAATATTACTTTCCTACTCCACAAGGATTCTTGTTTATCCTTCAAGTTCGCTTCCTCTCTTTTCTTCTCAATTCAATCGACACACTTGTACACACACATGAAAATCACAACTTGACCTTATATTTATATCATCTGGATTGTCAAGTTGGCTCATTACAAACTAGAATGACCACTAATCATTACCATAGTTGGCTAGAACCGATACTGAAAATAATTAAGATTCTCATACCAAAACAACAAAATCCTTTATTGGTCGACCCTGCTCTGTAAATACTAGTTCTGAGATGATTTCTTGTGTTAACCAATAGAAGCTCAGTTAACATTGTGAACTTTCAAAAATCCTTTGGTAACTGAGTGAACTCGGTTAGCACTAACTTTGTCCAAGTTTCCTTTGTTAACCATGTGAACTCAATTAACATTGTTTTTTGCCATAATTTCCTTTGATGTCTGAGTGAGCTCAGTAGATATTGTTTTTATGAAGTAAACTTCAAGAAATGCTTGATAGACAAGGAAAACTATTTTTCTAACCAATTGAGCTTGGTAAGCACTAATTAACAACTAATATGAAATTTGTGTGACATCAAAGACAACACACAATTAGACAATTATATCCAACAATCTTCGTCTTTGGCATTGATGGCAACACAACATGTCATTGCACAATGAAATTTTGAGAACAAGACTTCCTCTAATAGAAAGTTTCTCCCTCTTTGGTTTTTCACAAGAACTTCTTCTTTATGTTGTATTCTCCCTTCGCATAACTTCTTTTCAAACTTCTCCCTCTAGAAACTATTCAAAATTTTAGAAAGATATAGATATCATAGTAAACTTCTCCCTCTTTGACAATACATGCCAAAAACAATACATAGAAAATGGTATCAATGTACCTTGAGTACTAATTCATATGAAATATTCTCTTGATTATGCTACATCAATTGATTGATCTTTACCTAGGTTTTTCTTGACACATGACTAAACTTCATTTAGTGAGGTTCAGATAGGTGAATGATCCCTAACTTACCTTTTAGATATAGGAATTCATCCTTAGGTAATGGCTTGGTGAATATATCTACAATCTATTCTTTTGTATGAACATATTCCAATATAATTTCTTTGTCCAACACCAATTCTCTAACAAAATGATATTTTATAGCAATGTGCTTTGTTTTGGAATGCATCACTAGGTTCTTTGATATGTTAATTGTGCTAGTGTTATCAAAAAACATGACAACTAGTTCTTTGATATCAACCTTCATGTCTTCCAATAGTTTTTTAAAAAAAACAATATTAGAATAATTCACTTCTACTGCAACATATTTTTCTTCTATCATGGATTGGGATGTGCAATTTTACTTCTTGCTTGTCCAAGATACCAACTTTTTACCAAGAAAGAATGCTCCACCACTGGTTTTTTTTTGTCATCACAATTTCCTACCGAATATGCATTAGTGAATACCTTATGTCTAAGTTTCCTCCAAGTTTGTACCATAAACCATAGTCTTTAGTGCCTTTCAAATATCTCAAGATTCTTTTGATTGCCATCATGTGATTTTCTCTAGGTTTTGCCAAAAATCTTGCCACTATCCCAATTGCTAAAGCAATATCAGACCTTGTATGAACGGCATACTATAATTTTCCAATCATTAATCTGTATAAGTTTTGATCTACCTCTTTGGAGTCATCATCTTTTGTAAGCTTTAGTATAGTACACACGGGGGTTCAAACTATTTTTGAATCTTTCATTCCAAATTTCTTGAGTATCTCTTTTACATACTTGGATTGGGTGATGTAGATACAATTCTTGTTCTATTGTATTTGTAATCTGACAATTTTTTTTATCTCAAGAAAAATGGACATTTCAAACTCTTTGTTCATTTGTTCTAAAAATTCTTTGCATAGATCATCATTCCCTATAAATGGAGTATCATCCACAAATATCTCTGCCAATACAATCTTGTTATGTGGTCCTTCCTTGATATACAAACTACTATTATCATTTGTTCTCTAAACTTTTTTTTGTATAAGGTAGTTATGTAACCTTTCATACCATGCTCTAGGAGCCTATTTTAGACCATACAGTGCTTTTTGTAATTTGTAGACCATGTTCCTTTTGTCTAGATCAACAAAACCTTCTGGTTGTTCAATGTAGACTTTTTCATCAAGAATACCATTGAGAAATGCCAATTTAACATCCATATGATACACTTTGAATCCTTTGTGAGAAGCATATGCAAGTAGGGTCATAACACCTTTTAATCTTGCAACAGGGGTAAAAGTATCACCATAATCAATTCCTTCTTTTTTAGAATAGCCTTTATATACTAATCTGGCTTTGTTTCATGATACTTGTCCATCTTCATTCAACTTATTTCTAAATACCCATTTTTTTCCAATCAGACTTTTATCCTTAGGCCTAGGAACAAGAGTCCAAGTTTTTTTCTTCTCTATTTGTTCTATTTCTTTGTTCATTGTCTCAATCCAATGATGTAACCCCAATGTCATTAAAGAATAAATCAGAATTTGACACAAGACAAGTGCTTCAAAATACCATAACTCTTCATTAAAATAAATTTTGTGACTCTACTATACCTCTACAATGAAAAAAAATCTACTTATTACAATTTAAAAAATTACCATATTTGGCAGATATATGATTTTGAATTTATTACAAAAACAAAATTCTAAAAAAACTAGAAAAACCAGTAAAAGCCAATTTTTAAGGTCGAGATGAGTTTTTAGGCACCCAATTTTTTTTTGAAATGGCCACCTATCAAGCTAAGCTCCATTGGCAATCCAAATAACTCGTTCTACTACAACTATCTATAAAATTTCAGCCAAAACCCACATCCGAGTCAAAAGTTATGACCCCTGAAAGTAAATCTTGACCAAAACCCACATCTGAGTCAACAACCTTGACCCTCGGATGCTCCTACATCATCCAACTTTCATTTTCTATAACATACTTAACACTTCTAGGTTCAAAATCAGAAAGTAAAAATGTACCTTTCACTTTTCTTCTAGTCATAGTACCTTCTAATTTATCTCCAATAATCTGATCAGGTGCATGATGCCTTCTAACATATTTGGCCAATGCAAGTTCCTTTCCTTTTGAATGAATTGCATTTTCTTCATTTTGAATTTCAACTTTAGGCTCAGGTCATTCAGACTTAGTGGGCATTGGCTAGATAGCTTTAGAATGTGACTCAGGTCCCTCTGACTTGCTTTGTACTTCTTACAACTTGGTAGCTGAGGAGGGCTTGGGAGATGAAGTCTCCTTATTATTAGATGTGTCTAGTAATGTATCAAGTTTGAAGTAAAGAAATCTTTTCTGATCATATGGTTCCCCTTTGCTTTCTTATTTAGTATTTTTTGCAAACTCGCCAATTCTCACATGTGCACTTTCTATAACTTTATGAGTAGAAAAATTCAAACATTTATATGCCTTACTTATGTAAGAATATCCTAAGAATATACCTTCATCATCTTTCACATCAAACTTGCCTTTTCTAAACTCTTTCAAGATATAACATTTACTACCAAATACTTTTAGGTTACTTACATTGAGTTTGTAACCATACCATAATTCATAGGGAGTTTTATGTGAGTCCTTCTTCAACTAAACTGAATTTAAAGTATGGATTGTAGTGCTAATGGCTTCCTTCTAGTATTTGATAGCAACATTATTTTCAATCATCAAATTCCTTGTATAATCCATGATGGACCTATTTCTTCTTTCAACTATTCCATTCTACTCGAGAGTTCTAGGGGCTGATTATGTCCTTTTGATTCCTCTTTCAATGCAAAAATTATTGAATTCATTGGAAATGAATTCACCACCTCTATCTTATCTTAACATTTCAATCATTTTCCTGTTCCTTTTTCTACTCTTTCTAGATACCATTTGAATTTCTCAAATGCTTTTGAGTTTTCTCTAAGATACATAATATTCATCATTCTAGAGTAGTTATAAAAAAAAGGATAAAATTTTTTTCTCCACTATAGCTTTTGATTTCAATGGGTCCACATAGGTCAATATGCATAATTTCCATGACATGTTCAAATTGATAGCTTCAGCTCTTAAAACTAGTCTTTCCCATTTTGCCAATTTGACAATTTTTGCGTAATCCAACATCTGGTATCTTCAAACTAGAGATACCTCTTACTTTTTTGAATTTTCTTATCTTGACCATATTATCAAAGTTTACATGACATAGTCTTTTGTTCCATAACCAACTTTCTTCCATTTGAGTAATAGAACATGAGCAATCACCAAGATCAAGATCAAATAGGTTACCTCTCTTTTGTTTGCCTGATCCAATCAGATTCTATTTGTCATCTAGCAGTCTTACCTTGCCATGTATGAATTATACCTTGAATCTAATGTTAATTACCTATGCTATACTTAGTAGGCTATGTTTCAATCCTTCAACCCAATATGCATTGTCACATTCAAGTTCATTGGTTAAGGATATGTGACCTTTCCCTTTTATAGAACAAGGTTTATTGTTTCCAAATCTTACACTACCTCCATCATAGTTTTCAAAGTTTGCAAAATTCTTTTTGTCTCTAGTCATATAATGTGAACATCCACTATCTATGATCCATGTGCTATTTCTACTAACATGAGAGATAAGTCCCATCTTATCTTCTTCTTCATCAGATTCATCTTTTACAATAATGTATACTATCTCATCTTCACTGTTATTAGAATCTTTAGCCATAAAACAAGTCTTCTAACCTTTGTCTTTGAAATATTTGTGACTTTTGAATTCCTTCTTGCCTTTGTACTTGTGGCTCTTCTTCTCATGATTTCTTTCTCTATTTGGGCACCTAGAAGCAATATGACCAATCTCTTCACATGAAAAGTAGATTAAAGGAACCTTACCTTTGTACTTTCCTCTCCCTCTAGAATATTTCTTTGCAAGTAAAGTTTCAACAACTTCAAGATCACTATCAAAACCTTCCTCTTTTTTCTCTTCACTTTCTGACTGAATCTTTTTTTTTTCCTTTCCTTTTTCTTTGAGTGAAACTTTAGCTTCAAATGCAAACTCAATAGTTTTGGAAGTTGGAACACAATTGCCAAAGTTGTCTAGCTCAAAATCTGTCAATCTTCCTACTAAAGCATCAAAAATTAATTTTTAATTTGGGTCACATCTCTTTTCTTGAATAGAAAATACTATAATTGCATAGATAGAAAGCAATGTTCTAGGAACTTTACTTACAATAGTTTTTCCTTGATTTCTCCTCAAGAAGCTTTGATTGCACTAGAACTAGCTTTGATTATTTCAACATATTTGGGAATATTTTCATTTTCAATCATTCTCATTTGATCAAACTTTCCCCTAAGGCTTTCTACTTTGGCTCTCCTTACATTGTCATCACCATCATAGATGTCCTTTAGCTTGTTCCACATATCAAAAGTAGTTTTGCAGTCTTTGATCTCATCAAATTCATCATAGGTGAGAGCAGATGCAATATTAATCACCATGATGTTATGGTTCTTTTTCTTAGCAAGATCTATAATAGATAATGTACCAGTAGGAGTTTTTTATTCTTCATCAAGGTATTTTTAGCCTAAATCACTAATGGTGTCTAGATGAATTCTCATGAGTCCTTGCCATGCTAAAAAGTTGTCTTTGTTTAGCTTTGGAATCTGTCTCTTATAAGTGTAAGAATTTTTTTTAGAGAAAAATTCACCCAGGAACTAAGAACTCAAACAAAACCACAACTATAAACTAGAAAGATAGTATGATCTGAATGATGATATATTCATTGACTAGGAGTGCTTGTATATAAAGGCCTCTGAAATACATCTAGAATGCCTTGAAATCAGCTACATGAAAAGTCATACAACTAGGCACATGTCCACCAAATATGAGTTATCCTCCATTAAGCATGGAAGTAAGTGTGATGATGAGAGGATAAGCCTACAAGGGTGTAACATGCAAATTAGTGTTGTAGACAACATGTACTAAAATGGGAGTGCAAATAACTATGTTGTCTACATGACAACTTAGTGAATGATGCAAACTCTAGTGTTGTAGACACCATGTGCTAAAATGGAGTTGTGTACTTCTATGTTGTCAACATGACAACTCAAAAAGGTGAGAAAACTCCTAAGTGTCTCACAAAATAAAATAATTAAATAATGCAAAATAATAAAAGAAAGCATTAACCTAAGAAAACTTAGGTAAGTGTAAATAGTAAATACGTATTTACACCAACACCCCCCCTTAACTGCAACTTAGGGGAATGCCCTTAAGCTTATAAAAACTAGGATGAAATGCATAATGGGTCTTAGGTACTAGGCCATGTTAGGTACCCATGTACATTATAATGAAAATGTAGTCTCTCATAAAGCAAGAGAAGAGGGAAAACCTCATTGGAAAACCATCCCCCAAAAAGAGAGATGAAAAGGGGATGCATGGATGGATGGAGTAATCAAGGAACCCCCATTACAACATACATCCAATATATAAATAAGTGAAGAAGAAGAGAGACAAGACCTCATAAGAGGAAAAAGTCACCCCTATAAGAAAGAAGAGGAAGAGAGACAAGGTAGTCCCCCCCCCCCACCCCCCCCCCCCCAAATGAAGAATGTCAACCATTGATTGCTGTTCCAAGGAAGAGGTTGGTCCAAGAGTGCCAAATGACATTCGTCTCCTTTGGAAGAAACAATAGCAAAGATACAATCCTGAAGATGTATGTGGCCCTAAAACTTGCTCAAGTATCCCTGTGTTGATGCTGATGTTCACCCCTTCCAACTATGTTGAAAAGAATGAATGCAGATCTAGCAAGGATGTCTGTTGAACTCATTCCAATGAACCATCTATCTCCACAACTTATAAAGGGACCTCCGACAATTATTTTTCATAAGGATCCACAATAATGCTAACTTGTAAAGATTGATCATGTAGAGAATGGACATGAGGGTTAGAGTGAGCCCTCATAACAACTATAGAAGGATCATCTTCATCAATGAGAAGATGTAAGTCCTCAAGGTTGTCTCCCAAGTCTGTGGTGTGTGACTCCATGAACAAACTTGAAATGTTTGCCATGTAGTCATTAACTAAAGCTAGAGCTAGAAGATAACATGTACCCTACTGAGTTGGACCATTCACTATGGTAGTATAAGCATGCGAATTGTTCTCATGATGTGACCTCTGATTGCAACTATCAATAGAACCCCATGTGTCTAAATCTATTGAAGCACTATCTCTGGAGTCACTATCAATTTCCAAAGTGTATGAAGTGTGGAGAGGAGTAGAGCATATGATGGGTGAACTTTCCTCAAAGTGAACATCCTTCTCCATAAAAATTTGATGAGTCTCAGGATCCATAAGTCTGTATGCCTTAACATTGTCTTCATATTCGATGAAAGTACAAGGCCTAGGTGTTGGTTCCTTGTATCCCCTAGAAGATAAGTTAGCCCATGTTGGACAACCGAAGACTCTGAAGTGACTCACAACTAGTTTTCTACCACACCATGCCTCTAAAGGAGTCTTCTCATCTAAGGAATTATGAGGAGATCTATTAAGTATGTGAGTAGCACTGCTAATAGCTTCAACTGAACTAATTTAGGATCAAGAGACTTGGCCTTAATTATGTAAATGTCCATGGATTTGAGAGTCCTAATCCTCATAGCTACAAAATCTATCTTGTGTGGACTAAATGTTGGTGGATTTTGAAGATCAATTCCCTCATGTTTACAAATTCTCTAAATCTTCTATCCACATATCTATTCTCATTGTCCACGCTTAGAACCTTGATGGCTTTCCTTGATTTGTGTTCAAAATGAGTTTTAAAGGCTTGAAGCTTATGAACCACTTCAATGTTATGATGAAGGAAGTAGACCCATGTGAATTGTGAAAAGTCATCAACAAAAGTAAGGATGTAGCGGCCTTGGCTGACTGAAGTCACTATAAAGGGTCTTGCTAAAACCATGTGAACTAATTGAAGAAAAACTAGAGCTCTAGAAGACTTCCCTTTATCATACTTCTCCTCAAGATGCATATCCACTAAACATGAGAAACACTCACCCTTAGAAAAGTTGATGTTAGGTAAACCTTTGACTATGCATTTTGAGAAAAGTTGCCAAAGATAGCGAAAGGCAAGATGACCAAACTGCCCATGCCATAATGTGGTTTGTGAATTAGAGTGAGTCAAAAAGGCTTGAGAAGGAGACTAAGGCACAAAGTTGGAGAAGGAATAAAGCCTCTTGTCATGATTGACTTTCTCTATTGCAACCAATGAATCATCTCTAAGACTATGCAGCATCACTGAATAAGGAAGAAACTCAACTTTATGACTATCTCCAAGGTGAGTGATTTGGTAAACTAATAGGAAATTGGAGCTAAGATTTGGAATGTAGAGAAAATCTTTGAATTCCCCATTATCCATTTCAACATGTCCTTTCCCTTCAAATTCAATTTTAGTATCATCTCCCATGAAGATGTGTGGTACCTTTGACTACTTCAATGAAGAAAAATTTCCCTTTGAAGAACCCATATGATAGGAGGCATCTAAGTCAAGTATCCATTATGTAGAAGAACTTGTATTTGCCATTAGTGTTTTCCCTTTTCCCTTTGAAGATGAATCCTCAGAAGTACTTGGTACTTGAATCTTGTTCTTCCTAAGTAGATTTTCCAACTCATTGATTCTTTCAGTCTTGCAATGATGCTCATCATGATTTGGCTTTTTATAGTATGCACAAAAAAGTTTGTCTTTTTTTCATTACTTTCCTTCTTGTTGGAAGAAGAATTGGCTTGCTATGAGGAGGATTGTTGTGTCTCAAATTGTGATTTATGCTGCTATTGCTTCTTCTTCTTGTTTCTTGAACTTTTCCCTCCTTGACTTGATTGGTGCTCATCACTAGGTACCAAGGCTTTGGTCTTTGATGTCATGAGAAGTCCTAAATCCATCAAGTGAGATTGTTCAACAATCAACATCTCTACAAATGCATCAAATGTAGGCTTTTGATAAGTAGTTCCCATGGTCAACCTGTGAGTATTAAAACTTGAAACAAAGGAAGCATAGTCTGAAGGTAGCCTCTTATGGATGTGATGAATCAACTTGTCATCCTTAATGGGATTTCCACAATCTTTAAGAAGTTCCCTATACTCATTGGCTTTGTTGATGTAATCCTAAATTATGTCAAAGTTCTTTGGATCTAAGAGAAGTAGATTGTCCTCAATCTAAAATCCATTTTCTTCATCCACCTTACCATATAATGATTCAAGTTTATCCCAAGGTGGTTTGGATTCCATGAAACTAGCAATTTGGAACAAGAGATCTCTATATACACAACAGTTGATAATTCCTAAAGCCTATTGGTCTTGTTTTTTTTCCATTCGATGAGTTCTTTAGCATTAGTAAGTTTGGTAATTGTACCATAAACATAAAGACTATAACCTTTTTCCATTAATCTACTCCATGCAATATATTTTCATGTAGAATAATTGCATGAAGTTAGAGGTGGACATTTAAATGAACCCATGATGTAGAAATGAAAAGAGCACAAAAGAGAGACATAAGAACATAGTACACACACCCCCTTTTCACTTAATCAAAAGACCCCCCCAAAAAAGATGCTTTTGGCACTTTATAAGTAGTGCATGTACAGTGGACCACTTATCAAAATGAATAAAGTGGGCTTTCTAATTTTTCTTTTTACAACTACCTTTTGGGGCCCAAATCTATCACTAAGCACTGTAGCTCAGATGTACAACAATTTTGAAAAGTAGTCAAAGTTTTACAATGCAGAAAAAAGTCCTAGTTCTAAAAGTGAGAATTTTGTCGACACAACCCTAGAATCTGACTATAGATCTAGAAAGTAGACAAAAGATAATACACTTTCAAAAAAAATAAAACCTAAAAAAGTGACCACATGTGCCCGTACAAAGCATTTAAATTTGTAGAATGTAGGATTATGTAGGTACAATCATGAAAAAATGCAATTTCTAAAAAATCCTTGCACCAAAAATAGAAAAGAATGCCACCACTAGAAAGTTCAAATTTTTTTACCCAATTTCAAAAAGAATTGCACCTAAATTGGAGTTTGTATGTCCAATTTATGGTCTCGCAAAGTCAGGCTACCAATTTAAAAAGTAATCTAGAGAGGGATCTACAAAAAAAACTGTGTGCTTAAATTTGATGATCAAATGACTATCGCAGTAGTTGAAAATTTCCTAGAAATGATGGTTAAATGGTGGTCAATTTTTTTCCCATGAAATGATGATGTTAGCAAAAAAATAGCAGCCAAGGGTAATGTGGCAGTATGGACTACAGACATGGTACTATATGGTTGTATGGTCTATATGGAACTATACAAAAATGGCAGATGTGGTAGGGTGTAGTAGCTAATGTGGGTGGTCTTGCAGCGTGGTGTCCTCAAATAGGTCCACATGGCATGTACAGATCTGCACAGGTGGCACTGACTAGCAGGATAGTTGGCATACAAATAGGTGATGATGTGTCAGTCTTGCATATGTGTTGACATATGTAGAGGAGCTAATAAGGGTACTATTAGCTATGTTGGTGGGGTATGCCATCAAGATGAATAAAGTGGCACTGCATGGGGCAACGTAATGATGATGTGGTTGAGATGACATGGACTTTGCTGGGCAAGTATGACTACGGAGGTGGTAGCTAAGTGGTGTTCCACATGGCATGCACTAGGTCTACGAGCTTCCTCCACACGTCACTATTTATGACACAAAATAGGCCACATGGTGGTGCATGGTGATTGACGCATGGCTAGGGGTTGAAAACAACGATTGAAATTTCAAAATTGTGACCAAAAACTTTGTTTGGCAGTGCTAAAATATTATCACTGGCCAGAGAAAATCAACACAAGGTTTAGGAGTCAGAATAAGCTATCAAAGTCATGGGGTTTAATCCTACATTTCTTATGGGATAAGCCCTATCACCTTTTAAAAGGAATAGCCACACATAAAATTGTGAAGCCACTGATATAGTAGGTCAGGCTTGTAGAATGTGCTAAGCTGGAGTCAATAGAAATGTGGCCATGATTTGGTATATGGGGTTAGATTTAAAAGACCTAATGTTGGATAATGTGCCATCGAATAAACCCACAATTAAAAAGAATATTCCTTTGCCCAGGGCTAGGATCTGATAACCTAGTACTTGCAAAAAGTTTTCTCTACTACTTGCCTGCAGGGAATTTTTTTTTGAAATAATACAATCAAAAAATACAGGGAAATAAAGTACAAATCCAAAAAATTAATCAAAAGATCTACTAATGACCATACTCGAATTGCAAATTCAGGCCTCTATGTACTGATTTGCAAAAAAAATTTGCCTCATGGTTGACTTTGGCCTAGGGTAGTTGAATTTATAGTAGAACTTCATTGAATCAGTGTTTTAGATTTAATGGCAAGGTCAAGTTCGGCTCTAGATGCTCCCAATTTATGTAGTACTCCAAATTTGAACTAAGGTGTTGAAGCAACAATGGTCATGAATGGCTATGTGATGAAAAAATCTCCAAGCTCTGACACTATGTAAGAATTTTTCTTTGAGAAAAATTCACCCAGGAAATAAAAACTCAAACACAAGCACAATTGTAGACTAGAAAGAGAGAGTATGATCAGAATGACGATATATTCATTCAATATGCATTAAGAGTACACTAGGAGTGCATGTATATAAAGGCCTCTGAGATAAATCTAGAATGCCTCGAAATCAACTACATGATAAGTCATACAAATAGGCACATGTCCACCAGATATGGGTTATCATCCATTAAGCATGGAAGTAAGTGTGATAAGCCTACAAGGCTGTAACATGCAAATTAGTGTTGTAGACAGCATGTGCTAAAAGGGGTTGTGAATAACTGTGTTGTCTACATGACAACTCAGTAAATGATGCAAAATCCAGTGTTGTAGACACCATGTGCTGAAATAGCATTGCTTACTTCTATGTTGTCAGCATGACAACTCAAAAAGGTAACTCCTAAGTGTCTCACAAAATAAAATAATAAAATAATAAAATAATGCATTAACTTAAGTAAACTTAAGTAGGTATAAATATTAAATACATATTTACACCAACAATAAGACATCTTAATCTTTAGCTTAGGTCCTTGAAACCCTTTTTGAAAGCACCAATAGCTCTAATACCAATTGTTGCAAATATAAGAGTAACTAAAGAGGGGGCGGGGGGTGGGGGGGGATGGGGGGGTGGGGTGGTGGGGTTTGGGGTGGGGTGAATCAATTAACAAAAAAATATTTCCCAGCTCACTTAGATATCAACAATAAACTTTAGAATGAGAAAACTGATTACTATTGTTATTCGATAAATACATAGAAAATGTTATAACTCAATAAATGTAGAGTGTGAATTATCTTTTTTAGTTCTTAAAACATCAACAATAATTAATTTGCAAGCATAAGAGAAATAAGATGAATACATGAGACACCAGGATTTAACATGAAAACCCAATTTGGAAAAAAATCATCAATGTTACTAGTTCCTATTTTTCACTCCTCTAAAGTGAGCCTAGCTAAGAGCCAACCCTATTACAGGTTACAAAATGAACTATTAGGTCTAATCTTGTTAGAGGATTTAATCACCCTATTAGGAGTGGCCTTGCAATAGGCCTTAAAACAATTCAATGGAATTGCCACCTTGTTAGAGGATTTACAACTAGCTCTTAAACCAACTCTATTAAGAGATTTCAGATAACTGCTATGATTGTTAAAGGGTAACAATGAAATGAACTGATTGTGATGCAATTGAATTACTTACTCATTGTTTTGCAAGTTTCTCTAAAGATCTTAGAAATTGTGGAATAAATGTTTCAAAGCACTAGATTTGGTTTGATGGTGTTGTAGGTTAGTATACATGAACTTACACATTTATTTAACTTTATTTCAACTTATATTTATTTGTACATGCCTCTTTTGATTTAATACATGTACATAGATAATTTTTTCTACTTATCATTTCATGTTCATAGGACAATTAAAATCTGAAAAAGCATTTAATTGGTTAGCAATGCAACATGCTAGAACCAGTGCTAGGTTTTTAAGGAATTTATTTGAAAGTAGACATTAAAAAGGGGAGCATGATGGAGTAGGAGCATGTATAAATCATGTGCTTCGAAAACATGAACTTGCAAGTAAATATGCATTTAATGTACATGTTTAATACTAGTAGTGTGTGTGTGTGTGTGTGTGTGTGTGTGTGTGTGTGTGTGTGTGTGTGTGTGTATGGTATATATTTTAAATTATATGTATGCATGTTGTATGTACATATAGGGAATAGGATAGAGAGTTAAAATCAAAATGTTGAATGGTGCAAAGTTCATTTTTCTACTTGAGATACTGAATACAATAAGCATTACTTTTGGGAAGTGAAATGTAAACTTTATATTTATTTTTAATATATTTTCCAAATTCTAGTTTTTTATTAAATATTTATTTTTAAATATGACAATTACTTTTTGTATTTCTAACAGATATAGATCAATCTAATCCTTATTACTTAAAAATGATTCTTGGTATCAGAAGTTTAGATCAAGTGATGACTATAGGAAACTATAAACCTCCAGTACTTAAAGTAAGAGAGAAAATATGTTTTTGTGATGATTGCATTAAGGACAATCCAGTGAGTGTATATGAAAATATTGTGAATGGATATGTTTCACATTGGAATTTGAAGGAGATAGTTAGAAAGCCTGCTTTTGAAGATGGTGATATTGATATTGACATTCATAATCCTATATATTCAGCTAATTATGAGTGCATTTATGATTTTGTTATGGCAGGTTTGTGTGCATATATATATATATATATGTGTGTGTGTGTGTGTGTGTGTGTGTGTGTGTGTGTGTGTGTGTGTGTGTGTGTGTGTAGAGACACACACACACATGTATATTCATTTTTAAAATAATTTATATTTATCTATTTTTATATATGTCTAGGAGATTTTTCGCAGTTCAAGCCATAGCAGATAATGCAAAAAATGTGGACTATTATCTTTTAAGATGCACAAAATCAAAACACAAGTTGCTAGAAGCAACTATAGATGTTGATGAACAATCATATCCAATTGGATTAGTTGTTATTTAAGGAACATTTTATCAACAAACAAGAGTAATCGATAGTGGTATTAAATTTATTGAATACAAGCTTGGACGAAAAGTTTTACATTACAGTAACCATATTATAGCAACAAAGTTACAATTTGAAGCAATACAAAGAAGAGAACATCATGGAAATCAAAAGTGGAAACTATCTATTGAAGAACATGAAAAACTTCTAGAGATAATAAAAATTAGAGAGGATCCTAACAATACAATGTTTGTGGAGCTCTAGTTTACCTATGTACTTATTATGGAGGTCTAGTTCAGCTATGTCTATATAGCTCTTATACTTTCACATTTAATTTTGACAAGATATTTTTAAACAAGTTTGTATACATTGGATCATTTATCTTGGATATGCGAAATTAGACATGTTTTGTTATTTTTATTTAAATTAGACATGGATATCTCATTTAAGACAACCTCTTAGGACCTCCCCTTAGGACCACCTATTACCTAACCTCCCCTTAAGACCACCTATTACTTGACCTCCCCTTAAGACCACCTATTAGGACATCCCCTTAGTATCATCTTTTAGGACCTCTCCTTAAGACAACCCCTTTAGTATTTGTATGTATTTATATACATTGTTTATGTTTTCTTATCATTATTAATTCTCTTATGTATTTATGTATATTATCCTTATGTTCTTATATGATACATTCTTTATGTTTGTAAATAATCTTTATGTTCTTATATGTGTTAACTTTTATTAATTAGATATTGTAACATGCATTCTTTAGGTCATACCCTTTATATGTTCTTATGTACATGTATATGTTATATTCCTACCTATGCATTAATCTACATTATTATATATGTATAATTTAGGATCTCCCCTTAAGACATGTCATTAAATACAGTTAATTATTCTTAGATTAAGGCATTAAAAGCAATAACATATACATAACCATGAATATTGAAAACATACATGTCTACATTTAACATGAACATATTTACATACATCTATGAAATAAAATATACATTAATCTACATTCTTATGTATAATTTAAGATCTCCCCTTTAAAAATTGTCATTAAATATAGTTAATTACACTTAGATAAAGAAATTAAGATCAATAAAATATACATAAAAATGTGAATATTGAAAACATACATGTCTACATTTAACTTGAACATATTTACATACATCAATGAAATAAAATATACATTAATCTACATTCTTATGTGCAATTTAGGATCTCCCCTTAAGACATGTAATTAAATATAGTTAATTACACTTAGATAAAGACATTAAGATCAATAAAATATACATAAAAATGTGAATATTGAAAACATACATGTCTACTTTTAATATGAACATATATATGTAAATCTATGAAATAAAAAATACATTTTAATCTACATTCTTATGTATAATTTAGGATCTCCCCTTAAGACATGTCATTCAATTACACTTAGATTAAGGCATTAAGATGAATAACATATACATAAACATGAATATTGAAAACATACATGTCTACATTTAACATGAACATATATACATATATCTATGAAATAAAATATGTACATTTCAATCTACATTCTTATGTATAATTTAGGATCTCCCCTTAAGACATGTCATTAAATATAGTTAATTACACTTAGATTAAGGCATTAAGATGAATAAAATATATAGAAACATGAATAACACATACATAAACATTAATTAAAATATGAATATTGAAAACATGCATGCACATTCAACATGAACATATGTACATGTCTTTTGGTTTTAGCTTAGTTGCTGATCTTTGTTTGCGGTTGCAAATTTTTTGACTGCTGGTGTTTCTAGCTAGTAATGTGCTAGTTACCAACTTTTTTATTGTATTTGGGCCGACCCATTTTCTTTTGGTCACTTTTAATTTCAAAAACATATGTACATATACATCTATGAAATAACATCTAAGACATGTCCATATATATAATAAAATATATCTAGATAATAATGTGCCCATATTTTTATGTCTCAAAATATCATATCAAGCATGTATCCAAATAACATATATAAAACATCAAAGTCTCCATATAGACATGTATCCAAATAAGATATAAAACATCAAAGTGTCCATACAAACATTTACATTCGAAATAACATAAAAATAAAAGGCCATCTAATCAACTACATCCCCCTCTTAATCCATGTCCCCAAATGGGTCTATCAGCTGCATTTGAACCCTATGTCAAATGATAGTGTCAAATTATGTACAAAAAAATTATATCATACATATAAATCAAATATATTTAAATTGTAACATACCTATGACTAATGATGTGGAGGATCTATCTGTGTCTGTAGATCACCAAAATGTAACATACTATCACTTAGACCCTATAACACACATATATATGTACACACAAGTTAGATTGTATCAAGAATATATGTTTGTTCCTATATGTTTAAGAGTAATTTTTACCATAATTAAAATAAATCTAAACATATAGACATATTTACCATAGCATCATGTAATGAGCTACCGATCTGACTAATATCTAAATCATGCAATAATAAAACATTATCAACATTCAAGTCAATAATGTCATCTAAAAGCATAGAAGTAAATAGACTAGGTTGTCTAGTAGTGGAATCTTGAGTAGGTGGGGGTGTTGTAGGGTCCTGAGTAGTTGGGGATGGCACTCTAGGGTTTTAGGTAGCTAGGGCTAGTGTTATAGGGGCTTTTGTAGTATTAGGTGTAGTAGAAGGTGTAGGAATGTCCTCCTACCTTTGTGAACCCTGTGATCCTACTATATGTGATAGAATATGACTGATCTGAGTGTTGATGTTGTGAAGTGGAATCTCTATGACTTAGATAATGCCTGATATGAATCCAAAAAGTTAGATGCTAAACATGATCCCAAATGACACAATGCATCCACATCTAGGACTACACAAAAATCTAGTGGAGAAGGTATGTCTACTACCCCATATGCATCATCAACACCTACGCTAGATGATGAAACTATGGGAATGATACCTTGAGATCGTGACATATATCTACCACATCGATCAAAAGAAATATCCTACAATTGTGTAGTGATGGTGGTAATGCTCAAATAAATTTGTGTCCTAATTATGTGATATAGGAGCGTCCAGTGTCTGTAAGGGAAATCCTGTATCACCTAAAAATATTCTTAGAAATAGTTTCTATTTAACGTGTTTTCATTTTTGGATACCCATTTGGGTCAAATAAAGGTTCCAACTCTCATAGTTCCACTATTAGTGTTCTGGATTAGAGTTTTTCTGCACCTTGGGATATGTGTAAGTGCCAAAAAAATAGGACTATGTAATTGAGCCATAATTATGGTGATTTAGAGGGTGTAAATTTGAGGGATGGTTATATTTGTAATTTAGAACACTCCAGAAAAAGAATCAAGTCAAAAGGCTTCACCATTAGAAAGTTATTACAATTTTTCATTCTTGGAGACCTCCTAAGAGCGCTTCAAAGTTAGATATGGGGCACTAAATGGCCTTGTAAAGGGTCAAAAAATGGGGGATGAGAAAATTTGATCCATAGGACTATAGAGAACTTTGAGAGCTTTCTAGAAATGTAAACAATTCATCAATTGGACCTACGATTCAAAAATTATGCCTCCTAGAAGTTTGACTACCATTTCTGGATTCTTTTGATTTTACACTAACTTATAACATGATTTTTGGAACCTTCCATTTTGGTGGTGGATTTCAACTAGCATATTCTAGAATTTATTCCTAACCCTAAACCATTTGGGGCTTATTTAAGAACATTTCTAGCATTGTAAAGGCAACACTTAGTGGAGTTAGAGAGAAGGTACTGTGTGGAGGATTTCTTTCTCCAGAATCATATCGTTGTAAGCCCATAGGAAATTTTTCAATGATAATAATATTTTCTCTTTTCCTACCTGTTCATTCTAGTCTTTCGTTGTGTCACCATCAAGTGGTTTCAGAGCTGATTTTCCTAAGTGTGTAGATAGAGCACCAACTGTGAGGCAGTTTGCACCAGGACTGTGTGGTTGTGGGTTTGAGTCAAGAAGATGCCTCCATGAAGAGAGCATGGTGGGAGGGCTGGAGTTGTTAATCCTAAGGAGGTTAGAGCCCTTAGGAGGTAGGTTCAAGCATTACAGGGGCAGATCTAAAGAGGACTAAATGTTGCCGCAAGCAACGAAAGTGAGGAAGAAAATGAAGAAGAAGAAATTGGACAAGAAAGGGAAGGCAAAGGGGAATTCCTAAATTAGGCAAAGGAGAGGATTTTTAGGGCCATTTATAATCTTGGCAAAAGACCTCAAATTGATGTGGGTATGTTTTTAGGAACCCTAAACCTGAATGAGTTGGTCAATTGGATCAATGAACTAGAGGAGTATTTTGATTATGAGGATATCAAAGACCCTGAGAGGGTTAAATTTGTGAAGGCCAAAGTGAAAGGCCATGCCAAAATATGGTGGCAATAGGTTTAGCTAGAAAGGAATAGAAGAGGAAAGGAGAAAATCACAAGGTGGGATGGCATGGTGGACAAACTAAAGAAGCAGTTCATTCCCCTTAATTATGAGCTTGGTCTATTCAAGAAAATGCAAGAATTAAAACAAGTAAAAAAATTTGTCTAGGAATATATAGAGGAATTTATCAACTTCTTATTAGGGCAGGACATGTAGAAGCTAATAAGAAGAAGGTTGCTCATTATCTCATTAGGTTATGAACTAGCATTTAGGAGGAGTTAAGTTTTGTTAGAATGACTAGAATTGAAGAGCCATACCAGTTTTCCCTATGAGTTGAAGAGAAGCTAAATAAAAGGTTTGAAGTAAGGAACAGAGGGTGTGGACAAGGAGCAAGGGGTGGTAGTAGGTCATCTGAAGGCCAAAATAAGACCCAAAAGAAAAATGAAGATGTGGGTACTAGCAGAAACTAGAGAAATGAGGGTTTCAACCGCTCTCATGATCAAAACATTGGACATTCAAGAGGAAGAGGTAGATGATGTGGCCAAGGATCAAGAAGAGAAGGCTTTCATGGTACCATGTTTTCATTTCAATGAAGAAGGTCATTGTGCCTTTGAATGCCCTCAAAGATAAGGAAGGACATATAGGAGGGTTGATCGTCAAGCAAATGTTGCTCATGTGGATGAAGATGCACAGTCATCACATTTTGAGGATGCAGAAAGAAGAGAGGTTCTCATAAATGAAAGGGTCTTACTAAGTGGTGAGATTGAACCTAGATAAAGGAGGATTTTTTTTTTGTATGAGGGGCAAGTGTGAGGATAAGTGTTGTGATGTGATTATTGATGGTGCTAGTACTGACAACTTGGTTTTTGAAGAGATGGTCTCCAAGTTAAAGCTAAAAAGGGAGAAACACCACCAACACTATTACATTTCTTAGGTGAAGGATGATCATAAGGTCCTGGTTAGTGAATAGTGTTTGGTGAAGTTCAACATTGGGAATTGCCATGATGAAGTTCTCTATGGCATTATTCCAGTGGATGTCTACCATTTATTGTTCGGAAGACCATGGAAATTTGATAGACATGTTGTACATGATAGTCATGCAAATACATACTCTTTAACCAAGGATGGAGTTTTCCACAAACTGAAGCCCATCATAAAGGAAGGTGAAAAGGTATGTAGTAGTGCTAGGATATGTCTTGTTGTTTGAAGAATTTTTTGGATGGTATGAAATAGTAGCGTATGTGTTATGCTTTGATTCCTAGAAGAGATAAGGAAGGTAGTAGTGAAATTCCACCTGAAGTTTCAATCCTCTTAAGTAAGTATGGAGATGTCATATCTGATAATGTTCCAAAAGGGTTGCCACCAATGAGGCAGATCAGTGATCAGATATATTAAGTCCCTGGAGCTAGTTTTCCTAACAAGGCTGCTCATAGGATGACTCCTACAGAAACTAAGGAGCTAAATATATAGGTTTAGGAGCTATTAAGGAAGGGTTTTATTCAAGAGAGCCTAAGTCCATGTGTAGTACCTATAGTACTAGCACCAAAGAAGGATGGAGAGTGGAGAATGTGCACCAACTCTTGAGCTATAAACATGATAACCATCAAGTATTGGTTTCCTTTGCCAAGAATGGATGATCTTATGGACTACTTGAGTCGAGCTCAGTACTTCACAAGGATGGATCTCAAGAGTGGCTATCACTAGATACAGATCCAAAAGGGGATGAGTCCAAGACTACATTCAGGACCAAAGAGGGTCTATATGAGTGGTTAGTCATGCCTTTTGGACTGACCAACATGCCAAGCACCTACATGCAGCTTATGAATGAGGTACTAAAGAAATTCTTGAGAAAATTTGTTATTGTTTATTCAGATGATATTTTAATTTTCAGCAAGACTTTGGATGAACATTTATTCCACATTTGTAGTGTCCTTGAAAGGTTGACGGAAGAGAAAATTTTGATTAATTTGAAGAAGTGTAGCTTTGTAAAAAAGGAGTTAGTCTACTTGGGGTTTTTTTTATTATCTAATGGTCTCAAAATGGATCCAGAAAAGGTAGAAGCCATCTTGGAATGGCCTACTCCAAGGTCTACTACTGAGGTAAGATCATTTCATGGTTTGGCTAGTTTTTACAAAAAGTTCATTAAGAATTTTAGTGCCATATGTGCACCCCTAACTAAAACAATAACGGGAGATAGAAAAGAGTTCAAATGGACTAGATTAGTTGCAAAGAGTTTTGAATTATTCAAAAAGAAGGTGATAGAGCAACCTATGTTTGCACTTCCAGATTTTAACAAAGTGTTCTAGGTAGATTGTGATGCTAGTGGCAGTGCTATTGGGGCCTAAATTGAGCCACGAAGATAAGCCTATTGCATATTTTAATGAAAAGATGAATGGTGCAAAGAAAAAGTATTATGTTTATGACAAGGAGTTCTTGTATACTGATCACTAGGTATTGCAGTACCTAAATAGTCATGGTAAATTGAACAAGAGACATATGAAGTGGGTAGAGTTCTTGCAGAGCTATACATTGTTGTTGAAACATAGAAGTGGAAAGTCTAATAGGGTTGCAAATGCATTGAGTAGGAGACAGTTGTTTCTTACAATAATTTGGGTTGAAGTGGTTGGGTTTGATGAACTCAAGAATCTGTACCCTAAGGATCCTAATTTTGTTGAAGCATGGAAGGCTTGTAGAGAACCTATTACTATAGATAGAACCTGATGGCTAGACTATTTGATTCAGGATGGTATGTTGTTCAAGGGCATTCAGTTATGCATTCCAAGGAGTTCCATGAGAGAAAACCTAATCAAAGAGAAGCATAGTGGGGGAATGGCAGGACACTTTAGTCAAGATAAGACCATTGCCATTCTTAGAGAACATTATTTTTGGCCTCAATTGTCACAAGATGTGAAGAAATTTGTGCAGAGTTGTCAAGTGTGTCAAGCAACCAAACGATTTAGTCACAATACTGGACTTTATTAGCGATTGCCTTTTCTATCAAAGCCTTGGGAGGGCATAATTATGGATTTTGTTCTTGGATTTCCGAGGACACAAAGGGATAATGAATCATTATTTGTGGTGGTTGATAGGTTCTCCAAGATGGCACAATTGATCTCATGCCAAAAGACTCATGATGTTATACATATTGTAGATTTTTTTTTCAAAGAGGTGGTGAGACTACATGGTCTCCAAAAGAGTATTGTTTCTAATAGAGATATTGAATTTATGGGGTATTTTTGGAGGACTTTATGGAAGAAGTTGAGGACAAAATTGAGGTTCAGTTCCACACATCATCCATAGTTTGATGGACTGATTGAAGTGGTAAATAGAAGTTTGGGCAATTTTTTGAGGTGTTTAGTGGGAGATAAGCCCAAAGGGTGGTATTTGATTCTATCACAAGTAGAATTTGCTTACAATAACTCTATAAATAGGAGTACTAGTTGATTGCCATTTCAAATTCTATATGGAAATAGCCCAAGGACTGCACCAGAATTGAGGAAGATGGAGCAAGGGGAGAGGGCAAGTGCCGAGGTAGAAGAATTTGTTGAACATATCAAGAACCTACATGAGGAGGTCCATGCACACATTACCAAGATGAATCAATAGTATAAAGCTAGGGCTGATCAAAGGAGGAGACATAAGTATTTTCAAGTAGGGGATATGGTTATGGTACACTTATGAAAGGAATGATTTCCAATGGTTACTTACAACAAGTTCAAGATGAAGAAATTTGGCCTTTGTAAATTTTGAAGAAACATGACTCAGGAAATGCATATGAGGTGGAGTTTCTAGATGGGATTCATATTTCTCCTATCTTCAACATTGTACACTTAACAAAATATCATGATGATGGCACAGATGAGGGTTTGGTGCTAGAACCATGTCTAATTCCTAGTTCTAAGAAGGAGGAGATAGAAGAGATTTTGGATAGTCGTGTGGGTAGGAGTACCAAAAATAGGTAATATGAGGAGTACTTGGTGAAGTGGAAAGGACAACCAATAGAGGACTCAACTTGGATATCAGCAACAAAAGTTACCCATTTGGGTTTTCCTCTACCATAAAGTGATAGGGTCACTTTCCAATCTACCCTAGGTGTTTGATGTAGGAGCATCCAATGGTGTAAGGGAAATCTTGTATCACCCAAAAATATGCTTAGAAATATACTTTTTTTAATGTGTTTTCATTTCTCAATACCCATTTGGGTCAAATAAAGGTCCCAACTCTCACAGTTCCACTATTAGTGTTCTGGGTTAGAGTTTTTAAAGCACGTTGGGATATGTGTTAATGCCAAAAAAATAGGACTATGTAATTGAGCCATAATTATGGTGAGTTAGAGGGTGTAAATTGGAGAGATGGTTATAGTTGTAATTTAGAATACTTCAAAAAAAGAATTAGGTCAAAAGGCTTCACAGTGTGAAAGTTATTGCATTTTTTTAGTTCTCGAAGACCTCTTAAGAGCACTTAAAACTTAGATATAGGGCATTAAATAGATTTTTTTAGGGCCAAAAAATGGGGGACAAGTGAATTTGTTCCATACTACTATAGAGTGCTTTGAGACTTTCCAAAAATGTAAACAATTCATCGATCAGAGCTATAATTCAAAAGTTATGCCTCCTGGAAGTTCAATTATAGTTCTTGGATTATTTTTATTTTACATTGACTTCTAACATGATTTTTGGAACCTTCCATTTTGGTGGTGGATGCCAATTGGCATATTCTAGAATGTATTCCTAACCCTAAAACATTTGGGGCTTATTTAAGAACATTTCTGACATTGTAAAGGTAGCACTTAGTGGAGTTAGAGAGAAGGTAGTGTGTGGAGGATTTCTTTCTCCAAAATCATATTGTTGTAAGCCCATAGGGAATTTTTCATTGATAATAATATTTTCCCTTTTCCTATGTGTTCATTCTATTCTTTGGTTTTTTCAACATCAAGTGGTATCAAAGAAAGTTTTTCTGAGTGTGTAGACAGAGTGTCAATTGTGAGGCAATTTGCACTAGGACTGTGTGGTTGTGAGATTGAGTCAAGAAGATGCCTCCACAAAGAGAGCATGGTGGAAGGGCTAGACCTATTAATCCTAAGGAGGTTAGAGCCCTTCAGAGGTAGGTTCAAGCATTGCAGGAGGAGATCCATAGAGGATTGAATGTTACCACATGCAACAAAACTGAGGAAGAAAATGAAGAAGAAGAAATTGGACAGTAAGGGGAAGTCCTAAATGAGGCAAAGGAGAGGATTTTTAGGGCCATTTCTAAGCTTGAAAAAAGACCTAAAATTGATGTGGGTATATTTTCAAGAACCCTAAACTTGGATGAGTTGATCAATTGGATCATTGAACTAGAGGAGTGTTTTGAGTATGAGGATATCAGAGACCCTAAGATGGTTAAATTTGTGAAGGAAAAAATGAAATGCCATGCCAAAATTTGGTGGCAAGAGGTTCAGATGGAAAGGAATAGAAGAGGAAAGGATAAAATCACAAGGTGGGATCGCATGTTGAACAAACTAAAGAAGCATTTCATTCTTGTTGATTATGAGCTTGATTTATTCAACAAAATGCAAGGGTTAAAACAAGTAGAAAAATCTGTCCAAGAATATATAGAAGAATTTTATCAACTTCTTATTAGGGTAGGGCATGTAGAAGCTAATTAGGAGAAGGTTTCATGTTACCTCAGTGGGTTACAACCTAGCACTCAGGAGGAGTTAAGTGTCGTTAGAATGAGTAGCATTGAAGAGGCATATCAGTTTGGCCTATGAGTTGAAGAGAAGCTAAATAAAAGTTTTGAAGGAAGGCAAAGAGGGTGTGGTCAAGGAGGAAGGGGTGGTAGTAGGTCATCTGTAGGCCAAAAATGAGACCCAAAAGAAAAATGAAGATGTGGGTACTAGCAGAAACTAGAGAAATGAGGGTTTCACCTGCTCCTGTGATCAAAACTTTGGAGATCAAAGAGGAAGAGATAGAGGACATGGACAAGGATTAGAAAGAGGAGGCTTCTGTCATACCATTTTTTCATTGCAATGAAGAAGGTCATCATGCCTTTGAATGCCCTAAAAAACAAGTAAGGATAAATAGGAGGGTTGATGGTCAAGCAAGGGTTGCTCATGTGGACGAAGATGCACAGTCATCAAATTCTAAGCATGTAGAAAGAGGAAAGGTTCTCATAAATGAAAGGGCCTTACTAAGTGTTGAGAATGAACCTAGACAAATGAGGAGTTTGTTTTGTGCCAAGTGTAAGTGTGAGGAGAAGTGTTGTGATGTGATTATTGATAGTGGCAGCACTAACAACTTGGTTTCTAAAGAGATGGTCTCTAAGCTAAAGCTCAAAAGAGAGAAACACCCCCAAACCTATCGGATTGCTTGGGTGAAGGATGATTATAAGGTCCTTGTTAGTGAATAGTGTTTGCTGAAGTTCAAGATTGTGAGTTACCATTATGAAGTTATCTGTGACATTATTCCAATGGATGTCTGCAATTTATTGTTGGGAAGACTACGACAATTTGATAGACATGTTCTACATGATGGTCATGCAAATACATACTTTTTGACCAAGGATGGAGTTCACCACAAACTGAAGCCCATACTAAAGGAAGGTGAAAAGGTATGTAGTAGTGCTAGGATTTTTCTTTTGATGGAAGAAAAATTTTGGATGGTTTGAAACATCAGCATGTGTTATGCTTTAATTCATAGAAGAGATAAGGAAGGTAGTAGCGAAATTCCACCTAAAGTTTTAGGCCTCTTAAGTGAGTATGGAGATTTCATCTCTGATAATGTTCTAGAAGGGTTCCCACTAGTAAGGTAGATCAATCATCAGATAGACTTAATCCCCAGAGCTAGTTTTCCTAACAAGGCTACTCATAGGATGACTCCTACTGAAATTAAGGAGCTAAATAGACAAGTTTCGCAGCTATTGAGGAAGAGTTTGACTTAGGAGATTTTGAGTCCATGTGCAATACCTATAGTATTGGCACCATAGAAGGATGGAGAGTAGAGAATGTGCACTGAATCTCGAGCTATAAATAGGACAACCATCATGTATCGATTTCCATTGGCAAGAATGCATGATCTAATGGACTGTTTGAGTGGAGCTTAGTACTTCACAAAGATATATCCCAGGAGTAGCTATCACCATATATGGATCCGAGAAGGAGATGAGTGGAAGACTACATTTAAGACCAAGGAGGGTGTATATGAGTGGTTAATCATGCATTTTTGACTAACCAATGTGACAAGCACCTTCATGCAGCTTATGAATGAGGTACTAAAGAAATTCTTGGGAAAATTTGTTATTGTTTATTTGGATGATATTTTAATTTTTAGCAAGACTTTAGATGAAAATTTATTCCACATTTGTAGTGTTCTTGAAAGGTTGAGGGAAGAGAAAATGTTGATTAATTTGAAGAAGTGTAGCTTTGTAAAAAAGGAGTTAGTCTACTTGGGGTTTGTTATATCATCTCAGGGTCTCAAAATGGATCCAGAAAAGGTAAAAGCCATCTTTGAATGTCCTACTCTAAGGCTTGCTACTAAGGTAAGATCATTTCATGGTCTGGTTAGTTTGTACAGAAAGTTCATTAAGAAATTTAGTGGCATATGTGCACCCCTAACTGAAATAATAAGGGGAGATAGAAAAGAGTTCAAACGAACTACATCAACTACAAGGAGTTTTAAATTGTTGAAGAAGAAGGTGACAGATCAACTTGTGTTGGCACTTCAAGGTTTTAGGAAAGTGTTCCAAGTAGATTGTGATGCTAGTGATAGTGTTATTGGGGCTCTATTGAGCCAAGGAGATAATCCTGTTGCATACTTTATTGAAAAATTGAATGATGCAAAGAAGAAGTATTATATTTATGACCAGGAGTTCTATGCAATAGTTCAGGCCTTAAATAAATGGAGGTACTATTTATTGCCAAAAGAATTTGTCTTGTATACTAATCATCAAGCATTGCAGTACCTAAATAGTCAAGGTAAATTGAACAAGAGACATATGAAGTGGGTAGAGTTCTTGCAAAGCTATACATTTGTGTTGAAACATAGAAGTGGAAAGTCTAATAGGGTTGCAGATGCATTGAGTAGGAGACATTTTTTTCTTATAGTAATCTAGGTTGAAGTGGTTGGATTTGATGAACTCAAGCATCTGTACCCTAAGGATCCTAATTTTGCTAAAGCATGGAAAGCTTATAGAGAACTTGTTACTATAGACAGAACTAGGTGGCTATACTATTTGATTCAAGATGGTATGTTGTTCAAGGGGAGTCAATTATGCATTCCAAGGAGTTCCATGAGGGAAAACTTGATCAAAGAGAAACATAGTGGTTGAATGTTAGGACACTTTGGTTGAGATAAGACCATTTCCATTCTTAGAGAACATTATTTTTTGCCTCAATTGTCACAAGATGTGAAGAAATTTGTGTAGAGTTGTCAAGTGTGTCAACCAGCCAAAAGATGTAGTCACAATACTACACTTTATCATCCATTTCCTTTTCCATCAAAGCCTTGGGAGGGCATAATTATGGATTTTGTTGTTGGATTGTCGAGGACACAAAGGGGTAATGACTCATTATTTTTGGTGGTTGATAGGTTCTCCAAGATGGCACATTTCATCCCATGCCACAAGACTCATGAGGTGGTGAGAATACATGATCTCCCAAAGAGTATTGTTTTTGACAAAGATAGTAAATTTCTATGGTATTTCTAGAGGACTTTATGGAAGAAGTTGAGGACAGAATTGAGGTTCAGCTCCACACATCATCTGTAGTCTAATGGACAAACCAAATTGGTAAATAGAAGTTTGGGCAATTTGTTGAGGTGTTTGGTGGGAGATAAGCCCAAGGGGTGGGATTTGATTCTACCACAAGTAGAATTTTCTTACAATAACTCTATAAATAGAAGTACTGGTAGATCACCCTTCCAAATTGTGTATGGAAGTATCCTAAACACTACACTAGAATTGCAGAAGATGGAGCAAGGGGAGAAGACAAGTGCCCAGGCAATATAATTTAATGAACATATCAAAGATCCTACATGAGGAGGTCCATGCACACATTACCAAGATAAATCAACAATATAAATCTAGGGTTGATCAAAGGAGGAGACATAAGGAGTTTCAAGTAGGGGATATGGTTATGGTACACTTACAAAAGGAATGGTTTCCAGTGGGTACATACAACAAGTTGAAGATGAAGAAATTTGGCCCCTATCAAATTTTGAAAAAACATGACTCAAGAAATGCATATGAGGTGAAGTTTTTGGATGGGATTCATATTTCTCCTATCTTCAACATTGTAGACTTAACATAATATCATGAGGATAGTCCAGATGAGGGTTTGATGTTGCAACCATGTCCAATTCCTAGTTCTAAGAAGGAGGACATAGAAGAGATTCTGGATGGTCATGTGAGAAAGATTACCAAAAATAGGCAATATGAGGAGTACCTGGTGAACTAGAAAGGATGACCAATAGATGACTCAACTTGGATATCAGTAGTGGAGGTTGCCCATTTGGGTTTTCCTCTACCATAAAGTGATAGGGTCACTTTTCAATCTACCCTAGGTGTCTTATGTAGGAGCATCCAGTGGTGTAAGGTCAATCCTATATCACCAAAAAATATGCTTAGAAATAGTTTCTTTTTAATGTGCTTTCATTTCTAGATACCTATTTGGATGAAATGAAGGTTCCAACTCTCAGAGTTCCACTATTAGTGTTTTCGGTTAGAGTTTTTCTAAGAACCTTGGGATACATGTAATTACCAAAAAAAGAGGACTATATAATTGAGCCATAATTATGGTTAGTTAGAGGGTGTAAATTGGAGTGATGGGTATATTTGTAATTTAGAACACTCCAAAAAAAGAATCAGGTCAAAAGGCTTCACGATTAGAAAGTTATTGCAATTTTTCAGTTGTTGGAGACCTCCTAAGAGTACTTTAAAGTCAAATATGGTTCCCTAAATTGCCTTCTATAGGGCTAGGAAATGGGGGATGAATGAAGCTAGTCCATAGGGCTTAGAGTGCTTCAAGAGCTTTTCAAAAGAGTAAGCGGTTCGTCAAAATTTATGCCTCCTGAAAGTTTGACTACTATTTCTAGATTCTTCTGATTTTACACCGACTTCTAACTTGATTTTTGGAGCCTTCCATTTTGGTGGTGCATGTCAACTGGCATTTTCTAGAATGTATTCCTAACCCTAAACCATTTGGGGTTTATTTAAGAACATTTATGGCATTGTAAAGGCAACACTTAGTGGAGTTAGAGAGAAGGTACTATGTGGACGATTTCTTTCTCTAGAATCATATTATTATAAGCTTATAGGGAATTTTTCATTGATAACACTATTTTCCCTTTTCCTACATCTTCATTCTGGTCTTTGGTTGTTTCACCATCAAGTGGTATCAGACTAGGTTTTCCTGAGTGTGTAGACAGAGCACCGACTCTGAGGCAGTTTGCACTAGGACTATTTGGTTGTGGGTGTTGGTGTAAATAAGTATTCACTTATTACACTTACTTAAGTTTACTTAGGTTTATGCATTATTTAATTATTTTGCATTATTTTATTATTTTTATTTGTAAGACACTTAGGAGTTTGCACACCTTTTGAGTTGTCATGTAGACAAGATAGGAGTATGCAACTCTATTTAAGTACATGGTGTCTACAACACTATTTTGCATGTCACACCCTTGTAGGCTTATCCTCTCATCACTGCACTTACTTTTGTGCTTAATGGAGGATAATCCATATTTGGTGGATATGTGCTTGTTTTTATGACACATCATGATGCTAACTTCTATGCATTCTAGAAGCTCTCCTGAGGCCTTTATATTCAGGAACTCCTAGTGTACTCCGATGAATAGTTATTGAATACATTGTTATTCTGATCATACTCTCTCTCTCTCTTTAATCTACTATGTGCTTGTGTTTGAGTTCTTAGTTCCTGGGTGAATTTTTCCCTTAGGAAAATTCTTACATGGTATCAGAGTAACTTGGAGATTTTCTCATCACAAGCCATTCGAGACCTCTTGCTTGCTTCATCACCTCAGTCTGAATCCAGAGTGCTGCAGAAATTGGGAGTGTCTAGAGCTAGATCTAACCTTGTCATTGCATTTAGAATGTTGAACAGGTGAAAATAGACTATAAACTCGGCTACCTTGGCCAAAAGTTGACCATGAGGCAAATTTTTTTTGCAAATTGGAACCTAGAGGCCCAATTTGCAGTATGGGTATGATCATTTTTTGCAGATTTATTTGATTAATTTTAGATATGAAATTTTTCATTTCACTGTATTTATTTTTCATCAATATATTTCATGGAAATTTTTTTTCCCCTTCGGGCACATGATAGAGAATTTTTTTTAGCAAACCTAGGCAGTGACAATCTCGAATTTGCCATTTTTTGAAGTATTTTATTTTTGTTGTAGGGTTTCATTATCTATTCAACCTCTGCAATACAGTTGTACACCTCTACGAGCATGCAAATCTAGCCCATCTCCTAATTTTTGGTAGGAGAGCCTCCCACATCGATGCCTTCCTTAACTGGTGACCCAACCCTCATTGGCATTCAATCCCCTAGCGGCCCTCCATACTTATTTCAAGGTCTGTGACAGTATTTTTTTTATAAAACACACTGCACTTAATCCCATCCAATGTGGGACTAATATCCCATACAGAAATTAAATCTAGTTCCCACTATTGAGACTTCTCGGCGCTGTTGGCAACCAATTCCCTGGTGGCATTCTGGTTTATCCAACAAGCAAATAACAGTTCCAATGACATTTAACAACATTTTCAAAATGAAAGCAATTTCTGGCAACTAGTATAGAACCTTCACGCGACACTTTATGGTTTCATGCCGCTCAACTACTCTTTTTGCCATGTGGATCAATTCGCAGGGAAACACGTGGCCACACTGTTTCACCACCTGTCATCCCACATGGACTGTTCTTTTTTCCAAATCAGCTAGGACTGCCATGTCAACCATGGAACCTAGTGAATTTCCATGTCACCAATATGGTTCTTGATATGTGTCATTTTCGTACAGTATGTACGGTGACTCAGTTTTCCATGTCAGCCAGGTGCCAAATTTTTGTTGACATCATCATAATAATGTATTGAAATTGATGACCGTCTGATTGTCATTTTCAGGCAATTTACAACTACATTGACGGCCATTTGACTATCAAGTTTAGACTCTCAATTTTTCTTCCAGACCCCTCTCCAGATTGCTTTTAAGTTTGGCAGTCTGACTTTGCGAGCCCATATCTTAGACATTCAGACTCCAATTCAGGTACAATTTGTTTTGAAATCAAGTAAAATTTCCTAAGTTTTTTAGTGGTGGTGTTGTTTTCTAGATTTGGTGCATGAATTTTGTAGAAATTGCATTTTTTGGAAATTGTACTTCTATAATCTTGTGTTTTGCAACTTTAGTAGCTCCGTACAGGCACATTTGGTCACTTTTTCAGATTTCATTTTTTTTGAAAGTGTGTATTTTTCATCCACTTTCCAGATCTAAAGTCAAATACTAGGGTTGTGTGGAAAAATTTCTTACTTTTAGAATTAGGCCTTCTTTGGCATTATAAAGCTTTGATTCTTTTTCAAAATTGTTGTAAATCTAAGCTATAGTTCTTAAGTGACAAATTTTGGCCTCATAAGGCAGTTGTAAAAGAAAATTAGAAAGTCCACTTTGTTCATTTAGATAAGTGGCCCATTGTAAACACACTAATTATAAAGTGCCAAAAGCATCTTTTTTGCGGGGGTCTTTTGATTGAGTGAAAAGGGAGGGTGTGTACTGTATTTTGTGTGTCTCTCTCTTGTGCTCTTTTCTTTTTTGCATCATGGGTTTTAAATGTCCTCCTCTAAATTCACCCAACTATTCTACATGGAAACATATTGCATGGAGTAGATTAATGGAAAAAGGATATAGTCTATATGTTGATGGCACAATTACCAAACCTACTGATGCTAAAGAACTCATTGAATGGAAAAGACAAGACCGATAGGATTTAGGTGTAATTAGGAGTTGTGTACATGGGGATCTTCTCTTTCACATTAAAAATTGTTCAGAATCTAAAGAAGCTTGGGATAAACTTAAACAGTTGTATGGTAAAGTGGATGAAGAAAAGGGATTTCAGATTGAGGATGATCTACTTCTCTTGGATCTTAAGAATTATGACACAATTTAGGATTATATCATTAAAGTCAATGAGTATAGGGAACTTCTAAAAGATTATGGAAATCCCATAAAGGATGACAGGTTGATTCATCACATCTTGAAGAAACTACCCTCTAAGTACGCCAACTTTGTTTTGAGTTTTAATACTCATAGGTTAACCATGGGATCTGCTTACTAGAAGCCTTCCTTTGATGGATTTTTAGACATGTTGATTGTTGAACAATCTCACTTGGTGGATTTTGGACTTCTCAAGTCATCTAAGACCAACGCCTTGGTGGCTAGTGATGGTCAAAAATTTGGTCATGGGGTAAAAAGAAAAAAGAAGAAGAAGTAGTGGAAGCAGAAAACACAATCTGAGACACAACATGACTCCTCTCAAAAAGGTGGTTCTTCTTCAAACAAGAAGGGAAGTAATGAAAACAAGGACAAACTCTTTTGTGCATATTGCAAAAAGCTAAATCATGATGAGCATCATTGCAAGACAAAAAAAAATTGATGAGTTAGAAAATCTACTCAAGAAGAACAAGATTTAAGTGCTAGGTACTTCCAAGGATTCTACTCCTACCTCTTCGAAAGGTAAAGCTCAAGCACTTATGGCAAAAACAAGTTCTTCAGAATGGATACTTGACTCAAGTGCCTCTTACCACATGGGTTCTTCAAGGGAAGACTTTTCTTCATTGAAGTAGTCAAAGGTACCACACATCTTTGTGGGAGATGATACTAAGATGGAAGTTGAAGGAAAAGGACATGTTGAAATGGAAGATGGGTAATTCAAAGATGTTCTCTATGTTCCAAATCTAAGCTCTAATCTCCTATTAGTTTACCAAATCACTCACCTTGGAGATGGTCATAAGGTTGAGTTCCTTCCAGATTTAGTGATGGTGTGAAGTCTTAAAGATGATTCATTGGTAGCAGTGGGGAAAGTCACTTTACTTCAAACAACAACTTATGGCATGAGCAGTTTGGTCACCTTCACTTTCGATCTCTTCAGCAATTTTTCTCAAAATGCATGGTCAAAGGTCTACCTAATCTCAACTTTTCTAAGGGAGAGTGTTCATCTGGTTTAGTGGATATGAATCTCAAGGATAAGTATGATCAAATGAAGGCTTCTTGAGCTCTGGTTGTTCTTTAGCTAGTTCACATGGTATTAGTAGGACCCTTTGCTGTGACTTTAGTTAGCCAAGGCCACTACATACTCACATTTGTTGATGACTTTTCAAGATTCGCTTGGGTCTTCTTCCTTCATCATAAGAATTAATTGGTTAATAAGCTTCAAGACTTCAAGACTCATGTTGAACACAAGTCAAGGAAAGCCATCAAAGTACTAAGAGTGGACAAAGAGAAAAAATATGTAGACAGAAGACTCAAGAACTTTTGCAGAATTGAGGGTATTGATCTTCAGAACTCACTAGCATTCAGACCACACAAGATAGATGTTGCAGCTATGAGGATTAGGACTCTCAAGACCATGGAAAGTTGCATGATTAAGGTCAAGTCTCTTGATCCTACACTTGAAGTTGAAGCCATTAGCAGTGCTACTCACATACTTAATAGGTCTATTCTTCTAGCATTAGATGGCAAGACTCCTTTTGAAGCATGGTGCAGTAGAAAATTTTTTGTGAGTCACCTTAGAGTCTTCAGTTGTCTAGCATGGGCAAACCTTTCTTCCAAGAGTTGCAAGGCACTTGCATCTAGGCCTTATACCTTTATCAAGTATGAAGACAATGTGAAGGCTTACAGACTTATGGATCCAGAGACACATGAGATTTTTGTGGACAAGGATGTTCACTTTGAGGAAAGTTCTCCCAGCTTGTCCTCTACTCCTCTCTGCACATCATACATAGTGGAAACTAATAGTGACACCAGTGATAGTGCTTCAACAGGTTTAGACATGTGGGGTTCTGTTGATAGTTGCAGTGAGAGGTCACATCAGTCCAGTCCACATGCTTATATTGCCACAGTGAAAGGTCCATCATAGCATGGTACATCTTGTCTTCCACCTATAGCTTTTGTTGACTTGGGAGACAGACTTCAAGACTTACATCTTCTCATTGATGATGATTCTTCTACAGTTGTTGCGAGGGCTCACTCTGACCCTCATGTCCATTCTCTACATGATCAATCTTCATAGGTTGGCATGATTGTGTATCCTTATGAATAGAAATTATTGGAGGTCTCTTTGTCAGTTGAGGAGACAGATGGTTCAATGGAACAAGTTCAACAAACATCCTTGCTAGATCTGCATTCATTCTTTTCAACACAATTGGAACGGGTGAACTTCAATATCAATATAGGGATACTTGAGCAAGTTTTAGGGCCAGCACACATCTTAAGGATTTTACCTTTTCCATTGTTTCTTCCTAAGGGGAGGAACACTATTCTACATTCTTGGACCAGCTTCTTCATCAGAGTAGCTTTCACTTTTCAACATTCTTCTTTTGGGGGGGGGGGGAGCCTATTCTATCTCTCTTCCTTCTCTCATTCTCTTATGTATATACTGGATGTATGTCATAATGTGGGGGTCTTGATTAATCCATCCATCGATGCATACTTATTTATCTCTCTTTTTGGGAGAGGGTTTTTCCCATGAGGTTTTCCCTCTTTCCCCGCTTTATGGGAGATTGCATTTTCATTATGTACATGGGTACCTTATATGGCCTAGTAGCTGGGACCCATTATGCATCTTCATCCTAGTTTGTAAGCTTAAGGGCATTCCCCTAAGTTGCACTTAAGGGGGGGTATTGGTGTAAATAAGTATTCACTTATTACACTTACTTAAGTTTACTTAGGTTTATGCATTATTTAATTATTTTGCATTATTTTATTATTTGTATTTGTGAGACACTTAGGAGTTTGTACACCTTTTGAGTTGTCATGTAGAAAACACATGAGTATGCAACTCTATTTAAGCACATGGTGTCTACAACAC
The DNA here is from genome assembly GCA_028749045.1 of Cupressus sempervirens. Classification (NCBI taxonomy): domain Eukaryota; kingdom Viridiplantae; phylum Streptophyta; class Pinopsida; order Cupressales; family Cupressaceae; genus Cupressus; species Cupressus sempervirens. Next base: position 909,933,594 of record CM053787.1, on the reverse strand, counting down.
TATTTTGCATGTCACACACTTGTAGGCTTATCCTCTCATCACCACACTTACTTCCATGCTTAATGGAGGATAATCCATATCTAGTGGACATGTGCTTGGTTGTATGACACATCATGATGCTAACTTCTATGCATTCTAGAAGCTCTCATGAGGCCTTTATATGAAGGCACTCCTAGTGTACTCTGATGAATAGTTATTGAATATATTTTTATTCTGATCATACTCTCTCTCTCTCTCTTTGGTCTACTATGTGCCTTGTGTTTGAGTCCTTAGTTCCTGGGTGAATTTTTCCCTTAGGAAAATTCTTATAGTGGGTTTGAGTCAAGAAGATGCCTCAATGAAGAGAGCATGGTGGAAGGGCTAGAATTTTTAATCCTAAGGAGGTTAGAACCCTCTAGAGGTAGGTTCAAGCATTGTAGGAGGAGATCCGTAGAGGACTAAATGTTGCTGCAGGAAATGAAAGTGAGGAAGAAGATGAAGAATAAGAAATTGGATAGGAAGGGGAAGGCAAAGGGAAAATCCTAAATCAAGCAGAGGAGAGGCTTTTTAGGGCCATTTCTAAGCTTGGAAAAAGACCTAAAATTGATGTGGGTATGTTTTTGGAAACCGTAAACCTGGATGAGTTGATCGATTAGATCAATGAACTAGAGGAGTATTTTGAGTATAAGCATATTGAATACCTTGAGAGGGTTAAATTTTTGAAGACCAAAATGAAATGCCATGCCAAAATTTGGTGGGAAGAAGTTCAGTTGGAAAGGAATAGAAGATGAAAGGAGAAAATCACAAGGTGGGATTGCATGGTGCACAAACTAAAGAAGCAATTCATTCCTGTTGATTACGAGCTTGATTTGTTCAGGAAAATACAAGGGTTGAAACAAGTAGAAAATTTTGTCCAAGAAAATATAGAGGAAGTTTAGCAAATTCTTATTAGGGGAAGGCATGTAGAAGCTAATAAAGAGAAGGTTGTCTATTACCTGAGTGGGTTACAAACTACCATTCAAGAGGAGTTAAGTCTGGTTAGAATGACTAGCATTGAAGAGACATACTAGATTTCCCTACAAGTTGAAGAGAAGCTCAATAAAAGGTTTAAAGAAAGGCAAAGAGGGCATGGTCAAGGAGGAATGGGTGGTAGTAGGTCATTTGGAGGCCGAAATGAGACTCAAAAGAAAAATGAAGATGTGGGTACTAGCAGAAACCAGAGAAATGAGGGTTTCAACCACTGCCATGATCAAAACATTAGAAATCAGAGAGGAAGAGGTAGAAGATGTTGACAAGGATTAGGAAGAGGACGCTTCTATCGTACCATGTTTTCATTGCAATGAAGAAGGTCATCATGACTTTGAATGCCCTCAATGACAAGTAAGGATAGATAGGAGGGTTGATGGTCAAGCAAGGGTTGCTCATGTGGATGAAGATGCATAGTCATCACATTCTAAGAATGTAGAAAGAGGAAAGGTTCTCATAAATGAAAGGGTCTTACTAAGTGGTGAGAATAAACATAGAAAAAGGATGAGTTTGTTTTGTGCCAGGTGCAAGTGTGAGGATAAGTGTTGTGATGTGATTATTGATAGTGGCAGAACTAACAACTTCGTGTCTGAAAAGATGGTCTCTAAGCTAAAGCTCAAAAGGAAGAAACACCCCCAACCCTGTCAAATTGCTTAGGTGAAGGATGATCATAAGGTCCTGGTTAGTGAATAATATTTGGTGAAGTTCAAGATTGGGAGTTACCATGACATTATTCTACTGGATGTCTGTCATTTATTATTGGGAAGACCATGACAATTTGATAGACATGCTATACATGATGGTCATGCAAATGCATACTCTCTAACCAAGGATGCAGTTCACCACAAACTAAAGCCCATGATAAAGGAAGGTGAAAAGGTATGCAGTAGTGCTAGGATATGTCTTTTTGGTGGAAGAAAATTTTTGGATGGTATGAAACATCAGCATATGTATTATGCTTTGATTCCTAGAAAAGATAAGGATTGTAGTAGTGAAATTCCACCTAAATTTTTAGGCCTTTAAATTGAGTATGGAGATTTCATCTCTGATAATGTTCTAAAAGGGTTGTCACCAATAAGGTAGATCAGTCATCAGATAGATTTAATCCCTAGAGCTAGTTTTCCTAACAAGGCTACTCCAAGGATGATTCCTACTGAAACTGAGGAGCTATTGAGGAAGGGTTTGATTCAGGAGAGCCTAAGTCCATGTGTAGTACTTAGAGTACTGGCACCAAAGGAGGATGGAGAGTGGAGAATGTGCACTGACTCTTGAGCTATAAATAGGATAACTATCAAGTATCGATTTCCTTTGCCTAGAATGGATGATCTTATGGACTGCATGAGTAGAGCTCAGTGCTTCACAAAGATAGATCTCAAGAGTGGATATCACTAGATATAGATCCAAGAAGGAGATGAGTGGAAGGTTGCATTCAAGACCAAGGATGGTCTAAATCAGTGGTTAGTCATGCCTTTTGGATTGACCAATGTGCCAAGCACCTTCATATAGCTTATGAATGAGGTACTAAAGAAATTCTTGATAAATTTTTTTATTGTTTATTTGGATGATATTTTAATTTTTAGGAAGACTTTGGATGAACATTTTTGCACATTCATAGTGTCCTTGAAAGGTTGAGCAAAGAGAAAATGTTGATTAATTTGAAGAAGTATACCTTTGTGAAAAAGGATTTAGTCTACTCAGGGTTTGTTGTATCATCTCAGCTTCTCAAAAACGATCCAAAAAAGGTAAAAGCCATCTTGGAATGGCCTACTCAAACATCTACTACTAAGGTAAGATCATTTCATGGTCTAGTTAGTTTTTATAGAAATTTCATTAAGAATTTCAGTGGCATATGTGCACCCCTAACTGAAAAAATAAGGGGAGATACAAAAGAGTTCAAATGGATTGTTGGCTCCTGATTTAACAATTTTGAAAATGACCAAGAAACCAGAAAAATGCATCTAAGGCTAGCAATTTCCTATGATAGATGCATCTAACTGCAGTCTTGGGCCAACTATAAGGCATAACTCCTTCTTCACTTCAGGCTTTGCAAGACCTAGGGGGGTTAAACTTGAGGTTTTGAGATATGGTACCAATGCATTTAAAACATAAATCTGAACCTATTAATAGTAGATGAAAAACCTTATTTCTCCTAATAACTTATGCAATGACACAGATCTATAGTAGCTGAATGCAAATCTATGACATTCATAAGTTGAGTGAGGGTTAATTCCTTTCAGCCAACTACAACACATGAAAAAACTTAATTTATTTGACAAAAAGATTTTGAATTCAACAAAAACCCCTAATATGTAGCAGCATGAACAATTGATCCTATAAACAATCAGTGATGTATCTATTGGGCAATTCCATGAATTAATCACATACATATAGATATATGAGACTTATTTGTATCTTCAGATATACAATATATCCATTCACCTTGTAAATAGACATCCATGTTCAATCTGAATCTCATTATTACATGATATCCTTTTCAATAAACTTGCAACCTTGTTGATTCCCTAGAGTATTTACATAACTCCTTGAGTCACAAGCAACAATTAAACAACATACAACCTTAAGGGACTGCAACTATGACCTAAGCTCTTTGTTCAAAGATCATAAAACATTGAAAACTCACTAAGACTAGAGACGAGAATTAGAATGAAACTAATGAAATTCTTGCTCCTTTGTATTCATTTCTTTGAAATAATACATTTATATGCATGCAATCAAAACATAGAAACACCTAAAAGACCTTAACTATTTATATTCTCTTAATTTCTATTATTCATACAAGAGAAATTGCTGAAAAATATGTGGTATCATAGTATGGGAACACATCAAAACTGGATCCAAAACATGGTATAACAGCAGTGACTAATTTTTCTCCAAATACTAGAACACTTACAATGAGGAAAAGAAAAGAAGATACAGGAGAAGAGTTAATTCCTAGACCTAACCAAAACATGACATCTGTCCACTTGGAAAACCTTCTCAATAGGTTAAAGACATCCTTCAAATCTTTTCTTTTAACTTACATATCAAATCTTCAATCAGTTATGCCTCCAAAAGCACAAAATATCTAAAAAATATGATTGAGCAAGTAACTGATTTGATACCTGATCTGGAATGGAAAAATTTGGTTAAAAATGAACTCAAAAAGGGTAAAACATTTTTAGAATTCATTTTAAGCTTCAACAAACATCAATATATGTTCCCCAACTAAATCTGACACTCCATGATGAATTCTACCACTTTTACTAAGAATGCCCTTGAAAATGCAAATATGCTTATAGATTGAACCAGTGGACTGCTATGTAAAATCTAACTTTAGAAATGAAAAATTAGGATTCTCCTGGTTCCAACGATATACTGCACTGCTTATTTTGGACAAAAAATGCCCTTGACGTGGCCATTTGAAAATCTTAGGTTTGGACTATGGTTTGCGTTTAAAAACGAAAATTTTAAAAATTCACAATATTTCAATTTTTGATTTTAATCTGTTCATGCATTGATCCTCTCAATTTCCTCTTTTCTCTTCTCTTTCGATCTGAAAATGCCATATGGAAAATCTTGATTGAGTGTAACCTTTGAAAAATTAATTAATTAATATTTTAATATTAATCAATTAATTTAATCCTTTAAATCAACTTCCCTTATCCCGTAGCATCGTGGTCATTTGAAATTTTTTATTCATTCAATCGCATAGCATCTTGCTTTATGTCCTTACGACCTTAGTGTAAGACTGAACCCCTTCACATTTCCATTCACACCTATACGCTTTCCATAAAGTGTAACACATGGAACCTTTGTGAACTTGCCTTATGTGCATATGCTAAACACTATCCTTTACGCTCTTACTATCACTCGTATCACTGGAGGTCTCAAAATTTTGGTTTACGCTCTTACACGAGAAATTTTTTGAGCGAAGCAATGTAAGGCTTTGAATTTTGACTTATTGGCATATGTTGGGCTTCACGTTTCGAACATTGGAGCCCTTTAAATTTTGATTTATGATCTTATGCTGGGTGTAAGACCGTAGAACTTTCATTTTTACTTCCTGATCTTACACTTTATCATGAGCATTTCATGAGTCAAAATACATTTGACATTGGACCCTGGGGCCACAATAGGCGAGCCCCTCCACTGCATAGCTAGGCTTGAAAATGGCCATATCTTTTAAGACACTTGCTTAGAGCTTGGAAACATATTTAAACCATTAAAAATATCTCCCACATGCAATGTGGGATTATTTCCTTCACCTATTGCATTGCTCTATTTTATATGTTGTCGTGGCTTCTTATCATTCTTGCTCTTTTCTGTAATCATTTACTATTCCTTTGTTATGCCATTCTCTGCCTCATTTATCGAATCAAACTTCCTTTGATACCTGTCATTTTTTATATGCCATGGCTTGACATGATTTTTTTTTGAGTTGTTGCCCTCATCATAATTTGCTAGTTCTTTTCCCAGTCCTCTATTCCTGCTCATACCATGAGCAGTTCTTGCCTTTACCTACGTGGAAGTTATACTGATTTCCTTTGAAAAATCATGATTATCCCCCGCATTTAAAACTCAACTAGAGTTTCTTTGCGTTGAGCTTTAAGCCATTGAATCTTCCTTTTCAATGGTATGGAGCTTTATTTCATTGGCATGGATGGTCTTCTCAATTGAAATGGCTTTATCATTTAAATGCGTAGACTGTTTGAGTGTGGAGCTTTTCTAATTGCTCAGCTCATCTTACATGGGCTCTTTTTATATGCTTGTGACTCTCTACAATAGTACTCCCTTGCGCATGGAGATCCTTGCCTTCAAATGAGAAAGGCATCTCATGCCACCGTTCCCTCTCATTTATTCCTGGGAGTGATATTGCTGCCCTTGATTCTCCTTCCCATTTGTGTTAAACTATTTTCTCATGGGTGCCCTTTGTTGACATCCATGCTCCCTGCCACATTTTAGTTTTTTTAACATGGGATGCTCTGCATCTCTTCTCTTGGGTGGGGGGGTCCAGATCTTTTTCCATGCGACTCTCACTTAAAAAAAAGGTAGCAAGCCATTGTTCCTTTGGTGTGGGAGCCCTGCTCACAATGCATTTGGATGCTCCTTTGCAAAAACCTAGATCTCCTTACTTTACCTGGGGTGATGCCTTGTAAAAGTAAATTTGAGCACTTGTAGCCCCTTGCACATTCTCCTTTAGCATGGGATACTTATGGATGCATGGGCGGCTTTTTCTTCATTTCTTGCTATCTCGAGCTTCTTCTTTCACTATGACTTCTGGCTAATGGATGTGCTCTTTCCTTTGCATTTTAAGTTTGGGATTCTTAAGCTGCTCAATTCATGATGGTTGATAAATATATATTATTTTATTCTTGCATTCATATGTACATTGACCAAGTTGAAGAAATGTCTTTTAATGTTTTAACAACACCTCCTAATGGAGTAGTGAGCTTCAAATTCTTTCTGACACCCAATTTCATAGCCTCTTCTCGATTTTCTATGCGAGGGCACTCCAATGTTTACTTCTTTATAACTTGGTTGGCATAGCCCTTCAGGTTTATTTTTATTCAACCATATTTTGTCAAAAAAAATTGCATTCTCAGATTCTAAAATTGAGAACAACACTGAATCTGTGGAAGGGGCCCTTTCGCACAACATTTAACTTTCAATGCAACTCACAACAAATAGAAATCATTACGACATACCTTGGAAAAACTTGAAAATTTTAGACACCTCCAGAATGCCATGACACTCGAATTCATCTGATGGATTTAGTCAGGCCCCAAAGTGGGTCCAGCTAAAAAAAAATTCATTTCTAGATAACAGTTATCTGCAAACTATGAATTTGGTGCCAGGAGGTCCTTTGACTGGCCTTAAAAGCTGACCCAAACACCTAACCAGGCACTGAGAACTCGTACACTGAATCTCTACTCTGCATACTTTTACCATATCTAATCTCATCTCATGAAAAATTTAGGGTCAAAAGATATTCACTGTCAAAGTTGACCTCTCAGAACTGCCTGCAGATAAACATGTCAAAAAACACTAGAACACATTTGGAATTGGTTCTAAAAACTAGGAAAAGTGACACTTAGGAAGATGAAAAATGGGGCATTGGTTCTCTGTCACGAGGAGAGTATGGATCTATGATTTGGGCTCATGATGAATAATATGACACATTTGGTGAACAGTCAAAGTGGGCTACTCGGACTTTGCAGACTAGAAGCACTGATAGAAACTTGATTTTTGCAAATCGAATTGACTTGGAAAAGTGTGGAAATGGATTTGTCAAGATTTGAAAACTGACATACTTGGAGTATTTTTGGAGGAAAACACAAGGGTACAATCCATTTGATCTTACGAATCATGGATCTCAAGTTATAACATCCCGAACAAGGGTCCTGAAAAATTTGCAAATGTTGACACCTGTTAAAAATTAAAAATTTCATTTGGAATCACATTTGAAAATTGATCAAATGGATTTTTCATGGGATGAAACTTGAAACATAACAAGTCTCTGACATCTATAATACAACGCAAAATGAATTTTAGCATTTGGGTCAACTGGTCAAAAGTTATAACATGTCAAACAGGGCTTCCCAGAATTCAAAATTAATTGCAAAAGCATGAAAATAGTAACTGACCAACTTTGAGGGATTCAAAACCTAGAAAAATGGACTCAAAATGACTCAAAATCTAAAACATAGGTTCTTGGGTATGGACACTAAATACTCCCTAAGTGGCGAGTCATGAAACATTTATGGGTACAAGATATTTGATTGCAAACATAGCCTCCTATCACTATTTGACACTAAAGTGAAAATGCAGAAATGACACTGGCTCAAAAAAAAACTTTTCCAAATGACATAGAATTTCTATTTAACTTCATGGAACACTTAAACACACTAAAAGGAGGGTGTTGAAAACATTAAACACCTCATGGGGCTCAAAGGTACAATTGGGTACCTATGCATTTATGGGCATTTATAGGGCTCAATTACATCAATGGTGCTCAAAATTTGGGCTACAATTTTGAGCACCAATAGTGGCTCTATCTGGGGATGCATGCCCCTTCTGGACATGGAAAGATTTTAGATCTCTGGAGAAAGCAGACCACACACCTAACTTCAAAAAATTTCTCTCGAACAACTTTATTGAAAGTAGGGAAACAACTAAAACTACTATGTACAAGAGATGGCCCTGGGCCACCGATAAGTTTCAAAACTCTTTACCTCTGTCATACAATTGATTTTCATTTACATTCTTTTGAGGTAAACTAAAATTCTTATTTCCATTTGTTTCACCCAGCACATCAACATTTTCAATCAGCTCATTAGGTAAAACAAAACTATCATCATCTTCATAGTGCATATAAAAATTAGACATACTTTCTGCATCTTGCTCACCATGAAAATATGAATTAGCGTGATCATAGCAATTGATAAAAAATTGAAACTGATCACTACTAACTGAATCATGGATTCCTTCAATTGAAAACACAAAAGCTTGGTATTCTACTACATTCAATGAGTTACATGGATCAAATTGTAACTCACCTTGTGCATCCATTTATGAAGAGTGCATAAACTCTGATTTCTCCTCATTTGAAATATCATTACTCCATAAATCAGATTGAACATATGTTGTATTGTCTTCATATTTTAACAAATGATTAGATACTAAATCACAAGAGTCATCATGAAATCTCCTTCTAACAATATGTTGATCCGTACAAAATTTTTCCTCAAACAACTCACTAGGATAAACCATTTCATTAGTATTACTTTTCATGTCATATGAGCTATCTAAATGTATCTCATCTTTATGAAAGCAAGAAAAAAATGAATCAGCAATAGACCTTATCTCTACATCTTCATTCTCAACATAGAAGTTGTCATGTCTATTGATATACAAACTACCATCACATACACCTCCCAAACTTGATAGAGCATATTCTGAAATTGTATCTTCTTCAGCTTCAAATTTAGGTGAAATGACTTCACCGCATGAATTTTCATAACATGTCAAAACACAAGAATCCTTAGATTTGTGAGCATACCTTTCACAATCATGAGCCAACAAGTCAGAAATCTCATCAACACTTAACAAGACTTCACTACTCGTTTCTTCTCCTTTGCTAAGATCATTATCTGGATGGCTTGGCACATTTGCAACAGCAAATTTGTTAGTAATATATTTTAAAAAATAAAAACTTTGATCATCACATACATCTTCCTTTTCAGATAATACCTCAACAGTAGGCATTGTAACACATTCGCATTCATCACTAGAAGAAGGACTACTATTGTTGTCACATATTTCTTCTTCTTGATAATCATCATCATAAAAATATGAATCCACATTATGCATACTATCAGACTGCTGATTATTGTCCTCTGATTCATAAAGCTGAGACTCTTCATATTTAATATCACTTTCAATGGATTCATTACATTCGTTAACATTAGATTCATTAGCCTTTAAAGAAATTTTACTTTCTATGATAATATCTTGGAACTTAATGATCTTTTTGAATCTTAACTCAGTTGGCCAATCAATTGAATGTGGCATAAAAATTTCTAAGAGCAACATTGGCCATGAAGATTTTTTTGGTCTACATAGCTCATCAAGATTCATGACTTTGTGTTTAAACTTCATGTAAGTTTGGAATCCATCAAGATCCTTAATATAACCAATTTCATTTCTCAAGATGAAGATCATATGATAATGATTTTCTCTTTCTAATCTAGCAATCTTTGCACAAAGACCCTCTAATTCATACTGAGATCTAGACTCAGAATCCATCTTATAAACTTTTAAAACTCTACCTCTATTTTCTTAGTGCTAAAACCACCAGATGGAGGCATCCATGTTTAACAGTTTAACTTCCATGAAAAGAAAGCATGAAAATCAAAATACCTCAAGTGTTGATGCTAAACTTTGATCTGCTGATTTAGCATAGGTGCAAGATTGAAATTCCTTCACACCACTAATAAAACTTTGTAGAGCTACTACGTCCTTTCAAGAGGATAAAGAGATCACTGTTGTGATTCACTTTTTACACTTCAATTTCTTATAATAGCAGATTGCAAACAACACTTAAAACTTATCAACAATTTAAAATTCCTTTTCAAGAAACTACCAAAAGCTTTAGATCTAGCCATACAACTAAAAGTCCTTCAAAATTTTGCAATGAAATCAATAGGAATAAACTGGTACAGAGATTTGAGAGTCGCCACTCACACTTTGTGAGAAATAAAACATAATTTGTCACTTGACAAATTTGAACCAAACCTTAAATGTAGGAGAAACTTGTAGATCATTATCATCTTGAAAATAATTTACACTTTATAAATCAATTCTTGACTCTAAAATTTCTCAACAACACTTGCAAAGACTGAATTGATTGAAAATAAACTTATAATAATCATAGAACACAATTTACATCCAGTTTCACAACACATTGTTGTCCATGAATAAAGCTTGACTGGGGAACATAAAACATCAATAGAGAAATGGTAAACATCTCACATAATCCTATTGCTATAGCATATCTTTCCTATTGTATTGAATCTTCTTCAAATTCTGAAGGTTTGTTTATCATTCATATTCAATACAAAGTCCCTAGTAGAGTCAACATCTTGTTGGCTCCTGATTTAACAGTTTTGAAAATGACCAAGAAACCAAAAAAATGCATCTAAGGTTAGCAATTTCATATGATGGATACACCTAACAATAGTCTTGGGCCAACTATAAGGCATAACTCCTTCTTCACTTCAAGCTCTTCAAGACCTAGGTGGGTTAAACTTGAGGTTCTGAGATATGGTACTAGTGCATTTAAAACATAAATCTGAACCTATTAATACTAGATGAAAAGCTTTATTTCTCCTAATAACTTATGCTATGACACAGATCTACAGTAGCTGAATGAAAATCTACAACATTCATAAGCTAAGTGAGGGTTAATTCCTTTCAGCCCACAACAAGACATGAAAAAACTAAATTTATTTGAAAAAAGTATTTTGAATTCAACAAAAACCCCTAATATGCAGCAGCATGAACAAGTGATCCTGTAAACAATCAGTGCCTTATCTATTGGGCAATTCCATGAATTAATCGCATACATATAGACATCTGAGACTTATTTGTATCTTCAGATATACGATCTATCCATTCACCTTGTAAATAGACATCCATGTTCAATCTAAATCTCATTCTTACATGATATCCTTCTTAATAAACTTGCAACCCTGTTGATTCTCTGAAGCATTTACATAACTCCTTGAGTCATAAGAAACAATAAAACAACATACAGCCTTAAGGGACTACAACTATGACCTAAGCTCTTTGTTCAAAGATCATAAAACATTGAAAACTCACTAAGACTAGAGATGAGAATTAGAATGAAACTAATGAAATTCTTTCTCCTTTATATTCATTTCTTTGAAATAGTACATTTATATGCATGCAATCAAAACATAGAAACACCTAAAAGACCTTAACTATCTGTATTCTCTTAATTTATGTTGTTCATACAAGAGAAATTGCTGAAAAATATGCGGTATCACAATATGGGAACACATCAAAACTGGATCCAAAACATGGTATAATAGCAGTGACTAATTTTTCTCCAAATACTGGAACCCTTACAATTAGGAACAGAAAAGAAGATATAGGAGAAGAGTTAATTCCCAAATCTGACCAAAACATGGCATTTGTCCACTTGGAAAACCTTCTCAATAGGTTAAAAACATCCTTCAAATCTTTTCTTTTAACCTACATATCAAATCTTCAATCAGTTATGCCTCCAAAAGCAAAAATTATCTAAAAAATATGATTGAGCAAGTAACTGATTTGATACCTGATCTGGAATGACAAAATTTGGTTAAAAATGAACTCAAAAAGGGTAAAACATTTTCAAAATTCATTTAAAGCTTCAACAAACATCAATAAATGTTCCCCAACTGAATCTGACACTCCATGATGAATTCTACCCCTTTTAATAAGAATGCCCCTAAAAATGCAAATCTGCTTATAGACTGAACTGGTGGACTGCTATGTAAAATCTGACTTCAAAAATGAAAAATTTGAATTCTTCTGATTCCAACGGTATACTGCACTACATATTTTGGAGAAAAAATGACCCTGATATGGCAATTTGAAAATCTTAGGTCTGGACTGTGGCTTGGCTTTAAAAATGAAAATATTAAAAATTTACATAGTCCAAACTATATAAAAATTCACAATATTTCAATTTTTCATTTTAATCCATTCATGCGTTGATCCTCTCAATTTCCACTTTGATGTTCTCTTTTGATTTAAAGATGCCATATGGCAGATCCTGATTGACTGTAACCTTTGAAAAAATAATTAATTAATATTTTAATATTAATCAATTAATTTAATCCTTTAAATCAACTTCCCTTATCTCGTAGCATCATGGGCATTTGAAAATTTCTCTTTGTTCTTTTGCACAACCTCTTGCTTTACGTCCTTATGACCTCAGTGTAAGACCGAACCGCTTCACATTTCCATTCATGCCTATATGCTTTTGATGAAGCATAACACCAGGAACCTTTGTGAACTTGCCTTACATGCATATGTTGAATATTTTCCTTTATGCTCTTATGAGCACTTGTATCACCGAAGGTTGGTTTACGCTCTTATGTGAGCAAATTTCTGAGTGGAGTAATGTAAGGCTTTGAATTTTGACTTACAGGCATACGTTGGGCTTCATGTTTCGTAACACCAGAGGCTTTTAAATTTTGATTTATGATTTATGCTAGGCGTAAGACCATAGAACTTTCATTTTAGCTTCCTAATCTTACACTTTATCATGAGCATTTCATGATTGAAAATACATTTGACATTGGACCCTGTGGCCAAAATAGGCAGGCCCCTCCACCGCATAGCTAGGCTTTAAAATGGCCATGCCTTTTAAGATAATTGCTTAGAGCTTGGAAACATATTTAAACCTTTAAAAACATCCCTCACATGCAATGTGGGATTATTTCCTTCACCTATTACATCGCTCTATTTTATATGCTATCATGGCTTCTTATCATTCTTTCTCTTTTTTGGAATCATTTACTGTTCCTTTGTTATGGCGTTCTCTGCCTCATTTATTGAATCAAACTTCCTTTGATGCCTATCATTTTTTATATGACATGGCTTGACATGATTTTTTTTTGAGCCGTGGCCCTCATCATAATCCGTAGGTTCTTTTCCCAATCCTCTGTTCCTGCTCATACAGTGAGGAGTTATTGTGTTTACCTGCGTGGAAGCTATATCGATTTCCTTTGAAAAATCATGATTATCCCCCGCATTTTAAACTCGACTAGAGTTTCTTTGCATTGAGCTTTAAGCTGTTGAATCTTCCTTTTGAATGGCATGGAGCTTTGTTTCATTGGTATTGTTGGTCTTCTCAATTGAAATTGCTTTATCATTTAAAGTCACAAATTGTTTGAGCATGGAGGTTTTCTAATAGCTCAGCTCATCTTACATGGGCTCTTTTTATATGCCTGTGACTTTCTACAATACTGCTCCCCTACACATGGAGATCCCTGCCTTCATACATGAAAGGCCTCTCATGCCATGGGTCCCTCTCATTTATGCCTAGGAGTGATATTGCTGCCTTTGATTCTCCTTCACATTTGCATTAAACTATTTGCTTGTGGGTGCCCTTTGTTGACGTCCATGCCCCCTGCCAGATTTTAGTTTTTTAAACATGAGATGCTCTGCATCTCTTCTCTTGTGTGGGGTGGTCTAGATCTTTTTCCATGCGACTCTCACTTAAAGAAAAGGTAGCAAACCATTGTTCCTTTAGTGTGGGAGCGCTACTCACAATGCATTTGGCTGCCCCTTTGCAGAAACGTGGCTCTGCTTACTTTTCTTGGGGTGATCCCTTGTAAAAGAGAATTTGAGCACTGGTAGCCCCTTGCACATTCTCCTTTGGCATGGGATACTTATGGATGCATGGGTGGCTTTTTCTTCTTTGCTTGTTGTCTCGAGCTTCTTCTTTCACTACAACTTCTGGCTAATGGATGTGCTCTTTCCTTTGCATTTTAAGTTTGGGATTCTTAAGTTGCTTAATTCATGATGGTTGAGAAATATATATTCTTTCATTCTTGCATTCATATGTCGATTGACCAAGTTGAAGACACGTTTGTCAATGTTTGAACAACACCTCCTAATGGAGCAGTGAGCTTCAAATTCTTTCTAACACCCAATTTCATAGCCTCTTCTTGATTTTCTATATGAGGGCACTCCAATGTTTACTTCTTTATAACTTCATTGGCATAGCCCTTCAGGTTTATTTTTATTCAACCACTTTTTATCAAAAAGAATTGCATTCTTGGATTCTAAAATTGAGAACAACACTGAATCTATGGAAAGGCCCCTTTTGCACAACATTTAACTTTCAATGCAACTCACAACAAATAGAAATCATAACGACATCCCTTGGAAAAACTTGAAAATCTGAGACACTTCCAGAATGCCATGACACTCGAATTCATTTGATGGAATTATTCGGGCCCCAAAGTGGGTTTGACTAAAAAAAAATTTGTTTCCAGACAATAGTTATATGCAAACTATGAATTTGGTGCCAAGAGGTCCTTTGACTGGCCTTAAAAGCTAACCCAAACACTTGACCAAGCACTGAGAACTAGCACACTGAATCTCTACTTTGCATACTTGTACCATGTCAAATATAGTCTAGTGACGAATTCAGGGTCAAAAGATATTCACTATCAAAGTTGACCTCTCAGAACTACCTATAGATAAACATGTCAGAAAACACTAGCATGTTTGGAATTGGTTCTAAAAACTGGGCAAACTAACACTTGGGAAGATGAAAACTGGGGCATTGGTTCTCTGTCATGAGGATAGTATGGATCTATAATTTGGGCTCATGATGAATAACAAGAAACATTTGGCAAACAGTCAAACTGGGCTACTTGGACTTTGCAGACTGGAAGCACTGATAGAAAATCAATTTTTGCAAATCCAATTGACCTAGAAAAGTGTACAAATGGATTCAGCAAGATTTGAAAACTGACACACTTGGATTATTTTTGGAGAAAAAAATGAGGGTGTAATCCATTTGATCTTACCAATCACGGATCTCAAGTTATAACATCCCGAATAGGGGTCCTGAAAAATCTGGAAATGCTAACACCAGTAAAAAGTTATAAATTGTGTTTGGAATTGCATTTTTAAAACTGATCAAACGGATTCATCATGAGATGAAACTTGAAACATAACAAGTCTCTGACATCTACAATGCAATGGAAAAGGAATTTTAGCATTCAGGTCAATTGGTCAAAAGTTATAACATGTCAAACAGGGCTTCCCAGAATTTAGAATTAATTGCAAAAGCATGAAAACAGTAACTGACCAACTTTGAGGGATTCTAAACCTAGACAAATGGAATCAAAACGACTTGAAATCTGAAACATAGGTTTTTAGGTATGGACACTAAATACTCCCAAAGTGGTGAGTCATGAGACATTTTTGGGTACAAGATATTCAATTATAAACATAGGCTCCTGTCATTATTTGACACTAAAGTGAAAATGCAGAAATGACACTGGCTCAAAAAAAAACTTCTCTAAATGACTCAGAATGTCAATTTAACTTCATGGAACACTTAGATGCACTAAAAGGATGGTGTTAGAAATATTAAACACCTCATGGGGCTCAAAGGTACAATCAGGTACATATGCATTTATGGGCATTTATAGGGCTCAATTACATCAATGGTACTCAAAATTTGGGCTACAATTTTGAGCGCCAACATGGACTACAACAGCTACAAGGATTTTTGAATTGTTGAAGAAGAAGGTGACAGAACAACCTATATTGACACTTCCAGATTTCAATAAAGTGTTCTAGGTAGATTGTGATGCTAGTGGCAGTGCTATTGGGGTTTTATTGAGCCAATAAGGTAAGCCTATTGCATATTTTAGAGAAAACTTGAATGATGTAAAGAAGAAGTATTGTGTTTATGACCAGGAGTTCTATGCAATAGTTTACGCCTTGGAGGCACTATTTATTTCCAAAAGAATTTGTCTTGTATACTAATCACCAGGTATTCTAGTACCTAAATAGTCAAGGTAAATTGAACAAGAGACATATGAAGTGGGTAGAGTTCTTGCAGAGCTATACATCTATCTTGAGACATAGAAGTGGAAATTCTAATATAGTTGTAGATGCATTGAGTAGGAGACAATTTTTGCTTACAATAATCTAGGTTGAAGTGGTTGGGTTTGATGAACCCTAAGGATCCTAATTTTGTTGAAGCATGGAAGGCTTGTAAAGAATCTGTTATTGTAGATAGAACTAGGTGGCTAGACTATTTGATTTAGGATGGTATGTTGTTCAAGGTAATTCAATTATGCATTCCAAGGAGTTCCATGAGGGAAAACTTTATCAAAGAGAAACATAGTGGGGGAGTGGTAGGACACTTTGGTTTAGATAAGACTATTGCCATTCCTAGAGAACACTTTATTTTTTGCTTCAATTGTCATAAGATGTGAAGAAATTTGTGCATAGTTGTCAATTGTGTCAAGCAACCAAAGGATTTAGTCACAATACTTGACTTTATCAACCATTTCATGTTTCATCAAAGCGTTGGGAGGACATAAGTATGGATTTTGTTTTTGGATTGTCGAGGACACAAAGGGGTAATGACTCAGTATTTATGGTGGTTGATAAGTTCTCTGAGATGGCACATTTCATCCCATGCCACAAGACTCATGATGTTGTAGATATTGGAGATTTGTTTTACAGAGAGGTGGTGAGACTACATGGTCTCCCAAAGAGTATTTTTTCTGACAAAGATACTAAATTTCTAGGGTATTTCTGGAGGACTTTATGGAAGAAGTTGAGGACAAAATTGAGGTTTAGTTCCAAACATCATCTGTAGTCTAATGGACAAACCAAAGTGGTAAATGGAAGTTTGGGCAATTTGCTGAGGTGTTTAGTGGGAGATAAGCCCAAGGGGTGGGATTTGATTCTACCACAAGAAGAATTTCCATACAATAACTCTGGAAATAGGATTTTTGGTAGATCACCATTCAAAATTATGTATGGAAGTAGCCCAAGGTCTACACTAGAATTGAGCAAGATGGAGCAAGTGGAGACATCTAGTGCTGGCATAGAAGAATTCATTGAACATATCAAGAGCCTACATGAGGAGGTCCATGCACACATTACCAAGATGAATCAACTGTATAAAGCTAGGGCTGATCAAAGGAGGAGACATGAGGAGTTTCAAGTAGGGGATATGGTTATGGTACACTTACGAAAGGAATGGTTTCTAGTGGATACTTACAACAAGGTGAAGATGAAGAAATTTGGTTCCTGTAAAATTTTGAAGAAACATGACTCAAGAAATGCATATGAGGTCGAGATGTTGGATGGGATTCATATTTCTCCTATCTTCAACATTGCAAACTTAACAAAATATCATGATGATGGTGTAGATGAGGGTTTGATGCTGGAACCATGTCTAATTCCTAGTTCTAAGGAGGATATACAAGACATTCTGAATAGTCATATGGGAAAGAGTACGTAAAATAGGCAATATGAGGTGTACCTGGTGAAGTGGAAAGGATGGCCAATAGAGGACTCAACTTTGATATCAATAGTGCAGGTTGCCCATTTGGGTTTTCCTCTACCATAAAGTGACACGATCACTTTTCAATCTAGTCGAGGTGTTTAATGCAGGAGCATCTAGTGGTGTAAGGGTAATCTTGTATCATCCAAAAATATGCTTAGAAATAGTTTCTATTTAATGTGTTTTCATTTCTAGATACTCATTTCAGTCAAATAAAGGTTTCAACTCTCATAGTTCCTCTATTAGTGTTTTGAGTTAGAATTTTTTAAAGCACCTTGGGATATTTGTAAGTGCTAAAAAAGTAGAACTATGTAATTGAGAAATAATTATGGTTAGTTAGAGGATTGAAATTGAAGGGATTGTTATATTTTTAATTTAGAACTCTCCAGAAAAAGAATCATGTCAAAAGGCTTCATAGTTAGAAAGTTATTGCAATTTTTTAGTTCTTGGAGACCTCCTAAGAGCCATTTAAAGTTAGATATGGGGCACTAAATGGCCTCGTATAGGGCCAAAAAATGGGGGATGAGAAAAGCTGGTATGGTTCATCAATTGGAGCTACTGTTCAAAAGTTATGCCTCCTAAAAGTTTGACTACTGTTGTTGGATTCTTCTGATTTTACACTAACTTCTAATGTTATTTCTGGAACCTTCCATTTTGGTGGTGGATGAAAAATGGCATATTCTAGAATGTATTCCTAACCCAAAACAATTTGGTGCTTATTTAAGAACATTTTTCACATTGTAAAGGTAGCACTTAGTGGAGTTAGAGAGAAGGTACTGTGTCGAGGATTTCTTTCTATAGAATTATATACTTGTAAGCCCATAGGGAATTTTTCATTGATAATAATATTTTTTCTTTTCCTACATGTTCATTCTACCCTTTGGTTGTGTCACCATCAAGTGGTATCAGAGAAGGTTTTCCTGAGGGTGTAGATAGAGCATCGATTGTGAGGTAGTTTGCAGCAGGACTATGTGGTTGTGGGTTTGAGTCAAGAAGATGTCTCCATTATGAGAGCATGGTGGAAGGGCTAGAGCTATTAATCCTATGTAGGTTAGAGCCCTTAAGAGGTAGGGTCAAGCATTGTAGGAGGAGATCTGTAGAGGACTGAATGTTGTCGTAGGGAATGAAAGTGAGGAAGAAAATGAAGAAGAAGAAATTGGATAGGACGGGGAAGGCAAAGGGGAAGTCCTAAATTAGGTAGAAGAGAGGCTTTTTAGGGCCATTTCTAATCTTGTAAAAAGACCTAATATTGATGTGGGTATGTTTTTGAGAACCCTAAACCTAGATGAGTTGATCGATTAGATCAATGAACCAGAGGAGTATTTTGAGTATGAGGATATTAGAGACCCTGGGAGGGTTAAAATTGCGAGGCCAAAATGAAAGGCCATGCCAAAAATCTGGTGATAAGAGGTTCATCTAGAAAGAAATAGAAGAAGAAAGGATAAAATCACAAGGTGTGATCACATGGTGGACAAACTAAAGAAATAGTTCATTCCTATTGATTACGAGCTTGATTTGTTCAAGAAAATGCAAGGGTTAAAACAAGCAAGAAAATCTATCCAGGAATATATAGAGGAATTTTATCAACTTCTTATTAGGGTAGGGCATTCATAAGCTAATAAGGATAAGCTTACCTAATACCTCAGTGGGTTATGACCTAGCATTTAGGAGGAGTTAAGTCTGGTTAGAATGACTACCATTGAAGAGGCATACTAGTTTGCCCTACGAGTTGAAAAGAAGCTAAATAAAATATTTGAAGGCAGGCAAAGAGGGCATGGTCAAGGAGGAAAGGGTGGTAGTAGGTCATCTAGAGGCCAAAATGAGACCCAAAAGAAAAATGAAGATGTGGGTACTAGCAAAAACTAGAGAAATGAGGGTTTCAACCACTACAAGCAGTTTTGAATTGCTGAAGAAGAAGGTGATAGAGCAACCTATGTTGCCACTTCCAAATTTTAGTAAAGTGTTCCAAGTAGATTATGATGCTAGTGGCAATGCTATTGGGGCTGTATTGAGCCAATAAGGTAAGCCTATTGCATATTTTATTGAAAAATTGAATGATGCAAAGAAGAAGTATTCTATTTTTGACCAGGAGTTTTATGCAATAGTGCAGGCCTTAAAGAAATGGAGGCACTATTTATTGCCAAAATAATTTGTCTTGTATACTGATCACCATGCATTGTAGTACCTAAATAGTCAAGGTAACTTGAACAAGAGACATATGAAGTGGGTAAAGTTCTTGCAGATCTATCCATTGGTGTTGAAACATAGAAGTGGAAAGTCTAATAGGGTTGTAGATGCATTGAGTAGGAGATAGTTGTTGCTTACAGTAATCTAGGTTCAAGTGGTTGGGTTTGATGAACTCAAGCATCTGTACCCTAAGGATCCTAATTTTTCTAAAGCATGGAAGGCTTGTAGAGAACTTGTTACTATAGACAGAACTAGGTGGCTAGACTATTTGATTGAGGATGGTATGTTGTTCAAGGGAAGTCAACTATGTATTCCAAGGAGTTCCATGAGGGAAAACTTGATCAAATTGAAACATAGTGGGGGAATGGTAGGAAACTTTGGTCGAGATAAGACCATTTCCATTCTTAGAGAACATTATTTTTGGCCTTAATTTTCACAAGATGTGGAGAAATTTGTGCAAAGTTGTCAAGTGTCTCAAGCAGCCAAGGGATTTAGTCACAATACTAGACTTTGTCAACCATTGCCTATTCCATCAATGCCTTGGCAGGACATAAGTATGGATTTTGTTCTTGGATTGCCAAGGACACAAAGGGGTAATGACTTAGTATTTGTGGTGGTTAATAGGTTCTCCAAGATGGCACATTTCATCCCATGCCACAAGACTCGTGATGTTGTACATATTGAATATTTGTTTCTCAAAGAGGTGGTGAGACTACATGGTCTCCCAAAGAGTATTGTTTCTAATAGAGATACTAAATTTCTAGGGTATTTCTAGAGGACTTTATGGAAGAAGTTGAGGACAGAATTGAGGTTCAGTTCCACACATCATCCACCGTCTGATGGACAGACCAAAGTAGTAAATAGAAGTTTGGGCAATTTTCTGAGGTGTTTAGTAGGAGATAAGCCCAAGGGGTGGGATTTGATTCTACCAAATGCAAAATTTGCTTACAATAGCTCTGTAAATAGGAGTACTGGTAGATCACCATTCCAAATTGTGTATGGAAGTAGCCCAAAGACTACACCAAAATTGAGGAAGATGGAGCAAGGGGAGAGGACAAGTGCCCAGGCAAAAGAATTTGCTGCACATATAAAGACCCTACATGAGGAGGTCTATGCGCACATTACCAAGATGAATCAATAGTATAAAGCTAGGGCTAATCAAAGGAGGAGATATAAGGAGTTTCAAGTAGGGGATATGGTTGTGGTACACTTATGAAAGGAATGGTTTCTAGTGGGTACTTACAACAAGTTGAAGATGAAGAAATTTGGCTCCTATAAAAGTTTAAAGAAACATGACTCGAGAAATGCATATGAGGTGAAGTTGCCAGATGGGATTCATATTCCTCCTATCTTCAACATTGTAGACTTAATAGAATATCATGATGATAGCGTAGATGAGTGTTTGATGCTGGAACCATGTCTAATTCCTAGTTCTAAGAAGGAGTAGATAGAAGAGATTTTAGAAAGTTGTGTCGGTAGGAGTACCAGAAATAGGCAATATGAGGAGTGTCTGGTGAAGTGGAAAGGATGACCAATAGAGGACTCAACTCAGATATCAGCATCAAAGTTTACCCATTTGGGTTTTCCTCTACCATAAAGTGACAGGGTCACTCTTCAATCTACCTTGGGTGTCTAATGCAGGAGCATCCAATAGTGTAAGGGCAATCTTGTATCACCCAAAAATATGGTTATAAATAGTTTCTATTTAATGTGTTTTCATTTTTGGATACCCATTTTAATCAAATAAAGGTTCCAACTCTCAGAGTTCCATTATTAGTGTTTTGGCTTGATATTTTTTTCAGCACCTTGGGATACATGTAAGTGCCAAAAAAATTGGACTATGTAACTCAGTCATAACTATGTTGAGTTAGAGAGTATAAATTGAAGGGATTGTTATATTTGTATCTAGAACACTCCAGAAAAAGAATCAGGTCAAAAGGCTTCATAGTTAGAAAGTTATTACAATTTTTTAGTTCTTGGAGACCTCCTAAGAGCACTTCAAATTTAGATATGGGGCACTAAATGGCCTTGTATAGGGCTGAAAATTTTTGGATGAGTGAAGTTGGTCTATAGTGCTATAGAGCACTTCGAGAGATTTTTGGAAAGGTAAACAGTTCATCAATCAGAGCTATGGTTCAAAAGTTATGCCTCCTGGAAGTTCAACTACCATTTATGGATTCTTTTGATTTTACACTGACTTCTAACATGAATTTTGGAACCTTTCATTTTGGTGGTGGATGCCAACTTGAATATTCTAGAATGTATTGCTAACCCTAAACCATTTGGGGCTTATTTAAGAACATTTCTGGCATTGTAGAGGCAACACTTAGTGTAGTTAGAGAGAAGGTACTATGTGGAGGGTTTCTTTCTCCATATTTATATTGTTGTAAGCCCATAGGGCATGTTGGTCTGATTTTTCAAATGATAATTTTCCCTTGCCTAGGTAAAAAATTAGATTGGATCTACTGATGGTGTGAAAACCTTTTAAAAATATGCAAATATTCTCCATCCTTTTCAAACTTTGCGCGCCCGAGTCTCCCCTTTTCTTTTTTGTTTCTTACTGCTCGATCCCTGAAAGATCTACAGTGGTTGATATCTCGCTTTGAAAGGATACAAGTGTTTTACCCTTAGTGACATAGCAACTGCCACTAAGTTGAAAGGTGGTGCCATCAAATGGACGTGTGGTTTTTTTATTATGTCAAAAGCATTAATGTTCCAGCCCTAAATTATGCATAGCTCACTAGAGGTCACTATATCGCTATCAAGAAACTCATGCTTCTTGCCATTAGTGACATAATGCCCATTCGGGAAGTAAATAGATGTTGGGATCCAAGAAGTGTGCTAATGCGACCAAGTTTTTAAAATACAAATTTATATGCCAGTGGAGCAAGGTTTTCTTACATCATTAATAACTAGACCCATGCCCTAATTCATGAAACATATGAAAGATTCTGATCATCAAATCGATCTCAAATCTACGATCGTCGCTATCTCACTATGGTGAGTTGCATGAAGGTTACAAACAGTGACATAGCGACAAGAGGCCCACTATATTTCTCTTCAGTAATGCATCAAATGTCATCCACACAATCAATGCATCAACGATGGTCGCTATCTCTCTATAGTAAGGTGCTCACCTTTTATGTATAGTGAGATAGTGACTAAATGACACGTGCCTTTAGAACTCAATGGGTCCAGTTCAAACTGCCAAAATTTGGAGGAAAGGTACAAATGGAGTTTTTTTATTGGGTTAACTTCCAGTGTGTTAAGAAGACAAATGGGTCAGCCCAATTTTCATTTGCAAATGTTGATCTTGTCTTGATCAATGGTTGCCGCTTAGCCACAATTTCAAAATGCAAGAAATTTAAGGGTAACTAGTAATGAGACATGTGGCTCCACTCTTAAGGATATAGGGTTTGCTACTTTTTGAATTAGAACCACCCGATGTGGTGAGGGTCTATGGATAAAATTTAAAGTTGATTGCAATTTGGAGGTAACAATTACTGAGAGTTAAATATAGTGCGGAGCTCAAAGCTCAGACACAAAAATTTTATCAAGGAAAATATGAAAAAATTTATCAATGAAAATAAGAAGATTTTCCTTGAGACCCCTAAGATTAAAAAAAAGAAGAATAAGAGATGGGAACCAAAGAAAAGGGTGCATTTCCAAAATGAGGAGGTTGGTAAGCTAACTATCTTGGGAAGGGAAACAAGTTATGATAATTTAAACAAAAAGTTTTCATCTAATGTTCAAACTCCTACACCTTTAGATGTTAATACAAAGAATACTGCCTATGATCCAATTCAGATGGTCTCAATGTTGTCACAAATCATTTTTAAGGTCCCTTTGGCAGAAATGTTTAGGATAGAGGAACATAAAAGAAAGGCTTTGTCTTGGTTGGGAGGGATATAAGATAGTGATGTGGTTACACAAGCACCAGCCGGTACATTGCAGATCCCAATGATTGATAATGAAAAGGAAGATATTGGAGTCATGTCTTAGATACCCCAAATGTATCTAGACAATTCATTAGTAGCATATTTTTAGGATATTGATCCTTTTTTCTTAAGTTTGATCATAAAGGGCATAACATTAAAAAAATGCATGATTGAATCTAGAGCCTCAAATAATATAATGCCTTTTAAATTGATGCAGGCCCTTGGTCTAGGAGTTGATACTAGACAAGGCAAGTGTAGGGCAATGGATGCTAGAGAAGTCCCTCTCATAGGTACTATTAATTCTCTACCTTTTAGACTTGTTGCACATCCTGATGAGGAGCTAACCATGTCAGTTCTAGTAGTGGATATTCCTCCCCACTATGGAATGTTAGTTTCAAGAAAATGGAGTGCTACAATGGGAGGAAGCATGCAATGTGATCTATCATATGCCACCTTCAAAGTAAAAGAAAAGGCCATCAAGGTTAATAGAGAACCTAGAGTGACTCATATCTTTGAGGAAAATATTGGCAATGATGCAACTTGTTTCATAGACACAGATGTGAATGCATTTAGAGCTAAACTGATCATTCAAGAGGTGGAAAGGTTGCCTACCTTAATTGAGCAAGAGGTCACATGTTGCTTAGATTCTCCAAATCTTTGGAGCATGTATTTTGATGGAGCAAGCTCAAAGGAGGGATCATAAGCTAGAATTGTCTTTGTTTCTCTAGACAAGAATACATTTAGATATTCCTTTTCTCTAAATTTTACATGTACCACTAATGTTGCAAAGTATGAGGCCCTAT
Organism: Cupressus sempervirens; assembly: GCA_028749045.1. Taxonomy (NCBI): domain Eukaryota; kingdom Viridiplantae; phylum Streptophyta; class Pinopsida; order Cupressales; family Cupressaceae; genus Cupressus; species Cupressus sempervirens. The sequence goes on along the minus strand of CM053787.1, from coordinate 909,909,040 downwards.
TCCTAGGATTGAAAGTTGCAACACATCATGGAATCAAGAAAATATATGTTATTGGTGATTCTGAGTTAATTATTTCCCAAGTTAGGGGTGTTTATGTGTCAAAAAATAAAAGACTAAAGCAATATAGGAATGTTGTCTAGGATATGATTGAGTCTTTTGATGCTGTTGGGATAATGTAGAAGGATAGAAGTAACAATAATATGGTAGACCTTTTGGAAAATGTGGCCATAAAGCCTGATGATATATCATTTGCTGGTGTGTCCACCATAGAAGTATAGAATAGACCTTCAATTCTAGACAATGTCCATAGTTGGCAAGTTTTTGAGGATGAAAAAGAGATTCTAAATTTTCTACTCAGTGAGGATAAATATCATGGATAGGAACTTGATTGCAGTGCATGGGTTGAAATAATTTATGGGAAAGAAACAATTTTTGGACAAGAGATTCTGAAATTGAAAAATAACAAGGCACCTAAGGGTCTGGTTGTACTGGAAAGCTCTTTTGATAATCAAGATAGGATACTTTCAAATGCAAAAAATGATAACCCACAAGAACTAGAGGAGATTAATTTGGGTACATTGGACACCCCAAAAAAGGTGTAAATTGGAAAAACTTTGAATCTTGAGATCATAAAGTCTTTGATTGATTTATTAAGGAAATTTAGACATGTGTTTGCCTGGTCCTATGATGACCTAAAAGCTTATAGGCAAGATTTTTTCCAACATGTTATACAACTTAAAGAAGATGTAAAACCTTTTAGGTAGAAGCAATGACCTATGAACCCTATTCTTGCCCTTAAGATGCAGGAAGAATTATTGAAGCTCAAAGATGGGGGAATAATTAAGCCAATTAGACATTCTTCATGGGTATCTAATCTTGTACCTGTGAGAAAAAAGAATGGTGACATCAGGTGTTGTGTTGATTTTAGAAACCTAAATATTGCATCTTTAAAAGATAATTATGGATTGCCCAATATGGAAGCCATGCTTCAACAAGTTACTGGTTCAGAGTTGATGTCCATGATGGATGTTTTTTTAGGTTATAACCAGGTCTTGGTTGATGGAAAAGAGCAATTCAAGATAGCCTTCACCACCCCTTGGGGAACCTATGTATATGTGAGAATGCCTTTTGGCCTCATAAATGTAGGGGCAACTTTTTAGAGAGCTATGGATGTGGCTTTCAAAGATTATATTAACAAATTCATGGTAGTGTATCAAGATGATTTGACTGCATATTCAAAGAAGGCTGAAGATCATTATAGGCATCTTGAAAAGATTTTTCTCAAAGCTTTTGAATATGGAGTATCTTTGAACCCAAGAAAATGTACTTTTGGGATCATAGAAGGCAAACTTCTAGGTCATATAGTTTCAAAAGAGGGTGTTAAGATTGATCCTGAAAGAGTAGTAGCAATTGAAAAAGTCCAAAACCCAAAAAATGTTAAAGGTATACAATCTTTCTTTGGACAAGTTAATTTCTTAAGAAGGTTTGTGACTAACTTTTCTGAAATCAGTAGAACAATCTAAAAAATGCTCAAGAAAGGTGCTACAATAAATTGGGAAGGTGAGTCTTCTATTGCCTTCCAAGAAATAAAAAGTGCTATTAAGAATGTTGCTATGCTTAGGACCCCTGATTATGGAAAGCCCATGCATATTTTTTCTTTTGCATCTTTTCATACTATTGCAACAGTTTTACTTTAGAAGAATGAAAGTGGACATGAACAACCTATAGCATTTTTTAGCAAGTCCCTACAACCTTCAGAATTGAAATATGATATCAATGCAAAATAGGCATATGCTCTAGTTAAAGTTGTTAAGGCTTTCATATGTTATCTTGGAGGGGCTATTGTTATTGCTTTTGTACCAAGTGTAGCAGTGAAGGATATTTTCTCTTAGCAAGAGGTATCTAGTAGAAGATGCAGATGGATTAATAGGATCCAAGAATTTAATATAGCCATCCAAATTACTAAGCTAGTAAGAGGTTAGGGATTAGCTAAGCTCATGGCATAAGAAAATTTAGATGCTAATCAAATCAATGCTGAAGATCAGTATCTTAGCCTTAGCTCATGTGACATGGACTAATGTGATTAGTACAAAGATGTAATATACTACCTACAACACATGCAGTCTCCACCTCACCTAATAGAAAATGAAAGTAGAACTATAAAATTATATTCAGTTAGATATTTTATTGTGAATAGAGCCTTATGGTGGAGAAATTTTGAAGGTATATTATTGAAGTGCATTGATCAACAGAACTCTGAAAAAGTATTAAGTGAGATGCATTTAGGTATATGTGGAGGACATTATATGGCAAAGACTACAGCCCATAAGGTTATGAGAGCAGTTTTTTGGTGGCCTAATTTGTTTAAGGATGCTCAAGTTCTGGTGAGAAAGTGTGATTCATGCCAGAGGTTTGCAAGAAAGTTGAAATTCTCAGGAAACACACCTTTGAAATTAGTTGAGGTTCAAGCATCTTTTTAATGAATGGATTTCATAGGTGAGATCTCACCTAGCTCTAGTAGTGGTTTTTCCTGGATACTCGTTGCAATTGATTACTTCACAAAATGGGTTGATGCAATCCCTACTAGAAATTCAACCAAAAAAATAGTAAATAATTTCCTACTTAGTAACATCATCACCAGATTTGGATGCCATGAAAGAGTAGTTATTGAAAATTCTATGTGCTTTAGTTCTGAAGAATTCATTAAGTTCTGTGAAAAATATGGCATCACTAGGTCAATTTCTTCACCTTATCATCCACAAGGGAATGGACAAGTAGAATCCACCAATAAAAGTTTATTGAAAATCATTAAGAGAACTTTGGATGAAAACAAGAAGGCCTAGGACTCAAAGTTGCATTTTTCTATCTGGGCTAATAGAGTGACAGTCAAGAAGGCAATAGGTGTATCACCTTTTCACCTTATGTATAGAATTCAGGCTAGAATGCCTCAAAATAATATGACAGGTTTATATAACTTTATTCAGATGTATGATGATGACATAATTGATGATATGCATCAAAGAATTGATGAATTGGTTGGATTAGCAGAAACAAATAAAAAATCCTCTGCAAGAAACATGAAATTATAGTTGCAAACAAAATATTTTATGATAGAAGGGCAGTAATTAGGAAGTTCCACCCTAAGGATCTTGTTTTAATATGGAATGCAAGGCTACAAGAGAAAGGTAAACATGGAAAATTTGATCCCATTTGGTTGGGACCTTATTTAGTTGACTCTTTCTGGGGTCAAGATTCATATTTCATTAAGGAATTGTCAAGAAGCCTTTTAGAATTGCCAATTCATGGGCAATTTCTGAAAATATATTTTTGATTAAAGGTTTTTCTTTTCCTTAAAAGTTTTTTTCTTTCTATAAATGCTTGTACAAATTTGTATATCCTCTGTATGTATGTATATTCTAGTTAATATTCTCTAGTTCTTCCTCAAAGTTTTGTGTGTGGTCTACTCAAACTAGAAATTTTGAATCCTTGCATGGACACATTTTGTCCATCATCCCTAGCCAGAGCCACTGTTGGTCTAATTTTTCGCACAATAATTTTCCCTTGCCTAGGTAAAATGTCAGACTGGGTCTACTGATGGCACAAAAATATTTTAAAAATATGTGAATATTCTCTATCCTTTTCAAACTTTTCATGCCCCGAGTATCCCCTTTTCTTTTTTGTTTCTCACTATCTAATCCTTGAAAGATCTACAGCGGTCAGTATCTCACTATGAAAAGATGCAAGTGTTTTACCCTTAGCAACATAGTGACTGCCACTAAGTTGAAAGGTGGTGTCATCAAATGGATGTGTGGTTTTATTGTTATGTCAGAAGCATTAATGTTTCAGCCTTGAATTATGCATAGTTCATCGGAGGTCGCTATATTGCTATCAGGAAACTTGTGCTTCTCGCCATTAGCGACATAGCACCCAGCCGATAAGTAAACAAAATTTGGGACCTAAGTAGTGTGGTAATGTGACCAAGTTTTTAAAATGCAAAATTATATGCTAGCAGAGTAGGGTTTTCTCACATCATCAATAACTAGACCCAAGCCCTAATTCATGAAACATATGAAAGATTCTGATTGTCAGATTGATCTCAAATCTATGATCATCGCTATCTCACTATGGTGAGTTGCATGAAGGTTACAAAAAATGACATAGCAACAAGGGGCCCATTATATTTCTCTTTTGTAATGCATCAAATATCTTCCACATGATCAATGTAGAATCAACAATGGTTGCTATCTCGCTATAGTAAGGTGCTCACTTTTTATGTATAGTGAGATAACGACTAAATGACATGTGTCTTCAGAACTTAGTGGGTCTAGTTCAAACCACCACCATTTGAAGGAAAGGTAGAAATGGAGTTGTTTCATTGGGTTGACTACTAGCTTGTTAAGAAGACAAATGGGTCAGCCCAATTTTCATCCGCAAAAATTGATCTTGTCTTGATCAATGGTTGTCTCTTACCCACAATTTTAAAATCCAAGAAATTTAAGGGTAAGTGGTAATGAGACACGTGGCTCCACTCTTAAGGATATAGGGTTCACTGCTTTTTGAATTAGAATTGCCTGATGTGGTGAGGATCTATAGATAAAATTTAAAACTGATTGCAATTTGGAGGTAATGGTTACTGAGAGTTAAATATAGCATGGAGCTCAAACCTAGGACACAAAAATCTCATCCAACGATCTTGAGAGTTGCAAAATGAATTATGCAAAGAGGAGGTGCAAATTTAATGTTGCAGATGAAATTGCAATCAGATTTGGATACATTTTCATCTGATTTAACTCCTTCAGCCATTGTAAGGATGAATTGAATGTTTTGGAGGTAGTTGAAGCAATTTGGTTTTTATGGAAACTACACAAGTTGATCTTCATAGTAAAACATATATGAAAGTAAAGATCAAATTTTTGGAGCCACAGTGCAGATTGTGATGATTTCTTAATATTCCCTCATGAGATATTTGCATATTTTAAGTAGGGATATAGCAGATATTTTGGCATCATTTATGGTTTTCAAGGTGTAGGTAGATGAGGAAGTTCAGTTTCAACAACTCTAGATTGAAGACTCTTTTAGTGGGACACATCTCAAATTTAGATGAGAGACCTTGAAAGATCTTCTCTCCTATATATCTTCCCTTTCTACTTATTGTAGGGGTTCCAATTCTTTGAAGATTTTAGGAGGATTGTGAGACTAGTCTAGTTCCAATTTCTTGGGATTTTCTCATAGTTGTGATACCAATTTTCTCAGTGTTCTTCAATTATGAACAGCATATTGTATTCCTTTTGAGGCATTTGTTATTACACAATCATTCTTTGTGTATTTTCTGAGATTTGATATGCAGATGATGTATTGTTTCCAAGGAAATTAATGCAAGAGCTTCAACTTTCTTAGTATCATTTTGATTCTCATCTCTTTCTTCTATTATCCGTAATGTTTTGTGTTTGAGAACTAAGAGCTTAAATCAATTGTAGGCCTAAAAGGTTCTATGTCATGATGGACTTGCTGTTGGAACAAAGAATCCAAGTAAATGCTTGTTTAGACTAATAGAGTTGCAGGTTACATGAGAAGGATTTCATCATAAGTATGAGAGTTGTTATGAAGATTGATGTCTGTTTGCAAGTCAAATAGATAGATCAAGTGTCTAAATATATGAGTATACTTCAGGTACCCATCTATATGTTAAGATTTAGTTGATGCCTAATGGATAAGGGATTGGCCAGCTTGAAGGATACATGTTCTCTATTGTTGCATACTCAAGTTATGCTGAGAAATCAAATCTTTAAATGAATATCAATTTCCCTTTTTATGTATTGAAGAGATAAATTGTGGGTCATGGCTTGTTTGCTATTACTTTCCTTTGTTGTGATTAGCTACTGCAATCAGGAAGTTTATCAGTAGATCATAGAATATATTGACCATTTCTACTATAGGGGATAGTCTTGCAAAGAAGAGAATCAAGTTATTGAGATATATCCCTTAGGTTTGCTTGCCTTGGCTTAGCAGAGCCTAAAGTTAAGTGAGTCCTGTTGACCCTGTTAATTGGTCCAGAACTAAGATTTAACCTTGTTGAATATAGGATTTAGCTCATCCTTAGGCTTGTCCCAAGTTTTTTTTTTTCTTGATGTCAGGTTTAAATCGACCTGATACGTTCTTTACCAGAAAGAATTCCAACAGGGCATTTTTCATTGATAATAATATTTTGCCTTTTCTTACATGTTCATTCTAGTCTTTGGTTATGTCACCATCATTGTTTCATCAAGAAACCTTAGGCCTACATCAACCATCTTTGGACCTCTTGGCATTACCAAAAGGCTTGGACACATAATTGCCCATTTATTAATGGATGCAAGAGTATCCATGGGTCTAAATCTCTCTAAAAGTCTACCTAGACCCTACCCAACATGACCTAGATAATCTGTGTAATCAACATTGTGTTGTAAATGAAATTTTATGATCAATTATTTGTAGATACAGAGGGAACTCATCCTTCTATGGCCATCTATGATGCGTAACCAACCAACAAGGATATATAAATGGTGTGATGAGCTCAGTAGTATACTTTGTTGTAGATTAGAGTTAGCTCTATTTGTATAAAATAGAAACATGATCTTCACCATGGTAGTGGAGACCTCAGTGTCAACCTGTCTATAATTCATAGTGTGAGTGACACTGTGAGATGGAGAAGAATAAAATGTATTAATACTAATTTAATAAAAAAAGTTGTATGATTCAATGGTATGAATAATACAAAACAACTCCTCTCGCATTGCTATAATAGGGTGGTAGAGGAGGAAAGTGAGGAGTCTAGAATGTCTATAGCATGAGATAATCTGGAAAGTGTATCTCTAAATAACTGTTGTCTATCTTTAGTGGAGGATGTGGATGTGTGTGCTATGCCAGATTCAGCACTCTGACTCCCTCTTTGGACACTAGCATCCTCTAAGGATGTAGGAGCACAATCCCCTAAACTAGATGCCATAATGTATATATGTATATAATGTATGAGGATATGAGTGTGAAGCTACAAGAGACAAAATCTAATAAATATCTAGAGATCTGCACATGCATGCATGCATGCATACATACATACATACATACATACATACATATAAACATAAAAGTGTATAAATAAAAATAATTAAAAGTTAAATTTAATTTGAAACATACATATATAAATACACAACATTAAATGTATGGTGTTATTCAATCATGTACATTTATTTTAAAATAAATTATCTTAGAGACCATATCTAATGTATTTTAACATGCTCATGCAAATGTGAAAAATAATTGTTCGTACATATACATGTATATGTATATGCGATAAAAAAAAAAATTCTTGATTAAATTATAACTAAGTGTACACATGTAACTTAAGCTTTTTACTAAATTAGATTTTGATTTAGCTATAGGGTTAAACAATTTTTCTAAGTTTCATATAAATGTAAAAGTGTTTCTAAGTTTCATATAAATGTACAAGTGTTGTATAATTTTTTAGAAATTAATGATAGGATTTAATTTCAAATTTGAATATAACAAAGTTAATTTTGTTTATTTTTACCTAATGTTTGACTATATTTTACTTCTAAATAATTTATGTTTGACTACATTTCACCTAATGTTATTCTAGATTTTTACCCAATGTTTAACTACATTCTTGCTTATGTTTCAAATAATTTACTAACAAATCTTTTTAAAAAAATTTAAAATGTATTAAAAAATCAACAAATCTAAATAATTCACTAATAAAACTTGTAAAAAACAATAAATTTGACTACCATTAACATTCACTAATCAAAAAACACTTCAAAAATAAATAAAATGAAAAAAAAACCAAAACCTATTACGACTGAAACACCTTAACCGCTCTCCAAGAATCTCATAATCACTACAGTGAAAATGATAGCCGAAAAGTGATTTTCAGCATTTATATAAAGCATTGGGGTTATGGCCAAAACCCTTTTTCTTGAAAGGGTTTTGGCCATAATCGTACATGCCATGTCGATGGGGAAACTTGCCATGTTTGTATGGCCAAAACATGGTCAGTTGTAACCCATACAACTATAAGTGTTTCAGTCATAACCCTCTTAGATATCACAAAGGGTGACATAGGTTTGTTCTTTTGCCCATATAAATGGTGGAAAAGTGTGAATAATTGATTCCCATCCATGTAACCATGAGGAAGCACAAATGAAGAGTTGTTCCTGAGAGTTTCAAAAAAATTTCATTAAGAGGATTTTAAAAGACGAAAGAAGTAGTAGCAATACTGTTGGATTTGGTATTCTTGGAACTTGGATGTCTTTTTATCTATGTTCCAATCAATACCAAAGGGGGATACTCTTAGAATGAATGCTGATGATATTGTTTTAGGGAAGTATCCTAAGTATTGTTGGAATATTTGAGAGATTAACATGTTTCATTCATGATTGAGTTGTCCTAGATGTCAACACAGTATTGTTTTTGTAATTAATGGTAGAGTTGAAGATAGAGATCAAGGTCATATAGATTGAGTACTAATGATGAGGTCAAGCATAGTTGGGGGTATGTTCTACTGTGTGCCCTAATGACATGGACAAGTATTATTGCCAAAAGTTGAAGATATGTGAGATTTATTTATGATTTACAAAAGATAGTGTATATCCAAAATACCTAAGTGGTTTTCGGTGTTTGGATTAAATCTCCTAATAGGTATAGAATCATGATTAGCAAAGTTAGATAGTGAAAGTAGACATCCTAAAGATGATTTCAATGAGTACAAGAGGTATGAGGTCACACATGTGAGATGGAAAAACTACAAGATAACATTATTTTGTAGTTATGAAAAGATGTAATAAATTGTATTATCTTAATGAGGTCTTATTATAATTAATCGGGAAAGCCTCAAAGCTAACTCAATGAATTATTTTGAGGACATGGTATCAAGGTTATTTTTCTTGTGATGAGAAGGTAATTGTGCGTAACTGAGAATTGTGAAAGTAAAATGTAAAGTTGGTAAATACAAGTAAGTGATCAAATGGATCACTATGATGTGAATTTGAAGATGTGGTATTAAGATCTGAGAGCTATTTGGTGGGGTATTGGCATGGAAAGATGAAAGAGAAGAAGTTTGACATACTAAAGTTAGCTACATTTACATTATTATGAAAGGAATAATATAGATTCCTATTGGAGAGTGAATTTAGAAGTCTTGCCCCTGAAGCTATATGGATAGTGGGTTCATTTTCCTTCTACAAGTCCTAACAGGGTTGGTACTATTGGGACTCAAAATTGCCTTCTTGATTTGAGTACCATTCCAAACTTTTGAGCCCTTTAAAGCACATTTTAATGCAAAGTGTACTCATTTGTCCATTTGAGGCCTAAGGGGTGTTTAATGTTTCTAACACGTTCCATTCAACATATTCACTCATCCCATGAAGATAAATTTCCATTCTGTGTTGTTCTGTTAAGTCTCATTTTGAGTATTGTCTGAATCTACAAATTTTCTCAAGTGTCAAACAATGATAGGAGACCTAGTTTACATTTGAATATCTCACACCCAATAATGTTTCATGACTTGCCACTTTTGGAGTATTTAGTATGCCTATCAAAATACTATATTTCACATTTCAATTTTTTTTGATGTATTTTGACTGGGTTTTGAATCCCTCAAAGGTTGTTGTCTACTGTTATCATGCTGATGTAAATTGTTTAGAATTTTGGGAGGCCCTATTTGATTAGTTATAACTTTGGCCTAGTTGACCAAAATGAGAAAAAATATTTTCCAGTACATTCTAGAGGTCAAAGACTTGTTAGGTTTATGAGTGAGCTTATGAAAAATCCATTTGATTAATTTTTGAATGTGATTCCTGTTGGTGTAAATACGTACTTTACTATTTACACTTACTTAAGTTTACTTAGGTTAATGCATTATTTAATTATTTTGCATTATTTTATTATTTTTTATTTGTGAGACACTTAGGAGTTTGCACACCTCGTGAGTTGTCATGTTGACAACACAAGAGTACGCAACTCTATTTCAGCACATGGTGTCTACAACATTGTTTTTCGTGTCCCATTCTTGTAGGCTTATCCTCTCATCAGTGCACTTACTTCTGTGCTTAATGGAGGATAACCCATATATGGTGGACATGTGCTTGGTTGTATGACACATCATGATCCTAACTTCTATGCATTTTAGAAGCTCTCCTGAGGCCTTTATATTTAGGCACTCCTAGTGTACCATGATGAGGAACAAGTTGTTGAATACATCATTATTCTGATTATACTCTCTCTCTTTGGTCTACTGTGTGCTTGTATTTGAGTTCTTAGTTCCTAGGTGAATTTTTCCCTTAGGAAAATTCTTACATGGTAGCTTGAAAATTGACTATAAGCACACCTACATCAGCCCATAGTCGACCGTGAGGCAAAATTTTTCTTGAAAATCAAAATTCGGAGGCCCGATTTGCAGTATGGATATAATTATTTTTCGCAGATTTATTTGATTAATTTTGAATCTGCATTTAATATCTCTGTAATTTTTGTCAAAGAAATTTTTTTAACAGACCAGGGCAATGACACCCTAGATCTACCATTTTTAGTGTGGAGGTATTTATTTGTTTGCAGGAAATTGGACGCAGAGATCAAACCACAGTAGTAGGAACTGCCCTTGAATTTTGTACTACATCACCGATGAATTTACACTTTTGGCAACTTCCACAATACTTTTGAATTACATTAAAACTAGCTTCAATACTCTCAGACGGATCTCTCCACAACCGGTAGCTTGATTCCATAGACCCCAGCCTCTTCTTTGTTTGGAATCTGTGAGCTTTTCCTTTTACATAGCGCTAACAGCGCCCCCACTGACGATGTGGGATTAAGTTGAAACCATTAGCAAAATTTTACATTTCCCAGGGCGATCTTTTGCCTATGCCTTATCTATTTTGGTATGCTGCAAACTTGCCTGCAAACATTTTTGGCATTGACGGTGTTGTTTTATGCATTAGGCATCTGAACGTTTCGGCAAACTTTTTGGAGTATTCGGCACTCTACCCATGTTGGAGGTTTTTGGCATAAAGACACCTTTCCTGGCTCGCAATTTGTTCTTTCTGGCCACTGAAAATGAGATCCCGGCGTGTTCCAAGGTTTCCTATTTTTTGGGCGTAATCTTTACTCTGGCATCATTTTTTCCTTTTTTGGGCATCATTAGCACACAAAAGATACTCCGGCATCTCATCATCTTTTGGCAAGTTTTCCTGCCCATGTGATCCATAGTGCTCAGACACATGGCCTCCGCAAACCCCACCACACGTGCTCCCTTGCCACACAGGGGACAGCTCACTGCCTCGTCAGTAGGTGATGCTGCTAATTTGCCGCATAAGCTCGTATTGCCATGTCACCTATGGAAATAGGCCTATCTACCATGTCATCCTATGGCTGATGACACGTGTTTTTGATCGTACAATACGGACGGTCCAACTCAACTGCCATGTCAGTCTTTTGCTGATGTCATCATTTTAGGGTGTTAAATTTGATGCCCATCTAGATGTCATTCTAGACCATTTTAGAACTGCAGTGATGGCCATTCGATCATCAAATTTAGACTCACAGTTTCTCCTCCAAACCCCTCTCTAGATTGCTTTTCAATATGGAAGCCTAACTTTGTGAGCTTGTAACTTGGACATTCAGACTCCGATTCAGGTGCAATTTTTATTGAAATTAGGTAGAATTTCCTAAGTTTTCATGTGGTGGTGTTGTTTTCTAGTTTTGGTGCATAGATTTTTTAGAATTTGCATTTTTTGGTGACTATACCTACATAATCTTGGCTTTTGCAACTTCAAAAGCTCTATACGGGCACATCTGGTCACTTTTTCAAGTTTTATTTTTTTTGAAAGTACATTTTTTTGTCTACTTTCCAAATCTGAAGTTAGATTCTAGGGTTGTGTGGACAAATTTCTCACTTTCAGAATTAGGCCTTCTTTTGCAATGTAAAGCTTTGGTTCTTTTTCAGAATTGTTGTAAAACTAAGCTACAGTGCTTAAGTGACAAATTTCAACCTTATAAAGTAGTTGTAAAAGCAAAATCAAAAAGTCTACTTTGCTCATTTTGACATGTGGCTCATTGTAAACACACTACTTATAAAGTGCCAAGCATCTCTTTTGGGGGGGTCTTTTGATTGAGTGAAAAGGGGAGGTGCGTACTATGTTCTTGTGTCTCTATTTTGTGCTCTTTCATTTCTACATCATGGGTTTTAAATGTCCTCCTCTAACTTCACGCAACTATTCTACATGGAAAGATATTGCATGGAGTATATTAATGGAAAAAGGATATAGTCTTTATGTTGATGGTACTATTACCGAACCTACTAATGCTAAAGAACTCATTGATTGGACAAATCAAGACCGATGGGCTTTAGGTGTAATTAGGATTTGTGTACGTGGGGATCTTCTCTTTCACAATAAAAATTGTTCAGAATCTAAGGAAGCTTGGGATAAACTTGAACAATTGTATGGTAAAGTGGATGAAGAAAAGGGATTTCAGATTGAGGATGATCTACTTCTCTTAGATCCTAAGAATTATGACACAATTCAGGATTATATCATCAAAGTCAATGAGTATAGGGCACTTCTTAAAGATTGTGGAAATTCCATTAAGGATGATAGGTTAATTCATCACATCATGAAGAAGCTACCTTTTGAGTATGCTAACTTTGTTTCAAGCTTAAATACTCACAAGTTAACCATGGGATCTACTTACTAGAAGCCTTCCTTTGATGGATTTGTAGACATGTTGATTGTTGAACAATCTCACTTGGTGGATTTTGGTCTTCTCAAGTCATCTATGACCAAAGCCTTAGTAGCGAGTGATGGTCAGAAATCTAGTCAAGGGGGAAAAAGCAACAATAAGAAGAAGCAGTGGAAGCAGAAAACACACTCTGAGACACAACATGACTCCTCTCAACAAGGTGGTTCTTCTTCAAACAAGAAGGGAAGTAATGACAAGAAGGACAAACTCTTTTGTGCATATTGTAAAAAGCCAAATCACGATGAGCATCATTGCAAAACAAAAAGAATCGATAAGTTAGAAAATCTACTCAAGAAGAACAAGATTCAAGTGCCAGGTACTTCCAAGGATTCTGCTCCTAACTCTTCAAAGGGTAAAGGTCAAGCACTTATGGCCAACAAAATTTCTTCTTTAGAATGGATACTTGACTCAAGTGCCTCGTACCACATGGCTTCTTCAAAGCAAGACTTTTCTTCATTGAAGCAGTCACAGGTACCACATATCTTCATGGGAGATAATGCAAAAATGGAAGTTGAAGGGAACGAACATGTGGAAATGGAAGATGGGAAATTCAAAGATGTTCTCTATGTTCCAAATCTAATCTCTAATCTCCTTTCAGTTTACCAAATCACTCACTTTGGAGATGGTCATAAGGTTGAGTTCCTTCCCAATTCAGTGATGGTGTGCAATCTAAAAGATGATTCATTGGTAGCAGTTGGGAAAGTCAATGATAGCATGAGGCTTTATTCCTTCTCCCATTTTGTGCCTATGAGTTCTTCTAAAGCCTTGTTAACTCACTCTAATTCAAACATCAACTTATGGCATGAGCGGTTTGGTCACCTTGACTACCACTATCTTCAGCAACTTTGCACATACCAAATGGTCAAAGGTCTACCTCAAATCAACTTTTCTAAGGGTAAATTTTCATCAGATTCAGTGGATATGCATCTAGAGGGGAAGTTACAAAGACGGAAGTCTTCTAGAGTAACAAGTATTCTTCAAATGGTTCACATGGTATTAGCAGGTCCTTTTGCATTCAGCCAGGGTTGCTGCATACTCACTTTTATTGATGACTTTTCAAGGTTCACTTGGGTCTACTTTCTATATAGTAAGAATGAATTTTTGGATGCATTTCTAGACTTCAAGGCTCATGTAGAATGAAAATCTAGAAAGGCCATCAAAGTACTTTGAATGGACAATGGAAACATGGATGTGAACAGAAGACTTAAGGACTTTTGTAGACATGAGGAAATTGATCTTCAGACTCCTTCCACATTCAATGCACACAAGACAGATGTTGCAGCATTGAGGATTAGAACTCTTAAGTCTATGGCAAGTTGCATGATTCATGCCAATTCTCTCAATCCATCATTAGAGGTCGATGTAATCTGCAGTGCCACTCACATTCTTAATCATTCTCCTCATCCAACCTTAGATTGCAAAACTCCTTTTGAGGCATGGTGTGGCAGAAAACCTATTGTGACACACTTCAGAGTATTTGGTTGTCCTGCATGGGCAAACACATCTTTCAAGGGATGCAAGGCATAGACATCTCAACCTTGTACCTTCATTGGTTATGAAGATAGTGTGAAGGCTTATAGACTTCTAGATCTTGAGACACATCAAATTTTTGTGGAGAAGGATGTATATTTTGAGGAAAGTTCTCTGAGCTTGTCCTCTACTCCTCTTCGCAGATCATACACTATGGAAACTGATAGTGACACCAGCGATAGAGCTTCAACAGTTTCAAACAAGTGGGGTTCTGTCGACAGTTGCAGTGAGAGGTCACTTCATTAGTTTAGTCCGCATGCATACATTGCCATAGTGAAAGGTCCATCTCAGCATGGTACATCTCGTCTTCTAGCTCCAGCTTCATTTGACTTTGGAGACAGACATGAGGACTTACATCTTCTCATTGATGATGATACTTCTACAGTTGTTGTGATGGCTCACTCTAACCCTCAAGTGCATTCTCTACATGATCAATCAGAATAGGTTGGCATGATTGTGGATCCTTATGAAGAGCAATTAGTGGAGGTCTCTTTGTCAGTCGAGGAGACAGATGGTTCAGTGGAATAGGTTCAACAAACATCCTTGCGAGATCTGCATTCATTCTTTTTAGCACAGTTGGAAGGGGTGAACTTCAGCATTAGTATAGGGATACTTGAGCAAGTTTTTGGGCCAGCACACATCTTTAGGAGTGTACATTTGCATTTGTTTCTTCCTAAGGGGAGGAACACCATTCTGCATTCATGGACTAGCTTCTTCCTCGGAGCCACTTTCACTTGTTGGCATTCTTCTTTTGGGGGGGCAGGGGGAGCCTATTCTATCTCTCTTCCTTTGTAATGGACACCCCTGGATGTCCCAAAAAAACTAAACCAAATTGCTGAAAGGAATTATGTCAAACAGTTTGCATTCAACTTCTTATTTCTTCGTTTAATGTTTTAAACCCCTTATAACTCCAAAAATCAAACGTTTATTTGTTTGTTGTGTTTCGTGCATGGAATTGGTATCATACAACATAAACAAGAAAGAAACTACAATGATATGCAAAGTGGAAATGAACTGCTGCTAATAAAATGTTATTTTCAGAATTCATAAAACCAAATACATGGCAGATTTATCAACTCACTAATTACTTCAGCAGTATTGACATAATACTCCAGCCCATGCTTTCGAACTTGCTGCTACAATACTTTGTCCTTCAATCAGTCCACTACCTTCATAATACCATTCCCTCCAAGCGGCATAAGCGTCGGACAAGTAGTGAAGAAGATATGAGCAAAATATCAAATCTCCCTGTAGCCAGAAATGCAACTAAACTGCCTGATAATGAAGCCAATAAGAAAGAATTCCAAAGGCCAAACCCCAAGGGAATGATGTCTAGAATGTTACAAGAGAGGATAGACGTCCTCAAATGCCAAGAACAAAGCTGCAACTCACACACCAATTTCTTCTCATATTCAACCTGTCTAATGAAGCCACAAATGCTTCCTTTTATTCTATTTCCAAGGGTCTGCTCAACTCATATGGGCAATGTGGGATAAAATATGTGTAATATATAAAACATATATTAAAATACCCCTTATGTCTCCCTTGGGTACACATCACCATAAAATAAATATTAAAGTAACACTTTAATATTTTACAATTAAATTAGATGTTACTTTAATAAAACTTCAGGCATTAAAATGTATTAGCAATCGGACTCCGAATAATGTGAGTGAGAGCTCATTGAAAAGCTCTCACTGAGGATTATCGAATCCAATCACCAAAATTGACCTGCAATGTGTCCTGTCGACTTACTAAAAATAGTAAGTATGCCTGAAACTGAGTAAATCAACTTTGTTTTGGCCCAAACTGGAAATGACTAGGCCAAAACACTCCAAGATCCCATTAAACCCTTCGTTAGCCCTCGGGACCATGTAGAACAAGGCTAACGCACACACACTTGGTCAACTGCTAAAATGGGGACATTACATCCTTCTCTTATTCTCTTTTGTATATACTAGATGTATGATGTAATGGGAGGGTCTTGATTACTCCATCCATCACTGCATCCTCTTCTATCTCTCTTTTTGGGGGAGGGCATTTCCCATGAGATTTTCCCTCTTTCCCCGCTTTATGGGAGATTGAATTTCATTATGTACATGGGTACCTTACATGGCCTAGTAGCTAGGATCCATTCTACATCTTCATCCTAGTTCATAAGCTTAAGGGCATTCCCCTAACTTGCACTTAAGGGGGGTGTTGGTGTAAATACACACTTTACTATTTATACTTACTCAAGTTTACTTAGGTTAATGCATTATTTAATTATTTTTCATTATTTTATTATTTTTTATTTGTGAGACACTTAGGAGTTTGTACACCTTGTGAGTTGTCATCTTAACAACACAGGAGTATGCAACTCTATTTGAGCGCATGGTGTCTACAACACTATTTTGCGTGTCCCGCCCTTGTAGGCTTATCCTCTCATCACCACACTTACTTCTGTGCTTAATGGAGCATAACCCATATCTAGTGGACATGTTCTTGGTTGTATAACACATCATGATGCTAACTTCTATGCATTCTAGAAGGTCTCCTGAGGCCTTTATATTCAGGCACTCCTAGTGTACTATGATGAGGAATAAGTTATTGAATACATCGTTATTCTAATCATACTCTCTCTCTTTGGTCTATTGTGTGCTTGTTTTTGAGTTCTTAGTTCCTAGGTGAATTTTTCCCTTAGGAAAATTCTTACAATTCCAAATGCAATTTATAAAGTTTTACTGATGTCAAGAAGTGAAGATTGATCAGTACCCTAGTTTGGGATGTCATAAATCTAAATCTGTGATTTCCCAAACCAAATGGATTGTACCACTATGTTCTACTCTGGAAATATTATAAGTATGCCAATTTACAAGTCTTGATGAATCCATCTGCAGACTTTCCTAGGTCCATTCCATTTGTGAAAATCACTTTTCTACCAGTGTTTCTAGTTCTACAAATCCAAGTAGCCCACTTTGACTACTTGCCAAATTTGTCCAGTTACTTTTCATGAGCCAAAATCTCAAATTTATATTTTTCCTGTGATACTGAAGTAATGCCTTAGTTTTCATTCCCCCAACTGTCAGTTTGACCTATTTTTGAAGCCAAAGTCAAACACGATTTATTATTTTTAGACATGCTTTCTTGTAGGCAGTTTTAAATTAGCAACTTTGACAATCATTATCATTTGACCCCAAAGTTTTCATGAAATTAGATCTAATAGGGTAAGAATATGTGGAATGAAGAATCAATATTTTTTTTCCAAAGCTTGGTCAGGTGTTTTGGTCAATTTTTAAAGCCCATCAAAGGACCCCTTAGCACAAAATTGGCAAGTCATAGAAAGAGGTGAAATAAGTTTTAAAGTTTTATTTAGTGGTCGAGTTTTATTTTCAATTAGTATTGGTTGGTCAATGGATTAGTTTGAAGGATTAGGTGTTTGAAAATATTTTTTTTTTAGCTGGACCCATTTTGGGGCCTGACTAATCCCATCAGATTTATAAGGAATTGGGATATAAAAGATGTTTTAAAAAGGTAGAAGTAAAAATGTTTTAATTATAGTGTGTGAGGTATGATTTTTTGGTAAATATCACATTGAAGATCAATACTAATATAAATCTTATCGTTGATCCTATAAGAAGTTTGAAGTTGTGGATTCCAACATGACTTTTCAATTCACAAGTTGTATTTGAAGTCATGGGAAATGAAAAAAGGTACATTTAAGAAGCCTTTGAGCACATGTAATCCCCTCCAAACCAATCCTTTCCTTGTTTGTGAATTTTTGTAGTGGAGACAATGGAGGTTGATATAGCTATAGCGAGTATCCTTTTGCTCCAAATGTGGGATTGAAATATACCATATACCCAGCTAGTTTAAAGACATTACAAAATGAGTATCCAAACAATATTTTCCTCAAAAGAACTGCTACATGAATTTGAAGCAACACTCTATGTGTTGTTTGTGAAGGTGGAGCCACTAGATTATAGTTGTGGGGAATGTTTTCTTTCCATTCTTTGTGACTTCTAAAATTGTGAGTTCCCAACAATAAATTTTTACTATTATAGCCTCCTGCAAGCACTGTGATATGTGTGTCAGGAGTATGAACAAGTTACTGATGATTGACATTATAATGGACCACTTAGCATGGATAATTCATTGGAAAAATCTATTGAAAGTCAGGGAACAACATGGGGACTGTGGTGTCTGGTCTCATGCACAATTGTTCCTCCTTATGCATATTCTCCAACTTCCTTGAGGTGGCTACTAATATGTGGACCATGAGCAAGGACGGTGACCTTATTTTGAGAGTTCTTGCAAGGAGAAGATAACTTTGTTGCAAGGAAGATGTTAAGGTGAAGTAGCAAGAGTAGACTAGTCTCATTTTGTTCTTGAGTGATGAAGGGAAACATTGGAGGAATTCTCTACTAGTGGATGATCTTTCTATCATGCCTAGAAGGGGAGACTGATGGCCTTAAAAACCTCATTGATTTTCTTTCTTGGAGGTCTATGCTAACCATAGGGGCACATGGTTTTAAACAAAGAGTAGAGTAGGTGTGGAAGTCATAGAGTGAGGAGGTATGGGCGTTATTGCATCTTTTTGAGTCATTATGTTCCAATTTTGGTCAGCATACATTGGTAGAAGGTTGTCTAAGAATGTTAGTAGTTTTCACCAAGTATCATCCAGGCAACAAGAAATTGGGCCCTCCTCACTAATGGAAGAGACCACATATTGAGCAGTAGCATAGGAAGGAAGGTTTGCTAAATTTTACTTACAATATCTTTATCCCACATCTATCAGGTGGCAAGCCATAATGATGAATTTGATAGTGACACATGGTAGGGCACTCTACACATGGCATGTAAAAAAAGGTGATGAAATGGTAGGAATGACACATGGCACAATGTTACTATGTCACTAGTGATGTGGCAGTTGATGACAGTGATAGCAACATAGTGACAAGTTTCCATGTGGTGGGGCCAGTGATGTGGATTTGGTGATGTGGCGATGGGTGATAAAGTAGTGACATGGATGGAGGTGTCACATTTCATGACGTTGATATGTTGCGATGATGTGGCAATGTGATAAGGTGTCATGTGACATAGCAACAAATTTAGGAAGTGACATGTGGCACCCAGGTGGAAGACCTGACCAAAGGATGCTAACGAGGTGGTACTAATTAGTAGTAGTGTGACACATGGCATGTAACTAGTGGAAGTTGATGTCTAAGCAGGAGACAAATGAATCAGAATGTGATACGTGTCACAAGAAAGTCAAACCTAGTTTGACCTAGACTAAACATGGGGAGAAAATCAAAATTCATAAAATAATAATTTTTTATTATTCTTTAATTTGAACATGCAATTTTTTTAAATTAAAAGGTTTTAATATATAGTCTTAACCTTAGTGCAATTTTAAATTTTTGTATTAAAAAAAGATGCAAACCTGAGACTCTTGCTAGGAGATTGGTTTTCAAACTAAGATTTTGGGAATCTCCAATATTTAGATATAGGACTATTATATATCACCAAAATAGGGAGAGAAGGAGCTTTCCATTTTTGGAGTTTATTTTCACACAGAAAGCTATATGTTCAAGTTATTCAAGGTTCTATCCTAGATGTCCATTTTTTAGTTTCATTCACCTATAGTAGCTCATATTTGATGTATGATGACATGATGAATTGGGTAAATTATAGAGGTAGTAAACATGTAGTTAGGAATTTTTTTTATCACCTCCAAGTTAGTTTGATGAAGGTATTATCAACATTTCACATGCATTTCATATATTTTGGCAAAACAAGGGTTTTCATCATTAAAGAAAAGATATTTCAAGTTTTTTACACAACAATGATGAGAATCATATTAGATTTTGGTTGTAGAAAGATGAGAGATGCATTGCAATAGCATGAAATGAAGATTCAAGTGGATAAATGTCACTTCAAGATCAAATTTGGGATCACATTCCTTTCCTATATCTTTATCTTTCTCATTCATTGTAAGGTTTCCAGTTCTAGAGAAAATTTCTCATTGTTGCGATACCATGTTGGTTCTAGTTTTTCTATAAGACTACATTATCGGATCCAAAGCTATGATTAAACAAAATTCTTTAGCATATTTCTCTTGTATGAACAATAGTAGTTAAGCTAATGTAGATAGTTCTGATATGTTTGGTGGTTTTATGAGTTGTTTGCATGCATCTTGAATGTATAGTTTCAAAAAAATGAATACAATGAGCAAGAATCTTCTTAGTTTCATTCTAATTTTCATCTCCTATCTCTATGATCCGAAATGTTATGTGGTTTAGAGACAAAGAAATTAGACCCATTTGCACCCCCATAAGGTTGTATGTCTAGTATGTTTTCTTGCTGGAATGAAGATCCAAGTAAATGTTTGATGTATTTGATAGGGTTGTTGGTTATTTGAGAAGGATATTTCCTGAGAATGAGGTCTTTATGAGAACTAATGTCTAATTCACAAAGTGATAGGAAAGATTTGATATCCTGATATATGGGATATGTCACTAGTATCATAGATGTATGTGTGATTTGTGAAACTTCCCAATAGATAAGGCACTGACCAACTACAGGATCAACTTATTCTTACTATTGCATGTTTGGGGATTTGCTGAAAGCAATTTTAATCAATCATCCATTTTATTTTTCATTTAAGAGCTGAAAGGATGCTCTCACTTAGCTTATAAATTTCTTAGGTCATGTTATTAGCTATTTCATGTCTATGATCTTTGCATAAGTACAGAAGATATAAGGGTTCTAATCTACTTTTTGTTTTAGATTTAGTTGTATGCTTTGAATACCGGTACCATATGAGTAATCTATAGGTCCACCTACCTAGGTTTTACAAAGCCTAAAGTAGAAGAAGGCTTTAGCCTTATAGTTGGCATAGTCTTTGAAAGGATATATTGCAAATGGGAAGCACTTGCCCCTATATGTATTCTAATCTCATCGAGGTAATTTGAAACTATGATGTTTCAAAACACCAATAGCTACAACTCCTAATAGTGTTGGAATCTCCTCACAGTGATTCAAAGTCTCCTAATCGGGACTGATATGTACTAAATGTATTTCATTAACTCCTAAAATGGTTCATCCTCTTACAAGGAACTTATATATTAGTACATCATTTTGTAGTACCATTCCCACCAGAGTTTTTTCTTTGATCAAGGGTTTCCCTACTTAACATATTTGGTGTTATTGTGTATGCATATCTTCTTATGGTTGTTGATTGTATTAATAATTTGTTAAAGGTTAAATAAGATTGATATAATAATTGACACAACCCCACCACCCTTGTCCCCACCTCTTAATTATCTTAGTGGACTTTTCATTCTAACAAATACATGTCTTCACTATGAAATATAATTGATATCCCTTGTCAACCAATTGTCCAACACTCAAAAGATTTTGGTTTAGACTAGAAACAAAATAAACACCATCAATATTAGTTTTACCATCAATACTAATAGATCCTATTCCCTTTATATGAAAAGCTTCATTATTTCAAACTTTGACAATTCCTCTATCACAACGATTGAAATCAAAAAAATTATTCATATCACTAGTCATATTATGTGAAAAAATATTGTCTATGAATGAATTAGATTTTTTCTTTTCAACTTGTGACACTAGTTCCTTTTCTTCCCTAACTTCTACCTTTTTAGGAATTTCTTCTTTAATTGCAACAAATCTTATTTCATCACTATCATTATCACTTTTACTCAAGAATCTTTCCATACGAGCTTCTAGATCTTCATCATTTTCATAAAGACATTCTCTAGATCTCCCAGGCTTTAAATTCCTCTTGTACTTGTTTACTCTCTTAGGAAACTTCGAAGAATAATGACCAGATTCATTACAAGTCCAACATTTAAATATTTCATTACTATTAAGTTCTCTACTCACAAGTAAGGAAATTCCTTTTTCAATCTTGTCTTATTTAGTTCTTTCTTTGTTGCTACTAGAATAATCTGCAATAGTGCTTGCGCTCCTTGTTAATGTAGGTCTAACACTCAATATCCTAAATGTTGTCTCAATTCTAGAAAAATGGCCACTTAGTCTCTGTCTTATCTTTGTTGCTTCCAATCATCCAAGAAGAGTTTCTCTTGTGAAGTTCTCTATGGAGGGTATGACTTGTTCAATCATCTACACTATCTATTTATATGCAAGTGTCAAGGTTTTCAGGATCTTCCATACAATTTCATCTTCATCCTTCTTCCTATCACAAGCCTTAATTTATAATATTCTACACAATTAGCTTGTATAGATTCATCTTCCATCATTTTATCATCTTTGAACAAACTTATCCAATTTTATAATCTTACCCTCTTAGCATTCTTATCACCTTAATAAGTAGATTCCAAATCTTTCTAAATTTCATATGCCAATCTTAATGATTTTACCTAGTTGTATTCATTTTCAGGAAGGGTTTTCAAAAGTGCATCTCTAGAAAGAATATCAAACACATGAAAAAATATCTCTATCTTTTAGTACAATCTTCAAGATTCTCTTCTTTAGTCACAACTTTCTCATTTTTTGGAATGAACCAATATCATAGACCCATGCATAGAAAATGTGTCTTCATCTTTTCCTTCCAATGGTTATAGTTGGTTTCATCAAACTTTAGACTATCCTTTCTGAAATGACTCACCATAGATATCCTTAAGCTATTTAGCTTTCCCCTTTTAGGGCCTGATGCTCTGGTACTAATTGTTTGAAAGTGAAGTCCAACAAGATAATTGAGATTAGGGGGGGTGTGTGTGGGGGATTGAATCAGTTATGCAACTAAAACAAACATGTAATCACCAAGTGCGATAACTAGAAAAAGATAACCATACAGAATAACACCAGATTTGTTAACTAGGAAAAATCTTGATTAGAAGAAAAACCCTAGTGAAGATGGTACCCACAAAATGATGTACTAATATATTAATTCCTTGCAAGAGAATGGACCTTATTATGAGTTAATGGAATACATTCAGTACATATCATTCTCTATTAAGAGACTTTTGAGGAGATTATAACCATGTTAAGAGTTGTGGAATGAAGAAGGACCCACTATCCAAACACTTTTAGGGGCAAGACCACTAAACTCACTGTCCAACTAGCCTCTATATTAGTCCTTTCATTATAATACCAAATAATCAACTATCCACTAGAACTCTCTACCACATTTAATTAATGCACTCATTCATTGTGCCTCTGCTACACCAAATAATTCTCAGTTCTCAATACTAGATCCACAAACTTGCATCACACAAATCCCTTAGACGACTTACTCGTGTGTAATTCACACTTATAGTTTTCTTACTTTTTTTTCTTACAATTTTCCAATTTACAATTACAATATGACCCCATTAGGATTAGGCAATACACATTACATTACATCTTTTCATAATTATATAATATTGTCGGCGCATAGTCTTTACAAATCTTCACATAGGCAACCTCAAACTTTGCATGCTCACTTACATCATCATCGTGATGTCGTGTACATTTGTCTAACTGTATGCAACTATATTGTATCCCTATTAGGAGATATAATCTGGCCACTAGAAACCGCTTCTCAAGAACTCTATTTGTATATTGTCTTCTACAAATCTTGAATAACTATCACCTATCTTCGACTTCATGCATGCACACTTAACCACAAAATCAAAACAATCTGTAGAACATGTTCCCAACTGTGCTTGACCTGTTTGACTCTTTGACTTATCAAATTTACTAGCTTAATTCATTACTACACCTTTTTTCTTACCATGGAACTACAATTCTAATATATTTCTTGCTATTTTCTACCATTCATTTATTTAAACAAATACATTACACTACATCTTACCATAGCTTAATTTTTTTCCATCATTGGTAAGATGCAAACCTTTATTTAGCCATCAACAGAGGGTCTTGCATTGCTTAACTCAAAAGAAGAAATAGTAATGTATAAATCTTTTCATTTTATAATAGAATTTCATTCCAATTCTTCAAATGTAATTATCTAAGAGTTCTTTCTCAATCACTAAATACAATAATTACTTCAACCACCTAAATTCAAATCTTCTAAAAATATGATTAGACTAAATTCAACTCCTATATGATTTTTATAAACTAGATATTCATAATCATTATGACATAATAAAAATACAGCTTTTGATTTATTTTTTTATTCTATTACCCAAAAGAAAATATAACAAACATAATTAATTGTTATAATCTAATTATTTCTAAACATAGAACAATAATTAATCCAATAACCTCTTCCTTTTTTACTACGGCACAAACTTTTGAAAATAGTGTATTTTATTGACCTTAAAAAGATATGCTTATCCATTATTTTATATTTCTTTCCTTGAACTCTAAACCATTAAATGATCAAAGTGTTAATAACCAAGCAAAAAATTAACTATTTTCAAGTCTTTTCACTTTTATACATTGATTTAATTATTTATTAACTAGTTTATATCAACTTGCACGAAACTTATTATTTCCCCTTGAAAAGTTAAATAGGGTCACAAGTACGCATTTGACATTTTTAGGCTAATAGTTCAACTAGAAAAGTCCTTTTAAGCTAACAAAGATTCTCTTGGTGACCCACTATGAGACTTTATAAAGAACATCTTTGAAAGGCTATGTCTAACTGAAAATGCTTACCTTAAGTTTGACCATAAGAAATGCTTACACTTTAAATCACCACTAGCCACTACTGGTTGATTGTGATTTCATGGACCCCTTTATATTATTCTCTATTACTTTAATTAGGTGAAGAGATTTGTCACAAAGGATCAAGTATTTGTCTTAATATTCTCCTTAAGACTACAATTATTCATAATTATTATTTGTCTTAAGCTTCTCTTTAAGATTACCTAAAGTGATAGACTACAATTATTTATTTACATTATTTATGCATTCTTCTTGAGCTTCACTTTAAGACTCACTAAACGGATAGTGTGCAATTGTTTATATTATAGGAAAAAGATAGGGCGTTATTTTATGGATGATGAACTAGAAAGGATGTCATCATGCATAGTTTTTAAAATAAATAATAGACCAGGTTGACAACATATTATCGATGAATATTATAGTGTGCAAACTTTGATTTATATATAAATTTGTGTTAGAAGAATGATGCTTAACATAAAAAAACGTTTTGGCATTTCTAAGAGCTATTAATCTTCTTAATACTGATATCTAGCATATAACATATTTATTATTTTGGTATATAAATTAGTAATTATTTAGATATTAAATTGTAAATTATTTTCAATATGATTATAATTGTTTTATAAATTGGTATTTTATAATTATATTTTTTATGTTGATAATTCAATTTTAATAAAATTATTTAATAGATATATAATAAAACATTATTGAATTATGTAATCATAAAAGTTAGATCTTTTTTAGTAAGTCATAAATATATAATTCAAAAATGTTGTTTCTAATATAATAGATTTGTTTTTCGTAATATCAATCTATATAATAAAGGTATACAATCTCTAATCAAAATCTCATGTATTTGTCTATCTATTCCAATGTCATCTAGCCTTAAATTGCATCCTATATATATATATATATAATAAAACATTATTAAATTATGTAATTATAAATTATTATTTTTTAGTAACTCATAAATAAATAACTCAAAAAAGTTGTTTCTAATACAATAGATTTGCTTTACCCACAATATCAATCTATATGATAAAGGTATACAATCTCCAACCAAAACCTCATGTATTTATCTATCTTTTTCAATGTCATCTGGCCTTAAATTACATCCACTATATATATATATATATATATATATATATATATATATATATATATATATATATATATATATATAACAATTAAGTTATACATGATCAATTCCAATAGTTTAACTATGTCACTACTTCAATGAAATATGAAGAATCACACAAACATGTCATCACCATAACATTACATCAACCTATTGCACCTTGTGCTTGACCAATATATCACCTTGGGAGCTAAGCTTTATAACTTATGGATTAGGGCATCCTCCAACAACAACTAATGACTTATTAGACTCATTTACTATATCCACCAGGGAAGTAAACTTGAAATAATGTCTGCAAACTATACGCATTAAACTCCTTTCCAGTGTCATCACTAAGCTATGGGAATGAAATGTTGAACTTAAAATGAAAGCAATTATTCTATTGAAAGCACCACAATACATAAATGAATACACTTTATTTCCTATGCTGTAGGAATAACCACTAGTTTTGTTACCCATGGCAGTAGGAACAACAAAGTACTAGCTTACTTCTGAACAAAGAAGGAAACTAATTTCTACCAAAAGAGAGCATTCATCCACCAAGTGGGTCCCCTTAGATGAGCGGATGAAGAAACTATTCAGAATTTATATACTAGAAAGAAAGACCATCATTATATTAATACTCAACTCATCAAAATACAACTAATAATTACAAAATCATAAACTTGAATACTCATTGTTGCGTTACAAAAGGATATTCGACTAACATTGGAAATTTAGTGCAACTGCTTATTTATCCTAGTTGACTAAAATTAAACTTTCCTACATTTAAGATTCTCCATGACATGGGTTCAACTAAATCTTTCAATGAGTTACAAAAATGTAGCGAACCATCAACCATGAAATAAGTCTTCCTAGAATATAACTCGTCGTGCTCTTAGATTTAGTTAGAGGTGTTGACAATTAAGTCGACTCTTTCCTTTTCAATCGTTTGTTGTAATTACTATAGGGATTTACCACTAAGTTATTTACATCACTCTATAGATATACTTGACTCATTCTTTGAAGGGTTAACACAATGTCCAATTTTGAAACATTCATCCAAAACATTAATTCATAGAAAATAATTTAATGTAGTATATCTTTTCTCGCAACACACAACTACAGAAACATACCCCATTAATTGATAGGCAAATTATATCAGATTCATTCATAATGCACATGTCTAATTCCACTGATGATCCAAAAATTATAACATATAATATCATGTCCATAATCTATAAACTATGCAAAAAGAATATAAGTTCACAAATTTACATGTTTATATAGTCATCAAAACTTAAAAGTCTTCTAGTATGAACATAGAAAACTATAAAAAATAAAAATGAAACTTATCAAAATAGATTTTATAAAATAGTCCCATCACTACCCCCAACTTAAGACCTTGTTGGTCCTCTAGCAAGCATATAATTCTTCACTTGGAATTTAATGTGGAAGTCAGTAGAGGTACTCTCACAATCTCCTCCTTCATCAGAATTCTAGTAATATCCTTTGTTTTCTTTGTGATCTTGCCAATTTGTTTCCTCTCCATCTCTATCATATTCATCTGGATCATCATTCACACCATTCAATGGATGAATGAGGAAAGGTGGCTAGAATTTTAGAGGAAACTAGAAAAAAATTCTTCCTTGGCCCAAACTATTATACTTGGGAGCTCTCCTTATGGCCATGATCAGGTTTTGTGGTGAGTGAGGTTCTTTTACTTTTAAATCACTAGGAAGTCTTGTCTTCCTTTTCATAATAGATCCCCTAGCTTCCCTTAGTTACTTAGCAGCTAGATGTTCAAATTGTGTATAGGAAGCTTCCCTCAAATGATTGATTTTCTGATTTCCTGGTTCAATATCACCTACCTTTAACCAATCCATGCAATAGGTCCTAGGTGTATATGAGCAATGTTAATATGCTAATAGAAACCAAATTTAAATAAAGCTTCTACAAACAAAACAAAATTCATAAACTTCGAGATAAACTAAGATGAACTCTCAATTGAGAATATGAGCCATTAATGGGATCTCTCAATGAGAAGCTCTCTTGTTGAGTGGCTTTGTCTAAATAGATAGGATGTATGCTCAAGCTTATGCTTCAAAAAGGGCTTCAAATGGAGTTGGAATTTGGGTGTGAGTGTATGGTTTTGATGTAAAATGGCTTCTTAAAATGGCATTATGACTTTACTTCATGGATTGTGTTAAAATGGCTTGGGAGTGGATTCCTTAAATAGGCAAAGGGCTTGAGGGATCAAGGGCTAGGATGCAAGGATGGGAAAAAGGTTATGGAAGGCTCAGATTGCATGAGAGGAGAGCACATGGATTGTGCTTCCTTACAGCCAATTAGGGAGTGACACATGTAACAGGGTGAGAGGATGGAGGAAAGGGGAAGGATGAGTCAACAAAGGAGGCTCAAGGGATTAAATCTTCATAAAGACCCTCATAATGGCTTGTAAGAGCAATGAAAGGGCTTGGAAGAGTCATTTATGGCCTAGTGGGCTTCATAAAGTTTTATGGTTGGGATATTTTGAGGGAGATGAGAGGAATTTCGACTTGGGCTTGATTAGGAAGGTTTTAAGCTTGCTTAGGATTGTGCAAATGATTAGAGGATGGATTAGGATGGTTTAGGATTAGCTTAGGGATAGGCAAGTGGATGGCATTTAATGAGGGTGGGTGAAGGAGGAGATATTTGTTAACTTTGGCTTGGGTTAGTAAGTCTTAACTCATTTTTAGGAAATGTGACAAGGTTAGGAGGGGATTAGGATTAGGTTTAAAGGAATCTTCTAGAAGAGTCTAGACTTTGGATGAGGATAAAGACTTTCTAGAATAGTCTAGAACTTCCTAGGATGAGGATGAAGACTTTCTAGAAGAGTCTAGAACTTCTTAGGATGAGGATAAATTAGATTTTTAGGAAATAAATACATTTTTATTTATTTCAAGGGTTTGGGTCGAGGAGATATTTATTAAAACTTTTTAATAAACATGAGGATTAATATTTAATCTTAATTAAATATTTTGAGTTGGGATTAGGGGTAGGAAATGATGGGATTAGCCTTTAATCAAAATTAAAGAAGGATTAGAAGATTTTGGAAGAGGTTAGTGGTCTTAAGGAAATTGGCCAAGTTTTGGGCAAAAAATAAATTTTTTATTTATTTTAAGTTTTTTGGTCAATTTATTAATTAAATAATTAATAAATAAGGAAATAATGTTTAAATAAGATTTAAACATTTTTGGGAGGGATTCCTTAATTAAATATTTTTAATTAAGATAAAGGGATTTAATGGCATAAAAATAAATAAATAAATAATTAATTAATAAATGATGATGTCATCAGGAATTTTTTCAAAAAATAAAAATACTTTATTTTCTAAATGATTTAGGTGTCTACATTTTGCCCCTCTTTGATGTGATGCCGCAAGTGTCATGGCATCAAAGATAAAAAAATAAGATGCTCAAGGCTAGATTAGAAGAGGAGAGAATGGACTGCGAGATGCCCCCTCAAGAAGGTGGCGGGGAGAGAAATTGAGGCTCGAAGGCTTCTTGAAAAGTACAAGAATCCGAGATGAGTAAAGAGACTCAGATTCGCTTAAGAGAAGAGGTTTAGTTAGCTCAAACTCTCACTATGGGAGAATGATAAAGGGAGAATCAGAGGCACAAGAGGAAGCAAGCCTAAGATCTCAGGGATTGCAGAGGATGAAGGAGCGGAGTGCTATAAAAAGGAATCCAGGATAGGGAGATGGATGATGGGATGATAAAGTTGATGCAACAAGATTTCAAAGAGTCAGATTGGTGAAAGATGGGTTTCAGAGATCCCTAGGACTAGGATTGTGGAGCTTGAAAGATGAGGCTTGGTGGATTGATTGGATTGGTGGATCCCCAAGACTAGGATTGTGGCTCCTTAAAGCCAAAAGTGCAGATTGATTCAAAGAGATACTGATGCATAAGCTAGGGTAGGAGAGACAGATGTTGGATATGGATGGGGGATAATGGAGATGAAGGGAAACCATTGAAGATTTTTTGAGCAGGGGGATACTTCAAAGAGAAGTACCACCATGTAGTTGAGCACTAGATTTTCTATAGGACTGTTGGTTAATTGCCAAGGGTACCAAGAATATCAAGGCCTTTTCACCAGCTGTCCAGAGGACTAACAGATTGACTCAAAACACACAAGGATTTCCCTAGCATCACACATGAACTCCAGAAGAAATAGCGTGGAATTGACACTAGGTAACCCACACGCAAAAAATAAACAAATGAAAGACTTGATCAAAACCATACACTCAAAGTGCCCCATTCGCAGCATACCATGATATGGAAGATCGTGGCAACCTTGAGGAGGGAACAAGGAGATTGCTTGGAAAAGATACTTCAAGACCCAAAAGGGAAGATTCCAAATCAAAAGAAAGTGAAAATCCTAAAAGAGAACCATTTGCCAACAAGATGGGTGGGACGAGGTACTAATGGATCAAGATCAGACATGAGGAAAGCTATATCCTACAAGGATCTATCGGAGAGCACCTAAGCTGATGGATCTAGATGAGTGATGCATCTGGCAAGCTGAACTAAGAAGGATAACACTTTGGTGATAAGAGATCTAGCTAAAGGATGCATTGGAATAGCTAACCAAGGGTTGTGTGATGTGTGCAAGATACTGATCAAGGAGGAACTAACACGAAAGCTAGATAGATACAATGGTACTAAGCTAAAGAGGATGTACAAGCTGACAGACCAAGATATGTTACAAATATACAAGGTTGTTCATGTTTTAGGTTTTGTGAGATGGAAATGTTAGTGAAGGGTGGGATGTCTATAATAGTTGATAGGCAGATAGGTAGATGGTTTGCGAAAAGCTTAAGTGAAAATGGGGTTCTTTGTTTGCATGTGATAGGATACAAGCTAGGATACAAGATTATTTACAAGCTGGAATATGGTACTGTAGATACCTAAATTTGATTACACCGCTTTAGTAATCCTATTTAGTTACCTCTAAAGGCATCATTAATTAAATTCTTATTTAATTAATCCTTTGCCATCCCCTAGCTAATTAATTTAATTAATCATCTATAGTCCTAATTGATAAATCAAATAACCTATCATTTATCAATTAAATCCTATTCTTCTATCTAATTCCAAAACTCCCCATTTATTAAATAAATCTATTTGATAAATAAAATCCTCAAATCCAAAAACCCCTAACTTATCCCTAATCCTCAATTTAGTCTAATCCACCCCATTCACCCATACTAACCAAGCTTAGCCACTAAATCACCCACCCTCATTAATGCCATCCACTTGCACATCTCTAACATCCCTAATCTAATCCTAAACCCAAGCCTAATCCACCCCCTAATGTTGTCACATTCCCTAAACAAGTTTAAGACTTTCCTAAACCAAACCAAAGTCTCCCCTCAAAAATCCCAACCACCAAGTCATGAGTGCTCTTACAAACCATAAAAAAGACTCTTACAAGCTCACTCATGACTCTTACATCCATCTTCCACACTCTTCCCTCTTCCACACTCATTCCTCTTACATCTCTCTTACATACTCAACCCCACTCATCATGCCTTTAACCAACCCTTTACCCTACCCTCTCACACTCATCCTCCTTGTGACAAGTGTCACCTTCACATTGGTGCTAAACAAGCACAATCCATGTGCTCCTCTTTGAGTGCATCTTAGCCCTCCTTAACCATCTCCCCATTCTTGCATCTAAGCCCTCCATCCCTCTACCCCTTGGCCTATAAATTGAATCCCATCCCAAGCCAGTTCAACAACAATCTTTGAGCTAAAGTTACCATGCTATTTTGAGAACCAAAGCCATCAATCTTACCTTTCTAATGCCAAATTGAGAGCTCACAAAGCTACCAATTTGCCATTACCCACCTTCATTGGAGCAGCTTTTGAGCATCTTTAGCATACATCCACATCAAAAGGACACATCTACAGAATCAAGAAAGCATGGAGTGTTTTCTCTCGTGAGGTTTGCACTTTTTGTTTGCTTTTCTTTGTCTAAACATATATGTGAATTTAGTTTTGGTTTGTGAATGTTTACTTTATATGTTAATGTTCTTTGCATACTAAATCTTGTTCTACATTTTGGCACGCCCGGTGGGACCCCACTATGGGTCATTTAATCATCAATTTCTATCTATATGTTATTTTTCTAACAATCTAATGCTTCTTGTTGTTTGAGTGAGTTGTAGGGTGTTTTTCTTGTTTTTGTAGGTTAAAGAAGGCACTTAGGAAGAAGACATACCCTCAAAAAATCTGAAAATAACAAAATTTTTTTAAAAAAACATTCTGAAAAAAATCTACATTTTTCAGCTTTTTTTTCGCGCAGTGTCGTCTCCGCAGTTTGGCATCTTCGACTGTCGTCTACGCATCCTGGACTTTCATCTCTGCAGATTAGCGCCTCTGTCAGCTACTCTGTCATCTTCGCTGCCGCCATCGTCTCGGCAGATTAGCGTCTCTGCAGATCAGCATCTCTGCAGTTTGGCGTCTACGCCTGATGAACTGTCATCTTCGCCTGTCTCTGTTGCACTTCTGTTTTAAAATATTTATTTAGACCATTTTAAGCATTTTTACGCATAGAAAAAATAGCAAAAAAAGTTTAAATTTTTTTTCCCATAGTTAAGCTCTCATTTTTGAAGATTTTGGGTAACTAACTAAATTTTATTTTTTTTGTCTCATTGCAGGTTGTAGCACATATGGAACTACTAACCATGTTTCTTGCAGGTTCTCATGTTGCTAAAAAATGAACTTGAATGTTTAACCATTTGTCTTTGAATGCATGTTGCTAAAAAAATGAACTTGAATGGTTAAACACATTTTCCATTGAATAAATGTTTCTCAAAACACACTCTTGAATGCCATGGATTAAAATCAAATTTTCTTGGAATGCATGCTTAAAATAAAAAATCCAATCTTGAATGCCAAGGATCAATTAACCATTGCAATATCAAACACTTCATTTGGAGCTTCTAAAATTGAACAAAACAAATCTCTCTTTCACATGCAATTTAGGTAAAGTTTGATTTTTGGACAATTAAGAAACTTTGTTAAGTTAAATACAATTTACAAGAATCAATTTGAGTAGTTCCTTGGACTCACCTCTTTTCTAATCACCCATCAATTCAACCATTGGTTGCAATCTCAGCGCCATTTATGGGGATGGGTCTACTTGAAAAAGGTGTTAAATGTTCTACAATATAACTAACTCACTTAGTCTTTGAACATTTTCTTTAACTTAATCAAAATTCTTAAATGAACAAAACTCTAGATTAAATCGATCACACTTCAAGTTTGGGCACTAAAATTGAACAACAACTGACATGGAGAGCCTCCAGGCACGCGCTTGAAATTGAATCTCACACACTTTTGTTTTGGGCTTAAAAAAAACTCACACTCAATCTTGAATGCCTTAAAGAAAATTAATCGATACTTGACGTAGAGGGCCTCCGAGCGCGCGAGTTTTCTTTTGTTGACCCTAACTTTTCTTCTTGTTTGCATTCTTTGATCGATTTACTTTTGTTGGCACTTCAAGTTGGAATTGAACATTGTCTCTTAAACATGAGTGCTTGCAAGGTTTAGATTAGCACACATAAGAGTCAGTTGGTAAAAGAACAAGTGTGTTTTGTAGCCCAAGGTCATCCAAGTCTTCTCTCCCCTTGTCATCTTTCGAGGCCATCTTGGGTGCATAATATTAGGATCCAAAATTTTGTTTCTTTTTTTTAAGAGGCCTGCTTGGGGATTTCATCACCCCTTGGACAACCTCAACTCCAGCGTTCCGGTGGAGTATAAGAACCGGGAGGTGAATCAAAAGACACCTCTCTTGGGATCAAGATTTTGTCACTCGGGCTAAGCCACAAGGAACTTTATACCCTTGAGAAGTGAACGAGGAGAAGTGGGTTACCGCTCCTCTCGGCTATGTGACATATTTTTGGTCTCATCTATGGATTTGGGCCTCACGTACCTTGCGTATATCAAGGACTCCCTAGCTAAACCAACTATCAACCTTGCAAACAACCATCTAGGATGTTAATGTGTTTGAAGTGACTAATCGAAACATTTGTAGAACATACACACTCCTCAGCGCAAGTATCACATTTTGAGAACCACAAACTTCTATCTGGGTGTTCCTATCTATTGCTTGTTTTTATTTTACTTGTTGAATGAATGTTTGCCAAACTTGGTCAATCATAGCTTAGGGCACACTTAGCGTAGTCACTACCTATTTTAGAAGTTGAACAAGTTGAAGCAAAACAAATGAG
Organism: Cupressus sempervirens; assembly: GCA_028749045.1. Lineage (NCBI taxonomy): Eukaryota > Viridiplantae > Streptophyta > Pinopsida > Cupressales > Cupressaceae > Cupressus > Cupressus sempervirens. The sequence continues at coordinate 909,874,679 of CM053787.1, read as the reverse complement.
ATCTCTTAAAGCCAAGAAAATTCAAGAATTTATGTCAGAACAACCCAAACCCAAATAGAAGTTTCACAAAGTCAAACTCAAACCATCTCTGGCATACCAAGAACTTTCGGCCAAGAGAAAAGAAATAACACCAAGCCCGCAAATTGCCAAACTCCACAAAGCAGAGGAAAAAGCTGCCGATGAAGCACTTCAAGAGGCCTAGTTAGAGTGCACCATCAAATTTAGCCAACATCCAGGAGTTAATCCTACTTATACCTTACCAACTAGGCATGACTTCTATGATTAGACACCCTTGTTTCTCCACATCTTCTTGGATAAGCTTCACTTTAGAGTCATCTTTGTAGAAAAGCCAACCATCTTAGGTTATCCCCTTAAGCATTATTAGCTCATCCATCTCATTTAGAACCAAACCATCAAACCAGCAATCCAAAATCTTGCACATCTAAGCTTTCAAAATTGTTGTCACCTTGCCAAAAGTTTTCCATTCCTAAAAGCTTCCAAATCCACCAATCTCACCAAGGTTATCCCTTTGATAGAGCTTTGTCTAGGGTAATCTAGCTTTGTCACTTGTTATCCCTCATCACCTTGAGATAAAGGTTGGGATCCACAAGTGGTCAATCTCGTGTTCTTCCTAAAGGATCATCAGTCTATACTTAAGTTGACACAATCACCACCAAGCTTGCACATAGGATAGCAGACCTTTCGTGCTTTGGCAACATATCTTTGAAGTTAGTATCCCCAACCCAATCCTCCTTAAGTTTTGTCATATAGCTTTGCCTCAACCTAGGAAATCATTTGCATAGAAAAGCCTTTTCCCCTTTTGCATCCATCAGCATTATTGCATCTCATCCCTAGGAACATTCTGCATCTTCATGCCACCCATCACTCGCTTAGCCAAAAAGAAAGAAACAATGGAGCCTTATCATTTGGATCAAACAACATCACCCCCCTTGAGCACTCAGCCATCCTTCAGCCTAGAGAAAGCTATGCCATCACCTACTAACATTGAAGCTTTCATGAACCAACTAGGAAATGCAATATTCATAAACGCCATTATAGACAAGAACAAAGAGACAATCATGGCTAATTTTTGAAGGGACAATGTAGGAACCTTTGACTTTGGATGACCCCCTCCACTATCAGATCCATCTCACCCGTTGTTTGGGAAGCTGCCACCATCCATCGGCTCTTATGATCCAAATTATCCTCAATATATGCCAAAAGAAGAGCCTCCAACCAATCCATATGATCCAACAGACCCAAACATACCATCCTCCACCCAAGTTGAAATCTCCATGCTGCAAGCCAACCTAGCCACCACCACTCCATCCTTGGTTCATACCTCTCCACTCCAAACTGCCTTTGCCCAAAATACCTCACCATTCACTCCTTTCACTACTGCTGCTACTGCTCCCCAACCCAGCCTTCCAAATCCACCCATCTCCCAAATTAGTGCTAGCATCTTTGGCCAACCTCAGCAATATACAACAGGGATGCCACCCATAGGGCTAAGTAATCAACCTTTCGTCACCCCCAGCTTGTTCACCACAGCCCAAAGCACAATCCCATCATTTCCATTAGGTCTTGGGAGCTCAATACTTTTAGCCACAAACCCACAAGCTACTACCTTCACTCCACAAAGGTATCAAATCCCACAAGTTACTACCAATCTTCTACCAAGCTCCCAAGTGACCCTAGCTCCTGCCACCACTCTACCAAGCTTCCAAATCTAGCCACCAAGTTATCAAACCCCATCAGTTCCATTTCCAAGCTTTAAATTCCCACCACCTCCACCACCAACTAATCCATTACCTCCTATTACCAACTACTTTTCAATGCCACTTCTAGGAGGTAATCCACCAATCCAGCCAACAACCAATTATTTGTAGGTACCATCCCAAATGGGGGCGCAACCCACATATATTGGTCAAACCCCACAAGCCCCCCGATCCTTTCCCCAAGCTTCACAACCATCTTATACCTTACCTCCACAAAGCAATCCATTTATCCCACAACCAGCTTATGTTCCTCAATCCCAACCTCAAATCCCATATCAACAACAAGCCTCGCAGCACATGCAGCAATATGTGCCACCTTCCCCTTAGCAACCCATCATCCACCATGTAGCTGCCCAAATAATGTACAATCCCTATCATCAAATCCCTCACAGCCATCCATATTCAATCGCCCCATCTAGCGCATACCTACCTCAAGGCACTCCTGCATTGGGGGCACCCCAGCCATCACCTATCAATTTAGAATGGGAGCAAATGAAGACATCTCTGAAAGCCATCCAAGAGGGGAATCATCCAAAGACATTCGAGTTTGAGAATGTGTGTCCTTACCCATTTGACAAAGCCATTACCATGACACCATTTCTCAAAGACTTTGAGGTACCCAAATTGGACAAATTCAGAGGAAAAGGAGACCCTGTCACACATATCAAAGAATTTTACATGCACTGCCAAGACGTGGCATACAATGATGTTTTCCTCTTGCGCCCTTTTCCCAAAAGCTTGGCTAGACCAGCTCTTGAATGGTTTTACAGAATCCCCTATGGCACAATTAAAAACTTTTCTGAATTATCTGAGGCATTCGTAGCCCAATATGCCCATCTTGTTGAAACAGAGCTATCAATAGTTGATCTTGTCCACACCAAGCAAAAAGGTGGAGAAAGCCTTGCCGAATACCTACAAAGATGGAAAACCCTTACCACCCACATATCCTGCACCTTGCCAGAGCTCCATGTGGTGAAAATATTTATTGATAATGCACATCCCAGCTTGGCTCACCACATGACCATGAACTATTTGCAGACATATAAGGATATCAAAGAGAAAGGAATGATCCTTGAGCAAGGACTCATCAAAGATGGTGTGGTCAAGATCTACAAGGAAACCAATCAAAATCAATCACATTCCAATGAGAAGTCTAGGTATTGGAAAAAAAACAAGCATGTTGCAACAGATGGCGTCACTGACACCAGACATTTGAATATTGTTGGTCCTTCCCAAAATCAGTCTAACCCACCATATCAAACAAAAAATCAACAAGCTATCAATTACCAACAATGGAACAACCAAAGCTATCAAAACCACAATACAAGACCCAACTTTCAAGGGTCTAATAATCAAACTAATGCCATCAATGTAGCTACAGGACAAAAACCCAGATTCCAACCCGCACCTAGAAACTATACACCCCTTGGTGAGCCATTGGATGTCATTTTTGAGAAATTGGCTAAGGAAAACCTCATCAAATTTCCTCCTACCTAGCAAATTGATTCAAGCCAATCCAAAGCTGCATGGTACAAGGACAATGAGTATTGCAAGTTCCATAGGGTAAACGGTCACACCACCCTCAGATGCATGAAACTGAAAGATTATGTGCAGGACCTCATTGATCGGAAAGAAATCACTTTTGGTGCCCAAACCTATCCCAATGCAGGCTTATAGATTTATCAAAATGCTTTTCCTCCACACAACAACCAAAATCCTAGAAAAGCGCATATCCAAAACAACAACAACACCAACAACCGCCAGCCAAACCAACAGCATGGGAAGAACAATGACTACACTTAATCCTATATAGACTATGGTAGCCTTATAGGTTGTATATCCGAGAAAGAGCCTTCTGTCAATGTTATCAATATTGGAGGACCAGACAATGAGTCTGTAGTCACCACTCGAAGAGCGTAATTTAACATCACAGGCCCACCAGTTTCATCAGCACCATCAGCTCCATCAAAAAGTCGATACGATATCTTGGAACACCTTGGGAACATGCCAGCCCAAATCTCCATTTTAGACCTTCTTTGCACTAGTCTTGTGTACAAAGACATCCTTGATAGTACTCTCATAGAATCTCGTGCCCCTTCTGATATCAATGCTACTGATTTTCGTAATCTTGTTGGACACCTATCCTCCTCATGTGCCCTATCATTCAAACCCATCGACATACCCGCGGTCGAGCCAGATCACACCCTTCCACTCTGCATAGCCATCATGGTATCCAATTTCGCCGTTAAAAGAGTAATGATAGATAATGGATCAGCCTTGAGTATTTTCACCCTAAAATTCATAAAATAAGCTGGGTATACTGAGGCAGATATGATCAGTGAGGTTATCACCATCAAAGCTTATGACAACTTGGAAAGAACCACAGAAGGGACTATTTTGCTTCAAATAAAGGTTGGTGCGGTCATCCAAGAGACATTTTTCCATGTTGTTGATCTAAACCTACCATTTAACATCCTCCTCGGTCGCCCATGGATTCATGCTATGAAGGCCGTTCCATCCACCTACCATCAATGCATCAAATTTTTGCATCAGGGCACTGAGGTGACCATCCATGCTAATCCAGAACCCTTTGCTTACTGCAATGCAGTCGAAGCTTCATTTAATAACCATTTCCCTAGAATAGACATTGGCACAGCCATCACCAGCTCATCCCACAACTGTAATGATGCAAAAACCATCCTCGCCTCCACCCTATCTACCGTAAAGATCGACAACAAAGGCTGTAGAGAATATAGTATGTCAGAAGCATTTGTTGTTGGAGCAATCCCACTTGATCCACATACCCATGGATGATCGACATATCACAAAGCTAAGGAGATTCCACCTCCTTGATACAAACAGTTTGGCCCAACAACCTTTCTATCCTCAAAAACCCCTCTTCATGAGCAACTCACTCCAGATATCAACAATTGGTTACATCAGGATGCACCTCCAAGAAATCAAGCATGCCTTGATCACTTCAGCCAAAAATATCCCCAAGAACATAAGCTCATCACTGAAAAATGGAACTATCAAGGTGGTGGACTAGGACCAGAAGAAAGAGGCATGCAGTGCCCCATCGATGCACACAAGTGGGAATCAAATTCAGGTCTTGGCTTTGGCATACCCACAACTGGGGGCACCAATACGGATGGTCACGCTTTTATGAACATCCACCGCAACCTTGTCAAAATTGAAGATATTCTTGAGGAAGTTGAAAAGAGAGCCTACAATGATATCCCAGACCAAATCTTCCTAAGAGACTCTGTTCTCCAAGAGCTATCCATCCACCTCATTGACCTAGCACTCGCCCATCCACAACTCATAGATTGGGACCAACCAAGCGTCATACACATTGATGAGTTCACATCAGAGGAAGCACTTCTGAGATTCATGGGAGCTGAAACTCCTCATAAGAAAACACAACCAGATTCTACCTATATCTATAAGCTAGATCCCAAGGGGTATTTTGGAGAAAATCCCCAACCTAGTTCCGATACACCCAAAACTGAAACTAACATGAATCCGAGACTAGCTAAAGCAGCAAAGACAACCCCTCAGCAAGAAAATCCAGAGCCACAAGCAGAACATGAGGATTTAGTATTGCCTCCTCAAGATAATCGACTAGAGGTGTCATCTATTCTAATAGAGGATACTAGAGAAGTCAACATCGGTTCTTCAAAGATCCCCAGACTTGTTCACATTGCTGCATCCCTATCACAAGACCAAGTTGATCTCCTCTTTGAGGTCTTAAGAGAGAACATTGGCTGATTTGCATGGTCATATCAGGACATGCCAGGGTTGGATCCAAAGCTTGTAGTTCACCATCTTGCAGTCAATCCAAAGATTAAGCCCGTCAGACAAAAGCTTAGAAAAATGCACCTCAAGGTGGCATTACTGGTCAAAGCTGAATTAGAAAGAATGTTAGCTCCTAAGGTTATCCGACCTATCAACTACTCAGAGTGGATCTCCAACATGGTCCCTATCACTAAGCCTTCTGGTGACATTAGAATCTGCACTAATTTTAGAGATCTAAAAAAAGCTTGCCCAAAAGATGATTTTCCCTTACCCAACATAGATATGATTGTAGATCTTACAGCTGGACATGAAATTCTGTCCCTTATGGATGGATTTTCTAGGTATAATCAGATCAAGATTGTAGAAGAGGATCAGCATAAGACAACATTCACTACCCCTTGGGGAACCTTTTGCTACACCATGCTGCCTTTTGGCCTAAAGAATGCTGGGGCTACCTATCAAAGAGCTATGACAGCCATTTTCCATGATCTTATCCATAGCATTTTGGAGGATTATGTGGATTATATCCTAGTCAAATCTCACACCTTCATGGATCATCTCACTGACCTAGAGAAAGTCTTTGATAGGTTAGCCAAATATCATCTCATGCTAAATCCCAAGAAGTGTGTCTTTGGGGTCACATCTGGTAAGCTTCTAGGCTTCATAGTTTCTAAATGAGGTATAGAGATTGACTCCAAAAAGGTCAAGGCTATCTTAGACATGCCTCCTCCCCAGACACTACGACAGCTTCGCTCTCTTCGGGGAAAGCTTCAATCTATCTGGCACTTCATCTCCCAGCTTGCAGATAAGTGTACACCATTTTCACATTTACTAAAGAAGGATGAGAACTTCAAGTGGGATCCTTTATGTCAGCGCAGCTTCGACCAACTCAAACAGTATCTCACCAATCCCCCTATCTTGGTTCCACCAATTCCTGGTCATCCCCTGATTTTGTACATATCAGAAACACCTACTGCTCTAGGGGCACTTCTAGCACAACTTGATGATTATAGTAGAGAAAGAGCCATCTACTATATCAGTAGAACCCTAGTTGGTTATGAACTCAATTACACTCCTATGGAAAAATCCTGTTTGGCAGTTGTTTTCTCAACTCAAAAGCTTCGCCACTACATGCTAAGTCATACCATCCAACTAGTATCCAAAATTGATCCTCTCAAGTATATGTTCTCTAGAACAGCACTCACAGGTCGGCTAGCAAAATGGGTTATGCTACTAAGTGAGTTTGACATCCAGTATGTGGACAGAAAGGCAATCAAAGGGCAAGCTATAGCAGATCACCTAGCTGATGCACCTCTAGTAGATGCATATCCTTTGCTCACCAAATTTTCAGACGAGCATATCTACCTAATTGAAGAATAGCCCCCATGGAAGCTTTATTTTGATGGCTCATACACATCTCATGGATCAGGGGCAAGAATATTGTTGGTTACACCTCAGGGAGATTACATTCCAAAAGCCTTCAAGCTACAATTCCCTAGCACCAACAATATAGCAGAATATGAAGCTCTTGTAGTAGGATTAAAGATAGCTACAGAATGGAATATCACTGAGTTACTAATCTTTGGCGATTCTTAGCTCATCAACAAGCAAGTCCTAAATGAATATCAAACCAAAGATGAAAAGCTATTACCCTACAAAGAGCTAGTTGATTAGTTGACCCAGCATTTTACAAAGCTTCAATTTACACAAGTGCCTCGAATGCAGAACAAGGCAGCAGATGCCATGGCCACTATCATCTCGCTCTTGGAAATTCCCCAAGAAGCTACACAGTATGAGTTTTTAGTCGAGCAGCTCCTCACAGCCGCTTATGCGAAAGAGGATTCAAACCGTGTTTGTATCTTGGTTGGTCCCCAATCCCCTTGGTACCATGAAATTCATGCTTACCTTAAAGATGGTATCATATCCCCTCACCTCACACGTACCCAATGTCAGAACCTCATCCAAAAATCATCCCACTATGTTATCATAGCCAATACCCTATATCGTCGAGGTTATCACGATACTCTCTCTCGATGTTTAGATGAAAATGAGGTCGCGATGGCATTAAAAGAAGTACACTCCGAACTTTGTGGTGCCCACACGAGTGTTATTGTCCTAGCACGACAAATCCTTAGAGCAGGCTACTATTGGCCTACCATTGAAGAAGACTCCTGTGACTTTGTCAGGAAGTGTCTCCCATGTCAGCAGCACGCAAATCTTGTGCACGCTCCAGCATAGGATCTACAGCCTATTGCACCACCTTGGCCTTTCACTTTTTGGGGCCTTGATCTAGTTGGAACTATCACACCTCTCTCATCTGATGGACATAAATGGATAATAATGGCTACAGACTATTTCACTAAGTGGGTGGAAGCAATCCCCCTAGTCTCAGCTACAGGAGTTCAGGTCTCCAAGTTCATCTTGTACCACATTGTTTACCGCTTCGGCATCCCATCCACCATCTTCACTGACCACGGAGGTAACTTTGAAAATCTCAACATGGAAGAATTATGCACTTCCCTCTGCATCCATCACCACTTTTCCAGCCCATATTTCCCACAAGGTAACGGCCAGGCAGAGGCAACTAACAAAACCCTTCTCAAAATCCTAAAGAAAGTTGTCAATGATTCCGGCCGCGATTGGCACCTACAGATAAATCCAACTCTATGGGCCTATCGAACCTCCTTTCGTACATCCACAGGAACAACTCCATACTGCCTAGTCTATGGTGCCAAAACAGTATTACCTATAGAAGTTGAACTTCCCTCACTACGCATATCTTTGCAAGGGCAAATCTCAGATGAAGAATATAGAGTAGCTTGGCTCACCCAGCTAGATCTCTTAGACGAGAAGAGATAACAAGCCTATGACCATCTCACCATCTACCAAACTCGTATCAAAAGAAATTTCAACAAGAAGGTGCTCCCACGACACTTTCAACCAAGTGACATGGTCCTCAAAGAAAACATGAAAGTCCAAGCAGATCAAGAAAAGAAAGGCAAGTTTGAAGCTACATGGCTTGGTCCTTATGTTGTCACTGCATCTTTTGGCTCTGGAGCCTATCAGTTATCTACACTAGAAGGAGAACTCTTGAATGATCCCACTAACATCATTCATCTCAAGAAGTTTTATGCCTGAAGCTCCTTGGTATACCCAACTTTTGAAAAATACAAAAAAAAAAATAGTAAAGAGAAATAAGCATCCAATGGTGAAAACTTGGCAATTCAAGCACCTTGGATAGGTACCTTGGTGAAAACCTAGTAATTCAGGCACCTTGTGTACTAAGACTAATCCATTATCTATCACTATCCTATCCCTCATCCATCCACCCACCATTGCCATAAAACACCTACTTATTCCCTTGGTGTTCTAACCAAATATCCAAAATCTAATGGAGCTTGTAAATACCTCCTATACAGCTTGTAAAATCTTGTACCTCAGCTTGTAAAATCTTGTACCAAATCTTGTATTATACCTTGTAAATCTTGTACCATACCTTGTATATCCAAATCTTGTCCAAAGCTCGTACCATATTCCAGCTTGTAAATAATCTTGTATCCTAGCTTGTATCCTATCACATGCACACAAAGAACCCCATTTTCACTTAAGCTTTTTGCAAACCATCTACTTATCCACCTATCAACTATTATAGACATACCATCCTTCACAAACATTTCCACCTCACAAAAACCAAAAACATGAACAAACTTCTACAGTTGTAACATATCTTGGTCCGTCAGCTTGTACATCCTCTTTAGCTTAGTACCATTGTATCTATCCAGCATTCGTTCATCCTTGATCAACATATTGCACACATCGCACAACCCTTGGTTAGCTATTCCAATGCATCCTTTAGCTAGACCTCTTGTCACCAAAGTGTTATCCTTCTTAGTTCAGCTTGCAAGACACATCACTCATCCAAATCCACTAGCTTAGGTGCTCTCCGATAGGTTCTTGCAGGATATAGCTTTCCTCATGTCTGATCTTGGTCCGTTAGTACCTTGTCCTACCCATCTCATTGGAAAATGGTTCTCTTTTGGATTTTCACTTTCTTTTGATTTGGGGATCTTCTCTTTTGGGTCTTGAAATATCTTTTCCAAGAAATCTCCTTGTTCCTTCCTCAAAGTTGCCATGATCTTCCATATCATGGTATGTTGCGAATGGGGCAATCAGAGCGTAAGGTCTTGATCAGGTCTTTTGCTTGTTTTCTTTTTTTGATTGTGGGTTACCTAGTGTCATTTCCACGCTGCTTCCTCTAGGATTCATGTGTGATACTGGGGTAATTCTTGCGTGTTTGTTTCGAGTCAGTTCATTAGTCCTCTGGATGGTTGGTGAAAAGGCCTTGATGTTCTTGGTAACCTTGGCAATTAACCAATAGTCCTATAGAAAATCTAGTGCTCAACTACATGGTGGTACTTCTCTTTGAAGTATCCCCCCACTCAAAAAGCTTCAATGGATTCCCTTCATCTCCATTATCCTCCATCCATATCCAGCACCTATCCTAGATTATGCATCAGTATCTCTTTGAATCACTCCTCACGCTTAGCTATAGGGATCCACAATCCTAGTCTTAGGGATCCACCAATCAAATCAATCCACCAAGCCTCATCTTTTGAGATCCACAATACTAGTCCTAGGGATCTTTGAAAACTCATCTTCTGCCAATCTGACTCTTTGAAATCCTATTGCATCAGCTTTATCATTCCATCATTCATCCCCCTATCCATGGATTCCTTTTATAGCGCTTTGATTCTCCTTCCCCCCCCCCCCCTAATCCTAGAAAGTCTTAAGCTTGCTTTACTCTTGTGCATCTAATTCTCCTTTATCATTCTCCCATAGTGAGAGTCTGAGCTAATTCAGCCCCTTCTCTTTGCCAATATGTGTCTTAGCTCATCTCAATTTCTTGTACTTTTCAAGAAGTCGTTGAGCCTCATTTCTCTCTTCACCGCCTTCTTGAGGGGGCATCATCTGAGTCTAGTCTCTACTCTTCTTATCTGAGACTGGGGCAACCTCGTTGCTAAAATATCTTCCTTGTGTCGTCTTCACTCGAACTTCTTTGAAATAGTGTTGTCTCAACACTATGTCAAAGAGGGGCAAAATGTAGACACCTAAATTTGATTACACTGCTTTAGTAATCCTATTTAGTTATCTCTAAAGGCATCATTAATTAAATTCTTATTTAATTAATCCTTTGCCATCCCCTAGCTGATTAATTTAATTAATCATCTATAGTCCTAATTGATAAATCAAATAACCTATCATTTATCAATTAAATCCTATTCTTCTATCTAATTCCAAAAATCCCCATTTATTAAATAAATCTATTTGATAAATAAAATCCTCAAATCCAAAAACCCCTAACTTATCCCTAATCCTCCATTTAGTATAATCCAACCCATTCACCCATACTAACCAAGCTTAGCCACTAAATCACCCACCCTCATTAATTCCATCCACTTGCACATCTCTAACATCCCTAATCTAATCCTAAACCCAAGCCTAATCCACCCCCTAATGTTGTCACATTCCCTAAACAAGTTTAAGACTTTCCTAAACCAAACCAAAGTCTCCCCTCAAAAATCCCAACCACCAAGTCATGAGTGCTCTTACAAACCATAAAAAAGACTCTTACAAGCCCACTCATGACTCTTACATCCATCTTCCACACTCTTCCCTCTTCCACACTCATTCCTCTTACATCTCTCTTACATACTCAACCCCACTCATCATGCCTTTAACCAACCCTTTACCCTACCCTGTCACACTCATCCTCCTTGTGACAAGTGTCAACTTCCCATTGGTGATAAACAAGCACAATCCATGTGCTCCCCTTTGAGTGCATCTTAGCCCTCCTTAACCATCTCCCCATCCTTGCATCTAAGCCCTCCATCCCTCTACCCCTTGGCCTATAAATTGAATCCCATCCCAAGTCATTTCATCAACAATCTTTGAGCTAAAGTTACCATGCTATTTTGAGAACCAAAGCCATCAATCTTACCCTTATAATGCCAAATTGAGAGCTCACAAAGCTACCAATTTTTCATTACCCACCTCCATTGAAGCAGCTTTTGAGCATCTTGAGCATACATCCACATCAAAAGGACACATCTACAGAATCAAGAAAGCATGGAGTGTTTTCTCTTGTGAGGTTTGCACTTTTTGTTTTCTTTTCTTTGTCTAAACATATATGTGAATTTAGTTCTGGTTTGTGAATGTTTACTTTATTTGTTAATGTTCTTTGCATACTAAATCTTGTTCTACAGGTACAAGCTTTGGACAAGATGTGGATATACAGGCTATGATACAAGGGATGATACAAGATTTACAAGGTATAATACAAGCTCTGATACAAGATTTACAACCTGTACAAGGAGGTATTTACAAGCTTCATTAGATTTTGGATATTTGGTTTGAACACCAAGGGAACAAGCAGGTGTGTTATGGGATGGTGGGTGAATGGATGAGGGATAGGATAGTGATAGATAATGGATTAGTCTTAGGACACAAGGCACCTAAATCATCTTAGTAGGATCTTTCAAGAGTTCTCCTTCTGGTGTAGATAGCTGATAGGCTCCAAAGCCAAAGGATGTAGTGACAACATAAGGACCAAGCCATATAGGTTCAAACTTGCCTTTCTTTTCTCGATCAGCTTGGACTTTCATATTTTCTTTGAGGACCATGTCGCCTAGTTGAAAGTGTCGTGGGAGCACCTTCTTGTTGAAATTCCTTTTGAGACAAGTTTGATAGACTATGAGATGGCAATAGGCTTGTTGTCACTTCTCGTCTAAGAGATCTAGCTGGGTGAGTCGAGCTACTCTATATTCTTCATCTGATATTTGCCCCTACAAAGATATGTGCAAGGAGGGAAGTTCAACCTCTATGTGTAGTACCACTTCGACACCATAGACTAGGGAGTATGGAGTTGTTCCTATGGATGTATTGAAGGAGGTTTTATAGGCCCATAGGGCTAGATTTATTTGTAGGTGCCAATCATAGCCGAAATCATTAAAAACTTTCTTCAGGATTTTGAGGAGGGTTTTGTTAGTTGCCTTTGCCTAGCTATTACCCTGTGGGAAATATGTGCTAGAAAAGCGGTGATGGATGTGGAGGGAAGTGCATAATTATTTCATGTTGAGATTTTTAAAGTTACCTCCATGGTCAGTGAAGATGGTGGATGGAATGCCAAAGCGGCAAACAATGTGGTACAAGATGAACTTGGAGACCTGAACTCCTATAGCTGAGACTAGGGGTCTGCTTCCACCCACTTAGTGAAATAGTGTGTAGCTATTATTATCCATTTATGTCCATCAGATGAGAGAGGTGTGATAGTTCCAACTAGATCAAGGCCCCAACAAGCGAAAGGCCAAGGTGGTGCAATAGGTTGTAGATCCTATGCTGGAGTGGGCACAAGATTTGCATGTTGCTGACATGGGAGACACTTTCTAACAAAGTCAGAGGAGTCTTCTTCAATGGTAGGCCAATAGTAGCCTGCTCTAAGTACTTGTCGCACTAGGACAATACTACTCGTGTGGGCACTGCAAAGTTTGGAATGTACTTCTTTTAATGCCATCGCGGCCTCATTTTTATCTAAACATCGAGAAAGAGTATCGTGATAACCCTGACGATATAGGGTATTGGCTATGATAACATAGCAGGATGATTTTCAGATGAGGTTCTGGCGTTGGGTACGTTTGAGGTGAGGGGATATGATACCATCATTAAGGTAAGCGTGAATCTCATGGTACCAAGGGGATTGGGGACCAACCAAGATACAAACATGATTTGAATCCTCATTCGGATAGGTGGGTGTGAGGAGCTGCTTGACTAAAAACTCATATTGTGTAGCTGCTTGGGGAATTTCCAAGAGCGAGCTGATAGTAGCCATAGCATCTGCTACTTTGTTCTACATTCGAGGTACTTGTGTAAACTAAAGCTTTGTAAAATGCTAGGTTAGCTGATCAACTAGCTCTTTGTAGGGTAATAGCTTTTCATCTTTGGTTTGATATTCATTTAGGGCTTGCTTGATGATGAGCTGAGAATCACCAAAGATTTGTAACTTAGTAATGTTCCATTCTGCGGCTATCTTTAATCCTGCTATGAGAACCTCATATTCAGCTATATTGTTGGTGCTAGGGAATTGTAGCTTGAAGGCTTTTGGAATGTAATCTCCTTGAGGTGTGACCAACAATATTCCTACCCCTGATCCATGAGATGTGTGTGAGCCATCAAAATAAAGTTTCCATGGGGGCTGTTCTTCAATTAGACAGACATGTTCATCTAGAAATTCTATGATCAAAGGATATGTATGTACTAGAGGCGCATCATCTAGGTGATTTGCTATAGCTTGCCCTTTGATTGCCTTTCTGTCCACATACTGGATGTCAAATTCGCTAAGGAGCATAACCCATTTGGCCAAATAGCCTATAAGTGCTATTCTGGAGAGCATTTACTTGAGAGGGTCAATCTTGGAGACTAGTTGGATGGTATGACTTAGCATGTAGAGGTGAAGCTTTTGAGTTGAGAAAAAAACTACCAAACAAGCTTTTTCCATAGGAGTATAATTGAGTTCATAACCAACTAGGGTTCTACTGATGTAGTAGATGGCTCTTTCTCTACCGTAGTCATCAAGCTATGCTAGAAGTGCCCCTAGAGTAGTAGGCATTGCTAATATGTACAAGATCAAGGGAGGACCAGGAACTGGTTGAACCAAGATAGGGGGATTGATGAGATACTGCTTGAGATGATCAAAGTTGTGTTGACATAAAGGATCCCACTTAAAGTTTTCATCTTTCTTTAGTAATTGTGCAAATGGTGTACACTTATCTGCAAGCTGGGAGATGAAGTGCCAAACGAATTGAAGCTTTCCCTGAAGAGTGTGAAGTTGTCGTAGTGTCTGGGGAGGAGGCATGTCTAAGATAGCCTTGACCTTCTTGGGGTCAATCTCTATACCTCGTTTAGAAACTATAAAGCCTAGAAGCTTGCCAGATGTGACCCCAAAGACACATTTCTTGGGATTCAGCATGAGATGATATTTGGCTAACCTATCAAAGACTTTCTCTAGGTCAGCAAGATGATCCATGAAGGTGTGAGATTTAACGAAGATATCATCCACATAATCCTCCAAAATGCTATGGATAAGATCATGGAAAATGGCTGTCATAGCTCTTTGATAGGTAGCCCCTGCATTCTTTAGGCCAAAAGGCATCATGTTGTAGCAAAAGGTTTCCCAAGGGGTAGTGAATGCTATCTTATGCTGATCCTCTTCTACAATCTTGATTTGATTATAACTAGAAAATCCATCCATGAGGGAAAAAATTTCATGTCTAGCTGTAAGATCTACAATCATCTCTATGTTAGGCAAGGGAAAATCATCTTTTGGACAAGCTTTGTTAAGATCTCTGAAATCAGTGTAGATTGTCACCAAAAGGTTTAGTGATGGGGACCATGTTGGAGATCCACTCTGAGTAGTCAATAGGCTGGATAACCTTAGCAACTAACATTCTTTCTAATTCAGCTTTGACTAGTAATGCCACCTTGGGGTGCATTTTTTTAAGCTTTTGTCTAACAGGTTTGATCTTTGGATCGACTGCAAGATGATAAACTACAAGCTTTGGATCAAGTCCTGGCATTTCCTGATATGACCATGCAAATCGGCCAATTTTCTCTCTTAAGACCTCAAATAGGAGGTCAGCTTGGTCTTGTGATAGGGATGCAACAATGTGAACAAGTCTAGGGATCTCTAAAGAACCGATGTTGACTTCTCTAGTATCCTCAATTAGAATAGAAGACACCTCTGGTCAATTATCTTGAGGAGGCAATGCTAAATCCTCATGTTCTACTTGTAGCTCGAGATTTTCTTACTGAGGGGTTTTCTTCGCTGCCTTAGCTAGTCTCAGATTCACCTTAGTTCCAATTTTGGGTGTATCAAAACTAGGTTGGGGATTTTCTCCAAAATACCCCTTGGGATCTAGCTTATAGATATAGGTAGAATCTGGCTTTGTTTGCTTGTGAGGAGTTTCGGCTCCCATGAATCTCAGAAGTGCTTCCTTTGATGTGAACTCATCAATGTGTATGACGCTTGGTTGGTCCCAATCTATGAGTTGTGGATGGGCGAGTGGTAGGTCAATGAAATGGATGGATAGTTCTTGGAGAATAGAGTCTCCTAGGGAGATTTGGTCCGGGATATCATCGTAGGCTCTCTTTTCAACTTCCATAGGAATATCTTCAACTTTCACAAGGTTGCGGTGAATGTTTGAAAAAGCGTGACCGTTCTCATTGGTGCCCGCAGTTGTGGGTATGCCAAAGCCAAGACCTGAATTTGATTCCCACTTGTGTGCATCGATGGGGCACTGCATGCCTCTTTGTTCTAGTCTTAGACCACCACCTTTATAGTTCCATTTGTCAGTGATGAGCTTCTATTCGTGGGGATACTTCTGGCTAAAGTGATCAAGGTGTGCTTGATTTCTCGGAGGTACATCCTTATGTAACCAATTGTTGATATCTGGAGTGAGCTCCTCATAAAGAGGGATTTTTGAGGATACAAAGGTTGTTGGGCCAAACTATTTGTATCAAGGAGGTGGAATCTCCTTAGCTTTGTGATATGTTGGTCATCCATGGGCGTATGGATCAAGTGGGAGTGCCCCGACAGCAAATGCATCTGACAGACTATACTCTCCATAGCCTTTGTTATTGATCTTCACGAAAGATAGGGTGGAGCCGAGGATGGTTCCTGGGTCATTACAAGTGTGGGATGAGCTAGTGATGGTTGTGTCGATATCAATTCTAGGGCAATGGTTTTCATATGAAGCTTCAACTGCATTGCAGTAAGCAAAGGGTTCTGGATCAGTATGGATGGTTACCTTAGTGCCCTGATGCGGAAATTTGACACACTGATGGTAAGTGGATGGAATGACTTTCATGGCATGAATCCATGGGTGACCAAGGGGGATGTTAAATGTAGGTTTAGATCAATAACATGGCAGAGTGTTTGTTCGATGACTGGCCCAACCTTGATTGGCAGCAAAATAGTTCCTTCTATGGTTCTTTCCAAGTTGTCAAAAGCTTTGATGGTGATAACCTCACTGATGATATCTGCCTCAGTATACCCAGCTTGTTTTATGAATTTTAGGGTGCAAATATTCAAGGCTGATCCATTATCTATCATTACTCTTTTTACAGCAAAATTGGATACCATAATGGCTATGTGAAGCGGAAGGGTGTGATTTGGCTCGACCATGGGTATGTTAGTGGGTTTGAAAGATAGGGCACATGAGGAGGATAGGTGTCTAACAAGATTACAAAAATCAGTAGCATTGATATTTGAAGGGACACGAGATTCTATAAGAGCACTATCAAGGATGTTTTTGTACACAAGACTAGTGCAGAGAAGGTCTAAAATGGAGATTTGGGCTAGCATGTTCCCAAGGTGTTCCAAGATATTGTACTGGCTTTTTGATGGAGCTAATGGTGCTGGTGAAATGGGTGGGCCTGCGATGTTAAATCGTGCTCTTCAAGTGGTGACTACACACTCATTGTTTGGTCCTTGGATATTGATAACATTGATAGAAGGCTCTTTCTTGGATATACAACCTATGAGGCTACCATAGTCTATATAGAATGAAGTGTGGTCATTGTTCTTCCCATGTTGGTTTGGTTGGCGGTTTTTGGTGTTGTTGTTATTGGTTTGGATAGGTGCTTTTCCAGGATTTGGTTGTTATGAGGAGGAAAAGCATTTGGAGAGGTTTGGGTACCAACAGTGATGTCCTGCACATAATCTTTCAGTTTCATGCATTTGAGGGTAGTGTGACCTTTTACCCTATGAAATTTGTAATACTCATTATCTTTGTACCATGCAGCTTTGGATTGGCTTGGGTCAATTTGCTAGGTAGGAGGAAATTTGATGAGGTTTTCCTTAGTCATTTTCTCAAAAATAACATCCAATGGCTCACCAAGGGGTGTATAGTTTCTAGGTGCAGGTTGGAATCTGGGCCTTTTCGCTGCAGCTACATTGATGGCATTAGCTTGATTGTTAGACTTTTGAAAGTTGGGTCTTGGATTGTGGCTTTGATAGCTTTGGTGATTTTTCTGTTGGTAGTTGATAGCTTGTTGATTGTTTGGTTGATAAGGTGGGTTGGATTGATTTTGGGAAGGACCAACAATACTCACATGTCTCGTATCAGTAACCCCATCTATTGTAGCGTGCTTGTTTTTTTTCCAATACCAATTCTTGTCATTTGAATGTGTTTGATTTTGGTTGGCTTCTTTGTAAATCTTGACCACACCATCTCTAATGAGTCCTTGCTCAAGGATCTTTCCTTTCTCTTTGATATCTTTGTAGGTCTACAAACAGTTCATGGTCATGTGGCGAGCCAAGCTAGGATGGGCATTATCAATAAACATTTTCACCAAATGGCACTCTGGCAAGGTGCAAGATATGTAGGTGGTAAGGGTTTTCCATCTTTGCAAATATTCGAGAAGGCTTTCTCCACCTTTTTGTTTAGTGTGGACAAGATCCACTACTGATAGCTTTGTTTCAACAAGATGGGCATATTGGGCTACAAATGCCTCAGACAATTTAGCAAATTTTTTAATTGTGCCATATGTATTCTATAAAACCATTCAAGAGCTAGTCCAGCCAAGCTTTTTGGAAAGAGACGCAAGAGGAAGATGTCATCGTATGCCACTTCTTGGTAGTGCATGTAAAATTCTTTGATATGTGTGACAGGGTCTCCTTTTCCTCTAAATTTTTCAAACTTGGGTGTCTCAAAATGCTTGGGGAATGGAGTCATAGTAATGGCTCTGTCAAATGGGTAAGGACACACATTCTCAAATTTGAAGGTTTTTGGATCATTTCCCTCCTAGATGTTCTTCAAAGCTGTCTTCATGGCTTCCCATTCTGAATTAATGGGTGATGGCTGAGGTGCCCCCAATGTAGGAGTGCCCTGAAGTAGGTATGTGCTAGATGGGGCAATGGAATATGGATGGATTTGAGGTATGGGCTAGTAGGAATTGTACATGGCTTGGGCAACTAAATGGTGGATGGTGGGTTGTTGAGGTGGAGGTGGCACATATTGCTACATGTGCTGTGAGGCTTATTGCTAATATTGGATTTGAGGTTGGGATTGACAAACATAAGCTGGCTGTGGGATAAATGGATTTCTTTGTGGAGGTAAGGTATAAGATGGTTGTGAAGCTTGGGGGAAGGATCGAGGAGCTTGTGGAATTTGACTTTGGATTTGAGGAGTTTGACCAATATATGTGGGTTGCACCCCTATTTGGGAAGGTATTTGCATGGCAAAGGAGGCCAAGTAATTGGTGGTTGGTGGTGGTGGATTTCCTCCTATAAGTGGCATAGAAAAATAGTTGGTGATAGGAGGTAATGGATTAGTTGGTGGTGGAGGTGGTGGGAATTGAAAGCTTGGGAATGGAACTGATGGGGTTTGATAGCTTGGTGGCTAGATTTGAAAGCTTGGTAGAGTGGTGGAAGGAGCTTGGGTCACTTGAGAGCTTGGCAGAACATTGGTAGTAGCTTGTGGGGTTTGATAGCTTTGTGGAGTGAGGGTAGTAGCTTGTGGATTTGTGGCAGATGGCACTGAGCTCCAAGGACCTAGTGGAAATGATGGAATTGTGTTCTGAGCTGAGGTAAACAAGCTAGGAGTGATGAAGGGTTGATTACTTGGCCCCATGGGTGGCATCCCTATTGTATATTGTTGAGGTTGGCCAAAGATACTAGCACTAGTTTGGGAGATGGATGGATTTGGAAGGCTGGGTTGGGGAGCAGCAGTAGCAATAGTGAAGGGAGTTAATGGTGAGGTGTTTTGGGCAAAGGGGATTTGGGATGGAGTGGTATGGACCAATGGTGGAGTGGTGGTGACTGGATTGGCTTGCGGAAGGGAGATTTCAACTTGAGTGGAGGCTGGTATGTTTGGGTCAGTTGGATCATAAGGACGGGTTTGAGGCTCTTCTTTTGGCTCATATTGAGGATAATTTGAATATAAGAGCCTATTGGGAGTGGTAGTTGCCCAAACAATAGGTGAGATGGTTCTGATAAGGGAGGAGGTCTTCCAAAGTTGAAGACTCCTATGTTGTCCCTTCGAAAGTTAGCCATGATTGTTTCTTTGTTTTTATCTATAATGGAGTTCATCAATACTGCATTTCCTGGTTGGTTCATGAAAGCTTCAATGTCAGTAGGTGATGATATAGTGTTCTCTAGGCTGAAAGATGGTTGGGTGCTCAAGGGGAGCGAAGCTGTTTGATCCAAATGATAGGGCTCCATTGTTTCCTTCTTCTTCTTGGCTAAACAAGTGACGGGTGGCATGAAAATGCAGAATGTTCCTAGGGATGAGATGCAACAATGCTGATGGATGCAAAGGAGGAAGACTTTTCTATGCAAATGATTTTTTAGGTTGAGGCAAAGCTGTATGACAAAAAATAAGGAGGATTGCGTTGGGGATTCTAACTTCAAAGATATGTTGCCAAAGTATGAAAGGTCTACTTTCCTATGTGCAAGCTTGGTGGTGATTGTGTCAACTTAAGTATAGACTGATGATCCTTTAGGAAGAACACGAGATTGACCACTTGTGGATCCCAACCTTTATCTCAAGGTGATGAGGGATAACAAGTGACAAAGCTAGATTACCCTAGACAAAGCTTTGTCAAAGGGATAACCTTGGTGAGATTGGTGGATATGGAAGATGTTAGGAATGGAAAACTTTTGGCAAAGTGACAACAATTTTGAAGGCTTGGATGTGAAGATTTTGGATTGTTGGCTAGATGGTTTGGTTCTAAATGAGATGGATGAGCTAAAATGCTTAAGGGGAGGACTAAAGATGGTTGGCTTACCTAAAAGGATGACTCTAAAGTGAAGCTTATGCAAGAAGATGTGGAGAAACAAGGGGGTCTAATCATAGAAATCATGCCTAGTTGGTAATGCATAAGCAGGGTTAACTCTTGGATGTTGGTTAAGTTGGATAGTGTGATCCAACCAGGCATCTTGAAGGGCTTCGTTGGCAGCTTTTTTCTTTGCTTTGTGGAGTTTGGCAATTCGAGGGCTTGGTGTTATTTCCTTTCTCTTGGCTGAAAGTTCTTGGTATGCCTAAGATGGCTTGAGTTTGACTTTGTGAAACTTCTCTTTGGGTTTGGGTTGTTCTGACATAAATTCTTGAATGTGCTTGGCTTAGAGAGATTTTGGTTGTTTTGCTTCAACTCGTTCAACTTCTGGAATAGGCAGTGACTACGCTAAGTGTGCCCTAATCTAGGATTGACCAAGTTTGGAAAACATTCATTCAACAAGTAAAAAATCAAGCAATAGATAGGAACAACTAGATAGAAGTTTTTGATTCTCAGAATGTGATACTTGTGCCAAGGAGTGTGTATGTTTTACAAATGTTTTGATCAGTCACTTCAAACACAATAACACCCTAGATGGTTGTCTACAAGGCTGACAGTTGGTTTAGCTAGGGAGTCCTTGATATACCCAAGGTATGAGAGGCCCAAGTCCGTAGATGAAACCAAAAATATTTCACACAGCCGAGAGGAGTGGTATCCCACTTCTCCTCTTTCACTTCTCAAGGGTATAAAGTTCCTTGAGGCTTAGCCCGAGTGAAAAAATCTTGATTTCAAGAGAGGTGTCTTTGGATTCACCTCCCAATTTTTACACTCGACCGAAATGCTAGAGTTGAGATCATCCAAGGGGTGATGAAATCCCCAAGCAGGCCTCCTAAAAAGGGAAACAAGGTTTTGGATCCTAATCTTATGCACCCAAGATTGCCTCGAAAGACGACAAGGGGAGAGAAGACTTGGATGACCTTGGGCTAAAAAGCACATTTTTTCTTTTTCCAACTGACGCTTAAGTTTTTTGATCTAGACTTTGAAAACACACATGTTTAGGATGCAATGTTTATTCCAACTTTGAAGTGTTCGACAAAAGTAAAATCGACCAAAGAAAGAATACAAGAAGAAGAGTTAGGGTCAACAAAAAAGTAAACCCGCATGCCTAGAGGCCCTCCACGTCAAGTATCAATTAATTTCTTTTAAGGAATTCAAGAGTTGGTGTGATTTTTTCTTAAGCCCAAAACAAAGATGTGTGAAATTCAATTTCAAGTGTGCACCCGGAGGCTCTCCATGTCAAGATTTGTTCAAATTTTAATGCCCAAATGAAGTGTTAGCGAGCCTAATGTGCATTCAAGGAATTTTATAAGTTAGAAAAACTAATAAAAACACAAGTAAGTGAAGTTTGATCTTTGTGGAGCACTTAACACCCTCTTAGGTGGACCCATCCCCATAGATGGTGCTGAGATTGCAACCAATGGTTAAATTGATGGTTGATTAAAGAGGGTGAGTCCAACTACAAACGCACTTAAAGCATCTTTATTTGGCTTTTATAATTTAAGAAGTTTATAGAATGTAGATTCTTTTTATGCCCCAAAAGATGATTATTTGATCTATGGCATTCAAGATTGGATTTGTTATTTTAATCATGCATTCATAAAAAAAAGAAACTTGATTTTAATCCATGGCACTCAAGAGTTATTTTAGCAACATGCATTCAAAGACAAGTAATTAAACATTCAAGTTTTTTCCTTTGAGCATTCAAGATTGAAATTTTGTGTATTGTTTTAAGAACTTTGAAGTGCTTTGTTTTAACCTTAGATCATTCAAGATTGTTTTGGACTCAAAAGTTAAAATGACTTCTTTGGACTTTGGTTTTCATTCAAGATTTTGTGTTCTAGTTCGCATGTTTTAAGCCCAAAAATGATATTCCTAGATTGTTTTGATGTATGAAAAAGCTAAGAAACATTCAAGATTTTGCAACAAGACATTTGTTTGGAACAAATAACAAAGCTTTTAGAACAATTTTGGCAACTATTTAGGACTCTTAGTTTTCATGAGATTTTTAAAAGGACTTTAAAATATTTGCAAATGAGGTTCATTTTATCCTTGATTGATGCTTTGAGTTTGATTTAGATTTTAGTGTGCACTTAGTGTTGATTTTGAACCTTTTGAAATGGAAACTTGAAGTTATTTTTAAATTCCCAAAAATGAAGTGTTCCTAACTTTTCATGAATGCATCTAAAACCTTGATGTTGCAAGGATGCAAATGATTGGACTAGTTTAGTTTCACTTGTTAGAAGATTTTTTATTTTATTTTTTGCAAATTTTTAGTTTTTAATGGATTTAAGTATGATTTGGGGGTTCATTTTAAGCACTGAAAAAAAGTGTGTATGATTTTGCTTCCTCAAAAAAAAATGGCCAAGATCTCCCACAAGAAGAAGAAGAAGAAGTAGATGGAATAAGAAGAATATAGACAAGAAGAGGAAGAAGAATTCCAAGTGCTTTGTCCACCTATAAGCTTGAAAAATCTGCAAACACTATGAGATACACTATGAGTTCATTTCTCTTCTTCATGCTCATGTGGACCTACAAAACCAATTTATACAATCCTAACAATCACAAAAACAAAAAAAATTAGCCAAAATTAGCAAATGACATACAAAAATTGACTAAAAAAGCTAATGAAGATGACCCATGTGGGGTCCCACTGGGCGTGCCAACATGTATATGAGCAATGTTAGTATGCTAATAGAAACCAAATTTAAATAAAGCTTCTAAAAACTAAACAAAATTCATAAACTTCAAGATAGACTAAAATGAACTCTCAATTGAGAATATGAGCCATTAATGGGCTCTCTCAATGAGAAGCTCTCTTGTTGAGTGGCTTTGTCTAAATAGATAGGATGTATGCTCAAGCTTATGCTTCAAAAAGGGCTTCAAATGGAGTTGGAATTTGGGAGTGAGTGTATGGTTTTGATGTAAAATGGCTTCTTAAAATGGCATTATGACTTTAATTCATGGATTGTGTTAAAATGGCTTGGGAGTGGATTCCTTAAATAGGCAAAGGGCTTGAGGGATCAAGGGCTAGGATGCAAGGATGGGAAAAAGCTTATGGAATGCTCAGATTGCATAAGAGGAGAGCACATGGATTGTGCTTCCTTACAGCCAATTAGGGAGTGACACATGTAACAAGATGAGAGGATGGAGGAAAGGGGAAGGATGAGTCAACAAAGGAGGCTCAAGGGATAAAATCTTCATAAAGACCCTCATAATGGCTTGTAAGAGCAATGAAAGGGCATGGAAGAGTCATTTATGGCCTAGTGGGCTTCATAAAGTTTTATGGTTGGGATATTTTGAGGGAGATGAGAGGAATTTTGACTTGGGCTTGATTAGGAAGGTTTTAAGCTTGCTTAGGATTGTGAAAATGATTAGAGGATGGATTAGGATAGTTTAGGATTAGCTTAGGGATAGGCAAGTGGATGGCATTTAATGAGGGTGGGTGAAGGAGGAGATATTTGTTAACTTTGGCTTGGGTTAGTAAGTCTTAACCCATTTTTAGGGAATGTGACAAGGTTAGGAGGGGATTAGGATTAGGTTTAAAGACATCTTCTAGAAGAGTCTAGACTTTGGATGAGGATAAAGACTTTCTAGAATAGTCTAGAACTTCCTAGGATGAGGATGAAGACTTTCTAGAAGAGTCTAGAACTTCTTAGGATGAGGATAAATTAGATTTTTAGGAAATAAATAAATTTTTATTTATTTCAAGGGTTTGGGTTGAGGAGATATTTATTAAAACTTTTTCAATAAACATGAGGATTAATATTTAATCTTAATTAAATATTTTGAGTTGGGATTAGGGGTAGGAAATGATGGGATTAGCCTTTAATCAAAATTAAAGAAGGATTAGAAGATTTTGCAAAAGGTTAGTGGTCTTAAGGAAATTGGCCAAGTTTTTGCAAAAAATAATTTATTTATTTATTTTGGATTTTTGGTCAATTTATTAATTAAATAATTAATAAATAAGGAAATAATGTTTAAATAAGATTTACACATTTTTGGGAGGGATTCCTTAATTAAATATTTTAAATTAAGATAAAGGGATTTAATGGCATAAAAATTAATTAATTAATTAATGATGATGTCATTAGAAATTTTTTTAGAAAATAAAAATACTTTATTTTCTAAAGGATTTAGGTGTCTACATTAGGATCCTTAGCCTCAAGACTTAAGAGAAGGGGCATAGTCATCTCTTCTCCCCTATAAGGTCTTGCTTTTTCTACCTTACTTAATTCCTTTTGTATCCAAGATATAGATGCCCTGAGCTAAATATATCCTACATACATAGGTAGTGTAAATACAGATCATTAAAGATATTCTTAATCATAGGTGGGGAGTGTATGAAGTCATAATAAAATTCATGCAGTCTGTTTAGGGAGGGAAATAAGGAATAAGGATGATTAGATTATGGTATTGAAAGATAAGATCACTCAAATTAAAGCCATGATACTTGATTTTCTTCAATTTTTTTCTCAGATTGGTTCTTAGTTTCAACAGACTTAGGTATTTATGAATTTAATGATAGGATTTTGTCTTGGAATGTGCATACACCATTGTTAATGTCAAAATTTCTATTATTTATTGATCTATAATATTTCTAAGTTGTTTTGGCAAGTATAAATAGGAGTGTTTATGTTTAGGCTGGGCACACTTAGAGAGTTCAGAACTAATGTTTTTGGAAAAGAGAATTTGAAGCTAGATCATGGATCTTGAAGTTGTGTTTTGTAGCTAGCCATAACCCAGAAGGCCTTACAACTAGGAATGTGTGCTAATAATTGGATGAATGAATAAAATTGTTTACTCACTCTCTCCTTGGTGTTGTTCTCTGTGTTTTTTATTTTATTGTATTTACTCAACAAGGTGTTTGGATAGTTAGGTGTGCCTCTGGCCCTAGATAATCAAATCCCTCTTTGGGTCATTTAACATTTCCTCTATTTTATCAAGATGCTTTTTAGTGTTTTCTAATGACAAATTGATTTCACTTTTTGTTTCCTCATCATTCTTATATGGCACAGTTGTTTCTCTTTCTTCCTTCAGTTCAAGGTTAATTATTTCTTGTTGTATATTTTTCGAAGAAACAACACTTTCAATGTGGGTTCTATCCATGTGAAAATTTTGAGAAAGTCTCCTACCACTCCCCCTAATAGGTTCTTTGGGTGAGGTCTTGGAGACCCATTTCCTTTTGGCACTAGAAGGTTTCCCTTCAACCAAAGATATAGGTGTCTCTTCCAATTAAACATTTTTATTCTTTAAAGGTCATTTTTTAGAGATACTAAGGTCCTTGTATTTTTATGTCACTTCAAGCTAAGATTCATCTTGTTGCATAGATATTTTTGTTTCTTTCTATTAATCCCTCCAAGTGGAAGACATAGTTTTTATTGTACACTGAGGGGTGATAGATTTCTCATAGGACTCAATGTTTTCCTTCCATTTCTTAGAAACAAGAGGTTCTTGAGAGACTACAACCTTCTTTTTCTTGCTAGGCTTAGGGCTTTTAGAGGAAGAGGGTTCTAGGCATTCAATGACCTTCATTTTACCAATAGGAGTTGTAATTATCCTACCTACCCCTTCTCCTCTAAGCACAATCAGGCTTTAGGAATAATTAGGAGTTGTGTTCATAGAGATCTCTTCTTTCACATTTCCAATTTCAAAGAAGCCAAGGCTCCTTGGGACAAACTTGAAGGGTTGTATAATAAGGTGGATGAGGAAAAGGGATACCAAATCGAGGATGATCTACTTCTCTTGGATCCTAAGAATTTTGACACAATTCAAGATTATATCAACAAAGCCAATGAATTGAGAGCACTACTTAAAGATTATGGTGATCCCATGAAGGACGATCGATTGATACATCACATTTTCAAGAAGCTACCTTCAGGGTATGCATCTTTTGTTTCGAGTTACAATATTCATGGGTTGACCATGGGAAGTGCTTTCACTAAGCCTACATTTGATGCATTTCAAAAATTTTAATGTTGGAACAATCCAAGTTGATAGATATGGGACTTCTCAAGTCATTAAAGACCAAAGCATTGGTGGCTAACAATGGGAACCAATCAAATGAACAAGGCAAAAGTTCTACCAACAACAAGAACAAGTAGTGGAAGAAAAAATCACAATCAAAGACACAAAAATCTACCTCCTCACATCAAGGAAATTCTTCTTCCAACAAGAAGGGAAATAAGGATAAACTATTGTGTACATATTGCAAGAAACTAAATCCTGATTAGCATCATTGCAAGACTAAGAGAATTGATGAGTTGGAAAATCTACTTAGGAAGAACAAAATTAATGTGCCAAATGCTTCCAAGGATTCAAATCCCACCACTTAAAAGGAAAAAGGGAAAACACTTATGGGTGGTTCAAGTTCTTTAGGGGAATAGATTCTTGACTCAGGTGCCTCATATCACATGGGTTCTTCAAGAGGAGACTTTTCTTCATTGAAGCATTCTAAGGTACTGCACATTTTTGTAGGAGATGATACAAAAATGGAATTTGAAGGGAAAAGACAAGTTGAGATGGAAAATGGAGAATTCAAAGAAGTTCTCAATGTTCCCAACCTTAGCACTAATCTCCTTTCAATCAACCAAATCACTCACTATGGAGATGACAATAAAGTTGAGTTCCTTCCTAATTTAGTAATGGTGTGCAATCTTAAAGATAATTTTGTGGTTGCAGTGGGTCAAGTTAATCATCACAAAAGGCTTTATTATTTTTCCCACTTTGTGTCTAAGTCTCCTTTAGATGCCTTGTTGACACAATCTCAATCACAAAGTACATTATGTCATGAGTGGTATGGATATCCTCCCTTCTGCTATCTTCATCAAATTTTCTCACACAATATGATCAAAGGTCTACCTAAAAATTATTTAGTAGATATGCATCTAGATGAGAAGATTGGTAAAGGAAGGTCTTGTAGAGCATCAATCACTCTTGAGTTGGTTCACACAGTTCTAGCAGGTCTTTTTGTAATAACATCAAATAGCAAGGGTTGCTACATACTCACTTTCATTATTGATTTTTCATGCTACACATGGGTCTACTTTCTTCATCACAAGAATGAAGTTTTGACAAGTTTCTAGCCTTCAAGAGTCATGTTGAAAAGCAATCAAGGAAAGCCATCAAGGTTCTTTGCATGGACAATGGAAGTAGATATGTGAACTCAAGACTTAAAGACTTTTGTGAACTTTAGGATATTCATCTTCAGAATCTAGTAGCATTCAATCCACACAAGACAAGTATTGTAGAAATGAGGATTGGAACTCTTAAGTCTATGGAAAGTTGCATGATTCAAGCCAAGTTTCTTGATCCATCACTTGAATTTGAAGCTATCAGTGGTTCCAATCACATAATTAGCAACTCTCCTCATAATGCCTTAGATGGAAAGACTCCCTTTGAGGCATGGTCTATCATAAAAATAGTTGTGAAACACTTTAGAGTTTTTAGTTGTACAACATGGGAAAACATATCTTCTAGGGAATGCAAGGCACCACAACCAAGGCCTTGTACTTTCATTAGATATGAAGATAGTGTTAAGGAATATAGACTTATGGATCCTGAGGCTCATGAGATTTTTATAGAGAGTATTGTTCACTTTAAGGAAATTTCACCCAGCTTATCCTCTAATCCTCTCTACACTTCATACATTATGGAAACTGATAGTGACACTAGTGATAGTGATTCAACAAATTTAGATATGTGGGATCCTATTGAAAGATATAGCATGATGTCACATCATCAGCACATTCCACATGCATACATTGCTACAATGATAGGTCCATGCAAATCAGAATATCAAGGTACACCTTGTCTTCCAGATCCAGCATCAAGGGATGACTACATAGATGATATTTCAAGTTTGTTTGTGGAGTCATACATAGCAGATTCGGGAGATATCATCGATGATATACATCTTCTTTTTTATGATGATGATTCTTCTTCAATTGTTGTGAGGGCCCACTCCGACCCTCTTGCCCATTTTCTAAATGATCCATCTTTCCAAGTTGATATGATTGTGGATCCTTATGTATAGTAGTTGTAGGAGGTCTCTTTATCATTTGAGAAAATAGTTGGTTCTTTGGGATATGCTCTACATCCATCCTTGCTAGATCTAAAATTGTTCTTTTCAACAGTATTGGAAGGGGTGTCAATTAGTATCGACATGAGGACAATTGGGCAGGTTTCATAGAAATCATTGATCTTTGAGATTCTTTCTATGCATTGGGCAAGTATCTTATTTGTACCTATGACATTGTTTCTTCCAAAGGGGAGGAACATTATTTAGCAGTCATGGATCAGCTTCTACATTGGAGCAGCTATCATTGATGGGCATCCTACATTTCCCAAGGGGGACTACCCTATCTCCTTTCTTCTTCTCTCTTGTATGGGGGACCTTTCCCTCTTTCAAGATTTTGTTCTTCTCATACATCTCTATTGTATATACTTCATGTATGTTGTAATGGAGGGGTCTTGATTACTCCATCCATCCATGCATCTTGATTTTTCATCGCTCTTTTTAGGGGAGGGTTTTTCCCATGAGGTTTTCCCTCTCTCTCTTATTTATGAGCAATCACATTGCTTTTGTACATGGGTACCTATCATGGCCTAGTAGTCGGGACCCATCGTGCATTTTTCATCCTACCTTTTGTAAGCTTAAGTGCATTCCCCTAAGTTGCACTTAAGGGGGGGGTGTAGTTGGTTTAAATAAGTATTTAATTATTACATTTACTTAAGTTTACTTAGGTAAATGCATTATTTTATTATTTCTTAGGTGAGAGACTTAGGAGTTTGCATACTCATATGAGTTTTCACGTTGACAACACTGGAGTAAGCAACTCTAATTCAACACATGGTTTCTACAACACTGGAGTTTTAACTGAGTTGTCATATTGACATCATAGTTATTAGCACTCTTATTTTAGCACATGGTGTCTACAAAATAGTTCTATGTGCTACACCTTTTTAGGCTTATCCTCTCATTATTGCACTTACTCCTATGCTTAATGGAGGATAATACACTCCTGGTGGACATGTGCCTCGTTGTAAGATTTATTATTGTGCTGACTCCTAGTTAGTCTAGAGATCTTTATATTCAACAACTCCTAGTGTACTTGTACATGACATTACATCAATTCATTTTGATATTTATCCTGATCATACTCTTTTGGTCTATTCTTGTGCTTGTGCTTGATTTCCTTGATCTTGGGTGAATTTCCCTAAGACAAATTCTTACATGATATAATAGCAAAGGGAAATTTCTCTTCACATAGCCATTCAAGACCATTTTCTTGCTTCATCTCAAGGAGGACCTCAACCTAGATCTAGAGTATCGTAGTCATTGGGAGTATCTAGAGCCAAAGTGGACCTCGCCATTGTGTTCAAAATGTCAATTCGGTGAAAAATGACTATAAATTTGCCTACCCTAGGCCATAGTCAAATTTGAGGCAATTTTTTTTTGAAAACCAGCACTTAAAGACCCAATTTGCAAGTATGGTATGATCTATTAGATCTATAATTTAATTTATTTCAGATCCATATTTTATTTTTTCTTTGCAAATTTGTCAATTTTGGGAGGAATTTTTGAATTTTTTTTTGGCCTATTTGGCCTATAGAGAAATTTTTTTTGCAGGAACTGGGTGGTGAAACCCCAACCCCTATAGAAAATATTCTCACAATATTCTTCATAAATTAATGAACTGGCCTTTGGCATTACCACACCATAGCACTAAACACTTATCAAAATTTGGTTGATTCCATACACATTATGAGCTAACAATAATTCTTGGTGAGTGGACCAAGTTTTGGTCAACAACCCAAACCTTGGTGAATAGACCACATCTCATGGTGGCTTGGTTTGCTTAACTCTTGTGATCGAAGTCTTTTATACACCTTTGTATTTTTACAATGCATGTGGGGCTAAATTATTTGCCCACACTGACCTTTTGTGAATTCTAGCACCCGATAAAGATTTTACAACAATAGCTTTACAACTTCCAACACTGAAGAACCACTGTTCAATCTTTGGTGTTGACAAAATTTTTTCAAGTGTCTACACTAAACTTGCCCACTCGCCAGCCGTCAAAGTTTCTTAGTGATCTTCAAACACTTTCGGCAACTACAAAATACTCGTTAGCGGAACAAATTCTATAAGCAAACCTTGGGCCACCATAGCAAAGACACATGGCACCCTGTCATGTATCCTATGAGGACACACATTGCCAAGTCCTATCTACCACCTTAGCACTTAGATTCTACCATGCCATATATAGTCAGCAAATAGTGTGGACCCCAACAACCTCCATGTCACCTAACACATGTCAAGACCATACTGGTCTGTATGCACAGTCAGCCTGCCACCTCAACAAGGGGGGTTTTTTGTTGACATTAGCATTTCACTATGCTAATTTTAATGATTGTCATCTCTAGGCCAAATAGAACTACTACAATGGTCATTTGACTATCAAATTTAAGCTTGCAATTCTCCACCCAGACCCCTCTCTAGATGTAGTTTTGATTTGATAGTTTGACTTTGGGAGACCATAACTCATTCATTCAAACTCCAAATCAAGTGTGATTTCTTTTGATCTTTTTTATAATTTCGAGAAATTTTTAGTGGTGCTATTCTTTTCTAGTTTTGGTGAATAGATTTGTTAGAAATTGCATTTTTTGATGACTATACCTATCCAATTCTACATTTTTCAACTTCAAACACTCCATATAGTCTCATCTGGGCACATTTTCACGTTCTGTTTATTTTAAAAGTGCTAAATATTTTGTCTACTTTCTAGATATGCAATTAGATTATAGGCTTGTGTGGACAAACATATCACTTTTAGAATTAGGTCCTTTTTTGCATTGTATTGCTTTGATTACTTTTCAAAATTGTTGTACATATAAGCTAGAGTGCTTAGTGATAAATTTGAGCCTCAAAAGGTAGTTGTAAATAGCAAAATTAGAAGTCCACTTTGTACTTTTTAAGGAGTGGCCTATTGTACATGCACTACATATAAAATGCCAGAAGCATGTTTTTTGGGGCAGTCTTTTGATTTAGTGAATAGGGGGGTGTCTCATGTGTTCTTGTGTCTCTCTTTTGTTCTCTTTTTCATTTTTTACATCATGGGTTCACCTAAAACTCCACTTCTAACTTCACAAAACTATACTACATGGAAAGATATTGTATGGAGTAGATTAATGGGAAAAGGTTTAAATCTATATGTTGATGGTACAATTGTAAAACCCACAGATGCTACAACTCTAGTTCATTGGCAAATTAAAGAAAATTAGGCTTTAGGAATTATCAGGAGTTGTGTTCATAGAGATCTCTTCTTCCACATTTCTAGTTTCAAAGAAGCCAAAGCTGCTTGGGACAAACTTGAAGGGTTGTATGGTAAGATAGATGAGGAAAAGGGATACTAAATTGGTGATGATCTACTTCTCTTGGATCCTAAGAATTTTGAAACAATTCAAAATTATATCAACAAAGCCAATGAATTGAGAGCACTACTTAAAGATTGTGGTAATCCCATCAAGGATGATCGATTGATTCATCACATTTTAAAGAGGCTACCTTTAGGGTATGCATCTTTTTTTTTGAGTTACAACATTCATAGGCTAACCATGGGAAGTGCTTTCACTAAACCTACATTTGATGCATTTGTAGAAATGTTGATGTTGGAACAATCCAAGCTGATAGATATGAGACTTCTCAAGTCATCAAAGATCAAAGCATTGGTGGCTAACAATGAGAACCAATCAAAACAACATGGCAAGAGTTCTACTAACAAAAAGAAAAAGTAGTGAAAGAAAAAATTGCAATTAGAGACACAAAAATATGCCTCCTCACAACAAGGAAATTCTTCTTCCAAAAAAGAAGGGAAACAATGATAAGAAGGATAAACTATCTTGTGCATATTGCAAGAAACTGAATCATGATGAGCATCATTGCAAGACTAAGAGAATCAATGAGTTGTAAAACCTACTCAGGAAGAAAAAAAATCAATGTGCAAAATGCTTCCAAGGATTCAACTCCCACCACTTCAAAGGTAATAGGGAAAGCACTTATGGAGAGTTTAAGTTCTTCAAGGGAATGAATTCTTGACTCAAGTGCCTCATATCACATGGGTTCTTCAAAATGAGATTTTTCTCCATTCAAGTAGTCTAAGGTACTACACATCTTTGTAGGAGATGATACAAAAATGGAAGTTGAAGGGAAAGGACAAATTTAGATGGAAAATGGAGAGTTAAAAGAAATTCTTTATGTCCCAACCTTAGCACCAATCTCCTTTCAATCTACCAAATCACTCACTATGGAGATGGAAATAAAGTTGAGTTCCTTCCTAATTCAATAATGGTGCACAATCTTAAAGATGATTTAGTGGTTGCAGTGGGTAAAGTTAATCATCACAAAAGGCTTTATTTTGTTTCCCACTTTGTGCCTAAGTCTCCTTTACATGCCTTGTTGACACAATATCCATCACAAAGTACATTATGGAATGAGTAGTATGGTCATCTTGCCTTCTGCTATCTTCATCAACTTTGCTCAAAAAATATGGTCAAAGGTCTATCTACAATCAATTTTTCTAAGGGTGAATGTTTAAATTGTTTAGTAGATATGCATCTAGATGAAAATATTGGTAAAGGGATTTCTTGTAGAGAATCAATCGCTCTTGAGTTGGTTCACACAGTTCTAGTAGGTCCTTTTGCAATAAGATTAGTTAGCAAGGGTCACTACATACTCACTTTCATTTATGACTTTTCATGCTACACATGGGTCTACTTTCTTCATCAGAAAAATGAAGTGTTTGACAAGTTTCTAGCCTTTAAGAATCATGTTCAAAACCAATCAAGGAAAGCCATCAACGTTCTTTGCATGGATAATGAAAGCAAATATGTGAATTCAAGACTTAAATACTTTTGTGAACTTGAGGGTATTCATCTTCAGAATCTAGTAGCATTCAGTCTACATAAGATAAGTTTTGCAGAAATGAGGATTAGAAGTCTTAAATCTATGGCAAGTTGAATGATTCAAGCCAAGGCTCTTGATCCATCACTTGAATTCGAAGCTATCAGTAGTGCCAATCACATACTTAGCAGGTCTCTTAATAATGCCTTAGGTGAAAAGACTCCTTTTGAGGCATGGTGCAACAGAAAACCAGTTGTGAAACACTTCAGAGTTTTTGGTTGTCCAACATGGTCAAACATATCTTTCAAGGAATGCAAGGCACAACCACCAAGGCCTTGTACTTTCATAAGATATGAAGACAGTGTTAAGGCATATAGACTTATGGATCCTAAGACTCATGATAGTTTTATAGAGAGGAATGTTCACTTTGAGAAAAGTTCACCTAGCTTATCCTCTAATCCTCTCTGCACTTCATACATTGTGAAAATTGATAGTGGAAATAGTGATATTGATTCAACAGATTCAAATATGTGAGACCCTATTGATAGATACAACATGATGTCACAACATCAGCACAATGCACATGCATACATTGCTACATTGATAGGTCCATGAAAATTAGGACAATAGGTTACACCTTGTCTTCCAGATCTAGCATCAGGGGATGACTACATAATAGATATTTTAGGTTTGTTTATGGATTCATACATAGCATATTCGAGAGACATCATCGATGATATACATCTTCAAATAATCCTTCTTCAGTTGTTGTGAGGGTCCACTCTGACCCTCTTGTCCATTCTCTACATGATCTATCTTTATAGGTTGATATGATTATGGATCCTTATGTACAACAGTTGTGTTGGTGCTCAAAATTGCATGGTCAATTTTGAGTACTATTGAGAAATTGAGCCCTATAAATGCTTTTGATGTGATTGTACCTAGCTGTACCTTTGAGGCCCTTGAGGTGTATAATGCTTCTAACACCTTCCATTTTTCCTGTCCACATATTCCATGATAATAAACTATCATTCCAAGTCATTTGGCAAAGTCCTGTTTTGAGCAAATGTCAGATCTGCATTTTTCACCAGTGTCAAACAGTGATAGGAGGCTATGTTTGGATCTAAATATCTTGCACCCAAAAATATTTTGTAACTCACTACATTGGGAATGTCTAGTGTCCATACTTGAGAACCTATGTTTTAAATTTTGAGCCATTTCGAGTCCGTTTGACTAGTTTTTGAATCCCTCAAAGTTGGTCATTTAAATTTGTCATGTTGATACACATTGCACATAATTTTGGGAGGCCATGTTTGATGAGTTATGATTTTGATCCAGCTAACCAAAATGTGAAATTTCATTTTGCATTGCATTATAGACATCAAAGACTTGTTATGTTTCAAGTTTTAGCTTATGAGGAATCCGTTTGATCAGTTTTCAAGTGTGATTCCAAAAGCAATTTATGTCTTTTTACTGGTGTCAGCAAGTGCAGATTGATTGGAACCCTTGTTCATGACGTTATATCTTGAGATCTGTGATAGGTGAGATCAAATGGATTGTACCATTGTGTTGTACTCTAAAAATTCTCCAACTGTGTCAGTTGTAAGTCATGACGAATCCATATGCACACTTTTCCAGGTCCATTCCATTTGCAAAAAATGTTTTTTGTTAGTGTTTCCAATTTTTAAAATCTGAGTAGCCCAATTTGACTGATCGCCATTTGTGCCCTATTATTTTTCATGAGCCCAAATTGCAAATTCATACTCACTTCATGGTAGAAAACCAATGCCCCAGTTTTTGTTTTCCCAAGTGCCCATTTGCCTAGTTTTCAAGGCCAATTCTAAACCCAATTTATTGCTTTCTAACATGTTTACTTGTAGGTAATTCTGAGAAGGAAACTTTGACAGCAAATATCTCTGACTAGGAATTTTTCATGAGACAAGATCCGACCAAGTAAAAATATGTAGAACAAAGAGTTAGTGTGCCAATTTTAAGAGCCCGGTCAGGTGTTCAGATCAGTTTTTAAGGCGAGTCAACGGACCTTGTAGCGCAAATTTGATAGTATGACAGAAAGTGATAAAGTGAGTTTTAAATGATTAGTGAGGGATCAAATTTGATTCCAATGAGTATGATGGGTTCAATAGGCCAGTTTGAGAAGTCAGGTGTTTGAAAATGAAATTATTTTTTACCGGACTCACTTTGGGGCTCAGCTGATTACACCATATCAATAAAATACTGGGAATTGAAGGAATTTAAACATAGGTGGTTGCTTGTAATATCTCAAACAATTGTGGAATCTACATGTAGACATATCATTTGGAAGTTAGATGGGTGTGAAGGAGTGCTTATGCATTGAAATATAAAGGAAGGGGATATTTATAATGCAAAAGATGGTGTTTGAATTAATGCTTCTCAACTCCTTATAAGATGAAATTAGTGTCTTTTAGAGCACCAACAAGTGGAAAAGATGAAGTTTTTCCATTTTCTATATGAAGGTAGTTAAAGAAAAGTTTCAAGACAAACAAAGTGCAACTTTTAATAGAAGAAGTCTCCACAATTCCAGTGATAGAGGAATGACATCTGTATGTGGAGCCTTTCCATGTGTGCAATTTGGGGGTCTCCATTGCAAAGCCCAAAGCCTAGGCCAAAGGGAGGTGCAAAGAGCCCACTTTGGGGGATCAATTAACATCCTTAAGAGTAGACCATGACATATTAAAAGAGGAGGATATACATTCAATGTCAGAGTTTCCAACCAAAGGAGCAGCTTATGCAAGACTACACAAATTTCTTGACAGTATACAGGGAAGTTGCCCATGTTAGAAGGGACCCTGCATATGGAAAGAAAGGAGACCAGACCATTTCAAATAGCAGAGAGAATGTGTTAAAGATAGAAGCTAGATAGAAAGAGAAACCACGCATATAGAAAATGAGACCACTCATCCAAAGAAGAAAAATCTTCATCTACCGAATACCCTACACCAAGCCGCCAGCTAAAACACAAAGATACCACGTCTATAAAAGGGGAACACATTAGAAAAAAACCATGCTATTGAAAAGAGATGCCACCAGCGATTGTAGGGGATTTTCAAACAAAACAAGTCTAAGACATGGCAAGAAAAAGCAAAAGCTAGATCCTCAAATGAAGTAGCCGAAATCACATCAAAAGCCACATGTGATAAAGGAAGCTATTGTAGTAAGACAAGGAGCTCATCCAGAGCCTCATGATAGGAATCCATAGAGTATGTTGCAGGCAAGTTTAAAAAGAACGAATGCATAGAGGAAGATGTGAAGGCTTAGCCGCATATAGAGGAAGCAGGCTAGATAAATTCCTTTTAAGTAAGCCATCCATACTAGAAGGAGCCTACACCTCTAAACAAGATGCCTACTCACGCCAAAAAACATAGAAGAGACCCTGCCAAAAAAGAAGTAAATTTACCAAAAGGAAATCTATGCAAGAGATCAAAGAGAGATAAGCAAAAAAATGCCCTGCAATCTCAGTGCAAGGAAAGAACAATCAGATAAAAATCCATGTCAAAATTAGAGGTAGACCATGTGAATAGAGCAGATGCCACGGAGGGAAACCATATAAAATAGTTATCCCACATTGCTCCTGTAATGCACTTTTAGACTTTTTAAATACTTCGGCACTCATATTGTAGTTTTCTTTAAAGGAAACACCTTTTGAGACTTGAATAGCTGATGGTGGGCCTAACCTGGATAGCTAGAGGCAAAATAACCATAATTTTGAATAAACTTGCACATACCTAGTCAATGACATCAGCAGATGGAAAGGTTGCTAAGAAAATAAAAATTTGGCAACTCGCTACCTCACTAGCTAGAAAACTTGGGGTTTTTTAGCTAGCAGCATAGCGAGTTGCCGAAAATCCTTTGAAACTCGATGAAAGTAAAGGCCAAGGTAAAATGCGACTTGGGTCCCACTTCCAATCTGACAATAAATCAAGTAGTGCCAAGTCACAACCAGTTGGGTGAGTTAGTGCTGATGTGGTGATTAGATTTTTGAAGTGCACCAGATCATGCCACATGGAAGATCTGACAGTTCTCGCTAAGTTTCTATAGGAAATTTGCAAGGAAGTTAACATAGTGACATAGTGAGCTATGATGTGGCAACAACACATGGCAGCAAGATGAGGTCATCAACCAATCTCAAAGTGACACATGGCACCCAGTTGTATAAGCCCAAGCTAATCACGTGATGACATGTGGTAGGATGGTCAAAGTATGTTAGGCCCAGAATGAAACTTGTGAGGGAAAATTTAAAGAGTTTAAAAAAATTAATTTTTAAAGATTTTTCCTCCAAATGTGTAGGTCAGACATTTAAATAATGTATGAAACTCTATATAGTTCAAACTATATAAAAGTTTACATTTTTGCAAAATATTATGTGCAAACCTAAGACAAAGGCCTGAACTTCAGAGGGCCATAACAGGGACATTTTTTATCGAAAATGTTCACTCCAATATACCACCAGAACTGAAAAAGCTAAATTTTCCATTCTTGAGGTCAATTTTTGCATAGGTGCTCACTAGTTTGTGCTATAAGCCAATTTGTGAATTTTGGGGCATTCTCAATAGAATGAGCAGATTTGAACATTGGTCATCAGAATTTGTTTGAGGGTAGTTATGAAGACTATTTAAAGCTAGAATGTGGAAAAAGTGACTTTGAGAAGATTGTATTGCATTTTGGAGGCCTTTTAACTGATTTTCAGCTTAACCATGATTTAAAATTTGACATCAGAAGTGGTTATTATTCCATCAAGTTTCTGAGATACTTTATGCTTTTGACAGCCAAATTGGTTAAGGATTTGATTCACCAGTTGAAGAGAGAGATTAGAGAGAGTCTTTTCATGGAAAAGAGAGGGAATTTCAAGTGGACACATGTCAGTTGTAGAGCATATCTAGAAATTTCTTCTTCCTATATCTGTCTCATTCTTTCTCATTGTAAGGATTGGAAGTTAGCTCTGGGTAATACCAGTAGGGTTCTAGTGTTTTACTATGAAACTATTTTCTTCAACATATTCTCTCTTGTATGAACAACATTAGGGAGGTTAATAGAGATAGTTCAGATCTATTGGTATTTCCATGTCTTCATTTTCATGCATATGATTGTTTTAATTTCAAGGAAATAAATGCAAAGAGTAGCAGATGATTAAGTTTTAGCTTGAACCTTGTCTCCTTTATCAGTGAATTTTCAATATTTTACAATCTTTGACAAGATAAATAGATAGATCGTATATCTAAATATGTAAATAAGTATCAGATATCCATATCTATGCATTTGATTCATGGATTTTCCCAATGGATTAGGCACTAGTCAGTTACAAGATCATTAAAGTCTTACTACTGCATATCTGAGGGTTTGTTGAATTCAACATTATTAATCAAACATTCTTTCCCTTTTATGTTGAAGGACCTAAATGTTTAACCCTCACTCAGCTTATGAGATTCATAGCTTTGCATTTAGCTACTATAGATCGGTGTCATCTCATGAGTCATTAGAATAAATAAGGGTAAAATCTACTTAATAGATTCAGGGATATGTTTTTGCACTGGTATGGTATCATTTGAATTTGAGGTCTACCCACCTAGGTTTAACAGAGCCTGAAGTAGAAGAAGGTTCATGCATTATAGTTGGCCCTATGTCTAAAATGATATGTTGATAATGGGAGTTAGCTACCCCTAGATATGTCATATTCTCATTGGAATAATTGAAAACCCTCCAGCATTTTCAAACACCAACAAAAAGGTGACTCTGCTGGGGAGTTGTGTTGAGATTCATCATAGACAAACCTTTAGAATTTAAAAGGATTCAACACAATAGAAGGAATGACATGGAGAAACTTTTTATATACTAGTAAGTGATGTGTTCAGTCCATTTCCTTACTATATTTTCATGTTCTCCAGTATGCTTTATTCTCTTACAGTAGTAGTTCTTGAATTGGTTGTAATTTGTGTTGAGAAATGAGTATACCTTCAATCAGTTCAGTTTTGCAAGTTGCTATTATAAAAGTTAGAGTCAAGAATCTAAAAATGAAGTGTACCCTCTTTCCAAGGTGTTAGTGATCTGTGAGTTTTTCTATATTGAAAGTCTACTTCAGAATGTATAAATGTTAAAAAAAATTTAAATCTTTCTCATTGAGTGTGAGTGGAAATCTAAAGTAAATCTCTGTACTAGTGCATGATTTGTTTTAAATATTAGAGGCTTTCAGTATTTGTGGGCAGATCTAGTTTGTTGGGAAAGAGGAAATATAAGTTTCTTGATTAAGGGTTTATGTGGTTGTTTGTATCTGCTGACATAATTGATTTCAAAAGGTGAATAACTATTGTGATTTCATTTTCCTCTTCAAGGAGGTGGCGACTCTACAAGGATTCTATCTACGGTGTGAAGGGTTTCATTTTTTGCACTTGTGCCAATCAACAAATAAATGTTTTAAGACAACAACACATAAAGGTATTTTTAATTTTCATGTCTTTTTTTTTCATGAAATTCAAATGGTAGAAATGGTTGCCTCCATCTAGAGGTTTTAGCACTAAGAAAGTAGAGGTAGGAGTTTTAAAATCTCAAGAGATAGATTTCGAGTTTAGATCTCAAAATGATGTGCCAACTCATGAAAGTGTTCATGTGAACATTGCTAGATTAACAATAGAAAATCATGATGATATGGTCTTCATATTAAGAAGTATAGTTGGTGATGTCAAGGATCTTGATGGATTTCAAACTTACATGAGGTTCAAATTAGTAGTTATGAATTTTGATGAGTGTTTTAGACTAGAGAAAGCCTTATGGCTAGTGATACTGTTAGAAGTTCTTATGCCTTATTCGGTTAATTGGCCAGCCAAGTCAAGGTTTGAAAGGATTATTAAATTCTAAGATATTATCACAGAAATTAAATGTGATTTAAAGGCTAATGAGTCTATTGAAAGTGATATGGAAAATGAAGAGTCTCAGTTTTATGAATCAAAGGATAGTAATTAGGAATTTGATAATATGCATAATGTGGATTCATACTTTTGTGATGATGAATATACACAAGAAGAAATGTGTGACAGTAGTAATAGTCTTCATTCTAGTGATGAATGTGAATGTGTTAAGATGTCGATTGTTGAGGTGTTGTCTAAGGAAGAAGATCTATGGTATGATCAGAATTATGATTTTTCACAATGTACTACTAATAATTCTACTATTGTAAATGTGTCGAGCCATCCGAATAATAATCATAGCCAAGGAGAAGAAACTAGAGATGAAGTCTTGTTAAGTGTTGACGAGATTTTTGATTTGTTGGCTCACAATTTTCAAAGGTATGCTAATCTATCCAAGGATGATTGTGGTTTGCCACATTTTGCAATTCCTTATGGTGAAGTCATTTCCCCTAAATTTGATGTTGAAGAAGATGTAGTTTCAGAATATGCTCTATCAAGTTTGGGAGGTGTATGTGATGGTAATCCATCCATCAATACACATGACGACTTCTATGTTGAGGATGAAAATGTAGAGATAGGGTCTATTGCTGGTTCATTGTCCTTCTATTTTCATGAGTCTGAGATACATTCAAATTGCTCATATGAAAAGGAAAGAAATAGTAATGAATTAGTTTATCCTAGTGAGCTATTTGAAGAAAATTTTGATACGGATCAGCATACTGTTAGAATGCAATTGCATGATAATTCTTGTGATTTGGGATCTAATCATTTGTTGGAATATGAAGACAGTGCAACATATATTTAGTTTATGTATGGTGTACTGATGTTACACATGAGGAGAAATTGGAGTTTATGTACTCTTCATATATGGATGCACAATGTGAGTTACAATTTGATCCATGTAACTCGTTGAATGAAGTTGAATGTGAGCACTTTGTGTTTCTAGTTGAAAGAATCCATGATTTAGTCAGTAGTGATTAGTTTCAATTTGATATCAGTTGTTATGATCATGCTAATTTATTTTTTCATAGTGGGCAAGATGAAGAAAGTATGTTTGATTTTTATACGCACTATGAAGGTGATGATAGTTTTGTTTTGCCTAATGAGTTGATTGTGAATATTTATATGTTGGGTGAAACAAATGATAATGAGATTTTCAGTTTACCTTAGGAGAATGTAAATGAAAATCAGGTATATGATAGAGGTAAAAAGTTTTGAAAATTTTCGATGGGCATGCATCTCTAGACAGAGCCACTGTTGGTGCTCAAAATTGCTTAGTCAATTTTGAGTACTATTGAGAAATTGAGCCCTATAAATGCTTTTGATGTGATTGTACCTAGCTGTACCTTTGAGGCCTCTGAGGTGTATAATGTTTCTAACACCTTCCATTTAGCCTATCCACATGTTCCATAATGATAAATTGTCATTTCGAGTCATTTGACGAAGTCCTATTTTGAGCAAATGTTAGATCTGCATTTTTCACCAGAGCTTCAAACAGTGACAGGAGCCTATGTTTGCATCTGAATATCTTGCACCTAGAAATATGTTGTAACTCACCACTTTGGGAATGTCTAGTGTCCATACCTAAGAACTTATGTTTCATATTTTGAGCCATTTCAAGTATGTTTGACTAGGTTTTGAATCCCTCAAAGTTGGTCATTTAAATTTGTCATATTGATACACATTGCACATAATTCTGTGAAGCATTATAGACATCAAAAACTTGTTATGTTTCAAGTTTCAGCTTATGATGAATCCATTTGATCAGTTTTCAAGTGTGATTCCAAAAGCAATTTCGATCTTTTTACTGGTGTCAGCAAGTGTAGATTGATTGGAACCCCTATTCATGATGTTATATCTTGAGATACATGATAGGTGAGATCAAATGGATTGTACCATCATGTTGTACTCTAAAAATACTCCAAGTGTGTCATTTTGCAATTCATGAGGAATCTGTATGCACACTTTTGCAAGTCCATTCCATTTGCAAAAAATGTTTTATGTTAGTGTTTCCAATTTGCAAAATCTGAGTAGCTCACTTTGACTGATTTCCATTTTTGCCCTATTATTTTTCATGAGCCCAAATCACAAATTCATACTCACCTCATGACAGAAAACTGATGCCCCATTTTTTGTTTTCCCAAGTGCCCATTTGCCCTATTTTCAAGGCCAATTCTAAGCCCAATTTATTTCTTTGTAACATGTTTACTTGCAAGTAATTCTAAGAAGGAAACTTTAACAGCGAATATGTTTGGACTAGGAATTCTTCATGAGACAAGATCTGACTGGGTAAAAATATGCAGAACAAAGAGTCAGTGTGCCATTTTTCAGGGCCCGATTAGGTATTTGGATTAGTTTTTAAGGCCAGTCAACGTACCTCCTAGCGCAAATTTGACAATTTGAAAAAAAGTGATAAAGTGAGTTTTAAATGATCAGTCAAGGATAAAATTTGATTCCAATGAGTATGATGGGTTCAATAGGCTAGTTTGAGAAGTCAGGTGTTTGAAAATGATTTTTTTTTTTGCCGAACCCACTTTGGGGCCCGACTGATTACACCATATCAATAAAATAGTGGTAATTGAAGGCATTTAAATATAGGTGATTTCTTGCAATATCTCAAAAAATTATGGAATCTGCATGTAGACATCTCATTCTAGAAGTCAGATGGGCATGAAGGAGTGCTTATGCATTGAAATATAAAGGAAGGGGAAATTTATAATGCAAAAGATGGTGTTTGAATTAATGCTTCTCAACTCCTTATGAGAAGAAATTAATGTCTTTTAGAACACCAGCAAGAGGAAAAGATGAAGTTTCTCCACTTTCTATATGAAGGTAATTAAAGAAAAGTTTTAAGACAAACAAACTGCAACTTTTAATACAAGAAGTCTCCACAATTCCACTGATAGAGGAATGACATCCATGTGTGGAGCCTTTCCACGTGTGCAATTTGGGGGTCTCCATTGCAAAACCGAAACCATAGGCCAAAGGGAGGTGCAAAGAGCCCACTTTGGGGAATCAAATAATGTCCTTGAGAGCAAGCCATGACATACTAAAAGAGGAGGATATACATTCAGCGTCAGAGTTTCCAACCAAAGGGGCAGCTTATGCAAGACTACACAAATTGCTTGACAATATACAAGGAAGTTGCCCACGTTAGCAAGGACCCTGCACATGGAAAGAAATGAGACCATGCCACTTCAAATAGCAGAGAGCATGCGTTAAAGATAGAATCCAGATACAAGGAGAAACCAAGCATATATAAAATGAGACAATGCATCCAAAGAAGAAAAAGCTTCATCCATAGAAGACCCTGCACCAAGCCACCAGCTAAAACACAAAGACCCCACGTCTGCAAAAGAGGATCACATTAGAAAAGAATGATGTTGTTGAACGGAGATGCCACCAATGATTGCAGGGGATTTTCAAACAAGTTTAAGCCATGGCAAGAAAAAGAAAAAGTTGGATCCTCAAATGAAGCAGCTGACATCACATCAAAAGTTGCATGTGATAAAGGAAGCTGCTATAGTAAGACAGGGAGCTCACATAAAGACTCATGGTAGGAATCC
This sequence comes from Cupressus sempervirens, assembly GCA_028749045.1. NCBI lineage: Eukaryota > Viridiplantae > Streptophyta > Pinopsida > Cupressales > Cupressaceae > Cupressus > Cupressus sempervirens. The sequence goes on along the minus strand of CM053787.1, from coordinate 909,830,809 downwards.
ATAGAGTATGTTGCAGGCAAGTTTAAAAAGAACTAATGCATAGAGGAAGATGTGAAGGCTTAGTTGCATACAAAGGAAGTGGGTTGGATGGATTCCTTTTAAACAAGCCATCTGTACTAGAAGGAGCCCACACCTCTAAACAAGCTGCCAAAAAAGAAGAAAATTAACCAAAAGGAAATCTACGCAAGAGATCAAAGAGAGATAAGAAAGAAAATTCCTTGCAGTCTTAGCGCAAGGAAATAACAATCAGATAAAAATCCATGCCAAAACTAGAGGCACCATGCGAACAAAGCAGATGCCATGAAGGGAAACCATATAAAATAGTTATCCCACATTGCTCCTATAATGCACTTTTAGACTTTTAAAATACTCTGGCACTCATATTGTAGTTGTCTTCAAAGGCAATGCCTTTTGAGACATGAATAGCTGATGGTGGGCCCGACCTTGACAGCTGGAGGCAAAATAACCATAATTTTGAACGAACTTACACATACCCAATTAATGACATCAGCAAATGGAAAGGTTGCCAAGAAACTAAAAATCTGGCAACTCACTACCTCACTAGCAAGAAAACCTGGGGTTTTTTGGCTAGTGACATCGCAAGTCGTCGAAAAACCTTTGAAACCCAATGAAAGTAAAGGCCAAGGTAAAATGCAACATGGGTCCCACTTCCAATCTGACAACAAATCAACTAGTGCCAAGTGGCAGTCGATTGGGTGAGTCATTGGTGATGTGGTGATCAAATTTTTGAAGTGCACCAGATCGTGCCATGTGGCAGATCTGAGGGTTCTCGCTAAGTCGCTATAGGAAAGTTGCAAGGAAGTTAACATAGTGACATAGTGAGCTATGATGTGGCAATGAAACGTGGCAACAAGATGAGGTCACCGACCAATCTCAAAGTGACACGTTGCACCCAGTTGTATAAGCTTGAGCCAATCACATGATGATACATGGCAAGATGGTCAAACTATGTTTGACCCATAATGAAACTTGTGAGGGAAGATTTCAAGAGTTAAAAAAAATTAATTTTTAAAGATTTTTCCTCCAAACATGCAGGTTAGACATTTAAATAAAGTATGAAACTTTATATAGTTCAAACTATATAAAAGTTTAAATTTTTGCAAAATATTATGTGCAAACCCAAGATAGAGGCCTGAACTTCAAAGGGCCATAACAGCGACATTTTTCAATAAAAAATGGTTGCTCCAATATACCACCGAAACCGAAAGAAACTAAATTTTTCATTCTTGAGGTTAGTTTTTGGATAGGTGCTCACCAGTTTGAGCTATAAGCCAATTTGTGAATTTTGGGGCATTCTCAATGGAATGAGCATATTTCAACATTGGTCATCAGAATTGGTTAGAGGGTAGTTATGAAGACTATTTGAAGCCAGAATGTGGAAAAAATGACTTTGAGAAGATTGTATTGCATTTTAGACGCCTTTTAACTGATTTTTGGCTTAACCATGATTTAAAATATGGCTTCAAAAGAAGTTATTATTCCATCAAGTTTTTGAGATACTTTATGCTTTTGACAGCCAAATTCCTTAAGGATTGGATTCACCAGTTGAACATAGAGATTAGAGAGAGTCTTTTCATGGAAAAGAGAGGGAATTTCAAGTGGACACATGTGAGTTGCAGAGTAGATCTAGGAATTTCTTCTTCCTATATCTATCTCGTTCTTCCTCATCGTAAGGGTTGGCAATTTGCTCTAAGTAATACCAGCAAGGTTCCAGTGTTTTACTATGAAACCATTTTCTTTAGCATATTCTTTCTTGTATGAATAGCATTAGGGAGGTTAATACAGATAGTTCAGATTTGTTAGGTATTTCCATGTCTTCATTTTCATGCATATGATTTTATTAATTTCTAGGAAATAAATGCAAAGAGTAGCAGATGATTGAGTTTCAGCTTGAACCTTGTCTCCTTTATCAACAAATTTTCAATATTTTACAATCTTTGACATAGAGCTTAGGTTGTAGTTGCAGTCCCTTAAGGCTGTATGTTATTTCATTGTTTCTTATAACCCAAGAGGTTATGTAAATGCTTCAGGAAAATCAATAGGGTTGTAGGTTTATTGAGAAGGATATCATGTAAGAATAAGGTTTGGATTGAGCATCGATGTTTATTTACAAGGTAAATAGATAGATTGTATAGCTGAATATGTACATAAGTATTAGATATCCATATATATGCATTTGATTCATGGATTAGGCACTAGTTAGTTACAAGATCATTAAATTCTTACTGCTGCATATCTATGGGTTTGTTGAATTCAACATTATTAATCAAACATTCTTTCCCTTTCATGTTGAAGGACCTAAATGTTTAACCCTCACTTAGCTTATGAGATTCATAGTTTTGCATTTAGCTATTGTAGATCTATGTCACTTCATGAGTCATTAGGAGAAATAAGGGTAAAATCTACTTAATAGATTCAAGGATATGTTTTTGCATTGGTACGGTATCATTTGAATCTAAGTTCTACCCGCCTAGGTTTAGCAAAGCCTAAAGTAGAAGAAGGGTCAAGCCTTATAGTTGGCCCTATGTCTAAAATGATATGTTGAGAATGGGAGCTAGCTGCCCCTAGATATGTCATATTCTCATGGGGATAATTGAAAACCCTCCAGCATTTTCAAACACAAACAAGTTGCAGGAGGTCTCTTTATCATTTGAGTAGATAGTTGATCTTTGGGATAGGCTCTACATCCATCCTTGCTAGATATGAAATTGTTCTTTTCAGTAGTATTGGAAGGGGCACTAGTTAGTATTGACATTGGGATAGTTGAGCAGGTTTCAGAGACATCATTGATCTTTTGGATTCTTTCTACACATTGGGGAAGCATCTCATTTGTACCTATGACATTGTTTCTTTCAAAAGGGAGGAACATTATTCAGCAGTCATGGATCAACTTCGACATTGGGGAAGCTATCACTAATGGGTAGTCTACATTTATGTGGGGGGGGGGGGGGGAAGGGGAGGAGGACTACCTTGTCTCCTTTCTTCTTCTCTCTTATGGGGGGGGAGGGGGGCATTGTCCTCTTTTGTGATTGTTTTCTTCTCACACTTCTCTATTGTATATACTTGATGTATGTCATAATGGGGGGGGGGGGGGGTCTTGATCACTCCATCCATCCATGCTTCTTGATTTTTCATCTCTCTTTTAGAGGGAGGGTTTTTACCATGAGGTGTTCCCTCTTTCTCCACTTAATGAGGGACAACATTTCTATTGTACATGGGTACCTATCATGGCCTAGTAGCTGAGACCCATCATGCATTTTTCATCCTAGCTTTTGTAAGATTAAGTGCATTCCCCTAAGTTTCACTTAAGGGGGGGTGTTGGTGTAAATAACTATTTACTTATTACACTTACTTAAGTTTACTTAAGTCAATGCATTATTTTATTATTTCTTAGGGTAGACACTTAGGATTTTTTGGACTCATGAGTTTTCATGTTGAGAACACTGGAGTAAGAAACTCTAATTCAAAACATGGTGTCTACAACATAATTTTATGTGCTACACCTTTGTAGGCTTAGAAGGGTGAGGTGGATGGATGGAAAGATAAAAAATGAGATGGTGAATAATTATGAAAAGGAGGGCTTCCACAAGTGAAATACTTTATTATTGAGCTTTGAAATAGATTAAAATAGATGAGTGAATTTGAGTGGAAGAGTTATATTTTGTTGCAATAGGAGCAGCGAAAGTTCCTTGGAATTTGAACCGCTAGAATAACTCTTCCCTAGTCCGTGGTTTTTTGTAGAGCTTGAGGAAATGAGTATGTACCAAAAGTTTGAACCATACAAGATCTATAGTGGATAATAGCACAATACCATTATCATCTATTGCAACTATTACATATGATTTTTACCATCTGGTTTGGAATTTGATAGGATTATGCTAATAGTGTGAATCATAGAACAATGCCCAGTTGCCAACATAAAACTACTTATCTTTTGTAAACTTGTCATGTCACTTTTTATGCTCTCTTTAAATAATTATGCAAGGAAGACTTATTATAGTCATTGATTGCATTCAATTGTAGGACCCTTTCTCTTTGTGCCTCATTGAGATCAACTTCCCATAGACTAATTCAAATGGAGTGAAGCTTGTTGTAGTCTTCCACATTGTTCTATATTCTCATAATGCTTCTTGAAGATGAGATGTCCAATCTCTCTTATGGATTTCTACTATCTTTTTCAAAATTGCCTCAATCTCCCTATTGATTATCTCAATTTTTCCACTAGCTTGAGGGTATTAAGAGGATGACTTACCATATCTAATGGGTTATTCATTAATGCGTGAAGTGATGAGACTTAAGGTGAATTGGGAACCCTGATCAGTCACTAATTTCCTAGGGACACCATACTTTGTAAAATAGTTTCATATAGAAATTCAACAACATTATTGTCCCTAGCATGGTTTGTAAGTTTTTCTTTAGCCTATTTAGTGACATAATAAGTATAGACTAAGATGTAGAACCTACCATTGGATGGAGGTTCTATTGCTCTAACAAAGTGAATTCCCCATTTTTCAAAAGGTGTTACAACTACCTATGGCTGTAGGGGCATTTCATTGGATTTTTTAGGTCTACCTATTCTTTTACATAGGTCACATTTGTTTGTGTATCTTAGTACATCCTTGTGAAAAGTTGGGTAGTAGTACCTAGTTTTTAGAATCTTGAAAGTCATCCTCTTCTTTAAAGAAATTCCTCCAAATGGTTTATCATTACATGCACACATAATATCATATCTCTCATCTTCCTTTACACATTTCTGCATCACTTGATCAAGTCTAGTAAAGAACATACATCCAATAATCCAAGAGAAATTGAATCTTTTCTTCACCACCAACCTTCAATATTTGGGGGAGAAATGTGTTGGTCTTCTTCCTATAGAAAGGTAGTTACCAATGTTAGTGTAGCATGGATTGTGGTATGTAAAATAAAATAGGTGCTCATCTAGAAAACTATCATCAATGGTTGTAGGATCATTAGGAACTTGTAGTCTTGAAAGACAATATGCCACCACATTAGCTCTTCATGGTTTGTCTATTACCTTGATGTTGAAGTCTTTCATGAGTAGAAACTAGTGGGCTAGTCTTCTTGAAATGGAAGGCTTGTTCATCAGGTACTTTATGGCTATATGATTAGTATACACAAAAAGATCCTAACTAGTGATGTAGTGTCTAAACTTGTTAAGTGTATAGATTACAACAAGTAGTTGTTTTTATGTGATAGTGTAGTTTAGCTCCCCTCCCTACAAATTATTACTAATGCAATATATAGAATGTTAAGATATTCCTTATTTTAGTCCTAGTACATCACCAATGGAATAGTCTAAACCATCAATAAGAATATGAAATGGTAGGCTCTAATTAGGGCCCCTTGACACAAGTGTCTTGGTCAATACTTATTTTAACTATTGAAATGACTTGTCACATTCATAATAGTATGAAAATTCAAAATCTTTTTTCAACAAATTGTAATTGGGGGCTTCTATTTGAATGAAATAATTTATAAATCTTCTATAAAAACCAACATTTCCAAGAAAAATTTTGGCACATTTTTGTTTCTCTAGATTGGATAGAGTCTTTATGAATTCTACCTTTTAGGACCAATTTGGATGCCACGTGATGAAATGTAGTGGCCCAAAACAACTCCCTTTTCCATCATCATGTACAACTTCTCATTGTTTAGAGAGAGGTTGTGTTCCTAACATTGTTTTAGGACCTTTTCAAGATTAGATTTAGCTCCTTCAAAATCATATCCATATACAGTAAAATCATCCATATAAATCTCCATATAATCAATAGACATATAAAAAAAGATACTTATCAAAACCCATTTGAAATTAGTAGGCATGTTATATAATCAAAAGGCAGTACTAAATAGGAAAATGTTTCGTAAGAATAGGTAGATGTTGTCTTATCTTGTTTTTTTGGTGCTATTTGAATTTGGTTATATCTACTAAATCCATCTAAGAAGGAAAAATACTTCCTAGCAGCCAAATTGTCAAGAACTTGATCAACAAAGGGAATAAAGTGGTATTTATTAGTGGTTTCATTAAGTTCTCTATTCCACACATACTCTTCACTTACCTATTTTCTTAGAAACTATGACCAAAGGTGAAACCCACAAACTATAACAAATGGAATAGATAAACCCAAGGCTTAACAATTTTTGTAACTTAGTCTTCACAAAATCTCTAAATGTTGGATTAACTCTTCTTTGTGGTTTCCTTAGAGGTTTATATTCAAGGCTAATGTAATTTTTTCTAGTACAAAGATTTGGGTCAAGCCCCTTCATATCTATGTAGTCCCAAGCAAATGTTCTCTTGTTTTCCTATAGCAAGTGAAGTAGACTCTGTAGGTTGGGTGGTAAAGACTTATACTAAAATTTATCTCTTCACTTGGACCCACTTCAACTTTGTACACCTTCTCTAACATAGCTACTTAAAAAAAAAAAATGGTCAATTCTCATGTAGTAATAAGGTATGAATGTAGCTAGTTGTTGTAGGAAAATGAACCACATTCTTAGGAGAAAGTATTATTTCTAAAGAGGAATTCTTGTCACCACAAAGAGGGAAATCTTAACTATAATCAATACATAGGATTTTTGTGAGGACATCATCTTCTTCTTGAGAGATCATAAATGGGTTTCTATCAATCACCTTTAACTGACTCAATGATTTTTTCTTGGGTTCATTGTCTCCTAAATCATCTTGCACAACATGACAATCTTGCAAAAGTGTTTTAGTAGGGGAGTATAAGGGAAAAAATTTATGTTTGAACTATTAGAAATAGTAATCTTTCAAAAATGGTAGGTTATGCATGCATTTGTAGTGCCTAACCAAGGCCTCTCTAGAATGATAGGGTAACCTCCCAAGTTGGCTTTAGGTGATTGTTGGCCAAAACTACCTTCCTGCTAAGGATTAATTTTAAATATTTGAACACACCCAAAGGTCATGAGATTCATTTTTGTATTTTAAAATCCTAGAGACATGACACACCCAAAGGTCACAAGATCTATTTTTGTATTTTAAAATCCTAGAGCCATGACAAGATAGTATGGTCTTGATTTTACGATAGCTCATGTATCAAAGGATCATCATGTGAATCTAGAAGTGACAAGATGCTACAAGGATCCTATTGGTTGACTGTTTAGAGTTTCATAACATCATAGATAGTCTAGGGATGATAAGCCAAAGAAAGGTCTTTCCTGATGTTACGCCAATAAGAGATCATATGATCCTAAGTGCCACGAGGATATGTTCTAATGTCACAAGGGTCATTTATCGTAAGATCATGAATTTGAATTCCTAGAATGTTGATGCTATAAAGAGGAAGATTGATCACATGATCATAGAGCCATAAGGTTTCAAGCACAAGTGAGGACACCTCCCAAGGTCATGACAAAGGATAGCTAAACCATGCTCGTAGGATCACAAGGGTTATTTCCATGGCTATTGATATCACAATGTACTAAGATTATAAGATTGTAAAAGGTAAAATTGACCATGCTATGACATCCCAAGGAATGGATAATGGTACTATGACCTTATGCCACGGGTGTTAAGGGCCACCTTTCTATCATGAGATCATATGATCTTGTTATTATTGAAGAATCACAAAAAGAATGAAGGATGGGCACGATGCTACAAGGTATTGTCAATCATAGCTTTGTGGAAGTCAACATTAAGAAAAAAAAGTTGATATAAAGGGTTTTGACCATAGTTTACATATATAGGATTGTGAGTTTAGTGTTGACCAAAACATATAAAGAGTTTTACCCACCAAGCTAGATGAGGAGGAACTCCAAATTAATCAAATAGTAGGAAAGGTATAGAGAGATAGTTGAATACGATTGACCTCCACTTTCCACCTGATTTGGTAGGTTGATAACAAGGTAAATAACTCCTTGATGATACATTAGATCTTTTAGATCTCCTGCAAACACTTTCATCATTCCCTAGGCCTAATAAATGCAATAGAATACTCCATCATCGCCAGTTGATCAATCTACTCAGTTAGATGGTTAATGGCCATCATTTTTGTCCTCACAAAGATTTTCTGGTGGACAAGTGATCTTCTCTTGTTTGGATTTAGCTATGATCATATATTTTCCAGTTTTGCAGTAAGTATCCTCTATAAAGTTGATTGTAGTGGTTGAATTCTGTCTTAGGATGAAAGTTATCTAAGTTATGCTTGCACTATAAACGAAGATGTTTTACTCTTTCTTAGGCTTGAATCTTCTCTATTTCTCTAGCATTGCCTTGGCATGCTACTACAAATTCCCTCTTTGCCTCTAAATTATATGACATCCTATCTTATCTCCTTCAACCATCAACATATTGTGAAAGCTTTGTTTACCTCTCGTTGATGTATTGTGGATATCTATAATCTACATTTTTGTATCTTTGTTGGCCTGTGAATGATAAGAAGTGAAGCATTTTTTCCTCATATCACTCATGTGGTTGTCTGATCTATATGTAACAAATGGATTAAGGAAAGTTTGAATCCATATATTTTTTGGACTGTCATAATAATGACACTATGCATCTATTGGTAGAGATTGCTCTGAACACCCTATTTTGGTGCATCAACTCTTTAAAATAGATTAGGTCATAATTTTAATGCATTCCTTCTCCCTTTTCTCTTCAAGAATAGTTTAATTGTATCCTAATAGTAGAGGAAGTCAGCCTTCTTGGGAGACTCAAACTCATAGTTTAAGTCCCATAGCTTGGAGGTCGTTGCCATGTTTCACAAGGTTGTCCCTAGCTAAAAACTTTGGACAAGGGTGTAAGATTTTGTGACAATAGTTTTTTGTACAACTGGTGGGACAATATATTACAACATTTAAAGTTTTTTGGCATCAAAGAAAGTTTCTATGTTCATACTAAGGACATAGTACTACCTTTAGTATAAGGCCTTTAGGAGGCTCATTTGTTCAAAAGTACTTCGCAACTCTAACCTTCAAACATAATATAGTTTCCAAAAAAAAATTGTTGTGATTCATGCCCAAGACACACACAAGGGCATCTTCTAGAGGTAATTTCCAATACCAAGAGCTTTCTTTTTGTAATCCAAAAAGAAAGGCTAGTATATCTCTATTGCTAGTTTGGAGTATAGTATTAACACATACCCCTATAAGATCTATCTCCACTCCTGCTAATGTTAGGTCTCAACCTAGAATATCATTTGCTCATATTAATAGATCACTTTCTTACATGGATAGAGCTCATGTTTTAGCCACCTTTAATGGTGGGAGCCCCCTCCTATTAGCCTAAAGGCATGACATACCAATATCAGCTCTTACAAGTATACCTGAGTTTACTAGTGAAACCTTTATCTCCCCTATTGAGCATATTCATGAGGTGCCTAACATTTGCAATATTCATGGCATCACTATGGATTATGTAACATTCAGGCTTTTGGCCTTATCCTTGAAAGGGAAGCCACTACAATGGTATAGGGCTTGCCTCATAATTCTATTACGAATTGGGATGGGTTAGGGGCAACCCTATGTATGCATTTTGAGGAAAAAAGTGTTCACCTATCACTTTTAGAACAAAAAAAAATTATAAAGAGGCCCCCACATGAATGTATGACTAATTTCAATTATAGATTTTAGAAGACATGGGATAGAATATCTATTCCAGTGAAGCCCTCTCCTAGTAATGCATTCTTGTATTATCTTAGAGCCTTCAATAGTGATATTGCTACTACTCTACAATCTATGGGAGGGGACACTCTATCAAATGCTTATGAGGTTATCATAAGAGTAGAAAATATTTGGATACAAGGAGGGAAGTTAGCTCCAAGGCCCCCAATGCCTTTCTTCCTCGATATGCCTAATCATCAGCCTACTGTAGCCTATACTCATGTCTTCTGTATAGCTCAGCCTCTTGTTGTGGTCCCAATAATCTTTGCATTCTCTAATGAAATTGATAGGATTGAGACCATAATGCAGACACTAATGCAAAATGTAGATAGGAGGATGCTAGATCAAGAAAAGAAGATTGAGGACAATAGTATAGTAGTACAAAGGATGGAAAATCAGTTGGTGACTATGAAGAGATAGCAGTCAAAATAATAAGGCTCTCCAACTCCAGAGTCAAGGTCCCATTCATGGTATACCTCCAAACTAGAGTCATGTCCCCTATAGTTACAATAGACCTATCGATCACCCCTAGTCTTCAAACACAAACCTAAAGAGGCCTTTAGTCCCTCAAAAGAACCTTTCCCAAGATCAAGATTTTTTCCCTTCTTGTAACAACTCCTATGGATATTGCATGTGTTAGAAGGAAGAATCTTACTTGGATTTAACTATACTAGAGCGAGCAGTTGCCCAAAAAAGCAATGCTAATCAACTAACTAATACTTTTTAGTAGTACAATTGTTCTTTCATGAACCACTTGGTGGAAGAGGATTGTAATGTAAACCAGGATTCCTATGCATACAATACCAAGAGAAAGAGAAGAGTTGTGGAAGAGGTTAGTACTACTCCTCCTAATTAGGCTTCAACATCAAGTGCAATGCCTCATGTACAATTAGTTGCCCAGTAACACAATGCAAATTAACGTACCAATGTCCCTCAGTAGCAAGGACGAGATGAAAGTAGAGGAGATTTGAATAACCCTCAGGCTATTCCATCTCAACGTGTACATCTAGGGTCTCTACTAAGACATAAAATGCCTCTTTTAGTGTGGTAGAGTAGATGAAGAGAACAAATGTGAAAATTTCTATGTGGGATGTTGTTGCTACTATATCATCACAAAAGAGGTTACTATAGCAAGAGTTTGAAGGCATTGAACTTAGAGATGAACTTCCTAGCATGGAGAATGTCATGAGTTTGGTACAACCATCAAAGGAGGTACAAACATGTAAAAATATTAGACCTCCTCCATTTTATGTATCTCTAATTATGGGAGATAAGCTAGTCCACAACTGCATGGTTGATTCAGGGGCTAGTAGTTTAGTAATGCCCAAATGTGTTGCTAATATTTTAGAGGTAAAATATGAACCCATTCATTGTTAAGCATGTATTGTAGTTAGATGGTAGTACTGTCAAGACTATGGGAAACCTTAGAAATGTTGAAATGGCCTTACATGCATGCCCTAGTTGTACCATAGTTCGAGATATATCAATTGTCGAGGTTAAGTCACAGTTTTCCATTTGTCTTTCAAGAGATTTCTCTTCCCAAATAGGTAGTTGTATATCTTTTGATTGCTCATATATGTGTTTTAGAACTATGTATGCAACGAAAGCTTCAATTAGAGAAGAACCATTAGCCCTCCAACATATTGAGCCCTACACTCATAATCTCATCAATGTGAATTGTACCATCCTAGAAATAGATGAAAATGACATAGCAAATGAGCCTACCACTTCTTTAACTAAGATACCTAATTTCCTCTAGGATGAGTGGGCCAATGCATATCAGTTTGATCCAATATTAGAAAGCTTGGAAACAGGCTTTGGCACCTATTATAAATTAGAAAAGAATGCTTTTGTCCCCAACTTAATGAAAACCAAACAAGATACAAGTGGGATATGGAGTATATATTTTGATAGATCAAGAAATAAAAATGGATCAGGGGCTGGTGTGATGTTGGTTTCTCCTGCACTAGAAAGGTACTACTTCTCATTTAGGCTTCAATTTAGTTGTACCAATAATTTGGTTGAGTATGAGGCATTGATTCAAGGTCTCTTACCTACTCAAAAAGGAGGAATTCAAGAATTAATTGTATATGGAGATAGTGAGTTGGTGGTCAATCAATTGAGGGATCAAAATGTTACTAAGAATGGTTTTCTCAAGTCTAATAAACATAGAGCATGGGATTTGCTTGAAGGTTTCAATACATTTAATATTCAAAGCATCCTTAGAAGAAGAAATAGATGCACTGATAGACTTGTGTCAATGTGTGCATCTTATGATGTCACAAGAAGCCTCAAAGATGGGAGGAGATAGAAGATTAAAGTAGTGGCTAGACCCGCTATCCCTAATAATAATATCAATTGGTGGGTCTTTGATTCTGATGCATGAATTGTGAGTTTCTTGCAGAATGAAGTAGAGTTCTCAGATAAAAATTAGTCAAGATTGCATGACCAATATGGCGATTAAATCATCTACCTCAACTCCAATAAGTTTCCTAAGGGTCTCATTACCTTAGAGAGTGTCTTCAATCCTGATGACCAAGCAAGGGATAGAGGCATGAATATTGTTGCAAACAAAGGAGATCATATGCCAATTACAGTTGCTGACAAAAGGATGTTAATCATAGGGAAGGTTTGTTCTAAAACTGAGCAAGAAATTTTTTTCCATCTATGTCAACAATTTAATGATATATTTTCTTGGACATATGATGATTTAAAGGGTTTTGACCCTAGTTTATTTCAAAATACTATAGATCTAGTGGATAATGTCAAGTCTGTTAGGAAAAAATAAAGACCAGTAAATCCCAAGATTGATCCACTAATGAGAAATGAGTTGTCTAAATTAATTGTAGCCAATATCATTTTCCCTATTAAGCACTCCTCTTGGGTGGCAAACCTTGTCCCTATTCGGAAAAAGAATGGAGAAATTAGACTGTGTAGATTTTAGGGATCTTAACCAAGCCTCCCTTAAAGATCATCATCCTCTCCCTTCCATGGGACAAATAATGTCCAAAGTTAGTAGTTCAAAGAGATTCTCCTTCTTTGATGGATTCTCAGGTTATAATCAAGTGTTAGTCAAAGAAGCTGACAGATATAAAATTGCTTTCACTACCAAATGGGGCACCTAAGCCTATAGTAGAATGCCTTTGGAACTAACAAATGCAAGTTCCACATTTGAAAAGGAAATGGAGATGGCCTTCAAAAATATGATTGAAAGGTTTGTGCTGGTCTACCTTGATGATATCATAGTATATTCAAAAGATGTAACAAAGTGTTTTTTGGTCATCTCAAAAAAGTGTTTATAAGATGTAGACAATATGGAGTGTCTCTGAATCCAAGCAAGTGTGTCTTTGCCACTAATCAAGGAAAATTGTTAAGACATATTATATCTAAAGATGGTTTGACCATTGATCCAGAAAGAAAAAAGGCAATACTTTCCCTTCCTCTTCCTAGTCACAAGAAAGGTCTGCAAAGTTTTCTCAATAGAATATTTTTTTGTGAGAAGATTTATTCTTAATCTAGCTACCATGGTGAAGCCTCTTACAAAAATGCTTAAAAAGAATATGGTTTTCTCATGGAACGAGGAAGGGAAAGAAAGTTTTAAGAAATCAAAGTAGCCATAGCTTTAGCCCATACTCTCATCATTTCAAATTTTGATAAGAATTTCATCCTTTACACCTTAGGAGGTGAGTAAAGTATTTCCGTTGTTTTGACTCAATCAAATGAAAAAAATGAAGAGAAGCCTATTGCTTTCTTTAGTGAAGGGCTAAAAAAATATGAAAATAAGTATAGCTATGTGGAAAAGTAAGTCCTTGCATTCATAAGAGCCTTGAAGAAATTTAGACACCTGTTGTCTCATAACAAGATCTATTTGTTGGTTCCTCATACAAGTGTTAAGGATTTCTTGTTGAATAGATATATTAGTGAGAAAAGGGCTAGTTAGATCACTAAGATGATGTAGTATGATGTGGATATTCAAATCACCAAACTAGTAAGAGGGAAACGGTTGTGCAAATAGATGATCTCATCTCATGATCTTGATGAGGAAGGTGTCGCAGTGTTGTTAGAACAACATGAGGCAAGGAATGATAATCCAAGGAGTTGGATAGATGACATAAAGACATTCTCAGCTAGGGATACATATCCTCAAGATTTGGATAAATCCAAAAGAAGATAGTTCATACTATAGTCTATTCCTTATGTTATAATTGATGATGTTCTTTTTAGGAGGGACTTGAATGGAGCTTTGCTAAGATGTATTGACACAAATCAAGTAGAGAGAATGATTAAGGAGCTTCATGATGGTGGCCACTTTTCATCAAGAACCACTATAATGAAGATCATGAGAGTGAATTAATACTGGCCATACTTGTTCCATGACTGCCATAAACATGTATGGAAGTGTGAAAAGTGTTCTTTCTTGTCAGGTAAATAGAGACTTGAAGCCCTTCCACTTCACCCCATCTAGGTTGATCAACCTTTTACATAGTGGGGATTAAATTTTATTGGTCCCATTATTCCACCTTCTAGCGTTGGTCACAGGTGGATTTTGGCTACAATTAATTACTTTAGAAGGTGGATAGAGGCAGTAACTTTGAAGGATTCTATAGAGGCTTTAGTTGTAGAATTCCTTAATGGAATTGTTACCAAATTTGGTGGTCCTTCCACTATAATATTAGACAATGTGAAATAATTTGTAGAAGCTCAAATTTGTGCATGGTAAATTAATCATGGTATTTAATTGAGTACATCTTCTAATTGCTACCCTCAAGGTAATGGTTTGGCCGAGTCATCCAATACAAATTTAATTAGAATCATCAAGAGGACTATTGAAGATAATCAAAGGTGTTGGCACCGAAAATTGAAGAATACCCTTTGGGCTAACAAGATAACACATAAAATGGATATTGAAAATTCTCCTTTCATGCTAGTGTATGGAAGGGAAGGTAGGGTTCCTATCTCATTGGAGTTTCTAGTTCTTGAGCTAGCTCATTAGTTGGAGCTAATTGGAAGTGATGCTATGTTTGTAAGAATGGAAGATTTGATGGAGCTAGAGGAGAAAAGAAATCAAGAAATAAAAACCTTAGAGATACATTAGTAGAAGATGAAGAGGACCTTTGATAAGAAGGTTAAAGTTAGAAATTTTAGGGAGGGTGATCTTGCGGTGAAGTGGGATGCCGATAGAGAAAAAGTGGGGAGACATTCAAAATTTGATACCTTATGGAGTGGTCCCTATGTAATTATCAGTTGCAAGCAAGCCAATGCTTTTCAGTTAAGTAGACCTAATGGTGAAATTTTTTCTATTCTAGTAAATGGAATATATCTCAAGCTTTATTTTTGATGGAAATAAATGTTCATGTATATATTAGAGTATTTTTCTAGCTTTTATTTTCTATTTTTTCAAGAACTACATGGGCACATGTTTTTTTTTTTGTAACATCGAGTTTTGGTTCTAGTTTTTTGCAAGGTTGCAGAGGTAGAATGGTAGGTTTTATAGCTTAGAATATGGAAGAAGTGATAAAATTTGATGAGTTTCATGGTTTCAAAGACTCTGTAGTGCAATGGATCTTTTGTGGACACTGGTCATATGCCAAGCAGGCTTGCATCCCCCTCAAGTCACCATAAATGTTGGCCAAAATTCCCTTCCCACTAAGGATTAATTTTAAATATTTGAACACATCTAATGGTCACAAGATTCAATTCTATATTTTATAATCTTGGAGCCATGACAAGATAGTATGGTCTCGATCTTATGATAACTCATGTATCAAAGGATCATCGAGTGAATCAAATAGTGACAAGATGCTATGAGGCTCCAATTGGTCAAGTGGTTAGATTGTTATAACATCATAGATAGTCAAGGGATCATAATCCAAAGCAAGGTATTTCTCAATGTTACAATAGTAAGAAATCATAAGATCATAAGTGCCATGAGGATACATTTCAATCCCACAAGGGTCAATGATCATAAGATTGTGAAGTTGACTTCCTATGTTGTCAATGCTATGAAGAGGAAGATTTATCATATAATCATAAAGTTGTAAGGTCACAAGCACAAGTGAGGACACCTCCCAAGGTCAAGACAAAAGATAGCCAAATCATGATCATAAGATCATAAGGGTTATTTCCATGACTGCCAGTATTGCAATGGACTACAATCATAACATTGTAAAGGTCAAATTGCCCATGTTGTGAGATTGCAAGGAAAGGATAATGGTACCGTGACCTTACACTAGGGGTGTTAAGGGTTTCCTTTCTGTCATGAGATTGTATGATCTTGTTATTATCAAAGAATCATTAAAATAATAAAGGATGAGCTCCATGTTACCAGGTATTGGCAATTATAAGTTTTTGGAAGTCAATGTTAAGAACAAAAGGTGATATAAAGGGTTTTCACCATAGCTAAGGCTCATAGGATCATGAGTTCAACGGTGAAAAAAAAATATAAAGAATTTAACCAATCAATCTAGAGATGGAGGAACTCCCAACCAATTAGATAGTAGGAAAGGTATAGAGAGATAGTTGAATATAGTTTACTTTTTCTTTCCACTTGATTTGGTAGGTTGATAATAGGGGAAACAATTCTTTGATGGTCGATTTGATCTTTTAGATCTCTTGCAACAAATTTCATCATTCCCTAGGCCTAATAAATGCAATAGAATACTCCATCATTATTGGTTTATCCATCTACTTAGTTAGATGGTTAATGGCCATGGTTCTTATCCCATTAGAGATTGTTTGGTGGACAAGTAATCTTCTCCTATCTTGATTTGTGCTATGATTAGATCTTTTACAATTTTGCAATAATTATCGTCTATAATGTTGATTGTAGTGGTTGAATTCTATCTTAGAATGGAAGTTATCTAAGTTATGCTTGCACTATAAAAGTAGACATACTCTTTCTTAGGGATGGATCTTCTCTATTTCTCTAGCATTGCCTTGGCATGCTACTATAAATTCCCACTTGGCCTCTAAATTATATAACATCTTGTCTTATCTCCTTCAACCATCGACATACTATGAAAACTTGGTTCGCCTCTCTTTGATGTACTATGGAAATCTATAATCTACATTTTTGTATATCTGTTGGCCTATGAATGATAAGAAGTGAAGAATTTTTTCCTCATGTCACTCATGTGGTTGCCTGATCTATATGTAGCTCATGATTAAAGGAAGTTTGAATCTGTATATTATTGGTAGTTATTTTCATGTATTTCTTCTCCCTTATCTCTTCAAGAATAGTTTAAGTGCATCCTAATAGTAGAGGAAGCCAACCTTCTCTAGAGACTCAATCTCGTAGTTCAAGTTCCACATCTTGGAGGTTGTTTCTGTGTTTCACAAGGTTGTCCTTAGGTAAAAACTTTGGATGATGGTGCAAGCTTTTGTAACAATAGTGATAAGATGACAAAATCTATTGAATATTGCAAGGAATCCAAAGTGATAGTAACATCTTCAATCATACCATAATATTTGATAGTAGAACTATCAAAAAGCTGAAGTATGGTAGGGTATTCACTTATTCCAATGATGTTTAAGCATATTAGCACATCTCTAGTCATTACATTGATGGATGCTCCTAGATCTATCAAAGTTGATGTAGTAAAAGACATGAGAATCCCTAATAGAGATGTCCTAGCCCCCAAAAAATAATCACACAATGGAATATAAACAATAACATAGATATTTATATCCATAATAATACCAATTATCACAATAGAATCATAAGATTTACATCCAACATGCCTGACTATAAGGACTTTTGGGTTACAACCAAATACAAATAAATTATAATAATAATTCTGCAAGACCTTGCAAGATCAAACCACTAGCTAGCCTAGATCCACAATCTAATAGAGAACTCCAAGAAGATTCTAAACTTGTGCTCACAAGCCATCAAGAAACCTCCTTGTTTCCCAAGTCACAACTACTAGCTCTACTAAAAAACTTCTCTCTCTCATTTACTCATTGCTTCCTCCATGCTAGATGAGTGATGATCCAAGGCTCAAAAGCACCCTCTACATATACTAAGCCAAGCCACATATAATCTTTACTACAAACATTAAGTACATGAAATAATTAAATACTTAGGACAAGCCCCAAGTTTATAATGCATAGCCAACTCTTAAGACCACATAAGAATATGTGCACTTAGACATAGGTCCATGTGCCATCCAATAATCAAAATCCAAGAGGACACATTCCCACTCTATTGGATTGAGCTCACTAATAGAATCTATAAATTTTGTTAGTAGATTAGGAATATTCAACCCGTAGTCACTAAAATGACTCTAACTCAAATATGATGACTCCAAACTTTATGTGCACTTAGGAAAAAGTTTCTCAATATTCCTCAAACAAAACCCAAACCACACTAACAATAACTTCACAAATCTAACTCCAAATCCCTTGCTACATGATTGCTGAAATCTATAGGATCTTCCCGCATTAGACACACCAATTGCAAAGAAAATATGTTCTTAATAGTTGGAAGAACATCTTTTAGGTTTTAACATATAAACCATGAACTAGTTCTTCACATGCATGTCCTCTCCACACTAACCTATACACCCTTTCCTTTGTTTCACTTCTGTAGCTTCTTTTCTGCAACTATCATCTTCACATTTGTCTTCAGTGTGCAATAGAATTTCTTTCAACATTGATATATAACCCTTTCAAAATATTTCAATTAACCTTGGCTACCAAAACTTAGGTTCCTTCTACCAATTTTTGCATCTTGTAAAAGAAATATGGAATGCTTCTTGCCACCCTTCTCAATAGTAAACACATTCTTGACACAATCACGCATAACCCTACAATCATATTGCCAAGCTATACCAAGTAATATGTGACAACTACTCATGTCCACAATATCACACAACACTTAATCAACATACTGTCCAATCTAAAAATTAACAAGACATTGCTCTCTCATTTCCAAAGTATGCTCATCTTGTAACCAACTGATCCTATAAGGATAAGGATGTCTCACTCTCTTCAAACCAAGTTTTTGAACCATCTCCTTAGCAACTAGGTTATTAGTACTGCCACCATCTACAATTACATTGTGGATCTTACCTCCCAATTTACAACTTGTCCTAAACAAATTCCTTCTTTGATAAGGTTCCAATGTCCTCTTTCCAAGTAACACTCTTCAAATCAACAAATTGTTTGCATCCTTCTTGGGTTCATTCATGAAGTCTTCAACCTCTTGGACAAAAATATGCATTTTGTCACCATCCTTAGGGTATTCAAAAAATCTATATCCTTCTTCATCAAATTTGTCACAAGTATCCCTAAATGTACCCCTTTTTGTTCTCTTCCTCTATTCAATAGGTTCTATTTCATCTTCAATAATCTATTTATTCTTCTTAGAATATTCCTTTTTCTCCTTCCCTTAGAAATTACCTTGACATCTTATGTTCAATTTCTTTCTTGCATACTGATAATAATCCTCAGCTAAAGACATATCATACCAATCTCATCAAGAACATTGAATCTCAAGCCATTCATATATCTAGTCACCTTTTCTTTAGACAACTTTCTATGTCTAGAGAAAATAGTCATCTTGTAGAAATCCTTAGTATAATCTTTCATAGATCTATCCTTCTGTTTTAGATTTTGCAAGCTCTTAAACAAGTCAAGTTCATAATCAGCAGGAATGAACTTAGCCTTCAATTTTGTAACCATCAATCTCAACCTAGTAATCTTCATTTCAACTTCATCTTCTTGATCTATCATAAAGATGCATGTCCTTTCAACTTTGTTTGTGCCAACCTCACTCCGAGTGGATCATCAATATCCTCTAACTCTAAGTAATCTTCCAATTCACCAATCCAATCAATCAAGTCATTAATATTGAAATTTCTTGAGAAATTAGAAACCTTTATCTTATGCTTTATCTTCAACTAAGATCCTAATTTGTCCAATTGACCAACCTTATCTTCCATAGGTCTCTCTCTATTTGATTAGTTCTATCTTTTCCACTAGATCCAACAACCTCAAACTCTTCATCAACTTCCTCATAACCATCTTTAGTAGCCACATGGTGAGGTACACCACCTATAGCCCTCATGATCTCATTATTCATCAGCTCCATCTTAGATCTGAAATCTAATCTAACCCTCTATAAAAATTGCCTCTACAAAATCACAGAGATTATCAATCACCCTAGGGCCCGATCTTCTTGGAGGCATCTTCCAAGATCTTTGGAATTTCAAAGCAACAAATCAACCAGATCCAACCTTTACTCTAATGGCACCTAATGTAGTACTAGGAAAGAGAATCCCCAATGTAGATGTCCTAGCCCATAGAAAATAATCACATAGCATAATAGAAATAATAGCACAAAGATTTAGATCCACAATAATGGAAATTCTCACAATAGAATCATAAGATTTACATCTAACATGCCTATTTGTAAGTCATTCTAGGCTACAACCAAATACAAAGAAATTACAATAGTAATTCTTCAAGACCTTGCAAGATCTAACTGATAGCTAGCCTAGATCTAGAATCTGGTGGGGAATTCCAAAAAGAATATATACTTATGCTCCCAAGCCACTAAGTAACCCCCTTGTTTCCCAAGCTACAACTACTAGCTCTGCTAACACACTTCTCTCTCATCTAATCCTTTCTTCCTCCATGCTAGATGAATGATGATCCAAGATTCCATAAGATATTCTACTTATACTAAACAAAGACACATGTTAGCCTAGCATAATAGACATTAAATAAACACTAATATTAAATACACCCAAAACCCACAAGTTGGCTTTACTATAAATATTAAATATATGAAATAATTAAATACTTAGGACAAGCCGCAAGCTTACAATGCATATCTATATTGAAATACCACATAAGAATACACACACTTAGACATAGGTCCACATGCCATCCAATGATCCAAATCCAAGAGTGCACATGACCACTGCCTCGAGTCAAAGCTCGCAAATAAAATCTCCAAAGTTTGCCAATAGATTAGGAATAAGCAACCAATAGTCATCAAAATTACTCTAACTCCAAGATAATAAAACAAAAATCTATGCATACTTAGTAAATTGTTTCCTAGTATGCCTCAAACATAACCCTAATCATACAAACCATAACTCCATAAATCTGAGCACAAATCCCCTTCATATAGAATTTTCAACTTTCCTAGGATGATCTTGAATCAAAATCATTGTGGACTTGAGCTCCATTGATAATGATTATGACAATTGGACTTCAAGGGTCATAATATTTAGGAATTCTATACTTATTCAACATGAGATCATACAAGCAACCCATGACATGAACATTTTGTTCGTCTTTTCTTTTTCTAGTTCTTTATGCAAGATTCATTAATATATATTTTATATGCTAGGATTTTCTTGAGAGTGCTTAACAAATCTATCTTCACAGTTATTTTCCTAAATTGGTTGAGAAAATCTCCAAAATTAGGGTTCTCAATAGGAATAGAGACATGATAAAGTATTTTCAAAAGCTATAGAGACTTGGCTACAAGAGTTGGTTGTATAGTGGGAAAATTTCTTGCTCAATAGGTGTATCCTTAGTGGCGACTTTTGTTATTATAGTCCCTTTGGGAGAAGGAAGAGTGGTTCAAGACCTTAGGTGTATATCATCTATAGAATAGTTTTGTTGTTGATTATCATTAAAGGAATAGACTTTATTTTGAGCTTGCTTGTTATTAGGATTTGGCATAGGTTGAGAATGTAAGTGAGTTTTTTTAGGTGGATTAGAATTGGCTATAGGTGGAGGAGGCATTAAGGCTTGTTCTTGGTGTTACTATAGGACACCATATTATTGGTTAGGTTTCCACTATGTTGACTATTGTCAATTACCTTGTGAGGCTTTCCATTGGTTGGGTTGTTGCTATCAATTTTACTGGTGTTGTTGCCAATGATTAGGAGGGGCTTGTTAGTTTTGTTATTACCTTTGGTCAAGTCAAGGCTGATGCCATGGGTGGTTGATTAGGCCATAAATTATTCCAATAATTTGGATTTGGTGGGCCAAAATTTTCAAAATTGGGATTTCATCATTAATAATTAAAATAACCATAATTTTAGAGAGGTTCTTGAGCCATATCTTATGTAAAGGCTTGTGGTCTACATTGAAAAATGTACACCATTTCTCCATTGTCATTGATTTCTTTGAACTTAGTCATCATATTATAAGGTTGACTCTCCACATTGGCAACCATCTTATATTTTTTATTTCTCTTCTTTGCCCAATAATGAGAGAAATGCTCAGCCCACATAGCTTCATCTTCCTCACTATTTGTTCTATATTTCATAGAATCCAATTGGGTAGCAACATTATTAATAAAAATCTTTCTTGAAGTCAAAAAAAATATTGGAAATCTCTCTCTTTGGTACTCTAGAACCATTGATTTTACTAGATGCATATTGACTCCTCTTTCTTTCTTCATGGTTTCCATTGAGTAATTTAGGCATATTGTATTGGTATCTTTCCACCTTCTTTGAGTGATATCACCTCCTCCCATGAGGTCCATTTCTTCAATCCTTTTATCATTCAAACATTTTTTTAAATTTTTTTTTTTAATTTGTCATTCATGTGATGTTGAGTCTTCCTTTGGAGGTTGAACATGAATGTTGATACATAGTCTTCTAATGTCTCATCTACTTTTTGTGACATCTTATATTAAGATTGTTTACATATCAAGTACTCCTTAAGAGCAAAAATTACAACTTATTCAAGATCCTTTTGAGCAATCACACTAGAAACAACAATTGGAAGGGAAAGAATCACAACTTAGAATCCACTTTTTTTGACATCTTAAAAATTGCAACTAACTTGATATCATAACCTCTACAATAATCCTTTTAATTTGTAATAAATAAAGTCTTTATAGGATTCCAATCAGCTACAACATTTTCATCCAACCCCATAAACCATCTTAATATTTCCTCCTTTAGAGTATATGGAAACAACTTTATCTTGTAGGAATTAGTTGTATAGTCATAATTCGTATAAAGGGCATCAAACTTGAAGTGAAAGGTATTAGGGTATTCATTGATAAGGCCATAGAACTTAGGGAATAAAAGAGAATGAATGTTCTTTAGGTTATTATTATCCTATTAGTTAGGTATAAGAAAGGGAAAAGTAGGTTTAGCCATCCCTGGTGTTGGTGGTGGTACTACTTGTCCTAGTTGGTAGATGACCATGACTAAATGGTTATCTTAATATTCTAGTTCAGCAAAGAGGTCATTCAAATGAAAGGATCCTTTTGAGTATGGAGGTGAAGGGAAGTCTTCTTAGGCATCAATATATGGATTCTCAAATGGTGGTTCTTTTATTGGTTGGCCTTCTGTAAGTGGATTCTCAAATGATGGTCCTTCTTCAAATGGGAGATCTTCTTGCTCAAGATCAATATCTTCCTCTACCTTAGGAGATTCATTCAGAATAAATTTCCCAAAATGATCTCCTCTTCTATGCATGTAGACAAAGAAATTCTAAGCTTGTGTCATTTGAAACTACTAATAACTAGCTACACTAAGAACTTCTAAAAATGACCCTTAGGAAAGGTTTAAATTGATAGCAACCTTAAAAACAACATCATAAATGCTTGACCAATATATCAACTTGGAAAATAAGCTTTATAACTTGTGGATTTGGGCATCCTCAAGTGGCAACTAATGACCTATTGGAATCATTTACTATATTGACTAGGGACACAAACTTGAAATGATGTCTACAAAGTATATTATTTAAACTCGTAAGTTCCATCATTAAGCTACATGAGTGAAATGTTAAGCTACCATGCTGAACTTGAAATGAAAGAAGTTATTCTATTGTAAACACCACAATATAGAAATGAATCTACTATATTGCCTATATTGTAGGAACAACCACAAATTTTGTTACCCATGGTTGTAGGACTAACATAATGCTAACTTACTTCTAAACAAAGATTAAAAATATTTTTTTCCAAAAGAGATCATTCACTCACTAAATGCCACCTCTTGGATGAGTGAATGAAAAAACTATTCTAATCTCAAATACTAGAAAGAAATACCATCCTATTATTCATATTCAACTCATCAAAAAAAGGTGAGAATTAAAAAATCATAAACTTCACTACTTTGTGTTGCATTACAAAAGGATTTCTGACTAACTTTGGAAAATTAGAGAAATTTCTTATTTATCCTATCTAACTAAAAACAAACTTTCCTACATTTAAGATTCTCCACAATGTGGGTTCAATTGAATATTTCAATGAGTTACTACAAATCTAGTGCATTGTTAATCATGAGAAAAATCTTCCAACAATATAGCTCATTGTGCTCCTAGATTTAGGTAGGGACGTTGATAGTTAAGTTGACTCATTCCTTTTCAACAATTTATTGTAATTAATGGAGGGACACTCCATTTATTATTTGATGTCACTGTCTAGGTACATGTGACACATTCCTATGAAGGTTTATTACAATGTCCAATTTCAAAACATACATCCAAAACATTAATCCATTGAATAGAATTTAGTGCACTAACTAACTAGTCTTTGCTCCCATCACATGACTACAAGGACACACTTCATTAAGCTACTAGAAGATGCCATCATATTTAGTCAACATTCATATGTCTAATTACATTAATCATCCAAAAGTTATAATTTATAATATCATGTCCATAAACCATAAAACATGCAAAAGTCATTGAAGTTCACAAATCCACATGTTTATAGAATCATCACAGCTTAAAATTCTTTAGGTATGAACATAGAAAACTATCAAAAGGACTATGAAAATTATTTAAAAAGCTTCTATAAAATAGTCCCATCACCTTACATGTAACATTGCATTATTTTCTCTTATGATTAAATCCAAATGGTTAGCTAATTGACCCGTTGACCCCAAAGTTTCCCTTGGGAGGAAACAAATTCTATGGGAAGTCCAACAATTGTGGGACAATTATTATGCCTCACTAGAAAACCTCTATGATTTGAGAAGTTAGCCCTTACCAACTGGTAGGGAAAAAGGTGTTGAGAGATATTGACAAAAATCATGTTGGTGCACCAAATTTCTAATCGAGTGCATAGGCTAACCCAATATAAAATGTTTCATTTTGACCAGAAATAATTAGTAATCTCTAAAGGATTAAACTCTTAGAAATAGAATAAGACATATGATGATGAAAATAAATATAAAAGAGTAATGCATGGTCTCATTATTATATATTCATATGATAACATTAAAGTTGAAATTCTACATAAACTATATTCATAAAGAAAATGTGATTTGTAATAGAGCTCAAAGGACTCAAGGCACAATTAACTATATTGACATTCTCAAAAATTTGATCATAATATTAAGGAATATAGAGGAATATTCTTGATCTTAATAATTTCCTATTCAATCTCCCTTTATAATACTTTCTGTAACTAATTTTAAAGATATGTCTATAGAATGTCTTTTATGATCATAGGCGATGTATAATTTGTTAGCTACATCTTCCTATGTGGTGCAATTGGATTGCTTCCACTAGTCCTTACCTTCACTAAGGATATTATAGGCTTCACTTTTAGCCTATTAGGGTTCCCCTTTTTCACCCTAATCTTAGAGGATTTCAATTTTATACCCTACATCTTCGTATCCAGTTTCACCAAAGTATTTTCTACGTGCATTCTTCAAAGAGTCACTTCAACAAGCCTTCCAGACTAACCTTATCACCAAGCTTTATCTTTTGACCTTCTACAAGGAGTGAGGGATTCATACTAGATTTTTTGGACCTCTTCTATCCTCTTGGTCTACTTATCCATGATCTACCTTAGTGATTTCACCAATGTAGACCAAACTGGCCTAGAAATGTCCTAATAGAATTAGGCCTCCAAAGCCAATTTTAAGGCCACCATCCCAAATTTTTCTTAACAAGGTGGTTAAAAATCTTTAGTCATGGATATGAATTTGCAAATACTAAGATATTTTGTGGGTCTTAGTCTCGCAACCTATCCATACACTCCCTTGTTGTTTTTGTGCCTAAAAACAAGGGTTTTAGGTCTACCAAAAATGTTAGAAAGAATGTTCATGGAAGCTTGTCATTTCACATGTGGTTTCCTCACACATGCATACTCCTTCTAAAACTCATAGATTTAATCATCTGATGCATTCAATCTATTCATATTCACCTATTAATTCTATGACCACCTAGCCATGCATCAAAGCCTCACCTAGGGCATCACATTAAAAAAAATTGCAAAGCATTCCCAGGCCTCTCCATGGTGCAAAGATATATTGATGAAGAAATGGATTTTTCCCTTTACAATACCACCATATAATTTTAGGGAAGGAAATGGCCCTATCTCCCTATCTATATATGGGTTGCTTGCAATAATTCAATGTGTGCCATCCATATATAGATAGGGATAGGGAAAAAGTGTCGTAGGCAGCCCTATCTATACATGGAGCAGCCCTTTTTTGGACCACATGGATATGTAAACTATACAAGGCCTCCACTCCCATGTCACCAAAAACCATGATGTTTCCATGGTAAAGATTCATGGAGGAGCTATTTTCCCAAAAATTATCAATGCAAGAACAATAAACAACCTATCTACACATGATTTGTTACCTATACACAAATGAACTCTAAAAAACTTGAAATATAAAGTGAAAAGTACTATAATAAAATGGAAAATAAGGATCCAACACAAAAATGAATATTTCAATCCATTAGTCTTTACATTTAACCATGAAACTATGAAATTTTCACAAAATGGACTGTATTTTGTGGATCCACTTGCACAATATTGTTGTTTAAAAATTCCAACCCTTAGGATGGGTTTACTTTGTGATTTTTTAAGTTCCTCAAGAGGTCTTAGGAAATTATAATACACAATCAATGTCTTTCTTTTCTGATACAACTTTCCTGTCAAATAGTTGTCAAGCAACATTCAAAATTACTAACAACTTTGACAACTTTTTGCAATTTTTAGTGACTTTGGTTTCCTTCACTTTGGAACTTCCAAACCTATTCATTATTATCTAATAATAATATCTAGGCATTATTTATCCTTTAGGACATGAAATTGCATATTTTTCCATTTTTTCTTATTTCACAACTTTTGCACAATTGACATCTTTTTTACCTCTTTCCCCTTTCTTGCTCTAAACGACATGTATGATCTCCAATCCATGAAATAGGATGTAAAAGCATGATAGAGGACAAGATAGGTTAAAAACCATACCTTCCTCATGCTATTATGGTCCTTGACCCATGCCACCTAACACAAGTACACTAAATACTCAAACCTAAATATCTTAGAATGGAAACTTCACCTAGGAACAACCTCGAACAAAGAGATGACCTAGTAAGGTATAAAAAAAACCTCTTAACTTGTCTAGACTCAATTCATTCCAAAATGAACCTAGAGACCAAAACAAGGGGCTTTGACTAGGTTCTCATATACCATACCCCCACCCTGCCAAAAAAAAGAAAAAGAAAAAAGAAGTTAATCCATCCTTCGATTGAGCAAGTTGACGTTAATGCCCAACCTATTGAATTCCATTTATTTGATCCAAGTACCATCAAACATTGTTCTAGCCAATCCATTTGACTAGGTGTTCCATGTAGTCTTTCTTCCTAGTTTTTTGTAGACTCTTTAATCTAGGATTTTATCTATTGTCAGAGGAGGAGTAGGAGTTTAGTGCAGGTATGCTACATCTTGTGTAACCTCTTGAATTTTATAGTTAGCATCTTGAATAGATCATTTGTATAAACTTAGATATATAACATTAAATACTATTGACAAGCCTTGGTTTATAGGCAACTAAACCTTATAAGCATTGTTCCCATACTTTGCAAGTATTTTGTAAGAGCCTAATCTTCTCACCTAGAGCTTCTGTGGCAGCCCCTTGAGAAATAATTATTTGTTTATATTGACCATCAAAAGATCCCCTACTTGAAATTGAATATCTCTTTTTGATACATCTACCTTGTGCTTCAATTGGTCAATATTTTTAGTTAGTGGCTTTCTT
Organism: Cupressus sempervirens; assembly: GCA_028749045.1. NCBI lineage: Eukaryota > Viridiplantae > Streptophyta > Pinopsida > Cupressales > Cupressaceae > Cupressus > Cupressus sempervirens. The sequence continues at coordinate 909,803,156 of CM053787.1, read as the reverse complement.
ACACTTTCATGGACTTCCCTCATGGATTGGGAATAGTCCTCAACATATCCACTACCTTCTACTCCATCATTTAACTATCTCAACTCAAAAAACCCTCTAGGATTTAAACCATAAACTATTTCAAAAGGATTCTTACCTGTTGATTGATTCACTATGTCATCGTAGGTATATTCAGCCTACCCAATGAGTTGGTCCCATGTTTGACCATACTCCTTTGTGAAACACCTCAGTAGGTTTCCAAGACTCCTATTAGTCAGCTATGTTTGGCCATCTAGTTGTGGGTGATAGGAAGATCCAAAAGATAAGTCAGTTCTAAGCCTTCTCCATAGTGTCTTCCAAAAGTGGCTTATTATTTTGGTGTCCTTGTCTAAAACAACACTCATAGGTAGTCCATGGATCGTAACCACCTCTTTGAAAACAAACCAAACAATTTGACAAGCATCATGTATGGTCTTGCAAGGTACAAAATGGGTCATTGTACTCAACCGATCCACAATCACATAAATTCTATCATACCACTGCCTTTTCCTTGGTAGCTCAACTACAAAATCCATAGAGATGCATTCCCATGACCTGATAGGGATTGGAAGTGGTTGATAAAGACCAACATTGGTGGATGTGTGCTTTACCTCTTGACACAATATACAACTCTCCACATACTGCCTGATGTCTCAGGTCATCCTAGGCCAAAAATAAAACCCAACGACTAACTCTTGAGTCTTATTGACTCCATAATGACCACTAAGTACCCCATTATTATTTCTTGGATCAAATTCTCCCTCATTGACCCTATAGGAACACAAAGTTGACTTCCCTTAAACAATAAATTATTTTACAATATATAATTAGAAAAAACACTATGAAAGTTTTTTTTGAAGTCCTTGCATACCTTGTAGATTTGAGAAAAATCTTCATCATTAGCATATAGGTCTTTGAATCTTTCAATTAATATTCATTATAGTTAAATATCTTGTATTGTGAGAAGTCTACTACTCAATGCATTAGCTACCTTATTCTGCACCCCCTTCTTACATTTGATGGTAAATGTGTACACTTTTAGGTATTCTACCAACTTTATATGCTTGTTGCTAAGCTTGTCTCGAGAATTAAGGAAACTAAGAGCTTGGTTGTTTGAGTTTACAAAGAATTCTTTTGGAAGAAAATAATGCCTTGATTTTCTTAAAGCTTGGACTAGAGCATACAATTATAAGTCATAGGAATAATACTTCCTCTTTGCATCATTGAGCTTCTCACTATAAAAATCCACTGGCCTTCCTTCTTGGATTATAATAACCCCAACAGTTACATTACTGGCATCACACTCCACTTGGAAAAATTACTCAAAACTAGGAAGTACTAGTATAGGTAGTTCTGCTATCTTTTTTTTGAGTGTCTTAAAACCATGATCAACTTGTGGGGTCTAGTGGAGCTTTGTCCTCATTCCATCCTTTATTCTACCCAACATAGGAGCACATATAGGACTAAAATGTGTGATAAAACTCCTATAATATTGTGCCCAACCATGGAAGCTTCTTATATCTAATGTAGTCTTGGGAGTAGGCCAAATTATAATATCATCCACCTTCTCTTGATCCATTTTGAGGTTACTTGACGAAAAACAAACCCAAGATAAAATAGCTCATGTTTCATGAAGTAAAACTTCTCAAAGTTTATCATTATCTTGTCATCATGTAATTTCTTGAAAATAATTTGTAAATTCTTGATATGCTCCTCTTTAGTTTTGCTAAAAATTAAGATGTCATCTAAATAGACAACAAAAAACTTACCAATGTAATATACCAGTACCTCATTCACTAGCTTAATAATTGTAGATGGAGCATTGGATAAACCAAATGGCATCACAAGCCATTCATACAAACCTTCCATAGTTTTTAAGGATATTTTGCATTCATCCAATTCATTGATCTTGATTTGATAGTAGCCACCTTTTAAGTCTATCTTGGTGAAATACTTTGCTTCCCCTAAATAGTCCATTAGGTCTTCAATTATAGGTATTTGGTATGAATTCCTAATGGTGATTCTATTAATTGCTCTATAATTAGTACAAAGTATCCAAGTTTTCCCTTTTTTGGGTGCTAAAATAGTAGGCACTACACATGGGCTAATGTTTTTCCTAATTAGGCCTTTGTCTAGAAGCTCTTATATTTGTTTGGCAATTTCCTCATTTTGTTGAGGGGTCATCTTATAGAAAGCTTTTTTGGGTAGGGTATCTATTTGAGTAAAGTCTATTTGGTGGCTAACAAGTCTCTTAGGAGGTTGGGTGGAAATTTTTCCATCACTAACAATAGCTTTGTACTCCTCAATAAATTCTTCTACTTCACTTGGTATCTTTATTTTCTTGGTAGCAACTTCATCTTTAGGTTTCAAAAACAATGCAAATCCAATTCTATCTCCTTCCTCTAGGATCTTCAAAAGCTCTTTCTCACCAACCCTAAGCACACTTGGAATTGAGGTTTTCATCTCTCCTTCTTTTATCAGGGACCAAATCTTAAAATTCAGCCCATCCTTCTTGAATGAGTGGGCATTTTTGGTTACATCATGTATGGCTTGGTTATCAAATTTCCATTCATTCCAAGTAGAAAGTGGCATGCATCCATCAGAAGAATATCACATAAAAATATATCCTTGTATATCCCTATGGTGAACTCTACCCATGTTTGTTGTCCCACAAGAATATGTTGTCTTATATTCAGCAATGTGACCTTATATGGGTTTGCACGAGGGCTTCTTTTTAGCTTCATCTTGCTAACTGCTTCTTCACTCATTATGTTATTAGTTGAACTTGAGTCAATGATGAATCTACACACCTTACCCAAGATTTTTCATCTGATTCTAAATACTTCACTTATTTGTCTTGATTCTTCCTTTATGGGTTCCTTAATCAAGGTCTTCTTGATCATTAGGCTTTCCCCCTCTTCTGATTCTAGGGGTGCCTCAGAGTGTTTTTTGTTGCTGCTAGATTCTTCTTGCACATAGGGTACCCTTTTTGTGTTTCCTTGGGAAGTTGACAATTTTTCAAGGATCTTATATGTAGGGTGTCCTAACTACTTAAAATGATAGAACTTCATGGTGGAAAAGTAGGATCCTCTTCTTTGGTTGGTGCTCCTTCCTCTCCAAATATTGTTAAAGTCTCTACCCCTACTGAAACATCCTCTTCCTAAACATCCTTCTCATTATTTAGTAACCTTATTGTCTCCTTATGGCCTAGAGTCTAATCATCTTCCACCACAGCTTCTTCTTGTTCTTCTCTTCCACTTTTAGAGAAAGTTTGAATATTTTATGGAATGTTGTAGGAGTACATAAGATGATTTCTTCTTGTATGTTCCACCTCAAGCCACCTAGATACCTATCCACTTTTATATGTCCCTCCTCTTTTACTCTTGAGCTCAAACATAGCTTCTGAAACTCTTTAGTTTAATTCACCACATCCTTCTCTTGTTGTTTTAAACATTTCATCTTCTTATGTAATTGAATTTCATAGTCTTCTGGTAAATATTTCTCTTTCACCTTTGTTACCATGGCTTTCCACTTTGCAATGTGATTCTTGCCCAATTTTTATATCTCTTCTTGGAGGTACTTTCACCATCTTAGTTTTTATCCCCTTATCATAGATGTGGCTACCTTAATTATTTGTGCTTCACTCACACCTTCACACTCAAAGTTGTCCTCTATCCCTTCAAACCATTCCATCACCAATTCAGGGTCTATATTCCCACTAAACAAAGGAAATTCTTCTAAGGCCTCTCCACCTAATACCTTGATGAATTTTAGGAATGGATCTTCATTTATAGGAGGGTCTGGGTTAGGAATAAGATCTTCCTCGTCCATCTTTTCTTTACCCTTGTTGATGCTTTCACCTTCTTTATCATTCTTTTTAGCTGCCTCAATAACTTCTTCCAATTTCATTTTCATTTCTTCCATTGCTTATTCAAGGATTTTATTCCTCTCCTTTTTGTCACTAATTTCTTTGGCCAATTCTACATTGGTCACCATGATTGTTTCTCCAATTGATTCTTTAGTCTAAAACATCTAAGCACAATCCCAAATCTTTTTGCTCAAATACCACTTTGATATAATTGGATTGCTTCCTCTAGTCCTTACCTTCACTAAGGACCTTCTAGTATTCACCTTTATCCTATTAGGGCTACTCTTTGTCACCCTACTCTTAAAGTATTTCTATTCTATCCCCTACACCTTCCCAACCAATTTCACCAATGTATTTTCTACTTGCACTCTTCAAAGATTCATTTTAACAAGCCTTCCAGACTCCTCTTTTCACAAAACTTGATCTTCACACCTTCTACTAGGAGTGAGTGATTAATACTAAAGGTTTTTCACATCATCTATCTTCTTGGTCTGAGAATACATGATCTTTCTTAGTGATTTCACCAATGTAGACTAAATTGGCCTAGAAATGTCCTAATAGAATTAGGTCTCCAAAGTCAGTTTTAAGTCCACCATCCCAAATTTTTCTTTAAAAGGTCATAAAAAATATATTAATGGATACCCTTTTTGAAATACTAAGATATTTTGTGGGTCTTAGTCTCCCAACATATTTTTATGCTCCCTTACTTTTTTTGTGCTTAAAAACAAGGGTTTTAGGCCTTCTGGTCAATGTTCATGAGGGTCTACCAAAAACCTTAGTGAGATAGATCATGGAAGATTGTCCTTTCACATGAGGATTCCTCACATATACCTCCTCCTTCTATAACTTAGATATTGGACCATCTAATGTATTCAATCTACTCATTTACATGTCAACTCTCTGACTAGCTAGCTATGCATCAAAGGCTCACCTAGGTAATCACATTAAAAATAGCTGCCAAGATTTTCTAGGCCTCTCAATGGCTATGTACACTATACAAGGGATCCACTCCCATGTCCCCAAAAACCATAATATTTCTATGGTGAAGATTTATGGAGGAGTCATTTTCCAAAAAACTGTCAATGTAAGAACAACAAACAACCTATGTACAAATGATTTATTACATATACACAGACGAACTCAAAAATAATTGCAATATAAAATGATAATTATTTTAATTACATTAAAAATAAGGATCCAACACAAAATTAAATATTTCAATCCGTTAGTTTGTACATTCAACCAAGAAAATCTAAAATTGTCACAAACTAGACTATATTTCATGGATCCACTTACAAAATATTGTTGTTTACAAATTCCAAACCTTGGGATCAGTTTAATTTGTGTCTTTTTATAATTTTCAAGAGGTTTTAGGTAGTTAGAATAATCATCAACCTCTTTCTTGCATTATGCAACTTTCCTATCAAAAAGTTGTCAAGCAACTTTCAAAATTGTTGACAACTTTTTGCATTTGTGAGAAATTTTTCTTTCCTTCACTTGGGTAATTAAAAACCTAGCCAATATCATTTTTTAATTATTTCTAGGCATTATTTATCCTTTAGGACATTAACTTGCATGATTTTTCCATTTATTTCTATTTCACAACTTTTGCACAATTGGCATCTTTTTGACCTCTTTTCCCTTTCTTTCTATAAATGACATGTATGATCTCCAATACATACAATAGGATGTAAAAACATCATGGAGAAAAATATAAGTTAAAAACCATACATTCCTCATGCTATTATGGTCCTAGACCCACGACCCCTAACACAAGCACACTAAACAATCAAATCAAAATCTCCTAGAATGACAACTTTACCTAGGAACAAACTCAAAAAAAGAGATGACCTAGGAAGATCCAAACTCACCCTAATGAAATGGCTAGAGGTAGTACATGCCAAAATAAACTTGGAAAAAAAGAAGAGGGTTTGACTAGGTGCTCATGCACCACTATGCTTATTAGATCTCTATTATATCCTACCCACCATCTCAACATTTGTCATTTGACCTCTAAGATATAGTGGAAATATAGCATGCAAGTCATGAGTAATTTTTTGTTTCTCTATAAAAGGTGACTAGTATTTAAACATGGAGGTACATATTAAAATTGTTAATGCAAGCATCCTCCTCTATGATTATTGCCACATGTAATAATGCATCCCAAAACTAGATGCACCCCAAAATTTCTATTGGTGTTTCATGCAGAGGAAGTTAGGGCTCATGGTCTAAGTGATGCAAACTATATGGAAAAAAGGCACACCCATAGGTCTCCTAGAGAACTGCATAGAGAGAAATTATGTTGAAGCACATAGTGTTGACAAGTGGCAAGGTCCACTTCATCTCTTTTGATCATCGTGTTTCAGAGATGAAACATGTTCATCATGAATTTGTTTTATGATGATGTAAATTTTTACTTCACATTTATGGTGACTCTTGGGGACACTATCCTTATTCAATTAACATAGTGAAACCATGCACACTACAAATTTCTTTGAGGACATGTATAAAAACTCCCTTAAGGAAGGCTATCTATGAGTTACATTCTCTTAAGGAACACACAATTGTGAAAAGAAGAACTTATTAGAAAGAAGGGAATCTATTGCATTATGAATAGGGAATTGTATTACAAATTTTTTAATGAATCCATTTATGATCTCAATAAAATAGGTCCCATTTTGATTGGCCTTTATATTTTACATGCTTCTAGGCATCTAACTAGAAGTAAATCTAGAGACTTTGGAAGCATCTATATTTTTGGGATGCTCCATTGGATATGAGAGAAAAGAAACCCACCCATGTCTAGATGTTGACTTGAGGCAAGTAGGGGTCTCCTCTCTTTGTTAAATTACCCCCATGGTTAGTGATGAGTTTGACCATGGGAAACTTGTGACATAGTTCTAGTGTCTAATGTGACACCTACTGACAGGTCTCAGTACCCTCCTATAATGCCCTGCATAAATGTCACTAAGTTTTGCGTAAAAAGTTGGGTCACCTCTTTCCTGCTTTCTTTATCTTTCTTGAGGTAAGTTCTTTTGTTTGGTTTTAGTTTTAGGTGTGCAGGTGTTCACATCTCTATCCAAGATATGGGATACTTGATCTTCACAAAAGCCACATTCAAATTAGGTGATAATTTTTTCCTTTATTTCTGCAATGGTAGGGAAATATTTATATGGTCCTAATTTTGGATGTGTATAAAATCTTATTAATGAAGGACATGTATAATTAATGCACATTTTAACTATCATGACCATTAGGTTATTTAAGATGCATAATGAGACTAATTTTTTAGTTTGTTCAATAATCACAATTGTACTCTAATTGTAAGAGTTTTCATCTGGGTTGTCATCCCACCTATAAGTGTTCATTTAACAAGTTTTTGACAGTTTTTTTCTCATGGTTAGGATCGTCTAGTTCATGCGTAGACAAGGAATAGTCTTGGTGTTGTGACACATCTCTACTTTAGTTCTCTAGGTTAGTATTTTCTCCTATCGTATTTTATTTTCTTTATAGATCTTATTTTTTGGTTTGTGCATGTTTTTTATTTTTTATTCCTCTTTCTTTTTAGTCATATTTCTTTCCTACAAATTTGGCATGTTTTGTTTTTGGTGCTCGGATAGGTCCTCTTATGGTCAATTTGCATGTGTTTTTTATTTGTTCCCTTCATTTTCATCATCTGAAGTTGCCTCAGCTCTACCCTCTATGTTTTGCTAAAGTGGTCAACATTCTTTTAGTGAAATAAGATAGGTAGTGTGGATTTTAGGCCCCCATAGGGGGTCATTAAAAATCCATAGTACAAAGCCTATCTACCTATAAGAGGGTAAGTCCAATTTTGCCTCTTGTCTTTGCATTTCATTTGGTTTGGTGGTCCAAGTTTCACTTCCGTTAGTATTCCTCGGTACTTTCCCTACTAGAAAATGGTTTTAATCAGCTAGGTCACTCTAGTACTTTATTTTGGTCCTATTTATTGTGCAAGGTAAGATCTTAGCACTCTAGTTTTGTTTCAATCAACTAAGGGATCAGAAGCATGCTTTCATGGGTGCCTAGGTGGCATTTTTTACTCTAAAATATAGAAAGTACACACATGTTGTCATTTTTACATATAAACATGTGATCTTAGTCTAGGTAAGATGAGTGGTAGTTTTTTAGAATGGTACAAATAGTTCCATGACATTCCAAGGTGACTGTGAGTGGTGAGTTTCTAAGTTTTCTCATTCACTTGGATGCAACATCCATCATTAGGTTGAGTGTCTTGCATCATTCACAACAAGTTTACTAGTATTTGAACTAAAATAGTTATCATATGAATAGTACCTAGCATTTATTAATCCCATGTATCATGTAAGTGAATGTTGAATAGTATTCTTATCAATCATATAAGGATAACTCAACATCATAGGCCACATTGTTGAAAGTCCTTTCAGGGCTCATTTTTTGGGTTTTTGGTAGAGAGAAAGTAATGTTTCATCAAGTTGTTAACTATCTATTTTTGTACTCATGAGGTTTGAAATTGTAGGTTCTTAAGATTTGTGGATTTCACCCCCATCAATGGTGAGATATAGTTTTCATGCTCTCAAGGTATGATTTCTAGTTACCATTCATTTTCCTTTTATCAAAAGTTAGTATACTTATTTTGGGTTTTAGGTTTTTAAGTCCTTTCCCCATGTGGCACATTTATCATTCTTAAGCATGGAAAAATGCGAAACCTCAAAATCCCTAAAATATTGACTCTAATAAAAGATTTTCTTTTTGAAAAGTGGATCATGGTCTTAATGTGTTTCCAGTGTCTAGAGGTGCTAATGGGCATTGACTTCAGAGGACTGACAAAATAATTTATGCATTGTGGCTTGAAAAGGATTGATGAAAATTTAAAAAGATGGAGATTGCTTGATAAAAAAGGTATCTCCAAGAAAAAATAGGAAGATGATTCCGCACAGATCCCAAGATCTAAAAAATAGAAGGAATAATTTCCAACACATGAGTTGGGGTTTCCCAAAATTGAAAGTTCTAGAAGTAAGAAGTTTACAAATAGAAGGGTTCTTGCATGATCAACACTCCTTTAAATTGGGTCCAAAATGTTTATGCTCCTATCTTGGTGTGGCCTCCCCCATCAATGTTTGACACTATCAGTGTCATGATATGGGAGGGTGCATAATGAGGACTCCCCTACAAGAAAAGTTTTCAGCATGTAGGGATCCTTTTTCCCATCTTCAATACTTCGTTAGAAGGAGATTAAATTTCTTATAGAGGCACCACAACTCTACTAAGTATAGAACTGGGTAAGGGATTCTCCATTCCTTGTGATTTTACATGAGCTTACATTCCGTGGTGGCCGATATTCAACATTCAATATCAGAGAGTCTTGAAAATCAACTCCTTCTTATATACAAGTCGATGAGAGGGATTCCTCTTAAATCTGGCCTTCTATTGTTGTTGTTGGATAATTAATATATTTATGATGTGCTAGGTAGTTAGTGATGGAAGATAAAGAATTCATTTTTGTCAACAGCATGTTTTTGAATGTACTTGATGCATTTAAGATTGTCAAAGAAGTGTAGTGATCTTATCAATCTGTGAGAACCTCAAGGAGATAAATGACATAAATTTGGTGGAAAAAGTGTGCAAAGATCATCATTCATTAATGAGATTTTACTTGCAAAATCCCCTTCCGTATTCCTCTCTTCTTTTCATCCTCCTTTCATGGATTTTCAACTATAATTTTCTCTTCCACAACTATTTTTCTTTAAGATGGGAGATGATTTTGTAGATCTTTGAAATATAGGTGGTAGGTTAGATTAGTTAGGTTAAGAAGTTAGTTTACTACCTAACATTGTAGATAGTTTCTTATAAATAAGAAGAATAGTGAATATTCTAGGGTCGGTAAAATTAATGATTTTATCTTCCATTTTATTGTAACACCATTATTATGAATGAATAATAGTGCCACCTTTTCTTTTTTTGTAATTTGGCTCCCTTGAAAAAAATCTCACCTAGTGCATGCTAGTATTTATAAGTTGTTATTAGATTGAATTCCTAGAGTGCTTGCTACAAGATTCAATTATCTTTGAAAGTAGTGAGATATTTCTATTTTGTTACTTCTATCTTCCCTGGCTTGGATAAATCTAAATGATCTTGTTTACTTTGGTACTATTTCATTTTCAACACTTATTAATGTTAGATTGATTAACTAAGCATGTATTTAAGTTATCCTACTATCCCAAGCACGTATTGTTGATAATAATTATGCAAATGTATACTATAGATAGATCAAATCTCTAACCATGTAGGAACTTTATTTTTTATTATTTTCTTTATATAACCCATTGGTTCAATCCTTTGACATTTGCCCAACCCAATTCAAGTGATCCATTGCCAAAACCAATATTCATAATGAATTGTTGATGTCTACACCTGCCTTATTATAAATATAATCACCTCCTTATCCAACTATATCTATTCTTTGGATAATTAAGTCCCGATCTAAAAGATCTTAGGAGTCAAGAATTCCTCTCTCTACTCTTTCAGATGATATTTCTTTGCAGGAGAATCCTAGGTTACATGGCTAACTGACATGTTTCTTGAGTTACTTAGTTACTCTCAAGTTGCAATGTCTTATATTGTTGATTTTCCTATGTTTTTTGAGTTTTCAATTGTTGTCAAGTTATCCTTTGGTTTTCAAGCATTGTCAAGTTCATATGGTTGTTGAGTATTGTTAAGTTCTTATAGTTTATAAGCATTGTTGAGTTCCTTTGGTTATCAAGTATTGTCTACTTTCCTTTGGTTGTTGAGTATTAATGAGTTTGTCAAGTTGCAACATTTTTTGGATTATTCATTCGCTGAGTTCTCTATGTGTAGTTTCATGTTAAAGTCAAGCTTTGTATTTAATTTAGCAATAGGTATTTGTTGAGGTTTGGCTTGTGTCTTTCACTAGAATTTAATATGAGAGTCATTTTTGGTTGTATTTGCAACAGGTCAACTTGTGGATATGCATGTATTTAAAGAGGTCTTTGGTAGAGATTTAGATAGAGGGTAGAAGATAGAAGTGTAGGAGGAGCAAATGCAAGTTAAACTGCAAAGTTTAGTCTTTGTAGATCAAATTTGATTGTAATGGGGCCATAACCTAGAAGGCCTTACAACTACTCATGTATATGATTATTTGATGAATATATCAAGGCATTGTTCCCCTATATCTTGAGTTTTGTTGTTATTTAGTTTTTTTTCTGCTGTATTTACTCTCGTAGTGTGTTTGGATAGCTGGGTGTGCATTTGGCCTTGGTTATCTCATGCCCTCCCTGTGTCAGGCGATATCGAAGCTCAAGGTTCATCCTTATGGAGATTAGATCATGTAGAACCCTAAGTGAATATTGGGTTACAGGGTTATAGATCTATGGATTTGGCCTACACCTTGTAGAGGGCTATAATCTTGTAGTAACTTGATTGTAAAGATAGTTTGAGATAGAGGAAATTCTAACATTTCCATGTTAAATACATTGAGATATATTACAGTGAGATTAGATGCTATAGATACAACCCAAAGAAGAGGAGAACATCTTGACGATGTGAGTGATGTTGAAGTAGCAATGCCAAACCCTAATCTAGAGCCTAAAGAAGATCAAGATGATGCAAGATTGTTAAGAGTGTTGTCAAGGGAAAATTCAAATCATGTTGTTGAAGTTGTTCCTTATAATGGAAAATTGGATACCAATGGTGTGCTTGATTAGATCTCTAAAATGAAGAAGTTTTTTTAGTATGAAAACACTCTTAATAATAGGATGGTGAAGATTGTAGTTAAAGGTTGAAAGTGCATGCCTTACTGTGGTGGGAGAATTTTCAAATTGATAGACAAAGAAGAGGAAAGGAGAAGATCAAGATTTGGGCAAAGATGGTGAACAAGGTAAAGAACAAGTTCATTCCTGCTAATTACGAAGTTAGTTTTTTGAGAAAGATGCAAAATTTAAGACAAAGAGACATGAATGTGAAGGAGTATACTAAGGCTTTCTATAGATTGGAAATTGGATCTGGACATGTGGATGATGATGTCGAAAAAATTGCAAGGTACGTAAATGGATTGAGATGTCGAATTCAAGATGAAATAAGTTTTCTAAAATTGGTAAGTGTGAAGGAAGCATATAAATATACCTTGAAATTTGAGCATATCTTGACAAAGAATCATGAACTAGGACAAAGAGGTAGAGGTGGTAGATTCTAGAGAGGAAAAGGTAGATCTTATGGAGAAGGTGGCAGATTTGACAATTATGTGCAAGATAAAAGAAAATCTGAATGGAAGAATGATGATAAAGGCAAGAATGAGTGTAAAGGTGGTGATTCCTACCGAGGAAGAGTTAATTCTTATACTAGAGGTATTTTTCATGATAATTATTTCATATGCAATAAATAAGGTCGTCGATCATTTGAGCATAAATACTCTAAAAGTGGGCAAGGTAATAGAAATTGTATTGTAGAAGAAGACTTTGAGTGTTCACATCGTGGACTTGAGGCTAGAGAAAATATGATAGTGAGAAGAACCTTTTGTAATAAGGGAAGTGATGAGCTATCCTAAGGATAAGCATTTTCAAGACTAGATGTAAGGTGGCTAGAAAATGTTGCAAAGTGATCATTGATAGTGGAAGTTCTAAAAATTTGGCATCAGAAGACTTGGTTATAAAGTTGTAGTTGTAAAGGTTGGAACATCCTAGACCTTATCATGTTTCATGGATCAAAGATGAGCATAAGATATTGGTGAGTGAACAATATATTGTGAAGTTTAGGATTGGACACTACATTGATAAAGTTTAATGTGATATTAAGCCTATGGATTTTTGTCATATTTTGTTGGGTAGACCTTGACAATATGATAGATATGCTATACATGATGGAATATTGAATCAATATACACTTTTGGTGAATGGAAAAAAGAAAATATTTCTACCTTTGATTGAAATTTTAGATGAGGTTAAGTGTACTATTGTGAGAATTTGCATGGTTAATGGAAGGAAATCATAAAAGAAAATGAAGAAGAATCAAATCTATTTTTCTATAATACCTAGGAGACTGAGTTGTACTAGTAGCAACCAAGTGCTAGTAACTAGTAACTGAGTGACAATAGAAACTATTAGTAATGACTGAATGCCAGTAGAAATTGTAGAACTTTGAAATGAGTCTAAGTAAATTGTTGTAGAGTGCCTAGTAGTTTACCACCAGATAGAAGTATAAGTCATTGTATGGATCTAATTCCTAGATCTAGTTTGCTAAATAAAGCATCATATAGATTAACACCTACTAAGAATGAAGAACTTAATAGACAAGTGCATGAGTTATTGGAGAAAGGTTTGATCAAAGAAAGTTTGAGTCCATGTGTTGTACCTACCATAGTAGCACCTAAGAAGAGTGGAGAATGGAGAATGTGTATTGATTCTAGGGATATTAACAAGATAATAGTGAAATATAGGTTTCCTATATTGAGGATGGATGGCATAATGGATTGTTTGATTGGAGGAAAGAATTTTACCAAGATTTATTTGACGAGTGGCTATCATTAGATCAGAATCAAAGAAAGTGATGAATGGAAGACTGTTTTTAAGAAAAAAGATTGTTTGTATGAATGGTTGGTAATGCCTTTTGGGTTGATTAATGCACCTAATACTTTCATGATATTGATGAATGAAGTTCTAAAAATATTCTTGGGTAAGTTTGTGATTTTTTATTTCGATGATATTCTGATATTCAATAAGACTAGGGAAGAACATCTTGAGCATGTTAGACAAGTATTGCAGAGATTGAAAGAAGAGAAGTTGATTATTAATTTGAAGAAGTGTTCTTTTATGCAAGAGAAGATTATGTATTTGGGATTTTTTATCTCATGTGATGGGTTGAAGATGGATTTTGAGAAAGTTAAAGAAATTTTGGAGTGGCCTACACCTGAGAATGTGGTTGAGGTAAGATCATTTCATGGTTTGGCTAGTTTTTAGAAGAAGTTTATAAGGAATTTCAATTCTATTTGTAATGTTATGACTGATACAATGATAGGAGATAAAAAGGAATTCAAGTAGACACATGGAGCTAATAATAGTTTTGAGACTTTGAAATAAAAGGTTGTTGAGTAAGCTATATTAGCTTTGCCTAATTTCAATAAGGTATTTCAGGTTGAATATAATGCAAGTAGTAGTGCAATAGGAGCTATATTTTAAGTCAATAAGGTAAACATGTTTCTTTCTTTAGTGAGAAGCTCAATGGTGCTAAAAGGAAGTATTATGTGTATGATCAAGAGTTTTATACTATTGTTCAAGCATTGAAGAACTAGAGACATTATTTGATTCCTGAGGAGTTTGTGTTGTATACTGATCATAAAGGGTTATAGTACTTGGGAAGTCAACATGATCTAAATTAGAGACATATGAAGTGCGTTGAATATTTGTAGAGATTTATATTTGTGATTAAGCATAAGAGTGGAGTCACTAACTGGGTTGTTGATGTTCTTTGCTAACTGAGATGAAGATTGAAGTTCTTAGTTTTAATGAGATGAAGGAGTTCTATGATATTGATCCTAATTTTTCTGAGATGTGGAGTGAGTATAGATCACTTAGTTTGATAGAAAAACCAAGTAATTTTCATGAATATTTTATTCTAGAAGGTATGTTGTTTAGGGGTATTCAATTGTGTATTCCTAAGAGTTCTACGAGATTGAATCTAATTAAGGAAAATAATAGTGGTGGATTGGTTGGACATTTTTCAATCGATAAGACATTGAGTTTGTTGTAGGAAAAGTATTATTGGCCTCAGATGTATAAGGATTTTTAGAAGTTTGTGAAGAGTTGTGGAGTTTGTCAAGTTGTAAAATGAGTAAGTCAGAATACTAGTTTGTATACACCTATTACTATTTCTAGGAAACCTTGGAGTAACATCAGTATAGATTTTGTTCTTGGATTTCCTAAGATAGTAAAGGGATATGATTCTATATTTGTTGTGGTGGACAGACTTTTTGAAATGGCTCATTTTACACCTTGTTAGAAGACATCAAATGCTGACCATGTTCCTAAGATTTTTCTTTAAAGAGATTGTTAGATTGCATGGATTACCAAAATTAATTATTTTTGACTAAGAGATTAAATTTGTTGGTTACTTTTTGAGGACTTTGTGGAAGAAGATGGGGTACCAAGTTGAAGTTTAGTATAACATCCCCACTTCTTAGGACAAATTTACCTATAGAAATTATGACAAACATAGATTATTAAATTCAATTCTAGTGATTGATAACTAGGGATTCCAATATTTCTATACATCTTTCAAGATCCTTAATTTGGCTTCCTAACCCTATGGGAGGATCCCCTGTGTTCATGAGGAACAATCTTCAATTATTTGGCCTTCTTTCCTAAAACTACCTTTCAAGTTGAGCTTCATAATCCTCTAGGAAGACTCTATATGTTCCTCAAAATGATCCTTGATTAGTTATCCATCATCTTTGAAGGTCATCTCCAAATTATCTTTCCCTAAATATATTCATTTTATACTAAATGTGAATCAATGCTATCCTTACATTTAAAAGGATCTATATTTATTTTTATATCTATTTATTTATAATATGAATCCTAATTCTGGCTCCTTTTGCAATTGTATAACAAATTAATAATAATTACACTATTACTATGTATTAGTAGTAGTTCCAATATAAAATAATTAAATATAACTAACTACCAAATATGCTATTATGTAATAGAAATAGTACCATTTCACAACAATCACTAAATACAAATAATCATTCTTAAGAAAAGTTGTACTATATGTAACTAAACTAATATTCTTACCTTTCCATTATACCTATTTACTAGCGGGCCTTGATGTCCTGATGTGTTGGCTCTTGACTTGTACATAGTCAAACCTTGGCATTTAACTTTAAAAAATATCCCTCATCTGCTCATATCCTTATGGAGGCATGTGTTTTTCTTATACATCTTCTAAATCAGAACTGAATGATTAATGCAAACCAACATGGGTGCTTTCCTCTCTAATGATGTGGCCTTCTACACTCAAGCTTTCCTTGACCAATTATTCTCTTCCTTATCCATGACCTCGTACATTTCACCAATGTGCATTTTTTTCTATACCCCCTTGATACTCATGTTCACCCTAGCATGTATATGATTTAATGAGATGATGTTGCAAGTTCACCTACATGCCTCCTTGTTAGGGCTCAATCTTCTGGAGACCCCATGCTTCAACTACTATTTATCTTGATCTTGGTGTTCTATCTTTTTATTCTCCTCCCAATTTTATATATCTATTTAATGTTGTGTCACATGTTATATATACCCCTTATTGCCAAGGGATGTCACATGTAGGTGTGTCTGGAGTATGGATTCCATATTTATGAGTAAATTAAGGTTTTAAGGAAATGATTACTTTATTATTTCTTCCATCCTTTGCTATTGTTCAATTTATCTCAATGCATAACATTGATTTATTGAATAATTGTTTAGGTGTATCTTTTCATAATTAAATTGATATATGTGAAATTGAACTATATTTTATGGTCTAATATCATGTATTAAATATATTATAAGTCAAAATAAATTATGATTTATAATTCATTAGTTATTTATATATAATTTAATATTTTATTTTATTATTAATGGGGTTGTTACATTTAGTCCTACATTCCATCCACAAATAGATGGATAGACAAAGGTTTCGAATAGAAGCTTGGGTAATTTATCGAGATGCTTAGTAGGAAACGAATCACATAAATGGGAGATGATATTGGCACAAGCTGAGTTTGCATATAATAATTCTATGAATAGGAGTACATGGAAGACACCTTTTGAGGTTGTTACTAAAATGAAACCTAGAGGAGTATCATATTTAAGGGATATTTCTGGTGAAGAGAAGAAAAGTGATGCAGGAGAAGAGTTTTCTAATTTTATGGAGTCTTTGCATAAGGAAGTGAAGTTGAAGTTGGAACAAATTAATCTAAAGTATAAGGAGAATGCTAATAAGTCTAGGAGACATCATGCTTTTGAAGTTGGTGATGAGGTGATGGTTCATTTGAAGAAAGGAAGATTTCCTATTGGAACATCTAGTAAGTTGAAGATGAAGAAATATATCTCCTATATTCAATGTTTCTAATTTGTACAAATATCATGAGTCAAATGATGAAGTTTTGTTATTAGATAATTATCCTAAGAAGAATATTGAAGAGATTGGATAAATACTGGATCAAAAGGTTGGTAAGAGAGAGTAAAAGATTACTATGACTATTTGATAAAATGGAAGAACAAACCAATGGAAGATGCTATGTGGATTTCCCAATCTGAGTTGGATTTAGTTCAGGTTGAGACATCTCAATGATTCAAGAGAATCATTTATTTTAACCCTTGTCTAATGTAGGAGCATCCTAGGTTGTATCACTATCTTGTATGTTTATCGAGTTAGTTACTATCGAGTTGCAATGTCTTGCATTGTCAAGTTTCTTATATTTCCTGAGTTCATAGTTACTACCAAGTTATCCTATGGTTTTTGAGCATTTCTGAGTTCCCTTGGTTGCCAAGTGCTATTGATTTTCTTTTGGTTTCTCAGTATTGTTGAGTTCACTGAGTTGTAATATTTGTTGGATTCTTTGTTCTCTAAGTTATCTATGTGTGGTTTCCTATTGAAGTTGACCTTTGCATTTAATTTAGTGATAGGTATTTGATAAGAGCTGACTTATGTCTTATCCTAGCATTTAATATGAGATTTTATTTTGGTCATATTTACAATAGGCTTACTTGTGGTTATGCATGTATTTAAAGAGGTCTTTGGTATAGATTTAGGTAGAGGTTAGATGATAGAAGTGTAGGAGGAGCAGAAGCAATTTGAATTATGAAGTTTCATCTTTGTGGATTGAATTTTATTGTAATGTGGCCATAACCTAGAAGGCTTTACAACTAGGCATTTATTTGATTATTTGTTGAATATAAGAAGGCAATTGTTCCTCTATCTCCCAAAGTTTTTTTGTTATTTGGTGTTTATCTCCACCGTAGTTCTTCTTGCATGTGGTTTGGATAGTTGGGTATGCATTTGGCCCTAGTTATCTCATCTCTCCCTACATCATATTAGCCAAATATTCCTATCGAGTTATGGTTGTTACTCTATTTTTAGTGAGCAAAAAAAAATTCTATCAACACCTCCACACTAGAAGTTTCTCATCATAAACCAAGATTTAGCACACACCTACTATTGTGAAGGCTACTTCCAATTGTAGGTGCTTAGGACCATTCATATCCAAGGATTCAAAGCAAGTGGTGATAAATGAACATATGGCATCAAAATCCCTCAAAAAGGTGGAATTGTCCTCCTCTTCCTTGTAGGCCTCTTATACTATTGGTAGTATGCAAAATAAAGTTCCATCAATAGCTCCACACTAGAATTTTGTAATCATAAATAAGGCTTTAGCACACACCTACTATTGTGAAGGCCACTTCCAATTGTAGGTGCTCAGGACCATCCATGTCCAATGATTCAAAGTAGGGGGTGATAAATCTAAATATGGCATCAAACTCCCTCAAAAAGGTGGAATTCTCCTCCTCTTCCTCTTAGGCCTCTTCTAGGTTTGGATATAAGAGTAGAATGCATCTAGGTAAGACTATGATTTTTTCTCCCTTATGTGTTTCTTAACTTAGGATGCTACTACTTTTCTCTCCCACTCCATGCCTCTTTCACAAGGAAACTGTAGAAATTATCATAGTGAGGCTTTCATCATAACACAACCAATTATGCTTGGCAAGTGTAGGGAGGAATCTTCATAAATAAGTTTTTTGGATATCCTCCTTCTCTACCTTCACTTTAGAATCCCTCTCCTTTTCATGTCCCTCCAAAATTATTACTTTCTTCTCATAAAGCATTTATAATTTGTGTTCATGGATATGGTTTGGGTTCTTAACAAACTATTTCTTTCTTTCATCTATAGTACCCACCTACAAAGCAAGGAGATTCTCATGCTAATATACCAAGATCTCAACTTGTTCAATTGTCCTTAAAATTATAGAGTTGACTTTGTCTAGTTGGTCCAACTATTTGTATGATACTTCTCAATGACCCTTAGCTCCTTCTAAATATTTTTCAATTTTTTTCTACAAATAATATTTGGTTGAAATTTGGATAGGATAAGTTCATATGGTTTTCATTTATGGAAACACTTAAGGGTAATTTTGGTGTTGGTATACTTAAGAGATTCTCTAAGTATAATATAGAGGAACAAGTAACAAGTAGAAAATTTTATTTAGAGAGATTAACTAGAAGCACATAAAGTTATGTGTACTTAAAGGAATGTAGTAAAAATACCAAAGAGAATGTTTGGAAGACCATAGAATATCTTGTTGAGTTTTGATTGAGTTATGGAGCATTCACATTTTTTTTAAGGAATTATTTTCTCTTTTCAAAATAATTACTGAATAAGATTGGGATGACATGCTATGAGTTTTATTATGTTATTCTGATGTTTATGTTTACTTTATAGTTTGATTAACTATGTAAGTTTAAATATTATTAATGATATTCATGATTGGTAAAAAGTTTGTGGAACACTAATTCACACACACCCCCCACACCCAAGTATTGTGTATTTCTAACAATCTCATATTGGTTCTATGTCAGAGAAAATTAAGTATTCTACTTTTTCTCATAGTTGGGTGCTATATGGGTGTTGAAAAAAATTATTCAGTTGTATATTTTCATTTATGTTCCACAAATCTCACACTCTAACTAAGCACAACTAGTATTAACCGAGCTTAGTTGGGCACTAAAGAAGACTCTAGTATCAGCCGAGCAAAATTCAGAAGGAACCAAGTTCAGTTGGTCATCAAAGCTAATTAGTCTAAGCCAAGTTAGGTCATTCAATGAAGGAAGTTAGTATTAACTGATTTATGTTGTTTACCAAAGGAATTTAGTGTTAATCGAGTCAGGTTAGTTACCAAAGGAATTTAGTATCAACTAATTTATTCAATTTTTAATATTAGGCAAGTGACAACATAATACTTTTTTCAATCAAATATTTAATGAAAGCTGACCTAGTGGATATTAAATGATTGTCTGAAAGGGTATTTAAGCCAACTTGACATTGGGTTTCATATATATTGAAGGTCAAGAGGTGAATTGAAATGTGGAATAAGAAGAATGAAAATATGTGAATTAAGAAGGATATAAGATTAAAGATAGAACATCCAAGGAGTTATAAAGAATATTCTAATCAAGGAGGATCAAGAGGATAAATGAGAACAAAGATATGAATCTACAAAGCAAGTTTCTTCATCAATTAGGTCAATCATTGTTACTCTCTAAGAATTGTAGTAGTGAAGAAATCTCTTAACAGAGGTGACTTAACAATCATTTTGTAATTCCACTAACAAGGTGGAATTTCTATATTTAAGTTTCTTAAGACCTCTATCAAGGCCACTCCTAATAGGGTCACACTTAAATATGCATTTTGTAACATTTAACAGGGTTGGCTCCTAACAGGGCTTACTTCAGAAGAGTGAAAAGTTGTAAATAGTTGTATTGGTGGTTTTTCCAAATTGGGTTTCCACATTAAATATTGGTGTCTCACATGTTCATGTTATTTTCTTGTTGGCTCATTTTTTTCCATCTAAGCTACTAAAGATTAATATACACTAATATCTTAAAACTCTTTTGTTAAGCAAGTTATATTGCATATTTTGTTCTAACTGAATAGAGAAAGGATTTGGTTTAGTGAGAAGTTTGTATTGACATCTAAGGGATTTAGAATTATTTTTGAGGTAACTAATTCACCCATCTCCTTTTAGTTACTCCTCTTATATTTCCAAAAATTGGTATCAGATCTCATTGTTCTTCTAGGAAAGCTTTCAAAGACGTAAGCTAAATATCAAGATGTCTTATAGAAAAGAGATCCCTAAGCTTAACAGAGATAACTTTTCAGCAAGGCAGAAACTAATGAAGCTACATAAGGGAACCATTGGAGATATAGGTATACACTTCTTAGAGAATCAATATCTGGCACCTCAAAATCTTTTAACTATGGATCAGATGGTGGACATGAAGAATCACAACACAATGATGATCGATATTGCTTCCTCTCTCAAATATTCTAAATTTTATGAAGTCAAAGATTGGCCTATTGCCCATTACATGTGAAACTAGTTAGGAAAAATCTATGGAGGAGATGATAATGTCAAAAGGGAAAAGGTAGAGAGTCTAAGAGGCTAGTTTGATCAGGTGAAAATGAATTAAGATGAAAACATTACAAAATATAGTGAAAGAATCAAAGCAAGTGTAAGTACAATTAGAGGTGTAGGAGGAAAAATAGATGATACAATAGTAATTAGCAAGGTGTTAAGAACTCTTATTCCTATTTAAGAAATTATAGTTTAAGATATTAAAGAGATGAGATGTGATCCCAAAAATGATATAACTTTGGATGCACCAATGGTAGAATTAGCCTCTTTTCATTTGGATAACTTTGGTAACTATCTTCCTAACACTAACAACATAGAATAAGCATTCAAAGCCAAACTAACCCTTGGTAGAAAGGGAGGAAAATTAAAAGGTAAAAATATGGATAGTGAAGAAGACAATGATTCTGAGGATGACCTTGAAGCTATTGAAGCCCTTCTTTCAAGAAGGTTACCGAAAGAAAAAGGAAAATATAAAGGTAAGATACCATTGATTTGTTTCTCTTATGAAGAAGTTGGTCACATTGCTACAAGGTATCCAAACACATAAAATAAAGATGACCAAAAATTCAACAAACTCAAAGGAAAGAAAGATTTCAAGAGCTACAAAGACTACAGAGACAAATCTAAGAAAACTTGTTATATTACTAAAGTTTTTGATAGTGATGATGAAGATGAAATAGTATATATTATTGTTAAGGATGAATTAGATGATGAGAAAAATGATAATGTGAAAAGGGCCAAAGTAGAGATTCTAAGAGGCTAGTTTGATTAGATGAAAATGAAATAAGATGAAAATATTACAAAATATAGTGAAAGAATCAAAGCAAGTGTAAGTACAATCAGAGGTGTAGGAGGAAAAATAGATGATACAATAGTAGTTAGCAAGGTATTAAGAGATCTTCTTCCTATTTATGCAATTAGAGTTTAAGATATTAAAGAGATGAGATGTGATCCCAAAAATGATATAACTTTGGATGCACAAATTATCTTCCAAACAGTAACAACATAGAATAAGCATTCAAAGCCAAACTAACTCTTGGTAGAAAGGGAGGAAAATTAAAAGGTAAAAAGATGGATAATGAAGAAGATGATGATTCTGAGGATGACCTTGAAGCTATTGAAGGCCTTCTTTCAAGAAAGTTACCAAAAGAAAAAGGAAAATATAAAGGTAAGATACCATTGTTTTGTTTCTCTTGTGAAGATGTCGGTCACATTACTGGAAGGTTTCCAAACACATAAAACAAAGATGATAGAAAAATCAACAAACTCAAAGGAAAGAAAGATTTCAAGAGCTACAAAGACCATAAAGACCACAAAGACAAAGCTTAGAAAACTTTTTATATTACTAAAGATTCTAATTGTGATGATGAAGATGAAATAGTATATATTATTGTTAAGGATGAATAAGATGATGAGAAAAATGAAAAGATGGCACTTATTTCTCATGTTAGAAAGAATGAAACATGGATAATAGATATTGATTGTTCTCATCACATGAATTGTGATAAAACTAAGTTTGAACACTTAGGACATTATGATGGTGGAAGTGTTAGATTTGGAACTAATGAACCATGTTATGTGAAAGGGAAAGGATGCATTGCATTAATTGAAGGAATTAAGTGTGAAAATTCTTATTGAGTTGAAGGAATAAAGAAAAATATTCAAAGTTTGGCACAACTGGACAACTTTGGATTCAAGGTAGAATTCATGAATGGGAAAGCCAAGTTGTTGGATGGAAAAGGAAACCTAGTTGGGACTAGCAATCATACTAAAGGTACTTTATTCTATCTATACCTAATTGAAAGTTCATGTTTCTTGGCACAAATTGAGAAAGGTTGGCTATGGCATAAAAGTATGTGTCATGTAAACTTTGATAATCTAGTTAACATAAGAAAGAAAGAAAAAAAGAGATATTCCAAATCTGAAGAAACTTGAGATGGACATACATAAACAATGTCAAATTCACAAAATGGGAAAAAGTAGTTTCAAAAGTAAGAACTAATATTTTGAAGAAGTCTTCAAACCAGTTCATATAGATATTTGTGGATCAATAGGGATAGAAAGCTATAGTGGAGACAACAATTTTAGTTTGTTTGTTATTGTTATTCTAGGATGATGACAATGATGTTCCTAAAAGACAAATCTGAATCTTTCTAAAATTTCAAGTGGTATTTGGCTAAATTTGAAAAAGAAATCAGAAAGAATCTAAAATGCCTAAGGTCAAATAGAGGGGGTGAATTCATCAGTAATGAATTGAATGAATTCTGCAATGAAAGAGGAATCAAGAGATAAGTATTTGCACCTAGTACACCTCAACAAAATGACATAGTAGAAAGAAAAAATGGATGCATCATAAACTTCGTAAGAATACTAATGATAGAGAAAAATTTTACAACAAAATACTCGAAAGAAGCAATGAAAACAATAATTCATACCCTGAACCAAGTTCAGCTGAAGAAAGGTACAAATCAAAGACATTATGAATAATGGTATGGATATAAACCTGATGTGTTTTATTTCAAAATATTTGCAAGAAAATTTTATATCTTGAAAGAATCTAAGAAAGGAAAGTTTGATGAAAAAAGTGATAAAGGCATATTCCTAGGCTACTCCAACAAAAGAAAAGCATACAAATATTTGAAACTTTCTACTCACAAGGTTATAGAAAGTATACATGTGAAAATTGATGAGTTTGAAGAAAAGAGTGAAGAAAAAAGAATTAAAGAACCCAAAGAATACGTAAAAAAAATTTACTATGAGCCAAAAACTTTACCCAAGTTATAAGAAAATGTGGTTGGGCAATAGCATACTACACTTCTTGAGTCACCCAAGTTTTTAGTGCAACCTGAGCTAGAGATAGTTCAAACTAAGTATATGATAGAGAAACTCGAGTCATAGATAGAGAAACTTGAGTCTTAGATAGTGGGAACTAAGAAAATATCATAAATTTACATAATCACTAAGCATGGTTAACCAAGTGAATTGTGTCCATAATCTAGAAAGAAGGAACCTATACTTCCTAGATATGTTAGAAGGTATCATGTACCTAAAAAAATCACTCGAGATCAAATAGAAGGCATACTAACAAGGAACAAACTAAAGCGTACATGTTATCTTAGTGAATTTGAACCTAGAACTATAAAATATGCTTTAAATAATGGAAGTTGGATAGAGGCAATGAATGAAGAAATTGAAAAAATTGAAAGGAACAATACCTAGATTCTTCTTCCTAGACTCAATGACAAAAATATAATTGGTAAAGGTGGATTTTTAGAAACAAATTGAATGAAAATGGTAAAGTATAAAGGAATAAGGAAAGCTTAGTGTGTAAAGGATATTATCAAGAAGAAGGTATAGATTATGGAGAAACATTGTCTCACATTGCCAGACTTGAAAGAGTTATAAAATTACTTTCATATGCTACACATAAAGGATTCAAAGTGTATCATATGGATATAAACTCATCCTTCTTGAATGGAATCTTGTAGGAAGAAGTCTACATTGATCCAAATAAAAGAGATATTGTCTGCAAATTGCATAAAGCTTTATATGGTTTGAAACAAGCTCCTAAAACATGGTATGAAAGACTACATGGATATTGGGTAGCGATTGGTTTTTAAAGAACAAATGATAATAGTAGTTTGTATATTAAAGAAGGACCACAGAATAAAATATTATTAGCAGAAATATTTGTAGATGATATTTTATTCACAGGTCATGATAAATTATGTAAATCATTCTCTAAAAAAATGAGGAAAGAATTTGAAATGTCAATGTTTGGAGAAATGAAATTCTTTGTTGGCTTACAAGTTCATCAAATGAAGGATGACATCTACATCATTTAGTCAAAATAAATCAAGAAAATATTCAAGACTTTTGGAATGAAAGATTCCAAACTAGCTAGAACACCTATGTCTACTATCTAAGAATGACCATTCAAAGGAAGAAAATTAGACTACCTATAGATCCATGATTGGGAAACTATAGTATGTTGTACACACAAGGCCTAATATTGCATTAGTAGTTGGTATAGTTGCAAAATTTTTTGATAATCCTAGAGAAAATCAGATGATGGCAGTCAAAAGAATTATGAGATAACTAAAAGGCACTAAAGAATATCATCTATGGTACAAGAAAGAAGGAAAATTTGAGTTGATATCCTTTACTGATCCATATTGGGTTGAAAGCATTGATGATAGGAAAAGCACCAATGGAGGAGAATTACTTCTTGGAAAGAGGTTAGTAACATGGACAAGAAAAAAGAAGAATTGCATCTCTTAGTCATTTGTCCTAAAATCAAGGGTACATAACATTTAAACTTCTAGGATCCCTTTTCCCATGGTAGTGTGTGATGTAGTGGAATTTTTGAAGTGTCAAAATTCTATTTTGCAGTGATAGTCATCTTGCATTGAGTGGAAGACTATTTTTATGGATTGATTTGTGTGAGTTAGTATTGGATTTTTGTAAATTAGATAGTCTTAACCATTTTATGTTCAATACTTAATTTTATTTGACCTCATTAGAGTAGGTTTTGAAATTGTTTTGTAAATAGTCTAGTTGTTAGGGCAGAAGTATACAACTTTTTGCTTTTATTTCTTCCCCATAGTTCTCCACTGTGTAAATCATTACATCTACAAGGAATATGTTAAGGAATCCATTGGAGTTTTTTTCATTAAAAGAGGATCTCTAGAAGGAAAGTTAACTATTTTTAACATCCTATCATAAGTGAGATTAGTGAGCTTTGCTAGGTGCATGTGCAAGGGAAAGAGAGATGACATGAAACCAAGAATGGTTTTGGAAGCCTAATAGTCCTATAGACACCTAGGAGTAAGATTAGGCATTGGCCAATCCAGTTATGTAGATTCCCTAGTAGAAATCAGGGATCAACATAAATTCAGCTATATTAGCCCTATTAACCTTGCATTTTAGGAACTCACTGTACAAATGACCTAGGAACCTAAGACCACAAAAATATTCAATGTCTCCAAAAAGGGTATCTAAATATCAAGTTTTTCTTGGGTTATTTGGAAGTTTTAAGATTTTTTTTGGAAAACCAACTCACTAGAGCTAATATAAAAAATCTTGAACTCGATAGGAAAAGCCTAGATGCCCTATTTAAATGGAGTTATTAGGAAGTGAAATGAATGTTTTAGTGATGGATACACCCCTATAGCAATAGTTAAGGTAATTTTTTGAAGTTTTCCTTGGAGACATCCAAGGAAAAGTGAAGATTTGAAGCACCCCTTAATGATAGTTATCCCTCAAGGTGAAGCACAAATAAAATTACTCATAGAGTTGAGTTAGGTAGATCTTAGGCAAGGTCCTAGAAGTGATATTAGTGTCTTGAGAAGGCTAGGACTAGTATAGCTATAGATAACAATTGTCCAAGCACACCTAGAGAAATCCTATCATGTTAATATTAGAACCTAGTTAAGATTAGGCATGTGGTGAATGTTTCTAGGAGTAGAAGAATAAGTTGGTGAATCCATAATGATGAACAATGTAGAGCTTGAAAAGAAGGTAGATGAGAAAGAAGAGGAGAATAGATTGCCCAAAGCTAGGCTATCTCAATTGGAAAAAAAGTGGATGAAGTGGATGAGAAGACTGAAGAAGTCAAGGATAAGATTAAAGAAAAAAATAAAGAAGAAGAAAAATAAGGAAGATTCAATTGAGAATGAGGTCCCTAAACTAGACCCTATACTCATAGAATAACCATTCCTTAGAGCATTGAGGGCCTTAATTGAAGAGGCTCTAGAAGGAATTCCAATCTTCAATGATAAGATGGAACCTGAGGTAGTCCTAGATTGGATAGAAGGACTACAAAATCACTTTGGACATGATGGTATAATTGAATTTTAAAAGGTTAAAGTTTCTAAGGCTAGATTAATATAAAAAAGTCTACACTCAAATGGTGAAAATTTATCCAAGATGAGGGAGAGATGGAAGGAAAGAAGCTCATTTCAATATGGAAGGCTATGGTTGCAAAGATCAAAGATTCTTATGTACTTGAGGATTATGAAATCCAGTTTCATAAGAGGAGACAAAGTATAAAACAAAAGGAATTGGATGTGAACTCTTATAATGAGGAGTTTCAAAGATTGTGCATGAGTTTGAGAGTTGTAGAAGATGATAAAGTAAAGGTACGAAGGTATCTTAATGGTCTGAAGTGGGATATACAAGATGAGATGAGTCTTTTGACTCCTGATATAGTTCAAAAATGCCACCAAATAGAAGTAAAGGTAGAAGAAAAGCTAAGGAAAAAGCAAGATTCAAGCACTACTAGAGGTAGAGGAGAAAGAAGAGACAATAAAGGACATAGAGTTGGATATGGTGGTAGAAGTTCTAATACTAAGGCTCAAGGAGTGGCCAAAATTAGTAAGCAACAAGAAGGAAGTTCAAATAGAGGTAATTATAATAGTGGAAGAAACTCTAATAGCAGTTCAAGAGGAAGAAACAATGGTCAAGATAGATGTTCTTACTTTACAAGTATGAAATGTTACCACTACAATCAAATGGGACACCCTACATATAGATGTCTAGAGAAAGGCTCTACTTCACATGAGGGTGATAAGAGGGTAAACAATGTTCAAGAGGAGACTAATGGTGGAAGCAAACATCCTGTGATGCACCTAGAGTAAGAAGGAGAGAACTTGATTATAAGGGAAACATTAGTTAAGGAGCCAGTAAAAGAGCAACCTAGTCAAAGAAGGTCAGTATTTCAATTGAAATACAAAATGATGGGTAAAGTTTGTAGATTCATCATAGACTCAGGGTATAGTAATTAAATTGTGTCAAAGGAGTTAGTCAAGAAGTCGAAGTTGAAGAGAATACCCCATAGCAATGTTAGAAAGGATAGGGTTGTTATTGCACCAAAAGATTGACCTATTAATTCCTGATACAACCAATAGTCTTATACAACCATAGGAGGTGCTTAACCCATGTTGCAAACCCTATGAGGGTAGCTGGTCCACTACTAACAATCTCCCTTGTAGCATCCCTCATTGTGGCCTGCAGGATTAAAACTTGTGACCAAACTTTGATACCAATTGTTAGAAAGGATAGGATTGTCATTGCACTAAAAGATCAACCTGTTAATGCTTGATACAACCAATCATCTTATAGATCCACATGAGGTGGTTAAGCCATGTCATGAATCCTACAAGGGACACTAGCCCACTGCCAACAAGTAACCCATATAAGGTCACTTGGCCAAACAAAGGACAACATGTCCTAGTCAATGAACAAGCATGGGGAAAGTTTTGCATTGGGAAGTATAGGTACAAAGTGTTGTGTGACATCTTACCTATGGATTCATGTCACCTACTACTTGGTAGGCCATGGAAATTTGGAAGACATGTCATGTATGGTGGAGTAAAGAATTCATATTCCTTCAAGAAAGAAAATGTGACATTCAAGCTATAGCTATTGCTAGAGGATGGAGAGATGAGGTCATCAGGTCCCAATTTTTTTATGGTCAGGGAAAAGAAGTCCATGCAAACCTTGGAGGAAGGTGAGGGAGTAGGTTTTTTACTTGTGTAGAAGACAAGCTAGTCAAGAAGGAAGAATTGCCAAAGGAAGTGTAGGAGTTATTGCAAAGGTATGGACAACCATAAACCCTACACCCCAAGAGAGCTTTGATTCATCAAATTAATTTTATCCTAAGGGCTACCCTTCCTAACAAGGCAACCTACATGATTACCCCTCAACAAAATGAGAAAATTGCCAAACAAATACAAGAACTCTTAAGCCAAGGACTTGTTAGGAAAATAATTAGCCCTTGTGTTGCTCCCAATATCTTAGCACCCAAAAAGGGAGGAACTTGGAGGATATGTATCGAATCAAGAGCTATAAATTGGATAACCATTAGGTATAGGTTCCCTATCACTAGAATAGAAGACCTAATGGACTTCCTAGGAGAAGCCAAATACTTTACTAAGATTGACCTAAAGATTAAATACCACCAAATTAGGACCAATGAGGTAGATGAATGGAAGATAGCCTTCAAAACTATAGAAGGTCCATATGAATGACTTGTAATTCCTTTCAAAATATCCAATGCCCCATCTACATTCATGAGACTTATGAATGAAATCCTAAAAGAATACATAGGAAATTTTGTGGTAGTATATCTAGATGATATACTCATTTTTAGAAAGGATAAAGAAGAACACCCTAGTCATTAGCATATTGTTTTCAAGAAGCTACATGATGAGAAACTAATGATAAACTTGGAGAAGTGTGAATGCATGAGGCTAGAGCTAGTGTACCTTGGGTTTATTTTATCTTAAGGAAATATAAAGATAGATCCAAGTAAAGTAGAAGTCATTCTCAATTGGCCTATCCTAAGGACTACAACAAGGGTAAGAAGTACTCATGGTTTAGCCCAATATTATAGGAAGTTCATTAAGCTATTTATTGCTATTTGTGATCCTATGCTTGATACTATAAAATGATGAATTAAGAATAAGTTTGTTTGGAATGTGAAAGATAACCATGGATTTGAGTTGTTGAAGAAAAACATTTCCACGCAACCAATCTTGGTTTTACCAATCTTTGAGAATTTTTTCATAGTGGAGTGTGATGTTAGCAATGTGGCTATTGGTGTTGTTTTAAGACAAGAGGAAAGACCGGTAGATTTTCAAAGTGAAAAGTTAAGTGATGCTAAGAAGTACTCTTCTTATGACCTAGAGATGTATGCTCTAGTCCAAGCACTAAGGAAATGGTGGTACTACTAGCTTCCAGAGGATTTTTTGGTCTTTTTAGACAATCAAGAAATAAGTTTATTAAGTTCAAAAGATAAGCTTAGTCATAAAAATATTGTAGAAGTTCATGAAAGCAAACTTCACAGCTTGCCAAGAATACCTGCATGCAAATAACGTGCTAAAGAGAAACCAAAGAAGGAAAGGTAGGGCTTGGAGAATCTCAACAATGTGAGAGAAATTATATTGCAATAATGAAAAATGAAATTATTGTACAATATGATATGATATGTTATACAATAGGAGAGCCTATTTAGACAGGCCTCTAGGAAGCTTCTAGAACAAGCTAGAAAGCAGTAGGAGATAAGTATGACAACTAAGCATACATACATGAAAAGTGAATTACCCACTAAGTAGGTGAGAGGATAAGTATGAGTAGGTAGGAACAAACTTCTATGTTGTCAACAACTCCTAGATGACAACTAATAACTAAATGCATTTATCCTAAGTAAACTTAAGTAAAGCATAAATAATAAATATTTACTCTAACACCACACATTAAGTGAAACTTAGGGGAATGTACTTAAGCTCAAAATAGCTAAGATGAAATATAGAATGGGTTTGGGCAACTGGACCATGTTAGGTACACATCTACAAATGCAAAGAAATGTAGTACAATCTTTGTAAACCAAAGACAAAGGAGAAAACCCAATGGGAAAAACCCATCTCCAAAAAAAGAGAGCTGAAAATCTAGTGAAGGATTGAAGAAACCTCCAACTAGAGGAATGTCCCAAAAAATAGGAACAAAGAGAAGATCATGAAGAACATCACTGAAGCATGAAGAAGCCACAAACTCTATAAAAAAGAAACTGCTGATCTAAAGAACCTCCATAGAAATAGAAGGCTACGAATAAAAAATGTCTATATGGTAGATGATCCATCTCACTGAAATGCATAGGTAGCTAGCCACTTCAATCGCCTAGTATATAGGATCAAATATTGAATACATAGCTCACTCCATTGAACCATCAAACCAAGGAAGCATTAGAAACAATAGAAGAATGACCCTTAATGCAGATAGGGTGAGGTGAAA
Organism: Cupressus sempervirens; assembly: GCA_028749045.1. Classification (NCBI taxonomy): domain Eukaryota; kingdom Viridiplantae; phylum Streptophyta; class Pinopsida; order Cupressales; family Cupressaceae; genus Cupressus; species Cupressus sempervirens. The sequence continues at coordinate 909,772,298 of CM053787.1, read as the reverse complement.
GGCAACCAAGAAAGTTGGCCAAAACTTCTCTGCAAAAAGAAGCAAGAATAGCGAGAGAGAGGAACACGTACAAACACCTATAAAGGCATGTGTCACCAACACATCATGGGGCTAATGTGGTGGAAGGGACACTCACTTCATAAAGGAAGAGGGCATGAAATGGCATACAACTAACCCCCCCATGGCACTTTATAATATAGTGTGAGTATGTAACAATCTCAAAACAACATTCAGGATCATGAAATGCAAGAGTGGTACTTTATCTCAGCGTGTTTGCATCAAGATTCTTACATATGATATCAACAATGATCAGAAAGGAAAAAATGATGATACAAAAGATAGTACAACTCAAAAGAAAAGATCCCATGCCATGAAAATGATCCTTAGACCTAGAACACCAAAGATATTCACCATAGTGCAAAAAAGAAAAAAAAAATGATAGAAAGAGCATGGGGCAAAATCTAAGGGAAACTATAGCATTTCTAAAATGTAGATAGAACTAGATTTCCAAAAATATAACATTTTCGAAAAATGAAGATGGGACATAGAAGATATGCTCACCAAAGTGAAAAATAGAACATCTCACTTTAACTGTAGAAATAGGCACCCAAACTACATCAAAACCAAAAAATACCTACACCAATGCCTCCATCTTGGAACCATCTTTTCGATGCTTCTTTTGGATCAAAAAAGACCTTTGTATGCTCAATTATGATCAAAAAACCATGAGTAGGTCAAAAAGGACTTGTGGAGCTTGTAGAAAGGCTTACATAGTGCTATAGTTAGTATTTCACTATCTTAAAATTGATGGCTTGGAGGCCATCAAGGAAAAAAAAAAGACTGCCACATGACTTCCATGTGGCAGTACATTCCAAATGATGTGGCATGGCCACATGGTAGGTGCTGATGTGGCACTCATGCCATGTGGTATGCGCAAAACTCATCACATGTGTAGGTCTGCAGGGTGGCTGGAGGGAGGCTATAGGGTCATCACAAAGGTGGCATCGCTAGTAGTAGTCGGCGACATGGTGTCACTCGATGGTGGAGCAGCCGACAAAGGCAGTTGGTTGGTGGCCTACTTGCAATGGCTGAGGTTTGGTAGCACTGTGGTTGCATGGCTTATTGTGCAATGGCAAAGCTAAGTGCCAAAGGCACTATCACTATGCCAGGTTGGTGCTGCGATGGCCGCTAGGCAGCGCAGCTACTACAGCAACCCAATGAATTTTTTTATAAAAAAAAATTGCAATAAATCATTTGTATGGCCTACTAGGGGAAAAAAAAAATTACCTAACACTATAGTAGCCAAAAATCAAAAGTTTCATATGAATTCTGACTGTAACAGGCCTTATGAGCACAATGGCAGTGTTTGTTTAGGCCCAATGTGCCCCAAAAAAATGCTCTTCTTCTTGATTGAAGAAAAAATCACAAACAAAGCAAGGATTGTGTCTCTAAATCGTGGCTTCAAAAATCCTTCAAACCAGGAAGCAACAGGGAGGATCTAATACCATGTAGAAGTTGATGAAAGCCAACTTCATAGCTTGCGAAGATTACCTGCATCCAAATAACCTACTGAAGAGAAACCAAAGAAGGAAAGGTAGGGCTTGGAGAATCTCAATGCTGTGAGAAAAATTATATTACAAAAATGAAAAATGAAATTATTGTACAATATGATATGATATGTTATACAATAGGAGAGCATGTTTACAAATACCTCTACAATGCTTCTAGAACAAGCTAGAAAGTGCTAGGAGATAAGTATGACAACTAAGCATACATACATGAAAAGTGGATTACCCTCCAAGTAGGTGAGAGGATAAGTATGACTAGGTAGGAACAAACTCCTATGTTTTCAACAACTCCTAGATGATAACTAATAACTAAATGCATTTGTCTTAAGTAAATTTAAGTAAAGCGTAAATAATAATTATTTACTCTAACACATATGAAGTGGGTGGAGTATCTGCAGGCCTACACTTTCAACATTAAACATAAGAAGGGGCTACAAAATATGGAAGAAGATGCCCTAAGTAGGAGACTATTGATAGTATAAGAAGTACAATTGTAGAGCATGATTATTTTAATGACTTATATGTTGATGATGAAGACTTGGAAAAGGTATATAAGGTATGCAAAGAACACAAGAACCACTTCCATGGTGATTTTTATAACTATACTTTTCAAAGTGAATTTCTATTAAAGGAAGTCAGTTGTGTGTCTCTAGAGTGTTAATTAGGGAAAATTTGATACAAGAAGAGCAAAATGGTGCACTTAGTGGATACCTTGGAGTCAATAAGACTCAAGAATTACTGTAGAGGTTCTATTTTTTTCCTAAAATGAATCTAGATGTTAGGAGGTATGCAGAGTGTTAGAAAGAAAAAGGAACATCCTCCCACAAAAGCCTTTATCAACCTCTCCCCATCCCAAGAAGACCACAAGAGTGTTTGAGCATAGACTTTATTGTACGGTTGCCAAGGACAAAGCAAGGATTTGACAGTATATATATCATAGTTGATAGATTTATCGAAATGGCTCATTTTTTTCCTTGCAAGATAGTTCATGATACTTGAGACATAACACATTTTTTCTTCAAGGAAGTGGTGAGGATAAATTGATTACCTTTGAGTATAGTCTCAGACAGAGACACTAAATTCATTAGTCACTTTTGGAAAACATTGTGGTACAAATTGGGAACTAATCTATCTTTTCAGTTTGCATATCACCCATAGATAGATAGCCAAACAAAGGTGGTAAATAGAAGCCTTGGAAACCTATTGAGGTGTCTTATAAAGGAGTATGGACAAACTTGGGACCAACCCCTAGGATAGGTAGAATATGCCTATAATGATATTATGAATAGGACTACTAGTAAGAGTTCCTTTGAAATAGTTTATGTCCTACACCCTAGAGGCATATTTAAGCTCAGAGTACTAAATAATGGAGTGAAGGGTAGTTGGTATGTTGAAGAATTTTCACACTCCATGAAAGATGTGCATGAAATAGTGAGAAGAACTCTAAGAGAAAACATAATAAAGATCAAGTAGAAGGTGGATGAAAGGAAAAAAGATGTTCAATTCTTGGTAGGAGACTAGTCATGGTTGATCTAAAAAAGGCTAGGCTATAGAAGGGATTACCACACAAGTTGTAGATGAGAAGATTAGGGCCATGCACCATTATGACCAAATATGGAAACAATGCATACCAAGTTGAGCTCCCTTAAGGTATGGGTTTCCCCCAATCTTCAATAATGTAGATTTGATCCTTTACAAAGGCCCTACTCTGGAACTAGACTAGAGTCTTATAGAGGACATAAAGGGGGTAGTAGACGTCAATTTAACTCCTACACCACCTCAAAAGGAATAGAAGATACTTGACTCCAGGGCCTATAAGAAGACCAAATGGATAACTTACTATGAGAATCTAGTAAAATGGCATGGACAAGAAGATGTAGAGGCCACTAGGATCAAGGAGACTGAATTTAAGATGTTAAGAGTAGATGGCAACTTACTCAATCCAATGATGCGATTGAAGTCTTGTAATTTTGAGAGGATGATATAAGAGAACTTAAGATTATCCCTCTAACTTGTTAGAATTTTTGCTTGTAATAACCCTATCCAAGTTAGTAGTGTTGGTTTTGACCTAAGAAGGTCTTTCTTGGATTTCCTAGGTAGATTGGACTAGGATCAATCCATCCTAGGTGTTTTATTGCTTTAATAGTCATTAGTGCTAGATTAGGCCTTAAGTGGGAAAAGTAGGTATTAAAGCCTCTAAATATTGGGAAAGGGTAGAAGTATGCCTCAAATAGTTCCTAGTATGTTTCTACATTATTCTAGGTTGATTAGATACCTTTAGCATGAATTTAGCAAAAAGATGTAAAAGTTGTCACAATGTTACTTGACAACATTTTGCAACTTTTGAAAGTTGCATGACAACAAATTGAAAGATTGGATTCTTTTGAGGCATCATTATGGATAGTTACCATAATGGCCTAAAATCAAGGGTAGGGCATATTATAAATTTATAGGATCCTTTGCTCGAGGCAATGTATGATGTAGTGGAATTTTTGAAGTAGAATCGAGCTTAGAATTATGTTTTGTAGTGACAGTCATCTTGCATTGAGTGGAAGAGTATATTTATGGATTGATTTGTGTGAGTTAGTATTGGAGTTTTTTAGAGTAGATAGTCTTAAGATTTTTTTATTTAGTACTTACATTGATTTGAGCTCATTAGATTAGGTTTTGAAATTTTTTTATAAATAGTCTAGTTGTTGGGGCAGAAGTAGATAATTTTTTCTTTTATGGCTTCCTCATATTTCTCCATCATGCAAAACATCACAACTAGGAGGAATATGTTAGGGAATTCATTGGAGTTTTTTTGTGTGAAATTGAGAGCTTTTTAAGGCAAATTAACTATTTTTAACATCATGCCATAGGCAAGATTAGTGAGCCTAACTAATTGCATGATAGTCCAAAATTGATGTGCATGTGCAAGGGAAAGAGAGAGGGCATGGAACAAAGCATGGTTTTGGAGTCCTAATAGTCCAACAGACACCTAGGAGTGAGATTAGGCATTGGCCAATCCATTTAAGCAGATTTCCTAGCAAAAATAAGGGATCAACACAAATTCAACCCTATTGGCCCTATTAACCCTACATTTTAGGAATCCACTATACAGATGACCTAGGAACCTAAGAAAACAAAAATTTTCAAGGTCCAGAAGAAGGGTATCTAAATATCAAGTTTTTTCTTAGTTTATTTGGAGGTTTTGAGAAAGAATTGGGAAAAAACCACTAGCTAGGGCTAATTTTCTTATTAGGTCTATTAGGGAAAATCCATAGAAAATCTTGAACTCGATAGGAAAGCCCTAGATGCCTTTTTGAAATGGAGTTATTAGGAAGTTGAATGAATGTTTTAGTTATGGATACACCCCTTGTAGCATTGATAAGGTAATTTGTGGAATTTTTCCTTGGAGACATCCAAGGAAAAGTGAAGATTTGAAGCACCCCTTAATGATAGTTATCCCTCAAGGTGAAGACAAATAAACTCACTAATAGAGTTGAGTTAGGGAAGCCTTAAGCTAGTTTTTCCAAGAATTACAAGGTTCTATAAGTGAGATTAGAGTCTTGAGAAGGCTGGGACTAGTATATCCCTAGATAACAACTTTGTAAGCACACCTAGAGAGATCCTATGAGAGAAATTTATATCATGACAAAGAATCGGAGGAAGAAACTTGTAAAGAAAAAGAGGGAGAGCTTGATAAAAAATAGTCTAAAGATAAGATGTCAGAGGGAAAATCTCAAAGGAAGTTCTCATGGATGAAGAATTAGAATGAAATAAAGGATATTATAAAAATTTATAAATCATTTTGTTCCTCTAATTTTTTCTTTGTTAATGACATGTTGTGTTTACATCAATCCCAAAGAGTGAAATTGTTGAAAATAATTATTCAATTGTATATTGTCATTGATATTACACAAATTTCATACTCTAACCAAGCATAACTAGTATTAACCAAGCTTAGTTAGCCACTAAAGAATACTCTAGTATGAGCCAAGTAGAATTCAGAAGGAATCAACTTCAATTGGTCATCAAAGATAATTGTGTTAGAAATAGGGATTACTAAGAGGGGGGGCTGAATTAGTGATCTATAAACTTTAGTCACCAACTGGATAGTATTTCTTACTTTAAACCATGCATGCCAAAGGGATAATGTAATGTTTAATAGTACTAGTAACAATGCACAAAGATAACTCATAACACCATATTTTGCTAACTAGGGAAACCCTGGACAAGGGAAAACCCCAATGGGGATGATACCCACTAGATAATATAATGACATATAAGTTCCTTGTTAGAGGATGGACCCTATTAGGATTCAATGATAAAATTCAATATAAGGAGTACCTATTAGGAGACTTTGAATCCCTGTTAGGAGATTCCAACCCTATTAGGAGTTGAGGTACAGTAGATGCAAGATGAGTCCACTGCTTAAACATGCACTTCCAATTACAAGAAGAGCTCACTACCCAAACAAGTAATTAAACTTTTGGAATATAAGTATTGTATCTTATTCCTTGACTGATCTCTAGTCTTCAACTTGATCTTAGATCACAAAATAGCTCATATAAAACTTTACATATATCACTTTCACAAAAGTTTGCATACAATGATGATTATAATATAGTACTTGCAATCACAATCACAATCCCACTTCTTATCACAAGATGTCCTTTGCACAAATACCATGCCTTTACAAAAATTATTGTTGGGTTAGCTAAGACGATAATCCAATTTTCCAACATAGAGTAAACATCTAGGATGTCAACCCTAATTGGACAAGTAATTATCTTGTAATCAAATTTATCCTTTTCTTCAATTTTGTTCTCCTATTTCACTTCAAACATGATTATCTTTGTTCCATATAGTCTTTACAAACTTTTGAGGTTATACACATCATCACAAAATTTTCTATTCCATCTAACTTTGCTAGTCATAATATGATGTCAACAACAAGATATAAACAAAACAATACACTGTTGTAAACCAAATTCCATACTTAGACAATTTTTTGATTACCAAACACTAAGTATCTTTATTTCTAAGGTTTCCTGTGAGCATGTACATCATGTGTTGCCATAAATGAAACAAATTACATATCATTGTTAGCCAATTTTCAACAATCTCCCCTTTGGCATTGATGGCAATAAAATAGGGAAAATTGGATAACTGACAAAAACTTAACACAACAAAAATAAATAACACCTTACATTACATATATTATAATTTGTTCATCATTACATAAGCTCCCACTTACAATATACTTTACAATTTTTTACAACTACTCCCCCTTTGACATCAATGAAAAAGGTCAAAAATGTTAGGAATCTATCAAAAAAATGTTTTCCTTCCTTATGCTGATATGATCTTCATGCAATCATGAAAGTTTACCTTAAGACTGATCATACCTTTAGTCCATGTTTCCTTGGTGGATTCAGCTAAGGTGAGAATTGCACATAAAGTATATGATGCAGTCTTAACTATATTAAGATCTAAATACAAAAAATTAGAACATGTTTCATTGGCCTTGACACATTCCTCCAACTGTTTCTCAACAAAAGATATTTTCAGAGCAATGGATTCTCTAAAATCTAATATCCTCTTCAAATTTTTTTCTCTCTACAGTTCTGGTTTCCTAATATAATTATGGATACTAGCCACTTGTCCTTCAAAATCATCTACTTTTCAAGATGGATGCTAGATCTAGCTGGATAAAGCCTCTAGCTCACTCATCATTCATTCTATCTAACTATCAATATCCTTAGTTAGCTTGTATGATAAAGTACACTTGGCATACAAATTTTTCCCATCTTATTGGCATTTCTAAAGTTCCTTGATAGAAGTATCAAGATTAACCAAATCATTCGTAATGTTTTGATAGATGGTGCTAAACAACTTAGCATCATGGGAAATTTGTGCCTTTACTTCTGTAACATTTAATAAATTTGTAAACTCTTCATCAAATTATTTCAGCATTGCTTGTGCCCTCTATTTAGGATTTGATTCAGTGTGTCATACTGCCAAGGTACTATACAGTCTATCAGTAACTTCCATTAAAGTTTTCTATAAGCTTTCCACTATTCTATTCTTCAGTATAAGATTTGATAGGGATGAGATTAGATTTTTTTTTATCATCATCAGTAGCTAAACTAGCAAGAGAGAGTGGAGTGAATGAACTAGATAGTTTAGTATCATCCTTCCTTTCTTTCTTAGTTGCTTCCTTTGTTCTTCTCTCTTCTTCCTCTTTCTTTTTTCTTTCCTCTCTCTCCTTTTCTCTCTTCTCTTCCAATCTCTTATTCTCATCTTCCTTTTTTTTCTTTTTGATTTCTTCTTCTGCAATTCTCCTCCTTTCCTCCTCTTCCTTTCTATTCCTTTTCTTCCTCAAGAAATTTTTGCTTTGCTTCTTCTATTTTCCTCTTCTCTTCTTCAAGTAGCATCTTCTCCTCTATAATCTATCTCAATTTATATTCAATATCCTCAATGTTGGGTTCATTAGGTTTTGAACCTCCAAATGAATTGGAATCATCAATGTTAATGCTAACATTGGTTTGATCAATTTTCATAGTGTCACCTCTCACTAACACATCTGAGGTTCTAGGTGTTGGAGGAGATGTTACCTTTGACTCTATCAACATCTGACTGATAGATGTCACAATCTCACTTAGTTTATCCTTTTCACAAACCATAAATAGAAATGGTTTCACTTTATTTCTCAAATATGGTGTGAGGTTATTCAACAATCTTTTAACCTCTTCTTTGTCATCAGCCTTTCAAATAGTTCTAAGAATAAACTTTCAAAGTTCTAGATCTTCTTACCTTGCAAGTGCCTTCTTCTGAATGAGTCTTTCATAGACTTTATGGTAAATTAAGCTCTCAAGATCCTTCAATTTCAAATTGTTTGCTATAATATATCTCATAGTGGAGATATCAATCTAATCCTTCTCAAAAATGTTATACAAATTGTAAAAAAAATTCATCTGAATAAAGTTATCTTCACTAGCAATAGTTTTGTTGATCTTCTCTATCTTTGGCTTCAAAAATTGTCGAGCTTTGCCTGTTGATTGCTTTGATGGAGTTACTTTCTCTACTAGCTTGATCACTAGACTCAACAATTATTAACAATGTTTTCTATCTTTTTCCTAGTCCATTGGCTTGTTGTTTGACCCTCTTTCTCTTAGTAGTCACTTCTTCCACCAATCTTTCAGATTTTCTTTTTGGTTCACTAGGCTAAACATCTGACATTGCTGCATATAGAATGCTCTATTCTAAAGATGTCTCTATACTAGATACTAACAAAGGTTGAATATTTAGTATTCCTTGCTTCATAATTTATCTCACAAGCTCATACTCACTCTCTAGCATTCCTACCTCTGATAGTGCTTTCTTCATTATAGATTCTATCTTATTTTGTGATACCTTCTTCAAGGTTGCTTGATGAGCTGACTGTGTGATCTCATCACAAGTTGTGTAGTGAGATCATCCAATCTATCTATTATAGAGAGATGTGGATCTCCCTTAACTATATATTTTGAAGGTGAAAGTTATTTTCATGTTGCCTTTAAATGAGGTAGCAATATGGACTGAATTGAGAGAAATTTGGCTCCCAAGTTATAGTACTTATTATGTAACTTAGATAACCTTCCTTGAGAAAAAGTAAGTCTATTAAAATGAATAGAACTTGAACTTGCATCCATGCTCAAAGAATGTCTCGAGGACCTCAAATATGCTTGAAGTTTCTCAATACACTATTGATTCTCCAATGTGATGCACTCAACATCACAAAGATTTCTATATAAAGAATAAATATTCTGCAAGATTTCTTCTAAAGTATCTACAAGAATTGAAAGTTTAACCTTCTTGATTTCTATCTCTGTTGAAACTTTCTCTAAAAATTTGTGCTCAAATTTCTTTCAACACTATTTCAACAATTTTTCATTAGCCTCAATATCATCATTATTGATTTTTTCAATAACATGAACTAACAAGTCTATTATTTCTTTTTTTTCATTTACATCATGAATATCAAATGCATCTAAAAAAAATGTCTTTAATTTCATGCAATACATGTCATTGCTAATGTTTTTTCTTAACTCTTTTTTTTGTCTTTCTTTTCAATAGGTCTTGAAATGTTTTTATTTTCTCAAAGGTTAATGTTTTTAGTGTTATCTTTTGGAATGACAATTACCTCATCCAATGTCATTGGCTTTCTAGGTGACTTAACCTTTTTCTTCAACTTCTTTGACCTAGGAGTACTAGAACTCGATAATAATATTTGAAAGGGTTTTGCATCAGTACTTGGTCCATTTATCTATTGACTAGTTGTGTCACTTGATGCTTTAGTAGATATTCTCACAATAGTCAGCAGTTGTACTAAGTATTGCATTGCCTCTATCTACTTCTAAGATTCCTCAATCATTTTCTTAGCTTCCTCTCCCTCAGTGTGAGGTCATGAGGCATGATGTGCGGATGTATCTTCGTAATCTTTCTCTATTTTTTTTTCCTTGTCAATGATAATGGTGGCCTTGGTAGAATAATTCTAAATTGACATTGTAAGATTCTATTCCTTCCCTTTTATATAAATTAAGAATGTAGGCATGGTGGAACTATCTGATATGGTGTTCACGGTCAAAAGGATCTCTGTCATTGGATATTATTGAATTTTAATAAGTACAGGATGAATGCAATAAAGTGCTGAATCATATGTTACCTTAGTGTGTGATTCAATTTTAAGCTCTTCCTCTATCAAAGCATTAAAAAAAATTTTGATTTTCATCCAACATGTCCTCAATGGTGAAAAAATGACGTTGTTCACTCTCCTCGACTTTCTTTCTTATTTCCTTTTCCAAAATTTTAGGTTCATCCATTTCTTTTGTATTGTCAAGCTTTATCTGGCTTGATCTGTCTTCATCCTTGTTTTTATCTTTTTGATGTAGAAGCATCCTACATTGCACTAATATCCTACATGTTCTCAGTTTTCCTTCTTGTCAACTTGCAATGTCTTGCATTGTCGAGCTCCCATGGTTGTCAAGCATTAGTTGATGTTGAGCTCTTAGTTTCTTCCAAGTGACTTCTTTGGTTGCCAAGTTCTCAGTGATTATTGAGCATTGGAGGATGTCAAGATCGTAGTTTCTACCAAGTGATTCTTTGGATGTCAAGCTTGTGTGTTTGTTGAGTGCCAGTGATTTTATGAGGTCTTTATTTGCCGAGTGGTCTATGTCTAGTTCCAGTTTGGATTGACCTTACTCATATTTAATTTTGGTATAGGTAGTTAATATTTTTTGTGAATTGACTTATGCCTATGCATACATTTAATGTAAGGTTTTAGTTTTGTGATAGGCTAACCTGAGGTCACACATGTACTTAAGGAGGCCTAGGATTGAGTTTTAGGGGAATTAGTGGGACTAAGGGAGAACTGAGAAGAGTGACAAGAAAGAATGCAAAGTAGGACCATCGAAGATTGTAATTTTTTTTTATATAGTCATAACCCAAAAGACATTATAGTTGGGCATGTATGCTAATTATTTGAAGAATCAATAAGTGTTTTGTTTCTCCCTCACTCGGTTGTGGTTCTTTTTTTTGTGTTTCCATTATGTTAACTCTTGTAGGGTAGTTTGGATAGCTAGGTGTGCCTTTGGCCCTAGTTATTCTTTCTTCCTACATCAAGTGGTATTAGAGCTTGAGGTTCATCTTTGTGCTGATTGGATTGTGTAGAATCTTGAGTGAATTGGGTTGTACGATAGTAGATCTAAAAATTTGACCTATAACTTGCAGAGGGTTACGATCTTATAGGAACTTGATTTGTACAGGTGGTTCAAGGTAGAGCAAATGTTGATAATGCAGTATTAGATACATTGAGACAAATTACAACTAAATTGGATGTTGTAGAGATAGCCTAGAGGAGACACGCACATCTTGATGATGTAATTGATGAAGAAATATTAGCACCAAACCCTAATCTAGAACCTGAGGAAGATCTCGATGAAGCAAGGTTATTTAGAGTATTATCTAGGGCAAATTCAAAGCATGTTGTAGAAGTTATTCCTTATGATGCAAAATTAGACATCAATGTTGGGTTAGATTGGATCTTTGAAATGGAGAATTCTTTGAGTATGAAAATACTCCTAATAGTAGGAAGGTGGAGATTGTAGTTATTAGGTTAAAAGGACATGCCTCACTATGGTGGGAGCATTTGCAAACTAATAGACAAAGGAGAGGAAATGAAAAGATCAAAACTTGGGTGAAGATGTTAAACAAGGTAAAGAGAAAATTCTTTCTTATTGATTACCAAGTTATCTTGTTGAGAAAGATGCAAAATTTGAGGCAAAGAGACATTAGTGTGAAGGAGTATACTAAGGAATTCTATAGTTTGGATATCAGATATGGAGATGTGGATGATGATGTTGATAAAATCGAAAGGTACATAAATGGATTAAGATCTAGAATTCAAGATGAAATAAGTTTTGTGAAATTGGAAAGTGTGGAAGAGGCATACCAATGTGCCTTGAAAGCTGAGGAGATCTTGACAAAGAAGCATGAACAAAGATAAAGAGGTAGAGGTGGTAGATTCCAGAGAGGCGGAGGTAGATCTTATGCTGAAGGTAGGAGATTTGACAATTATATGCAAGATAAGGAAAAATCTGAATGGAAGAATGATGACAAAGGCAAGATCAAGTGGAAAGGTGGTGATTCTTACCAAGGAGGTACTAATTCTTACCAACGAAGAGGTAATTCTTATTCTAGAGGTGGTTTTCATGGTAATTGTTCTAGATGTGTTAATGAAGAGCATAGATGTTTTGAAAGTAGATCCTTTTAAAGTAGGCAAGGTAACAGAAATGTTGTGATTCAAAGAGATGATGAGGGTTCACCATGTGGACATGAGGCTAGTGAAAACCTGATGGTAAGAAGAATCTTATGTAATAAAGGAAGTGATGAGGAACCTATTTTAAGGAGAATTATTTTCAAGAAAAGATTATAGATGGCTGGAAATGCTGCATGCTAATCATTGATAGTTGAAGTTCTACAAATTTGGCATCAGAAGAGATGGTTACAAAGTTGCAATTGTAGAGGCTTAAACATCCTAAACCCTATCATGTTTCATGGATCAAAGGTGAGGATAATAGAATGGTAAGTTAACAATGTACAGTGAAGTTCAAAATTGGACATTACTTTGATGAAGTTTTGGGTGATATTATGGCTATGGATTGTTGTCATATTTTATTGGGTAGACCATGCTAATATTATATATATGCTCTACATGATGGTAGATTGAATCAATATATTCTTTGGGTGAATGGGAAGAAACAAATATTGTTGCCTTTTATTAAAATTCCAAATGAGGTCAATTGTGCTACAATAAAAGTTTTCATGGTTAATGGGAAATAATTTTAAAAATAAATGAAAAGGAACCAAGCTTGTTTTGTTGTAATCCCTAGAGGACCAAGTTTGGGTAGTGATGGCCAAGTGATAGATGTTATTATTGACCAAGTACTAGAAGAAATTTTAGAGTTGTTGAATGAGTATAAAGAGATTTTTATAGAGGATATACTTAATGGTTTACCTCCAATGAGAAGTTTAAGTCATTGTAGGGATCTGATTCCCAGAGCTTGTTTTCCAAATAAAACACCATATAGATTCACACCTATAGAGAATGAATAAATTAATAGACAAGTCCATGAGTTTTTGTAGAAATTTTTGATCAAAGAAAGTTTGAGTCAATGTGCTATACATGTTGCATTACCACCTAAAAAGAATGGAGAATGTAGAATGTGTACTAATTCTAGAGCTATTAACAAAATCACAGTGAAATATAGGTTTCATATGCCAAGTATGGATGACATAATGGATTGTTTGAGTGGAGTAAATTATTTTACAAAGATTGATTTGAAGAGTGGTTATCATTAGATCAAAATCAAAGAAGGTGATGGATGGAAGACTTCTTTCAAGAAAAAAGATGGTTTCTATGAATGGTTGGTTATCCCTTTTGGTTTGACTAATGCACCTAGTACTCTCATGAGGTTGATGAATGAAGTTCTAAAAAAATTCTTAGGTAAAAAAATTATTGTTTATTTGGATGACATTCTGATATTCAATAAGACTAAGGAAGAACATCTTGAGCATGTTAGACAAGTATTGCAGAGATTGAAAAAGGAGAAGTTGATGATTAATTTGAAGAAGTGTTCTTTTATGCAAGAGGAGATTGTGTATTTGGGATATGTGATTGTAGCCAATGGTTTGAAGATGGATCCTAAGAAGTTAAAAGCAATTTTGGAATGGCCTACACCTAAGAATGTGAGTGAGGTAAGATCATTTCATGGTTTCGCTAGTTTTACAAGAAGTTCATAAGAAATTTTAGTTCTATTTGTAATACTATGATTGAGAGAATGAGAGGAGATAAAAGGGAATTCAAGTGGACACATGGAGCTAATAAAATTTTTGAGACTTTGAAACAAAAGGTTGTTGAGTTACCTATATTGGATTTTCCTAATTTAAATAAGGTATTTCAAGTTGAATGTGATGCTAGTGGTAGTGCAATAGGAATTGTAAGTCAAGAAGTTAAACCTATTGCTTTCTTTAATGAAAAGTTGAATGATGCTAAAATAAAATATTCTAACAAGAGTTTTATGCTATTGTTCAATCCTTGAAGAAGTGGAGACATTATTTGATTCCTAAGGAGTTTGTGTTTTATATTGATCATAAAGCCTTACAATACTTGGGAAGTCAACATAAATTGAATTAGAGACATATGAAGTGGGTTGAGTACTTGTAGAGTGTTACATTTGTGATCAAGCATAAGAGTGGAGTTATTAATAGAGTTGTTGATGCATTAAGAAAGAGACATTTTTTATTGACTAAGATGAAGGTTGAAGTTCTTGGTTTTGATGAAATGAAAGAGTTGTATGATATTGACCCTACTTTTTCTGAGGCATGGAGAGAGTGTAGAGTACCAAATATGAAAGATCACATCAGTAAGTTTGATAAATATTTCATTCAAGAAGGTATATTGTTCAAAGGTATTCAGTTGTGTGCTCCTAGAAGTTTTATGAGGTTGAATTTGATCAAGGAAAAGCATAGTTGTGGATTGGTTGGACATTTTGGAATTGATAAGATATTGAGTTTGCTAAAAGATGAGTATTATTGGCCACTAATGATTCATTTGGTTGCTGAGTGATCCTTGGTTGTTGAGTTCTCAATGATTGCTGAGCATTGGAGGATGCCAAGTTCATAGTTGTCGTCAAATGATTCTTTGGATTCTAAGCTTGTGTGGTTGTAGAGTTCCAGTGTTTTTATAAGGTCTTCATTTTCCAAGTCATTTGGTTCTAGTTCCAATTTGGTTCAACCTTTCTCACATTTAATTTAGGTATAGGTAGTTAATATTTTTTGTGAGATGATTTATGGTTGTGCATACATTTAACGAAAGGTTTTTATTTTGTGATAGGATGACCTGTGGCTACACAAGTACTTAAGGAGGCCTAGGATTGAGTTTTAGGGGGATTAGTGGGACTGGGAGAGAACTGAGAAGAGTGAGAAGCTAGAATGTGAAGTAGGATTATCAAGGATTATAATTATTTTGTTATATGGTTGTAACCCAGAAGGCATTATAGCTAGGCATGTATGTTAATTATTTGAAGAATCAATAACTGTTTTGCTTCTCCCTCCTTTGGTTGTGGTTCTTTTTTTTGTGTTTATGTTGTGTTAACTTTTGTAGGGTGGTTTGGATTGTTGGATGTTCCTTTGGCCCTAGTTATCCTTTCTTCCTACATCACTTTTTCTGGTATTAATCTAAAAATCACTTTACAAATTAAAGTGCTTTCTTGTACAACTTCAATTTTATTTTTCAATATAGAGAATGCTCTATATTTGGGAACAAATCTATTTTTGTATTGTTTAGTGAACCTTTCCCTTTTCTTTGGTGTTAGTTTAGGCATAACATGGGCCAAAGTTCCTTCCCTTATTTTCTTTTCTATGATTATCACAAATTTCCATTGTTCATTAACTTTATTATATAGCTCCTTAGGTATGATATTTCCAATTTCTATTGGACTCATCTTGAAATTTCCCATCATTTCTATTATTTCTTCTTCTATTTGAACTTTATCATTTTTAGTCAGTTTCTTATACTTTATTTATTTTAACCTTGACAAACTTGCACTTCTTTTAATGATCTAGAAAATTTCATCCACATTAGTTGCATGCTTTTGTATAGCCACTTTGAATTCGTTGGCATCATCAGAGTTAGTATTTTCTTCCTCTTCTTCCTTTTTTTGCAAAACTAGCCTCCTCTTATGCTTCTTAGCAAGTTGACTCGGCTTAGTCCTTATTTGAACTTTCTTTCCTTTTCCTCAGCTAGCCCCTTCTACCTATTTTTCCTTCCTTTGTGGCATGCCTAAAGCTGAAATTTGTGTATCCCTTGTTCTTGGTCTAGTACAAGGAGGGGTATTCTTCTTCAAGCACTCCTTCACTAAAGACTCAACAACAATAATATTTGGTTTATTTTCCTTCTATTTGGTCACTACTATCTCTTTACCTTTCTTTTTTGAAACTTCTTCCTCATCCTCACTCTCCTCCTCATCACAAGATTGGTCATCACCTTGACCTTGTGTAATTTGTAGTGGTTCACTCTTCTCTTCAACTTGACCTAAGGTCTACTCAATATTTTTCATTATTTTCTTCTTTTTCCTCTCTAGGGTGGTAGTCTTCAAACCAATGCTAATATTTGTTTTGGCTTCTTCAAAATTACCAAAAGATTTGGCTTTCTCATCTACCTTTTCTACTAGTAATTCTATGATAGTTGCAAATATTTCATCAAAGTTTACTTCATAAGGGAAAGGGTATTAACCATTGTATCCTTTGTATTACAACTTGCACATGATTATAATCAGTATCATCAAGAAAGAAAAACTTCATCATACTATTTCTCCACTAAAGATGCAAGAATTTTGCTTCTCTTCCTCATATCTTTTCTTAAATTCATCAAAATAACTACTCATTACACTATCAAAGTTTTCTCCAAGCTAATGATTAAAATCACCCATCTGTTGTGTCATAGGTTGGGCTGTAGTCCATACAACATCTCCAAAAGTTGGAAAAGTGTTTTTCACATAGAAGAATTCACACATAAGAAGTGAACCAAACTTACATGATGTAATTTTTACCTTCCTAATTGATCCAATATTCTCATCTATTTACATTAATTACAACTTAGGAAGGTTGTAGTTGTGGTATTTCTTCACAATCTTGTAACCTAGGTTGACTGCTATGTAGGAAACACTACTTAGTTGGCTCAACTTGTAGAATTTGTGAGGTATCACATGAACCAAAAATTCAATAACATGATCTTCAATTCCATGAATTGACATTCCTTGGTCCTTCCACTTGGCCTTTGTTTTCTCTTTAATGTAGTTTTTGGCTTTAAAATGCATGGTATTTACCTAATCTAGGGTAGAATACCTTGTGGCTTGATGGATCATGTCCTTGGTAATATTAATCAGTTCATTCTCCACCCATAGTTGCATGTCATAAATTTGGCTCAAAACTATCTTTATCCATTCAATTTTGAAATCTCAAGGAAAATCTAGGGCATAGACTAACCCTTTGTTAGTGACAATTTTGTATTCATCCTTCACTACTCTATTTCCAATTTCTTTCCCTGTTGATGATATTGTGAGTAAATACACTAATAAGGATCCCAAATCTAAAAGAACCAAAAGCACTACTAGGATAACTTTTGATAGTGTGACTGGGATGAGCATTGTTGAAGTAGCCACTTATAACCATAAAGAGGGAGCTAACAAATTGGACTTGAGCATATTCAAAGTTAAATGCACAGATCTAGGGGTAATGAACTATGAGGCAAAGGAGCACTGGGTAGATATGTCCACAAAAAAAAATTTTCTATAATCACTAAAAGATGGAATTGAGAAGAAAAGGCTGAAAGATGAAAATAATGCAATGGCTAAATATATAAATTAATTGAAGGAATAAAACTTAGTTCCTAGGAATCAGTCACAAACTACCTTCAACTCCAATGCCCTTGAAAATTAGTAGCTCTTAGAAGATTTGAAAAAAGGGAAAATGATGACATTTGGAGTATCCAATTGGATTAGCCTAGTAACAAGTCAAGTTTCCAAACTCATGCAAAATTTGCATGAGATTTTTTCCCTAGTAGGGATTGCTCTTGCTGAATACTATGTTCAATCTAGGACATGGAAACTAGAAGTTGAAAAACTATTGACCATGGTGTCTCAACTAGTGGAAGTAGAAGAGTTCAAACCAAAAAAATTCCTCCAAAAGAACCCACTGCAACATGTGAATGCAGGTCTAATTTAGGTTCTGAGGAAAAACATAGCCTAGAGAGTATCAAACAATAATTCTGCAATTTCAAGAATATAATCATGTGAAAGGGATTTCAAGGCATTACTGGAGTAGGAAGTTAGGGACTTTTAGTCCATCAGTTCACCTTTACCTAATCCCCTTAAAGAAGGATGCTTTGATCTCACGTGAAGAATGCATAAAGTCTGTAAAAGACAAAATTGATCTCACATTGTTTGACTTCTCCAAAGTGGCCAAGAGTAAAGTGGTGTCAAGAACCTGCACCTATGACTACCAAGTTACCTAGATACTATGAAAAAAATGAAGTTGGACAAGGACATCAAGAAAAATCATCTTCAAAGCATCAAGAATCTGAACACGACTGCCATGACTAAATTCATGAATTCATTTACGACATGGAAGCTGGGGCATAGGCAAGGTGATGCTAAAGATGCTGAAGATGAGGAGGAGGAAGAAACTGCTTGACCAATCAGTGGATATTTTATGTTTTCTATTAAATTACTTGAAAAATTTATAGTTATTGTTTTTAAAAGTTAAACTCTGGGTTTGTGTACCATATTTTAATGTTGGTTTTCATAACTACTTTAAACTATTTGAGAATCGAGTTTTCAGGGAGACTCTTGGATAACTTGCTATTTAAGTTTGAAACTCAGTAGTGCTAAGGGTTGGTAGTTTTTGATGGATATCATGCTATGACTAATTTATTTGAGACTTTATGTCTATCCAAATTTTCTAAGTTTTTCCAGTGTCATATCTAAACAGTATTATTCTTTTGAAAGGAAATGGTTGAATGTTCAAATACTTAATCTTTTAATTCATTCATTATTGATTTAGTATCAAATTGGTATTGAATTATTGAATGATTCCTTATGTGTTGGATATTTCTTTCCTTGTGGTGATTATCTTTCAAGTTTGTTTATTTGTTGGAATGTGATTGATAGAGAAATTGTGTGTTCTCTCCTTTGTATGCATTTTTTTTTTATCATAATGTTATTAATTAGATTGTTCCCCCTATCTAGGAATAGATGGGAAGCCTTATTACTTCTAGGTAAAAGGAAATCTTCTTTTCAAAAGTGGTTTTGATTAAAAATCCAATATGGAAGCTAAAACTTACTAAAATTCAAAGATGAATTGTGAATGTGAAAATTCCTCAACTGTTGGGAAATTGTATTTGTCTTATGAAATTGGGCATAGAATCTTCTATTCTTTTTCTTTAATTTAAAAGACAAATCTATTCACCAATAGATACAAAATCCCTCAAAAATCCAATAATATTTGGGTTCGAACACCATATGCAAAAATTGCTAGCATAATGGTGTGAAACCCTAAACCCACATCCCAAAAATAGGGAAAGTATTCATACTCAACCAACCAGGTAGAACTAGCAAATAGAAATGGAGGAGAACACTAGTTCTTAGCCTCTAGCCAAACACCTACAAAAAATAGAACCTAAAATAAAGTAGAAACAATAAAACGGGAAGGCCCTACTTGACAACAAAAAGGGTAGAAACTGAAGCCTACATAATAAAATAAAATGCCCACTGAAAAAACCAAAAATCATGGAAAAGCAAGGTCTACCCAAGCCAAATCCAACAATATCTACCTTGAAAAGATCTCATGCTTAGAAATCCCAGAATGAATAGAAATCCAACCTTCAAGAAGAGGATTTTAGAAAAGCTCTCAAAATTTCTATTTTAAAAAAGTGAGAAGTGAATAATAAAATCCCTTTTTTAATACTTATTCACTTTTTGAGTGAATATTTGATTAGCAAAAATAGCCAGTTAGACTATCTAGACTCTGAATCAGCCCAAATGAAAATAGGTTATTCGTCATAATGGGAATTCACCTAAGGAAAAACTTCTAGAAATAAATTCAAGAAGATTTAAAGCCTAAGAACCCAAAATCATAGAAATCACTAAACAACTTTCACGACAATGCAAACCTCTAAATGCATAGTCACACTCACTAGTCTAAACACATAATGCAAATGATTTTGGATTTAATAATCATCGAAAGGTTTTACTTTAAACAATTAAAATAAGGATACATCAACTATATAGGGATGACATTGGTAAAATATGAATAGTTGAATCACTAACTTCATAAGCCACTACCAGGGATACAATTCCTACACACTAAAACATATGATCAAGTGTAATTACATATAATATCATAGTCAAAGCAAAAATGCATTAAATACCTAATTAATCCATATACATCACTCATTTTCACATAAACCATAAAGAGACAAAAATGAAATAAATCACCATAGCATAAAATCCATCACATATCATAATCAAAAAATATGTCCAACTACTAGATAATTAGATATCCGAATAGATCTACTGTCATCTCAAAATGGCATCAACATGAAAATATGATAAAATAAACAACATAGCAATAAAGCATCTATGGTATTGAATCAAAGTATAATATTTGACCCTTAGGTCATCTCAAAGTACATAAAATAAGAGTATCAAGTATCTCTAGAATCAAAATAAACAAGGTATAGATTGCAAACACGAGAGGCACTACAAGATTTCCTTAGAAGAAATTGATAGGGATGTATAAATTCATCTAGAAATATGATGTCAATATAGTTGATGATATGAAAAAAAGGAAAGATAATCTTACTAGATTGGATGAATATAGAAGGGAATCATTATCCAAAAATGCTAAGCTAGAACTATAAGTGGAACTCTTTTTTAATAAGAAGGCAACAAATAGAAGTTTTAACCAAAAGATATAATGTTTTTATGGAATGCAAGATTACAAGATGAGGGGAAGCATGAAAAATTTTACCCTATGTGACTTGGTCCTTGTTTGAGTTACTCAAAATGGGGAGAAGATTCATATATATTCAAAGAGCTCTCTTGTCATATTCTTGAACTACCAGTTCATGGAAAGTTCTTGAAGAGATAATTTTGTGAGGAGGTAATGTTTTCCATGAATGGTAGGATAGGGTTGTATATTTCATAAATTCTATAAATAGTATTGTTCTTTTCTTTTTTCTTATTTTCCTTTCTTTTTTCGTTGTGCTATGTTTCCTACTTCTCTCTAAGTTGTTAGGTTTATGGTTTGCTTCTCCTATAAGTTATGATCCCTTGCATGAATAGGGATTGTTCATCATCCCTAGACAAAGCCAATAGTATCCATGTTTTTTGATTGAGTTTTGTTTGAATTTTCATTGTGCTCCTAGGATAAATTTTCATATTTTCATAGCCCTTTTAGTGCCATTTCAGAAAAAAAAATCAAAGCTAAATACTAGATAAAGTCTAAAAACATTTTATGTCTTTCATTTTACCTAGGCTAGTGCCTCCTTTTAAATATATTTGTGTTGTCACATTTGTGAGGCATTTTATTTAAAAATTTAATTAAATGTATGCATGCAAGATGATTCTTTGTTTCAAATGCATTAACTTATCTCCACGTGGCATATTTCTATTAGATGAATGCTTACCCTGTGAAGCAAAATGACCCAAAATGGTTGCTTGATTTCTAATCATCAGATCTTGGAAGATCTATGGCCATCGCATACTCACATCATGAAGATGCAAGATTCTTACCTTTTGCAAAAATGAGAGAATATGAAACATGTAGAGTGGGACCAGCTAAAGTAGGAAAGGCCTACTTACCCATCTTGTTTTGGAGTCATCATATGTGCAATGACAATGGATATTATTTTATCACATCTTGAAGGTGCATGGTTTTTTGTGGAAGTTAAAAAGTTACTAACTAACACGTGTCTCAAAATGCTTCTTAGTGACCATCAAATCTTGGGTGGATCATTGGTAGTTTCATTCTTTTCATGTATAGGTGCATAAATCTTAATGAATGTGATAATGTGACATGATGTTATATGTCATGGATGGGGCTAAAGTGTAAATAAAGCCTACAATAACATACTTTAATTCTTCATTGTCAGATTAAAAGAAATTGACGCATGTCACTTAGTCACTATAAGCAAATGCAAGAGCTTTAACTAAATCCATAAAGCAACAAAAAACCCTGTGTCTGAGACTTCAAATTTTTTACTAAATTTCAAAGACCATTGGCTCTGGGTGGATCAATGATCATCACATTCTTATTATGAATACCTACAAGATCTTTTTCAATCATGAGAATGTAACATGATTCCATGTGTTCCGGTTAGGCTGGATCTAAGATAAATGTATGCTAAAATATATGTGAACCCCAACTAACAAATTAAGGGAGATCAATGGTCGTCACTTTCTCGCATCATGAAGATGCAAGATTTTTATGAAAGTGACAGAGCGATAATAGGAAAAGTGTCCTAGGTCTTTAAAATTTTGTTGATTTCCAGAGACCGTTGGATCTCTTATGCAATTGGAGAAAGGAAAGGACATCTATTTCCATTAAAGATTGTAAGTGAACTAGGGTTTTCTTGTGCAAAAAAATATAAAGAGTGGAGGCTAAAGGGTGAGTAAATATTACTATCTAAAAAATTTCATTTTGTAAAGTGAATTGAAGAAATATTTGTCTCTATATAAGGTATCTTACTTTCCAAAATGCCTCCTCAAAATGAGACTAGTGGGCAAAAAAACTACTTGGATAGGAGTGTCCATGATGAGTTTCTAGAACAATTAGACATGTCAACAAATGACTTAACCAAGAGAAAAGAATCAATGCCTAGATTCCTTAGATTCAAGATTAAGTAGGGTTTGTATAACAAGGGGAATTTTCTCAGAGACAGACACACATGACCACAGCTAGTTTTGAGCTCTTTTAGAGGTGATTTTCATAGAGAAAGTTGGATACTTCTCATAATAATGTATTTAACTTTGATATGGGAAAATTGGTTATCTTAGGGATTTCCATAGATTTTGAACTTTTAAACCTAATTGATAAGGGATACAACCCAATTCTTTATTTGATGAGAAATGATTATAGAGTCGGCTTGTTCAAAATCACATCGAAAGTAATTTGTGAAGTTTTTATGTTGCACCCTCAGTTCCCCCTTCATAAAGCTATTGATTTTGAGAAATTGTATTCGATATGTGAAGCTTAGAAGGTTTATCTTAAAATTGGGCCTTTGCAAGAGAAGATTGTGATGGTTGGAAACCTATCCCTTATTTTTTCATCTTTGCCTAAACCATTATTGAAAAAGTATTTCAATCCTTAAGCCCAAGTTGTGTATATGTCTTTCTGTAAAGTTTTTGGTTTGAATGAATAGGATTATATACCCATTCCATTAATGTACGTGATGGTTCAAATATTCTAGTATGATATGGACTGATTATTGTGCATCTTATCTTGTTGAAGAAATTTACAATGGACTGATTAGAATAAGAAAGGGTAGAGTTGATAAGTCTTTTGGATGCGACTCTTTTCTTATGTACATGTGCCTTTTTAAAGAAGTTTTTTATGTTTGAAAAAAGAGATGAAAATGGAGAAAGAGTGTGAAGGAGAAAAGCTACCAATACAATTATGGAGTGTTGACATGTCTTAGGAAGTAACAGGTGCTAGTTTTGTAAGATTTGACAGATATTTCACTTCGAAGATGACAACATTTTTATCTAAAAATAATCCCTGGATCCCCAAGGTATTATTGGAATTGATCAGACATAAGGAGTATGATACTATTTTAAAGGTGAGCCAAAATTGGGGAGATGTTATCCCATACCCGGTGTCTATAGTTTTTCAGAGATTATGGTTTTTGAGGGGACCCTCATGTGCTATCCCTCCAAGTCCCCCTTAAGGTAGGTGGACTATGCATTTTACCTTCACTAATCATTTTTTTGAGCTTTTCTAACTTATTTTTCAATGTAATAGTTTATTTCCACTTATGTAGTTTCCATCAGTGACAACCAAACATAGTCTCGAAGTAAAATATATTCATCATAATACCGATAGAATACATGTCTCATCCTTATAAAAATAATGTTCTTTGAACACCCTTAGAGGTTTTTTTTCTTAATTATTTGAATAAGTGTCATAAAAATATAATAAAGCTGTATAAATCTTAGACATCAAGATATTATGAAAAATATTATCAATTGATCAAACCTTGGTTTGAAAGAATGAACTTTTTTTTCTCAATGGGGTACACTCAAACTTAATATGAGAGTCACAAAATAATTTTCCTTGATATTTTTTTTTATGAAAGCATTTTATAGTAAATATTAGTGAAAACATATAACCACTATACTTAAAAAATAATGTGAAATCACAATCTAAAATCAAGGCAATTTTATCAAGAAGTAAAAAAAGTTCTCGGTAACCTCACAAACAAGTACACAAACTAATGATAACATAATCCGACAATAAATTAGTGTTAAATAACTATTTCAATATTTAAAGGAAAGATTCCTTTGTTACTAAACCTTTATATTTCAAATATAAATCCACTTATTATAAACAAGAAGGGGATAAAATGAGGGGTTTCAAACAATCATGTGTATTCAACTAGGGAAAATTTTGTAGATGGTGATGATGAATATCTTGGTGTATTTGTGGAAGCTTATAGTTTGCATGTGTGGGTGTAAGAGGTTTTTTTTTTCATCAACTAGTTCTTACGGTATAATGCATTATCTATGCTGAAATTATTCTATTTTGGATAGGATTCGAAACTCCTATTTTCCCTTATTTGGTTTAATCATTGGATGGATTGTTCTCTTCTTTAACTAAAAAGCCACATTCATAAGATTTCTTCACTCATGGATGTAACCTATGGAGTATCTATTAGTTGAGTTGATTAGCAACCCTTTTGTTTCCTTAGTTGAATTTTTTCTCCAATATATGGTAAAACAAATCAACAACTCTATAATCCTATAAAGTATTGTTGATGATTCTATTATTGGTGGGTTTCCTTTAGACCTTACTAAAAAAAGTTAACTTTATTCCTTATGTATTTATTAGTTCTTCCTTAGTTGTTCTATTTTTTGGGGCTTATGTATTAGCATGAATGTTGATAGTATTCCTTTGGGGGACTATCCTAAGCATTGAAGAGATTGTGTACATGATTGACATGTTGCATTCATGACTGTGTTTGTCATTGACATCAACATAACATTATTAATATGAAGAGTGGCAAAGTAGAAAAAAAAGAACGAGGTCATACATACTATCTATTGCTAATTAAATAAAGTGTATTTAAGGATTTATTCTACATTATTTATTGATGAATTTGACAAGTGTATGTATTGAGAATCAAAGACATGCATAAGTTATTCAAGATCTACAAAAGATAGTATCAGATAGAGTACCTTATAAGTGATTTCTCATGATTGATTTGTATCTCATAACTATGAAAGAATCAAAATGAGAATAATTAGATAGTGATAGTAGCTAGCTTGATGATGACATCAATAAGTGTACAAGGTCAATAGTCACATGTGTGAGAAAATGTAAAAACTGTGAGCCAATAATGGCTTGTGATTTCAAAATTATGTAATATTTTAGTGAGGTCCTATTATAATTAATAGGTAAAGCCTCAACTCCAACTCAAGGAATTAATTTTAGGATATGGTATAAAGGAAGGTTATTTTTCTTGTGGAGAAGTGTAACATGTAAGCAAGTGTGTGAGTTGTGCAAGTCATATGCAAAGTTTGCTATCTGGTATTGATATTTGAAGAGGATAGTTCTACTCAAGGGGACAAAGGAGTTTGAGGTCATTAATTTTATATTATTTACAAGGAATAATGCAAAGATCATTTGGATAGTGAGTTCTATGATCTTGCCCTTGAACCTATTTGAACAGTGAGTCCTTCTGGCATCTACAACTCCTAATAGGGTTGGAATCTCCTAATAGGGATTCAAAGTCTCTTAATAGGGACTAACATGTATTGAATATATTTCATTTTCTCCTTAGAGAGTCCATCCTCTTAAAAGTATATTTTATGTTAGTACATCATTTTGTGGGTACCACCCCCATCAGGGTTTTCTCTAGTTAACATATCTAGAGTTATTGTGTATGTATATCTTCTTATGGTTGTTGATTATATTGTTCACATGGTTAAGGATTAATTAGGTTAATAAATTTTTTAGTAGTTGGATAATTGA
Organism: Cupressus sempervirens; assembly: GCA_028749045.1. Taxonomy (NCBI): domain Eukaryota; kingdom Viridiplantae; phylum Streptophyta; class Pinopsida; order Cupressales; family Cupressaceae; genus Cupressus; species Cupressus sempervirens. Next base: position 909,746,394 of record CM053787.1, on the reverse strand, counting down.
TTCACCCTCCCCCCCCCTGCCCCCCTCTTAGTTAAAATGGTGGACTTACTTTCTAACAATTGGTATCAGAGCATCAAGTCCTTGAAGAAAAAGCTTAACAGTTTAAGGAGATCAATGGTGGGTCACTTCATTAAAAAAAATCCTAAATGTGATATAGAAATTTTTAATATTCAGAAGATAGAGTTCATTGGTGAGATATTAGAATTATCTATCCAGAATCTCTTTGTTGCATACAAAGGAATAAACCTACTAATGCAAGCACAAGTGAAAATAGATCTAGATCTGAAGAAGATAAGAAGATCAAAGAAATAATTACTCTTCTTATGAGAAGAGAGTCAGAAAGTATGAATTTTTTTTGTGTTTGGCATGTAAAGAATTTGGTCATATTTCATCCAGATGTCCTAAGAGAGTGAGGAAAAATAGAAAGGATTCCCTTTCTAATGATGATGAAAAATGTAAAATAATTATAGAAAGATTCTGGAATAATAAAAATAATGAATTTGATGAACTTGGATTGGTTAAGGAAGAGGAAGTAATATAAGAGGTAGTTTTAGTGACTATTATTGATTTGGAGGCTAACGATGAGAATGTTGAAGTTTTCTTTGAGACTAAAATTGATTTGCAGAATGATGTTCAAATTGTTGAACAAAGAGAAGAACAAAGATCTAATCCTAGAGAAAAAGTAATACTTGTAACAACAACAACTACACTAAACAAGAGTTTGACAAAGAACCACCTATTGATCATATTATTAGAAGCAAATACAAAGGAGTTATGACAAGATACAAAGTAAATGAAGCATTGTGTTTGATTCCTCAAGTCTAACCATAGAGTGTAGATGAGACATGCAAGGATGATCATTGGATTCAAGCAATAAATGAATAACTAGACTAGATTATTAAGAATGAGACATGGGAATTAGCTCCTATGGTGCAGGAACTAAATGGGTTTTCATAAATAAGATGAATGAACAAGATGATGTTGTGAGGAATAAAGAAATATGGTATGCAAAGGATATTAATAGTAAGAAGGCATAGACAATGATGAAACATTTTCTCCTCTTTCTAGGCTTGAAGCAGTAAGAATGTTCTTGGCTTATGTAGCAAGTAAGAATTTTAAAGTATATCAAGTGGATGTAAAGTCATCATTTGTGAATGGAGAAATTGAAGGAGAAGTATACATTGAGAAGCCTAAAGGATTTCCTTTGAAAAAACAAAAAGCCATGGTGTGAAAATTGAAGAATGGATTGTATGGTCTAAAGAAAACACATAAAACCTAGTATGCAAGATTGGACAAATATTTAGCAAAATTGAGATTTGCTAAAGGTATGGAACATAGCAATTTATAGTTAAAAGAAATTAAGAATGGAATTTTTATTATTGCAATATTTGTGGATGACATACTCTTTGGAGGTAATGATGAAGAAAGTGATAAATTTGTTGATGAATTGAAGAATGAATTTGAGATGAGTATGATTGGTGACATGAGTTTTGTCTTGGGTCTATAGATTATAGATAAGAGTGATGGTATTTTCTTATCACAAGATAATTATTTGAAAGACCTATTGAAATGATTCATATTAGAAAGTTGTAAGCATATTGGTACACCTATGATAGCTAGTCACAAGTTATCTACTAAAGATGAGACACCTACAATTGAGCAAAAGAAGTATAGATCAATGATTGGAGGTTTACAATATCTAAATCACACTAGGCCAAATATAGAAAATTTAGTTCGGATAGGAGAAATATTTTAAGATTGTCCTAAGGAATCACATTACCCCTAAATGAAGAGAATATTTAGATATTTGAAGGGTGCACCTAATTTTGAATTGTGGTTTGACAAATCAAGTGATTTTACTTCATTTGCACATAATGATGTAGATTGAGTAGGTAGTATGGATGACAAAAGGAGCACCAATGATGGAGTATTTTTCTATGGGGGAAGATTTTTTTCTTGGATAAGAAAGAAAATAGACATTATTTGATAGAGTATAGTAGAAGTTGAGCATGTAATGGTAGTAAACAATTGTAATTAGATCATGTGGATGAAGAAAATGTTGAACGATATTGGGATAGAGTTCTTAGAACTAGTTATCATACATTGTGACAACACAGGTATAATGAGTATTTTGAAGAATTCTATGTTGCATTCTAAGACTAAGAATATACCTATTAAGTATCATGTTTTGAGAGAAAAAGTTGCAAAGAAAGAGATTAGAAAAGAGTATGAGAGTATAAAAGAGAAAATTATAGATATCTTTATGAAAAGCTTTCCTAAAGATACATGTGAGTATTTGTGAGGTATGCTTGGGGTTATGCCCCTGCTTACTTTTAATTAAATGATGTATAAAATGCATCATTCTAGTGGTACAACACATTATTGCTTTTCTAAGATTAAATTGATGCTTCCTATATGGGGGAGTATCTAAGATGAGAAAATTCATCAATGACTCTTGGTATTTGGTATTGAATAGTGTCTTTGGACACTTGGTGTGGTTGAAAAATTGGAGTAGATGATTGACATAATGAAGCCTTTGTCATTGATTTCAATGGGGGAGAGAGATTGCATGAAAAACATCTCCTGTGTATGGGGAGAAGTGTTCTTATGTATGGGAGAGAATTTTTCCTTGACAGATTGAGAAGTTGCAAACAATTGATTTCCATCCATGTATGTTGTTCCTAAGAGTTAGAATGTGAGAAATTGATGTTGATCCTAAGAATGAGAAAGAATAGACTGAACATTGTTCCTATGAGTTCTGAATTTCATCGATGAAAAGGATTTGAAAAGAAGAGAACACTAGCAACAAGGCTAGATTTGGCATTCTTGGAACTTAGATGTTTTTCATCTATGTTGTCATGAATGTCAAATGCAGAGATTTTTAGCATGAAGTCTAATGGTATTCCTTTCAGGGAGTATCCTAAGCATTGAAGATATTATGTACATGATTGATATGTTGCATTCATGACTATATTTTTCATTGATGTCAACATAGCGTTGTTTCTATAAAGACTAGTGGAGTAGAAATTAGAGAATTAGATCGTACAAAAAATTTATTGATAATCAGATCAAACATAGTTAAGGATGTATTCTACTTTATGTCTTGATGAAGTGGACAAGTGTGTGTATAGAGTATTGAGTATATGCAAAGGTTATTCAAGATATACAAAAGATAGTGAACAGATAGAGTACCTAATAAGTGGCTTACGATGATTGATTTGTATCTCTCAACTGGGAAAAAATTGTCATGAGTGTAGTTAGATAGTGATTGAGACAACCTAATGATGACATCAGTAAATGTGCAAGGTCAATAGTCACACTATTGGAAATATTAGATAGGCAAGGTTACTAAAAGGGGAGGGGTGAATCGGGAACCAATAAAATATTAACTTATTTCACCAATTAATTCTTCATATAATATTCTGATCTAATTGCATGCATGAAAGAATGCAAGCAGTAAAACATTCATAATACTTTGACGCAAGATATGGTGACCTAGAAATCTTCTAAATAGAAAGTAAAACTGGGGTGGGGATGATACCCACAAGCTTTAGTACTATAACATAAAGTTGGCTTGTTAAGGCTTACTGTTGGTGTAAATAGGTATTTACTATTTAAACTTTAATTATGTTTACTTAGGTTAGTGCATTATTTTATTATTTTACATTATTTTATTATTTTATTTTATGAGACACTTAGGAGTTTGAGCATCTTTTTGAGTTGTCATGTTGACAACATAGAAGTACACAACTCTAATTATGCACTTGGTGTCTACAACACTAGAGATTGCATCATTCACTAAGGTTTCATGTAGACAACATAGTTATTAGCACTCCTAATTTAGCACATGTTGTCTACAACACTGATTTTCTTATCACACCATTGTAGGCTTATCCTCTCATTATTGCACTTACTTCTGTGCTTGGAAATGTGCCTAGTTGTATGACTTATCATGATACTGATTCTAAGGCATTCTAGATGCATCTTAGAGGTCTTTATATTCAAGAAGTCCTAGTGTACTTGTACATTGTATTGAATACTATACAATTATTATGATCATTCTCAAGTCCAATTTGTGCTTATGTTTGAAGTTCCTTGGTCTTGGGTGAATTTTTCCCTAAGGTAGATTCTTACATGGTATCAGAGCTAAGGGATATACTCATCACATAGCCATTGGAGACCTTATTGCTTCATCTCTCAAAGGGACCTGATTCAGATCCAAAGCATCAGCTACAATTGAGAGTGTCTAGAGCTGAAGCAGACCTCACAATTTCTTCCAGAGCGACAATTCAATGAAGATCAACTATAAATTTGCCTATTTTAGGCCATAATCAACTAGGAAGCAAAAAAAAATTTGTAAATTGAAACTCGAAGTACTGATTTGCAAAGCTAGGTATGATCTTTATTTGATCTATTGAATTCATTTTCAAATCTATAGTTCTACATATTTTTCCTACTTTTTTAGAAAAAAAATTAGAATTATTTTTTTCGAGCCAGGCGTGCAGAGAAAGTGCAGAGAAATTTTTTTTGGTCTAGGTACTGGATAGTCAAACCCTCAGCCCTGAACTAGTGAGGAATATTTTGTAGGGAATATTTTATCACTCGACGGCATCTCAATATGACATTAGTAGCAGTCACATTTTTTTTGGCACAACCTTTGCATCTATTTCTCAAACAACCGATGGTTTAAACTCACTGGTGAGCTCACTATTTATTTTCATATTGTGGGCTAAGGTTTTTAAAAACCTTATTAAATTCATATCCCATGCATGTGGGACAAAACCTACAAAAATTCGTTGGACACATAATAAAACTGGCCCCTATTTTCAATAGTTCGACGGCCTAAAAAATAAATCTGGCAGTTGTTGTGATCAACATTCGATGTTGAAATTTTTTTTAAATAGCCCCCATCATTGATAAAAATTCTAACCTCATGTAAAGGATTTTTGGTATGGCATTTAATTCTCTAGATATTTTAAATTTGGCGACCTTTAATCAAATATAGGCATTGTATAGTGAATATTCTACTAGCTTGTGCATACTCTTCCATCCTACGACAGTGAGACGTCTGCAAGCACATGGATTAGACCTGTACACACAAGTGTTGAGTCATGATAGATGGCTAAATAATATATTGACATGTAACCAAAGCCACATTAGCATATACACCTCTGCGGACATGTTAGCCCACAATTGTTATCTAGTCAATGTCACCCATGACCCATGTTACCTGCCAACAAACTGCCACATCATTGTATGGAAAGACACATCACCTGTACCATGTAAGCACTAAGTCACCTACCATATGACATGTTAGTAGTACACATCAAATTTTTCTTTACCATTCTATATAGTCTATACATGCTGACATCAGCAACTGTACAAGGTGACATCATCACAGGCCTACATTTTCACTCATGTCAGCAATCTACAAGCCTAAATTTGACAGTCATTTGACCATCATTCTAGGGCATTTTTGAACTATTGTAATGGTTGGTTGACCATCAAATTTAACATAGTGTTTTCCTCTACATACACCTCCTCAAAAGCAGTTTTGATTTGAGAGTCCGACTAAAAATGGCCATAACTCAGACATTCAGACTCCAAGTCATGTACAATTTTTTTTTTGATTTTGGGTAAAATTTCCTAAAAGTTTTAGTGGTGTAGCTATTTTCTAGTTTTGGTGTACTAATTTGTTATAATTAGCATTTTTTGGTGATTGTACCTTTCTAATCCTGCATTTTACAACTTCAAATGCAATGTACAAGCTTAGTTGTACTCCTTTTCAAGTTCTTTTTTTTTTGAAAGTGTATATTTTTTCATGTATTTTTTAGATCTATAGTCAGATTGTAGCCTTGTGTGGACAAAAGTACCACTTTCAGAGATAGGTCACGTTTTGCATTGTATTGCTACACAATTGTTGTATTTTTGAGCTACATTGTAAAGGTCTAGATTTGTACTTTATATAGAGGTTGTAATTAGTAAAATTAGAAAGCCCACTTTGTCCATTTTGACAAGTGGCCCATTGTAAATGTACTATATATAAAGTGCCAAAATCTTTCATTTGGGGGGGGCATCTTTTGATTGAGTGAAAAGGGGGGGTGTGTACTATGTATTGTGTCTCCTTGATCTTGTGTTCTTGCATTATGGGTTATTTTTCAAAGTTAACTCCACATAATTATGCTACTTGGAAAGAAAACATTAAAGAACCATTGGTAGAAAAAGGTTTATTGCGTTATGTAACTAGTGCAACAAAGAAACCTTCTGTTGATGTTGATGAAGCTCAAAAAGAAGATTGGGAATCCAAACAAGAGATGGCCCTAGGAACCTTGTTGAAGCATATCTGTAATCCTGTCAAATTTCACATTAGGAAGCTTATCGATCCAATAGAGATTTGGGCTAAACTTGAAGCTTTGTATGTGATAGTAGATGAAGACATGGCTTACACCATAGAGGATAAACTTCTCAAGTTGGATCCTAGAAATTTGGACACTATCAAAGACTATCTTACCCAAGTAGACATGTATAGGGCACAACTTAACGATTGTGGTGAACCCATCAAGGATGTAAAGATGATTAAATGCATCATGACTCATCTTCCACCTAAATATGCTCCTTTTGTTTCTAGCTTCAATACACACAAATTGACAATGGGTAGTGCCTATGTTAAGCCTTCATTCGAGAAATTTTTAGAAATGTTGATCTTAGAACATGAAAATATAGTGGGTATGGGAATTCTCAAGTCTTCCAAGACCAAAGCCTTGTTAGCAAATGAAGGTAATTCAACTGGTAAAAACTCCAACAAGAAGTAGAAGTAGTGGAAGGCTAAGCCACAAGATGACACACAATAGTCCTCCTCAAAACAACAATCTTCCCCAAATCAATATTCTTCCACTCAACATTCTTATTCACAACAAGGAAAGTCTTCTTCCAAAAATAATTAAAAGGGGAACAATTCAAACAAAATGGAGAAGAAACCTTGTAACTATTGCAAGAGGAATGGTCATGATGAACATGAGTGCAAGGATAAGTAGATTGGTGAATTGGTCAACATAATGAGGAAACACAAAATGGATCTACCAAATGCATATAAGGATAAGGGATCTTCATCCACTTCAAAGGGTAAGGGACAAGCTTTGGTAGCTAGTAAAAACAATGTTGAGGAATGGGTTCTTGATTTAGGAGCAACACATCATATAGGTGCTTCAAGGGAGCAATTTTCCTCTTTGAAACCATCAAATGTACCTAACATCTATGTGGGAAATGATACTCTAGTAGAAGTAGAAGTTAAAGTTAATGTTGAGTTGGAAAATGGCATCTTCAAGGATGTACTACATGTTCCTAATCTTAGCACCAACCTTCTCTCCATCTATCAGATAACTCACTATGGATGTGGCAACAAAGTAGAGTTCCTCCCTGATATAGTTGTTGTGAAAAATCTCAAAGATGATTCAATGGTGGAGATTGGAAAGGAAAATCATGAGACAAGACTTTATTCTTTCTCACATTCTATGCCTAAGTCCACTTCTCTTGCCTTGTTGACTCATTCAAACACACAAAGTAAACTATGGCATGAGAGATTTGGACATCTTAATTATCGCTACCTTCAGCAACTCAATAGCAAGGAAATGGTCATTGGTCTACCTCAAGTCAAATATTTAGAGTGTGTATGTCCAAGTTGTGAAGTAGGTAAACATCCCGAAGAGAAATATGACAAGGAGAAGCCTTGGAAGGAAACTGTTGATCTAGAATTGGTTCATAGTGATGTAGCTGGCCCATTTCCTGTACAATCTTTTGGTAAGGCCCACTATGTTCTCACATTTATTGATGACTTTTCATAGTAAAATTGTGTCTTTCTCCTAGCTCATAAGAGTGAAATATTTGATAACTTTATCACCTTCAAAACTCAAGTTGAGAAAAAATTATGAAAGCCATCGAGATACTAAGGACAAACAATGGTAGGGAATATGTCAACTCAAGGCTTATAGAATTTTGCACACATGATGGTATAGATCTTGAACATTCATTTGCATACATGCCACAATAGAATGGTTGAGATGAAAGAAAGAATAGAACCCTTAAGGAAATGATAACTTGTATGCTTCAACACAAGTCTCTAGATCAAGTATTTTGGGTTGAAGCCATGTGTTGTGCCAACTACATCCAAAAAAAAAGTTTGTATAAGGCCTTGGATAGAATAACACCTTTTGAGGCATAGTGTGGTAGAAAATCAAGTGTCAAACACTTCAAAGTTTTTGGTTATCAAGTATGGGCAAGGATACCTCCACAAAAGTGAAAGGCATTAGAACCACTAAGAAAACCATGCATACATGTTGGATATCCTGACCATCTCAAGGCATACAAACTAATGGATCTAGATATGCATGAAATATTTATGAGAGGAGTGTTCACTATGAAGAAACATGTCCAAGCTTGGCTTCTTCAACTCCTCCTTCTTCATCCTTCAGATACTCAGAGGACTAGGTCACAACACACATCATTTCCACATGCATATATAGCCATTGCTTCAGCTCCACGGTCATTTAAGGAAGCATCAGGGATTCCAGAATGGGACAAGGCTATTTAGGAATAATATAATTCTTTAATGAAAAACAACACTTGGGACTTAGTTCCCCATCCTAAGGGAAGCAAGGTGGTTCAATGTAAGTGGATCTATTGAACCAAATTTGCAGTGGATGGAAGTGTGGATAAACATAAGGCTAGACTAGTAGCCAAAGGTTTCTCGTAGGTTCCAGGTATTGACTATACAGAGACATTTCCACTAGTTGCCAAGATGAACTCCATTTGTCTGACATTAGTAATTGATGCGGCTCATGGATGGGTTGTACACCAGATGGATATTAAGAGTGTTTTTTTGAATGGTGATCTTCATGAGGAAATTTATATGGAGTAGCCATAGGGGTTCGTACAGGATTCTACTATGGTTTGTAGATTGAAGAAGTCTATTTATGGTCTTAAGCAGGCTCCTTAGGCTTGGTATGCCAAAATAGATTCCTTCCTCCTCTCATCAGAATTCACTAGATGTTGCTCTAATTTGAATGTATACATTCTTTAGAAAGATGACTCTCACTTGATACTAGTGCTTTATGTTGATGACCTGATCAGTACATGGAGCACTTCATCCATCATTGCTAGTGTCAAGGCCTCTCTACAGGACAGATTTACCATGATAGACTTGGGTTCGCTACATTACTTCCTTGGCATTGAGATCACATAGTCTTTAGTAGGGATAACACTTTCACATAGTTTGTGTACCTTTTTGAGTTTTCATGTTGACAACATAAATGTACGCAACTCTAATTATGCACATGGTGTCTACAAAATTGGAGATTGCATCATTCACTAAGTTGTCATGTAGACAACATAGTTATTCACACTCTTAATTTAGCACATGTTGTCTACAGCACTAATTTGCATGTCATAACATTGTAGGCTTATCCTCTCATCATCACACTTACTTCCATATTTAATGGAGGATAACCCATATTTGGTGGATATGTGCCTAGTTGTATGACTTATCATGATGCTGATTTCAAGGCATTCTAGATGCATCTTAGAGGCCTTTATATTCAGGCAGTCCTAGTGTACGTTTACATTGTATTGAATACTATAAAGTTATTCTGATCATACTCTAGTCTAATTTGTACTTGTGTTTTGAGTTCCTTGGCCTTGGGTGAATTCTACCCTAAGGTAGATTCTTACACTTACAATTGATCACTTTTGATGATCTACCCTATTAGGAGGAATAATAACTACTAGGTCTACCTTGTGAAAGGATTTACAAAACATACAATGAAGTATGCACTTAGTAAAGAGATTTTTCATAGATTGTTAAGTCTATCTTATTAAAGGATTAACTAATACACCTATTAGGGTGAACCAATGGCTAGTCTCTAATCTGCAACTCTGATTTTTTGGTTGATATTCCTTTTAAATGTAAAGATCACCTTGTTATGATGGATAAATATTTATTGTCCCTTATACTACTTGTAGCTTTCTCAATTTGTACTTCTTCTCTTCATGATTTCTTCATACTTACTTATTTGGATATGATATAATTAATTACATAAATACCAATCCAAATCATAATTCATCAAAGTCAACTACAACATAGGTTTCCATCAAGATCATAAAGTTGACCCAACTACTGACACTCAGGTTCAGAAGACAAACTCAGTGATGTTTTGATACTTAGCAACTATTATTAGCACTTAGCATTGTCATGCACTTGGTAGGCATAGAAGGTCAATTCATACTAATCACTTCCAATTAGCTTGAACTTAGTTAGCACTTGTGTGACTTAGTGACCACTGCAAAACTCAGTATATAAATTGAATCACTTGGTTGATACTCCATGTCTCGATCAACACTAACATTGTGAGCTCAGTATAAATTGAAACACTTGGTTGACAGTCCTTGGATTAGTCAACACTAGATTCTCATCACTAATACTGCAAGCTTGGTAGTTACTACAAAGCATGGTTGACACTGTGCAACTCTATTAATACTATGAATCTTAGTTAGCATTTTCACTAACAACTTAGTAGATACTGCTTGGCATGAACTATACAAAGATTCTAGAACTTGGTAGCAACTGTTGAACTCGATAATAACTACATTACTCGGTAGAAACTATTTTACTTGATAGTAATTATATTACTTGGTAGTAACTAGAGCACTTGGTTAACATTGCAAATTGAAAGATAAGCTTGGTACCAGCCTAACCAATTGACTAAGTGTGAGTCACTAATAAACAAAATTTGACCTTAATATCAACAATCTCCCCCTTTGAAATTAGTGAAAAAAATACTTATCAATCCAAAATTGAATGCTCAGAATTTCAAGTCCAAAACATTCTTTTATCTCCTTTTTGTATCTATAACTTGGTAACATGCTCTATTTTTTTAAATATTTTTTTCCAACTTTCTTTTGTAAAAGGTTTTTTCTAATTAACTCTACATGTATTTGTATAATACTATGTTGCTCCCCCATACATATATCTCATATTATACTTCTCCCCCATACTCTTTTTATATACATTCATCTTATATTTATATTATACTTCTCCCTCTTTTTGACATAAATGCCAAAGGTGTATACTATATAAATGCCATAATGTGACAAGAAGTTAGAATGTACCTTCAAAATCAATGCCATTGTCTTGTCCCAATTTTCTTGTAACACCTTGTTTGCATGTAATGCAATCTGTACTTCTACTAATAACTCCATCATGTGATCAACTATGGACAAGGTATTGTCATGGATGAGTGTTTTGGCATGTGTAATTTGTTTCTACAATGCATCCATGTTTGGAATAATCACGCCTTCGATGTTTGGAATGATCTCGGCTTCTTCCCTTAATAAATTTACTTGCAAATTTTTTAGATATCTGATATTTGAATAGTGAGCAGAACTATAGCTTGGGTCAAGTGATGTAATGTCCCCACTATTAAGGTTAGATTGGGACACTAATACTTGAAAAATTAATGTTAGGATTAAATACTAAAAAGTAGAAATATATTATTTTCTCCTTATTTCTAGCCATTATATTGTTCTCATCTAGCCATTTATACAAGGTTACTTATCTCTCACACTGGCATGATAACCATTTATATAAGGATCTCACTTCCTCCAATGGCACTACAAGATTTCATCAATCCCATCTTAGCCATTTATATAAAGATGACTCCTGACTCTATACTAGGATGAAGCCATTTATATAGGTGAGCAATGTCCTTATACTAGCACTATGGGTTCTTAATTCATTTTTGTGAAAAATACACAAACTAAATTATTTATTTATTTATATTTCTAAATACCACTTTAAATGAATTATAATGTCTTTTAATTATTTATGTGTGTGTGTGTGTGTGTGTGTGTGTGTGTGTGTGTGTGTGTGTGTGTGTGTGTAATCTACAAGTATGATTAATTTATATAAATAAATTCATAACTATAAATAAGAAAATATAATCCATAAACATACATTTCTTACCTTACTCTTTGCATAGTCCATTTGGATCCTTATTTGGCCCATTTTATTTCTTCTTTCTCAAGAGTCACAACCTTTCATAATAGAAATATTTTGAAAAGTCACAACACTTCATAGTTATAATCCTTTTGAAAAGTCGCAACACTTCATAATCAAGATCTTTTAGAAATTAAAGTCTAATTATTTTATAATTGAAACATTTTTGAATAGTCACAACTATTCATAATTATGACCCTTTTGAAGGTTCACATCCTTTCAATATCATTGATACCTTTTCAAAAAGTCACGTTCTTATTTTCTTCATAGTATATTCCTCTTTCCTTTTTCCTTTTTGAATTCCTCTCTTCTCCTCTTCCTTTTCTTTTTTTGAAATAAACTATCTTCCCTTTTATATCTTAATTTTGAGAAGTCATTTCCATTTGTTAAATATCTCTTGACTTTTCATTAGATTTAGTTAATTTATATTATTATAAGTTATATTATTTATTTACTTACTTATTTGTGTTTATAATTAATATATTATTTATTTCTATTTAGAAAGTTAACATACTTTCTACAATATTGTCTCTTGTATTTAATTTAATTTCTTTATTTATTCATTTTTATTTTAATATTTTATTATTATTTAAAATATCATACTAAATATGATTTCATTAATAATATAGATTAAATAATAATTATCTCCTATTTTTTTAACTCTATTATCATTATTTATTTACTAACATTGTATAATCTAATTATTATTAAAATTCTATCTCAAAATAGGGATATGATAGTCCACGCTTCCTCAAATTGCTTATAATCAAGCAATTCGATAATTTCTTCTCTTGATTTTAAAAAGATATTTCTTTTAGTTTGAATTCTTACATCATTATTATGGATAAGTTTGAATCCTTTCTAATAGTCATTAACTTTCTTCATTAGTATTTCATATAAATTATTTTTCTAGATCCTCTTTAACCCTACAAGATGACAAGATCATGCTATGATGCCACTATAATGTCCCCACTAATAGGGTTAGATTGGGACACTAATACTTGAAAATTTAATGTTAGGATTAAATACTATAAATTAGAAATATATTATTTTCTCCTTGTTTCTAGAGATTATATTGTTCTCATCTAATCATTTATACAAGGTTACTCATCTCTCACACTGGCATGATATCCATTTATACAAGGATCTCACTTTTTGTAGTGGCACTATAAGATTTCATCAATCCCATCTTAGCCATTTATATAAAGACGACTCCTAACTCTATACTGGGATGAAGCCATTTATATAGGCGAGCAATGTCCTTATACTAGCACTATGGGTTCTTAATTTATTTTGTGAAAATATACAAACTAAATAATTAATTTATTTATATTCTAAATACCACTTAAAATGAATTATAGTATCTTTTAATAATATATATAATCTACAAGTATGATTAATTAATATAAATAAATTCACAACTATAATTAAGAAAATATAATCCATAACATACATTTCTTACCTTCCTCTTTGCGTGGTCCACTTGGATCCTTATTTGACCCTTTTTATTTCTTCTTTCTCAAGAGTTACAACCTTTCATAATAGAAATATTTTGAAAAGTCACAACACTTCATAGTTATAATCCTTTCAAAAAGTCACAATCGTTCATAATCAAGATCCTTTAGAAAATTCCAATTAGTTTATAATTAAAATATTTTTGAATAGTCAAAACTATTCATACTTATGACCCTTTTGAAGGATCACATCCTTTCAATATCATTGATACCCTTTCAAAAAGTCACTTTCTTATTTTCTTCATTTTATATTCCTCTTTCCTTTTTCCTTTTTGAATTCCTCTCTTCTCCTCTTCTTCTTTTTTTTCTAAAATAAACTATCTTCCCTTTTATATCTTGATTTTAAGAAGTCATGTTTATTTGTTAAATATCTATCAATTTTTCATTAGATTTGCTTAATTTATATTATTATAAGTTATATTATTTATTTACTTACTTATTTGTGTTTATTATTAATATATTATTTATTTCTATTTAAAAAGTTAACATACTTTCTACAATATTGTCTCTTATTTAATTTAATTTCTTTATTTATTCATTTTTATTTTATATTTTTTAATTATTTACAATATCATACTACAAATAATTTCATTAATAATATAGATTAAATAATAATTATCTCCTATTTTTTATTTTAGTATTAGTTTTAATATAACTCTATTATCATTATTTATTTACTAACATTGTATAATCTATTTATTATTAAAATTCTATCTCAAAATAGGGATATGACAAGTGACAATTGGTGTGCACTTGCCTTCAAGTCTTCATCTATCTTAGATAATTTTTCTTTGATTCCTTGGGTGAAGATAGATGTATCACATTGTTGACATATCAGTCAAGTCTATTATTAATAACACACACTTATTCAGATTGTATATAGCTACCAAGATTATTGTTACCAAGCAATTGCAGTTACAATGAAGTCCAGCAGTGTAATTTGTGCATCTTACGCCAAGTTTACCAATCCAAACCGAGCTATGTAGTGTTCACTGACTTTGTAGTCTATGTGATGTGAGTCCAGTGTTAATCAAGCTACTCAGTGTTAACCAAGTGGCTTAGTTTATATCGAGATCGAGGAGATAGTGTTCACCAAGTCATATAATGTAAACCAAGAGATTCAGTTTATATGAGGAGTTTCACAGTATCTACTGAGTCACCAGTGCAGACTAAGTTCAAGATTACTTTAAATTAATTAGTATGGGAAAAGCTTCTATGTATGTCAAGTGCATGATGATGTTGAGCATTGATAGTGGATGCGATGTATCAGAACTTCACTAAGTCAGTCTTTAGAGCCTAAGTATCTAAACTTGAGCCAACTTTGTAATATTTGTGAAAACTTGTATTGTGGCCCACTTTGTAATTTGTATAATTGGATTGGTATGTATGTAATCAATTATATCATATCCAAGTGTGAAGAAAAAGGAAGTGAATGAAATATAATTGAATATAATTAGAGAAGAGCAGGGAAGAGTGAATTACAAATGCTACAATAGTATAAGGAGCAGCAAAGTCATATCTATCATAGCAAGGTGATTAGTACATAAAGGAATCCCATTTAGCAAACCAAGTTGTAGATTAGAGATCATCTACTATTTCATCCTAATAGGTGGATTAGTCAAATCCTTTAACAAGGTAGACCTAACAATCTTTTTCAAATCTCTTTACCCAGTGCATACTTCATTATATGTTTGTAAATCCTTTCACAAGATGGACCTAGTAGTCCTTATTGCTCCTAATAGGATAAATCACTAGAAATGATCAATGTAAGCCTTAATAGGCCAACTTTATACTGTAGTACTAAAGCTTGTGGTTATCATCTCCACCCTAGTTTCACTTTCTATTTGGAAGGTTTCTGGTCACCAAATCTTTCTATCAAATTGTTATGAATGCTTTCATGTTTTTAGTTTCTTATTCATGAAATTATATCAAAATATATTTGATGGATTAAATGTTAATTGGATTGTTGGATTAATAGTTGAAATTTTAGAAGCATGTGAAGTTACTGATTCACCCCTCCCCTCTCAATAACTTAGCATAGTCTAGAATATTTCCAACAATTGGTATTAGAACATTGTGGTTCTTAGGAGAAAGTTTAATAGATTGAGCAAAGATCAAGGCCATGGAGATATTTAGACTTGACAAAGCTATTGAAAATGAAAAGCTAGATTTGGAAATGGCTATTGCCCAACTCAAGAAAGAAAAGGAGAAACTCTCCCAACCCCTGAAAAGAAGAAAAGAACTTGCAATTCAAATGAATGATCATCTATAAATTGAAGAAAGAATTAAAGACCTTCATCCTTCAAGTAGCGAAGATGAAGAAAATGAAGCAATCAAAGAACTCTTGGAAAAGAATGGTTCCCTACAAGAAGAAGTAAGAAAACTATGAAGAGAATAAGAAATTTAGTCAATAAAGCTATGTGAAGTCATGGAGTAGAAGAAAAAGATAAAAGAAGAGATAGAAGAAAAGAAAAATGAAATTTAGCATCAATCCCTTTAGCAAGAAGACCTTATTGATCAGCTCTCCAATGCAAATGAAGAATTCATGAGCCTAAGATCTGAAAATGAAAGATTGTGAAATGATCTAAACTCTAAAAGCCAAGTCAATGAAAGAATGATGATATCCCAAGAAGATATGAATCAAAATGAGAAAAATCTCTATAGACAAAAGGGAAAATTAGGAATTGGGTACATGGCAGAAGGAGAATCATCCAAGCAAGGATTTAAAAGAATAAAAGACCTACTTACAATCATTGTGGTAAGATAGGTCATACATCAAACAAATGTTGGAGGAATGGAAAAGAAATATTAATGGAAATTGTTACAATTGCAATCAGCATGGTCATAAGGCTAATGAATGCAAAGAGAAACCAAGATTTGAAGGCAAATGTCACAAATGTAAGAAACATGGACACAAGTCATCAAAATGCAAAACCAAGATATTGAATCCATTAGAACAAATTTTGAAAGCAATATTTTGTTGGGATTGCAACACCTAGTGCATATGTCATTGCTATGGAGAATTTGGACACATTGGAATGAATTGTGTTAAACATCATATGAGAAAAAGAAATACCACTAAAAGATGTTTCACTTGTACAAAACTTGGTCATTTTTCCAAGGACTACATGAATACTAGAAGAATTGAACACAAGAAGAAGGAAAAAGCTTATAACATCTGAAAGAAGATGAGACATCAATGGGTTCCAAAATCTACCAAGGATACAAGTCCAAGAAATGGTGATCAAATCACTCAAGAATTGGGTGACTCCACCATTTATACTTAATTTCTTAAAGGAGAAAATAGAACTATGCTATCAAAGAAGAAATCCAAAGTGCCAGATAGAAAGAACAAAATGATTCATAGTTGTATTCAAGATACAAAGGGATCATTAAGTACTAGTGCTTATCGAGTTACCTTCTCTCCTAAGTGAGGTTAGCTCACAGACCTTACCGAGTAAGGTTGAGAGTAATAAAGATGCATATGGTTACCGAGTCATGAAGTCTTTGCTAAATGTTCAATGAAAAGAAGTGGATGATAGTCTCTCAACATGATGTCAACCAATCTAACTTGCATACCAAGCATTTATGGAAAATTTTTGATAAAAAGCATGGAATCAAAGTCATTCTTACCATTAAATTCTCAAGAGCTATTGTGAAGTGTGATTTTAAGAGAATCCAAGTGATTTGTGCAAATTGTCAGTGAAATATTTTGAATTCTCTCAAACCCTACCAACTGAAGATGGCATCCAGTAGCAGCAAGGAAAAGTAAGGTTTAGAAATGCTAATTTGTGGAGAATGGAACGCATCAAACTTCAAGCTCACTCTTGCAATTATTGAAACCCTAGATACAAGTGGAGCATAGTCTCAGATCCCTCCAAAGGTACTATCGATCAATGATATTTGCACTCACTTTAAATGTGTTATTCAATAGATTGGTACTTTGGAAAAGGATGATGCCCTAGGTCAACTATGTGTGAATGGAGTTTTGAATCCCGAGCACCAACACCTAGAGACCAAACAATTAACTCACATCCCTCACATGCCCCACTAATTTCAAGTAAAATGGATTAGGTTTATCCTTAGTTGGGTGCACAATGGGTAATTATGGTTGGAGCAACTAGTGATGATCACAAAGAAGATGATTCATCAAATCACTAGTCTCCAAATGCTAGCCAAAGCTAAAATGACCAAAACCCTAGGTCAAGTTGAACTTGAAAAGAAAACCCTAGCAGAATGGGATGCCAAAGGAATGAAGATTAGTAGTGTCACAGACATGGAGTTGAAATTTGGTATCCACATCATTGTGCACAATGTTTATAGGTTGAGCAAGCTAAAAGGCATGTCATGTGAGGCAGTTGACCTTGCATATAAGGTAGTAAAGAATAATCTCTCTTACGACCTTGTCAAGCTACTATTGAAATAGTTCAACAAGAATATGGAAAGTATAAGGACATCAAAGAATAATCCATGTAAGTTTGGATCCCTGTTAACATGTTTATTCTTTTATGTTAAAAAATTCTTCCCTTCAAAAGGCACTGTTTTTTGGAGAAAAGATGTGCTTGTGCTTTATCAAATCAATGAATATACTGCTAAGATGGGTGAAAATTACAATAATATTATGGACAACTACTTTGATGAATTCAAGGAAAAGATGAACAATAGGTTCAAGATTCCCAAGAAGTTAGTTGAATATTCTAAGGATGATATATATTTCATGGTGGATAGTGACAAAGTATACATTCAAGCAGTTAAGCCTAGAATAGCATGGGTGAAACCTCTTGGATATGAAACCAAAATATCATTGAGCCTCTTGTTAACGAGCCAGTTGATCCTAAGGTTGCATATTTTAGTACATATGATGAAGCAAAAGCTAGGATTGAACTAGAAATAAAGCTCCCTTAGGTGGTTAATAAGGGAAAGATAAAAATTGTAAAACTAAAATCCAGTTCAACCCTTTTATTGACTAAGAGAAAAGGTGAGGATGAGAAAGCAAAGGATGAGGTAAAATTTGAGGAAGAAGAGCCATTAAGGAAGAAGGGAAAAGTAATTATCACCAAGCCACCAAAGCCATCCACAACAACATTTACAAGAAGGTCCTCTAGGAAGAAATCTGACAAGGACAAAGGAGACATTATATTTAGAAAACCTCCACCCACCTTCCAAGATAGATTGAAAGATCTGGAAGTAGGAGCCAGCATTAAAAAAAAATTTAAATCATTAAAGTATGAAATTAGGATAGCTAAAGAGAAAAGTAGATAGAAGATCTAGTGATGGATAATATAGAAAAATGGAAATACTCATCAGACCAACTTGCTTCTCAAATTTCTAATGATTTATTGGTGAAAATCAAGCCAAGATGGGAATTTTCCATGAAAATTGTCAAACACATATATGGGAAAACTTTGAGGTAGCTTATACAAAGCATATTAGATGCAGAGGTAAAAGAGTTACAGAAAAAAATTGACTCTAAAGTTCAATACTTGACTGATTTTGATGAAAGACATTGAGCATGTTGTAAGAAATGCAACAAACACTTGGAAAAATATCTATCTATTACATAAACCAAGTGACTTTATAGTAGATGTAAAATATGATGATGATGAAGAAGATAAGGAGAAAGATGAAGAGAAAAATATTGAAGAAGCAACTCATTTTGATAATATTGATGATGAAGAGGAATAGGGGCAAGAAGCTACCAAGGAAGCAAAGCAAGATGATGAGGAAACTGATCTAGTTAAGATAACTGCTACAGTTATTGCCTCACTTCTTCACTCTCCAAGAAAACCAGTAACAACATCAAGCACGAAATCAGCTCTAGCAAGTTTGATTGTGACTACCAGTGTGAATACAAATTTCCAATCACTCTTTGCTCTAATTCATCCTAAAACATCATTGATTGAAGAGACTTCCACTTTATCTACCGAGCTACTAACTCTCACCTCTTCTGCTAAGTTGGCTACATCATTTTTGAGCACATCAATTGTAAATACATCAATTTTGGATTCTTTAGGTATTTCTATTAATATTCCTTCATTAATTGTAGTATCATTTTTTTACAACTAGTCTTAGTATGTCTACTATTATTTCTATTATGAGCACACAAGAAATAAGTGCAAGGATAGTTGAGACCAAGGCTCAATCAAACACAAAAATTTTGGGTAAAGGAAAAGAGATGGAGGAAGAAATAGACCTAGATGAGGAAATTGTAATCCCTAATTGGGACATTTCCAAGCTCACTCCAAACCAAATGTAGACATTTGGTGAACTCTTCTAGAAGAAGGCTAAGCAGCAAAGATTAAGAGAGGAAAGAGATAAGGAATTCAAAATTATTGAAGATGAAAAGAAAATTTTGGTAGAGGACATAGGCATTGAGGTTGATTCTTCACAACTAATTTTGTATCAGCTAGTAGAGGTAGTTCAAAAGTTTAATGAAGATACTAATGGGTAGGATAAGCTGGTGTAGAAGGTAGAAAAGAAGTTTGATAATAAAGTATTGGAGCACATTGCTCAACAAATTGCTATTTATCAAGTAGAACTATCTACAATTTTGGGCTCTCTAGAAACATCTTGTACAAATGTGTCATCACTTTTTGGAAAGCTATGTGATGTTTATGATTTTACCAAGGAAATAAAGGACAAATTGTCCAAAATATATGAAGATCTCAAGGACAGTGCTTAGTAGTTGCGACTTGACCCTAGTTCAAGCTCTACACATTTCAAGAAGATAAGATTTTTGATAGATATGCAAGCAAAATTGCTTAGAGAAGAAGCAAGGATCAGATCTACATTGGTAGATATACAAAATATGATTTTTCTTAACATGGATGCACTACAGAAGAACATTACATATTCAAAAACTCTCGTCCATGACAATAACTTCTCCATTGCAGACCATATGATAGAATTATCAGTAGAAGTACAAATTGGACTTCACAAAAGTAAGGTTTTGCAAGAGGAATGTGACAAGACCTTGAAAATCATTCTCAAAGTACATTTAGGTTTTCCATCTCATTTTGGCATTAACATGTAAATAAATAGAATAAATCTTTGGAATTAATGTCAAAAAGGGGGAGAAAGATATATGTATAGGGGAAGAGAGATATATGTATAGGATATATGAGAAAGATACATGTTACGGGGGAGAAAATGCAATAAGTTGTAAAAACAATGGGGGAGAAAAGATATGTACAAAAAGGATATGTTGTATATAGCAAGAAGATGTGTAGTATACTATATGAAAGATCCTTACCATGTACAAATATATATCTTACAAAATCAATTTTGAAAAATCTCAAAAATAGTATACTCTACTGAGCCAGTATCACAAGGTGATGGATAAGTATTCGGGAAACTTTTTGAATTTAGTTTTGGCTAATAAGGGTTTTTGTCCTTAATTCCAAAGGGGGAGATTGTTGACATATCAATCAAGTTTTTTATTAGTGAAACACACTTATTCAGATTGTATATAGCTACCAAGCGTATTGTATAACTATTAGTGTTTGCCAAGAATTTCAATTGTTGCAAATTTCTATAATTGCTACTAAGTCCTTTGGACAAATCCCAATAATTATTAAGAAGTTGTAGTTATAGAGAAGTCGAGTAGTGTAAACCATGCATCTTAGTGTATGCCAAGTTTACTAGTGCAAACTAAGCTATACAATATTCACAAAGTTCATAGTCTATGTGATGCAAACTAATCAAGCTACTTAGTGTTAACCAAGTGACATAATTTATATCGAGCTCAAGGAGATAGTGTTTACCGAGTCATATAATGTAAACCAAGAAACTTAGTTTATATGACAAGTTTGACAATAACTACCGAGTCTCCAGTGCAAACCGAGTTCAAGATTACTTAAAAGTGATCAGTATGGACTGAGCTTCTACATGTACCGAGTGCATGACAATGTCGAGCATTGATAGTGGATACCATATATCAGAACTTCACCAAGTCAGTCTTCAGAGCCTGACTATCTACACTTGAACTGACTTTTTAATATTTCTAAAAACTTGTATTGTGTCTGACTTTGTAATTTGTATAATTGGATTGGTATATATGTAATGAATTATATCATACCCAACTATGAAAAAAAAGGAAGTGAATGTAATGTAATTGAATATAATTAGAGAAGAGAAAATTACAAAGGCTATAGTAGTATAAGGAGCAACAAAGTCATATCTATCACAACAAGTTGATTAGTACATAAAGGAATCTCATTTAGCAAACCAAGTTGCAGATCAAAGATCATCTAATGTTTCATCCTAATAGGTGGATTAGTCAAATCTTTTGACAAGGTAGACCTAACAATCTTATGCAAATCTCTTTACTAAGTGCACTCTTCATTTTATGTTTGTAAATCCTTTCACAAGGTGGACCTAGCAATCCTTATTGCTCCTAATAGGGTAGATCACCAAAAGTGATCAATGTAAGCCTTAACAAGCCAACTTTATACTACAGTACTAAAGCTTGTGGGTATCATCCCCACCCTAGTTTTACTTTCTATTTGGAAGGTTTTTGGGTCACCAAATCTTTGTGTCAAAGTGTTATGAATGCTTTCATGTTTTTAGTTATGCATGCAATTAGATCAAAATATATGTGATGGATTAAATGCTTATTGGATTGTTAGATTGAGAGTTGAAATTGTAGAAGCTTGTGAAGTTACTGATTCACCCCATCCCTCTCAATAACTTAGCATAGTCTAGAATATTTCCAACACACAAAACTTACTAAATAATGAAGTTACATTATTTTCATATGTTTCCAATGAACTAAGAATAGTAAACAATTATACTTGGTTTATTGCAATTTTCCATGCCACTTGTTCCAATACTTTGTTTTCAAATTTTCTTTATGCTCTTTGTAGTAACATATCTTGTCCATTTATATCTTCATTGAATATTTGGACAACTTCTACTAATTGATTCAAAATAAGTTGTGTACTATCAACCTCTATACTTAGTGCATTCACAAATATGTCTTTTATATCTTCTAGCACTTAGGTTTCCTTCCTTTTCTATTGTCTAAGCATTTGTTGCTTAGCTCTTTTCTGCAATAATTTCCCTAGGATGTTGATCTTATCAGTAATGAGGGTAGTGATATCCAAAATTGGAATAACAATATCCTCATCTAAATCTATTTCCTCTTCTTCATCCTTTACTTTCAAAGTAGGAGAAACAATTTCCTTAACCTTGTCTGATACTTCAGTACTCAGTTGAGACTGGTTCTCAACTATCATTATACTTTCTATTGATACATTTTGAATTTTAACAATTGTAGAAATTGAGGTGCTAGTAACAAAAGTACATATGGAATTGATAGTAGAAATACCTTGTTGTGCATTGTCAAATATGATGATGGAGGTACTTCCTCCTCAATAGATGAATGGTTGATCACTTCAATCAATGTAGTACTTAGCTGAACATATGCAGAGATTGGTTGGGTGCTTGGTGTTGCAATGTTTTCCATGAACAACTTGATAGAAGATTTCTCAAAGCTTGATGACATCAAAGCTTTACTCGGAGAGTGAGGAAATGAGGCCATTGCTGCTAGTGCAATCTTTTCTATGTTAGTTTCCTCAATACTTTGAATCTTAGGGAGACTTTCCTCTATAGCTTCCTATTCTTTCTCCTTATCATCTAGATTTACATCTTCTATTTCCATATTTTCTTCATCATCTTTGTCACTAACATGAAAAAACAAAATCACTAGGTTCATGTAGCTTATAAATATTCTTCCATGTTGATGTAGCAGCCTTCACAACATATTCAATGTCATTGAGAAGTATCATGCAAGTGTTCATCTTGAGAGTGAAGTTTTGTTCATTCTTCTTCAAAGATTATTTTACCTCTTTTTCACTGAGACTTAGCATGAGTTGCCTCAGAGTCTATTCAAAGCTTTTTTTGTAGTGCTCCTTGCATGCTCCCATTTAGGCTTGATTGCTTTCATAAGTATGTTTAGAATTTGCTGAGTAAGCTAATTGGGAGAATACTTCCATTTTCCCAATTTTGTCATAATGGTGTCTTGAATCTATCTCTTCTCATCTACATTCCTTTATTCATATTTGAGAAAATTGAAACATGCCATGCTAGTTCCTTCTTCCAATTCCTTTAACTTTTAATCAAGAGTACGTGGAGACCTTTTTCAAAATAATTTGCTTGTCATTCTCCTCACCTGACTTTAATTTCTTCCTAGATTTTGGTGCCCTTGTGTATACAACAACAGATGACTTAGTAGGTTTGTTTATGATAACCTTACATTAATGCCTTAGATGTTCTTCTTCCTCAAGCTTGGTTTCTTCTACTTCATCCTCTGCTTCATCTTCTTCCACATCATCTACTTTTCCCTCTATCAGCAGGAGAGTAGAACTTTCTTGTTCCATTTTTGCTATCCTCTTTCTTTGTTTGTTAACTTCTTGAGGAAGCTCAATTTCAAGTTCTATTCCTACCTTGACTTCTTCATAAGTTCTAAAATATGGTGCCTTGGGATTCATAGGCTCATTCAATAGAGCTTGAATGATATATTTTGTATTATCAATGTTAACCTCATATTGAAAGAGGCTTAAAACTTGCCACCCTCAGTCTAACTACCTAAATCTACACTTGTCATAGTCTATCATGAAATAGATATAACCTTTGTAGTCCTCTACAAGTTTCTTTGGAATCCTATATCTATTATTCATCTTTTCTTTGAATGCATCAAAGAAGTTATCCATTATACTGTCAAAATTTTCACCTATCTCTGCTATGTATTCATTAATTTGATATAGAATAGGTACATCTTTTCTCCATACAACTATACCTTTAGAAGGGAAGAATTTTTATACAAAGAAAAATAAGCAAGTTATGAGTGAACCAAACTTACACAGATTGTTCTTGAAACATCTGATGCTTTCCATGTTCTTATTGAACTAATTCAATAACAACTCAGCAAGATCGAATGTCATATTATTTTTCACCACCTTGAGGGCCAAATCTACTACCTCGCATGGCACAGTATTGAGATGACTAGAGCTGTAGATTTTGTGGGAAATCACATGAATTCCAAACTTCAATTCCATGTCTATGATTCCACTTATCTTCATTCCTTTGCCATCCCACTCGGCAAGAGTTTTCTTTATTAGTTTAGCCTGACCTAATGTTTTAGTTGCCTTGGCTTTGTTTAACATTGGAAGGCCAGTGATTTAGTGAATCATCTTCCTTGTTATCAAAATGGGCTTATCCAACCATAGATTCCCATTGTGAACTTGGCTCAATATGAATCTTATCTATTTTTCCTAAAAATCCCTTGGCATTTGCAAAATATGCGTCAAGACCTTTTCTTCCAAATGTTGATGCTTAGGTTTTAAAGCATCATACACACTTAACTCATTCAATGCCTCATGCATTTCATGTGTTCCTAGTTTTTGAATAGAACAATGATAATATGAGAATATATTGTACACGAGTAATACTCGGGAAGGAAGTTGTGATTTTTCTCCTACTGGGTCGAGTGATTTAGCAATTACAGGACTGATTTTGAATGTTGGAAGCTTGCATGTTGCTCCCTGAATCAACATTTCTAATCCTTTCTCCACTTTGTTGCTAGAAGATTCCATGCTTTTTAGGGTCTTGAAGGGTTTCAAAAAGCTTCGTGGATTCTTCCAACAACAAACAAACAGATTGCTTGGAAGCACAAAAATTTCTCTTCACAAATAGCTCTCAAAAATTCATGGTGAAAAATGAATTTAGTTTTCTTTCTTTTAACAATTTTTTTCTTTTCAATTGCCATAAATGCTTTGGTATGACCACTCACTTAGTGACAAACTATCTTCCACTTGGTTCTATCTTTTAATACTCGACAAACATTCGTAGCTCAGTAGTCTCAACATTACTCGATAGGGGCTTCAAAAACTCAGTGTCCACACACAATACTTCAATGTAACCCAACCTTCCTTGGTTGGTTCTTGTGACTTGACCTAGCTTGGTAAAGGTCTTGAATTTTCACAACTACTTGGTGATCCTTGTGCATCTTGAATGTTTATATGGATCTTTTCTTCTAGCTAGATGGAACTAATGAGAGATGTATGCTTCACAATCTCAGTTCCAGTTATTCCTATGGGAGTTCAAGTTGAGATGCTTGAGTCACCCAACTCTTGAGTGACATTTACTTCATGACTGAAGCTTTCATTCTCAGGAGACTTTGGCACCCATTGTTGCTTCATTTGTTTTCTAATATTGTCATCTTTGGCTTTATTTTCATCTTCAACTCTTCCAGTGTTCATGTAGTTCTTGGCAAGGTGTCTAAGTTCTATACAAATGAAACAACTTCTATTGGTGTCTCTTTTTCTCATGTGATGTTTCACGCAAGTCGCTCCAATGTGCCCAAATTTTCCATAGTACTAGCACCAACACCATGTGTTGTAGTCCCATTCAAATATAGCTTTTAGAATTTGTTATACTGGATTCAATGTCTTGGTTTTACATTTAGAAGATTTGTGTCCTTGTTTCTTGTAATTATGATATTTACCTTCAAACTTAGGTTTCTCCTTGCATTCACTTTCTCTATGACCATGCTTATTGCAGCTGTAACACTTTCTATTGAATTTTTCTTTACCATTACTCCAACATTTGTTTGATGTATGATCTAACTTACCACAATGATTGCAAGTAGGTCTTTGATTCTTTTGAGCTACTTTCTTGGATGATTCACCTTCTTCTATGTATCCTATTTCAACTTTTCATTTGTGTCTATACTAACTTTTCTCTTTCAACTGATTCATTCTTTCTTGAGATTTCATTATCCTTTCATTGGTTTTCTTTTCAGTGTTTAGATCATTCTGTAGTTTTTCATTTTTTGGCCTTAGATTCATGAGTTCTTCATTTGCATTGGTTAGCTAATCAATGAAGTTTGTTTTTTGAATGGATAGATGCTGAATTTCATTGTTCTTTTCTTCTATCTTTACTTTTGCTTTGGATTTTTATTCCATGACTTCACATAATCTTATTGATTGGATTTCTTGTTCTATTTTCAGCTTTCTAACCTATTCTTGAAGATTGGAATTCTTTTCTAATAGATCTTTGATTGCTTCATCAGCTTCATCTAAAAATCTTCAATTATTTCTTCAATGAAGAGATTGTCATTCATTTGTACTACAAGATGTTTCCTTCTTTTCAATTATTGAGAGAGTTTCTCCTTTTCTTTCTTTAGTTGTCCAATAGCCAATTCAAGATCCAACTTTTCATTGTTAATAGCCTTATCTAGCCTATATACCTCCATTGGCTTTGATCTTTGCTCAAGTTATTAAACTTCTTCTGTGAGAACCACGATGTGTTGATATCAATTGTTTGAAATATTAGATAGGAAAGGTTACTAAGAGGGGAGGGGTGAATCAAAAACCAATAAAACTTTAACTTATTTCACCAATTAATCCTTTGTTAATATTTTGATCTAATTGCATGCATGAAAGAATGAAAGAAGTAAAACATTCATAACTCTTTGACACAAGATATGGTGACCTAGAGACCTTCCAAATAGAAAGTAAAACTAGGGTGGGGATGATACCCACAAGCTTTGGTACTTCAATATAAATTTGTCTTGTTAAAGCTTACAATTGATCACTTCTGACGATCTACCTGTTAGGAGCAATAAGGACTGCTAGGTCTACCTTGTGAAAGGATTTACAAAACTTACAATGAAGTATGCACTTGGTAAAGAGATTTATCAAAGACTGTTAAGTCCACCCTATTAAAGGATTTACTAATACACTTGTTAGGATGAACCAGTGGCTGATCTATGATTTGTTGGTTGAGATTCCTTTGAAATGTAAAGATCACCTTTCTGTGATAGATAAAAAAAATTTGTCCCTTATACTTATTGTAGCCTTCTCAATTCGTACTTCTTCTCTTCGTATTTGCTTCATACTTACTTATTTGGATATGATGTAATTCATTACATATATAACAATCCAAATCATAATTCATCAAAGTAGCTACAAAATAGGTTTTCATTAAGATCATAAAGTTGTCTTAGCTATTGACACTAAGATTCAGAAGACAAACTCAGTGATGTTTCGATACTCGACAACCATTTTCAACACTTGACATCGTCATGCACTCGGCAGATGTAGAATCTTGCTTTATACTAATCACTTCCAAGTAGTTTGAACTTGGTTAGCACTTGTGTGACTCAATGAACACCATGAAACTTGGTATATAAACTAAATCACTTGGTTGACACTCTATGTCTCAGTCAACACTAACATTGGGAGCTTGGTATAAACTGAATCACTTGGTTGACACTCCTTGGCTTGGTCAACACTAGATTCTCATCACTAATATTGCAAGCTCAATAGATATTGTAGGACATGCTTGACACTGTGGAACTTAATTAATATTGCTAATCTCAGTTAGCATTCTCACTAAGTAGCTCGGTAGATTTTTCTCATCATGAACTGTATAAAGATTCTAGAACTTGGTACCGATTGTAAAACTTAGTAACAATTGTATTTCTCGATAAAAACTATATTACTCAGTAGTAGCTATATTACTCAATAGTAACTGGAGCACTTGGTTAACACTACAAAGTGAAAGATAAGCTTGGTAGTAGCTTAACCGATTGACTAACCGTGAGTCACTAATAAACAAACATTGACCTTAATGTCAACACACATGTGTGAGAATTTGTAAATACTATGAGCCGACAATGGCTTGTAATTATGAAAAGGTGTAATGTTTTGTAATATTTTAATGAGATCCTATTATGGTTAATTAGGAAAGCCTCAAAGCCAACTCAAGGGATTATTTTTAGGATATGGTATAAAAGAATCTTATTTTCCTTTTGGAGAATTGTAACATATAAGAAAGTGTACAAAATTGTGCAAGTGATATGAGAAGTTGGTAAATGCATGTAAGCAATCCAAGGGATTCTTTGGATGTAAAGTTGGTGATCTGGTATTGAGATCAGAAGAGGATAGATCCAGTCAAGAGGAAAAAGGAGTTCGAGATCATCCATTTTAAATTATTCTACAATGAATAATACTAAGATCATTTAGATAGTGAGTTTGATGATCTTTCCCCTGAAGTTGTTTGGACAGTGGGCCCTTTTGCCTTCTACATCTCCTAATAGGGTTGGCACAACTCCTAATAGAGTTGGAATCTCCTAAAGTAGATTCAAAATCTCCCAACGTAGATTCAAAATCTCCCAATAGGGATTGATATGTACTGAATGTGTTTCAATGGCTCCTAATAAAGCTCATCCTCTTATAAGGAACTTTTATATTAGCACATCATTTTGTGGATACCATCCCCACTAGA
This sequence comes from Cupressus sempervirens, assembly GCA_028749045.1. Lineage (NCBI taxonomy): Eukaryota > Viridiplantae > Streptophyta > Pinopsida > Cupressales > Cupressaceae > Cupressus > Cupressus sempervirens. The sequence continues at coordinate 909,717,543 of CM053787.1, read as the reverse complement.
GTTTTCCCTTTGATCAAGGATTTCCCTAATTAAAATATCTAGTGTTATTGTGTATGCATATCTTCTTATTGTTGTTGATTATATTGTTCACATCATTAAGGATTAATAATGTTGATAAATGTTTTAAAAGTTGGATAACTAATTCACACACCCCCCCCCCCCCCTCCCCCCACCCTCTTAGTTATCTTGGTGGACATTACTTTATAAAATTATAGTCATGAGAAACCTTATATTGGGTTTTATATCTATGTTCTTGGGCTTTTCTTCTTCATCAATGAGGACTATGGATTTTTGGACTCTTGGGTGGTTGATCTTATTTTTGAAGGAGAGATGTTAGCTTTTGATTCTACCTTGATCTCATGTTTCCTTTCTCATGATTCTTTTTCTTGACATGGCTAGCTTTTTTGTATTGGAGTGATCATTTTTCTCCATTCTTCTATCATACATGTAAGAATTTGGTATAACTCTGATACCATGTAAGAATTTTCCTAAGGAAATAATTCAATGCCAAGATCAAGAAGCTCACTAGATAGCACAAGAGAGAAAAATGAGAATCAAATGAGAATGGATATCAAATTATTGGATATCAGATAATTGGATGAATACATTATAAAAGTGCCTTGTATATAAAGGCAAGTGATATGACTAGGAGCCAGCAATGAGATAAGCATAACATCTAAGCACATATCCACCAAGAGTGAATTATCCTCCATTGTGCATGAATGTACATGAAATAATGAGAGGATAAGAATACAAAGGTGTATCTCATAAAGAGATGTAGTAGACAACATGTGCTCAATTGGAGTGCAAACTACTATGTTGTCTACATGACAACTCATATGAATATGCAAACCCCTAGGTTTCTACATGATAACTAATATTCTAATGCATTAACCTAATTAAACTTAAGTAAAGTGTAAATAGTGAATGCTTATTTACACCAACACTCCCCTTAAGTGCAACTTAGGGGAATGCAATTAAGCTTAGAAAAGCTACATGATAATGCAAGATGGGTCTTGACTACTAGGCCATGTTAGGTACCCATGTACAAAATGAAAAAAGCATGCAAGCTCTTGTAAAGTGGAGAAAGAGAGAAAACCTCATGTGAAAAACCCTCCCACAAAAGGAGAGAAGAAAAATAAAGCAAGATGCATGTATGGATGGAGTAATCAAGACCCCCCTATTATGACATACATCATGCATATACAATAGAAAATCCCTCCATAAGAAGGAAATAAGGAGAAATGAAATTCCCCCATAGTGAATCATCTCCTACAAGAATGATGAGTGCTTGAAGACAAAAGAGAACCCAATCCCTACAAAACAAAATTTCTCCCTTGAGGAAGAAGATACACCAAATACAAATGCAAGAAGGCTTCCCATTATGGATAGGAAGATGGAAGGTGAATCCATATGAAGTATGTTGCCTCTGAAGTCTAAAGCTATGTCACCATGTTCTTGAATATTGAAGATGTCAGGAACCAATCAAGATCAAGTCCAATAGAAGATGGTGACAGATAAGGAACTAATGGAAACTGCTCCTTATAGGAATGTGGATAAAATTCCAAAGACCAAGATGCCTCCTCAAAATAAGTAGGAAGAGAATTAAAGAAGCCCCCACTCAATGTAGAATATACACCCATGAAATATGCTTTTGGATCAATGTAGAAGCTGCACCATGAAAACTGAATGATATTTCTCCCTTGAGGAAGAAATGGTGTCATGGGTCTATAAAAGAATTATCCCTAATCAATAGGAAGAACTCTCATAATGTAATTTGTCTCAGGAAACTATAAAGGAATTTGCAACACATGAGTATGATCAACCATGCAATCTAACATCTCAAGTGAAGTTTGAGATTCATGTAAAGCAACGTCCAAAGACTCAAATGTATTCTTTGAAGTGAAAGGGACCTCTTGCAAATGTTGTAAGAAATTATCCACAATCATTTCAAACTCGAAAGAAAGATCAAGTGGAGAATCATGAGGGTTAAATTTTTCCCTCACAATAATTGAAGAAGGATCATCCTCAATAAAGAGAAGATGTATATCATCAATATTGTCTCCCTTATCCTCAATGTAGAACTCCACAAACAAACTTGCAATGTCTGTCAAGAATTCATCCCAAGGAAAAGAGTTTGGAAGACAATGAATATCTTGCTACAATGAATCATGTCAATGTGTGACTATGTGAATACAAGCCTCATCAAGAGCAACAATAGATGCAATATCAATAGGAGAATTAGTAGCTACAATTGGAGGTAAAATATCTTTTGGGAATGGAGGAACATGTGGATCTCCATAAATCTCCCAAATATAGATCTATATATCATAAAAATCAGTTGACTTCATGTCATCAAGTGAATCCATAACCTCCATATCCATATGTAGAAAGAGTGCACGACAAATGATTGTTACAGTGTCACCATTGTATGAAAGTCCTTTCACATATAGCAATGCATTATGCTCACTAAGATAAGTGAGAACTAATTCACTTCATTGCTTATAGTTTTTTGTTGTCACAGTAATTAAATCTTCCTCATCCATGATGTACTAATCAATGCAACCCCCCCCTAAATAGATTTTTGGCACTATATACTAAGTGTGTGTACAATTGCCACTTGTCAAAATGAACCAAAGTGGAACTCTAATTTTTGATATTTACAACTAAAAATATGAAGCTATGTATGACTCAACAAGATAAGACACAAGACCTCTCAAGGATCTACTTAATTACGAGTGCCAAAATAGGCCAAAAATGACCAAATGTTGAAAGTACTATGTCTAGTCAAAATTACTCCAAATTGATACCAGATCTAGAAAGTAGACAAAAAATTATGCACTTTTAAAAAAAATAGCACCTAAATATGTGTCCATATGAGCTCAAATGAAGCCTTTGAAGTTGTAAAAATTGGGATTGGAAATTTTCAGAAAAATCAGGAACAAAGATCACAAACAATCTGCATCAATGTGTAGATCATGAAATTCTACCCCAAAACAAAAAAAATCACTCCAAAAAGGGAGTATGTATGAGAGAGATATCATTTTTTGAAAATCACCTTTGTAATTATTTTTTCTGAATCACTGTTGTCGCACCTCTAAAAATCAAATGACTCTAGATTTCACCTCAGATGTTTGATTTTGATGAAACAAAAGTTGATATGGGGTTTTTTTGACCTTTTGAATGTGATACCAACATCTGATTTGCACTAGCAAGCTCCAACCTTGACCTATAAAAAAATCTCTCCAATGCCATGAAACTCATATGGCTCTAATACCATGTAGGAATTTGGTATAGCTCTGATACCATGTGAGAATTTTCCTAAGGCAATAACTCAATGCCAAGATCAAGAAGCTCGATAGATAGCACAAGAGAGACAAATGAGAATAAAATGAGAATGTATATCAGATGATTGGATATCAGATAATTGGATGAATACATTATAGAAGTGCCTTGTATATAAAGGCAAGTGATATGACTAGGAGTCGGCAAAGAGATAAGCATTACAACTAAGCACATGTCCACCAAGAGTGGATTATCCTCCATTGTGCATGAATGTATGTGCAATAATGAGAGGATATGAATACAAAGGTGTATCTCTTAAAGAGATGTAGTAGACAACATGTGCTCAAGTGGAGTGCAAAGTATTGTGTTGTCTACATGACAATTCATATGAATATGCAAACTCCTACATGTCTACATGAAAACTAATATTCTAAAGCATTAGCCTAAGTAAACTTAAGTAAAGTGTAACTAGTGAATGCTTATTTACACCAACAATACCCATGTTGGGTTCATGTTTTTCCTTTTATTTTAAACTAAATGCATTAATTTTTTTCTATGCTAGTTTTAGGTTTCTATTTTTATTTAGGATTTTTTCCTACTATTTAGGAAGAGAAGTTCATTTTTGTGTTTATTTAGAGGGATCATAATTTACTCAAGCTTGTTGAATTTATACCAAGGGGCTACACTTCTACTATCTATCCTCTTTTCACAAGAATTTGATAGAGGTGGAGAATTTTCCTAATTCTCTTTTGATAAATATCCTATGGAGGTAGAAATTTCTTCTATGGAGGTGAAGGTCTTCCTTGTGAGAACAATTAAGGGTTTGGTTCATCATTAGTTGGCTCCCTCACTTATAAGTTCCATTGATATGGTTTCTTCTCCTATTAATATGGAGAATATTTGCATGGGAAATATTGTGTTGTATTATAAAGGGGTTGTTGTCACCCTTTCCTTGGCTATTAGCAACAAGGTGGTTAATGGTGGCTTTTTCGTGTTTTCTTTTACCTCACTCCTAATAAGGTGGATACTTTGGATGCAAAATAAGTATTATGGATGTATCCTTGGAAATTTATATGAGCATTTTCAAAATCCATTGATATTATGTCTCTTAGAAGACAATGTTGGATGGATTTGATCTTTTTTTGATGCATAAGGGACATGTTCTAATTGTCATGTTCTTTTGTAGTAGCATTGTCATGTGTCTAATTGTTATCTATTAGAAGCTATTTGAATTTTGATTTTGGATCCCAAAGTTTTTCATTTGTACATTATATTAGTTCCTCCAAAACATGTTCTACCCTTAATAACAAAACTACATATGTCTGAGCTTTAAAATATAATGAAAATTTAATAAAAACATGGGTCATAAAATATATAATTTAAGAGTGTTTTTTATTTTTCTTTTTTTATATGGTACACCTGACTTTAATCTAAAGTGTGACTGAGATAACTTACTTTGTTATATTTAGAAAAATAACTTACTATACAACCATGATATTGCTCTAAGATAAGAAAACAACAAATATTAAACTTGGGTTTAGTCTTTTGAAAGGTAGGTGCAAATAATAAGATTTATACTATATGTCAACTTTTATACATAAACATATGGGTCGAGTACTATTGTATTGCATCCAAGATAAATAATAAAAAATACAAATGTGCAAAATATAGTTCTCACCCTTACAACAACAATGTGCAAACACCCTTAGAGTTATTCTTTTTACTTTATATTGAAATGACTTTTATCATAAATATAAGAAAACTTTACAAATCATAAATACTAAAATATAATTTTAAAAATATAGTAAGTCATAATGTAAAAATCCTGTTTTAAAAAATTGTACTACTTTTTGACTATGGGGTACACTCAACATTAAAGTGAGAGTTATATGCACAATTTTCAATATTATTTTTTGACGAAAAGGATGTCAAACTAAAACTTTAGTATTTTTTAAATAAAAGTAACCAAAGTAATTAAACTTTACAATAAACATTTAAAACAATAAATACAGGTATTATTACAAAATGTATTCTTATAAAAAAAAATTAGTCAAAATGAATGATAAATGAAATACAGTTCTTATATGAAACAAAATATGAACTAATAATAAAATTTTAATTTAAAGTTAAAATCATTTGTTTAAAAAAAATAATTGGAAAACTGCATAAACTTAAGATCTCTTACAAACCATGAACACACCATCTCACAAAACTACCAAATCACAAATTCAATAATAATGACATAAAACAAAAACTTTGTTCCCATAGCAAAACACTTTTAAACCACCCTTAATGGTGAAGGCAAATCAATGGGATGGGTAACATCTATTATGATGTTCCATGACAATAGTATTAGGTGGTAACGACCATCTTAAAGTGTTCCTTTATTGCATGCCTATAGCAAGCAAAGTCTATACTTTCTAGATTTATTTAATGATAAAGAAATGGTGAGACATATCTAATCTTGATAACCCTTTTTAACCACACATGAGTGCTTATTTGACTTTGCAGGAAGGACGCGTATCTCCTTTGTTAAGTGACTCGCTACTTAATTGAATAACACCTTTAAATCTTTTCAAAAAGGTATTGATGGAGGCAGATATGGAGTTAAAGAAATTCTATCCATATAATTGGAGGCTGCCCCACTTGCCCGTGTCTTATATACTTAAAGTAAGCCGTGCATTTTGAAAAGGCCAAAAAAGAATAAGTTGGACCTTCCCCATACAAATTAGTAAACATAGAATATCTACTATTTCGGAGCCCCATACTTTTCACATTTGTATTTGGGTTCCCTTTTTCATATTTGGAATAAAAAAATAAAGATAATTATGGGTAAATGAATAATGGCTAGGAAATATTATTAGATTGAAAAATTTAGAATAGTTCAAATATAGGTGTTTTTTTAGATAATAAAGAGGGATTATGATTTAGCTTTGTATGCTATAATAGCTAGATGATGTTTTTTCCCTCTATTTTAGATTTGATTTGTGCATGCAATATTATTTTTTTGAATTTTAGAAATAGATATATTTGTTAGATTTAAATATAAATAAAGTATGCAATTTCAAATGGTTGAGATATATGTTATTAGTTAGAATTATGTCTAACAATTAGACTCCTAACTATTAAAGAGACAAGTAGCTATGTAATATGTTCTAGTATATCATTAGAAAAGTATAGTCGTGTGAGTTGATGATGTTTTGTAATTATGATAGATATAATTTAAAATGATCTAATTAATAGTATATGTGGGTTATGACTCATCCCTATATGTGATACATCAGTGAAAATGTGATAAATTTCATACTTTAATATAGGTAATGAATAGTAGAAGGACCTTATTTCACCCCATGTTTAAATTTGAATTGAAATTTTCTAGGGTGATAAGTAGGAAACAAATAAGTTCCAAGGTCATTCATATGTTGTAGATTGATACTTCACCTATCTAAAAAAAGTAGAGTTTACATCATTCCACCTGACATTAACCAGATCATTTTTTAATGATTTTTTTAAGGAAGATTCTAAGCAATATTGTGATATCTAAAACACAATTTTCATCTATATATAGCCTTCTTAGGTCAAGAGCACTCCAATCACCAATGATTTATTTATATAAACCCATATTTTAAACACGGGTTCATTTATATCTTCTCTTTCTAGATATGTAACCCTAATTTGTATATTTCTTCTATAACCTCTGGTGCATGTCAAAAAATCTCAATTTCTCACATTGCCCTAGATTTAGCATCAAGTTTACCTCATACATTATACATTTTAATGCAAGGAGTTTTCGATTCAACTAGTGCCCAATCCTTTGAGCTAGGTGGATCTGCTCTTCTTAGTGTAATCAAGTGAAACAGGTCTAGTTCCTAGTCTCCATGCATGATTTAGCGATATCATTTTTGTCATTACAAATTGTAGTTAAATTTTGGAAAATTTGAGCATCCTTATAGAAAATAATCCCTTAGTTAGGAAAATTTACCTTGCCTCAATCTAATGCATTTAATAGTCCAAAATTTGTTGAGGTAAATGTACTATGTTTTGGGTTGAGTTTGTCTTTTTTCATGCCATGATTATTTTGGTCAAAATATATGTAACTCATTCAATTTGAAGCCCCTTAAGAAATTACACTTTCTAGTGTGATTTCACATGAAGTTCCTTTTAAAATGAATCTATGGCTTATATCAATGAATATATTTTGATTTAGATTAATATTTTTTTCATACAATCTCTATAGAGAAAAATCTTTAGACCCTAGGTAGTCAATGTTCTATTGAGTCTAACATTATAAATGGAAGGTTTTTCCACCTCATCTCCCTCTTGTATTGATTAATATTTATTTTTCTCTCATCCAAATCAATCTAAAGATCATTTTCTTTAGACAAGGATGTTCCTATATGCATCCTACTAACATCTAAATCGAAAATCAAAATTGATCCTTAAAAAAATTGATTAAGAATTCAAATCCTAAATAAAAATTCCCATACTAACACTTCAATAGGAAATTATTATATCCTAGGTTAGTCATTCCTTGTTAAACTTATTTCACTTTGATCGAGGTGTATAATTTTCTTCAAAATAATATTTTCTTGAGAAATTATTCTTTTTCAAGTTGAGAATCCAAACATCAAACAAAAACATAAGATCTCAACGTCGATAATGATTAGTTAGTCCATCATCCAATCTAAGACCAATCAACACCTATTTAATCCCATCCTTAAACTTAGACTCACTACACTTAATCAAATGAGTTAAAAATATTGTGTGCTCTATGTTCTTAATGATGAAAACTAAGTTTTTATTTGATGTTAGCAATTTTTGTTTCTATGGTTGTGTATTGATCAAGAGAAGCTAGAAAGATGTTTTATTGGTCTTGCCCCTAAAGTTGTTTGGACAGTGGCTCCATCTTCCTTCTACAACTCCTAACAAGGACTAATATGTACTGATTATATTTCATAGACTCTTAACAAGGTCCATCCTCCAAGAAGGAATATTTATATGAGTACATCATTTTGTGTGTACCATTCCCATAGGGGTTTTCCCTCTGATCAAGGGTTTCCCTAGTTAACATATCTAGTGTTACTATGTATGAGTATCTTGTTATGGTTGTTAATTATATTTCTCATATGATTAAGGATTAATAAGGTTGATAATTGTGATAATAGTTGTTTAATTGATTCACCACCCCCCCCCCCCCCCCCCCCCCCAAGTTATATTGGTGGACTTTATATTTGTAAGTATTTTAAGTGTAATATGAAAGAAATTATGCTTGTAAGTATTGGTAGAGGTTTTCTATTATACTTTTGGATATCGTTAAGATGTTTCATGGTGATAGTAAATCATTATGGGGTTTATATGAAAGATTGAAATTTGGAAAAATATACTATGTAGGAAATTTCTTATTTTAGTCTTTTTGGGAGAATACTTTGCTTGCCTCTACATAAGATGATGATGACATGTGGTTCTAGTTATGATGACTATGGTATGTAATTATTGTACTATCACATTTTTGTGTACTCAATTGTTCGGCAGTGGAAGCTATATTTGGATGTTTGTTGATAATGAGGCTAGTTATCATGATAGTAAATATAGGTTAGGAGAATGCTCTACATTAGTGATTAATTTTTTGAAGTTCAATGGAAATAGTTTGTGCAATGTTTTAAATTATATATCTTGAGTTGATTTCCTTTGCAAGTGAAGTTAAAAAAATTTAGTGCAATTTAATTGCATGTTTTGTTCTCTAGCCAACTAAATTTATTACATTAATTTTACATAATTTTTTTTGTTTAAATGTGATTTTGAGGAATATTTCAGATGTGCATGTTTTTCTACACAAGGTGTTATGTGCGTCAAAGGTTTTTGTGGGCTAATCTATTAACATGCTTTTTGCTACATGTTATACCTTGGCAAATGTTGTGATGTGTCTTATCTGATCAAAAAAATTATGGAAGTCATGTTAGGATGTATTTGGGTCCCCTTTTGTTTATCCCTAAGTCATATTTTCTATTATTGTTAAACACTTAGTCAATTGTTTCGTAGTGGAAGTTGTATTTGGATGTTTCTTGATAATGAGGCTAGTTATCATGGACAGTAAATATAGGTTAGGAGAATGCTCTACATTAGTGATTAAATTTTTGAAGTTTGGTGGAAATGTTTAGATAGTTTGTGCAATGTTTTAAATTATATAACTTGAGTTGATTTCCTTTGCAAGTGAAGTTAAAAAAATTCAGTGCAACTTAATTGTAAATTTTTTTCTCTAGCCAACTAAATTGATTACATTAATTTTACTTATGCTATTTTTGTTTGAATGTGATTTTGAGGAATATTTAAGATGTGCATGTTTTTCTACACAAGGTATTATGTTCATTGAAATTTTTTGTGGACTAATCTATTAACATGCTTTTTGTTACATGTTATACCTTGGTAGATGTTGTGATGTGTCTTATTTGATCAAAAAAATTATGGAAGTCATGTTAGGATGTATTTGGGTCCCCTTTTGTTCATCCCTAAGCTCATATTTTCTATTAGTGTCAAACACTTAGTCATATATTTGGCAGAGTTGGTCGATCAACACTGTCACCGAGCCATCCTATATAGGTCAAGTATTGTAACTAGACTTGTATATATTTCATGTATGAACCAAGAAATAGGGATTTTCAAGCAAGTCTATGGTCGTCAAGTACTCCAATACATGTCGATTCATCTAAAGGATAGTTCATGCTGAGCATATACATGTCAAGTCACATAGTATAAGCCAAGCAAGTGAATTTCAAGAGACAACATGCAAAATAGTTATGACCGAGTGTTAGAATGTTTAAGTGTCAAGTAAACCAATTTTGATATAATTTTTTGGAATGACACAAACATCAAGGTAAACAACTTTTTATTTTATTTGGAGATTTATCTTTTTTTTCAAAGAGTCAATTACATAGGTGATATGCATTTTGTTATGGGTCATTAATCTCTATGCAAGGTGATCAACCAATTAGAAAAATAGAAGGACTAAGTGGCAAAAGTGAAGGACTTGGATTATTTATGTTGATCTAGAAACTTATAAAGATGGTTATAAGAAGAGGATCCAAACCATAATTTAAATAGTGTGTGTGACAGAGGTTGTGAGTTTTAATGCTAGAGGAAAATTGTGAAGGAACACTGGACAGAGTGACTAAGTAGAGTAGTGAAGGGAAGAATAAAGATATATCAGATTAGAGATTAGATCAGAGATTTTAAAGAGGAGATCCACTATCATTATCTGAAGTGCAAACTAAAGGATCTAGTATCGATTCATTCTAGCAAGTGTTTCAGGGTAAATCTCTTAACAGAGTTGTCCTAACATAGCTTTGCAAATCTCTTAATAGAGTGCTTATTTAGTTGTAAGTTCTAAATTCTTTAATCAAGGTAGACTATATAAGTATTGTAAGATCTTAATAGGTCAAACCCCTCATAGGTGTGTCATCATAAGTGACCAAAATTGTAGCCATAACAGGAAAACTTTATTGTTGTAGTAGTGAAGATTTGTGGGTGCAATCCCCACCCCAATTTTACCTTCACCTTGGAGGGTTTTTGGGTAACCAAAATCTTTGTGTTATGTGTTGATCATTTTCTTACATATTACATTGATTTGATTAGTTTTTAGATCTAATACATCATTGTAGTAAATGTTTATGTGATTTATGATAATGTTGAGATAAGAGTTTAAGGTGGAATATATCAGATTGAATAATTGTTTGAAAGGGTAAAAGTCTAAAGATCCCTATTCCTCCCCCCCACCCTCTCAATATCTTACTTTTCCATTAGACTTCAAAAAATTGGTATCAGAGCTCAAGTTCTCTTAGAAGAAGTCTAACCACTTGAGAGTTAAGATCTTGGAGATGGAGGCCTACAAGTTGAGAAAAAAACATTGAGAGTCAGAAGCTTGACATACAACTTACACTACATAAACATGAACAACAAGAGAAGAACTAAAGAAATCCTTAAAGAGAAGGAAGGAGATGTAAATCCTATAGAATGAAACACAATATAAAGAACAAGAAACTGAAGATCTATTTAATGATGGAAATTTTAGTGAAAGTGATGCAACAATAGAAGATCTATTGGAGAGGAAATAAACTAAATAAAGATATAGGAGGACTAAAGAAAGAGCATTAAATCCAATCAGTAAGATTGTGTGAAGTGACCAAAAAGGAAAAGAAAGCTAAAGAAGATAAGACAATGGCTGATGAAGACAAGAGACAAATGGCCACAAGACTTGATGAAAGGACATCTGATGTGAAAAAATTCACACACAATAAATTTGATATGCTCAACCAACTACTACATACAAATCAATAACTAAATAGGAAAGATGTAGAGATTGAAATTTTGAAATCATAGAATGATCAACTGAAGAATGAGTTGAGGTCTAAAAAGTAATTCATTAAAAGGATGAATAAACCTAAAGAAGTTGTGAGATATTGTGAAGAGATGATGAGATAAAAAAGAAGACCTCATGACACCTCTTGACTAGGATATACTGAGAACCTATCATCTATCGAGGAAGGAGAATCATCAAAGATTGCAGAACAAAGAAATAAAAATCCAAAGAACAACAAACACAAATGTTTTTATTGTGGAAAAATAGGTCACATGACAAATATTTGTAGAAGCAAGATTGGTAAACAAAACCCTAAGCCCAAATTCAATAGATATTTTTATAATTGTAAGAAGCAAGGACATCAAGAACATGAATGTAGATCAAAAGCTAGCAATACACCAGTTGCACCGAAATTTGAAGGATACTACTACAATTGTCAGAAGTAAGGACATAGAGCACAAGAATGTAGATCAAAGGAAAAAACCAAAATAGGTAGCCAAGAAGCAAGGAAATGTACCTAAGCAAGGTAACTCATACAATTGTGATTACAACACATCGTACAATTTTCATTTATGTGGTGGATATGGTCATGTTGAAGTAAATTATTCTAGGACACACTTCAATGGTAAATCCAAGAGTTGGATGAATGGCAGTATAGTTTCTTATAGATGTCATAAGATTAGACATTTAAGCAAAAACTACATAACCCAAAAACCAACACCTAGCAATGAACAAAACAAAGGTAAAGGTACTACCAATGTAGAAAATACAAGAAAATAGATGAATCAAACTTGAAAGAAGAAGGATGAAGGAAAGATCAGTAGAGATAATGATGTCAAGATCACCAAATCCAATGGATCAGGTGATTACACTATATGTTATAAAACTAGTGTGCAAGAAATATTAAACTAAACTTAATATTCACAAACTAATAAATTAACATCATATATGATAAGAAAAAAGGGGAAACTAACAAGAGAATGCAAACCAATGATGGCAAGCTTCCAAGATGACCTCCTTGACCATTTAGGCATGTCCAAATGATGGTATGTGTACTCATGTGTGCTCAAGCTTCAAATGATGGATTATGATCATGAATGAAGATGGATGAAACATTGAACAAAGGAGGTTTAAGTGGATTTTGATATTGTAAGGTTTTAATGGATAATTTTGGTTCTCAATGGAGCATTATAAGTTTTCATAAAAACTGGATTGATTATGAGAGGAAAATGATCCAATTTACATGCCAAGGTGTAGTGAGATGGATGGTTAGGATGTGAGATGAGAGGTTTGATGAGGAAGGGTTAGGATGTCCTGAAAGGAAAGCACATGGATTGTGCTTGTTTGGAGACAATCATGGAGTGACACTTGTCACAAGGAGGGGGAGTGTAAAAGAATGAATGACTTTGAGGGAATGTGACCAGTTTGGGGAATGTGAGGGGACAAGGTGGAGTTATGATGGGTGTGGGATTGTAAGAGGAATTTAATGTACTTGGGTGAGGATGTGAGGCATGTGACATGAGGGGAGACTTTGGTTTGGGTCAAGAAGTCCTAATTTTTGCTTAAAGTTGTGCAAATTATTAGGAAGGGTTTAGACTTAGTTTTAGGGGATAGATTAGGAGGCAAGTGGCATTTTAAAGGAAGTAAAATGGGATGATTTAATTATGTAGGATTAAATAGGATAATAAATGGATTATCATAGTAAAGGGAGTGGATTAGATTGAGCTCTTGGATTAAGATTTGGCTAAGGGCTAGGTTCATGGTTTTGGAGGTTTTATTTGATTTAAATATTTTATTAAATCAAACAGGGGAAATATGGGATTAAATTAGATAGGTTAATTTATTTATCCAAATTAATAGAGCAGTGAGGATTAAATTGATAATTTAGACTATGGGATGTCATTTCATTTTATCAAATTCAGACTATACTTAATTAAATGAATCAATTAATTATGGGGTGATAATTAAATAATTAAATATTAAATACTTAATCAATAATTTCCTAGAATATTACTAAATAAGATTATGTTAATGATGTAATTGGATTTAGGTGTCTGCATTTTGTCCTCTTTGACATAGTGTTGAGACAATATTATTTTAAAGAAGTTTGAATGTAAATGACATGAACAAGATGTTTAAAGCAACACATTTTCCCAACTCTTGAGAATAACTTGTAGAGATTGAACTATGTGATTTCCCCTCAAGAAGGAGATAGTGAGAGAAGACTAGGCTCAAAGATTTCTTGGAAAGGTACAACAAGCTGGAGTGAGCAGGAAGATGAAGATGAGATAAAAAAGGGTTAAACTTGTGATCAAATTACAAAAATAATAAGTCAAGGGTGAAAGGGGGTCACCATGTGGGAGGATGGGGAAGGGGAGTGCCACATGGGGTGTATAAGAGGATGTATAAGGGTCAGGAAAGAATAACTACTCTTGTATTATTGTCATGATATTGCAATTTTTAAACTTTCAGTGAGAGGACATGATGGTTTCACAGGGCTGACCAATGCATACTTTCAAGAATCTAAGAAAAAGGTCAAGATTCCTACCCCTATCTATCCTAAACTAGTCCAGTTAGAAAGACATCAATCCATGATCAAGAAATAAAGTAGACCAAAATTAGATTGATGAGAACAAGGAAATACTCCATAGGAGCAGTCATGAAAACAAGCGAGACAAGTTGGTGACCTTTGGTATTTCTATCAAATGGGGAGAAGATGAGAAGAGAATAGGACAAAAGGATCTAATGACTATACAAGCATGAGAATGCACTACCTCAAGGGGAGACTATTAGAAATAGGAATTACTAGGGGGGTGTGAATCAGTAATTTACAAACTTTAGTCACCAACTAAATATTATTTATTAATTTCAACCATACATAAGAAATTAATAAAGTAATACTGAAAAATAACCATAACCATGCACAAAGATAACTCATAACACCATATTTTGTTAACTAGGAAAACCTTGGGCAAGGGAAAACCCTAGTGGGGATGATACCCCCTAGATAATATACTGATATATATGTTCCTTATTAGAGGATGGACCTTGTTAGGAGTCAATGAGAAAGTTAAGTATAAAGAGTCCCTATTAAGAGACTTTGAATCCCTGTTAGGAGATTCCAACCTTGTTAGAAGTTGTAGTACAGTAGATGCAAGATGAGCCCATCGCCCAAACATGCACTTCCAATTACAAGAAGAGATCACTACCCAAAAAAGTAATTAGACTTCAAGTATATAAGTATTTTAACTTCTTTCTTGGCTAATCTCTGATCTTCAGCTCAATCTTGGATCATGAAAATATCTTCTCAAGCTTCACATATATTGTTTTCACAAAAAGTTTGCATATCATAATACTTGCATAACTACTACATTTGAATTCACAAGATGTCCTTTGCATAAATAACATGCCTTTTCACAAATTTCTACTAGGTTAGATAAGACCATAATATACTTTTCCAACATAGAGTAAACATCTAGGATGTCAGCCCTAATTGGTCAAGTAATTATTTTGTAAATAAAATTATTTCATTCCTTTAATTTTGTTGTCCTATTTCACTGGTAAAACATGAATATCTCTTTTCTGTATAGTCTGTACTAATGTACAAGGTTATACTCATCATCATCAACATGTATATTATCTCCATCTAACTTCACTAGTCATAATATGATGTCAGTAATGAGTTACATACAAAACAATACACTATTGTAAACCAAATTCATAGTTAGACAATTTTCTAAGTACCAAAACCTAAGTATCTTTATTTCTGAGGTTTTCTATAAGTATGTACATCATGAGTTGCAATAAATGATAATAAATACATATCTTCATTAGCCAATTTTCAACAATCTCCCCCTTTGGCATTGATGGCAACAAAATAGAGAAAATTGACTAAGTAAAGAAACTTGTCAAAAACAATACAGTAACAATACATTAATCATCTATTGCAACTTTTCCATCTTACATATTCTCCCCCTTACAATATGATTTCATAACTTACAATTTTATCTTCTCCCCTTTACCTTAATTACAATTGTCTTATGCATCTTCTCCTTTGACATCAATGAAAAAGGTCAAAATGCCAAAAACTGTCAAAACTACTTGTCAAAAAATCTTTTAACATTTGCCTTAAACTGATAATATCTTCATAAAGTCATCAAAAAATTCCTTAAGACTGTTCATAGCTTTTATCCATGTATCATTGGTTGATTTAGTTGAGATGGGAATTTCACATAGGGTATATGATACAATCTAAACTGCATTAAGATCATAGTATAAAAAGTTTGCATATGAGTCCCTGACTTTGACACACTCCTCCAATTGTCTCTCTACAATAGATATTTTCAGAGCATTAAACTCTTTGAAACCCAAAAATATTTTTAAAATCTATTCTTTTTGAAGTTCTAGTTCCCTGAAATAATTATGAATACTAGCCACTTGTCCTTCAAATTCATCAACTTTACTCGAAGTTTGTTGTATCTAGTTAGATAGAGCCTCTAGCTCACTCATCTTACCTTCAATCTTACTATCAAGATCCTTGGTCAACTTATGAAATAGGGTACACTTAATGTACAATACCTTGCCATCCTATTGACATTTCCAAAGTTCCTTGATACAAGTATCAAGACTTATCAAATTGTTCTTGATATATTGACAAATGGTGCTAAATAAATTAGCATCATGTGAAATCTGGGCCTTTGACTCTACCACATTCAACAAATTTGAAAATTCTTCATCAAAAGATTTCAACACTGCTTGTGCCTTTTGTTCAAAATCTACTTCTATATGCTAGACTACTAAAGTACTATCTAATTTTTTAGTAACCTCCATTAAGGTTCTTTGTAGGCTCTTTACTTTATTTTTCTTCTCAATAATCTTTTTCAGAGATGAAATCAAGTCATTTTGATCATCATCATCACTTGTCAGTCTAGCAAGAGAAAGTAGAGTAGATGAACTAGATTTTTCAGATTCATCTTCCCTTTGCTTCTTCTTAGCTATCTCTTTGAATTTTCTCTCTTCTTTCTCTTTCTCTTCCTTCTCTTTTCTTTCCTCCTCTCTATTTTCTTCCTCCTCTATTCTCTTCTTCTTATCTTCAAGCAATTTCTACACCTCTTCTTCTTTTTTTCTCTTTTTTTTTTTCTTCTAATAGCCTCTTCTCCTCTTTAATTTGTTTCAATTAGTCTTGAATATCCTTGGTATAAGATTCAAGATATTCAAAACTCTCAAAAGGGTTAGTATTATCAATGTTAATAGTAACATTGGTCTGATCAATTTGTATTGTGTCACCACTTACTAACACGTCTAAGGTTCTAGGTGTTGGTGAAGGTGTTGCCTTAGATTTTGTCATCATCTAAGTGATAGCTATGATTATTTCACTTCTTATCTTATCCTTCTCACCCACCATAAAAAGAAATGGTCTCACTTTGTTTCTTAAGTAAGGTGCTAGACTACTTAACAAATTCTTGACTTCTTCTTCATCATCAATCTTGCATATAGTCCTTATCATAGATCTCCAATGTTCTATGTCCTCTTCTCAAGCTAGTGCCTTCTTCTCAATAATTATATCATAGACTTTCTAATTTACCATGCCTTCAATATCCTTAAGTTTCAAATTGTTAGCAATTATATATCTCATAGTAGAGATATCAATCTAATCTTTCTCAATATCATTATACAAGTCATAAAAAAAAATTCATCTGAACAATGTCCCTTCATTAGCAATGGCTGAATTAATCTTCTCTATCTTTGGCTTCCAAAGTTTCCAAGCATTTCCTACTGAGTGTTTAGAAGTAGTTACTTTCTCTACCTAATTAGCTTCTTGTTGTTGTTCTTCTTCTTCACTAGATTCAACAATTGTCAACAATGTCTTTTGTCTTTTACCTAGTTGAGTGGCTTGTTGCTTGAATTTTTTTGTCTTTGTAGTCATAGCTTCCACTAATCTTTCTAATTTCCTCTTCCACTCACTTGGTTGTACATTTGACACTGCATCATACATAATGCTTTTTTCTGAAGATGTTTCTATAATAGACACTAACAAAGGTTGCACATACATTATACCATGCTTCATAGTCTTTCTAACTACCTATGACTCACTTTCTTTCATACCATCCTCTGATAAAGCTTTCTTTATTATTGCCTCTATCTTCTTGTGAGATACTTTCTCTAAAGATGTCTCTTGAGCTGATTGGGTAATCTTATCATATGTTCCAAATTTATAATCAGCTTGGTCCTTCTAAAAGTTCAACAGTAAATTAATATATCCAATGGCTATATCATCACTCAATTCATAACCTAAGGGATCAAGGAATGTTTCCCAAGGTTCTACTACTTGAGTATGAGTAAAATCTATATCAACCATAATACATATGTCATCTTTAAATCTTTCTACAATTGTAAGGGCAATTCTAAATCTTTGTCTCATCTCATTTTGAAATGTTTTTACTATCAAATTTTCACTATCCAAGATTTTATCTACTAGATGTCTTTTACATACATCTGTGATCTTCTCCATTGTACACCTCTTGCTGCTCATAATATATGTAACTGATGAGTATGGAAATATTTGAAGTACATGAAAAAATAAATGATTGATCAGTGACTAAAATCTAAACACACCATTCTTAGTCCTTTTGATTTTCTCCAGGTTCTCAAGAAGTTGCATTCTTAGAATTTCACTAAGGTTAACTTGTTCCTTCTCAACACTAATCCTATACATTGCATAGATGAATCTGACTGACAATTCATCAATCTTAGAACTTGCACATATAGATTAGGCAATAATTCTACTTAGGAATCTTACATCATCTTGTTTAATGGTGTTGATCACCATGGCCTTATCATTATAAACTATGTTTGTGTAAGTCCCAACCTTCTTCTTAACAAGTTTCTCACCTATAGGTACATTTCCTTGTATGATAAGACTAGTTACCTCATGAATAAGGTTGGCTAAAATGTCAACTACATTGTCTTCCATCCATAGTTTTCCATCATGTATTCTACTTACTATGATTTTTGTCCACTCATTGATGTCCAATTCTTGATAGAAATGATATTTGAATAGGTCTAGTTATTTCAAATGTTCAATTTTGGGCTTCATAGTCATATCATGATTAAAGGCTAATTCCATATCTTTATTCATATACTTGCTCCCAATAGATTCACACTTTCTGTTAAGATAACTTCCTACATCTTCCAAATAAACTACATTGTTGGGAGTAATGGATAATGTTGAATTAGGGTTTCCTTCTATAGATTTCATGGAAAAAACCTTCAATTTTGGTCTCTCCTCATTCTCAACATTATGAACTACTAACATATCCACAGTTCTATCAAATATAAATTTTATCGAAGAAATTCTACAAATAAACAATGAAATGCCTCTTTTCAAAAATGGGGTTTACATCAAAATCGCCTTATCAAGTCGCTTCTAAGTGCTCCATGCTTTGGATGTAATCGTAGTGAAGTGGTAATCAATTTACATCAAAATCACCTTATCAAGTCACTTCTAAGTGTTCCATGCTTAGGATATAATCACAATGAAGTGGTAATCAAGTTTGTACACCATTTTATTCATCAATTCAAACTTGCATTAATTGCATACTTTGCAAACATGAAAAAGCTATCAATTACATTTTGAAATCAAATATCTATTCAAGATTTTCTATTCGATCTTCAGATGCTAGCCGAGGATTACCATAGCTTCCTTCCATCATGACAATGCTCCACAAAACTTTGCTCCATGAAATTCTTTGCAGAAACATATTTTCCATCTTCTGCTATAGAATTAACTTTCTTTGTAATAACAATATTTTTTAATTCCATCATAACAAGTTCCAATAAGCTCCAAATTTCAAGTGATCTTAGATATAGTCTAAACTTATCTTGATACACCTTTTCCCAACTTTGTTACCCATAATTTGATCTCTGAATGAAGTTTCAAATTTTGGTGTTGTGAACAAGCTTAATTCAACCTAGTTGAATCAAACTCAATTACTAACTTTGATCTTCCTGTCTCACCATCTTCTAACT
Source organism: Cupressus sempervirens (assembly GCA_028749045.1). Classification (NCBI taxonomy): domain Eukaryota; kingdom Viridiplantae; phylum Streptophyta; class Pinopsida; order Cupressales; family Cupressaceae; genus Cupressus; species Cupressus sempervirens. The sequence continues at coordinate 909,697,877 of CM053787.1, read as the reverse complement.
TATCTTATGATATGTCTAATCCTTTTACAAATGCCTCATTGATTTCACAAAGTTCATTGACTACATTCCTTTGTTCTTCATTTTCTTTCTTAGTTCTAGAGTTCCTATCATAGTTCCTTCTATCATTTCTGTAAGAAATGATAATGTTGAGCAAGGAATGAGAAACAATCCAAGTAAGTTAAGTGTGAAAAAATTTTACCATAAGATAAGCAACTCCAAGAGCATACACCAAGATGGTTCAACAATGGAGACAAGGATTTATAAGGGGAAAGCAAAGAAAACCCCTTGTGAGTATTATGAATGAAGGAAAATGCCTAGAGAAGAGAGAGAGAGAGAGTGTTGGAGCAAAAGTAGCTCAATACAATAACATCAAGTGCTAAGAGTGTTGTGTTGTTGTCAAGAAAGGAGGAGCATCTCTTATATAGAGATGAGAGAGGAGTTGCATTTGTAACTCCGATTTCTATGAATGCCACATTCATAATAGGTGTGTGCAAAGTGTCACAATCCTCTTAAGGAGGATAAACTAAATAAAGAAATAAACAAGAGTTGTCCTTACATGTGGAATAAAGGACAAACAATGACATGTCCTCCACATGTGTACAAGTGGACAAACTACATGTAGGGACCCTTGGAATATCCCTATTAAAATATATATCCAAGGAAAGATTAACCTTTCTAACACCCCCCCTTAATCTTTACTCTGGGAGTTTACTTCAATGGGTTGTAAACCCAAATTTTTACAATGGAACTGAAATCTCTCTTTAGAAAGTGGTTTGGTTAAAATATCAGCCACTTGATCTTCTCCTTTACAATAAAGAAGAATAATTTGATTGTCTTCAACTTGTTTTCGAATGAAGTGATGTTGAAGTGAAATATGTTTGGTGCGTGCATGATAAACTGGATTTTTTGCCAAGGCAATATCACTTTGATTGTCACAATGTATAGGTGTAGGTGATTGTTGAGGTAGACCCAAATCGTCAAGAAGTCTTCAAATCCAGAAAGCTTCCTTAGCTGCATTGGTACAACCTTTGTATTTAGCTTCAGTTAAGAATAGGGAAATAGAGTGTTCTTTTTTGCTTTTCCAAGAAATTGGACCTGAACCAACAAATAAAAAATAACCACAAGTGGATTTCCCATCATTGGGATCTCCACCTAGATCGAAATCAGTATAATCATGTAAAATAAATTCAGAGTTTGCATCATAAAATAATCTCATATTAATAGTTCCTTTAATGTACCTTAAGATGCGTTTAGCAACTTTAAAATGAGTTTGTTGAGGTTTAGACATAAATCGAGAAACTAAACCAACACTATAAGCAATATCAGGTCTAGTAAGAGTTAAATAATTTAAACTTCCTACCAACTGTCTATACAAAGTTTCATCAACAAAAGGAGTATTCATATCATTCATTAATTTAGTTCCTAATTCACATGGAATTGAAACATGGTTAGAGTCATTCATCTTAATTTTTTCTAAAAGATCATAAGCATACTTGCTTTGAGAAACAAAGATACCTTTAGGAGTTTGAAAAATTTGCATACCTAAGAAATAATGTAAGATACCTAAGTCTGTCATTTGAAATTTTTGTTTAAGTTGGAATTTAATATCAAAAATCAAAGTGTCTAAACTAGAAGTGAGTATTAGATAATCTACATAAACAATAACAATGATAATATCATCGTTAGTATGTTTAATATACAAATTAGGATCATTTTTACTTCTGGTAAAACCTTGAGAAATAAAGAAAGAATTAATTTTAGAATACCATTCTCTAGGTGATTGTGTAAGACCATAAATAGATTTGTTCAATTTGTAAACTAGATTTTCACTACCTTTCTTAACAAATCCAGGAGGTTAAGCCATATAGATTTCGTCATGTAAATCACCATTTAAGAAGGCACTTTTAACATCCATTTGATGAATGGGCCAATTCATTTTAGATGCTAAAGCAAGAACTAATTTGATAGTAGGCATTTTAGCAACAGGAGCAAAAGTTTCATTATAGTCTAATCCTTCAATTTGGGAAAAACCTCTAGCAACTAGTCTAGCCTTGAATTTACTAATTTCATTATTAGTATTCAATTTTGTTTTGTATAACCATTTACATGAAACTAGATTCTTGCCAGGAGGTAATTGGACTAAGTCCCAAGTTTGATTAGCAACTAAAGAATCATATTCCTCTTGCATGGCTTTCTGCCAATGAGGTTGAGAGTTAGCTTGATCAAAAGACTTAGGATCGTTAGAATTCATAATAGTAGTCATCAAAGCATAATTACAATAATTAATCCTTCTATGTTTAATTCCACCAGATTTAGAAATATAATCATCAGCTTCATTGATTAGGTTTTGAGCCCATTTAGGTTTACATTTAGTTGTAATGGAATTATCACTAGAGGAAGAATTATGAGTAATAAAAGTATCATTAGTATCTATTTGAGTATCATGAGATGTAGGAGCAGAAATAATCGGTGGTACTTGATTAAGAGAAAGAGTAGGGTTAAGAGAAGGAGGTTGGTCCTCCACTAGCACAATTTTAGTGCCACTGAATTCTTCATCCTGTGTAGTAGAGAAATCATGAACTCCATTTTTTGCAATACAAACATCTCTAGCAACTTGAACTTTTTTAGTAGTGGAATCATAAACACGATAACCCTTAGTGTTTTCATCATACCCAACAAACATATAAGGAGATGACTTAGCATCTAATTTATGCCTTTTCTATTTAGGCGTATGAACATAAGAAATAGAACCAAATATCCGTAAATGATGTAAATTCGGTTTCCTACCAGACCAAGCCTCTTCTGGAGTGATAGCCTTGAGAGCTTTGGTAGGAGTCCGATTAAGAATATAAGTTGCACAAAACATGGCTTCAGCCCAAAATTTATAATGCAGATTCTTAGCATGCAACATGCTTCTAGCCATTTCAACAATGGTCCGATGCTTTCTTTCCGCCACACCATTTTTTTGTGGTGTATAAGGAATAGTAAGCTCATTCTTAATTCCACATGATTTCAAATAAGAATGAAAAGCATTATTCACATATTCCTTCCCATTATCAGTTCTAAGAATTTTAAGTTTATACCCAGATTGCCTTTCAACATATAACTGAAATTCAATAAAGATCACTATCAACAAGATGCAACTTATGAGTTGCTTGCCATGATTTTTCGCTTGGAAAGGGCTCCCTATGCATCTTACCACTCATAAAACCTGTACAGGCAATCTTGGAAGGAATAATGTGAGGCAAGCCATCAACCATATTATGCTTTTGCATGAAAGTAATATAATCGGAATTTAAATGACCAAGTCTTTCATGCCATATATTGAAATCAATAGAAGTATGTAAAGAATATCGTGAACTAGCAAATTCATGGAATTTAAATAAATTGTCATTATCCATTTTAGCATGAGCAATCACTTTGAGAGTTTGAGGATCTATGATATAACATGTATCTTTGTAGAATTCAACTTTATAGTTCTGACATAACTGTGAAACAGAAAGCCGATTAGTTTTCAAGTCAGGTACATATAAAACATCATGCAATTTACCATTAGGAATAGTAACATCACCTAGTCCTTCAACTTTACAAGTCTGATTATTAGCTAACTGAATAGGAATGTTAGCAATATCAGGTTGTAAAGAATCAAAAATTTCTTTATGAGAAGTGACATGTTGTGATGCACCACTATCAACAATCCGTTCTAAAGGTCTACAAAGATTAAAGCTACAAGTAAAAGCATGACGAGGATTAGAACTAGTTAAATTACCTTTTTTATGGTTTGAGGTTTGATGATTGTTACTATGATTCATAGGTTTTTTTATCATTTTGCTTTTTAAAACAGTTATTGACAAGATGACCATCTTTGCCACAATAAGAACAATGAGGTTTGGAAGTGGAATGATTCCTTTGATGATTAGTATTACGAGTATTATTAGGATGATTGGTATTATTATTATATTTGGCATGAAATTTATTGTTGGAGTTATTTGAATTAGAATTTGATTGTTTGTAATTATTATTAGTGGAACGGAAAGTATTAGTTGAATTTCTAGACACAAATGCATGCTCAGTTGATTTGAGGGTACCAAACTGAATTAGCTTAGGTTCTTCTTGTCTTAATAAAGTTTGAAAAATAACATAAGTTAACTGAGAAGTTAAAGTAGGAATAGCAAGCTGTGCATGAATATTAGTTATAAATTGTTGAAACTGTCTAGGAAGACATTTTTTAAGAATAAGATGAATTAAAAGAATGTCCTCTAATTGAACACCTAAAGCCATAATTTGACTTTTAAGAGAATCAAATTTTAAGAGGAATTCATCCATACTTTTAAAATCTGCATACCTGAGATCTTCGAGTTGATCTTCCAATTGTATTTTGCGGTATTCATCGCCACTGTCATACTTGGTTTTCAAGATGGACCATGCATCATGAGCTTTAGAACAGTGAGCATTTAAAACATATAAATCTAGAATAATGGAAATACCAATTAACCCTAAAGCTTCTTCGTTTTTAGTTTTCCAAGTATCTTTCTCGTCTTGAGTAGCCGCTGAACTGGGCTCAAGAGAAGGGTCAGTGGCTATTTCGAAGAGATGTTTAAAACGAAAAATAAATGAGATATGAGTTTTCCAAGAATGATAATTAGAATAATTAAGTTTGATTTCTGGAATTAATGTTGACATGATTAAGAAAAAATTGTTCTTTTTTTCTTTTGGAAAAAAAATTTCCTTAATTTGAAAATCAGATTAATTGAAAAAAAATGATGTTAAATGAGAAAAAAAATAATTTTAATTTTATTAATTGAAAAAAAATTGGTTTTTTTGTTTTTTTTTTTTATAAGATTAAGAATATTTTTTAATTTCAACTATTTGTGTGAGAGAAAATTAAAAATTTTATTTGTTAAACAAATAAAAACAGTAATATAAAACAGGTTTTATGAGTTTGATTTTTTAATAAATAAAACAAAATTTGAAAAACATAAAAAATTGGGCAAAGAGGGGGAAAATTTAAAAATAGTTTAGAAGGGGGAGCGGAGCTCGGGCGGTGGCTGCCGCGTGGCCAAAGGGCGGCCCTGGTCGGTGATTAGAGAAATTTAAAAAAACGCGTTTTGGATGAGGATGCGGGCTCTGCCCGCGCAGGCGGCGGTTGCCGTGTGGCCTGGACGCGGGCCGCGCGGAAAGGTTTGCGCTTAGAGTTATGGGGGCGACGAAAGTGGTGGTCAGGGGTTATATTGCAAGCGGTGTTGCAGACTGGTGGCGCATAGGGCAGAGTTGCAGATTTGGGGCAGAGTTGCAGAGGGCGTGAGGGCAGAGTTTGCGCAGACTTCGCCGGGAAGAGGGCGTCGCCCTCTTCACTGCCGTGCAGACTGGTAGCGTGCGGCGGCGCGGGGTCTTTGCAGTCGGCGGTGGTTGCGGGCAGCGGCGCGGGGGTGGCGCGGCCGCTCGACAAAATTCAAAATTTATTTTTTTATTTTTATAAAATGAAGCTCCACGATATAGTGAAATAAATTTTTTTTTTTTTAAAGAGTAAAATTTTTATTTTTTTTATAAATGAAGTAAGAAAAAGTAGAGAGTTATATAAAACTTTACTAATGTAATACTTTTTGTTTTGCCGGCATGCCATCCAAAACAAAAAGAAAAAAGAAATTTACCAAGAAAACCCTTTGGCGGCAAGCCTTCCAAAGAGGGTTAGTAAAAAAACTATGAAGCTTTACAAGAAAACCCTTTGGCGGCAAGCCTTCCAAAGAGGGTTAGTAAAAAATATGAAACTTTACAAGAAAACCCTTTGGCAGCAAGCCTTCCAAAGAGGGTTAGTATAAAAAATATGAAACTTGCATACACAAGATTTGTTAAAAAGAGCTAAAATCACAACACAAACTTCTTCTCTCAATAACGTCTCCAAATAAGGTGTGCTCCAATGAATGAAAACCTTCACCACAAAACTTAAAACAAGGATTAGATAACCAAGCTCTGATACCATGTAAGAAATGATAATGTTGAGCAAGGAACAAGAAACAATCCAAGTAAGTTAAGTGTGAAACAATATTACCATAAGATAAGCAACTCCAAGAGCATACACCAATATGGTTCAACAATGGAGACAAGGATTTATAAGGGGAAAGCAAAGAAAACCCCTTGTGAGTATTATGAATGAAGGCAAATGCCTAAAGAAGAGAGAGAGAGAGTGTGTTGGAGCAAAAGTAGCTCAATACAATAACATCAAGTGCTAAGAGTGTTGTGTTGTTGTCAAGAAAGAAGGAGGAGCATCTCTTATATAGAGATGAGAGAGGAGTTGCATTTGTAACTCCCATTTCTATGAATGCCACATTCATAATAGGTGTGTGCAAAGTGTCACAATCCTCTTAAGGAGGATAAACTAAATAAACAAATAAACAAGAGTTGTCCTTACATGTGGAATAAAGGACAAATAATGACATGTCCTCCACATGTGTACAAGTGGACAAACTACATGTAGGGACCCTTGGAATATCCCAATTAAAATATATATCCAAGGAAAGATTAACCTTTCTAACAATTTCTAACATTTCTTCCATCATTCCTTCTATTTCCAAAGTTTCTTCCATTGTTCATTCTATCTATGAAGTTTCTATCCATTCTACAATACTTGCTTGTATGTACAAAGTTCTTGCATAACTAACATACTGGAGTTCTACTTCTAGGATTCTATTCATCAACTAGTGCACGACGATTCTGAGCTATGTGTCCAAAGTTGTTACACTTATAACACACAATCTTTCTTTCTTCTTCATAAGGTCTTACTTCTCTCAATGAACTTTCATTAGATCTTCTTCTATCTATAAGGTTAGCATTTCTAGACATTCTGTTATTCCTTCTATCATTACCATATTTAGGTTTTTCCTACAATCAATTACTTTATGACACATACCATGACAATCATGACAATAAAATTCCTTAATGTGATTAAATGACTTAGTTGTACGATCTCTTTTGATATGACCTATTTCATTACATGAAAAACACTTACTACTAAATTCATACCTAGTTTCTTTAGGAGATTCAACTTGCTTTGGTTAATCCAAATTCTCAACTCCCTTATCTTGTCCAACTTCTTTCAGTTTATCAAAAGATTGATAGGATTCAATCTTATCATCAGATTTAGCTTTTTATTTTAGATTTGATCTATTTTCAAGTTTCTTTGCAGACATTTTAAATAGATAACTAAGACCAGTCTTATCATAGGTAGGTCTTTGTATTGACATATAATCATCAAGATTTCCTTTGCTAGAATAAAGCTTCTCAAGTTGTTTCTTCCACTAAGTTAGTTCACCTTTCATAATAGTCTTTTACTTATGAATTTCATCATGATCTTCTTTTAATGTTTCAAATTTAGATGTCTTCTTTGCTAGAATTTCTCTAAGATTTGTACTCTCAGTCTTCAAATCATATTCAACTTTTCTAGGATCATTCCTCAAAGTCAACTTTAGATTGGTAATCTTCAATTCATGCTTCAAGATCTTGTACTCTATCTTCAATTTTGAATAATCATCATCACTAGTTTCAAATTTAGTAGATTCAGGCTTGGATTTGAGATGTTCAATCTTGTCCTTCAATTGTCCCATATATACTTTGGAGTCTTCATATCTATCCTTCAGCTTATCTCTTTCTTCAATAAGGAGATCAATTTGTTCAAGTGCCTCTTTAAGATTCTTCATCAACTATTCCATATCCATAGGGATCTTACTCAAGCTATTAAGCCTCTTTAAAGTAACTATGGTCTAATACCAATTGTTAGAAATAAGAATTACTGAGAGGGAGGGGGTGAATCAGTAATTTACAAACTTTAATCGCCAATTGAATAATATTTATTACTTTGAACCATACATAAGAAAGTAATAAAGTAATGCTGAACATTAATAGTAACCATGTACACAAATAACTCATAATACCATTTTTTTTAAACTAGAGAAACCTTGGACAAGGTAAAACCGTGGTGGGGATGATACCCACTAGATAATATACTGATATGTGTGTGTGTGTGTGTGTGTGTTCCTTGGTAGAGAATGGACCCTATTAGGAGTCAATGAGAAAACTTAGTATATAGAGTCTTTATTAGGAGATTTTAAATCCTTGTTAGGAGATTCGAACCCTATTAGGAGTTGTAGTATAGTAGATGCAAGATGAGCCCACTACCCAAACATGCACTTCCAATTACAAGAAGAACTCACTACCCAAACAAGTAATTAGTCTTCAAAAATATTGATTCTTTCTCAGTTAAATCTCAAATCACACATTCTACTTTGGATATATCACTTTCATAAAAAGTTCACATATCATAATAGCACACAATGTACTACACTTCTCTTCACAAGATGTCCTTTGTATAAATATCATGCCTTTTCACAAATTTTTGCTAGGTCAACTAAGACCGTAATATACTTTTCCAACTTAGAGTAAACATCTAGGATGTTGGCCCTAATTGGTCAAGTAATTATTTTGTTAACAAAATAATTACTTTTTCCTTTAATTATGTTGTCTTGTTTCACTAGTAAACAAGAATATCTCTTTTTTGTATAGTCTATACTAATGTCTAAGGTTATACATGTCATCATCAACATGTATACTATCTCCATCTAACTTTGCTAGTCATAATATGATGTCAGTAACAAGTTACATACAAATAATAGATTGTTGTAAACCAAATTCATACTTAGACAAATTTTTTATTACCAAAAGCTAAGTATACTTATGTCCAAGGTTTCCTATAATCATGTACATCAAGAGTTTCTATAAATGACAAAAATTATATATCTTCATTAGCCAATTCTCAATAGAGACAATGAAATAAGTAGAGGAAAGCACATATAAAACAAAGATTTCTAACATGAATAAGTATTTCCTTCATACCAAAGGGGGAAATTTTTGGCCTAAATTCCTTGAAGATGAATCGGTAGATTGACTGGATGACTTAATCATTGAAAGTGTTTTCATTGATGGAAATACATATGAAGGAATCATGACTAGTATAGAGGCACAACTAGTAAGTCATGCTAATTTGTGACTCTAAATCATAAGGTTAATCAGAGTAGAGGATATTTGAAAGTCCAGTAGAAGCAATAAAAAAAGTGTTCCACTTAGACAATGTATGCTAAGTGAATTCCACATTAGCAGAAGGAAGTAAAGTGGAAGAAATGATAGACACAATGCTAAGTTGATTGAGCCAAGTCAACATGATGATCATGAAGAAAGAAAATTTTGAATCTCTAGTCATGTAGAGGGTAAGAGTGCACTCAATATTGAATTTAATTGTGATGGGAGAAAGGATCAAGGAAAAATCAAAATATTTCAAATTTGAATTATTTCCAACTAAAAGAAATCACTAAGAGGACATGGAACCCATGACTCTTCGAAAAACACATCACAACCTAACAAGAGTGACACACTATTGAAACATGATGATAAGCTAGTGAGTAGGGTGAGAATAGAAATTTTGAATTCCCATATCAAATATTCCAAGAAAACCAAGAAAATAGTATAAAAGAAAACAAAGCCAAAAGAGTAAAGGTTATAATTCCAAGTGATTAGAAAAAGAGCCAAGAGAATTGAGCTAAGGTAGAATCACATAAAGTGAAGAAGAATTATCAGAGATATCATCTTCAAGGGGTGATTGTGATAAGAAGAAGAAAGCTCACCTAATTAGTGTAAAAGGTATCATATGCACAAGAAGAGAGAGGAATGCACACACATGATCAATAAAAAAGTTTCAGAGCTGAGAGAAGGCATAACATAGTTCCAAACTAGTCATGAGAGACAAAAAAGGATCTCTAACAAGGTAAGTTTAGTATCTAGACTATTAGATCATTTATCTATTTCCTACTTCTCTTTGCAACAATAAATCCCATCAAGGGTGGACCATAACAAGTTCTTTGTACAAATCCTTTAAATAGGTGACACATTAAACTATGCTCTAAATTCCTTTAACTAGGGTTCTCCTACTAGAGAAAGATCTTAATAGGTCTCATCTAAACTCCCTAATAGGGTCGAACCTCACATTTTCCATTGTAATCTTTTAACTGGGATAAGCTCTTGACTAGGCACACTTTAGAAGAGCGCAATTTTTTTAGGATCGACTCATAAAGCTTGTTTTTTACTCTAGTTGGGTTTCAATCAGATAAATATTGTGTTATGAGTTTTTATTTTCCCATTATCTATTTTTTCTTAATAATGACTAGTTGAGTTATTGCCTGCACTAACCTATAGATAAGTGAGGAGTGTGATTTGAAGTAAAATCTTGAACATAGTGAGTATACTTATTCACCCCCCTCTCTCCATAGTATTAACATGTGGTTGGGACCAATAAAGATTAAAAAGGAGACTACATGTACACATTTGTGTCTGATGTCATAGTAGATGAACTCAATGTTGAAATTCTTCTAGCTTCAATTGACATTGTTACAATGGTACTATGATCATTATTTATTTTTTGAATTATGGTAGAGTGTTTTGGTTGGTGTTATTGATTATATTAATATCTTTTATGAGTTTCATGATCTAGTGCATCAAGTTTAACTTCCTTTTATAGATTTTTGTTCTATCTATAGTATCACTAGAGGAAAAGTCTAGGGTAGTGCAAAACATTATGCATTTAAAGGTACACGATTTTGGTTTAAAATTTTGCCTCAAGGTTCATTGGGTCATTTATTTTTGTAGTGGGACAAAAATTATTCAAATGTGCTATTTTCAATAGGATGGTGTGGTCAACGTTCTCTTTTTCAAGGGCAACATGATTCATCTTAACAACTTTGTTGTTGGATCCTCAAATGCAAATTTCTTTTTTTATGATTCCACTAGTCTTAGAAATTATTTTTCACTTTGTAATGATTTTCTATGTATTAACATGATAGGGCTCATAAATAAAGGTTAGAGAATAACAAGGAGGAATAAGTAGGACATAAGAGATCCTTGTTGTCAAAAAAATTTGCATCTGTGTCCAAAGTTTTTACCTAAGGACAACCTTTTGAAACATGGAAAAAATCACCAAGTTGTGGGACTTGAACAATGAGGTTGAGTCTCTAAAGAAGGTTGACTTCCTTTGCTATTAGGATGCACCTAGACTACACTTGGATAGGAGAAGGGAGGAGGAATGCACAAAAAAAAGCTACCTAATCTATTCTAAGGGGGTGGTGCACCAAAATAGACTATTCATACCAATCTCTTTCCAATACGTGCACAATACAATTATCATGACAATCCAAAGATATACAGATTTAGTCTTCTTTTAACCCAATAGCCACATGCAGATTAGACAACCAAATGAGTGACACAAGGAATAATAGATTCACTTTGTATCATTCTTAGGCCAAAAGAGATACAAACATGTAGGTTGCAGATATCCACAATAAATTGAAGAGAGGCAAATAACAAAGCTTGTACAGTACATCAATGGTTGAAAGAGATAAGATAGAGTGTCATATAATTTGGAGGCATAGGGAATTTATAGTAGTATGTTAGAGTAATACTAGAGAAATAGAAAAGATCTAACCTCAAGAAAGATTACAAAATCTTCTTTTATAGTGCAAGCATAACTTAGATAGCTTCTACCTTAAGATAGAACTCAACAACTATATTCAAGACTATAGAGAACATGTACTATGAATCTAGGAAAGATCTAATCATGACACACATCTAGACACAAGGAAATCATTTCCTCACTAAAGAAAGCCCTATAAAGATAGAAATAATGGCCATAGGCATTTTGACCAATTAGATGGGTGAATAGGTAGTGATGGATTGTCTTTCTTCATTTATCAGACATGTGGAATAACAAAAGTGGTTGCAGAAGATTGAAAACATTGGATCTTCCATTAAAGAGTTGCTTCCTCAACCATCAATATGCAAAATCAACTGTTTCATTGGTTAACCAGATTCAAACTTCAAGCTTTTCAGTATGGACCAATCATCTTTTATCATTCTTCCACCTTGCCAACATCCTACCTTATGTTTCATGTTTGACTACCCATGATCACAGCCTCACCACCACCTTTCTTCATTAATAGTTATCACTTGTGAAATTGTGACCAACTATCCATCATTATTTTGTAGCTTGTCCTCAACATTCCCCACTAACTATTGTGACCTTGCAAAACTAAGACCTAACCTTGCACCATCGCTGCTCTAACCTAATGGTCACCTCTTAACCTTCCAACCAAGAAAAACACAGGAAACTTGCTTAATCAAAATTTTGAATATAGTTCCTTCTTAACATGTTGTGATAGTGCACTAGCCATGGATTTAAAAGATTTGACAGTGCAAAATGTATCTCTAAAATGTTGAAGGTTTTTCCCTTATCACATTATCACAACTTACAACATGGTCTGTCAAGTTAACCTATCAGGATCTTGACCTTAGGTTGAGCCAACTAACCTTGCGATGATGTGAACACAATACCATCACACATTTGCCACTTGAACTCTAGTTAGCACTTACAGTATCATGATTGTGTGAACCAAAGGGTGATTGCATGGTCACAACTTAAGAACTTTCAAAGGCATAAGATGAAAATAAGTTCACAAGACTTTGGATAAAAAGATATGGCTAACGTTTTAAAATAGATCCTTGTATAACATTTGATAATTTTGAATATTTAAAAAAATATGATCGTTGGAAATGTTTGACAAGAAAATTCAAATATTGGTGGGAGGGAAAACATGGCTAACAATTTTGGTGACTAAGAGGGGATGCAAGCCGGATATACATGGACAAGTAGTATAAGCATCTATTGGGCAACAAAGTCGTAGAAATTATGGAGATCTCCCAAGAAAAACCTCAAAACTGCTCTCGGCAACAAAAGATGTGCTCGTGCATTTCTCGTAAAATAGGAAACAAATGGAGGAAAAGTAGTCTAACTATATACATTTACCAACAAGTCTATCAGAAACAAGCTTTAAGATATATTCCATTGATAGGAATAGGAAAGATCTCACCGTTAGGCCTGCTTAACTAGAAAGCATTAGCTTGCTTGCAATTGATAACCATATAGGGACTACTCCACAATGCATCAAATTTTGAGTGTCTCCCTACGTTTACTCTATCTGTATCCCATTTTAATACAAGATCACCCTCTCTAAAAATTCTAAACTTAGCCTTCTTATCAAATATTTTCTCGGTCTATTGTTGGTGTGCTTCTAAGGTCTACATGGCCTATTTTCTCTTCTCCTCCAACTCCATTAATTTTTCTATTCTTACTGTCATAATACAATCATCAATTAGCTCCAGTTAATGAGACAATTCAAGAGTAGGAAACTCCAATGCAATAGGAAGACCTACCATACACTAGCATGAATGGAGAATTTCCTATGGCTCTCTTAGGCATTATCCTATCAGCCCAAAGAGAAGTTCTCAATTTCAAGTGCCAACACCTCTGATGACCTTCAATAGTCCTCTTAATGATTATGATCAAATTCTTATTGGAAAACTTAGCCAAGCCATTAACTTAGGGGCAGTAATTGAAAGATGTACCTAAATAAATGCCATGGTCTACAACCCATAAACATATTTGAGCTCCTATAAATAACTTTTCATTAATTGAAATGATAGTAGAAGGATCACCAAAACTTTTACAAATTTTTCCAAGAATTCAACAACTGGATTCTCATTACCATCTTTTAATGCAATTTCCTCAGTCCACCTAGTAAAATAATTTGTAGCAACTAGAATCCACCTATAACTAGAGCTAGAAGGAGGGTTAATAGGACCAATAAAATCTAGCTGCTATAGGGAAAAAGGTTGATCAACTTGAATAGGATGAAGTGGAAGGGTAGAAAGTCTTTGTTTACTTGAAAAGAAAGAACATTTTTAAAATTTCCTAACATACCTATGGCAATCATTGAACAAGGATGGCCAATAGTAACCAGCTCTAATTATCTTCATGGTAGTTGTTCTTGCTAAAAGGTGGCCACCTTTAGGACCATCATAGAGCTCTTTAACAATTGTTTTAGCATGACCTACATTAATGCATCTCAACAATGCCTCATTAAGGTCCCTCCTAAAGAGAATACCATCAACTATGACATAGAGGATTGACTACAATCTAAACTATCTTCTTTTGGCTTTATCTAATCCTCAAGGATAACCATTTCCTAATAAGAAGGTCATCATATCAACGATCCAACTCCTTGGATTATCATTTCTCACTTCTTGTTGTTCCATCAATATCATAGCAATTTCTTCATCCAATTCTTGAGATGAGACCATCTACTTGCACAATCCTTTCACCCTTGTAAACATGGTGATTTGAATGTCCATATCATATTCCATCACCTTGGTGATCCAACCAGCCCTTTTCTCATTGATGTTCTTGCTCAAAAGGAAGTCTTTCACACTGGCATGGAGTGTCAAAAAATGGATCTTATTGTGGGATAGAAGATGTTTGAATTTCTCCAAAGCTCTTATGACTCAAGGGCTTACTTCTCCACATAACTATACTTCTCTTCATACTCCCTAATTCCTTCACTAAAAAAGGCTATGGGTTACTCTTCATTCTTATCATTCAACTAAGTTAAAATGTTAGAAATACTTGACTCACCTCCTAAGGTGTAAAGGATGAAGTCTTTCTCAAAATTCAGATTGATGAGAATAGGAGCTAAGGCTATGGATGCTTTTATTTCTTCAAAGCTTTCTTCCCCTTCCTTGGTCCATGAAAAGACCATGTTATTTTTTAGCATAGTTGTAAGAGGTTTTACCATGGTAGCTAAACAAGGAATGAATCTCCTCACAAAATTATTATACCAAGAAAACTATGCAGACCTTTCTTGTGGTTAGAGAGAGAGAGAGAGAGAGAGAGAGAGAGAGAGAGTTGATTTCATTCTTTCTAGATCAATATTTAGGCCATCATTGGATACAATGTGTCCTAACAACTTTCATTAGTTAGTGCCAAATACATACTTGCCATGAATTAAGGATACTCCATACTCTCTACATCTCATGAATACTTTTACAAGATAGCCAAAATGTGTTGTTTAGAGTGGAGCCTAATTTGTCCCCAAGTGGGAGATTGTTAGATTGTAGTGACTGATCAGTAAAGTACTCTACATACTTCATAAATTCTTTGGGGCTCGGGGCATCGCCCCAAAAAAAATAAAAATTTGGGCCCTATTTTATTGGGATTTTGGGCCGACATGTAATTATTAATTATAACCCTAAAGTGGTAAAAATACTTGTATAAAAGAGCTTAAGGTTAGGGATTGTTTCATAGTTGTGATGTGAAAATTGGTTCTTGTGGCAGTATTGAGTTGTAAGGGATTATGGATTGTAATAAGGTTGTATTCATTGGATCATAATAATATCAGACTTGTTTCTTGGTGGACATAGCCTAGGGATTGGGTGAACCACATTAAATCTTGGCCTCTTGTGTTCTTTTCTGTGTGATCTATTATTTTTTGATATTATTTATCTTTGCATGTAATTTTTATTTCTATCTGTGGTTTAATCCTAACAAAATGATCTACTACCTTCTTTGAATACACAGTGATATCATCAAGGTAGACCAACAAAAACCTTTAAATCATGTTCTTGAAGCCCATCTCCATTGCTTTTTGAAATGTGGCACTTGCATTTGTTAGTCCAAAAGGCATTTTGTGGTAGGCATAGGTGCCCTATTTCTTTGTGAAGACAATCTTATATCTATTAGACTCCTTGACCAACACCTAATTACATAACTAGAGAATCCATCCAAGAAAGAGAATCTCTTAGAACCACTAACCTTAGAAAATATCTATTCCATGGAAGGGAGAGGGTGATGATCCTTATGGGAGGCTTGGTTACGATCTCTAAAGTCTACACATAGTTTGATTTTTCTACTCTTCTTCCTGATAGGGACAAGGTTATCTACCCATGATGAGTGTTTGATAGGGAAGATAATATTGATATCAATCAATTTGGATAACTCTTTTCTCATTAATGGCTCAATCTTGGGATTAACTAGTCTTTGTTTTTGCCTAACAGGTTTGACATTATCAACTAAATCTATGGTATGTTTAAAAAAAACTTAGGTCAAACCCCTTTAAATCATCATATTTCTTAGCAAACACATCATCAAATTCTTGACATAGATGAACAAAACTTTCTTTCTTAATTTTGGAGCATACCTTCCCCATATTTAGAGTCCTCCCATTAGTAATTGTAACCGATATATGATCATCCTTTCTTGCAACAAGGTTTGTGCCTCTATCTCTTGCTTTATCATTAGGAGTGAAAGAAATTTCTAAGGTAACATACCCTTAGGCAACTTGTTGGAGCTAAGCTTGACGATTTGATCCCAAAACTAATCATGTAGCCTTGGCTTATTTCTCTATGAGAACTCCACTTCATTTTGCAAGAAACTTACAATTTGTGCATGAGACTCAAATACTTGCCAATTGAAATTGTTATCAAGAATAGTTGGCATAACCCCCATTTTAATCTATTTCTTTTTCTCATCTTCAACACTACTTGGTACATTGTAAGATGCACCAACTATTGCAAGTCTATTAGCATATCTATTTTATTTCCTTGGAATGCTTTGAATATTAAATGCAAAGAAACTTTCAAGAAAATCCCACACTCTATGTTTATAAGACTTGAGCAAACCATTCTTAGTGACATTCTAATTTTGAACCTGATGAACAATAAACTCACTATCTCCATATACACTTAAGTCTTGAATTCCTCTTTTTTTAGTAAGTAGGAGACCTTAAATTAGTGCCTCATACTTTGATATGTTATTAGTACAATTGAATTGAAACCTAAATGAGAAATAGTACCTTTGCAGTGTAGGGAATACCGACATCACACTAGCCCTTGATCTATTCTTATTCCTTGATGCATCAAATTACATGCTCCATAGTCCACTAATATCCTCATGGGTCTTTGTTAGATTGGGAACAAAAGCATCCTTCTTTTATATACAATATATGTTGAGAGTTATCTTGTTGGATACAATTGATTAATTGTGTGTCGTCTTTGATGCTACAAAAATGTCATAATCATTATCAGTTAGTATATGTCAAACTCACTTGGAAAGTGAAGATAGTTCTTAGTGTCTATTGAGTGTTCCTATATCCTCATAGTTCAAAAGGTTGTGTCTACTACGTTCACTCGAGTGTCGAAGGAAAAGTTGCAGAAAGCAAGTGCTAACCGAGCTCACTCGAGTAACAAAGGAAAGTTGGATGGTTCCAATGCTAACCAAGCTCACTTAGTTGCCAAGGGATTTTCATAAGTTTATATTATTAAATGAGCTTCTACTAGTTAACGAAGGAAATCACTTTATAATTAGTTTCTACCAAGCAAGGTTAGCTAGCAAAGGATTTTCCTTCTTTTTTTTTGTATTGAGATTAATTGATCTATCTATTAATTCTAGTTGACCAAGGTTATAAATATTGATTGTTGTAAATTGTATTTGGGATGAATTGACAAAATGGAAGGTATAAGTATAAGGTCAAGTTTTGATTTCAAAGTGTGCAAGTGATTGCAAGAGAATGTGTGAATTACGATGATGTGATTGAAGATCTATTGGTAAGCAGAAGAAGTGAATTTGAAGGATAAGAAGAATATACTTGTGGTTTACCAAAGTCATATTCGATCAAGAAGGATCAATTATAAGCTAGAATAGAGATCTAAAATCAGCAATTGAGTTCCATTCAAATCAGGTCATTTCAATAGTACTCTCTAACCATTGTAGCAGTGATCTAAATCTCTTAACAGAGTTGGCTTAATAGCTATTGGAAAATCCTCTAACAAGGTGGAAATTCCATTGAATTGTTCTCAAGACCTCTAACTAGGCCACTCCTAACAGGGTGATTAAATCCTTTAATAGGGTCACACCTAACAATTTTTTTGGTAACCTTTAATAGGGTTGTCTCCTAATAGGGCTCACTTTAGAAGAGTGAAGATCAGTAACTAGTTGCTATTGGTGATTTTTACCAAATTGGGTTTCCACGTTAAATCATGGTGTCAAATGCATTCATATTATTTAATTTGTGTACTTTCAACTAGGTTAAAGTAATGGTACTCATAAATAACATATAATGGTTCTTATGTTAATCTTTTATCGAGCTAATCTAGTTACTAACGAGTTACAACACTCTATGTGTTTACCGAGCTTCAACAATATTCAATTATTTGTTTGCATTTTGTACTAACATCAAAAAGGATCTGGGATTTATTTTTGTAGCAATTGATTCACCACTCCCATCTCATTTATTCCTCTTATATTTCCAAAAATTGGTATCAGAGCTTTTGGTGCTTGCAAAAAAGGTTTCAAGGACCTAAGCTAAAGATTAGGATGTCTTACAAAAGAGAGACCCCCAAGCTAAATAGAGACAATTTTGTAGCATGGCAAGGACTTATGAGATTGCATCTAGCTACCATCAGTGATTCAAGTTGCAAGTATCTTGATGCTAAATATAAGACTCCCACTGGAACATTATTAGTTGAAGATATTGTTGAAAAGAAGAATCATAAAATCATGATGATTGATATTGCATCTACTCTTAGTTATGCTAAATTTGATGACGTAAAAGATTGAAAAAATAATTTTCCAATGTGGAAAAAACTAAAAGATATCTATGGAGGAGATGACAATATAAGAAGAGCCAAAGGAAAAATCCTTAGAGGATAATTTGATCAAATGAGAATGAGAGAAGATGAAAACATTGAGAAATATATGGAAAGAATCAAGGCCAGTGTAAGTGCAATCAAAGCATCTGGAAGAGACATCAAGAAGGAAATTGTTATAAGTAAACTTCTTAGAACTCTTCTTCCCATTTATGCAATTAGAGTATTTTCTATTCAAGAAATGAGATGTGATCCAACTAATAAGATAGGGTTGAATGCTCTAGTTGGAAGATTAATAGCTTTTGAGTTAGACAATTATTATAACTATGTTCTTGCTTCAAAGATATTGAATCTACATTTAAAGCTAAACTCTCACTCAAACAAAAGGGTAAAATGTCAAAATCCAGTTAATCAGGAAGTGAAGAAGATGAATCATCTGAAGAAAGTTGAGATAATGATCTTGAAGTTGTTGAAGCCCTTCTTGCAAGGAAGTATTTCAAATGAACATGGAAGTACAAAGGTAAAGTTCCTATGATCATCTTTTCTTGTGAAGAAATTGGTCACATTGCTGCCAGGTGTCCTAAAAAAGAAATGAAGGATGAAAAGAAAAGCATCAAGCATAAAGGTGAGAAGGACTCCAAGAACTTTAAGGACAAAGGTAAGAAATCTTGTTTCACAGCTAAAGATTCTGATAATAGTGAAGATGAAATGGTTTATATTGGTGTGAAAGATGAATTTGATGATGAAGGAGATAAGATGGAAGTTATCTCTTATGTTAGCAAAAATGATATATGGATTATTGATAGTGGTTTCTTACATCATATGACTGGTGACAAAATAAAATTTGAGCATATGGAATATTATGATGGAGGTAGTGTAAGATTTGGAAACAATGAACCTTGCAATATAAAAGGAAAAGGGTGTATCTTGTTAACTAAATAACTTGTGTGTGATAATGATTATTGGGTTGAAGGACTAAAGCATAATCTACTAAGTGTGCCACAACTAAATAACATTAGATTCAAAGTAGAATTCATGAATGGACAGGCCATATTGCAAGATGGGAAAGCAAATTTGGTTGGTTATGCCAAGCAAACAAAAGGTAATCTATTTTATCTTGATTTCAGTGATTGTTCATGTTTCATTGCTCAAGTAGAAGAAAGCTAGTTATGGCACAAAAGACTATGTCATGTGAACTTTGATAATATGATTAAGATAGGAAAACATAAAAGAGTAAGAGGTATTCCTAGTTTGAAGAAACCTAACATGGGTCTATGCAAGAATTGCCAAATTGGTAAGTGATGCAGGAGCATCTAGAGGTATAAGGGCAATCCCGTGTCACCCAAAAAAATGTACTTAGACTAAGAGGTATATAATTGTTTTCATATATTTCTCAATGTTTAGACTAAGCATGTCCATATATTTTGCTAAATGTCCTATGTGTAAATGCTAAAAAAATAGGAGTATATAATTGAGCCATCATTTTTTTGAACTAAGAGGTGTAAATTGACCAGATGAATGTAATTGTAATTTAGACAATTCCAAAAAAAGAATCAGGTCAAAAGGCCCCATGGTTTGAAAGTTATCACAATTTTTTGATTTTTGGAGACCTCCTAAAAATGCTTAAAAGTTAGGTTAGGGGCATTAAATGACCTTGAAAAAGGCCAAAAATGGGGGATGAGCAAAGCTGGTCCATAGGGCTATAGAGTGCTTTGAGAGCTTTTCAAAAATGTAAACGGTTCATCAATCGGAGCAACGGTTCAAAAGTTATGCCTCCCAGAAGTTCGGTTACTATTTTTGGATTCTTCTAGATTTGCACCAACTTCTAATGTGGCTTTTGGAGCCTTCTACTTGGTCAATGGATGCCTACTATTAATTTCTAGAATTTACTCCTAGTCCTTAACCCTTTGAGGTCTATTTAAGAACATTTTTGGCATTGTAAAAGGCAGTTCAGAGTGGAAATTGAGAGGAGGTACCAAAAGGAGAAATTATGTCCAATTTTGTGCTATTGCAAGCCCTTAGGGCATGTTTTTAAGTCTATTTTCTCTGTACTGAATGTACTAGCTTATTTTCATAGTTAATACAATTTCCCTTTTCCTGTTGTGTCCATTCTATGCTTGGGTTGTGTCTCCATAAAGTGGTATTAGTGTTGGTTTTCCTGAGTGTATAGACAGAGCGCCGATTGTGAGGCAGTTTGCACCAAGACTGTGTGGTTGTGGGTTTGAGTTAAGAAGATGCCTCCATGAAGAGAGCATGGTGGAAAGGTCGAAGCTGTTAATCCTGAGGAGGTTAGAGCCCTCCAAAGGTAGGTACAAGCATTTCAGGAGGAGCTGCGTAGAGGAACAAATGTTTTGGCAAGTGGAGACAGTGAGGATGACAATAAAGAAGAAGAAATTGGACCATAAGGGGAATTTGACAGGGAAGTTCTAAATTAGGTAGAGGAAAGACTTTTTAGGGCCATTACTAAATTTGGGAAAAGACCTACAATTGATGTGGGTGTATTTTCAGGAAATCTGAAACCAGATGAGTTGATCGACTAGATCAATGAGCTGGAAGAATACTTTGAGTATGAGGATATCAGGGACCTAGATAGGGTTAAGTTTGCAAAGGCCAAACTGAAGGGCCATGCCAAAATCTGGTGGCAAGAGGTTCAATTGGAAAGAAATAGAAGAGAAAAGGAGAAGATCACAAGGTGGGATCGCATGGTGGAAAAATTAAAGAAGCAGTTCATTCCTATGGACTACGGCCTTGATTTGTTTAAGAAGATGCATGGGCTAAAGCAAGCAGGAAGATCAGTCCAAGAATATACAGAGGAGTTTTATCGACTTTTTATTAGAGCAGGGCATGTAGAAGCAAATAAGGAGAAGGTTTCTCATTATATCAGTGGGTTGCGACCTAGCATCCAGGAGGAATTAAGTCTGGTAAGAATGACCAGCATTGAAGAGGCATACCAGTTTTCCCTATGAGTTGAAGAGAAGCAGAATAAGAGGTTTGAAGGGAGATAAAGAGGGCATGGTCAAGGAGGAAGGGGAAGCGGTAGGTCATCTAGAGGTCGAAATGAAAACCAAAAGAAAAATGAAGATGTGGGTACTAGCAGGAACTAGAGAAATGAGGGTTTCAACCGCTCCTGTGATCAAGAATTTGGAAATCAGAGAGGAAGAGGTAGAGGACATGGACAAGGAAGAGGAGGCTTCCGTGGTACCTATTTCTATTGCAATGAAGAAGGTCATCATGCCTTTGAATGCCCTCAATGACAAGGAAGGATAGATAGGAGAGCTGAGGGTCAAGCTAGGGTTGCTCATGTGGATGAGGATGCACAGTCATCACATTCAGAGGATGTAGAAACAGGAGAGACCTTGGTAAATGAAAGGGTCCTATTAAGTGGTGAGATTGAACTAGGAAAAAGGAGGAGTTTTTTTTGTACCAGGTGCAAATGTGAGGAAAAATGTTGTGATGTGATCATTGATGGTGGTAGCATTGACAACTTGGTGTCAAAGGAGATGGTCTCTAAGCTGAAGCTCAAGAGGGAGAAACATCCCTAGCCCTATCAGATTGCTTGGGTGAAAGATAATCATAAGGTACTGGTAAGTGAACAATGTCTCATGAAATTCAAAATTGGGAGTTACCATGATGAAGTTCTCTGCGATATTATTCCAATGTATGTTTGCCATCTATTTTTGGGTAGACCAAGGCAATTTGATAGACATGTAGTACATGATGGTCATGCAAACACATACTCTATAACAAAGGATCGAGGTCGCCACAAACTGAAGCCCATGAAAAAGGTATGTAGAAGTGCTAGGATTTGTCTTGTTGATGGAAGAAAGTTTTTAGATGGAATGAAACATCAGTGTATGTGCTATGCTTTGATTCCTAGGAAAGATAAAGAAGGTAGTAGTGAAATACCACTTGAAGTTTCAGATTTACTAGGTGAGTTTGGAGATATTATCTCTGATAATGTTCCAGAAGGATTACCACCAGTAAGGCAAATCAGTCATCAGATAGATGTAATTCCAGGAGCTAGTTTTCCTAACAAGGTTGCTCACAGGATGACTCCTAGTGAAACAAAGGAGCTAAATAGACAGGTTCAGGAGCTATTGAGGAAGGGCTTGATTCGGGAGAGCTTAAGTCCATGTGTAGTACCTGTAGTATTGGCACCAAAGAAGGATGGAGAGTGTAGGGAGTGTATAGACTCTTGAGCTATAAATAGGATAGCCATCAAATATCGGTTTCCTTTGCCAAGAATGGATGATCTTATGGACTGCTTGAGTGGAGCTCAGTACTTCACAAAGATAGATCTCAAGAGTGGTTATCACCAAATACAGATTTAGAAGGAGATAAGTGGAAAATGGCCTTCAAGACCAAGGAGGTTCTTTATGAGTGGTTAGTCATGCCCTTTGGAATTATGAACACTCCAAGCACCTTCATGCATCTTATGAATGAGGTACTTAAGAAGTTCTTGGGAAAATTTGTTATTGTCTATTTGGATGATATTTTAATTTTTAGCAAGACTTTGGAAGAAAATTTATTGCATATTTGTAGTGTCCTTGAAAGGTTAAGGGAAGAGAAACTGGTAATTAATTTGAAGAAGTGTATCTTTGAAAAAAGGGAGTTAGTCTATTTGGGGTTTGTTATATCACTTGAAGGTCTCAAAATGGATCTAGAGAAGGTAAAAGCCATCTTGGAATGGCCTACTCCAAGGTCTGCTACTGAGGTAAGATCATTTCATGGTCTAGTTAGTTTTTACAGTAAGTTTATTAAAAATTTTAGTGGCATATGTGCACCCCTAA
This sequence comes from Cupressus sempervirens, assembly GCA_028749045.1. Lineage (NCBI taxonomy): Eukaryota > Viridiplantae > Streptophyta > Pinopsida > Cupressales > Cupressaceae > Cupressus > Cupressus sempervirens. The sequence continues at coordinate 909,674,517 of CM053787.1, read as the reverse complement.
CTGACACAATAAGAAGGGATAGAAAAGAGGTCAAATGGACTACAGCAATTGCGAGAAGTTTTGAATTGCTGAAGAAGAACGTGATAGAACAACCTGTGTTGGCACTTCCAAATTTTAGAAAGGTGTTCTAGGTGGATTGTGATGCTAGTGGCAGTGCTATTGGGGCTGTATTGAGCCAAGAAGGTAAGCCTATTGCATATTTAAGTGAAAAATTGAATGATGCAAAGAAGAAGTATTATGTTTATGATGAAGAGTTCTATGCAATAATTTAGGCCTTAAAGAAATGGAGGAATTATTTATTGCCAAAGGAATTTGTTTTGTATACTGATCACCAGGCATTACAATACCTAAATACCCAAGATAAATTGAATCAGAGGCATATGAAGTGGGTATAGTTCTTGCAGAGCTATACATTTGTGTTGAAACATAGAAGTGGAAAATCTAACAGGGTTGCAGATGCACTAAGCAGGAGATAGTTGTTGCTTAAAGTAATGCAGGTTGAAGTGGTTGGGTTTGATGAACTCAAGAATCTGTACCCTGAAGATCCTAATTTTTCTGAAGCATGGAAAGCTTGTAAAGAGCCTATTGCTGTAGATAGAACTAGGTGGTTAGACTATTTGATTCAGGATGGTATGTTATTCAAGGGCAGCCAATTGTGCATTCCAAGGAGTTCCATGAGGGAAAATCTGATTAAAGAGAAACACAATGGAGGGATGGCAGAAAATTTTGGTCGAGATAAGACCATTGCCATTCTTAGAGAATATTATTTTTGACCTCAGATTTCACAAGATGTGAAGAAGTTTGTACAGAGTTGCCAGGTTTTTCAAGTTGCCAAGGAATTTAGCCACAATATTGGACTATATCAGCCATTGCCCATTCCATCAAAGCCATGGGAGGACATAAGTATGGATTTTGTTCTTGGATTGCCGAAGACACCAAGGGGTAATGACTCAATATTTGTGGTGGTTGATAGGTTCTCCAAAATGGCACATTTCATTCCACGCCACAAAACTCATGATGATGTCCATATTGTAGACTTGTTTTTCATAGAAGTTGTAAGACTACATGGTCTTCTAAGGAGTATAGTTTCTGACAGAAACACTAAATTTGTGGAATATTTCTAGAGAACATTGTGGAAAATGTTGAGAAAAGACTTGAAATTCAGTTCCACACATCACCCACAGACTGACGGCCAAACAGAAGTGGTAAATAGAACTCTAGGCAATTTGCTGAGATGTTTAGTTGTGGATAAGCCCAAGGGGTGGGATTTGATTCTACCACAAGCCGAGTTTTCTTACAATAACTCTGTAATAGGAGTACTGGTAGATCACCATTCCACATTGTATATGGAAGAAGCCCAAGGACTGTGCCAGAATTGAGGAAGATAGAGCAATGGGAAAGGACAAGTGTTGAAGCTGAAGAATTTGTTGAACATATCAAGGGTCCACATGAGGAGGTTCAAGCACACATTACCAAGATGAATCAAGAGTATAAAGCTAGGATTGATCAAAGGAGAAGACATAAGGAATTCCAAGTAGGGGATCTAGTCATGGTATACTTACGAAAAGAAAGATTTTCAGCCAACACTTACAACAAGCTAAAAATGAAGAAATTTGGCCCCTGCAAAATTCTGAAGAAACATGACTCAGGAAATGCATATGAGGTGGAGTTGCTAGATGGTATTCACATTCCTCCTATTTTCAACATTGTAGGCTTAACAGAGTATCATGATGATGGTGCAGATGAGGAACTGATGTTAGAGCCATGTCCAATTCCTACTTCTAAGAAGGAGGAGATAGAAAACATTCTAGATCATTGTGTGGGTAGGAGCACCAGAAATAGGTAGTATGAAGAGTATTTGGTTAAGTGGAAAGGACGGTCGATAGAGGACTCAACCTGGATTTTAGCAGCTGAGGTTTCCCATTTGGGATTTCCTCTACCATTCATAAAGTGGAAAGGTCACTTTTCAATCTACCCTAGGTGTCAGATGCAGGAGCATCCAGAGGTATAAGGGCAATCCTATGTCACCCAAGAAAATGTACTTAGACTTAGTTTATGTTTCATGTCTTTTTATTTCTGGATACCCATTTGGGTCTAATAAAGGTCCCAACTCTCACAGTTCCACTATTAATGTTCTAGGATAGAGTATTTGAACACCTTGGGATACGTGTAAATGTCCAAAAAATAGGAGTATGTAATTGAGACATCATTTTGGTGAATTAGGAGGTGTAAACTGGCCAGATGAATGTAATTACAATTTAGAGCATTCCAAAAAAAGAATCAGGTCAAAAGGCCCCACGGTTTGAAAGTTATTGCAGTTTTTCAATTTTTGGAGACCTCCTAAGAATGCTTCAAAGTTTGGTTAGGGGCATTAAATGACCTCAAAAAGGAAAAAAAAATGGGGGATGAGAAAATCTGGTCCATAGGGCTATAGATCGCTTCAAGAGCTTTCCAAAAATGTAAACGGTTCGTCAATCAGAGCTACGGTTCAAAAGTTATGCCTCCCAAAATTTTAGTTACCATTTTTCGATTCTTCTAGATTTGCTCCAACTTCTAACGCAGCTTTTGGAGCCTTCTACTTGGTCAGTGGATGCCTACTAGCACTTTTTAGAATGTATTCCTAGTCCTTAACCCTTTGAGGTCTATTTAAGGACATTTTTGGCATTGTAAAAGGTAGTTCGGAGTGGAAATTGAGAGGAGGTACCAAAAGGAGAAATTATCTCTAGTTTTGTGCTATTGCAAGCCCCTAGGACATGTTTTGAAGTCTATTTTCTCTGTACTGAATGTACTAGCTTATTTTCACAGTTAATACAATTTCCCTTTTCTTGTTGTGTCCATTCTGTGCTTGGGTTGTGTCCCCATTAGTAAGATGAGAAAGACAAGCTTCAAAAGCAAAGTCTATCAATTAGAAGAAATCTTGAGAATTGTTCATACAAAATTATGTGGACCTATTGGAATAGAGAGTTATAGTGGAGAAAAGTTTGTCATTCTCTTTGTTGATGACTACTCTAGAATTATTATAGTAATGTACCTAAAGGAAAAATTAGAAGCTTTTCAAAAATTCAAGTGGTATCTAGCAAGGGTAGAAAAAAACTAGAAAGAAGTTGAAATGCCTAAGATCAAATAAAGGTGGTGAATTAATTTCCCATGAATTTAACAATTTCTACATTGAAAGAGGAATCAAACACAAGTATCTACTCCTAGTACACCATAGCAAAATGGTATAGCAGAAAGAAGAAATAGATCCATCATGGATTGTGCAAGAACCCTAATGATTGAAAAGAATGTTGCTCTCAAATAATAGAAGGAAGTTATTAGCACTATAGTTCATACCTTGAATAGAGTTCAGTTGAAGAAAGATTCAAACACTACACCTTATCAGCTATGTTATGGGTACAAACCTAATGTAAGTTACTTGAAGATATTTGGTAGCAAATGTTACATATTAAAAGAATCTAGAAAAGGAAATTTTGAAGTAAAAGGTGATGAAGGCATATTTCTAGGATACTCCTGTAGAAGTAAAGCATATAGATGTTTGAATTTATCTACTTAGAAAATTATAGAAAGTGCACATGTCAAAATTGATGAATATGCAGAAAAGAGTGAAGAAGAAAGCAACAAGGAACCTAAAGACTACAAAAGATTTGTTAACTATGAACCTGATACCCTTCCTAATCTATTTGAAAGAAAAGATGCTTCAACTCTTGAGTCCGCAAAAACAACAATAGCTATCGAGTTGTAGATAATACAACTTGAGCTATAAGGACCTGAGTCACAAATAAATGCTACCAAGCTAGTTCAAACCGTGCCTGATGGACCTGCGTCACAAACATAATGACCTAAGATTGAAACTAAATTCCAAGAAGAAGATAATGGAACTCATTCAAAGACCAAGGAGCCTATATGAGCAAGATATGTTAGAAAAGATCATGCACCTAATCAGATCATTGGAGATAAATTAGATGAATAATGACAAGAAGAAAATTAAAAGGTACATGTTTACTTGTTGAATTTGAACCTATAAGTGTTAAAGATGCTCTAGAAAATGAAATTTAGATAGAAGCAATGAATGAAGAGATAGAATAGATACAAAAGAACAAAACTTGGACTCTTGTTCCTAGACCCAAGGATAAAAATGTAATTGGTACAAAATGAGTATTTAGAAATAAGCTAAACGAATGGGAAGGAAAAAAAGAAGGAAAAATTAAAGCTTGTGCATATAGATGTATGGGAACTAGCTTAGGGATCTTCCCTTGGTGGCTCTCATTATTATGTTACATTTATTGATGATGCAACTAGAATAGTATGGGTTTATTTCCTTAGATAGAAATCTGGTGTATTTCAAACTTTTAAGTAATGGAAATGCTTGGTTGAAAATGAGACTGGTAAGAAATTAAAATATCTCATATCTGATAATGGTGGTGAGTATTGCAGTCATGAATTTGAAGATTATTGCTCCACTAATGGTATTTGTAGATAGAAAATTGTTCCAACGACTCCATAGGAAAATGGAATGGTTGAATGCATGAACAGGATTATAATGGAGCGCATAAGGAGCATGATGTTGTGTGTTGGGTTGCCCTTACACATGTGGGTGGAGGCTATCAATACTATAGTATATTTGATTAATAGAGGTCCCTCTACTCCTTTGGGTTGTCGTATTCCAGAGGAGGCATGGACTGGTAAGAAGATGAGTTATTCTTTTCTCAAGACCTTTAGTTGTGAAGCTTTTGCTCATATAGACTCTAAAAATAGAACCAAGCTAGAAGCTAAATCAAAGAAATGTGTCTTTGTTTGATATGGCATTAATGAATTTGGTTATAGGCTTTGGGATTTTGAAAATCATAAAATTGTTAGAAGTCGAGATATCATATTCAATGAGAAAGTGTTGTACAAAGATCTGTTGCAACAACATGAGAAGAAAGAAGATGATTATGTAGTGCTGGATGATACTCCAAAAGCTAATGTTCTAGCCATTCCTCATGATGTGCAACAACTACAACAACAAATACCACACACACCAGTGAATGTTAGATAGTCAATGTGGAAAATTAGACCTCCACAAATATTTTCTCCATATTTGTATTCTATTTTACTTACTAATGCTGGTGAACCTGAAAGTTATGATGAAGCTGTGTAGGTGGATACTAAGATTTAGTGGGAGTCTGCAATGAAAGATGAAATGGACTCTTTGGTGAAGAATAAGACATGGGATTTGTGCAAGTTGCCTACAGGTAAAAAGGCTTTACAAAATAAATGGGTTTATAGGTTGAAACAAGACGAAGGAGGTAAGAAAAGATTTAAGGCTAGATTAGTTGTAAAAGGATTTGCACAAAAAAAGGGAATTGATTTTGATGAGATATTTTCTCATATTGTTAAAATGACTTCTATCTGTATTGTTTTAAGTCTTGTGGCTACTAAAGATTTTCATTTAGAGCAGTTGGATGTTAAAATAGCCTTTCTTCATGGTGATTTGGATGAAGAAATATATATGGCTCAGCCACAGGGATTTGAGATCAAAGGTAAGGAGAACTTAGTGTGCAAATTGAAGAAAAGTTTATATGGCTTGAAGCTAGCACCTCAGCAATGGTATCTAAAATTTGATAGGTTTATGCACAAGCATGGCTATAATAGGTGTCATTCAGATTATTGTGTTTATTTTAAGAGGTTGGATGATGATAGCTACATTATTTTATGTTTATATGTTGATGATATGCTTGTAGCTGGGTCTAACATGGATCATATTAAGGGGCTAAAATGCCAGTTAGCACATGCATTTTCTATGAAGGATTTGGGGACAGAAAAACAAATCCTTTGTATGAAGATTTGTAGAGATAGGAAGAACAAAACATTGATGCTACCTCAAGCTAATTATTTTGAGAAGGTGTTGCAATGTTTCTCTATGGAGAATGCTAAAGCTATCAGCACAGCTTTACCTAGTCATTTGAAATTGACTAAGAAGATGTGTCCTAAGACATAGGAAGAGGAGGATAATATGTCCAAGGTACCCTATGCTCCAGCTGTAGGAAGCTTGATGTATGCTATGGTATGCACTAGGCAAGATATTGCCCATGCAGTGGGAGTCGTTAGCAGGTATATGAGTCATCCAAGATTTGAGCATTGGAATGTTGTCAAGTGGATTCTCAAATATTTGAGAGCAACATCCAATAAGTGTTTACACTTTGGGGGCTCTACTATTGATTTATAGGGCTATGATAATCAGATTTGGCAGGGGATATTGATATAAGGCGGAGTACTATAGGTTATGTCTTTACTGTTGGTGGGGCAGTCGTGAGCTGGGTTTCTAGGTTATAGAAGATTAATGCTCTATCCACTATAGAGGCAACCAAGGAGATGATATGGCTTTAGTTCTTCTTGGAAGAATTGGTACATCCTCAAACAGATAATTATTTGTTCACAGATAGGCAGAGTGCCATTCATCTTGCAAAGAATTAAGCTCTGCATTCTAAGAACAAACACATCTAGTTGTGGTACCATTTCATTCAGTCAGTTTTGGAGGATGGATAGTTAAAGCTGGAGAACATACATACAAATGACAATCTAGTAAATATTTTGACAAAGGTTGTAACAAGGGAGAAGCTGAACTCCTCTTCAGCTTCGGTTGGTCTTCTAGACTGACCATAAATAAAAGAACAACAAAGTCTAGGTTGGTTTGATCCAGTGGGAGCCCCATGTGGTAGTAGTATTGCTACAGGATTACTCTCCAAGTGGGAGATTATTTTTTAGTGTGGAGCCTAATCAGTCCCCAAGTGGAAGATTGTTAGATTATGGTGATTGATCAAGAAACTACTGTACATACTTCATAATTAGTAGATTCACCATTCATAGATTTGCCACTAAAGTTATGGCTAATTTATGGCTAACATGTTATAACCCTAAAGCAATTTAATACTTGTATAAAAGGGTTTAGGGTTGGGTATTTTCATGATGTTGTGATGCAAAATTGCTTCTTGCGGCAGTATTGAGCTGTAAGGGATTACAGATTGTAATCAAGTTGTAATCACTGAATTGTAATAATATTGGACTTGTTGTTTGGTGAACATAGCTTAGGGATTGAGTGAACCACATTAAATTTCCGTGCCTTGTGTTCATTTTTGTGTGATCTATTATTTTTTGTTATTGGTTATATTTGCATATAGTTTTTATTTCTATCTGTTGTTTATCCTAACAAGCTTTTGGCATGAATCCCAACAACTTTGGTCTGGAAAAAAGATATGTTTGAAGCTTGGAGTCACCAAGTACTTGAAAAAATGAGCATCTTAAAGGATTTTATACTAAAGGTAGTACTATATCCTTAGTATAAACATCAAATATTTCTTTGACACTAGTGAATTTAGAATGTTTAATATGAGAATCCCACCAAGTGTGTCAAAAACTATAGTCCCAAAAGTTTGCACCCTTTTTTAAAGCTTTTACCTAAGCATAACCTTATGAAACATGGAGAAAACATCCAAGTTGTGAGACTTGAACAATGAGGCTAAGTCTCCAAAGAAGGCCAACTTCCTTTGCTCACAAGATGTACCTAGACTACATTTGGAGAGGAAAAGGGAGGAGGAATGCATAAAACTAAGCTACCAAATCTATTCTAAGGAGGTGATGCACCAAAATAGAGTGTTCAGACCAATCTCTACCCATATGTGCATAGTACAATTATCATGACAATCCAAAGAGATACAAATTTAGACTTGTTTTAACTCAATAACCACATGTAGATTAGACAACCAAATGAGTGAAAAAAGGAAGAAGAGATTCACTTTGTATCATTCTTAGGCCAAAAGAGATACAAACATGTAGGTTACAGATATCCATAGTACATTGAAGAGAGGCAAATAGAAAATCTTGCACAGTACATCGATGGTTGAAAGAGATAAGATAGAGTGTCATATAATTTAGAGGGATAGGGAATTTATACTAGTATGCTAGAAAAATACCTGAGAAACAAAAAAGATCTGACCTCAAGAAAGATTACAAAATCTACTATTATAATGCAAGCATAACTTAGCTAGCTTCTACCTTAAGATAGAACTCAACAACTATATTCAAGACTAAAGAGAACATGTACTACAAATCTAGGAAAGATTTGATCATGACACACATCTAAACATAATGAAATCACTTCCTCACTAAACAGAGCCCTAAAAAGATAAAAATGACAGCCATAGGAATTCTAACCAATTAGATGGGCCAATAGGTATCCCTTAGTGCATTGTTGTATATTAAACCATGGTCTATCAAGTTGACCTTTTGACTGAGTGAAAAAAATGTAGTTGCCTTGTCGGGACCTTGACATTAGGTTGACCAAACTAACCTTGTGATGATGTAAACATAATACCATCTTGCCTTTGCCACTTGAACACTAATTAGCACTTACTTCACCATGACTACGAAAATGAAAGGTTGATCGCATGGTCACAACTTAAAATGTTTCATAGGCATAACATGAAAATAACATCGAGAGATTTAGGATAACAAGATATGGCCAAAGTTTTAAAATAAACCCTTGTATAAAATTTGATCATTTTGAATATTTTAAAAAAGTATGATTGGTAGACATGTTTGACAAGAAAATTCAAATTTTGGCAAGAGGGAAAACATGGCTAATAATCCTCATCATGACTTATGATCAAAGTGAGTGGTTATTGAGTCAAAGCATTCTCTCACCAGGGCATTACATCAAGCTTGCACACATCAAAGAAATATTCCATCAAGAAAGGTAGTTTCAAGGTGTTTTCACAATTTCAATTCAAATATTACAACTCAATCATCTTAAATTATTAAAGAACATTTTTTTGGATGACATTCAAGTAGTTGGTAGACTACATTGTGGTGTTACAAAAACTAGACCATGGGATGGGAGACCATTGTTTGTTCTATGGTAGTAACATGATGATTCATAGAAATCCTCCTTTAGAAAATTACTTTTTATTCACATAAGAGTAAGATTAGGGGATCACTTTTTTAAAAAACTATAATTGGAATAATTATTGTGTTTTCATTAATTTTAAATATATTATAAGATAGTTTTCTATCTTATCTAAATGCAATATCTATTTGATTGATGAAGAGGATTTGAGAAGTTATTCATAACATAAGCATCTAGTGGAAAGGTTGAGTTCTGAAGATGAAAGTACAACTAGACATTTGATTAGTTAGACTTTGATAAGATAAAGTGATTTTTTAAATAATGTTGATAAAGGGGAAGATAGGGATGTTCAAGTCTTGATAGTGCAAACAAAGATAAATCACCTATGTAGGCTTGACCAAGCAATAGAGTAAAATACCAAGGAATTTCAATGTACATGCCAAGTGATGCTAGTTTCAACTGAGCCATAGTAAGTGCCATAAAGATTCAATGTTGAATGAGAATCAATATTAATCGAGTGACAATGTTGATGTTGAGAAAGAAATTCTATAGCTACTAAGAAATTTAGTGGTGATTGAGTGTCAAAACTTAGTGTTGGTTGAGGAACAAAATATTAATTGTTTGCGAGAAATCATAATTTCCAGCCAACTAAGTTAATTTCTTGGGATATGGAAAATATGTTGAAGATAAGGATCAATGAGTTGGATCATGTTGTTCTAGGAGAGGATTAGGTAAATGATCTAAGAGATATATTCAAGAAGTTTCTAGAAAAGATGAGATAGATAGAGTGACAGTTAGATACATTATATCTGATTGATCAAATCATGAACCCTAAGATCTATGGTGTTGACTAAGCAAAAAAAGATAAAACTTCCTATTTAAGGAGGTAAAATTCTGAACTTTCAATATTGTAAGAATCTAGTATTTCTCTAATACCATGTAAGAATTTTCCTTAGGGAAAGATTCACCGAAGATCATAGAACTCAAACACAAGCACAATTGTAGACCAAAAATGGATATGATCAATTACTTAGAGTATGTCCTAATACATTGCTCTGTTCAGTATGTGATGTGAAAATATCCAAGAGCTTTGATACCATGTGTTTAATTAGTGTGCTAACTCTTGTGTTGTAGACACCATGTGCATAAAAGAGGTGCAGACTCCTATGTTGTCAACATGACAACTCACAATAGTACACATACTCCTAGGTGGCTAGTAAATAAATAATAAAAATATGCATTAACCTAAGTAAAATTAAGTGTAAATAGTAAATACTTATTTACACAAATACCCCCCCTTAAGTGTAACTTAGGGGAATGCCCTTAAGCTTACGACTACTAGGATGAATGCAAGATGGGTCCCGGCTACAAGGCCATGTTAGGTACCCATGTACATAATGATATGCAAATGAAAATCTCTCATAAAGTTGGGAAAGAGGGAAAACCTCATGGGAAAAACCCTCCCCCAAAAAGACAAATGAAAAGGGATGCATGGATGGATGAAGTAATCAAGAACCCGCCCATTACGACATACATCCAGTATATACAAGAATGAAATAGGAGGACAAAACCCCCTAAGAGGAAAAATTTCCCCCAAAAAAAGAAGAAGAAAGAGGCGAGTTTTTGTTGGAGTTGAGGAAATCTAACTCCAAAGATGCCCAATATCACTTGCATGCGAAAACTTGTCAAAGAGGAGCCAAGGAAGGAAGAGCGCAGAGCAAGGGAAAAACTCTAAATGGACATGAGAGACCACAAGATATTGAAACACAAGAAAATATGTATTTACAATATGCAAGAAGTGATATGTTATAAATATACAATGAGGGAGCCCTAATATAAAGAGCTCCATGAATCTTCCAGAACAAGCTAGAAGATGCTAGGAGATAAGTGTGACAACTAAGCATACATCAACATAAGGTGGAAAGTCCTTGAACAATGTGAGAGGATAAGTATGACTTAGGAGAGAACAAACTCCTGTATTGTCAACAACTTATAACAAACTCCTAGACTACAACTAATGAATGCATTTACCTAAGTAAGCTTAAGTAAATAGAATAAATAATTAGATAATTAATTATTTACTCTAACACCCCCCATTAAGTGCAACTTAGGGAAATGCCTTAAGCTCACAAAACTAAGATGAAATGCAAAATGGGTCTTGGTGACGAGGCCATGTTAGGTTCCCATGTACAATGCAACAAAATGCAACCTCTGAAAGTGGGGAAAGAGAGAAAACCACGTGGGAAAAACCCTCCCCTAAAAAGAGGTAACAACCTAGTGAAGAATTGAAAAAGCCTCCAACTAGGGAAATGTCCCCTAAAATAGGAACAAGGAGTGATCATGAAGAGCATCACTAAAGCAAGAAGAAGCTACAAATCTATCAAACTGAAGAAAAAATTGCTGATCTGAAGAACCTCCATGGAAGAAGAAGGCACAAACCAAGCATGTCTATATGGTAGATGATCCATCTCACTGAAATGCATAGGTAGTCAGCCACTACAATCGCCTTGTACATAGGATCAACCACTGAATATATAGTTAACACTATTGAACCATCAAACCAAAGATGCATTAGAACAACAGAATAACCCCCCTTAATGGAGACAGGGTGAGATGACAAGCAACTAAGAAGGTGGGCCAAAGTCTCCTATAGATGAACCAAGAATGACGAGAGAGGAAGAGGTACAAACACCTATAAAGACATAGTCAAATTGACTCTACATGGGCTAATCTCATGGAAGGGACACTCACTTGACAAAGGGAGAATGCCTAAAATAGCAAAAAACTATCCCCTCCATGGTGCTTTATGAAAATAGTGCAAGTACAACTAACTCAAAATAATTTTAATAACCACTGGAATGCAAAAGTGGCACTTTATCTCAGTGTGATACATAAAACTACTTCAAAATGATAGCTACAATAATCAAAACTAAAAACAAGCTGATACAAAAGAAAGTAAAACTCAAAAAAAGAGAAACCATGCCAGAAAAATGATCCTCAGGCCTAAAACACTCAAGATATCCACCATATAGCAAAAATGCCAAAACTATGATAGAAAGAGCATGGGCCAAAAACTAAGAAAAAAGACTACATTTATGAAAAATACACAGAACCAGCTTTCTAGAAATATAAAGTTTTCAAAAAAATGACATGGGATGCAAAAGATATCCTTGTCGGAGTCAAAAACAAAACTTCAGACTTCAACTAAAAAAATTAGTAATAAAAAAGTATCAAAACCTAAAAATACATACACGAATGTCTCCATCTCAAAACTAGATTTTGGGCGCTTCTTTTGGATTAGAAAAATACCTCTGTATGCTCAAGTTATGGCCAGAAAAAAAAGAGTAGGTCAAAAACTAACCCTGGAGATGTGCAAGCAAGGCTAATGATGTAGTGTTGATGTTAGCATTTCACTAAAAAAAATTGACAGCCTCTGGCTCGTCACAGCAAAAAAGTTCCATGTGGCTGCCACATGGTAGTGCCACGAGGATGCCATGTGTCAAAGTGCTGACTCAACAGGGTGATGTGGAAAAGTGCCACGTAGCACCTATGCCATGTGTCAACCTTGTGCTATGCCAAGTGGTGCTGACTATAGAAATTGTGCAACAAAGAAACCTGTTCAAAAATTTGATGTGGACGCTGAGTGTACTACCACACTGGAAGAAGACCAGTCCCTGATAGGGCCTAAGCTATCAAAAGCTAATGGGGCAGGTGGAGGAGGAGTGGCAGGTGTCGTAGACTCTGATGCTAGTTGCGTAGAGAAGGGGGTGCTGCCTGAGAGAGTGGCGTGCTAGCCGCGGTGCTCTAGCAGTGGTTCAGTAGCTGTGCAGTCAGCTACAACAGTGCATGGGCTAAGTGCTGATGGTGCGGTGATGGCTCCTCAGTGGCGCAATGAAATTTTTTTTTTTTTTTTTAAATTTGCCAAAATTGTCCATACAGTCTATACAATAGGCCTACAAGCAAAAAAAAATTGCCTTCCAGAGCTCTATCTTCAAAATTAGCAAGTTTTATATGAATCCTGACTGCAAACGGCCTTCTAGATCCAATGGTAGTGTTTGTTTGGGCTGAAAGTGCTCCAAAAATTTATTGTTCCCTTGATTTAAAGAAAAAATGCACAAACAAACTATGGTTTATGACTCCAAGTTACGACTTCAAAAATCTTCAATGAAGTAGCAGCAGGAAGGCTCTAATACCATGTTGAAGTTGAGGAAATCTAACTCTGAAGACACCCAAGATCACCTGCATGCAAAAATTTGTCAAAGAGGAGCCAAGGAAGGAAGAGCCCAGAGCAAGGGAAAAACCCTAAATGGACATTAGAGACCACAAGATATTTAAACACAAGAAAATATATATTTACAATATGCAAGAAGTGATATGTTATAAAAATACAATGAGGGAGTCCAAATATAAAGAGCTTCAGGAATCTTCCAGAACAAGCTAGAAGATGCTCGGAGATAAGTATGACAACTAAGCATACATCCACATAAGGTGGAAAGTCCTTGAACAATGTGAGAGGATAAATATGACTTAGGAGAGAACAAACTCCCATATTGTCAACAACTTATAACGAACTCCTAGACTACAACTAATGAATGCATTTACCTAAGTAAGCTTAAGTAAATAGAATAAATAATTAGATAATTAATTATTTACTCTAATAGTTAGTCCCCCCCCTTTGAAGTAGTGTGTTTATTAGTGAGTAATGCTCCAATGTAGAAGTTGATCCATGATTGTAGAATGATGTTCCTCCCCTTTGGAAGAAACAAATGCAAGGGTACCTTTGAGATACATCCCCTAGATATGGAGAAGGAACCTTTTTGATGACTAGTGTCTCTCAAACTTGTTCAAATGTCCCTATGTCAATATTAATGATGGCTTCCTCCAAAATAGTTGAAGAGAAATGCACATTGAACAAGGAGTAATGTAGAACCTGTTTCAAGGAACCAACAGTCTTCTCAACTGATGAAGAGACCTCCTATGGATGTTGTACATAAGAATCCATAATCATGCCAACCTGGAAGGATTGATCATGTAAAGAATGGACTTGACGGTTAGAGTGGGCCCTTACAAAAACTATAGAAGAATCCTCAGCAAAGAGAAGCGATAGATCATCAAAGAAGTCTTCCAAATTTGTTGTGTGTGACTCCAAGAATAGAGCTGAAATGTCTAGCAAGAAATCATCACCTAGAAGACCATGTGTACCCTGTAGTGGTAAAGTACATGAGTCTATCACTGTGGCAAAAGAAGAAGTATCTGCCTCAAAAAGAAGACGAATCTCATCAAGAATTTCTCCCACATCTTCAATGTGAAACTCCATGAACAAGCTTGAAAGGAAAGGAAGGAATTCTTCACATGAAGGTAGTGTAGGAGGACATAAAGTATCTTGTTGCACTAAATCCATAGCATCTGTAGCTAGAATAGGATCAATAGGAGAAACAAGAGTTGGAGATGTGATCTTATTTGGAGTTGAAGAAACCATAGTTGGAGTGACATGATGTAGAATGTTCTCTAGAGATTAAGGATGACATGGATCTCCATATGCTTCCCAAATAGATAGCTAAATATCATAAGGAAAATGTGCCAATCTAAGAGGACCAAAAGATTCCTTACTCATACTTTCACGCAGAAATTGATTAAGGTTGATAAAATATGTCTAGTTAAAATGTGGTGGCATTGAACAGAGATAAGGAAGCAATCTTGGATGTTCTCTTAGATGATCAACTATCAAAGAACTTTGTTTGTGATAGTTCCTTGTTGTTAGCTATGGTCTAATACCAAACTGACAAATCTAACAAGACTCCATGAGATCAATCAATGAACCTCCAAAGAATCAAAGAAACCCCCCCTAATGTATGATTTAGTCACTTGGTAGCCACTTGCCAATTTTGGGCCTATTTCTAAAAGTAGTATCTCTATCTAAAGAACCTATAATATGATTGCAAATATGAAAAGTAGACAAAAAAAATGGAACCTAATTTGGAGTCCAGATGAGCCCATACTAAGCATTTTAAGTGGCAAAAAATGGAATTTGTGAGTTATAGAAAAATTCAAGAACAGATATGTCAAACCACCTACACCAATTTGTAGACCACGAAATTCTACTCCAAAACAAAAAAAATTGCTCACAAAAAGAAGTTTGTATGAGGGAGATATCACTGTTTGAAAATCGTTGCTACTGTTATTTTTTCTGTATAGTCATCGTGCCTCCAAAAATCAAATGGCTCTAGATTTTGCCTCAGATATCCAATTTGGATGAAACAAGATCTGATCTGGGGGGTTTTTGTACCTTCTAAATATGATGCAAATATCTGATTTGCACCAACAAGCTCCAATCTTCACCAGCAAAAAATCTCTCTTATGGCCTGATGGCCAAAAAAAATTGAAAAATAATGCAGATCCAAAAATAATAGTAGAGATGTAGATGAAAAAAATGTAGATCTAAAAATTAAATTTATAGATCTGAAATGATCATACTAATGCTGCAAATCAGTCCTTCGGGTGCCGGTTTGCAAAAAAAATTGCCTCAATTTTGACTATGCCTAGGGTAGGCAACTTTATAGTTAATTTTCATCGAACTAGCATTCTGAACACAATGGCAAGGTCAGATCTAGCTCTAGACACTCCCAATTTTGTACAGTACTTCAAATTTGAGTTGAGGTGTTGAAGCAATAGTGGTCTCGAATGGCTACGTGATGAGAAATTCTCCAAGAGCTCTGATACCATGTAAGAATTTTCCTTAGGGAAAGATTCACCCAAGATCATAGAACTCAAACACAAGTGCAACTATAGACCAAAAATGGATATGATCAATTACTCAGAGTATGTCCTAATTCATTGCTCTATTTAGTATGTGATGTGAAAATCTCTAAGAGCTTTGATACCATGTGCTTAATTAGTGTGCTAACTCCTGTGTTGTAGACACCATGTGCATAAAAGATGTGAAAAATCCTATGTTGTCAACATGACAACTCACAAAAGTACACATACTCCTAGGTGGCTAATAAATAAATAATAAAAATATGCATTAACCTAAGTAAACTTAAGTGTAAATAGTAAATACTTATTTACAGCAACAATTATGCATCCATGGAAGAGAAGAGAGCAAAGAAGATGTAAACATTTCAAAGAGTTTGAGATATTACTCATATTATTGACTGGAAAATCTAAGTAGAAGGCTTAATTGAGTTGAGAAGAAGTAAAGGGTGATTGCTTGAAGAGTTGCCAAGTGAATCTAAGATTGAAGATGACAATGATGGCCAGTTATTGAATCAATATGAGGAACTAAATAAATATTTGTACATGCATAGTGATTTGTACTAAAAAAATCAAACCTATTGTTACTTTCTAACCATTGTGAATAGTATTTGAAATCGTTTAATCAAGGCTAACCTAACAACCATTAGGACCTAAGAATCTGTGTAAATCATTTAACCAGGTGACATTCTATTGGAATATTCTAAATTCCTCTAACAAGGCCACTCCTAACCTAGTGATTAAATCCTTTAACAAGGTCACATTTAACAGTGTGTATTTTAACCTTCAATAGGGTTGGCTCCTAACAAGGCTCACTCTAGAAGAGTGAAAATTGGTGACATGTTGCTGGTAGTTTTTTCCCAAATTGAGTTTCCACATAAAATCCTAGTGTCAAACTTATGTGAATTTTATTGTGATGCTTTATTATTCTAAGTTTACATTCTTCAAGTTTGTTATTTTAAAGAATAGTGGACAACTAGTTAATGTTGTCAATAGTCTACAATAGAGGCTAAGCAATGGAATGATATGATCTAAATTTGTTTAAGTGTTGGTTTGTTTAATTGGTACATTTTGAACTTGGATAATTAATTCAACCCTCCACCCTATCTTTGTTATTCTAAATATTCTAACAATTTATCTCATAGCATTGGTTCTTGTAAAGAGAAGTTTGAAAGTACTTAAAGCTAAAGATTATGATGTACAAAAGAGACGTACAAAAGTTGAGCAAAGATGTGACTTTCCTACATCACAAAAGTTGATGAGACTACATATAGCTAGTATTGGTGATGTTGCATTAGATTTTTTGGACATTGCATATGTAGACATAAAAATTTTCCCTTTGATTGCCCAACAACTAAAAGAAAAGAAAGAACATAATCAATCAATGTTGGAGATGTCTTCAGCCCTAAGCTGTCTTTAGCCCTAAGCCGTATTGAGTTTGATGACCTAAAAGAATGCAAGAATTCAAAGGAAATGTGAGATAAATTAAAGACCATCTATGAAGGAGATGATAATGTCTTGAGAGCCAAATTAGAAAGCCTAAGAGGTAAGTTAGATGAGATGAAAATGATAGAAGGTGAGAACATAATACAATACTCTACAAGAATCAAATAAGTTGTCAATGATATTAGAGGAGCTAAAGGAAAGATTAAAGATGAAATAATAATCAACAACATAGCGAGAACTCTACTTTCTATTTATACTATTAGTGTTTCTACAATACAAGAGCTAAGATGTAAAATAGGTAATAACCTAACTTTGGAAGATGTAATTGATAGGCATACTACTTTTGTGATGTCAAATTTTGATAATTAAACTCCTTCTACTATTGAATCTACTTTTAAATCATAATAGGTTCTTAGCTAGAAAGGAAAAGGAAAACATGTGGAAAATGAAAGTGATACTCCTGATGATGAAATTGACGAAATTGATGAACTTGATGCAATGATAGCTAGGATATTTGGAAGAGGAAAAAGAAAGTACAAAGGTAAACTTCATATAATCTATTTTTCATGCAAAAAAGTTGGTCATATTGTTGTAATGTGTCTTGCCAGAGAAGAAAAGGATGAAAGAAAAGAAAGCAAGTACAAAGGAAGAAGAGATGATCATGACTTCAAGAAGAACAAGGACTATAAGGAGAAAGGTAAGAAATATTATTATATTGCAAAAGAAGAAACTGATAATGAGTCTGAAAGTAATGATGAAGAACTAGTATATGTTGCTATGAAAGAATATTCTAATGAAGATGAGAAAATTACTTTAACTTCTTATGTGAACAAAAGTGATAGATGGATAATTAATAGTGGTTTCTCTAATCACATGACTGGTGATAGAAGTAAATTTGAAGACATTAGACAATACAAAGGCAGCTATGTAAAATTTGGTAATGATGTTCCAAATCTTGTAAAAGGTAAAGGGACAATTCAACTAATTGATAGAATTATAGCTGACAACATTTACTAGTTTGAAGGACTTACCTATAATCTATCAAGTGTTTTACAGTTGAATGAATTACATTATAGAGTTGAATTCCTTCATAGAGAGGCCAACATATTTGATGTTGATGGTAAACTAATTGAAAGTGGTGACCAAATAAGTGGTAATTTGTTCTACCTAGATTTATCTCAGGAGACATGTTTGTTTTCAAAATATGAAGATATTTGGTTATGACACAAAAGGTTATGTTATGTAAACTTTGTCTGGTTAGCATTACTAAAATGAAAAGAGTAAGAGGATTGCCTAAATTGAAGAAACTTGACAATGCTATGTATAAACAATCTCAATTGGGAAAAATGACAAAGTCTAGTCTTAAGAGCAAAACATATTCATCTGATGACATTTTGGAATTGGTTCATATTGACTTATGTGGACCTATTGGAGTTAAAAGCTACTATGGAGACAAATATTTCATTCTATTTGTTGATGACTACTATAGAATGTTGACTGTGATGTTTCTTAAAGAAAAATTGGATACATTTTAGTTATTTAAGTGACATTTGGCTAGAATTGAAAAAGAGATAGGGAAGAGTCTAAAGTGTCTGAGATATGATAGATGTGGTGAATTCATTTCCAATGAGTTCAACATATTTTGTAATGATAGAGGAATCAAAAGGAAGATGTATGAAACTAGAACCCCTCCTCGAAATAGAATAGTTGAAAGAATCAATAGATCAATCATGGATTGTACTACAACATTGATGATGGAGAAAGTGTGTCATAGAAATTTTGGAGAGAAGCTATAAGTATAGTCATTTATACTCTAAATAGAGTGTGAGTCAAGAAATGTAAAAATGCTAAACCTTTGGAATTATGGTATGGTTATGCACCTAATGTGAGACATTTCAAAGTCTTTGGAAGAAAAGTTTACATATTTAAAAACAATAAGAATGGAAAAATTGATGCTAAAAGTGATGAAGGTATATTGGATATTTAGCCAAGAGTAAAGATTATAAGTGTTTTAATTCTAACACTACCAAAGTTGTGGAAAGAGAAAATTTTAAAGTTGATTAATTTACAGAGAAAAATTAAGTTCAATATAAGATAAAACCTAAAGAGTATAGTCCATTCATATATTTGAATGAAAGTGCTCTAGACACTCCACCTGAACAAGAAATCAGAATTGTATATCCTGAATAGACTAGGAATGTTGAGTTATAACAACCAGTTGGCTAGCAAAATATTGTGGGTGTTGATAAAGAGATAGATGATGTCAAGTCACAAACATAGGAAGTTGGACAATAGGAAGACAATGTTGAGTGTGTAGAACCTAAACCAAAACTTGAACAAGGAAGAGATGATGAGCTTGAACTTATTTTTCAAGATGAACCTATTGAAGAATAAAGAAGGAAAGAGCCTTTGTTAGAAAAATGTGTGAGAAGACATCATCCACCTAAAAAAATCATTGGAGATAAAGAATCTAGTGTTATGAAAAGGACAAGTCTTAGAAGTGATAAATGCTTACTTTATGAGTTTGATCCCAAATCTATGAAAAATGCTTTGGAGAATGAAGATTGGATACAAGCTATGAATGAATAAATTGAACAAATTGAAAAGAACAAAACATAGTCTGTCGTACCTAGACCTAAAGACAAAAAATTTATTGGATCAAAGTAGGCATTTAGAAACAAGCTAAATGAGAGAAGTGAAATCACAAGGAATAAAGATACATTGGTATGCAGAGGGTATGCATAAGAGGTAGATGTTGACTATGGGGAAACATTTTCCCATGTAGCAAGATTAGAAAGGGTAAGAATACCTCTAGCATATTCTTCTTATAATAGATTCATGGTATACCAAATGGATGTCAAATATGCATTTCTAAATGGAATACTGGAAGAAGAAGTATACATAGAGTAGCGTAAAGAATTTCTTGACCCTAACAAAAAGAGCATGGTATGCAAATTTCACAAATCTCTATATGATTTGAAATAGGCCCCAAGAGAATATTATGAAAGACTACATAATTATTTGGTAAAGATTGGTTTTGCAAGGATAAATGATAATAAAAATCTATATTTGAAGACTGGAAAGAACAATAAGGTATTGTTATCTGAAATTTTTGTTGATGATATCATATTTTGAGGAAAGGAAGCATTATGAAAAAAAAATCCTAATGAAATGAAGAAGGAATTTGAAATGTCAATGTTTTGTGAGATCAAATTCTTTGTTGGTCTATAAGTATATCAAATGAAGCAAGGTGTCTTCATTACTAAGTCCAAATATATCAAAGAGATACTAAAAACCTTTGAGATGGAAGATTCCAAACCAATGAGTACACCTATAGTCACTAGACACAAACTATCTAAGAATGAAAATTTTGCTGATGTGAACTAGACAGACTACAAATCAATGCTTGGAAAACTCCAATATGTTGTTCATAATAGACCAAATATTTCATTAGTTTTTGGGATAGTTGCTATATTTTTAGCAAGTCCTAAGGACAATCATATGATGGTAGTACAGAGAATACTGAGAAATCTAAAAGGAATAGAAAAATATGGATTGTATTATAAGACACTACAACATTTGGGGTCATTTTGCAATGACAAATCATTGTAATTGTGGCATCCAACTATCATCCTAGAAATAGACATCCATCATAATAATGATGGAAGAAAAAATTTTAACTTGGAAGAAGGGAGGGATAAGAGTTCATTTTCACAACATCACAATTGTGATAGTAGTAAGTTTTAATTATGACAATTGAAACTTTGACTCTGCCATCACGATTGCAACATATATGTGATAGTTGTACTATTAAAGCAACAGTTATCCATCAGAACTTGTCATCATAGTTGTGACACTTTTGAAATAGCTATGATGGGAAAGGGATGGATATCTATCAAAACTAACCATCATTTTCAAGGGAGGTCCATCATAATTGTTATGACTAGTTAAATTATTATTGAAAAGAATTATTGCAAACATTGTGGTCAGCATTGTTTGTAGGGTATGTTCAGATATTTCTACTAACCAGTTCTAAAGGATATGTCCTACATGAACACCCCTCAAATGTCTCCTCATCACATTGATTTAGGTCCAAAGTTTCCAAAATCCTTTCTAAAATAATTTTTCATCTTGATAAAGAGAGACTTTGTCAAGATCAAAAGAACACCAGAGTTGTTTTTGTTAAGGTAGGTAGTGTTAACAGTAATGGGATTGATGATGACCACCATGTTTTTAAAGCCAAAAACTAATGTGAAAGGCATGACCAATGTACTCTCTTTCTTCATATCCACAGTTTATCTCCTCTTCTCTTCCAGTGATGAAGTGCCAACCTTCATCAAGGAGAGCTGAATATTTATAAGGGAGTCTTCACACAATGCATATAGAGCCTTCTCATATGTCATATTAGGCCTCACAACCTACCTTCCCTTTTTATTCATTCATGTAAGTGTATAAAAGTTACATGAATATATCATATTGCAATGAATATTTAGTGTATAAAAGTTACATGAATATATCATATTGCAATGAATATTTAACTGCATAGTTCTTGACTAAATTTATTTTTATATGTTTGATAAGTAGCAATTTAAAATAAATTTCATAAGAATGAATGGAACACTTAGAATTAATTGTATCTAGAGAATATTCACAAAGATGAAGAATTCATCCTTTCTCAAAGGCCTCTCATCTCAATATTAGTCTAGAACTCAAGTCCCAAGTGTAGTGGGATGCTTGGCCTCTCCAAAGACCCAATACTACAGCTTTGTGTACATTGCCTAGATGCTATGAATCTTAAGTCTACCATCCATTCTCATAAAAGTTGAGTTCTTGCAAATTACCTCTAATAAAAAATATACCAATGAATTTAGCTCAAAAACTACACAAATAAATCATAATAGTAGCATCATAATTTAACTTTCTATGGAAAATATCTCCCACATCACAAATATATTTGAAAATTATACTCAAGCCAAAAAGAATAAAAGTTACCCAAAGTGACAAATGGTACACTTTGCACTAGTTGCATTTAGAAAATGCTTATAAAGATGAAGCATTGGACCTTCTCCAGACATCATCCATCCCAATACTACTCCAATTCAAGTGCTAAGTTAACTAGAATGAGTGACCTTCCAAGAAGGCCTAATATTTCACACCTATTTATATCACCTAGAGACCATATTTCCTAAGGCTAGCATTCATTCTCATAAAAAAATATTTTCTTATGAACCACCACTCATAAAACATGAATAAATAAAAATTGATTATAAAATTTCACAAATTATAGACTTTTTTAACGTAAAACAAAAAAATATATGTAATGTTGGCATACATTGATTTGACAAATGAAGAGGGTAGGTTGACCTTCACATTGTACATGCATATAATTATTTATTCATAATTTCTTGTTTACAAGCTTTAACATATTTCATCATACTATTGTTTGCCTTGAATCTCTGAGGAGACTTCTACAACTTTGTGCTTCTCCTCTTTGTCTCTCTTATTACCACTAATTGGTTAGACTTTCTACAAGCTTCAATGTCACCAAAGGAAAATATCTTTAACAAGATGGATTATCTAACAAAGACATGTCATCCACTATACATCCATGCATGGCCTCATACAACTGTAGCTTATATGTAAGATCTAAGAAAACCCAACGTGAATTTTGTTTCTCTAGGATTCTCAAAGAAAAATAAAAAAACAAGTCTTTTATTTCTTTTGTGAAAATAGGGAGATTGTAGAGGAGTGTACTAAGGAAATGAGATCCCTTAGTTTAAGGCTCTTGATTGTAATTTTTGAATCTATGGGATAGGATTCTAATTATTTGAATAGAATCTTTGAGAAGAACAGGCAAGTGATGAACATAATATAATATCCATCATGACCTAACCCAAATCACACACTTGGTACATCACCACATTCAAATCCAAGAGGCATCAATGTTCTCATACAAGGTCTTATCAATGGCTTGCAAGTGTGTAGAGATGGAAAATGGGTTGCGGTAGAACCCATACCAAATGAATTTGTGGTCAAGTTAGGAGATAAGATGAAGGTTTATGATAATATATATAATTTTATTTTAATGACTTGAAATTGTTTCTAATACCTAATAGTTAAATGTAAGAAATGCAGTGTAAATGATTAAAAATCTAATGTTTGGAATTATATACTACTTACTGTGTATACTAATATGTTAGCAAGAAACACTAATCTATTTAAAAAAATAAAACATTAACTAACAAGACTAATATAACCTTTAAGAGAGACAAAGAGGAAACAAACTCAAATGAGAATGTGAGCCATTGAGAGGCTCTCTCAATGAGATTGTTCTCTTGATTTAGGGATGAGTCTAATTTGGATATGGCTTTAGGATGTATACTTAAGGTTCTCAAACTACCTTCAATGGTGTTCTTGATGGATTTTGGCTTGGGTGAATGGATTTGATATAAAACTTGCTCTCAAAATAGCATTATAAGGGTATGGTTGATGGCTTTTGTTCTTCAAACTAGCATTATAACTTTAGCTTAAAGGTTGTGATGAAATGGCTTGGGAGGGGATTCAATTTATAGGCAAACGGTTTGAGGGTTTGAGGGCTAAGATGCAAGGATGGGAAAAAGCTCATGGAGGGCTTAGATTACATGAGAGGAGAGCACATGAATTGTGCTTCCTTATAGCCAATCAGGGAGTGACACATGTCACAGAGTGAGTGGATGGAGGAAAGGGAAAGGATGAGTCAACAAAGGAGACTCAAGGGATAATATCTTCATAAAGACCCTTCATAATGGCTTGTAAGAGCAATGAATGGGCTTGTAAGAGTCTTTTATGACTTTGTAAGAGCATTCATGGTTGGGTGGTTGGGATATTTTTGAGAGAGTTGAGATTGTTGACTTTGCTTAGTTTAGGAAAGTCTTAAGCTTGCTTAGGGAATGTGACAAGGTTAGGGGGGGATTCGAGGTGGTTTAGGATTAGATTAGGGATGTTAGAGACATGCAAGTGGATGGCATTTAATGAGGGTGGGTGAGTTGGTGGCTAAGCTTGGTTAGTATGGGTGGATGGGGTGGATTAGGCTTAAAAGGGGGTTTAGGGATAGGTTTAGGGTTAGGATAAATAAATTTTACTTATCTCATAGGTTTGGTTTGAGCAGATATTTATTAAAAAAATATGAGAATTAATATTTAACCTTAGTTAAATATTTTGAGTTGGGATTAGGGGTAGAAAATGATGGGATTAGCCTTTAATCAAAATTAAAGAAGGATTAGGAGATTTTGGAAGAGGTTAGTGGTCTTAAGAAAATTGGCCAAGTTTTGGACAAAAAATAAATTAAATATTTATTTTGGGATTTTTTGTTAATTTATTAATTAAATAATTAATAAATAAGAAAATAATGTTTAAATAAGATTTAAACATTTTTGGTAAGGATTCCTTAATTAAATATTTTTAATTAAGATAAAGGGATTTAATGGCATAAAAATAAATAAATTAATTAAATAAATAATTAATTAATAAATGATAATGTCATCAGGGACTTTTTAGAAAATAAAACTACTTTATTTTCTAAGGGATTTTAGGTGTCTACACTTACAAGATTTTTTTTGGAACCAACAGTGTCTCTTTTCTTGTATAGAGTTTTGGATCACACTAGAAAATTCATAACTCTCTTCTTCCCAATGATGGAATAAAATGATCTAAAACATCAATACAACAAGATATAAAGCTGATTTCAGAAATAATCTCGTAAATACCATATGAATTGTAAGTCATTTCTAGATGAAATATTGGTAACCTGGAAGACTACACTTATCCCATAATCATAAGTTCTCTTAGTTTCATCAAACTTTTTGATGTAAAATTTATACCCATTGCATAAAATAGCCTTGTGGCACTAATACATTTGGTACCAAATTGCAACGGTAGTGCCATTGCATTTTTTCTGTCACAACCTTGTTGTCGCAATTGCGACGACAAGGTTGTGATAGAAAAATTACAATGGCACTACCATTGCAATGTGGTACCAAATGTATTAGTGTGGTGTTTCACCTAAAATAATGTCAAACATGTATAAATTATTGCATCACGAGTTCAAAAACATAAGGTTGATTAACAAACTTATTAGTACTTGGAGATCTCTTAAACCATATACTAAATATATTTCCTTTCCTGTACCATTGGGATCTCCATTACAATGAGCTTGTCTAGCCAATGAAGAAATGGATTCCCATTTTAATATATGACTAGAATTTTTTCATCTTTTAATCCATACCATCATCCAATCTTTGATTGTTTGCAATAAACAAATATATAACATCCCACTCTTTAGCAACTGTACAAAAATAAATAGATGAATTACAATAGATTTATTTTGATGATTAAGAATTAATTAACTATAAGAATATATCATAATTTATTACCTTTCACTTTCCTAAATCTATCATTCTCCACCAAGTACTCCGCTTTGAATTTTTTAATGGAGTCAAGATCCCAAATGCAATCTACATGGGTCTTTGTTGCAAGATTAGGAAGATATTGAGTAATACACACCATCATATGGTATACCATATATCCCTCAACCATATAACCCTTACAACATGCTCTTTGTCAATCAAGACCCTTCAAAAATTTCAAGTGTCCCTCAACCATCCACTTTGACCTAGGTTGTACAAGTCCACACAATTCAATCTCCTAAACTTGGTGTATAAGGTAGTTTTCTTGTGTAATGAAAAAAGTTGAAGGAAAACACTTTTGCATTTCACACATTAGTCAACAAATTATTTTCTTCCAATAATTTATATATTCTTTATGGATTTCTTTAGATGACAACGACCTACAAGGGATTCAAGACACAAAAATATATAAATATGTGAGCTTACCATATATTACTTCTTTGATATATTGAACAAATATCACTACTTACCTCATGTATTTTCCAAAATCATATATTACATGTTTGATATTATTGTCTAAATTGTTTGGAAGTGATAGGGGTTTCACACACTACAACAATTGTCAACTAGTCATTTCATTCTTTTCTAATGTAATACAATAAACATTGAATGTAGTTTCAAAAATATATTGTAAATACAAAAGACGGTGACATACCTTGATGAATGTATACCAATAATACATTTTCAGCCCTGGCCAAAATTTAGTTCTCTTTGATATGAGATTTCTTATATTCACAAAAAATAATGTAGGAAATTAAATCTTTCATATGACTTCATTTATGGCATCACTTTGCTGCTATGTTAATAACCAAGGAAGGGCACTTGCCTTAATCTATCTCCATTTCTATTTAATTAAATGATATTTTTCATTGCATGATTGGAATCATGAATTTCACTACAAAATTTGGCAAGTTTTTCTTCATCACACCTTCCATCAAATATTTTCCATAGTATCTATGTTACATTCTTTCCAATATGCATAGTATCAAAAAAATGCACAATTTGTAGTTGTTTGTAGTAGGGCATCCTACTAAATTCTCTTGGATAACATTTTAGTCCCTTTGAAAGGTGGTCAATGATGCTGTGATGACATTCATGATCATCAATTACATGATTAGCCAATAAAACACAATAA
Source organism: Cupressus sempervirens (assembly GCA_028749045.1). Taxonomy (NCBI): domain Eukaryota; kingdom Viridiplantae; phylum Streptophyta; class Pinopsida; order Cupressales; family Cupressaceae; genus Cupressus; species Cupressus sempervirens. The sequence goes on along the minus strand of CM053787.1, from coordinate 909,647,855 downwards.
AAAAATATAATTTCTAAATATAAACCAATAGGTATAACAATACTACCTCTAATTTTATTATATTCCAACTGCCATAAGTGAGGTGCCATTCTTTGTGGCTTTGATGTAGTCTCTTCTTTCCCATTGAAAAGATGCCTTTCGACACTTTGATACATATGATTTTTGTGGATGAAGTGCCTATACTCATCAAACACATGCTTTCTTAAAATTTTGGAATGATGAGATTTCATCTTTGGACATGCAAATATTCTCTTTGTTTGAAGACCTACAAGATAACAATACAATTAGATTAAATATGTTAATTTTTAGAATTATTATTATCATGCACAACTAGATCTTAGCATAATATACCACAAAAATGTGTCAACCCTGGGCCATCATGAATTGTTCACACAAGCATTGTATAGAATTTCTTTTTAAAAATTCCAATTGGTCTAGAGATACAATACATAGTGAAATCATTCCATAACACCAAAAAATCATCGATAAGAGGTGCAATATATACATTCATATCTTTCACTTGGTACTTACCTAGTTGAATGAACAACAATGTCAGATAATTATTGTGTTCATTTCACTCCAAGACTTATGATTACATTTAGATAAAAATAAATTAATTAAATACCTAGAAAAATCATTGCCAACATAATGTGCCCCTTCTTTATTGACATCGATGTGTTAATCTCAATTTTGGTTTTGACAAGGCAATGACAAAACACTTGGTCATTATCTAGCAAAAAATAGTGTTAGCCAAGTGCATAAAATATGTTGAGAATAAGCATCTAGAAAGTACATGTAGAATACTATTATGTACTAAGAAGATAGTATGTGCTAAGTCACTTTAGGGTGAAGCAGTCTCTACATGCTGAATGATTTAGGTGTCGAGTAATAGTAAGTGTCGAGTGAATACTTTTTGACATAGATGTTTGTTATGGCACAAAATTCTATGTAAACCATTTTTAGCCAACATAAACATGAAATTTTGATATTAAGGGAGAAGGATCCAATCATATTATGCATCCCTATATAATGTATGCAACCAATCAGATTAAGTGAAGCATTAGGTAGAAATAAGGATCAACCAGAGCCATTGATTATGACCTAGGAAATAAAGAGTAATATTAGGACATGTGGTTTCCCAAGTAGTCTAGTATATCTAAGTTATTTTCCATTTTAATAATTAGGAAAAGAAAGAGTAATATAGAGAAATCTTTCCATACAAGAAGCGTAGAAGAAGTGGACAATAGAATATTCTAAAAGAAAATCAAAGTTATTTGAAAAATTATCTACATTTCTATGGGAACTTCCTCCCTACTATCAAAATATATAGAAAACTTTAGTCAAATATATTAAGAATAATAAAAAAATATAATATAAACACATTAGTCAATAATTATACCGGCAAAGTATATCCACTTTCTATAGTTGCATTGAAAATAAACACATCATTTTGTAAATCATGACATGTGGTTTCCCAAGTAGTTTAGTATATCTAAGTTTTTTGTTATTTTAATAATTAGGAAACAAAGATTAATATAAAGCAATCTTTCCATACAAGAATTGCACAAGAAGTGGGCAAAAAAAAATTTCTAAAAGAAAATCAAAGTTATTTTATCTTGGATATTTTTATAATCAAAAGTTTTTCTAAAAATTGGTATGAGAGCACAATGCTTACAGAGAAAAGTTTGAAGGTACTTAAAGTTAAAGATCATGACTCATAAGAGATATATACCCAATCTAAACAAGGAGAACTTTCCTACATGGAAGGCCTTGATGAGGTTGAAGAAATTTCTTGATATTGTAAGTGTCAAGTGAATAGTTTTTAGTATAGATGTTTGTTATGGCACAAACTTCTATGTAAACCATTTTTGGTCAACATAAACATGAAATTTCAATATTAAAGGATAAGGATCGAATGATATTATGCATCCCTATGCAATACATGCAACCAATTAGATTAAGGGAAGCATTAGGCAAAAATAAGGATCAACCAAAGCCATTGATTATAACCTAGCCCATCTTCACCAGTGCCTATTTAAGGAGGTAAATTACTAAAGATTTGATTGGTATGTGAGGAGATGAATGATAAAGAGTATAGAGATCCTTCATTATGACTATGATGGTTATGAAAGAGTTGTACATTGTAGAATCAATTTAAAGAGAACATAGTGAAGCAATGAAAACATAGAGGAGAGATATCTAATTAGGAGGATCAAGATTTAAATAGTAAAGAGGAGATCTGACATTAAGAAAAAAGGTGCTAACTAAAGAATCAGGTGCTAAATTATTCTAATAGGTGAAACAGAGTAAATATCTTAATGGAGTTCTTACTTAATTATGAGTTGAAATCCTTTAGTTAATGTGAGACCTAATAGTCTTGTAAGTCTTTAACATTATAGAACCCTCACAGGGTAGATCATAGTTTATGATCAAAACTTGGTAACCATAATAGGCCATACTTTACAATTGTAGTAGTGAAGATTTGTGGGTGTCATCCCCAACCTATTTTTACATTCTCCTTGGAGGGTTTCTTGGTAAGAAAAATATTATGTGTTATGTGTTGATTTACTTTATGCTATGGCTATGATGTATGGTTAGTTATTTCAGCTTACATGAAAAGTTAGGAGATAGACGTATGGTGAATTGTTTGGAGGTTAAAAATTTTAAGTGTTGATTCACCCACCCACCCCACTCCATCCCCCTCTTAGAACTTACTTTCTGAATGGTATTTCCAACAATTGGTATCAGATCTTTGTTCTCTAGAAAGGAAAGCTTGATAGGTTTGGAGGTAAGATCTTGAAGTTGGAAGTCTACAAGTTGGGAAAAACTATTGAGAACCAAAAGATTGAAATAAAACTTGCCCTACATCAACTCAAGGAGGCAAGAGATGAACTGCAACATTCATTAAAGAGAAGAAAGGTGATAGTTATTCAACAAGATGACACTCAATATCAAGAAGTAGACACTACTAGATTATTCGAGGATAGAAACTAAGAAGAGTTTGATGCATAATAGATATGATGGAAAAGAATAATATCCTAAGTGAAAAAGTTAGGAATCTAAAAATAGAAAATGAAACACAATCAATATAGTTGTGTGAGACAACTGAACTAAAAAAGAAACCTGAAGAAGATAGATCCATGATTGAAGAAGACAAAATACTACTGGCTAGTAAAATTGAGGAGAAGACATCATATCTACAAAATCTTGCAAACATGCAATTAGATATAATGAGTCAACTAATCATTGCAAATCAAGAATTGAATAGGAAAGACATTGAGATTACAACTTTGGAAACACAGAATACCCTTCTATGGAAGAAAGTGAAGACTAAGAAATAAAAGCTTAACAAGCCTAGTGAACCCATCAAGTACTTTGAAAAATTGATGGAAGAACCAAGATCAAACAATGATACTACTACTTTGGGATATTCTATTAGCATGAATACTAATGATACTACTTTGGGGGAGTATCCTAAGCATTGGAGAGCATTGACATATTGCATTCATGATTTTTTTTTTAATTGATGTCAACATAGCATTGATTCTGTAAAGACTAGCAAAGTAGTAGATGGAAATCTTGATGGTATAGATAAGGGTTTGATTTTTTGTTGTGCATAGTTATGGACATGTATGAAATAGTGTCCTGATGACATGCTTAAGTGTGTAGAGTTTGAGTTGAAGATGTATGAAAGTAATAACTAATTTACAAAGATCAATTCAAAGAAAAAGTATTGGGAAAGTAATTCTTGATGTTTATTGGCTATCTTACATCTGAGATGTAATGAAGAGATGTATAGTTAGGTAGTGACAGAGGATATTTAGATGATGATGTCAGAGAGTACACAAGCCTTAGTATTGTTCATGTGAATTTTTTTATTGATTGTAAGCTAATAGTTCTATTGTAGTTGTAATTAATTAATTAACTTATTTTAATTAATTGGGAAAGTCACAAGGCTGACTTGAAGAATTATTATTAAGATATGGTAATAAAGGAAAGATTTTTCCTTGATCATAAGGAGTGATCACGTGTGTTCAAGTATTATGATCATTGCAAGAAGTGCAAAGTGTGAAAAGGAGTAGAGTGCTTACTGAATGCAAGTAAGTGATTCAAGGGATTATTGGATGTGATATTTGAAATTTGGTTACAAGATATGGAGTAGAAGTCTAGTTAATAAGACAAAGATAGAGGAAGGAAGTACATTTTTTGGCATGCCCAGTGGGTCTATATTCAAAAGATTTCAATGTTTGTTGGTGTTAAAAAAGAATAATTTGAAGTTGATACTAAGAAGATAGTTTTTCTCTCAATATTCTAGACCTTTAAGAGGCTCATTTCCATAAAGTACTTGGTAAATTTGCATCATTTACATCTAGTTTTAGACCATTGTTGTTGTGATTCATGCCCAAAGCTAAAATAAGGGCATCTTCTACAGGTAAGTTTCAATACCAAGAACTTCATTTTCCAATCCTATAAGAAAGAAGATTAGAGTATCTTTATCACTAGTTAGGAGTGCAGCAGTAACATATACGCTTGCAAGATCCATCTCTACCCCTCTTTCTAGTAGATCTTAGCCTAGAATACCATATGCTCATATCAATAGGTCACTTGTTTATAAGGAAAAACCTAGAGCTTATGTTTTTACCATCTTTAATAGTTGAAGCCCTCTCCCATTAGCTCAAAGACATGATATTCTAGTATCAGCCCTAAAGAGTATACCTAACTTTACTAATGAAACTTCTAGCTCCCCTATTAAGCACATTCAAGAAGTTTCAAATGTTTGCAACATAAAAAGTATTGCTAAATATGATGTAGAAGTTAGGCTTTTAGCCTCATCCTTGAAAGGAAAAACCTTATAGTGGTATAAAGGATTGCTTTACAATTCTATAATAGATTGGGATGGGTTAGGAGCATCCACATGCGAATATTTTGAGGATAAAAGTGACCATCTTTCACTTTTAGAACAACTGACTACTATAAAAAGAGCACCCATGAATACATGACTTATTTTAACTACAAATTTCAAAAGACATGGGACAAAATACCTATTGTAGTGAAGCCTACCCCTAGTAATGCATTCTTACATTAACTTAGATCTTTTAATAGTGATATTGCCACTACAATCCAAATAATGGGAAGAGATACATTACCTGATACTTATGAAATATCAATAAGGGTAGAAAAAATATTGATACAAGGAGGAAAGTTAACCCCAAGGCCTCCTATGCCCTTCTTCCCTGATATCCCAAATCACCAACCAACAATAGCCCCTATTCCCACACTTTCCATATGACAACCCCTTGATGTTCTAGCCCCTCAAGCTTCCACATCTTCAAATAGAATGGATGAAATTATGGAGATGATGCATTCTATGATGTTGAACATAGATAGGAGATTGTAAGGTCGAGAGAAGAAGTTGGAAGATAGCTTCTCTATGATGCAAAAAGTCAGCAATAAATTGCTAACTTTGGAGAGACAACAAGCTCAGGGTAATAAGGATCCTCAAGTGCAATATCAAACTCTAAAAAATGGTAGACCTCCAAATCATAATCATGGGAACACTTCTTTTGATCAAAATAAATAGAATAGTCATGCTTCAACTTCAAATGCAAACCAAAGTAGGGCCTTATTCCCTAAAAACAATATGGCTCAAGATCAAGATTTGTGTCCCTCCTACAATTACACCTATGCCTAGTGTATGTGTAAAAAGGCTAAACCTTATTTAGCTTTGACTAGTCCAGATCTTGCATTAGGGAAATCATACAAGGACAACCAATCTAGAGATGCCTAATATTTGCAATGACGAGGTGATTTCCCCTTCATGAATCACTAGGTGGAGGAACATTGTAATGTAAACTAGGATTCCATTGCTCACAACATTAGGAGCAAAAGGAGAGTTCTTGAGGATGCTTCCCCTCTTGCTCCTAATTGAGCCTCAACATCAAATGCAATACCTCATATAAAAGTAATGAATGATCAAGCCAATGTCCCTTAACAACAAAGACAAAGTAATAGTGAAGGAGATGTGAATGGCCCTCAAGTTATTCCATATCCACCTCTTATGCATCTAGCTCCCAAGGTTTTTAGTAAATCTCCTAATGCCTCATTCAATGTGGTAGAGTAGATGAAGAAAAAATTTTAACATTTCCATATGGGATGTTTTTGCTATAAACCTATGCAAAATAAGTTGTTGTAGTAGGAATTGGAGAGCATTGAACCAAATGATCAACAACCTAGCATGGAGAATGCTACTAGCATGGAGAATGCTACAAGTCTTGTACAACCATCAAAGGAGGTAGAAATGAAGAAAAATATTAGACCTCCTCCATTTTATGTTTCTTTAATTATAGGGGATAATCTAGTCCACAATTGCATGATTGATTTAGGGGCTAGCAATTCAGTGATGCCTAAGTGTGTTGTTGATATCATTGAAATGAAATATGAGCCCATCATTAGGGATGTATTGTAGTGTGATGGTAGTACTATCAAGACTATAGGGATCCTTAGGAATGTTGAAATTTCCCTACATGTGTGCCTTGGTTGTACTTTAATTCAAGATATATTAGTTGTTGAAGTCAAGCCACACTTTCCCATTTGTCTCTTAAGATATTTCACTGCCCAAATAGGTGGTTACATATCCTCTTATTGGTCATGCATGTTTTTTAGAATGAGATATGGAACTAAACCTTCACTCAATGCAAAGTCCATACCCCTAAACCATACTGATCCCTACACTCCTAGTCTCATCAATATGAACTACACAATTTATAAGGAAGAGGATAGAAACATAGTAAATGAGCCTACTACCCCCTACCAGAGATACTTGATTTTCTCTTAGATGACTAGGCTAATGCATATCAGTTTGATCCTATATCAAAAAAATTAGAGATAGACCTTGTTATATATTGTATATCAAAAAATAATGCTCTTGTCCCTAACCTTATGAATAACAAGGAGGATATAGGTAGAATTTGGAGGATGTACTTTGATGGTTCAAGAAATAGAAATGGATCAGGGGCTAGTGTGATGTTGATTTCTCCTCCACTAGAAAGGTACTACTTCTCCTTTAAGATCCAATTTGGATGCACCAATAATGTAGAAAAGTATGAGGCATTAATTCAAGGTCTTCTACTTGGTCGAATACGAGGAGTTCAAGCCTTTTGAGTATATGGAGATAGTGAGTTGATTGTTTATCATGTGAGAAATCAAAATGTCACTAAGAATGGTCTACTCAAGTATTATAAACATAGAGTATGGGATTTTCTTGAAAGTTTTAATGCATTTAGCATTCAAAGCTTCTCTAGGAAAGAAAATAGACATGTTGATAGGCTTGTAGTAGTTCATGTGTCTTATGATGTGCCAAGGAGCCTTGAAGATGAGAGGAAGCAGAAGATTAGATTAGTGGCTAGACCTAGTATCCCTAATAATAATGTCAATTGGGAAGTCTTTGAATCTGATGCACAAATTGTATTTTTTTTGTAGAATGAAACAAAATTCTTAGAGAGAAATCAATCAAGGCTACATGATTAGTATGGGGATCAGATCATAAATCTTAGTTCTAACAAGTTTCCTAAGGGTCTCATTACCTTAGAGAGTGTCTTTAATCCTAACTGATCAAGTGAGAAATAAAGGCATAAACCTTCATGCAAACAAGGATGATCATATACTAGTTGTAGTTGCTAGTGGAAGGACTCTAAACATGGGGAAGGTATGTTCTAAAATTGAGAAAGAAATTTTTGTTCGTCTATGTCAAGAATTTAGTGATGTATTTTCTTGGACATATGATGATTTAAATGGTTTTGACCCAAGTTTGTTTCATCATACCATAGATTTAGTTGATAATGTCAAACCTATAAGACAAAAGAAAAGGCCACTAAATCCTAGGATTGAACCACTAATTTGAAAAGAATTATCCAAGGTAATAGATGCAAACATCATTTTCCCTATCAAGCATTCCTCTTGGGTAGAAAACCTTTTCCTTGTTAGGAGGAAGAGTTGAGAAATTAGATTATGTGTATACTTTAGTGATCTCAACTAAGCCTCCCTTAAGGATCATCACCCTCTCCCTTCCTTGGAAAATATATTTTCTAAGGTTAGTGGTTTAGAGAAAATCTCTTTCTTGGATGGAATTTTAGGTTATAACCAATTTTTAGTCAAGGAGGCTGACAGATATAAGACTACTTTCACCACTATGTGGGACACCTATGCCTATAGTAAAATTCCTTTTGGACTAACAAACATAGGTGCCACATTTCAAAAGGTAATGGAGATGGCCTTCATGAACATGATTAAAAGATTTGTGTTGGTATACCTTAATGATATCAAAGTCTATTCAAAGAATGTAGTAGATCATTTGGGCCATCTTAGACAAGTGTTCATAAGATGTAGAGAGTATAGAGTATCCCTAAATCCAAAAAAGTGTGTCTTTGCCACTAACTAAGGGAACTTGTTAGGAAACATTGTATCTAAGAATGGTTTGACTATTGATACTAAAAGAACCAAGGCAATACTTTCTCTCTCTCTCTCTCTCTTTCTAGTCACATGAAAGGGCTGAAAAGTTTTCTTAGTAGGATAAGTTTTGTGAGGAGATTCATTCCTAATTTGGCTACTATAGTGAAACCCTTACAAATATGCTTAAGAAAAATATGGTCATTTCATGGACCAAGGTGTGGAAAGAAAGTTTGAAGAGATCAAGGAATCCATAGCCTCAACCCCTACTCTCATCAATCCAAATTTTGAGAAAGATTTCATTCTTTACACCTTAAGAGGTTAGTGAAGTATTTATAGTGTTTTGACTCAATTGAATGATAAGAATTAAGAGCAACCTATTGATTTCTTTAGTGAAGGGCTTAAAGAATATGAGGACAAATATAGCTATGTGGAGAAGTAAGCCCTTGCATTCATAAGATCTTTGAAGAATTTTAGGAACCTTCTATCACACAATAGAATCCATTCGCTAGTGCCCCATCCAAGTGTCAAGGATTACCTTTTGAGCATAGACATCAGTGAGAGAAGAGCAAGGTGGATCACTAATGTGATTAAATATGATGTTGACATCTAGATTACCAAGTTGGTAAGAGGGAAGGGGTTGTGGAAAAAGATGGTCTTATCTCATGAATCTGATGAAGAAGTGGCCTTAGTATTGTCAAAGCAACAAGAAGTGAGAAATGATAATCCAAAGAGTTTGATAAGTGACATGATGACCTTCTTGTTAGAAAATGGATACCCTCAAGGATTGGATAAGGAAGAAAGAAGACATTTTAGATTGTAGTCCATTTCTTATGCCATAGTTTATGGTATCCTTCTTAGGAAGGACTTCAATGGAACATTGTTAAGATGCATTAATGCATATCAGGCAGAGAGAATGAATAAGGAGCTCCATGATGGTCCTAATGAGGGCCACTTTTCAACAAGAACAATTTCTATGAAGATAATGAGGGTAGGCTATTACTAGCCATCCTTGTTCCATGATTTCCATAGGTATGTCAAAAAATGTGAAAAATGTTCTTTCTTTTTAGGTAAGCAAAGGTTTGCAGCCATTCCACTTCATCCTATCCAAGTGGATCAGCCTTTTTCTCAATGGGGATTAGATTTCATAGGTCCTATTAAACCTCCTTCTAGCTACTATAGATTACTTTACCAAGTGTACAAAGGTAATTACATTGAAAGATGCTACTAAGAATTCAGTTGTTCAATTCATAGATGGAAGTGTTACAAGATTTGGTGTTCCTTCCACCATCATTTAAAACAATGAAAAATCATTTCTAGGAGCCCAGATTTGTGCATGGGAAATTGATCATAATATATACTTGAGCACTTCTTCTAATTACTACCCCCAAGGTAATGGCTTGTTTGAGTCCTCCAATAAAAATTTTATTAGAATCATTAAGAGGACTATTGAAGATAATTAAAGGTGTTGGAATAAGAAATTGAGAATTGCTCTTTGGGTTGATAGAATAAAAACTTAAAGGGCTATTGGAAACTAAACCTTTATGTTGGTGTATGGTAGGGAAGCAAGGATTCCTATCTCACTAGAGTTTCAATCCCTAGAATTAGCCCATCAATTGGAACTAATTGGAAATGATGTTATGTCTGTAAAAATTGTAGAGTTGATGGAGTTGGAAGAGAAGATAAATTAGGCCCTACAGACCTTGGAAGTCCATAAATAGAAAATGAAGAAAACCTTTGATAGGAAGGCTAAGTTAACAATTTTTTGAGAAGGTGATCTTGTGCTAAAATAGGATATAAATAGGGTAAAACCAAGGAGGCACTCAAAATTTGATGCACTATGGACTAGTCCCTATGGGATTATCAGTTGCAAGCAAGTGAATTCTTTGCAGTTAAGTAGGCCTAATGGTGAAATCTTGCCTATTTTAGTCAATGGAATACACCTTAAGCCCCATTTCTAATAAAAGTCAATTTTTCATGTACATAGTAGGTTAGTTTTCTTTCAATTCCTTCCTATTTTCCTAGAAGTGTTGGGCACAAGTTGTGCCTCTATGAGATAGCCAAGTTTTGAAGTCTTGTGAAGGTTGCAGAGGTGTGTTTTCTTGTTGTATACTTGCAAAGAGTAGTTTTGAAGTTTTAGTGGCATGTTTCTATAATTCTAGAGTTTTTATAGGTAGATCTTCATGGTTTCTATGACTCTATTGCCCAATGGATGTGCATGCTACTAGTCCATGCATAGCAGGCTTCCATCCCCTTGAGTCACTAGAACTATTGGCAATTATTGCCTTGTCACCAAAGCTGAATAATTTGAACTCAAATAATTTAATGTTCTTATATTTTAATATTCAAATTAGGGCATAAAAAATGTTTCTTTTATATGCCTTATGTTATTTCCTAAGTAATTGTATGATTTAATATCCTTACGGGCCCATGTTTTATCCACTATCAGATCTTCTAAGATCAACGACTGTCACTTTGTTGCCATTAGAAAAGGCATGAACTTTATTTCATGCAACAAAGTGATGACATGACATGTAGCACTAGAGGCCCCTTTTCCTTTAGTTAGGATAGTCAATGATGAGCTTTTTTCCCACTTTTAGATGTAAGGTAGATCTATGGTTGTCACTATGTTTCTTTGTAGAAAAGTGAGAATTTATTTCATGCGACATAGCAACAACATGACACATGGATTGCGAGTCATGTTTTCTCTTGTGGGTCATGAGTGAGGTGGATGAAGTGTCAAACAAGATTATGTAGGACCAACATTCGTATTGCTTGATGCACTAAAAAATTTGGCATATTTTAAGAGTTGTCAAATGTGATAAGATCCATGACCATTTCTTTTCACTTTGCAAACATGCAAGGTAGTTATTTCACAAGAAAAAATGAGAGGTTGACACATGTACATGATGGGCCTAGTTTAGAAGGTAACCATTACACTTAGCTATGGTAGTTAAGTATTCATGCAATCATGGGGTCATCGCAATTAGGACATAATGTCAAAGTTAAGTTGTGAAGCAATGATTAGCAGTTAAGTGTTGAGTTCATGGTTTTGCATAGGTAAATGGTTTATGAAGTAGAAAGGTGGTGAAGCTATGACTAAGAAAGGTGTTCAAATTTGTAAAAACCTCATAAGGTGGTAAAAATAAATAACATGGTTGGTCCACATGGCCCATCTTGGTTGCTTGACTGAGTTGGCATGCTAATTGATTTAATTTGTCGAGCTTAGAAAGGAAGAAGTTGGTTTTCTTGTGCAATCTAATCTTCATGATCGATCTTGACCACTCCAAATTAGTGTAGAAGCTAGAAATGATGTGGGGACATTCCTTCCATTGCCTAGTTATTGATGTACCCATCAAGACAATTAATGGCACTATTTTTATCACCTTCAAGATTTCTTCTAATCAAGGTTTGATGATTTTCATGCCTTTGTAAGTGTACCAAAATCAAATCTATTGTTTGGATCACCTTGGTTATTCTCTAAGCACTTAATGGTAGTGGTTGTAGAGTAACTGTTAGTCAAAAATATCTCAGTTATGCTTAAACTATAAAAGAAAGGTTGTAATTCTTTGTATTGGTTGACTCTTCTCCATTTCTTTGATATTTCTCTACAAGTTCACTATAAACCCCCTTTTCCCTTTGGACCTAATGACATTTCACCTTATCTCCTTTATCCATTGATGAATGTACAATATCTATTTTACTCTCTCAATATTTTGTGGTTGTCTACAATTTACATGATTGTATCTCTTTTGACCTATGAATGATATATAAGTGAACTCTTCTCTTCCTTGAGTTTGTTAGATTTAAACAATTTTGAATTTGTGTATCTTTGGTGTCATAACAATTCAAGTGTTCATATATGGGCAGAGATTGGCTGAACACTCTATTTTGGTGCATGACCTCCTTATGATAGATTAGGTTAGTGTCTTATGCATGTCTTCTCTCATTTTTCCTCTCCAAGACTAGTTAGGTGCAACCTAATAAAAAAGGAAGTTACCCTTCTCTAGAGACTCAATCTCATAGTTTAAGTCCCATAGCTTGGAGCTTGTTTGCATGTTTCACAACGTTATCCTTAGGTAAAATAATTGGATAACGGTGCAAGCTTTTGTGACAGTGGGTTCATTGGTCTTGCCCTTGAAGATGTTTGGTCAATGGGTCCAGTTGTCTTCCACATCTCCTAACAATGTTGGAATCTCCTAACAGGGATTTAAAGCTGTTGCCCCACTTTTATTTTCTATCCTATCAGAAAAGGGAGAAGTTTTGTGTTGTACAAGAAGTAAGTATTGTTGTCATTTTTTTTTCATTTGAGTCTAGGTCTAGATTCCTAAAGGCTAGGTGATCTCTATTGAATTTTCCCAATACACCTTCTCTTTCTCCATAGCCAAGCAGGTGGTTTTTTTTATCTTGTAATTTGTTAGGTAAGTTAGTATCCAATTTGATAGAGATCAAATTTTTCCCATTAAAAATGAAACATGTGAAGAAGTTGTGAAAACGAACTTCACAGATTACCAAGATCACCTGCATGCAAATAACCTGCTGAAGAGAAACTGAAAAAAGAAGGAAAAAGCAGAGCTTGGAAAATCTCAACAAGATGAGAGAAAAAATATATTCCAAGATTGATTTAATGAATACTTGAAAAAAGAAATACAAGAGTTCAACCTTAAAGGTGAATGAAAGCACTAAAGCCTAAAAAAGCTAGGTTATATAATTAATATAAAATATTAATTATATGCACCTTCAGATAGCTTAAGAAAACTAGAGTAATAGGAAACTTATTTAATTAAATCAAAGTGATTTAATTAATAAGTATAAACTATTAATTACTCTAACACCCCCGTTTAAGCAAAGCTCGAGAGGTAAGCTAACCTAGCACAACTAAGAAAGCAGGAAAAAATAGGTCCCAACAATAAGGCCTGATCATGTACCCAAAACAAGGAAATCTCTATAAACCAAAGACAAAAGAGAAAACCTAGTGGAAAAAATCCCTCTCCAAAAAGAGATAGCAAAGAATGTTCTAGAAGATAGGAACAAAGAAAAGATCATGAAGAAAACCATTAAAGCAGAAGAAGCTGCAAACTCTGTTAGAAAGAAACTACTGATCTAAAGATCCTCCATGGAAATAGAAGGCATGAATCGAGAGTGTCTATATGGTAGGTGATCCATCTCACTAAAATGCATAGGTAGCCAGCCACTGCAATCACCTAGTATATAGGATCAAAATACTGAATACATAGCTCACTCCAATGAGCCAACAATATAACACCCCCTTAATGTAGACGGGGTGAGGTGAAAGGCAACTGAAAAGATGGGCGAAAAATCTCCTACAACACAGGAACAAAACACATCAAGAGTGAGGTACAGAAACCTATAAAGGCACGTGTCAATGACACTGCATGAGGCAAAAGAGGAAGAAGGCACAAAATTGGCAAACAACTATCCCCCCTGACACTTTATAAAATAGTGTGAGTACAACAAATCACAATGATGAAAAGGATCTCAAAATGCAAGAGCGACACTTTATCTCAATGTTTTTGCATAAAGATTCCTACAAATGATATCAACAATGATCAAAATAGGAAAAAAGCTAATACAAAAGATAGTACAACCCAAAAGGAGAGATCACATGCCAAGAAAATGATCCCTAGACTTGATATACCCAAGATATCTATCATAGAGAAAAAATGCCAAAAATATGATAGAAAGAGCATGGGGTAGAATCTAGAAGAAATTACATCATTTTTGAAAAGTAGATAGAACTAGCTTTCCAAAAATATCACGTTTTCAAAAAATGGAGATGGGACGCACAAGAAATGCTTGGAGTCAAAAATATAACTTTAGACTTTAACTACAAAAACAAGAATCTAAACTACATCAAAACCAAAAACCTCCTACACCACTCTCTCCATCTCGGAACTAGCTTTTTGGCACTTCTTCCAGATTGGAAAAATACCTCTGTATGCTCAATATATGGCCAAAAAGGCGCGAGTAGGTCAAAAAGGGACCTTGGAGAGCTTGCATATGTGCTAATGTAGTGCTGACATCATGTTGATGTTAGCATTTCAAGGAAAAAAAATTTTGGCCATAAGGCCATCGCAGCAAAAAAAGGCCACGTGGCAATGGCCATGTGACAAGTGCTAACGTGACACCCTTGGGCCACGTGTTAGCTATAGACTAGTACTAAGGGTGTAGAATCTTCCATGTTGGTGTTGTACAAAGAGTCGATAGACTAGAGATCGTTGCTAGCTATGGTTGCCACCAGTGTCACCGTGGCAAAGGAGGTGGGTTGGTGGCGCCAGCATGGTAGTGGAGCGGCGGCTGACGGCGACCTGCATCGCGGTGGCTCCATGGTGCTGCAGTGCTCACTGGCTACACACTCTTGGGGCCATGGTGGCACAACGATGGCTGCTTGGTGGTGCACTATAAAAACAAGTTTTTTTAAATTGTTTTTTTGAAAATTGTAATAAATGCATTCGTATGGCCTCCCGAGGGGCAAATTCTTTTTTCCTGACACTATGGAAGCCCAAAAAGACAAATTTTATATGGATCCTAACTATAAATGGCCTTTTGAATCCAATGGCAGCATCCATTTGGCCCCAAAGTGCTCCAAAAAATTGCTCTTCCTCTCGATTGAAGAAAAAAACTTCAAAAAAGTTGGGGTTTCTAACTCCAAATCGCGGCTTCAAAAATCCTTTGAACAAGAAGCAGCAAGGCAGCTCTAATACCATGTAGAAGTTGTGAAAACCAACTTCACAGATTGCCAAGATCACCTGCATGCAAATAACCTATTGAAGAGAAATAAAAAAAAGAAGATAAAAATAAAGCTTGGAAAATATCAACAAGATGAGAGAAAAATTGTATTCCAAGATTGATAGAATGAATACTTGAAAAAAGAAATACAAGAGTTCAACCTTAAAGGTGAAAGAAAGCCCTAAAGCCTAAAAAAGCTAGGTTTCACAATATAATTAATATAAAATATTAATTATATGCACCTAAGAGATAGCTTAAGAAAACTAGAGTAATAGGCAACTTATTTAATTAAATCAAAGTGATTTAATTAATATGTATAAACAATTAATTACTCTAACAGCATGTTAACTAATTTTTCATAGAATATAAATGGTTGATGAAATAAACATTGGCCAAAAATCTCATGTTACCTTCTCCTCAGCCAGTTTCCAACCCATGTGTTACAATTAAACCATGGACATAATTAACAATTACATGCAAATATAACCAATAATAGAAAATAATAGATCACACAAAAAGAACACAAGATACCAAGATTTAACATGGTTCACCCAATCCCTAGGCTATGTCCACCAAATAGAAAGTCTGGTATTATTACAATCCAGTGATTACAACCTGATTACAATCTATAATACCTTATAGCTCAATACCACTGCAAGAACCAATTTCACATCACCACAATGAAACAATCCCTAACCATAAGCCCTTTTATACAAGTATTTTAATGCCACTTTAGAGTTACCACAAACTAAAAATCTCCCACTTGGGGGCTGATCAGTCTCCACATTAGGCAACAATCTCCCACTTGGATAATTATCTTATAGCAATACCGCTACCACATGGGATTCCCACTAGATCAAACCACCCTAGACTTTGTTGGTCTTTTATTCATGTATAGTCTAGAAGACAAACCAAAGCTAAAGAGAGGTTTAGCTTCTCCCATGTTACGACCATTGTAAAAATATCTACTAGATTGTCATCTATATGTATCTTGTCCATCTTTAACTATCCATCCTCCAAAATTGATTGAATGAAATGGTACTACAACTAAATGTGTTTTGTCTTTGAATGAAAAGCTAAATTCTTTTCAAGATGAATGGCACTTTGACTATATATAAACAAATAATTATCCCTCTAAGGGTGTCCCAATTCTTCCAAGAAGAATTGAAGCCATATCATCTCCTTGGCTACCTCTGTAGCAGTAACGTACTCTACCTCTATAGTGGATAAAGCATTAACCTTCTATAACTAAGAAATGCAGCTCACAGCTACCCCAATAATAGTAAAGACATAATTTGTAGTACTCTACTTGGTATCAATACCCCCCACCAAATCTAAGTCAACATAGCCCAAATAAATTAGTAGTAGATCCCCTAAAGTGTAAACACTTATTGGATGCTCCTCTCAAATATCTGAGAATCCATTTGATTGTATTCAAATGCTCAATTCCTGGATGACTCATATACCTGCTAACAACTCCCACTACATGTGCAATATCTGGCCTAGTACATACCATAGCATATATCAATCTTTCTATAACTAAAGGATAGGGTACCTTGGACATCTTATCCTCCTCTTCTTGTGTCTTGGGACACATCTTTTAGTCAACTTCAAATGACTCGGTAAAGGTGTGTTAACAGCTTTAGCATTCTCCATAGAGAAATGTTCCAACACCTTCTCAACATAATCAGCCTGAGATAGCATCAATTTCATGTTCTTCCTATCTCTACAAATCTTCATACCAAGGATTTTTTCTACTACCCCAAAATCCTTCATAGCAAATGCATGTGCTAATTTGCCTTTCAACCCCTTAATGTGATCCATGATAGACCTAACTACAAGCATATCATCAACATATAAAAATAAAATAATTTAGCTATCATCATCCAACCTCTTAAAATAAACACAATGATCTAAATGAAACCTATTGTATCCATGCTCATGTATAAAACTATCAAATTTCAGATACCATTGTTGAGGTGCTTGCTTCAAGCCATATAAAATTTTCTTTAATTTTCACATTAAGTTCTCATTACCTTTGACCTCAAATCCTCATGGCTATGCCATATATATTTCTTCATCCAAATCACCATGAAGGAAGGTTGTTCTAATATCAAGCTACTCTAAATGCAAATCTTTAGTAGCCACAAGACTTAAAATAGAATGGATAGAATTCATTTTAACAATAGGAGAAAATATCTCATCAAAATCAATATCATTTTTCTATGCAAATCCTTTTAGAACTAACCTAACTTTAAATCTTTTCTTGCCTCCATCCTCTTCTCTTAACTTGTAAACCCACTTATTATACAAAGCTCTTTAACTTGTAGGCAACTTGCATAAATTCCATGTCTTCTTATTCAGTAAAGAGTCCATTCCCTCTTTCATTGTAGACT
The DNA here is from genome assembly GCA_028749045.1 of Cupressus sempervirens. Taxonomy (NCBI): domain Eukaryota; kingdom Viridiplantae; phylum Streptophyta; class Pinopsida; order Cupressales; family Cupressaceae; genus Cupressus; species Cupressus sempervirens. Next base: position 909,630,264 of record CM053787.1, on the reverse strand, counting down.
CCCACTGAATTTTAGTATCCACCTGCATTTTTTCATCATAACATTCAGGTTCACCAAAATTAGTAAGTAAGATTGAATACAAAGAAGAAGAAAATATTTCTAGAGGTCTAAATTGCCTTGTTGACTGTCTAACATTCACTAGAGTATGTGGTATTTTTTTTGCGGTTGTTGCACATCATGAGGAATGGTTGGAATATCATCTTTTGGAGTATCATCTAGCACTACATAATCATCTTCTTTCTTCTCATGTTACTACAATAGATCTTTTTACAACACTTTCTCATTGAATTTGACATGCCTACTTCTTACAATTTTATTATTTTCAAAATCTCAAAGCTTATAACCAAATTCATTAATGCCATATCCAAAAAATACACATTTCTTTGACTTAACTTCTAGTTTTTTTATATTTTCAGAATCTATGTGAGCAAATGTTTTACAACCAAAGGTTTTGAGAAAAGCATAACTCACCTTCTTACTAGTCCATGCTTCCTCTGGAATACCACAACCTAAAGGAGTAGAGAGACCTCTATTAATCAAATATATAATAGTATTAATAGCCTTTGCCCACATGTGTAAGGGCAACCCAACATGCAACGTCATGCTCCTTGCACGCTCCATTATAGTCCTGTTCATCTGTTCAACCACTCCGTTTTCTTGTGGAGTCCTTGGAATAGTTTTCTATCTGTGAATACAATTAGTGGAGCAATAATCTTCAAATTCATGACTACAATACTCACCACCATTATCAGATCTATGACATTTTAATTTCTTACCAGTCTCATTTTCAACCAAGCATTTCCATTTCTTAAAAATTTAAAATACATCAAATTTTTGTCTAAATCAATAAATCCATAGCTCTCTAGTTGCATCATCAATAAATTTAACATAATATTGAGAGTCTCCAAGAGAAGATACCTGAGCCGATCCCCATACATCAGTATGCCCAAGATTAACAAAAATCCATATTAACACATTTTAGACCCGGTACAACTTTATTTGAATGAATTACTTTTACACCTTTCTCACTCATGTGCCCAAGCTTGTTTTTCCACAGTCTTGTATTAGAATTTATAGCAACTATTTGTTCTCCCTACTCAACTGCAACAACTATTCCTAAACATTCATTTTTCTCTAAAATAATTAAAGTAGAAGGAAAAATATGACCTCTACAAAGATATAAGGTGCCTTCTTTCACACCTTTTTCTACTATAAGGGAACCTTTTGAAACTTTCCAATTTCTATCATTAAAAGTAACTACACAACCCTCATCACCGAGTTGCCCTGCTGAAATTAAATTTCTACTCAGCCTTGGAACATGTCTTACCTCATGTAGTAGCCAATGACTCCCATTCTGCAACTTAATCTTAACTTTTTCCTTTCCAATAATTTGACAGGGTTCATTATCCCCCAAATAAACAAGCCCAAAATCCCCTTGGACATAATCAATGAAATAACCTTTATGAGGTGTAGCATGAAATGAAGCACTAGAATCTAAAACCCATGAATCATCAACACTTTCTAAAGATAGAAGCAAATCATACACTTCAAATTTGTTATTTACCACATTTGTCTCCCTTTCTCCATCTAGTTTATCTCCTTTATTTTTCTTTCAATTCCAACAATCTTTCTTTTTATGCCCCAGTTTCCTATAGTACTAGCAGTTATTCGGTCCTCTCAATTGAGACCTCCTCCCTTTTGACTTTCCTCTTGATTTTCAATGATTTTCAAAATTACTTCCTCTCTCAGTCATTTTGCCTTGACTTTGTGCATTTAAAGCACTTCTAGATGTAGATCCATCTAAGAATTTTCTACAAGTTTCCTCACTCAAAATAACACCAATCACATCATCATATTTTAGGGTACTAGATCCAAGAATAAAATTATTCATATCTATTACCAAGCCATTCCATCTTTCAGCCAAAGAACAAAAAATCAAGAGAGCCCCAATCTCTTCATCAAAATTGATACCCACAAAAGATAACTAAATAGTAATAGTATTAAACTCATTTAAATGATCTACAATGGATCCACCTTCTGTCATTTTCATATTAAATAAATGCTTCATGAAAAATACCTTGTTTGAAGCAAAGGGCTTTTCATACAGTATTATTAGGGTTTTCATCAACTCTTTCGTCATCTTCACTTTTGGAATTTTAAATGCCACCAATGGTGCCAAGCATAATTGAATGCATCCATGTCCCTCTCTGTCCAAAATATCCTAGTCATCATTTGACATAGATCTCTAATTCTTAATTTTCCCTTCCAATGGCTTCCATAAATCCTTCTGATAAAGATAGTCTTCTGTTTGTATCTTCCATAACTGAAAGTTCTGCCCATTAAACTTGTCAACCCTCAGCTTACCCTTGTATACCATCACTCCCATTCGACCATGAGACTCCCTCTCAACCGTGAGACATTCTTGCAGAAGATAATTGAAAGAACAACCTTGCTGTAATACCACTTGTTAGGATTAAACCATGGACATAAATAAAAATTACATGCAAATATAACCAATAATTGAAAATAATAGATCATAGAGAAAAAAACACAAGACACCAAGATTTAATGTGGTTCAACCAATCCCTAGGCTACATCCACCAAACAACAAGTCTAATATTATTACAATCTAGTGATTACAACCTAATTACAATCCATAATCCCTTATAGTTCAATACCACTACAAGAACCAATTTCACATCACCATAATGAAACAATCCCTAACCCTAAGCCCTTTTATATAGGTATGTTTAGTACTTCCCTGATCAGTTACCACAAACTAACACCATGGACGCAAGTTTTTGTAAAGGCTTACTTGGAGGTGTTAGGAATAAGGTGTCTCAACCTAGGATAATTCTAATTGTAATTATTTGTTTTGTAAATGTATTTTTTTAGCAAATAATGTAACTAAGTGTGAGTGTACATGTCTAGTTGGCATGTTGATGTCACTCCACTTGTATGTGTCAGCATCTTGAATAGTGTGCAAGGAGATCATGACTGAAACGGTTATGATAGATTTCTATTATTCATAAAATCTATCTTTGGAAGATATGATGATGGGTGAAGACGTGAAGACATGTGGTAATTGATCATTGAGTACTATACACTTGAGTCTCCATCTAGTGCATGATATAAGTGACTTTAGAGTTGTAGATAGGTGAGAGTGAAAGGTGTATTGTTGATATTGTTTTGTTGCAATTAAATTTTTCTTCCATGTCCTAAAAGAACTTGCATTACAATTGTTCTGTAACCATTTTGTTGAAGATGATACACTGTGCAGGTTTTGGAGGGGTGGGGTTATTTTACCAAAAGGTTTTTCCCCACCAACATATTTTTGTGTTTGTGTTTTCTTTCTCTATCTATTTTCTACATTCATGGCTGACTAAAATATTGTTGTTTACATAATATTGAATTTGAAATTATAAGGATTTAAATAGAATTTATACAATACTTTTCTTAAGGGATTAGTGTAGGAAGTTGTTTCCACACCTAAGTTTCCTTACAACTGGTATCAGAGCTTGATCAACTTTTGATCCTAGTTGTTGGGTAGGGTTTTTGGAGCTAATATCAAGTTGAGTTGGATTTTTGTTTAGAGAATTCTAAATTTTATTTGTATATTGAGATGGCTAGCTCATCATAAAAAAATATGGAGGTGGAGAAATTTAATGGTAGTAATTTTGATTTGTGGAAACTCAAGATGGAATACTTTCTTGAAGATTGTGATCTATGGGAGGTAGCTTCACTTGATGTGAGACTTGTAGCAATATCTCAAGTAGATTGGGATCTCAAGGAACAAAAAGCTAATGGTCTCATTAGACTCTATCTAGCTGATTTAGTTCTCCTAAATGTTCTTGATGAGAAGACCACAAACAGTTTGTGGTCATGGCTTGGGTCTATGTATCATGCCAAATCTCTAGTGAATAAGTTGTTCCTCAGAAAGAAGTTGTATTCTCTAAGAATGGAGGAAGGAGGATCTGTTATAGATCATCTAAATGCTTTTAATTTATTAATTTCATAGTTGACATCATCTGGTGTCAAGATAGAGGAGGAGGATCAATGTATGACCCTATTATGTTCCTTGTCGGATTCATGCAACCATTGTGTGATGGCTCTTGGAAGTACTTTAGTCACTTTTAGAATGGATGATGTGGTGTCCTCACTGTTATCTATGGAGACAAGGAGAAAGTCATTAGATTCAGCCTAGGAAGCTCTTGTTGTTTGTAGTAGATCCAATGACAGAGGAAAGAAAAATGAAAACAAGTCTAGAAAGGGTAGATCCAAATCCCGTGGAAAATCAAAGATTCTTGGAAAGTCCAAGGAAAAATTATGGAATAGTGATAAGAGTAGGAACTTCCATAAAGGTTGTAAAGAGCCAAAGAAGAAGAAGAAGGCCTCAAATCTAGGTTTAGAAAAATCTCAAGAAGGTGGTGATGCTTGCATTGCAGCCTTGGTAGTGCATGCATCTGATGATGTGTGGTTGATAGACTTAGATGCTTCTTTCGACATGACCTCTCATCGAAGCTAGTTCTCAAAGTATGAATTTTTCAATGGTGGAAAGGTGTACTTGGGTGATGATTCTCACCTAAAGATAGTTGGACAAGGATGACTCACTATCAAATTCCCTGATGGATGAGTAAAGAGGATCAATGTGGTAATGCACATCCCTAGTTTGGCATGAAACCTATTATCTATAAGTATGTTGAATGATGTAGGTGTGCAAGTTATTTTTACTAAATATTGATGTAAGATGATGAGAGGGGCTATGGTACTTGCTAAGGGTACTAGGAGAGGTACTCTATTTTAGCTTGATGCACATTTCTTGGTGTAATAGTTATTTTGCTTTTTTGGTGTAAATAAGTATTTACTTATTAAACTTACTTAAGTTTACTTAGGTTAATGCATTATTTAACTATTTTGCATTATTTTATTATTTTATTAGGTGAGACACTTAGGAGTTTGTGTACTCTCATCAGTTACACAACTTTAATTATGCACATGGTGTCTACAACACAGGAGTTTGCATCATTCACTGAGTTGTCATGTTGACAACATAGTTATCTACACTCCTCATTCGACACATGTTGTCTACACCACTGATTTGCATGCTATACCATTGTAGGCTTATCCTCACATCATCGCACTTAATTCCATGCTTAATAAAGGATAACCCATATTTGGTGGACATGTGCCTAGTTGTATGACTTATCATAGTGCTAACTTCTATGCATTCTAGAAGCTCTCCTAAGGTCTTTATATACAGGCACTCCTAGTGTACTCTAAAGTAGGCATATTGAATGAATATCATCATTCTGATCATACTCTCTATTTTGGTCTACTGTGTGCTTATGTGTTTGAGTTCCTTGGTCTTGGGTGAATTCTGGCCTAAACCAAATTCTTACATGGTTCAGAGGTGAGGGAGATTCTCTACATATAGTCATTCAATACTATTCATGCTTCAACACATCAACCCAAATCTAAAGCATCTGCAAAAATCAAGAGTGCCTAGAGCTAGATCTGACCTCACCATTGCATCTGGAGCATCAATTCAGTGAAGATTGACTGTAAATTTTCCTATATTGGGTGAAAGTTGATCGTGAGTCAAAAAAAATTTGCAAATCAAAACCCGAAGGCCCCGATTTATAGTTCGGGTATGGTCATTTTAGGATCTAATTAATTATTTTTCAAATCTGAATTATTTTTCATCTCTGCAATTTTGGGTATTTTTTAAATTATTATTTTTGAAATTATTTTCCCAATCAGGCATACAAGCAGAGAATTTTCTTTAGCCGAACCGGGCAGTGACACCTCTACTCGGCTCTGTAATTTTGGTGGATTATTTATTATTATTATCATAGGGTATTTATTAAATTTTCAGCCACAGTCAAACACCTCTGTAATTATACATCGGCCACCATACCACACAAAATGTGTTGTTTACTCTCCCACAAATATCTGGCATTATCATTCTAATTGGAGTGAGCTTTACCGTCTAGTGGCCACCAATTCTGGCGAGGCTCTTTGGTTTGATGTCTATGGCCTATCCCTTATAAAAACCACTGTAGTCTATGGCTCTTTAAAATTTAAAACTCATGCATTCCCATATATGCCATGTGTCAATCCTAGATTCTCTAAGTGGGCCCCACCTTATATTTTCAATTTGAAATGTATGAAATTTTAAACATTATGGGTTCTACAATATTATGATGAAATTGTAACATCCCAAACCCATATACATGGAATTCCTGATCACACGAATTGAAATAATTTTCATCTTTGCAATGTCTCTCTTATTAATATATGATTAATACATTAATTATTTTAACTCTCCTTTTATCACCATTGTAGCATCTCTGGCTCAAAATCAACCCCCTCCGAACATATGACAAGGCCAAATTTGGAGCATTTCACATCCATCAAAAATGCCCTCTAATTTTACGAGAAAGAGGGGCCCCATCATATCATCATAGCCCCTTAGAGGCCGACCCCCAATCTCACAACTGGTGTAGAATCGCACATCATCATATTGAGCCACATGATCATATGATGTTAGCGTAACATCGTAGGCCCCCAAATTTTGATCTACGATCTCATGAATGGGCACTTGAAAATCTAAGTCAAAACTATGTTTGACTTTGCATGGTGATTGGCCAGATGAGTGGGCCCCTGCCCTCCCCACATGAGTAGTAGCTCATTCTCAGGCATGTGTCCTGAAGATAAATGGACATTTGTGTGTCTTGATTTATAAAGATAAAAGTTCTCCATTGGTTACTCGATGTGGGACAAAAGCGTGATGGTTTTTTCTCCTTCATCGTGGATGACCACATACCTACTCTAGCCTTCTGCATCGATACTACCCTCTTCATGTAGCACCAAGGATCTATTGCCCCTGCCATTAATGATAATGATATATACACATACTCTTCCAACACCAAGCAAGCCTGTCCATGGTAATGCTTTTCTTACACATTTACACATTAGGCTAACGGAGTCGATTTCAAACTAGCAGTAGGATTCATCTGTATTCATCTGTGGCTTTTGTTTCTTGTGGATGCTATATTTTTTTAAAATGTTGGCTAGCTTCTTGCCTTGATGTGTAACTCCTATGATTCATAAATCTTTTTTGTGGGTGCCTTAATGCCCCTATAATCAAGGGCCTCTGCTCAAAATGTGGAGCCTCCCTTCACATTTTTTGTTGTCGGCTCCCCTACTGTAGCCTACACCCTTCCTTGCACCAACGTGAACCATTGCCTCTCCATCTTCCTACTAAGTTGTGGATAGTTGAAATAGTTACTGCAACATCCTCTTTATTTGGCATCTTCCTCCTCTAATGTTGCCTTGGGGCTGATTGCTCCTTTTAACATTGTGGTGCTCCCCTGCAAATTAGACTTCCCAACTCACATCTCTAACTATGGACGTCCATTAGTCTTCTCATTCTTCATGTGGGGCACTACCTCTACCCTTGGCTATTGTAGTCTTCCCAACTCAAACTCTGCTTTGTTTAATACTAAAGAAGTTGAAGCTATGGTGCCCATCAAAAATAACCTAACTGGCTCATTATAAGAGTAACCATAACTGTGGTGAATTAAGGCACCCAAAGCTACATCAATATACAGTGGAAGCTTCAAATGCAGGATTGAATGTTGAAACATTTTTAAAAGCACATCATTAAAAATCATATGAATTGGAGAAGTCAACAAAGTATTGTATTGATTGTGCTCTTCTACTAAAGAAATTATATGGAAAAAAAAAGCCTGGACAGACCTACAGGAGAGCCCAATCATAAAGGTCCTTAAACCCCTCTCTTATAATCATTAGGACAATCATACTTCTATAATTTCCCATGCTCAGAGAAATATTAGTATACATTGAGTGCCAGTTCAGAAATAAAAACCATTTAATCCATGTGCAATTTCATCAATCTAATGTAATCAATCGGACCCCAAAGCGGGCTCGACTAAAAGAAAAATTTCATTTCCAAATAACTAATATAGAAAAGTTATTCATTGATCATCTTAAACTATCTAGAATCAAACTTGATCACAAATTGATCATTAAAAACTTGTTTTAAATCAACTCTGTACCACTATGAAATTTGTGCTAGGAGGCATGTTGTCTAGCTTTAAAAACTACTTTAAACACCTGGTCGGGCTCTAAAACTCTAGACTTTTGTTCTCTTTTACATACTGAACAGGCCCACCAAATCATATCTCGTGAGGATATCAGAGTCAAAAGATATTGATATCCAAACATGCATACTTCAATTTATCTTGCAAATCCAACATGTCAGAAAGCTGGAAATTGCATTTGGTTTTGACCTTGAAAACTAGGCAAATGGGCACTTGAGATTCTGGAAATTGGAGCATTGATGCTTTGTCATGAGAAGAGTGCTTTTATGTGATTTGGGCTCATGATGAGTCACGAGGCACATTTGGTTAAGGTCTAGAGTTGGCTACTTGGATTGGCAGGACAATGATCATCAGTAGAAAAGTGTTTTTTGCAAATAGAATGAGCCTGGGAAAGTGTGCAGATGGATTCGTCAAAGCTTAAAAACTGACACACTTGTAGCATTTTTAGTATAGAACACAATGCTACAATCTATTTGGTCCCACCAATTATAGACTCAAAGATATGACATCTCAAACAAGGCTCCCAATCAATTTGCATCCCTAATTACCAATGAAACTTTAAAAATTGCAAATGGAATCACGTTTGAAAACTGATCAAACAGATTTGTCATAAGTTCAAATCTAAAGTGTAGAAAGTCTCTGATCCCTAGAAAATGATGCAAAAAGATATTTCTTATTTGGGTCAACTGGTCAAAAGTTATAGCTCGTCAAATAGGGCTATCTGAAAATATGAACAAAATGTAGATTTACAACAGAGGTAACTGACCAACTTTGAGGGGTTTGAAACCTAGTCAAACAAATTTGAAATGACTTGAAACTTGTAACATAGGTTCTTTGTTATGCATACTAAACATCCTCAAAGTGGCAGGTCATGAATCCTAACTGGGTAAAAGATATTCAAAGGCGAACATGACCTCCTATCACTATTTGACACTTGGGTAGAAAATGCAAAACTAAAGACTACTCAAAATGGAACTTCGGAGAATGGCTTGAAATGTCATTTTATCACTACAAAACATATAGACAAGCTGAATGAAAGGTGTTAGAAACATAGAACACCATTTAGGAATTAATTCAATAGTTGGGTACTCAAGCATGAAAAGCATTCATAAGGGTTCACAATGACTGAAAATTTGGAATAGGCACTCAAAATGGGAATGCAATATTGAGTGCCAACACAACCCACAACAGAAAATTATTTTGACATTGCATAATAAGTACCCGACATCAGATACACAAAACATTACATCACTTCTACAAAATTTTGGTGCACATAATCAATAGTACTTGCCCATAGTTTGTAACCATGTAGTGTAATCTATGACTGCCACGCGGATCGCACAGGTCTCAGCCCTAGTTCCCATAGGCAAATCCAAAATGGAAATGTAGAAAAATACCATTGGTTAGCCCAACACATGTCAAACCCTACATAGGCTGCATCAGAAGGTCTACATGGCAGAACACATCATCATACATGCCATGCCACATCAGTGACATGTGGCAGAATAGCCATTTTTCTATGCCCTATCCGTACAACCCATATAGTATGAAACCATACAACTAATGTCATCATCTATACTACTCACATCATCATTAGGCCCGCATTATTGATGTCATCAAATTCAAGGCATTAAAATTTATAGTTGTTTGACTGTCACACCAGGCCAAATTTGAACTATATATGATGGGATTAAATTTGACAATCATACGGCTATTGCTCTTCCTCCAATTTATGAGATATTGCATATCATTATGTACATGGTTACCTAACATGGCCTAGTTGTTGGGACCCATCTTGCATATCATCCTAGATTTCATAAGCTTAAGGGCATTCCCCTGTGTTGCACTTAAGGGGGGGTGTTGGTGTAAATAAGTATTTACTTATTACACTTACTTAGGTTTACTGCGGTCAATGCATTATTTAATTATTTTTCATTATTTTATTATTTTATTAAGTGAGACACTTAGGAGTTTGTGTACTCTCATGAGTTATGCAACTCTAATTATGCACATGGTGTCTACAACACAGGAGTTTACATCATTCACTGAGTTTTCATGTTGACAACATAGTTATTTGCACTCCTCATTTAGCACATGTTGTCTACACCACTAATTTGCATGCTACACCATTGTAGGCTTATCCTCACATCATCGCACTTAATTTCATGCTTAATGGAAGATAACCCATATCTGGTGGAGATATGCCTAGTTATATGACTTATCATAGTGCTGAATTCTATGCATTCTAGAAGCTCTCCTGAGGCCTTTATATACAGGCACTCCTAGTGTACTCTAAAGTAGGCATATTGAATGAATATCACCATTCTGATCATACTCTCTATTTTGGTCTATTGTGTGCTTATATGTTTGAGTTCCTTGGTCTTGGGTGAATTCTTGCCAAAGCCAAATTCTTACATGTTTCAAAGAAGAGAGCAACTCTCACTTCATCCCCACCATCTAAACAAGTAGTAAAGAAGACTGTGGTTATTCATTCTGATGGTACTGCAGCATGTGTACTTTAGGGTGCAAACACATTGGAAAGAAAGCTTCCTACAGAAAAAACAATATTGTGGCATATGAGATTTGGCCACATTGGCGAGAAGGGTCTCAGAACCATAAAAAATAAGAACATCATTGAGGGATTAAATGATTGTAATCTTGAGTTTTACTTCTACAAATAGTGTTTCTATGGTAAACAAAATTGTGTTCAGTTTTACTATAGTTCTCACAAATCTTCTAATGTTTTGGATCTTATTCATTCTGATGTATTTGGTCCTCCAAAAGTTCCTTCAACCTCCAAGTCTATATTTTTGTATATTTCATAGATGATTATAGTAGAAGGTCATGGATTTGTTTCCTAAAAATTAAGACACAAGTCTTTAGTTGGTTCAAGGAATTTAAAGCTCTTGTAGAGAATTAGACTAGTAAGAAGATTAAGTGTGTAAGAACTAATAATGGTTGTGAGTTTTTCTTAGTAGTGTTTGAATAGTTTTGTAAAGAATGAGGTATCGAGAGGCATAAGACAACTCCTTATACCCCAAAGCAAAATGGATTTGTACAAAGAATCGACAGAACACTAATGGTGAAGGCTAGGAGTATGCTTAGTGGAGCTGGTCTTAAACAAAGGTTTTGGGCTGAAGTTGTGGCCACTGCTTTCTATCTAGTTAATAGATCTCCTACATCATCTGTAATTGGTAAGACACCTATGGAGGTGTAGTTTGGTAAGAAGCCTTCAATTAGACATCTTCATGGTTTTTTTTGTGAAGCTTATGCACATGTTCCAAAGGAGAAAAGATCTAAGTTGGAAAACAAAGTTGTCAAATATATTTTCATTGGATACAGTGTTAGTGTCAAAGGATAAAATCTTTGGGACCCTATGACTAGCAAGGTGTTGTATAGAAGAAATGTTATTTTTAGAGAGCTAACATCTTCTCCTATTTTTCTAGAACTAGATTAAAAAAAAGAAGGAAGATATTGTTTAGTTTCCTCCTACCCCTAAGAAGACTAAATAGAAAGACCATGTTGGGTCTAATGATGAGGAGAGCTCTACTAGCTCTGATAGTTTAGAACAAGAGGAAGAACAACCTCAACCTCAACCCTTGAGAAGATCCACAAGAGTAACAAAATAGCTAGAAGGGTTTGGTTATTCTATTTTAGATTCCAATTGTGCCTTTAATTTGATTACTAACATTGATGAGCCTAGATCTATGAAAGAGGCCTTAGATATGGAAGATGTGGGTTCTTGGATTGAGGCCATGGATGATGAGATGACTTCATTGGATAAAACCAAAACTTGGGGGACCTTATACATTTTCCTAAAGGATAGAAACCTATTGGTAGCAAATGGGTGTTCAAGAAGAAATTATATGCAGATGACAGTGTTGAAAGGTACAAACCTAGATTGGTTGCAAAGTGGTACTCATAAGTAGAGTTAATAGGTTATGGTGAACAATTCTCTCCTATTGCAAAGTTGACATCAATTAGATTTCTATTATCTCTTGTTGCATCATATGATTTAGAGATAGAAAAGATGGATGTGAAGACAACTTTCCTTCATGGTGATTTGAAGGAAGAGATTTATATGTCACAACCTGAGCACTACATTTTTAAAAGGTAAAGAATCTTTGGTTTGAGAAATTAAAGAAGTCTCTATATAGTTTGAAACAATCTCCTAGGTTGTGATACCTTAAGTTTGATACCTTTACGTTTTCAATTAGATTTGTAAGATTGAAATAAAATAATTGTGTTTATTTTAGAGTTGAAAATGATTGTCTTCTTATTGTTGCATTATATGTTGATGATATGTTGTTGTTTGGGAAGGGTAAGGGTATGATTTCTGATTTTAAATCTCAATTGTCAGCATAGTTTGAGATGAAAGATCTCTGGGCAATAAGGTACATCTTGGGTATGGAAATTAGTAGAGATAGGTCTATCAAAAAACTTTGGTTGAGTCATAGTAAGTATGTGAAGTCTATGTTGGATAGGCCTAGCATGGAATATTGTAGACCATTGTGTTTTCTTGTTACTATGGGAATAGAGTTATCTATAGATGGTTGTCTAGAATCTCCTAGTAAGGTGGAAGACATGAGTAGAGTACCTTATGCTAGTGCAGTTGGCAGTCTTATGTATACTATGGTCTATACAAGACCAGACATTGCCCAAGCAGTAGGAGTTTTGAGCTAGTTTATGTCTAATCCTAGACAAGTACATTGGAATATAGTTAAGTGAGTATTTAGATATTTTAGGGGTACATCAGATTACTCCATTTTTTATCATGGTAAATCTTCAAGAGCTCGGCATTTAGTTTGTATTCATGGGTTTGTGGATTTAGATTGGGTAGGTGATATTGATAGTAGGAGATCTACCAGTGCTTATGTGTTCACTATGTTTGCTGGTGCCATCAGTTGGATGAGTAAGTGACAACCTATGGTTGCTTTGTCTGCTATAGAAGCTAAGTACATGACTGCTACTCATAATTTTAAGGAACCCATTTGGCTTAGGAGATTGTGTTCTAATATTGGTGTTAATGTAGGACATATTACTATTTGGTGTGACAGCCAACGTGCTATTTTTCGTGCAAAGAATCCAACTTTCCATGCTAGAACAAAGCACGTTGATGTGCAGTTTCACTTTGTGAGAGATATGGTGGAAGATGGAAAGGTAAATTTAGAGAATGTAGATACTATAAAGAATGTTGCAGATGAATTGATGAAACAAGTGGACATAGAGAAGTTCAGATGGTGTTCAAAATCTTTGGGCCTTTTTTCCTATAGTGGTTAGTTCCTGTTATGTTCATATTACCCATACAAGGTGTTCAACAAGTGGGAGAATGTTAGGAATAAGGTGTCTCAACCTTGGATAATACCTATTCTTTCTTTTTTTTTGTAAATGTTTTTTTTTGCAAATAATGTAATTAAGTGTGAGTGTACATGTCTAGTTGGCATGTTGATATGTTGTTCCACATGCATGTGTCGACATCTTGAATAGTGTATTAGGAAATCATGATTGAAATGGTTATGATGGATTCCTATGACATGTAAGAGTTTTCTTTGGAAGATATGATGATGGGTGTTCAGATGTGAAGACATGTCACAATTGATTATTGAGTATTGTATACTCATGATATAAGTGACTTTAGGGTTCCCGATAGGTGAGAGAGAAAAGAGTATTGTTCTTAGTGTTTTGCTCTAACTAGATTTGTCTTCTGTGTCCTAAAACAACTTGCATTGCAAGTGTGTTGTAACCATTGTGTATAAGATAATACATTGTACAAGTTTTGGAGGGGTGGGGTCATTTTACTAAAAGGTTATTCCCCACCAGCATATCTTTGTGTTTGTGCTTTCTTTCTCTATCTATTTTTAGTTTTCATGGTTGACTACAATATTTTTGTTTACATAATATCGAATTTGAAATTGTAAGGATTTAAATAGAATTTGCACAATACTTTCCTTAAGGGATAAGTATAGAAATTTGTTTTCGCACTTGAGTTTCCTTATAGGAGGCATGTTTAGGTTAAAAAGAATTGAAGAGTGTACATTTTAAAAGTAATTTGATGTTTGAGTATAAGATGAGACTCCTAAACATGATTTGGATTCATTATCACTCAAATACTAAGCCTTGGTGGAAAACTTCAAACTATCTTCTCCCTAGGAGGTTTCCAACCCATGAAGATGATTTTCCACAGAAGAAATAAAAGTGAAACCCAAGTAGATCTGTACACCTTCACTAAACATCTTTAATAACCAAAAATATAGTTGGCAAAGGTTTAACCAATAAAGGAGCATTGGAAAAAAAATCGCCTTCTCCTCAATGGGTTTCCAACCCATGTAGGTAATTTTCTAATTATACAAGAAAAATCAAGTTAACAAGGAGATTTGACCCTCGTACTAGATTTAGTGTATGTTTGAATGATAATAGAATGAATCAAGCCTTTGTGGAATGAAGATATAGTCAAAATCTCACTTGGTGGATTCTCACAAACAAAGTACCCCAATGATAACTTTCTAAAACTTAAAGGAAAATGGAAAACTAAATAATGAGTTTACAAAAAGTAATTGTTGTGCTCAACGAAATAGTGAAAAGACTTTTAAATGTCCATTGATCCTTTGCTTTTACTCTCTAATGGGTATTTCCTTTAATTTCACTCGTGTGGCACAAATTTTGAAGTATAATGGATGAATTGAAATCCTTATATAAAAGTACACAAGTAGTTAAAGGAGTTACCTTATTTCCTTGATTTCTCATTCTACCAATACACATAACTTTTTGAAATCTTGTGAGTGTTGTATTTTTTTATCTTATTCACTTTTTATTTTCAAAATATCATTCATAAGATATGGCAGCCAATTTTGTGAGTTTTGATGGTTTGACTAGAATCAAGTTTCAATTGCAAAAAAATCATAGACACATCCCTCCATTTCTATGCTATGGCAAATTTCCAAAGGAGGGTAAAATCTGAACGAATTCATCCTATCACTAAGAAGCTCCAAGGATGTGGTTTAGTCAAATCCATTGGTTTTTGGTTGTAGTCCAAGCCCCAAAACTCATTTATGAATGTATTCATCATTACAATCTAAAAACCAAGAAAATATTTCTACTAGATGACACTATGTTGATTTCCATTAATGGGCAGATGGTGGTAAATTGTCTTCATGTGCTAGAGCAAGAGGAGTTCTCTGACTTAACTATTTTTGGGGCCATCTTAGAATTATTGGAAAAAAATATAATCTAGAGGAAGGAGATCATGTGAACATGGTTCTAGATGCCACGAAGTTACAAGAGAAAATCCCTCAAAACTTTGTTTGGGACTAATCTCAAACTAGAGATAATTGATTTTCTAATTCTTCTGCAAAGGTTGAAAGGTAAAGTAGAAGCCTTGAATTTTTTAGAGCAATACTTATTTTTGGCTCAAGTTAGATAGCTATTATATTGATTGGGCACAAGAGCTAAGTGATATTATATCCAATGCCCTCCAGGAAACCAAGTTTTAGAATTCATTCTATATGTCTTCATTCTTGATTTAAATGTCAACTTCTTTGCAATTATGGCCCAAACTTCCAAGACTAGAAAATTTTCCTGATGATGTTAAGTCTTATGAATTTTACCCATGTATCTAATTACAAAATAGTTATGTGTATTATGTAAAGGTGAATGATGCATTTACTATGAGAATTTGTAGGGAATTACAAGGATGCCCAGAAAGGAGATTCTCCCTTGAAGACATGGCTGACATCAGCTAATTTGGTTGTTATTTCATTCAATTCTCATATTTTTCTTATTTTCATCTTGCAACTTTTGATGGATTTCCCCTAAATCTACCAAGATATCCAAGCAATATAATAGTGCTAATCGAGACTATCTAAAAATATTTGTAGGTGAACATCCTAATTGTAAGCCTAAAGAAGAAGGGATATGAATTCTCTATGAAGGTTGGAGCTTTCAGTTGTGACACTCATTTAGATTCCAAGAACATGATGAAAGTTTTCAAGAAAAAGTACAAGCTAGATATGTATGAGGTCTTGAGGCCTCTGTTTGACCCCAATAGGTATGCTAGAGATGTTTTGAGAATTGGGATTGTGATAAAGCATATCATCACAATTAAAAATTATTGGGTTGATTGCAAAGATGAATTTGAAAGTTGTGATCAAGCCTTCACAAGATTATAAATTGATCAAGTTAAGATGTATAAGGTAAACATATATGTGGATGAAGTTGAGGATGATGGTCAGAATATGTATATCAAAACTTATTTGACCAAGTTGATGAATATTTCCATAAGCTCTGAACCTTTCAAAGATGCTTTAGAAGATCTAGACATAATTATGGTTAGAATATATAAGAGGACCAAAAAGTGGGTCAAGTGGATGACAACATGACAAAGTAGGAGCAAAGGTCCATCTACCCAATCCACCCCAAAGTACTAGAAACTTCATCTTGGCACAGTGGTCCTTTAGGCACAATCCTACCTCTCACTCTAGGAGCTGCTCAACAAGCTAATCGAGGTGATTAACCTCCTGACAAGAACATATCGTTTGATAAACCTTGTTAGGATGGTTCAATGCTAATGATCAAGATGGATATAGATATTGAGAGGAGTAAGGAAAATTAATTAAAAGATAGTGTAGTTATGGTGGCTCTCTCATGCTGCAACAATCCAATCCCATCTCTAAGTGCTACATTACTCCTACTATGTAGCCCACAAATACAAGTGGTTAACCTTAGATATGGTGGGAGTAGTGAAATTGAACCTACAGAGTTAGATGAAGCAAAAAAGAAAACATCTAAAGTGAAGAAGATATCTAAAGCTCCAAAGCTCATTCCAATAACTCCAAAGAATCCTTTATCCTCAACTTCAAAGGCATTGTCTCCTGTTCAAAGGAAAATGTTCTGTGTGGATACACTAGGGACTACATATAAGGTAATTGCCACTAATTCATGACTTGAGAATACCTTAGATAGAAAGAGGAAAAGCATAGAAGAGGGAGCTCCAAACAAAGAGACTTTGTCTCTAGCCATCTGTTCTTGGTTAGCATTGAGAAAAGTGAAGCAACAAAAGTCAAGGACCCAAAAATCAAACACCTATCTATGGAGATAGACAAGTGATGCAATGTAGGTTAGGAGAATCCCCAAATGATATGTCCTATTGGAATTAGGCCTGGTCAGTTTGCTTGACCTGGATCTTAATTGAAGCTAAAGCATAAGATGGAGGTTTCTAATTTTTTAGACACTTTGAATCCTGAAGACCTGATTGATTGGATTGGTGAATTGGAAGACTACTTTGAGCTTGAGAATATTGAGGATCTACTCAAAGTAAGCTTGGTACAAACTAGGTTGAAGGGACATTCTGCTCTTTGGTGGAAGGAACTACAAAGAAACAAAGAAGAAGAAGGTGAAATGAAGATCACTAGATGGAAATTGATGGTGACTAAGTTGAAGGCTAAGTTCATTCCTACTGATTATGAACTTGAGTTGTTTAAGAAGTTGCAAAATCTAAAGCAAAACGATATGACTATGAAATATTACAAAGAGGAATTCTACAAATTGACTATTTGGTCTGGGCACTTAGAATTGCCAAAAGAGAAGGTAGCTCGGCATGGTCTTGGAGCTCGGCATGGTATTTGATTGGTTGGCATGGTCTTGGTTACTTGGCATGGTCCATGGTTTCTTGGCATGATCTTTGATTGCTTTGCATGGTCTATGGTTGCTCAAAATGGTCTTGGGACTCAACATGGTCTTTGGTCACTTGGCATGGTCTTGGGTTGCTCGGCATGGCCTGGGAATTTTGTGTCTATTTTAGGCCATATAAATAATTTTATATAGTGAGTTAGAGGATTAAAATTTCAGGGATTGAAGAGAGCCTAAATTACTAACTATGGTTCGAAGCTTGAGTTCTAATTTGTTTGGAGTTAGGAGATATTGCTATTTTACTAAGACATTAATTTTGGTCATTTAATTACTGTTGTTGGCCGACATGTGGCATTTAATTTATGTATTTGTATTTAAGTTGTGTTTAGGGATGACTTGTGGCCTACATTGGTATAATTAGGGGTTGTGTGGAAGTCTTTAGTCATCAGTCATCCATCATGGAGAAGTGGAGGAACTGGGAAGAGCAAATTTCAAGAAGAGCTAGTAGCTACAATTTAGAAATAAGGAGATTGTTTGGTAGGCTTGCAAGCACAAGTTGAGATCTTCATTGGGGGTTTCTACTAGAGTGTGGATCTAGACTAGCTAGGTTTTGATTTAGATCCTAAGAGATCTTGCAAAACTATTACTTACTTTGTAATTGGTCATAACCGAGAAGGTCTTACAGCCTGGCACATTGCATATAATTAGTTATATTTTAAGAATATATTATTGTAATTTGGTATAAGATCTTGTGTTATTGCTTCTTGATATTGTGTTTTCATTGTGTAGTTTTATAGCTAGGGGCTAGGACATATCCTTTGGGAATTCTCCTACCCTACACTATGTCAAGTGGTATCAGAGCACAATTGTTTCTAAGTGTGTAGACAGATCACCGAGGTTGAGGTAGTTTGCACCAAGACTTGGGTTGACAAACGTTGATCTTGCGGCTAATTGATCTTTTGGTCAGTGGATTTGTTGCTTAGGGTTTGCTAAATTTTTGAAGATGCCTCCAAAAATATTGGACCCTAGGGAAATTGCTGATCTTACTGATGTTGCAGAAGAATGAATTTTAGAGAAGGTTAGAGCAGATTTTAGATATAAGTTTGAGGATGTTAGAGAAAAGTTTAGATCTCAGATAGCATTAATGAAGAGTGACATGATTGCTGAAATTGTTAAGTTGTTAGGAGGAAGTTATTGAAGGTAGTTATGAGGAAGTTGTTGAAGACTTTGAAGTTGTTAGATCCTGTGGTGAGGATAGATCTGATCATGTGGAGAGACCTATTGGAATTAGGGCTGGTCAGTTTGCTTGACCTAGATCTTAGTTGAAGCTAAAGCATAAGATGGACATTTCTAATTTTTCAGGCACTTTGAATCCTAAAGACCTGATTGATTGGATTAGTGAATTGGAAGACTACTTTGAGCTTGAGGATATTGAGGATCCACTCAAAGTAAGGTTGACACAAACTAAGTTGAAGGGACATGCTGCTCTTTAGTGGAATGAACTACAAAGAAACAAAGAAGAGGAAGGCGGAATGAAGATCACTAGATGGAAATTGATGGTGACTAAGTTGAAGGCTAAGTTCATTCCTATTGACTATGAAATTGATTTGTTTAAGAAGTTTTAGAATCTAAAGTAGAAGGATATGATTGTGAAATATTACATAGAGGAATTCTACAAGTTGACTATTTAGTTTGGGCATCGAGAATTGTCAAAAGAGAAGGTAGCTCGGCATGGTCTTCATGCTTGGCATGGTCTATGGAGCTCAGCATGGTCTTGGAGCTCAGCATTTTATTTTGTTGCTTGGAATGGTCTTGGTTTCTTGGCATGGTCTATGGTTTCTTAGCATGCTCTTGGGACTTGGCATGGTCTTTGGTCACTCAGCATGGTCTTGGGTTTCTCGGCCTGGTCTAGGAATTTGGTGTCTATTTCAGGCCATATAACTATTTTTTTACAATGAGTTAGAGGATGAAAATTAGATGGATTGGAGAGCCTAGATTTCTAACAATGGTTTGAAGCTCGAGTTCTAATTCATTTGGAGCTAGGAGATATCATGATTTTACTAAGACATCAATTTTGGGCACTTAATTATTGTTGTTGGCTGACTTGTGGCTTTTAATTTATGTATTTGTATTTAATTTGTGTTATGGGTCAACTTGTGGCTTATATTGGTATAAGTAGGGGTTGTGGGAAAGTCCTTAGTCATAATCCATCTATCATGGAGAAGTGGAGGAGCTTGGAAGAGCAAATTTGGAGAACAACTAGTAGTTGCAGTTTAGAAACAAGGAGATTGCTTGGCGGGCTTGCAGGCACAAGTTGAGATCTTCCTTGGGGGTTTCTACCAAAGTGTCAATCTAGACTAGCCAGGGTTTGATTTGGATCCTAATGGATCTTGCAAAACTATTACCTACTTTGTAATTGGTCATAACTAAGAAGGCCTTATAGCCCAACACATTGCATGTAATCAATTATATTTTAAGAATATATTATTGTAATTTGGTATCAGATCTTGTGTTATTGCTTCTTGCTATTTTGTTTTCACTATGTGGTTGTATAGCTAGGGGCTAAGATATCTCCTTTTGGGATTCTCCTACCTTGCACTATGTCAACAAGCCTAATAAGGAAGGTAGGATTGATGACCTAACCATAGATGACTTCACACTATAGTCTCTAGATCTTGGAGAAGCTAGGAATGACACCAAAGTGGGTCTATGGAAATCAACAAATGAAGTGATAGAAGAAGAGCTTGAAGGCCTCAAACTTGCCAAAGTTAGCATGAAGGTGGAAATCCATGAACTTAACTGCTTCATTGGGAAACTGATTGCCCCATTAGCAAGTATTTTGGGAGTTCCCCTACCAGTGACCCTATAGGCATAGATATTCAAGCTAACATCTCATAGCTAGAAGAAGACAAACACTTTGGGAAAATTGGTATGGAGTGGAGTGAAAAACTCAAGTCTAAAGGATTTGTTGTCATAGATCGGTGTAGTAATGTAGTGCTAAGGCTTGAAATGGAAAAGGATAACATCTTAGCCAACTAGGTTACTCTATTAATAAAAAGGGAAAAGAGTGAAGATTGTATCTCTCTCTTTCATATGGCCATTCAAATGAAGACCAAATAAGTAGTAGAAGCCAACATTATACAAAAGGGAGATGAACCCTTCTTCAAATGCAATAGAGCTTGCAATTCAAAGCTGAAATGATCTCTACAATAGGGGGTAGATTATAGAAGATAGAGATCAAAGTTAAGGAAGAATATGATATGGATTATGAGTTTTTGAAAGGACTCCACACTAAATACAAAACAAGTGGGCAAGGGAAAGGAATAGTAGAAATGTATCTTATGCAAATGAATTTCTCTAGTTATATGATAATCTAACAAAGAAATCTACTAATCACCAGAATAGAGTGTCAAATCTCCAATGACTCAGCGGGTTTATACACATGGCGATGGAGGAAATGCAAGAATGGTTGAGTGCAAGAAAAGACTTGGATAGAGAACACTCCAAGTGGCTCTTAACATAAATCAATGTTCATGTCCATAGACATGAAGATCTTATTGTGATCATCATCATTGCCAAGGCATATAAGGCGAAGTCAAAAAAGGGAAAGAAGGCAAAGTGATATTTCTCCCACCCTTTTTTACTTTGATGTTAAATTGTAACTGATAATTGAATTCTGCCCATTTGTTATTTTTGAGGAGATGAACTAGTTTAGTTCCATTTTTTAACAGTCATCTTAGATTCCTATATGTACCCAGTTGAAAGATAAATGAAAGGTCTACTAATTTTTAGGATGAAATACTTCATGTTTTAGAGACAAATTAAATGTGTTTTTTATCAATTATTTATCATTCCATTATTTATCATAGTTTAAGATATCTCTTTGAGTTGAATTGAGTTAATGAGCAAAAAAGGTTTTGTTCCTCTATTCAATATAGCAAACCGAAGATAATCATAGTACTATTAGAGGCTAAAAGATATTTTTTCCTACATTATTTCTTAAACTTTTTCTTTCCATGTTAGATTTAAAATTATTCTATTAAGTATCTAATACATAAATAGAATTCATTACTACATCATCAAATTCTATGGGTTCATAAGATGTATGAGTTCACAAATTTGATTAGTGTAAAGACCCAAATCCTAGCCTAAGTTAGTTCTTGTTTAGGCTTAACTTAGTTTTCCTCTCCTATTCTCTAGTCAATAACAAACCCCATTTTAGAATTAGGAACAAAAAAATACACTACAAATCACTAACTCAAGGGAGCTATACCTATCAATTCAGAGGGAAATTAGTCATTCAGCTACGGTTTCCCAATTTTTATAATTAGTCATTGTCTATAGATTTTTGGAATTTAAAGAGTTGAGAAAAAGGAAAAATTTGTTTACCAACAAAAGTCTCCTAGCAGGGACCCATATGTACTGAATTTTGTAATAGACTCCTAATAGAGTCTATCCTCTAACAAGGAGTATGTAAATTAGTACATCATCTTGTGGGTACCATCCCCACTGAGGTTTTCCCTCTAATCAAGGGGTTTCCATAGCTAACATATATGGTATTATTGTGTATGATTATCTTATTTTTGTTTAATTTTTTTAAAGTTTATTAATTGTGATATTAGTTGCATAACTTATTCATCCCCCCACCCCCTCAATTATTAGTGAACTATATATTATGACAATTGATATCAGAGCCTCAAGTCCTTGAAGGTTAAGCTTAATAGCTTTGGGAGATCAATGGAAAATATGTTCACGGAGTATATTCCACAATTTGATCGGGTCAACTATTATAGTTGGAAGGAGAAGACGAAGAATCATCTATTGTGCATGGGTCCAAGATATTGGATCTTGAAAAAAAGTCAAAGACAATCATTGAAGAAGAAAAGATTTAAGGATGCAATGAATAAGAGAGAGATCTATTCATGTGTAACATGAGAGCAAGAGAAGCCCTATTGATAGCTCTTCCAAAGAATGAATACGATGAGGTAAAGTCACTTATAACATCCCATGATATTTGGAAAGCATTAGAATCTACTTTTGAAGGTGGTGATCATGCAAAAAGGATGAGATTAAATAATTTTATATGGACATTTCAAAATGCTAGATTGCTAGAAGATGAATCTATAAGAAGTTATATTTGTAGAATATCAAAAATGGTTGCAAGAATTCAATCTCATGGTGGAACCAAGAAAGATTAAAAAGACATATGGAAGATATTAAACATTTTGACACCACCATTCAAGCCAATAGCCTAAATGATTCACCTAGTGATGTCTAGCACTAAGGATTTCATTAAGAAAATATTATTTGGAAGATTAGAATCAGCAAAAGAAAATATTTAGATAGTTTGGAGAACTTGCAAGAGTCAAAATAGCTTTTAGTACCCTAACCATTTGACCTAATTTGACAATGAGTGCAAGCGCTCATGGAGATTTTGCTAGAAGTAGCAGAGATGATGAAGATGAGAAGATTGAGGAAGGAATATCCCTTCTAGTAAGAAGATAAAATGATGGTAAGAAAATCTTTAAATGTTGGCCCTGTAATGAATTTTCTCATTATGCATCTAAATGTCCTTAAAGATAGAAAAGGTATAAGGGAAAGCTTAACCCTAGAAGAGATAGAGATAGAAATTATTTGTATGAAAATGAAGATGAAGAATCTTATGAGAAAGGTCAAACTAAAAAGTGATGATGAATTAGAATTTGTGTCTATCAAGGAGGATGATCTTGATGGAGAAATTAGAGAAGAAAGAGCTCTAGTTACCTAAGTGGAAAAGAAGTATGACAGGATAATTGACAATGCTTGTTCATATCACATGACTGGTGATATGAATAAGTTTGTTAAGTTCAAGAATCATAATGGAGGTATTGTTAGAGTTCATACCAATTCATCCTTTCATATAACAGGAATTGGATCCATTACTCTTGATGGTAAAACTAACATTGATGATGTCTATTTAGTTGATGGATTGAAGCATAACTAGTTGAGTGTTGGATAGTTGATGGACAAGGGTTATTTGTTGTAGTTCCCTAAGAAGACTTGCACTATCAATGATAGAGATGGTAAGATGATTGGAATTGGCACTAGATCTAGAGGTAATGTATTTCAATTGAATCCTACTGATATGACATATTTGGTAACTAAAATGGATAATAATTGGTTGTGGCATATAATATTTTGTCACATAAAGTTTCATAAAATTGTGAAGGTTAGTAGCACCTTTGTAGTCAGAGACTTGCCTAAGATTGTTAAGCCTACCAATGTTGTGTGTAAGGAATTTTTTTTCACTACCACAAAGAAGCTGGAGATCACTTGCACAGATCTGAGTGGTCCTTCTAAAACAAAAGGATTCTATGGTGAAATATATTATATGATTTTTGTTGATTATTTCACTAGAATGATGTGGATAGCATTTCTTAAAGAGAAATCTAAAGCTTTTTAGAAGTCTAAAATACCTAAGAATAGAGTTGAGAATGAATATGGTGTTAAGATTAAGTGTTTGAGATCTGATAGAGGAGGAGAATTCACCTCTAGAGAATTTAACATATTTTGAGAAGAAACTAGAATTAAAAGATAGCTATCTACACCTAGAACACCTAATAAAAATGGGATTGCTAAGAGAAGAAATAATCTACAATGTAAGTATCTAGAGTGATGTTATTTAAGAATGATGTTTCTAAGACATTCTAGGGAGAAGCATTTAACACAATAGTATATACTCTGAACAAAGTACATATTAGAAAAGGTATGGACAAGACGCCTTATGAACTATGGTTTGGACATTGACCATTAGTCAAATATTTCAGGATATTTGGGAGAAAATGTTATATTAAGAAAGATGATGACATTGGTAAGTTTGATCCTAGAAGTGATGAAGGTATGTGTCTTGGCTATTCATTGAAAAGTAAGGCTTATAGATGTTTCAACTATATAACTAAGAAAATAGTTGAATGCACAAATGTAAGGATTGATGAGAAGCTTGGAACCAAAGAAAAGATGGTAGATTATAATTTAGATGAAGAAGAGAATAACTCTTGAATTGTTAGATAGAATGTTAAAATTTTGTTTAGGACTAACAATGACTTGTAGAATGATGTGCTAACTTTTGAGCATAGGGGAAAACAAAAATTTGAACCAAGAGAAAAGATAAGATTTGAGATGTCAACTCCTATCCCTAATAGAAATTTGACAAAGAATTTCTTTCTTGAGTAGATAATTGGAAGTAAAGACAAAGGCGTAATGGCAAGGAATGGAGTAAATGAGGAGATATGTTTGATATCTCAAGTTGAAACTAAGTGTACAGATGGAGCATTCAAAGATAATCATTGGATCCAAGAAATGAAGGAAGAATTGGATAAGATAGTAAAGAATGATACATATGAATTAGTTCCTAGACCAAAAGAGAAGAATGTGATAGGAACAAAATGGGTTTTTAGGAATAAGATGAATGAGCAAAGAGAAGTTGTGAAAAATAAGGTTAGACTTATTTGTAAAGGTTATTCACAGCAAGAAGGCATTGATAATGAGGAAACCTATGAACTAGTAGAAAACATAGAAGTGGTGATGATGTTCTCAACTTATGCAGGGAATAAGAAATTCAAGGTTTACTAGATGGATGTTAAATTAGCCTTTCTGAATGGAGAACTAGAAGAAGAGGCTTGTATTGAGCAGCCTAAAGTTTTTACTTTAACAAAATATAAAGAAATGGTATGCACATTGAAGAAGGCTCTACATGGTCTGAACCAAGCACCTAAAACCTAGTGTGGGAGGTTAGACAATTACTTGGCAAAGCTTGGATTTGCTAAAGATACAATAGCTAGTAACTTGTATTTGAAAGAATTTGAAGATGGATTGTTGATTATTGTAATAGTTATTGATGACATCATTTTTGGAGGTAATGATGAAGGTAGAGATAATTTTTTGAAGAGATGAAGAATGAATTTGAAATGAGCATGATAGGAGAAGTGAAGTTTTTCCTAGGATTGTAGATTTTGTAAAATAATGATGGTATATTCATTTCGCAAGCTAAGTACCTAAAATATTTTTTGAAAAGGTTTGGTTTGTAAATTTGTAAATCTTTTGGCACGCCCATGTTAACTGGTCACAAGTTATCTAGCAAAGATGAGACACATGTAGTTGAGCAAAAGAAGTATAGATCCATGATTGGAGGTTTGTAGTATCTGACTCATAGTAGATAGTTATAGAAAATGTAGTTGGAATTGTAGATAGATGTTAAGGTGAGCCTAAGGAATATCATTTTGTAGTAGTAAAGAGAATATTTAGATATCTAAAAGGGACATCTGATTATGGAAGTTGGTATGACATATCAAGTGATTTCACACTTTGTGCATATACTAATGCTAATTGGGTAGGTGTGTATGGATGATAGAAAGAGCACCAGTGGTGGAGCATTCTTTCTTGGAGGAAGATTGGTTTCATGTTTAAGCAAGAAGCAAGATTGTATTTCATAGAAAACTACTAAGGAAGAGTATGTTGTAGCAGCAAATAATTGTAATCAGGTTATGTGGATGAAGAAGATGTTGAAGGATATCAAAATTGAGATTGAAGAACCTATTATCATTTACTGTGATAATACAAGTACAATGAGTATGTCTAAGAATCATGTATTACATTCTAAGACTTAGTATATATCTATTAAATATCATGTGCTGAGAGAGAAAGAAACAAAAAAGGAGATAAGATTGGAGTATGTAAGTAGAAAGGATTAGATTGCAAATATCTTTACAAAGCCTTTTCCTAAACATACATTTGAGTAGAGATGTATGGTTGAGGTTATACCCCTACCTACTTCTATGTAGTTGATGTAGAGAATGCATTAGTCCACTAGTACAGAGCACTATTATTTGACTGGGCTAAATGATTATGCTTCTCGTATGGGGAGTATCTAGTATGTATTGATTCATTAAGTACTCTTGGTATTTGGTATTTGGTATTTGATATTGAATAGTATCTTTGGAAGCTCAAGTTGGTTGATGACTTGGAGTAGTTGTTTAAAAATTGGTAGTTAATAATTAGTACCTTGAGATTGAGGATGTTGATATTGATGTCAATGGGGGAGAATATGCATGACAAACATCTCCTAAGGCATGGGGTAGAGTATTTATGTGAAGAACTCCTAAATTATGGGGGAGAGATGTCTTTTTAGAGAGATTTAGAAAGATTCATGTAAGGAAGAAGGAATTTCCACCTGATGTGGGAATTAGTTAGTGTGAAATAAAAAATTGATGTCTAAGAAGAAGGGGTATGCACCTATGTGCATCTTTTGTATTTGAGATTCATTGTAGCATGTGGACAACTGGTCTTGGTTAGTAGCAATAATAGTAGAGCATTGTTTAGTATTCTTGGAACTTAGATATTTTTTCATCTATGTTTTCATCAATGCCAAAGGGGGAGATTGTTAGCATGAATGTTGATGATACTACTTTGGGGGAGAATCCTGAGCAATGAAGAGTATTGACATATTGTATTCATGACTATGTTTTTCATTGATGCCAACATAGCATTGATTCTATAAAGACTGGTAGAGTAGCATATAGAGATCTTTTTGGTACAAACAATAGTTTGATTGTCTACTCATGCATAGTTATGGATATGCATTATAGAATGTCCTAATGATGTGGTTACGTGTGCAGAGTATATGTCAAAGATGTACGGAATTTGCACCTAATTTATAGAGAGTAGTTTCGAGAAAGAGTATTGGGAAAGAAAATCCTTCTTTTTTTTGTCTATCTTACATCTGAGATGTAATGAAGAGATGCGTAGTCAAGAAGTGAAAGAGGACAATTAGATGATGACGTTAGAGAGTCTGCAATCCTTAGTAGCACATGTGTGAAGTTTTGTATAGATTGTGAGTTGATAATGCTATAGTAATTTTAATTAATTAATTATCTTATTTAAATTAATTTGGAAACCCTGAAGGCTGACTCAAGGAATTATTATGAAGATTTTGTATAAAGGAAAGATGTTTTCCTTGATCATAAGGAGTGATTAAGTGTGTCCAAGTATTATGATCATTGTAAGAAGTGCAAAGTGCAAAAAGGAGCATAGTGCTTACTAAATGTGAGTAAGCAATCCAAGGGATTATTGGATAAGAGATTTGAGATCTAGTTACAAGATCTGAAGGAGCAGAAGTCTAATTGACAAAATAGAGACAGAGGAAGGAAGTACATTTCACTTCTATTATTTTTCAAGGAATAATATAGAGATCATTTGGATAGTAAGTTCATTGGTCTTTCCCTTGAAGCTATTTGGAAGTGGGTCCACCTATCTTCCACAACTCCTAATAGGGTTGAAATCTCCTAACAAATATTTAAAGTCCCCTAACAGGGACTCGTATGTATTGAATGTTGTAATAGACTCCTAATAGGGTCTATCCTCTAATAAGAAATATTTTGTTAGAAAAAATAATAGACCAAAATAACTAGGGGGTGGGGGGCTGAATTAGTAATCCAAAAATTAAAACATTTATCTTTTTTAAACATACATAACAATTTTCCAAATCCTTTTGAGCAATGATTGTCTTCACTAATTTTGTCAAGATCCAATATCCTAGACCCATAGACAAAAAATGTGTCTTCATATTTTCCTTCGAGTTGTCATAATTTTTTCCATAGAACTTCGGACTATCTTTCCTGAACATGCTCACCATGGATCTTCCAAAATTGTTAAATTTTATCTTCAAGGACCTAATGCTCTAATACCAATTGTTAGAAAAAATAGCCCACCAAGATAACTTGTGTGTGTGTGTGTGTGGAGGGGGGGGAGGGGGGGCGTACTATATGAGTTATTAAATATTTAAAAAAATAATCTTATTTAAAAAAACTTAACCATTCAACCAAAATAAATAGAAACCATAATAAGATGCAAATAGACAATTACACCAGATATGTTAACTAGGGAAAACCCCGGTGGGAATGATGCCCACAAGATGATGTACTAATGTAAATATTCCTTGTTAGAGGATAGACCCTATTAGGATTCTAATACAATATTTACTACATAGAGTTCCTATAAGGAGACTTTGAATCCCTGTTAGGAGATTCCAACCCTGTTAGGAGTTGTAGTACAAAGTATGCAAGAAGAGCCCATTGCCCAAACATGCAATTTCAATAAAAGAAGAGCTCATTACTTAAACATGCAGTTTACTATTATTTTCTTATTTCCTTTGTTTTTTCAACCAAACCAATCATTGTTATACCTTGCATACCAGGTCACAAATCTAGAATCTAGATATCAAACCTTAGATCACTTAGCAAAACCTTGGCAATGAAGTTTCCTTCACTTTCATGCTACTCTACTCAACTTCGCATTCAGCTCTTGCTACTACTTAACATCAATCATAAAAACATACACCTCATATCATGATAATAGAAAATTTATTTTCTTTATACTAAGTCCACAAAACATTTCCCTAAGTCGGTTCTTAGACTTTCTCAATTAATTATTATAGGACCACACTAAGAATATGTTACACTTAGCGATAACATTAATCTTCTACCTTGCAACTTGAATAAGCTTTTCTACACACAATATTATGATGAGTGAACTTAGCCATGTCATCACCAACATGTCTTCTTCATGTCCTCAAGCTCGATCCTCAAGATAACAAATCTACTAAGAGATATAACAAGTTTACCAAACCATGCCTCTGTAAACTCTATCTTAGAATAGACATCTCCAAAACTTACATAACTTCTTCCAAACTTATCATTTCATCATCCAATGTTGACTACATATACTAGATACTTAGAAATATCTCCCATAACCTCAAATAGTTAGAATACTCAACTAGCTATCCATACCAACTTGATCTTTTTGTTGTTCTTCTGTCAGATACCACAAAAAATTGTTATGCTGATATCAATGAAAAAATCAATAATGAATGTAACATATCACCATAGTAACATATCTACAATACTCCCCCATTGGAATATCATTAGTATTCATGCTTCCAAAAATCTCCCCCTTTGGTATTGATGGTAACATAGATGAAAAACATCAAGTTCCAAGAATATCAACAAAAGGATTTTTCATCTTTTCAAATCATCTTCATCAATAATTCTCCCCCATTGATATACCTCAATGTACTTTTTGTCAACTTGACATTCCATGTTGTACTTCTTCTTAACATATTTTACTCATACTAAACTTCTCCAACTATTATGCATACTATTTCTCCATGCTATTTTTCATGCCAAACTTCTCCCCTATTGACATCAATATCAAAGGTTTTAGCAACCAACTTTACTCCATGAAACTCTACAACAATTGATTCTTACTAGCTCAAGAGTCCAAAGACACTCTTTAAAAAAACATCCAACAAGAGTCCTAGATGACTCTATCCATAGATACTCCCCCATCCAAGAAGCATCAACACTTAGTCTAGACAATAATGGTGCTCTATTACACTGGACTAATGCATTCTTATATCTTCTTTTCTGATGTAGGAAGGGGTATAACCCAAAGCATACCTCAAAAATACTCAAACGTCTCTTTGGGAAGAGGCTTAGTGAATAATCTAAAATCTACTCTTTAGTGTTCACATACTCTAGTCTCATTTCCTTTTCTACAACTTTCTCTCTCAACATGTGATACTTAATAGAAATATGCTAAATCATCAAATGCAATACTAGTTTCTTAGACATATTTACTATTCTTGTGTTGTCACAATGGATAACAATAGGTTCACTGATTTCTATCCTTATATCCTTCAACAACTACTTCATCTAGATAAATTCATTACAATTATTTTCTACTGCAACATATTTTTCTTCCATTGTACTTTATGATGTACAATCCTATTTCTTGCTTAACCAAGAAACCAATCATCCTCCAAGAAAGAAGGCTCCACCACTAGTGCTTTTTCTATCATCCATACAGCTTTCCCAATTAGCATTAGTATAAGCACTTAAAGTAAAATCATTAGATTTTCCATACCACAATCCAAACATAGATGTTCCTTTCAAATATCTAAATATCCTTTTGACTACTACACAATGTTCTTCTCTAGGATCAGCTTGGAATTTTGCAACATTTCCAACTATATTTGCTATATCTGGCCTTATGTGAGTTAGATATTGGAATCATCTAATCATAGATCTGTACTTCTTCTACTCAATAGTAGGTGTCTCATCCTTTGTAGATAACTTGTGTCTAGTTATCATAGTTGTTCCAATGGGTTTGCATGTTTCCAAACCAAACCTTTTCAATAAATCTTTCAAGGACTAATTTTGAGAAATAAATATTCCTTCTTTATTCTGTACAATCTGCAATCCTATAAATTATTTCATTTCTCCTATCATAATCATTTCAAATTCTTTCTTCGTCTCTTTTGTAAACATCTCACTTTCCTCATCATTTCCTCCAAATATGATATCATCAACAAATATTACCAAAATCATCAAACCATCATTAGTTTCTTTCCAATATAGATTACTATCTACCATACCTTTTCTATATCCAAGCTTTATCAAATGTTTATCCAACCTTGCATACAAAGTTTTGGGTGTTTTCTTCAAGCCATACAATGCTTTCCTCAATCTGCATACTATGTCTTTGTCATCTATCAAAGTATAACCTTCAAGTTGTTCAATGTATACCTCTTCTTCAAGTTCTCCATTTATAAATGCTAATTTGACATCTATTTGATATACTTTGAATTTCTTTTGTGCTGCATAGGCTAAGAATAATCTTATTTCTTCTATTCTAGCCACTAAAGTATAGGTCTCATCATAGTCTATCCCTTCTTGCTATGAGTAACCATTACATACCAATCTTGTTTTGTTCCTTATAAATTCATCTTGTTCCTAAATGCCCATTTAGTTCCTATCACATTCTTGTTTGCTAGTCTAGGGACCAATTCCCATGTCTCATTCTTTACTATCTGATCCAATTCCTCTTTCATAGCTTGTTTCAAATAATCATCTTTACATGCTTCATCTACATTCTTGGATTTAGCTTGAGATATTAAGCATAGTTCTTCATTGACTCTGCTTCTTATCATCACACCTTCATCTTTTCTTATGATGATCTACTCAGATGGGTGATTCTATATCATATTCTTTTCTGAAGTGGGAGTTGTTATCTCAACTCTTGGCCCTGTTGAACGTTCTGAGCTTTTTTCCTACCCTACCTCTCCTTCATTTTGTAAATCATGGTTAGTCTCAAGAAATACTTCATCATTCCTTGGCTTAGTAACAACATCATCATCTAAATTGTAATCAATTATTCTCTCTTGTATCTTGAATTTCTCATCAATTCTCACATTTGCACTTTCCATAATAGTCTTAGTTCTTTGATTATAACATATATAAGGCTTGCTTTTTTATGAATAACCAAGAAACATACCTTCATAATTTCTAGCGTCAAACTTACCAATATCATCATCTCTTTTGATATAACACTTACTCCTAAAAAAATTGAAATATTTAACTGTAGGTGAGTGACCAAACCACAGTTCATAAGTCATCTTGTTTGTGTCTTTTCTGACTTGCACTCTATTCATAGTTTAGACAATTGTATTGATAGTTTCTCTCCAAAATATCTTGGATACATCATTCTTAGCTAACATAGCTCTTGCAGCTTCTATAACTAACATGTTCCTTCTTTCTACAATGTCATTCTATTTAGGCATTCTTAGAGTTGATAACTATCTTTTGATTCCATTTTCTTCACAAAACATGTTAAACTCATTTGAGGTCAATTCTCCTCCTCTATCTTATCTTAAACATTTAATCTTGATACCATATTTATTCTCAACTCTATTCTTGAATATCTTAAACTTATCAAATGCCTCATATTTGTTTTGAAAAAATACAACCCACATCATTCTAGAAAAGTCATAAACTAGAATCATAAAATATCTTTCACCATAAAATCCTTTAGTCTTTGTAGGACCACTAAGATCTATGTGTACAATCTCCAATTTTTCTGTACTAGTAAACTTCTTGTAGGGAAAAGAAGTTTTGTTATGCTTTGCCAAAACACACTCCTTGCAAATTGTGTTAGTAGGCTTTACATTCTTTGGAAAATCTCTAACTGCAAACATAGTACTAGTCTTCACAATACTATCAAAGTTTATATGACAAAATCTCTTATGACGTAACCAACTATATCTACCTTTTCAACCAAACATGTCATTTCAATAGGATTCAAATGAAATACATTAACTCTAGATTTGGTTCTTGTTATGATTATCTTTCCATCTTTATCTCTGATCATGCATGTATTATTTGTGAACTACAACTGAAAAACTTTATCTACTATTTGTACAACAATGAAAATATTTTAATTCAAACCATCAGCAAAGTTTACATCCTTAGTATTAGGTTTACCATCAAGAGTTATAGATCCAATAACGTTTACTTGGCATGTTGCATTATTTCCCACTTTGATAATTCCTCCATCATGACTTTTGAAGTTAACAAACTTGTTCATATCACTAATCATATTATGTGAACAACTACTAACAATTCTCTAATTATATTTTTTTTCATCCTATGACACCAAAGCTACTTTCTTAGGACTTTCTTCTTTGATTTCCACAAATCCAATTTCATCATCACTAGCACTTAATGCTTGATTTGCATACAAACACTCTCTATCTTTTCTAGGTTTGTAATTTCCTTTATACTTTGCTTCAAATGTTCAAGGCACTAAAAGCTATCTCTATTTCGGTCAATTCTCCAGAATGTCTAAGTTCATTCTCAACTACTTCAAGTGTTCCAACCAATATCTCATTTGCAAAATCTTTGGTACAAGAGATCAACAATTGTATCATTTGAACTGTTGACTTAAATGGTGGTGTTAGAGTCTTCAATATCTTCCATATAACCTCATCATCTTCTTTGGTTCCTCCTTGAGATCTAATACCTACAATAATTTTTGATATCCTACATATATATGTTCTTACATATTCATCTTCCATTATTTTAGCATCTTGAAATGCAAAAATCCAACTTTGTAGCCTCAACTTCTTATAATGTGCATCACCTTCAAAACTAGTTTCCAAAGCTTCCCAAATCAAATATAAAGTAGCAAGTTATTTTACCTAATTATATTCAATTTCAAGAAGTGGACTCAATATTTCTTCCCTAGCTCTCATATTGCACATAAAAATATCTCATTCATATTTTCCTTCAAGTTGTCATAATTTGTTCTATTGAACTTCAAACTATCTTTCATGAACATGCTCTCCATGGATCTCCCAGAGTTGTTAAACTTTATCTTCAAGGACCTAATGCTCTGATACCAATTGTTAGAAACAATAGTCCACCAAGATAACTGAGAGGCAGGGGAGGGTGGGTGAATCAGTTATCCAACATTTAAAAGATTTATCTTCTTTAAACAAACTTAACCTTTCAACCAAAATAAAAAACAAACATAATAAGATGCACATAGGAAATTACTCTAGATATGTTAACTAGGGAAACCCTTGATTAGAGGAAAAACCCTAGTGGGAATGATGCCCACAAGATGAAGTACTAATATAAATATTCCTTATTAGAGGACGTACCCTATTAGGAGTCTATTATAACATTTAGTACATAGAGTCCCTATAAAGCCACTTTGAATCCCTATTAGGAGATTCCAATCCTGTTAAGAGTTGTAGTGCAAAGTATGCAAGAAGAGCCCATTGCTCAAACATGCAATTTCAAGTATAAGAAGAGCTTACTACTCAAACATGTAGTTTACTATTATTTTCTTCTTTTCTTTGTTCTATCAAATGAACCAATCACTATCATACCTTATAGACTTGGTCACAAACCTTGGATCCAAATATCAAATCTTGGATCACTTAGTAAAACCTCGACAGTGAAGTTTCCTTCACTTCCACACTTCTCTATTCAACTTCACATTCTGCTCTTGATGCTGCTTAACATCAATCATAAAAGCATACATCTCATATCATGATAAAGAAAAATGTCCTTCATTTATACCAAGTCCACAAAACAATTCCCTGAGTTGGTTGTTAGACCTTCTCAATTAATTAGTATAGGACCACACTAAGAACATGTTACACTTAGTAAGAACATTAATCTTTCACCTTGCAACTTGAACAACTTTGCATATATGCAATACTATGACTATTGAACATAGCCATGTCATCACCAACATGTCTTCTTCTTGTCCTCAACCTCAATCCTTGAGATAACAAATCCACTAAGAGATATAAAAAATTTACCAGAACATGCCTCTATAAACTCTATCTCAAAACAAACATCACTAAAACTTACATAATTTCTTCTAGACTTATCATTTCATATTTTGATGTTAACTACATATATGAGATACTCAGACATATCTCCCATAACTTTAGATAGTTAAAATACTCAACTATCCATCCATACCAACTTGATCTTTCCATTGTTCTTCTATTAGATACCACAAAAAATTGTTATGTTGACATAAATAATAAACTTAGACATGAATGTATCATATCATCACAGTAACATATCTACAATATTCCCCCATAGGAATATCATCAACATTCAAGCTTCCAAAATATTTATATTAGTACATCATCTTGTGGGTACCATCCCCATCAAGGTTTTCACTCTTATCAAGGGTTTCCCTAGTGAACACATCTAGTGTTATTGTGTATGAGTATCTTGTTGGGGTTTCATTTTGTTTAAGGTTGTTAATTGTGATATGAATTGGATAACTGATACACCCTCCCTCCCCTCTCATTAATATCATTCGACTAGATATTCTAACAATTTCTACTACTAAGAAAGGAGAATCATCTAGGCATGGTGAACAAAGGAACAATAAGGGAAAGAACATCAAGCCCACTTGGCATTACTATGGAAAATTGGGTCACAGAGCAAATGTCTGTAGAAGTGATACTAGAAATCAAAACCCTAAGCAAAAATTCAAGGGACATTGTCATAACTAAAAAAAACAAGGACATCAAGCACATAAATGCATAATAAAGATTAGAAACACTCAAATATTTGAAGGTTATTGCTACAACTATCAGAAATATGGACACAAGACATATGAATGCAGATCCAAATCCAAGTGGACATCAAACAAATAGAAAAAGGTACATGACAATGGAAATTCTTATGATTGGAAATATAATACAAAGTCCAGTTGTCACTATTGTCAAGAATATGGTCATATCCCTAAAAATTGAATTAGGACACACTTTAGAGGTAACTACAATAGACATTTGAATGAGATTGTATGCTTTAGTTGTCTTAAAACTGGTCATGTTAGCAGAAACTGTCCAACTCAGACACCTACATTGAGAAATGAATTCAAAAAAGATAAAAGAAAGGTTGATGCTAAAAAGGTAAAGATGAATATGAAAAAGACATAGAGGAAGAAGTAATATTGCAACACATCAATTTTAGATGTGGTCACTTTATCCAATGGATCAGGTGATCGCATCACCCGCAACTAGGAAATCAAAGGTATGTGTGGAACTGATATTTGAAATATAACATTATGCATCAATTCCAAATATCTAAGATCTAAAAATATTATGTGTGCATGAATTAAGATGCAATGAAGAAGTTAGAGGCAAGAGTTATTATATAGATATGTTGTCTTCTATGTTGTTACCAAGAATGAAAGGAATTATAGTTTTTGTTGAGCTTGCTATGTTAGCCAAGCATAGTGAACATCTTATGATAGATGAGCATGTTGAGAGTCCTATAATAGGTAAGTTTACAATTGTATAGGCACTAAGCAATTAATGCCAAATTTTAAGGGTTATATAGTCAATTTTTTACTCATTTGCACTACCAAATTTTGAAGATCACAAAGACGATTAAAGAAAGGAGATTCAATTATTTGCGAACCAGATTCAACTACTAATCAACACCATTCTATGGATTCAAAAGGTATAATTTAGCTTTTAACAAGTTATATTGTTTCATTTTTACGAACCCTAGTGACTTTAGCAACACCAAGGAAAGATAAGAAGGAAGTTTTTAATGTTTAATTAATTAGCAATGATGTTAGGAAGCCCCCATCTTGTGTAGTTCTTGAGATTATGTATAAGGGAGATCCATTTGGTATTTTATCCATAATACAACAAAAAGTGTTAATGATTCAAGATGTGCAATGTTTCTACACTTATAAGGTAGGATAAGTAGGAGACATTGAGATTAGGGATATCTATAGGAAGTTATATGAGAACAGAGTGCTAAAGGAGGAAAATAAGATTTTGGAGTGAAAAAGGTTGAAGTGTACCCTAGATTTTCCTAAGGTTTTTAAAGCCAAATGGATTAAGACCCTTTTGAGTAGAATACATGATAACCAACTATGGTTAGATAATGGAATAATTTTAATTTCAAATAAAATCATACACAGAGTAATAGGGTATCCTACCCTTCACCAACAAAAGATTATGAGAAGCAATGCAAAGGAAGTTATTGAAAAGAATACTAGAGCTATGTGGAATAAAAGAGGAATGTTAATTGATGCAATTTCAAATCCCATGGTATCCTTTGTAGTCAAATTTATAACACACAAATTCTTTTAGTCAAGCAGACTGAATAGTGTATCCTACATGGTAGTTAACTTAGGCTATAAAATTGTAAAGAGAGAACACCCTTATGACCTAGCTGAGTTGCAACTCCAGAAACTCTTAGAGAATTTGGAAGCCATTAGGAAGGCCAAAAGTGCATCATGTAAGTTCAGCTCATTGATTACTTACATATTCTTTTATGTGCAAAACACTTTTCACACTTTTGGGAAAGTTGTTTGGAAGACAAACAGACCAGTTACACACTACATAGCAAAGTTTATTGAATGATTTGGTGATAATTTTGAGTTAGTTATGACTAGCTATTTTGAAGATTTTAAGAAATCCATGAAGCAAAGGTTAAGAATATATTTATCCCTAGTAGAAAAACACTACAACGATATTTGTTTTCTACTAGATGATAACTATATATGTGTGCAAGCAGCAATTCCCAAGGTAAAATGGTTGAGACCCTTGCCATATGAAATGAATGTTGATGAAGCTTTAACAACCATCACTACACTATTGGTAGAAGAAGTTGACAAGGATGTTACATCCTTAGTAACTATGATGAGGAAAAATCTAGAATTACATTCAATTTGTAGATTTTCTCAGTCATCGGGAAAAAGAATAAGATGGTAAAGAAACTAATTGAGAAATTTGGTAAAGGTGAAGAAGAAGGAGATGAAGAAAAAGAAAAACAAGGTCAAGGACCTCTTGAATTAACTCAAGGTTTGGGTGAAGATAAAGATGTTGAGGAAGAAGTGCCAAGGAAGAAGAAGCCAAGGAAGCGCCAAAGGTTACAAAGAAGAAGATGGAAGCTTAGCAGAAGTTAGTGGACAAGCCAAAGAAGACGATGAAGAAGCCATAGTAGAAGCCAACAATACTTATAACAAGGTCAAGCACAAGGAAAGAAACTGCACAAGTGAAAGAAGAATCAAAGGAAAAAGATAAGAGAAAAGGTGCAACAACAAAGCCCAACAATCCTACCAAGAGATTGAAAAGGAAATACAAGCCACAAGAGGAATCAGATGAGAAAAGGATTGAGTCAGATGACAATAGTCAATTCAAAATGGTAAGACACAACACTTCCTTCGATATTGAAAATCTATGTGAAAATATTAAAACTAATGCAAACCTATCTAGATTTTCACATGTAGATTTTGATAAGCTAGGGAGTGTGGATAAGAATAATGTAGAGGATGCCATATATGATATAATGGTAACATTGAAGACCACTCCTCTAGAGATTACTAACTCCAAACTAAAGAGCTTATATGATATTGTTGAGAAAAAGTGGCAATTCAATTTAATCATTGAAAGAAAAATTAGAAAGGCTACACTAGCCCAAGTTATAACTACTTTGGATAATCATATGAGTTCTGATGCAATGGAGAAACATAAAGGAAAATTTTATCCTAAATATAGAGAATTTTATATCTTGAAGAAAAAATTTGAATATGTGGTAACTAAGAGCACACTATTATTAAAGAAAAAGGAGAGAAATATGTGGCATAAACTACTAAAGATCAAACAAAAGAAGGTACAGTGGAGGAAACTAAAGAAGGAACAACTAAGGTTGATATAGTTGAAGAAGAGAAACAAGATGCATAGGATGCTCAAGTGCCAAGCACCAGTCCTCCACATACAACAAATAAAATTCAAAAACACATGGTCACTATTAAGGACATACCAAATAACTCTATTCAGAATGTCAATCCATTGAGTGAGAAGGATATAAGGAAATTGCAACTGGAATCTTCCAATACTACAAATTTATTCATAAATACTATATTGGTGAAGATTGATGAATCTCAAAAGGTTAAGGTTGCATCTACTGAGACTGAGAAGAAAAAAGACACATCTTTAGTGCCATCAAGAATTGCAATGGAAAATGTAGTTGAGCCACAAGACAAGATCAAAGATCAAGGTGTAACTCTTGAATAGAAAGAAGAGCCCACACAAGCACCATCTAAAATGCCTACCATAGTCATTCAAATGAAGGATAAAGAGGTAGACATGCTAGCTATATTAATGTTTTTTTTACAAAGTTCAAGACTACTAGCTATTGTGGAAGTTGATGCTGAAGAAAATGACAAGGAAGAAATCCCAATAGAGGCCCCATTTCAAAAAAATTAAGAAAAAAAGGAGAATGAATAGGAGAAAGAGGAAAATGTGACTATTA
Source organism: Cupressus sempervirens (assembly GCA_028749045.1). Taxonomy (NCBI): domain Eukaryota; kingdom Viridiplantae; phylum Streptophyta; class Pinopsida; order Cupressales; family Cupressaceae; genus Cupressus; species Cupressus sempervirens. The sequence continues at coordinate 909,590,831 of CM053787.1, read as the reverse complement.
GAATAGAAGAACAAGTAGCAATACAAACACTAGTTGCCTTACCAGTCTCTACACCTATCTCTAGTAGCCAGACTCTTCAATTGCCAAGTTCACATGATACACCATTGCAAATAGCGAGGTCAATTACCAGTACCTCACATAGAACTAAGAGTACATATTATGTTGATGTAACTCTAGATGAGGTGATTTTTTTATTGTAATTTGGTGTAACAACAATCACACTTGAAGAACAATCAGTTCTTCAAGAGGCCATTCAAAGAAAATCCAAACAAGAAATTTTGAGGAGGGAGTACAAATATAAACAAGTGCTTTATGACATTAAAGATATTTTTATTGATGCATTTTACCTTATAGATTCTTTTTCTAATAAACTAATTATTAAGAAACTTGTAAATATTGTTCATAAAATAAAAGATGAGGATTTAGAGACCAATGCAAAATGTCTAGAATTGTCTGAGAGAAAGTTTCACACCAAAGTTATGAACAAGATATCTCGTGTCATTGCACTTAGTCAAGTTGATTTAGCAACTAAGGTAGAGGGTGTGCAAAAAGTTTTGGGGAACATCTATTCTTTGTACAAGACATTATGTGATGTTGATATCTTTACTCAAAATACTAAACAACCAATTGACAAGTTGTAGGGAAAGTTGAATTCAAGTGGAAATTCACTATAGGTGTCTCCTGCAAAAAGCCAATTACATTTTTATACATTGATGTTGACTCAGACTAGGCTTGTTGAGCTGCAAGAAAAAGATGCCAATATAAGATTCACTCTAATAAGAATACACTCTATGTTGACCCCACACATGGAAGTTCTATAGAGAGAACTAGCACAAGCTGAAGCACTTATCAAGAAAAATTCACATATGTCAATGCATGATGGCTTAGTTTATATGGCTACAAGTTTAGAAATCTAGATTCAAACATTGAATGAAACAAGTACAAATTTGGATTCCTCTTTGACCATTATCATGTACATGCATAAAATATTTTTAGATAAACAAACTATAAGTATACCACCCAAATGACATAAGTGTCAAAAAAGGTGGATATTAAAGTTTTGTAATATAAATTTTGAAGAATTTTTGTCAAGGAAAATATCTACTTAGAGGGAATCTCAAAAATGACATGAAGTATTTACTTATGGGGAGTAACATGTTAAGGTAATAAGTACATCTTTGTAAATTTTGAAGATTCTAAAGTTTTGTATTGGAACTAAGAAAATATGAATATATTATCTAACTTATGCATAAGACAAGTATGTGCGTATTATGAAAAAATATTTTTGCTACTCATATCAAAGGGGGATATTGTTAATCTCATTTTTTATTTTGACAAGGCAATGACAAAACACTTAGTCATTATCTAGTAGAAAATAGTGTGAGTAGAGTGCATAGCATATGTCGAACATAAGCCTCTAGATAATAGATGTCGAGTAATATGATTAGTTAGTGTCGAGCACTAGTATGTACAGGTCAAATAGTATTTTTTGAGTTAATCTAATGTCAATTAGTCTATCCATGTTGAGTGATTTAGGTGTTGAGTAATAGTAAGTCTTTAGTGAACAATTTTTGAAATAGATGTTGTTATGGCACAAAATTCTATGTAAACCATTTTTGGCTGACATAAATATGAAATTTAGATATTAAGGGATAAGGATCCAATCATATTATGTATCCCTATGTAATGCATGCAACCAATCAAACTAAGGGAAGCATTAGATGACAATAAGGATCAACCACATTCATTGATTATGACCTAGCCCATCTCCACCAATACTTATTTAAGAAGGTAAAACCTTAAAGAGTTGATGGGAATGCAAGGAGATGAATGCTAAAGAGTATATAGATAATTTTTTGTGTCTATGATGGCTATGATAGAGTTATACATTGCATAATCAATTTAAAGAGAACATAGTGAAGTAGTAAAAGTGTGGAGGAGAGATACATGATTAGGAAGATCAAGGTTTAAATAGTAAAGAGGAGATCTGACATTAAGAAGCAAGATGCTAACTAAAGGATCATGTGTTGAATCATTCTAATAAGTGATACAAAGTAAATCTCTTAGCTATGTATTCCTAACAGGCTAATGTAAATCTCTTAACATAGTTCTTACTTAATTGTGAGTTTGAAATCCTTTAGTCAAGGTGAGACCTAATAGTATTGTAAGCCTTTAACAAGGAATACCCCTCATAGGGTATATCATAGTTTATGATCAAAATTTTATAGCCATAATAGGCCACACTTTACAATAGAAGTAGTGAAGATTTGTGGGTGTCATCCCCACCCCAATTTTATCTTATCCTTGGAGGGTTTCTCGATAACCAAAATCATATGTGTCATGTGTTGATTTACTTTATGCTATGGATGTGATATGTGGTTATTTATTTCAATTTACATGTAAATTTATGAGATGGATGTATAGTGAATTGTTTTAAGTATTGATTCACCCCCCCCCCCCCCCCCCCCACACCCCTCAGAACTTACTTTCCCATTGGTATTTCGAACACCATGGATGAAGTTGATTGTTAATAACAAAAATAGGCCACATTGAGTAAACAAATCTCATCTCTCCAAATGGATTGACACTGTTAGTTGCCAGAGAAATCTTGAGATTTTGAGGTTCTTCTTTGAACTATTACCACTTTTCCTTCGTGTCCATAAATGGTGAACCATCCACACTCATTCAAATAATTTCATCTCAACTTCTATTTCATGCATGGTAATTCATAAATTGTGCCAAGATACTACACTTGAATAATTGTTTAAGATGTGGAATAATGAGGATGTAATGAAGAACCTGTGAGGAACCCTTTTTGTCACTTGATCATTATGATATTTGTTCATACAACATTCAGTGAATTTAATTATATATTAATGTTCTTTATAATAAACACCATGATCTTTAGGATTAAGAAAATAACATGTTGAGCGGAAGTAGGGAGCAGAGGGAGCGATGGTTTTCAAAATTTGAATTCTCGAATGGGTAGGACACCTCTAGATTATCAAGATCAAGCCCCTAGACTAGAGCATAGGTTGTAGATGGGGGACATTCAAGCAATTTCTAGTACTAGGGACAATTTGGAGATTGTGGATGGGGATCCAAATGTCCCCCCCAAGGAAGTGGTCAAGATTCCTTTAGATCCCAAAGTGGATCAGCTAGGCTCTACAAAATGGTCCTCCCTTTTTGGGATCAAACCCTCAGGTAAGTCTTCTTTTCTTCCTGTCAAAATTCTTTCTATTTTGGAGAAAGGTTTCTATGCCATTTCCATCCCTAATGAAATTGTGGATCATAGCATTTGATCCATGGCTTCAACTCTGATTGAAAAGTTTATGGGGCCTAGACCAAACATAGATGATGTTAGATCATTTATCAAGAAGAAATGGGCTCTCAAAGGCCAAGTTTTGGTCACAAAAATGGTGAAGGGATTTATATCTTTTGATTTTTCATGCTTGGAAGATCTTTCCAGAATTCTATGTGAAGGACAATAGGCTATTGGATGTTCCACTCTAGTGCTTCAAAAGTGGTCTTCCAATTTGAACTTAAAAGACTCCTTTTTTGTTCAAGCCCCTATTGGGTTAGATTACCTAATTTGTCTTTAGAATTTTGGAATGAGGATGTTTTTGTGGTGCTTGTGAGGACCTTTGGTGAACTCCTCTCTACAAACCCTATCACTTCCTCCAAGTGCCACTTTAACTTTGCTCATAAATGCATCGGCATTAGAGAAGGCATAGATATGCCTAAGACTATGGCCTTTCATTCCAAGCTTGGAGTGCACATCCAAAAACTTATCTACAAAACTATTCCTTTTGCCTATTTTTTCTACCTAAAGGCTAGTCACAAGGCTCATCAGTGTCCTAGGGTGGAAAAGTAGAAGACTAAGGTTCCCGATACCCCAAAAAAAGCTAAGAAGATATCCTTCCCCTCTTGCTCATCATCCAAAGGGAAGAAGAAACTAATATGGAGGCACAAACCAACCAAGTCTTCAAATTTGAGGGAGAGCAAGGAAGACAAGCAGAGTGCCCATAGGCAAAATGATACCAAGAAGGGTGATCCTACTTTGGAGTCAACAACTAATGCATCCCCAGTGGAAGCCCTCGATGTAAAGGATATAGTTGTGTCGGAAGGGCCTAAGAAAATCATCTCGAGGTAGGTTTCTCCCCCTAATAAAGAGAGAGAAGCTCAGAGGAAGGAGTCCTCCCCATTGAGGCCTTCCCATAGGCCCAAGGATTTTGCACTTTTCCCTTCAGGCTCGGTCTTAGGCCAGGGGAAGGCTCAATCTGCTCCCATGGGTTTGGAGGCCAAACTCTTGCAACTCATCAACAATTCCTCTCCTGACTGGGTCTCTCATTGGGAAAAATGGATTAACAGTTGCTCTCTTGATAGCCTAAACAATTGGTCCATGACAAAAAAGAAAAAGAAGAACCAACTTCGACATCACCCCCCCTTGTCCCCAGTTACTACTCGAAGCAAGGTTAAGGCTGATGTTGGTATTACTCCCAAGCAACTAGGCAAGAAGAAAACCAACCAACTCTTCCAACAAGAAACCAAAAGGAACCTAGTAGATGAGAGCTAGTGAACCATCAAGCAATTGTCAGGAAGTAAGAAATGAAGGTCATTTCTTGGAATATAAGGGGCCTTAATGGGGCCCATAAACAAGAATTAGTAAGAAATATGATCAGAGATCAAAGACCCAATTTTTTGTTGATCCAAGAGACCAAGATGAAAAGGGAATCAATTAATAAGTTATCTTTCAGTAAACTCATGAATAGTGTAGCCACTAATTCGTGTGGAGCCTCTAGAAGGGTTTTGATTCTTTACAACAAAAGGAAGTATTGATTATCCACCATTTCCTATGCAAATAATGCTCTCCTCTACAAAGTCTCCCTTCACCATAGTCATGATTCTTGTTTCATCCTAAAGCTATATGCACCTAACTCTAAAAGGGAAAGGAAAGCCTTCTAGGATAGTTCCATTGTAGTCATCAACAACATCAACACCAAAAAAGGAATCATCATGGGGGATTTCAACTCCCTTCTCACTAATGATGATAAATGTAGAGGGCTAGCCCTAGATCAAGAAAGTAAGCTTGACCTCGCTAACTTCATCCACAATCTTATTTTTATGGATGTGGATCTCCTGGGGGGTTAGTTTTACTTGGTCTAAAAAAAGAGTTGGAGGAGAATGTATCCAAGTTTGTCTCAACAGAGCCCTCATCTCTCCTGAGCTAGCTCAAATCACTCCCCTATTTCTTTTTTTATTATCCCCCTTGTTGTCAAAAGGACTTTTCCTTTTCGCTTCAAGAAAATGTGGATAACCCACCTGGCTTTGGAACCTAAGATTTCTTCATGGTGGAACATTGAGATTGAAGGCACTACCATGTATAGGGTTTCCCAAAAATTGAAAAATGTTAAAAGAAACATTAAAATTTGGAATAAAATCAACTTTGGCCATATTTTCTAGGATAAAGATGAGAAGACTACTTAGCTTAGCACTCTCTAGGAAGAAATTCAGCATATCGGTTACAATGATCATAATAGGCTGGAAGAGAGGGCCATTCTCTTAGATCTCCATAACATCATTCCAAAGGAAGAAAAATATTGGAAACAAAGATCTAGAGTTAATTGGTTAAAAGAAGGTGACCAGAACTCAAGGTTCTTTCATCTGACCACCCTAAAACATCAAGCAAACAATAAGATATCTTCCATTAAGAAAGGTCAATCTCATTTAACCAAGGATGATGAGATTGTAGAAAAAGTTGTTGAGTCCTTCTCGTCCCTCCATTCGAAGGATCCTTCTCTCTTGGATCTAAGCCAAGTTGACATTTTGTCTGCTATTCCATCCTTGTTGCAAGTGCACCACAATTCGATGCTAAAAGCTATCCCTTCCCTGAAGGAAATCTTCTTGGCTCTTAATTCTCTCCCAGGAGACAAAGCCCCTGGCTCGGATGGCTTCTTGACTTTCTTTTTCCAAGCCTTTTGGGAAGTGGTCAAAAAGTATGTTATTAAGGCAGTGCAAGAATTCTTTGGTGCAAGAAATATTTTGAAAGAGCTAAATGCCACCTTCCTAGTTCTCATCCCTAATACACCAGGAGCTAACTCAATGGATAAGTTCAAGCCCATAAGCCTTTGCAACTCTTTGTACAAAATCATTTCAAAGTTTCTTACCTCAAGTCTCCTAAGCATCCTCCCTTTGATTATTTCCCCTTAGAAAAATGGCCTTGTTCTTGGGAGATAGATTCTTGACTCCACTATCATGGTCAATGAGTTCATCCACTCTCTTGAGGCTAGTAAGAAGGAAGGTTTCTTGCTCAAACTAGATATGTCTAAAGCCTATGATAGGGTGGACTAGAATTTCCTTCTTGTGGTCCTACAGGCTTTTGGTTTTGACACCTAGGTTTGCAAGCTCATCTCTCAACTTGTTACTTCTCCTTATTTATCTATTTTGGTTAATGGTTCCCCTTCTCTTTTCCTCTTTCTTTCAAGAGGACTAAGACAGGGTGACCCCATTGCCCCTATTATTTTCATCATTATGGTTGAGTGCTTGGGAAGACTTATCCAAAGGAAATGTCAAGACAGGAGTTTTCTTGGTCTAAAGCCCTCTTCAGGTCCCTCTACCTTCACTAACCAGAAATTTGTGGATGATACCATTTTGGGGGGTGAAGTAACTATCAATGAGGCTAGAGTTTTCAAGGGCCTCTTGAATACCTACACCATGGGCTCAGGCTAGGTGATCAATTGGGAAAAGAGCTTGGTCTTTTTCATCAACACCCCCTTGGAGAGCTAGAGGAAGATTGCCCACATCTTGGGAAGTAATATTGGGTCTCTTCTTGCCAACTATCTTGGCCTACCCTTGGGCAGCAGACCCCCAAATTCTTTCTAGAACAACATCCTAGATAGATTCAACAGGAAACTTATAGGCTGGAAAGGTCCCACCCTAAGCTAGGTGGCAAGTGTACTTTGGTTAAATCCATCTTTCAGAACCGCCCAACTTATGCCTTAAGCCTTTTTGGTATCCCAGTCAAGCATATTGACAGGATGGAGAAGATTCAAAGGGACTTTCTTTGGTCAAGGTCTGATTACCATAAGAGATACCACCTCATCACTTGAGATCTTGTTTGTCTCCCCAAATGCTATGGTGGTCTTGGCATCAGAAAAATTAGACATCTCAACAACACTCTCCTAGCTAAGTAGATATGGTGCATTTTTCAAAGTTTAGGTGTCTAGAGGGATATCTTGACTGAGAAATACCTAAGAAGGAAGTCCCTCAACTCCCTAATTGATGTGTCTAAGATTCCCCTGGGGTCCTACATTTGGAATGAGATTGTGAAGGCAAATCCTCTAGCCAAATCTAAGGCCAGGTGGAAAGTTGGCAACAGGGACAATATCCTTTTCTAGCATGACAACTAGATGTGTTAAGGACCTCTAATCAATCACCCTTGCTTTGGTAGATGGGCTAAACAAAGCATAGAAAGATATGGTCTATATGTCAGAGATTACAGATCTGGAAATGATTGGCATGACCTGTCCGAGCTATCCCTAGACCTTAACTCTCTGATGATTTATCAAAAAGCCACCTTCCTAAACAATAGTAGGGATACCCTCATTTGGGGGGATTCTTCAAGTGGGTAGTACTCTGTTGCCTCAGGAAATTTCTCCATATGGGATAGGATTGAGAAGCCAATTTGGGCTAAAGCTTGGATTTCTGGTCTCACTCCTAAAATCAAAATTTTCTTTTGGCCTCTCCTGCAAGACAAAATCCTTACCCTGGATAATTTAGCCAAGAGAGGCCAAATTATTCCCAATAGATGTAGCCTCTACAAACATGACTTAGAAGTGGTTAATCATTTGTTCATTCACTGCCCTTTCTCATCTAAGGTGTGGAACCTCCTAACCAGGGACCTCAGTTTTAGTTGGTGCCCCCAGATTAGTTTCTAGGACTTCTTTAGCCAATGGAGAAGCCACCACTCTAGCATGAATTCACATTTATTTAGCTTATAGATTCTCCCACATTTCTGCTAGGGAATCTGGAAAGAGTGCAATAATAGAATATTTAGAGAAAGGGAATCTCCAAAATTCATAATTGCTAAGAAAATTGAAGGTCTCACCTTGGAGAACTATGCTATAACACCGGGTGGAAACATCAAGGAAGGAGGGAACTATAAATCCATAAAGGAAGATAGGGACAAGAGGAGATAGGAAGCCAAATGGTCCTTTCCCCCTAAGGATTAGCACAAAGTCAACTTTGATGGGGCAGCAAAGGGGAATCTCGTACCCACTAGAAGTGGAGGCATTATTAGAAATAGTTTGGGCAGAGGAATTGCTACTATATCCTTCCCTCTTGGTCACCAGACCAACCACTTCACTAAAGCTAGTGCGGCCAACCATATTGTTAAATTGGCTTTGGTTTCTAGAATTGAGCATCTCTAGCTTGTGGGTGATTCCTTAAATATCATCAACTATATCAAAGGTCTCACCATGCCTTCCTAGACTATTGCCAATGTCATTGAGGATATCAAATCTAACCTGAGCAAGTTCAAAAAGACTTACGTCAGCCATATTTTCAGGAAGGCCAACCTAGTTGCTAACTGGTTTGCCAATGATACAGTCACAAGAAATTCAGTGATGATGTGGAGGAATAGTGATGAATTTTTAGTTTTGGTGACTAAGTTACTCCACCTAGACCAAATCTAGGGCACGAATATTATTCCTTTTTAATTATGATAGGATTTTTCAAATCGCACAATAGAAGTAGAGTAATAAGAAGTAATGTAGAGCCCTTTTCAAGATATAATTGCGCATACAAAAGGCACGCTTTAAAGGCAAGCTTGAATAGAACCACTAAAAATCATAAAAAACATTTTCATTTTTTGCATCCCAACTAATTCTATGCTCTGTAATACTGCTAGTGGTTTTGAGTTTGTTGAGCCAAAGACTACCATGGTGGGTGAAAGGATCAAAAGAGAGCTTTTGAGGGAGTCAAAGAGTTGGAAGGAGAAGAAGAAGGTTTGGCATAAGTGTAGAAAAGGTGGAATAACCAAGTTCATGGAGAAGCTACATGGTTTTGACACTAGGGTTATAAAGGTCATGGTGGATTCTTAGAGCAATAGGAGAGTCAAAATTGATGGTGTCACCCACCAAATCTCTAAGGGCTTAATCGTGGGGGTGATAAAAATCTCGTTAGATGGCATAAAATTTTATAGGGACAAAAAGATGTCGGTGAATGCTATAAATGAATTTTTCAAGGATGAAAAGGAGAGAGACAAGCTCATCAAGATTGAAACTTTCTACAATATTGAATCCATCAAGAAATTATGGAGGTATTTTCTTAGAATCCTAATTGAGTACATCACTCTTGATCCCAGGTTCGATAGGATAAGAACACACCATTTTGTTTTGTTGAACCACTTTAGGCATGGTGTTAAAATTTATTTTCCCTTCTACCTTTACACTTCCATGTCTTAGGGTATTGAGGGTTTTTAAGGAAAAAATTGTTACTAATCCCACCCTCTACAAAGGCCTTCTTCTCCTGGTTTACGAGTTTTTGAAAACATAAAACTAGAGGAAAATCCCTTGGTGACCCAAGTAGTGAATCAGAGGATACTACTAGTTTAGACTCGGAGGATGTTCAAGTCGTTAAAATGAAGAATGAGGAAAACCCCACCAAAGCCACCTCTATTGCTCGCAACCCCAGTATGCCTAGTAGAAAGATTCCTAGAAGCCATCACCCCTTCCCTCCAAGACTGAGCCTCAAGAGGAGAAAATTTATAGTGGGGAAGAAGAGGAGACAAATACTAATTTAGAGGAAGAGGACAAGGAGTTGGGGAAGGACAATGTGAGTGAGGTGGAGAAGGGGAGGGATAGTGACAAGGAGGAGGTTGCCCCTATTTCCCCTCTATGTAACCCAAGGAAAAGAAGGTCGACTAGGCCCTAATTCAGGAAGAAGTCCAGATTCTGGAAACCCATGGCCCTGACCCACCCATATCCTCACCTAAGCAGATGAATGAAATTGTGGTGGAAAGAAGTGGGGAGGTGGTAAGGAAGAATAGGAGGAGGGCTTGGAGAAATTTTAATATGGACACAATTAGGCTAGGTATTGTCAGAGAATCAGTGAACATCTAGGTGTTGGAGGAGCTTAATGGTAGAACCCACTATGATGAGTTAATTGACCCTGCTATGTTGGTCATCTCCGATAGCATGTTGGAAATTTATCTTCAATTTCTTGAATAATGCAAAGAATTGCTTGGTAGAAAATTTATGTTCTATCAAATGGTTGTTTTAAGAAATTGAGGCCTTTAAGGAAAAGAACAACCAGGATGCCAATTAGAATACTCACAAGGTTCAGGAGACCATAGGAAAGAATACTACCAAGTTTGGTAACCAAAACATCCATGGCAGACAAGACACCAAGGATGGACAAGAGGACAGACTCTCCTTGGTTGAACAAAAAGTCCAGAAGCTTGAATCCATCCACCAGGTGCTGACTAAACAAATTGTGGACACCCTGCACACTCTAAATGAGAGATTTGTCAACTTGGGTGACTCTCTGATGAGAGTCAGCTTAGGTAGGCATATTGTAGAGAAGACTAGGATGGATTTTGGGAAGGTGGAGTTTTCTCAGACTGAAGCAAGGGACCAGGTGGAGACCTAGAACAAGAACCAGGAAGGAGCGGATAGTCAGAAGAAAAACAAAGCTATAGAAACTCTACAGGACCTAGAGAAGGACAACCAATAGTCTGCTTCATTTTTGGTTTTGTTCTTTGTTTTGGTTTTTGGCCTTTGCCTCCTAGCCTCGAGCCTTTTTTTGGTTTTTGGCTTTTAGCAGTAGTCGCTTTTTAGTTGGACTTTTTAATTTTCTTTCTATTATGTTGTAAACTTTTGGGTTTCAGGATCCCTGTAAAACCTATTTTACTTAATCAAAGACATGATCTTTAGGATAAACATATATTGCTTGATAATCCATTCCAATATGTTTCATAGTAGCACATAACTCTTGGTACGAGAAAGGGAGAATGTTTGATGGTGTTAACAAAAAGTCACCTATCAATCTACATCAAAAAATATGGGTCATTAGTATAAATAATCTTAATGGTACATGTTTCACCTTTTATAGACTATAATGACATATATGACAAACCTTAGCATACATGACATTGTTATGTTCAATAAACCATTCATAACCTTCAAATTCACCAACAACAATACAAAAGAGAGAAGAGTTTATTGAGATCCTTTGTAAAGAGTCGTATTTTCCTTCTTAAGTAGAGTTATATCATGGACAAATTCAATGCTATCCTCATCATAATCATCATCATCAACACCACCACCACCACCAGTAACAAATGTGTCATGAATCAATGGATTGATACCATCATCTTAAAATATGTTTCATGGTGCATGATCATCATCTTATATGGGATCATGATCTTCTCCTTCAATAATCACACCTCCATGTTCCTCTCAGATGTGGTGGTCCATATCATATACTACCCTAGGGAGATTAACCTATATAAAAATGATGATAATCAAAGCCCCCTTCAATGTGATAATCAAACCTCCCTTCCATGGTTCATATGTATATTAATTGCAAAAACAATATAACAAACAACTTACCAATGGATGATAATCAAACCCCCCTTCAATGTAACCATTCTCCCTATAATGTCTCTTTATTTTTTATTTTTTTTATTCTTCTTGTCATTAAATTGTTACAAATCTTGCAAGGTCAATAACATTTTTCATCTTCTTCTCCTTGAAAGTTAGATAATACTCTAGCGATTGTCTCCCTATTTTGATCAAATTTCCTTATATTATCTGACATGATCCTTCTTCACGTGAATAACTTATTCTTGTACTCTTATTGAATTGGTTGTACCTTCTAGGTCTATCATTGATAACCATTTAAACATACACATTGACATTAGAGAGAAAACCTTGAAAAAAAATTAGGCATGGTGTTCTTAATGTTTATATTTGCACATATGGTTTTGAAAGGAAAAAATTGGTGTACTAAATGTGTATATTTGCAAAAAAATTGGACATGTTTAAATCTACACATATGGTTTTGAAATAAAAATTGGTATAGATAATGTGTAGATCTAAAGCTTTGGTTGTCTCAATAGTGTGTCATGTGAGGTAGTTGATCTAGCTCTCAAGGTACTAAAGAACAACCTATAACCTAGCCTATCCTATATTTCCAAAAATTGGTATCAGAGCTATTATGGTTCTCAAAGAAGAAGTTTAACAACTTGAGAAAAGATAAGAGGCAATGGAGGTATACAAGCTAGACAAGGCTATTGATAATGAAAAGTTGGATTCGAAATAGGCTATTGGGAAACTAAAGAAAGTAAAGAAGAGACTCTCTCGATCATGAAAAGAAAAAAAGATCTTGTAGTACAAATAAATGGAAATCTCTACACTAAATAAAGAATGGAAGACATATATCTAGAAAAAAATTTAGATGAAGTTGATGAAACAATCAAAGATCTATTAGAAAATAATTCCAATCTTCTAGAAGAAATCAAAAAGCTAAAAAGCGAACAAAAATTCATTCAGTAAGATTGTGAAATGTCCCTTTTCTGATTTTATATGATATTTCCAACCTCTAATCAGATCTTTAAGATCAAACAACTAATATCACAAAGATCAACCAAATTTCTCAAGAAACCCCAAATCGGGTATGCTGAAAATAGTGCCAAAAGCTTCACAACTTCACAAATTATTAATAAATCTGAAAATGGAAATTTTTACAAAAATTTCAGTATCATAACAGCCTAAAAAATGAAATTTCTATATCCATATAGCCTTTACAAAAAAATTCACAAATGTAGGACAAAAACTATGCTCATCAAGCACCCGAAATTAACACAAAAATGCTCAAAAACACCACAAAACACTAATAATCTATCTCAGAAGTTTAATCATTTCCAAATACATATATTCAGCTCTATTTTAACACCTTAAAGTCTGAAATACAGCAGCAACCCAAACTGATATGAAATACTCAACTTTAAACACCAAACTCATACAATAAACACACCCGAAAACCCACAAATCTGCATTGTTCAGCACAAAGGCAAACTCTGTATGAGCATGCACATGGAATGGCTTCAAAATCCCATACTTAGCCTTCTTGGAAACCTGAAAACTCCCATTCTTGGGTCTCCCTGGAAACCTGCAAACTCCCGTTCTTGGGTCTCCTTCTCCACAGGTTTGGCAGCCTCTGAAGAATAACAAAGAATGAGCAAAAATCAAGTTTTGGAATCAGCCCAAAATGCCTCCAAACCCCTTAAAAGAGGGAATAACCATAACTCATGTCCAAGAGAGGTTAATGAAACACATTTTAATAATAATTTTCATTTATTATTCCAACGGTTTCCAAAGATTAACCCCCTTTTTTCGAAACTTCACTTTCTTGGGCCTGCCTGCCTTAGCAAAGATTATTATTTTTTAATTATTTGAAAAGGGGACATGACAAGTCCTCCCCTCCCAAACATTGCTTGTCCTCAAGCAATGGCTAAACAATAAACCAATCAATCCACCTGGATCCCAAATGTAGTCATGAACTATACTACTACCAATTAACACAGGCTCCTGCAATATCCTCTGCAATATGACCAAGGTGAATCCATAATCAAACTGATAATTATAGCTCAACCAAACTCCAAAATCACCACTACCATAGTCAAAAACCCATGAGACACAAACTCTTAGAACATCAGAACCCAAGTAAAGTGGAAAAATCAAACTACCAACATAGTAAATACCATCAACGCATCCCACTAGCCTATACGGAATGTACAATCCAACTCTGCAACAATGGTGAACGCTCTCGAATGAAACTATACCAAGTATGGAGAATCCACACACTATACAACTCCTGCAGTCAACACAACTCTACAAATCACTGGCCACTATCTCATAACCATAACTCCCATGCACTGCATGAACAAGTGATACCACCCACTATGACTGATCACTAGCTAAGTCAGGAGATGTCATAGCCAAAGGAGTAGAATCAATAACAACACCCACTAAAGCATCACTCCCAAACTCCTACTCTAAGTCACATATTATCAAGCTATCAACTACAAAACCTATCACCATTTCATGCCCATCACAACTCTCATCTTGAGGCATCAAACTATCCCATAACTGATGATAAGCACTAGGAACCAAAGTACATCTCTGTATCATCATCTCATCAACATGGTCATCAAAGATAAATTGATGAGTGTACCTCATAGTGTAATGCCGATAGAATTTGCCAATCTCAGTTAGTGGCTGAGATTGTAATCTAGATAAAACTAACTGCAATTGATCATTAACCATGTTGGAACTGACTACTACCTCCGAAGATATCACCAAGGGAGTAGTATTACTAGTCGGAACCATGCCAACTGCCAACTCACCAACATCACACATGATCTTTGATACATCTCTAGTCTCTGTGCCATTAGTACTAGAGGCCACCACCATGTCAGGCATACAACAATCTGCTACAACACCCAACTCAACTAAACCTGACTCTAGTGGGAATGAACCTGATATGCCAATGTTAGTATCAAGGATGGATGCATCCCTATCTCCATTGTCTCTGACAATCTCAGCCATGGACATCCTTGGATCACCAAACACCATAGCTTGTGACTGTATAGAAACAGGTAAAGACTATAGTCGCTCTAACTCCATGGTCACCTTAGCCAAATGAAACTGTGACTCCTTGAAATCCAATAGTGTACTCTCAAGAATCTCAGAAGTCACCTCAAGCTACTCAGTAAGCTCACTCACCTCATCTTCCTTGGCCAACAATACATCATATGTTGTACTATGCCACTCCATAAGATAATCTTTGTCGGCTACCAACTGCATATAATTCTGTCTGAAAATCTGAATAGCCTCCCATAAAGAGTGGATCTTTTTCAAGGAAAGATAACTGCCTTCCTACTCATCACTAGTAGGAGAACCCCATCCATAAACTGCTAACAATTGACAAGCAGCATCAAAATGCTGGCAAGTGACAGCAATGTCTTGGTCACTAACTCTCAACTGATTAGACATATGATGGCACTACCTTGATTGTCTCCTACAAACCTCCTCTGATGCACTGTCTAAAGGAGTATCCTCAAAGTTACTAGTCTCTATAGTATTACCATCCATATCTTGTGAATCAAATCTAAAGCTCATATCAACATATGGAGTATCAAAAACATTAGCACTACTGTCCAACTCCTTTGTACCCAAGGAAACTAAGTCTTCAGAACTGCCCATTGCATCCTCCTGGATGTCATCAATGCCAATATGATCCTGGGACTCATCTGTACACACTACCAAATATGAAATATCATCAACACATTCCAACAAGTATCGTCGACTGGATATATGAACAAAGCCCAACATCAGTGTATAAAAACTAATACCAACATTAGAAAAGATACTGGCACAAGAAAAGAAAACACCATGTAATCTTCTAATCAAATCCATGATAGCACCCAAACAAACACTGCTACCAAAAAGTGTTAAAGATCTCCAGTCAACTAAATCCCAAACACCAATATAACAATCTTGAGTCCATATCCGTAAACTAGAATCAACTGGTAACTCAAGAAAACTCCTCACCTGAGTAATATGACCAATACCAACTAACTCCACATACCTATCATGATGAGATAATGAAGTCACAATACTATCTTTGTTCACCTTCAGCTGGCTGGACAAATCATGTGAAGTACTACCGGCCTCAACCTCATGTGATGAAGCATCTAACTGTGCCTGGTACTCTTTCTCAAAAAAGTCATGAATGCTCAATGTCTGCTCATCTCTACTAGGTATCTCACCATCCTACACAACAACATCCTCATAATCATCATCTGAACCCACTACATTGTAGTCACTACCTATTGTAACTATACCATCCTGAATACCTGTGGCATCACCCTTTGACGTCCTGTAAACAATTGTCTCAATTTGAGTATTAAGTTGACCATTACTATCAATCTGTGTAATATCCTTTCCCACCACCTCTTGTGGCAGAGTAGAATCTGAGACCTCTACCTAGCTATCAGCTAGTTTCTCAAACTCCTCATGCAAGTTCTTGGGAATTGTGTCATCTATCCTATGAGAAAATCTACCAAATAGAAATCCAGTCAACTTATCCACCTTAGCTGGGTCGGACAACATGTCATTCATTATACGATGGTGCTCAACCAACTGTTCAAACATGTCATGGCTTATTTTCATAAGTTTATCTCAAATGCCTAAATAACCATCCTTTCTACTATTTTGACTCTGGATATCAATTGTCCAAGATCGTGTCCTCTGAGACTCTGTACTATACCTGTCCATTCTAGATAAAGTAGAGTGTAACCCCAATAGGATATAACTTCTTCAAACACCAAGAACTAACATGCAAATGATTAGAAGTAGCATGAAACCATAGATTTTGACATGCAACTAATTAGAAGCAACATGCAATCATAAATTATGACATGCAAGATCTGGGTAGTTGTCAAAACTGACATGCAAGATCTGCGTAGTTGTCAAAACTGACATGCAAACTTCTACAACCACCAAATTCACCAAGAAATAACATGAAAATGATTAGAAGTAGCATGAAACCATAAATTTTGACATGCATCTAATTAGAAGCAACATGCAACCATAAATTATGACATGCAAGATTTGGGTAGTTCTCAAAACTGAAATGCAAGATCTGGGTAGTTGTCAAAACTAACATGCAAACTTCTACAAACCCTCCGGCTGGCAAGATCATGGCTCTGATACCACTGAAATGTCCCTTTTCTGATTTTATATGATATTTCCAACCTCTAATCATATCTTTAAGATCAAACAACTAATATCACAAAGATCAACCAAATTTCTCAAGAAACCCCAAATCGGGTATGCTAAAAATAGTGCCAAAAGCTTCACAACTTCACAAATTATTAATAAATCTGAAAATGGAAATTTTTACAAAAATTTCAGCAGCATAACAGCCTACAAAATGACATTTTCAAATCTGTATAGCCTTTACAAAATAATTCACAAATGTAGGACAAAAACTATGCTCATCGAGCACCCGAAATTAACACAAAAATGCCCGGAAACACCACAAAACTCAAATAATCTATCTCAGAAGTTTAATCATGTCAAAATAAATATATTCAGCTCTATTTTAACTCCTTAAAGTCTGAAATATAGCAGCAACCCAAACTGATATGAAATACTCAACTATAAACACCAAACTCATACAATAAACACACCCGAAAACCCACAAATCTGCACTTTTCAGCACAAAGGCAAACTTTGTATGAGCATGCACATGGAATGGCTTCAAACTCCTATCCTTAGCCTTCTTGGAAACCAGAAAACTCCTATTCTTGGGTCTCCCTGGAAACCTGCAAACTCCCGTTCTTGGGTCTCCTTCTCCACAGGTTTGGCAGCCTTTGAAGAATAACAAAGAATGAGCAAAAATCAAGTTCTAGAATCAGCCCAAAATGCCTCCAAACCCCTTAAAAGAGGGCATAACCATAACTCAAATCCAAGAGAGTTTAATGAAACATATTTTAATAATAATTTTCATTTATTATTCCAATGGTTTCCAAAGATTAACCCCCTTTTTTCGAAACTTCACTTTCTTGGGCCTACCTGCCTTAGCAAAGATTATTATTTTTTAATTATTTGAAAAGGGGACATGACAGATTGTGTGAAGTCATTGAAGAAAAAGACAAGGCCAAAGAAGAGATAGAAGAAAAGAACAATGAAATTCAGTATCTATCCCTTCAATAAGAAGACTCCATTGATCAGCTTACTAATGCAAATGAAGAAATCATGAATCTAAGATCAAAGAAAGAAAGATTACAGAATGATCTAAACCCTAAAAAGAAAACCAATGAGAGAATTTTGAAATCTCAAGCAAACATGAATCAGTTGAATAAGAAATGTCATTATAGATAGAAATGCAAAGTAGGAATAGGATACATAGAAGAATGTGAATCATCCAAGCAAGGAGCTCAAAAGAATCAAAGTCTTACTTGCAATCACTATGGTAAGTTAGGTCATACATAAAACAAATGTTAGAGTAATGGTAAAGAAAAATTCAATGGAAAGTGTTACAATTGCAATAAGCATGGTCATAGAACAAGTGAACGAAAAGAGAACCCTAAATTTGAATGCAAGTATGGACACAAATATTCTAAATACAAAACCAAGATATTGAATCTAGTAGAATAGATTGTGAAAGCTATATTTTGATGGGACTACAACTAATGGTGTAGATGCCACTACTATGGAGAATTTGGGCAAATTGGAGAAAATTGTATGAAACATCACATGAGGAGAAGAGACACCACTAGAAGATGTTTCGTTTGTACAGAACTTGGACATCTTGCAAAGAACTATATTAACACTAGAAGGATTAAATATGAAAAGAAAGCCAAAGCTAACAATATAAAAAGGAAGATGAGGCAACAATGGATTCCAACATCTTCTAAGAATGTAAGTCTGAGTCATGTAGCACATGTCACTCAAGAATTGGGTGACCCAAGCATTTCAACTTGATCTCCCATATGATAACTGGAACTAAGTCTCTGAATTAGACATCTCACATAATTTCTAGCTATTGAGAAGGAAAGATCCATATCAACATTCAAGATGCAAAGGGATCATCTACTGATTTTGAAAAATCAAGACCTTATCAAGCTAGGTCAAGATATACTAAAACATTATATGGACACTGAGCTATGAATGAATCTACTAATCATTATGGTTAAACTAAGTGGAAGATATTCTTTCACCAAATGAGTGAATGTACCAAGCATTTATGACCATTAAAAATAGAAAATTTGTTAAAAGGAAGGAAATTGGATTCATTTTTTACCATGAATTTTTTAGAGCTATTTGCAAAGAGAAATTTATGTGTTTCCAAGTGATTTTCTTGTTTATTGTTGAATATTTTCATGTTTTCATAAACCCTATTGAACACAGTGTCTTCTACTAGCAAAACTAGGAAAGGATCTGAGATGTTGGTTCTAGGAGTCGATTGGAAGGCACTAGAATTCAAATTGAGTCTTACAATTGCAAAAGTGCTTGACCCAACTAGAACTCAATCATAGATTTTGGCCAAGGTATTGCTCATTAACAATATTCATTCACATTTTTACTATTTGATACAAGAAATTGGAACCCTATAGATGGATGAGACTCTACCAAAGTTATA
The DNA here is from genome assembly GCA_028749045.1 of Cupressus sempervirens. Classification (NCBI taxonomy): domain Eukaryota; kingdom Viridiplantae; phylum Streptophyta; class Pinopsida; order Cupressales; family Cupressaceae; genus Cupressus; species Cupressus sempervirens. Next base: position 909,571,616 of record CM053787.1, on the reverse strand, counting down.
TGTGAATGGTGTGTTGAAACTCGAGCATCAGCATTTGGGGACCAAGGGTTTAACTCACATTTTGTAAATGCCCCTAGACTTTTAAATAAAATGAATAAGGTTTATCCTCAGTCATGTACACAATGGGAAATTATGGTTGGAGCAACCTATTCAAATCACAAAGAAAATGATTCACCAAATCATAGAGCTCCTAATGTTGAACAAAGAAAAGACTACCAAAACCCTAAGTCAGGTAGAATTAGAAACCAAGACTCTTGCTGAGTGGGATGGAAGAGGAATGAAAATTAGTAATATGACTGACATGGAGCTAAAATTTTGAATTCATGTGATAGCTCATAAGATCTACAGCTCCAATCATCTCAATAACATGTTGTGTGGGGTTGTTGATTTGGCTCTCAAGGTAGTTAAGAACAACCTATCCTCGACCTTGTCAAGTTAATGTTGAATCAATTAAACAAGAAAATGGAGAGCATCGAGACTTCAAAGAAAAATCCATATAAGTTTCATTTACTCTTAACTTGTTTATTCTTCTATGTGCAAAAATTCTTCCCTTTTAAATTTTCAATCATATGGAGAAAAGACGTACCAATGTTATATCAAATTAATGAATATATACCAGAGATGGATGAGAACTTTGTTAGTAACATGGACAACTAATTTGATTCATTCAAGGAAAAGATAAATAATAGATGTAGAATACCTAATAAACTTTTAGAAGACTACAAGGATGATATTTACTTTATGGTAGACTATAACAAAGTGTACATTCAAGTAGTCAAACCTAGAGTGTTGTGGGTTAAACCTCTAAGCTATGAGGTTAAACTTTATGAGACAAAGGATATCATTGACGCACTATTGAATGAACCTATGGATCACAAGGCTACATATTTTGGTACTTCTAAAGAAGCCAAAGCAAGAATAGAACTTGAAATTAAGCTTCCTCAAGCAGTTAATAAATGAAATAAGAGGATAGAAAAACTAAGGCAAACAAGTTCTACTCTTTTGTTGACTAAAGGAAAAGGAGATGATGGGGAATAAGATGAAGCAGAGGATGAAGTAGAAGAAACAAAGTCTAAAGAAGATGCACCTATAAGGAAGAAGGGTAAGGTTATCATTACCCAAACCATGAAGTCATCTATGGTAGTATTCACAAGAAGAGCATCAAGATCAAGAAAGAAATTGAAACTAGGTGAGGAGGATGCCAAGGAAGTCATTTTCAAAAGGCCTTTGCCTACATTTCAAGAAAAAATAAAGGAAATTGAAGGTGTTGGAATGGAAAACTTTGAATCTCTCAAATATGAAACTAGGAGTGTAGATGAGAAGAAGCAAATTGAGGACAAGTTGATGTCAAAATTACGTAAATGGAAATATACTCCTGATCAACTTGTACACCGAATTCCCAATGAGCTTATGCATGTAATCAAGTCAAGATGGGAAAATGCAAAGAAAACTACAAAAGATATATTTGAATAGACTCTGAGGCAGCTCATGTTGAGTCTTAGTGACAAAAAGGTGAAACAATCCATAGAAAAAAATGAGGAAAAGCTCACTTTGATATTCAACATATGCGTGATATTGGTAAATGACATTGAACATGTGGTGAAGACAGCTACAACTACATGGAAGAATGTTTACAAACTTCATAAACCAAGTAATTTTTTTGTTCATGTTAGTGACATGGATGATGAAGATGACAAGGATGAAAATAATGATGAATAAGATATAGAAAAGAAAGATGTAAATTTGGATGAGAAGGAGAAAGAATAGGAAGCTACAGAGGAGAATCTCCCTAAGATTCAAAGTATTGAGGAAACAAACCAAAAAAAGATTATAGTAGTAGTGATGGCCTCATTTCCTCATTCATCAAGAAAAGGTTTAATTCCATCAAACTCAGATAAAGATTCTGATGAATTGGTTGTGGCAAACACTACAAAACCAAGTACCCAACCAAACTCTACATCTATTCAGCTAAGTACCATATTGACTAAAGTGATCAACACTCCATCTACCAAGCAGCCAGTGCCTCCACCATCATTAGATTTGGTCATATAGCAACAAGGTATTTATACTATTAGTACAATATTTACTTTTACTGCTAGTACTTCTATTTCTATTGTTGTTACAATTCTAAATGTGTTAGTAACTAGTACAAGGATAGTTGAGACAAAGTCTCAACTAAGTACTAAAGTTTCTAATAAGGTTAAAGGTAAAGAAGAAGACATTGATCTAGATGAGGATATAGTTATCCTAAATTGGGATATCTCTACTCTAAATCCTGATCAAATAAACATAATGGGTGAACTATTGAAAAGAGAGCTAAGCCACAGAAGCTTAGAGAAGATAAAAGTAGAGAAAACCAAGTACTTGAAGATGTAAAGAACATATTTATAGATGCACTAAGTATTGAGGTTGATAGCACATAGCCTATTTTGGTTCAGTTAGTAGAAGTTGTTAAGAAATTCAACAAAATCTAAATGGACAAGAAAAGTTGTTACAAAGGGTAGAGAGAAAAATTGAGAACAAAGTATTTGAGCAGATACTACAGAAAATTGGAATCAATCAAGTAGAATTGTCTACTACTCTTAGTTCATTGGAAACCTTCACAAATAATGTAACTTCATTATTTAGCAAGTTGTTTGATGCATCTATCTTCACCCAAGTAATCAAAGATAAATTATCTAAGATAGATGAAGACTTGAAGGCAAGTGCACACTTGTTGTCACTTGACCCAAGCTACAGTTCTACTCACTACTCAAAGTTGAGATTTTTGACTAATTTGCAAGTAGAATTATTATAGGAAGAAGCCAGGGTCAGGGCCACACTTGTAGACATCCAAGACATTATTCTTCTAAGCATGGATGCATTGTAGAAACACATTGCACATGCCAAGACGCATGCCCATGATAATAACTTTTGCATAGCTGATCACATGATGGAGTTATCAGTAGAAGTATAGATTACTTATCATGCAAGCAAGGTGTTACAGGAAAATTCATACAAAACAATGGCATTAATTTTGAAGGTACATTCTAAATTTTTGTCACATTTTGGGATTAACATATAGTATACATCTTTTGGCATTTATGACAAAAAGAGGGAGAAGTAAAGTATCAGATAATATATATAAGGGGGAGAAATATTTATATATATTGAGAATAAGTATAATATGAGATATAATGTTGGGGAGCAGCATAATATTATAAAAATACATGTACAGATAATTACAAAACATCTTTTAAATAAGCAACTTTGAAAAATCTCAAAACAGAGTATGTTACCGAGTTGAAGACATAGGATGGAGATAAAAGAATGTTTTGGACTTGAAATTTTGAGCATTCTATTTTGGATTGATAAGTGTTTTTGTCACTCATTCCAAAGGGGTAGATTGTTGACATTAAGGTTAAGTTTTTTTATTAGTGACTCATACTTAGTCAATTGGTTAAGCTACTATTGAGCTTATCTTTCAATTTGTAGTGTTAACCAAGTTCTACAGTTACTACTAATCAATATAGTTGTTATTGAGTTCTATAGTTGCTACCAAATTCAAAAATCAATATTCAGTTCACATAGATTAGTATCTACTAAGTTGGTCAATGAAAACACAAACCGAGCTTCATAGTATTAACTGAGTTGTACAATGTCAATCATGGTCTCTAGTGTCTATTAAGATCATAGTATCAATGATGTGAATCTAGTGTTGACTGAGCCAAGCAATGTAAAGCAAGTGCTTTAGTCTGTACTGAGCTCATAGTGTTAGTGTTGATCGAGCCATGCAATGTCAACTAAGTGATTCAATTTATATCTCAATTTTTGTAGTATTCACCAAGTCACCAGTGTTGACTGAGTTCAGAATACTTGGAATTGATTAGTATGAACCAAGCTTCGATGTCTACGAAGAGCATGAAGATGTCAAGTATTAGAACCTCACCAAGTTTTTCTTTAGAACCCAAGTGCCAATAGTTGAGCCAACTTTGTGACCTTTGATGGAAATCTATTTTGTAGCCAACTTTGATGAATTTTGTTTTGGATTGGTATATATGTAATGTATTATATCATATAAAAATACTATGTAAGAAGTAATGATATGAATATAGAGAGAAAAAGTGTGAATTAAAAAGGTTACAAGCAATATAAGGAGTTACAAATATTTATCTATCATAGTAAGGTGATCATTACATTTCAAAGGAATCTCAACTAGCAAATCAAAGTTGTAGATCAGAGATTAGCCATTAGTTCATCTTAAAAGGTGTATCAAACAAATCCTTTAACAATGTAGACTTAGCAATCTTTTACAAATCTCTTTACTAATTACATACTTCATTTTATGTTTTGTAAATCCTTTAACAAGGTGGACCTAGTAGTCCTTATTGCTCCTAACAAGGAAGATAATCAAAAGTGATCAATTGTAAGTCTTAAATGACCAATTTTATACTGAATTACTAAGGCTTTTGGGTATCATGCCCACCCCAATTTCACTTTCTATTTGGAAGGTTTTTGGGTCACCATATCTTGTGCCAAAGTGTTATGAATGTTTTACTACTTTCAATTTTTCATGCATGCAATTAGATCAAAATATATATGAAGGATTGATTAATCAAATAAGATTAAGTTTTATTGGTTCATGATTCACCCCTCCCCTCTTAGTAACCTATCCTATCCTACATTTCCAACAAGTGAAAGTTTTCTTCAGATACAATAATTGGAAAACTAGGCATCTCTATTTGACTAGTCAGTGTTGTTTGCAAATTTAGTTGCAAGAGTATAAGTGGATGTGATAAATTTAAATAGAAGGTGGATTTTTAGTACTTGAAGTTATGTAGAACTATTCCAACTATTGTTTGGTGCAGATCAGACCAAGTTTGAGGAGTTACTTTGTAAAAGTGGCCTTGTTTCCTAATTAAGACTATTAGATTAGTCAACCATTAGGATCCTTAATGGATCAAAACTGAACCTAATTTCAAGTATGTGTTATAAGGTTTAGAAGGTATTCAAAACTATAGTCTTTCAAGTATCTTTTTTGGAAATTAGAAAGATGTAGGAAAAAGTCCTCAAAGGTAGGGCTAGTAGAAAATTAGGCCTCTACAAGGCAATTAGTCTTCAGCATTTTCATGGTTCAAAAGGCTGATTGTTTGGTATTACATATATAGGGTTCTTAGAGTCAAGAAGTGGTAGAAGACCAAGTATAGTCAATCCTCTACAAGTTAGATATGTGTTACCCCTCAAATGCCTAGGTTTATGCCTAGATTTGTTGGTGGTTTCAAATGAAGTTTTTGATGTGAGAAGTTGTCTCGAAGTTGTCAATGTTTTTAATGTGTGGAGTAAAGTTGTTTTGAAATGTGTTTCTTCCCTTAGTATAATAGTTGGAGAAACTTCAAGTACCTAATAGATAGCACAAAATTGTGGGTTCTAGTAAACTACTTAGTTTTCTTTTGATTTTTTCTTTAATGGTGGACAGATAGAAACATTGATCATTTCTTTATTTTAGTCACTAAATATTCCTATGGTGATACTCTTCAAGATGATTATGTTTCCCCCTTAGGTGATCTGCCTTCTTCGCTAACCTCCCCCATCCTAGCATTTTTTTCTTCTTCTTTTTTCCCCCCTCTAGTGGTATTAAAGCTTCATTGATTGCTACTATTCCTAATATGCTCTAGCTTGTGCCTATTGAAATGCAACATTTTCAACACTCTAGTAGTTGGAAATGATTGAAAAGCTCATGAATGAAGAATAATGGAACTGGTAAAGAATGTTTTTGATCATTATTTTGTCATTAATATCAAACTTGCTACTTAAAGGAATGACAATTGCTTTAGTTATCTAAATACTATAAGATGGTTGATTGACAAGTAGATGGCAATCAATAAGATGTAACTAGAGTACTTAGAGAAAGGTTGAAGTTATGATGTTGTAATGAAGTATAAGGATCAACTAATCCATTGATGAAATAGTGTATTGATGACATACTCTAAGACACAGAGGATGGATACACCAATACATATCAAAGATGCAAGGATTAACTAAATCCTAGTTAGTGCTGAGCAGTCTTAAGGTGCCAAGTGAAGATCAAGTGTCGAGTGAAGATCAAGTGTCGGGCAGTCTTCAGGTGCTGACCAAGAAACAGGTGCCGAGCAAGAAATAGGTGTCGAGTAAAGATATAGGTGTCAAGCAAGATACAAGTGTCGAGTAACACAAAAGAAGCTGCGCATCAGTAAATCAATAATGTCGAGTTGTTGCATTATTTTGAAAATCAAAGATTCACCAGATCTGAGTCGACATCGTAGTTATTTAGAATTCTATAAATTAGTTAGAAGATAAGAATGATGAGATGGTGGCATAGAACACTATGTAAAACATTTTTTGCATATACAATTGGATTCTAGACGAAGTTTCTAGATAAGAGCAAGATATAGGATAGATACATTGTATCTTACCTAATTTATTGAAACCCTAAAGTTTGAGAGGGAGAATCAAATGGGAAAGGTATTCCAAATTTCTATTTAAGGACTCATAAGGTCACAAAACAAAGTGGTGGTTGAGCATGAAAGCATGAAGTGCTGAAGAAGGTGCTAAGGTGGAAGAGAGTATAGATACTCTGCTTCGATAGGTGACCATAGATATGATTGCATTGGTATGATGAGTAAGAAGACTCAAGGTGATGAAGCTTGAGATGACAAGCTTACAAAGCTGCAGTGATTAAAGCCAAGCAAAGGATTGAACTGAAGTGTGATCTATAATTTTCAAGATATGTTGTAAGTTGTATCAGATCAAAAGTCATTATTGTTGCTCTCTAGCAATTGTAATAGTTAAAATAAATCCTATGGACTTAGGTTGGTTTAATAGCCATGTTGTAAATCCTTTAATAGGGTGACATTCTAAGTGAATGTTTCAAAGTCCTTTAACCAGACCCATTCCTAACAGTATGGTGAAATCCTCTAACAAGGTCACATTTAACAATGTGTTGTAGCCTTTAACAAGGCAGACCATCAGGAGTGGTTAAAATCAATTGCAAAGTTATTTTGTGCGTATCATCCCCACTCTAGTTTTACCTTCTTATTCTTGGAGGGTTTCTAGGTTATCAAATTCTTAGTGTTATGGTGTGATGCATGTTTACTTTTCATAGTTGTTTAAATGTTCAAGTACATGCATGATAGTTTCAATTATGTGCCATTAAGGATTTGGAGAAAAAGTTGCATTGGACCTTGAATAACTGATTCACTCCCCCCTCTCAGTTATTCTAATGAATTATAACAATTGGTATTAGAGCATTGCTGCCGACTTAGTTTAAAGGGACTAGAAACAAAAAAGATCAAAATGCCTAAGAGAGAAGTTCCCAAGCTCAACAAAAGAAAACTTTGTTGCATGGCAAAGCTTGATGAAGCTACATCTTGGATCTATAGGAGATTATGCTCAAAATTCAATTATTACTGAACATGTTGATCCAACTGGTACTCTTATTGCAGAAGATTTGAAAAATAAACACGAACACAATCAAACAATGCTGGAAATTGCTTCTGCACTCAAGTATGTTGAATTTGATGATATCAAAGAATGTGACACTGCATTCAAGATGTGGAAATCCCTATCAAACATTTATGGAGGAGATTAGACTGTCCAAAGAGAAAAAAGAGAAAGCCTCAAAGGAAAGTTCGATGATATGAAAATGGAAGAAAGTAAAAATGTTGCTCAGTATGCCTCTAGAATAAAGGAAGTGGTAAGTGCAATAAGATGTTTGAGTGGTCAATTAGATGATGATACTATTAATATTAAGTTTTTAAGAACCTTGCTCCCTATCTATGCTATTAGAGTATCAGCTATACAAGAGGTAAGATGTGTGCCAGGAAACAATCTAAGTTTTGAAGGTATAGTGGGTAGACTCATTGCATTTGAGTTATCTAACTTTGACAACTATAGACCTGAGAATGTTGAATTTTCTTTCAAGGCCAAGCTATCACTGAAAGATGCTGAATAGGTGAAATTAAAGAAGGGAAGAAAGATTATGTATCCAGTGACAGTAGCACTAATGAGGAAGATGTGGAACAATTAGAAGCATTACTAGCTAGAAGATTTCATAGAGGCAAAGGAAAATTCAAAGGTAAGCTGCCTATCATTTGTTTCAATTGCAATGAAGTAGGACATATTGCTGCAAGCTGTACACAGAAAAAGGAATACAAGGAAGGCAACAAGCACAAACATAGAAGAGAAGATGATAAGAGAGATCACAAAGAAAAAGGCAAGAAGTGCTATATTGTTGAAGAAGATTCTGATGATAATGATGATGAAGTTGTTTACGTGGCCATGAAGGACCAATCTGATGAAGAAGAGCCTACAACACTGTTAACATGTATGAACAAGAATGATAGATGGATCATAGACAGTGGATGCTCACATCACATGATAGAAGACAAAAGTAAGTTTGTTAACTTTACTCAGTATGATGGAAATAGTGATTAGATTTGGTAATGGTGCTCCATGTCAAATCAAACGAAAAGGTTCCATTAAGCTTACGAAGAAATTTTCATGTGATAATGCATACTATGTTGAAGGACTAAACTACAATTTTCTAAGTGTCTCACAGTTAGGCAATGTAAGGTGCAAAGTAGAATTTGGAAATAAAACTACAAAAAATTATGATACTGATGGTAGATTGATAGGATAAGGAGATCAAACAAGAAGTAATCTATTTTATCTTGATATGGAAAATACTTCTTGTCTTGTTGCAAAATTTGATGATGTGTGTTTATGGCATAGAAGGCTATGTCATGTCAACTTTGATAATCTGGTCAATATCAGTAAAATGAAGAAAGTCAGAGGTTTACCTAAACTGAAGAAGCCTAACAATATCATGTGCAAACAATGTTAGCTAGGAAAGATGACCAAGTCAAGTTTCAAGAGTAAAAACTATACATCTAAAGAAGTACTTGAGTTAGTCCATACTGACTTATGTGGTCCAATAGAAGTATATAGCTACAAAAGAGATAAATATATAATGTTGTTTGTTGATGACTATTCCAAGATGATGACTGTTATGTTCTTAAAGAAAAAATCTGATGCTTTTTCAAATGTTTAAGTGGTATGTGGCTAGAGTTGAAAAAGAAATAGGAAAGAGTTTGAAATGCTTGAGATCAGACAGAGGTGGTGAATTGACATCAAATAAATTTGAGATATTTTGCAATGACAAAGGAATCAAGAGACAAACATCAACTCCTAGAACTCCCCCAAAAAATGGAATTGCTGAGAGAAGAAATAGATCTATGATTGATTGTGCCAGAACATTAAGGATGGAAAAGACTGTTGCTCTAAAATATTGGAAAGAAGCTGTAAGTGTGGTTGTTCATACACTGAACTAAGTACAAGTCAAGAAAGGTAATAATGCAACACCTTTTGAATTATGGTATGGTCACTCACCCAATGTAAAGCATTTCAAAGTATTTGGTTGCAAATTCTTTATCCTTAAAGATGCTAGAAATAAAAAATTTGATACAAAAAGTGATGAAGGCATATTCTTTGGTTACTCCACTAGAAGTAAAGCATATAAGTGTTTAAATACTAACACTGACAAAATTGTGGAAAGTGCAAATGTAAACTTTGTTGATCATGCAGATGTCCAAATTGAAAAACCAAAGAGAATGAATGACTACAGAACATTTGTGTATTCTTATGAAGGAATGCCTATTGACAAGGATACTACCAATCAAATTGGGATTCAATAGCAAGTTTCAGTCTCAGCCGAGTCACAGCCAGTGAATGTCGAGCTGCATTTAGAAGCTGAGTTGCAGAATGAAGAAAATGCCCATTCTGACTCTAAAGTTAGTACACATGACAGAGATGTAGAACTACTTGACAACGAAGTGCATAGTGATCCTGAATTTGAAAGATCAAACATAGAAGCAAGGACAAAACCAAGATTGTCTAAATATGTGAAGAGGCATCACCCTGTTGAATAGATAATTGGTGACAAAGATGCAAGACCAATGACAAGGAATAGACTAAGAAATGAATCATGTCTGTTAAGAAAATTTGAACCTAAGATAGTGTATGATTCATTACAAGATGGTGACTAGTATAAAGCTATGGAAGAAAAGATTGATCAAATAAAGAAGAACAAAACTTGGAGTTTGGTTCCTAGACCAGATGACAAGAATGTGATTGGCACCAAGTGGGTATTCAAAAACAAGCTAGATGAGAATGGTGAGATTACTAGAAACAAAGCCAGACTAATATGTAAGGTTTATGCTCAAGAAGAAGGATTAGACTATAGGGAAACATTTTCTCCTGTTGCGAGAATGGAAGGAGTAAGAACTTTACTTGCATATGCTACATATAAAAGGTTTAAAGTCTATCAAATGGATGTAAAGTCTTTTTTTCTGAATGGTATATTGGAAGAGGAATTCTATATTGAACAACCAGAGGGATTTGTTGATGAAAACAATATGGATATGGTTTGTAAACTACATAAAGCACTCTATGGTCTGAAACAAGCACCTAGAGCATGGTATGAGATACTTCACAAGTATCTAGTGCAAATAGGATTTGAAAGAACTGATAATAATAGCAACATGTATATCGAATCAAAAGAAGGTAAGGATATTATTGTATTTGAAATCTTTTTGGATGACATAGTATTTGGAGGAAAGGAAGTGCTTTGCAAAAGTTTTGCTGAAAAAATGAAACATGAGTTTGAAATGTCTATATTTGGAGAGATCAAAATTTTTTTGGATTGCAAGTACATCAACTAAAACATGGTATATTTATGATACAATCAAAGTGCATCAAAGAGATACTTAAAATGTTTGGATTGGAAGACTCCAAACTAGTTAGCACACCAATGGCAATAGGACATAAACTATCCAAAATTGATGTATCAACTACAGTTAATCAAAAAATGTACAGATCGATGATTAGAAAATTACAATATGTTGTACATAGTAGACCAGACATAGCACTAGCAGTTGGAATAGTGGCTAGATTCTCTACTAATCCTAAAGAAAATCATCTCATAGCAGTAAAAAGAATAATGAGGTATCTCAAAGGAACTGATGATTTTGGCCTATATTATAAAAAGAATGAAAAGTTTGAGCTCAATGCATACATAGATGCAGATTGGGGAGGTAACATTGATGACAGGAAAAGCACAAGTGGAGGAGCATTATTTTTAGGTAAAAGAATAGTTACTTGGACTAGCAAGAAGCAAACATGCACATCTCAGTCCACTACAGAATCAGAATATGTGGCAGCAGCAGTCAATTGCACAAACATTGTGTGGCTCACACATCTATTGAAAGGAATGAAAGAAGAGGTAACCAAACCTATGATATTGTATTGTGATAATACAAGTGCTATAAACATATCCAAGAATCCAATAATGCATGCAAAAACCAAGCATATTGCAATCAAGTATCACTATGTCAAAGAATTGGTAGAAGACAAACAAGTGAAGATGGAGTACATTCACACAAAGGAACAAACTATAGATATCTTCACCAAACCATTGCCCAAGGATGGTTATGAATATCTTAGAGGCAAGTTGGGGGTAATACCCCTAACTCAAGCAGTTTAAAGCAAAGAAGTTGCCCTACATCAATAAGAACAAATCATTGAAATATCAGAAGAATGATGCAGAGGATGACAGCAGGAGCACGAACTCCAAATTAGTCACAAGCATGGTGACAGAGGGAGACAACATGAGATGCAAAGCTTATATTTCGCATGTTAAAGATGCTACATCTTTGGCATTTATGTCAAAGAGGGAGATATATGCAAAAAACTGATCAATATAGAGTAAGAGGGAGATATATATGAAAGAGGGAGATTTATGAGAAACTGAAAGGTAAAGATATGGAGATATATGAGATTAGTAGTAAAGGATGCAGTAGTCAAGAAGGAAGCAGAATGTAGCAGAAAATGAATATGATTTTGGTGCTAACTAAGTTGATCAAGTGATCAGTTTGGTTTGCCATCAATGCCAAAGAGGGAGATTATTGGAAATTGATTGAAAAGCTCATGAATGAAGAATAATGGAACTGGTAAAGAATGTTTTCAATCATTGTTTTTTCATTAATGTCAAACTTGCTACTTGCAAGAATGACAATTGCTTTAGTGATCCAAATACTATAAGATGGTTGATTGACAAGGAGATGGAAATCAATAAGATGTAACTACAGCACCTAGAGAAAGGTTCAAGTTATGATGTTGTAATGAAGTATAAGGATCAGCTAAGCCATTGATGAAATAGTGTATTGATGACATACTCTAAGACATAGAGGATGGACACACCAATACATATCAAAGATGCAAGGATTAACTAAATCCTAGTTAGTGTTGAGCAGTATTCAGGTGTCGAGTGAAGATCAAATGCCAAGCAGTCTTTAGGTACCGAGTAGGAAAAATGTGTCGAGCAAGAAACAGGTGCCGAGTAAAGATACAGGTGTCGAGCAAGATACAAGTGTCGAGTAACACAGAAGAAGCCGAGCATCAGTATATCAATAATGTTTAGTTGTTGCATTATTTTTAAAATCAAAGATTCGCCAGATCTGAGTTGACATCGTAGTTATCTAGAATTCTATGAATTAGATAGAAGATAAGAATGATGAGCTGGTAGCACAGAACACTATGTAAAATGGTTTTTGCATATACAATTGGATTCTAGACAAAGTTTCTAGATAAGAGAAAGATATGGGATAGATACATTGTATCTTACCTAATCTATTGAAACCCTAAAGTTGAAGAGGGAGAATCAAGTGAGAAAGGTATTCCAGATTTCTATTTAAGGAGTCATAAGGTCACGAAGTAAAATGGTGGTCGAGCATGAAAGCATGAAGTGCTGAAGAAGGTGCTAAGGTGGAAGAGAGCATAGATACTCTGCTTCGATAGGTGACCATAGATATGATTGCATTGGTATGATGAGTAAGAAGACTCAAGGTGATGAAGCTTTAGATGACAAGCTTACAGAGCTGCAGTGATTAAAGCCAAGAAAAAGATTGAACTGAAGTGTGATCTGTAATTTGCAAGATATGTTGTAAGTTGTATCAGATCAAAAGTCATTTATGTTACTCTCTAGCAATTGTAACAGTTAAAATAAATCCTATGGACTTAGGTTGGTTTAATAGCCATGTTGTAAATCCTTTAACAAAGTGACATTCCAAGTGAATGTTCCAAAATCCTTTAACCAAGCCCATTCCTAATAGTATGGTGAAATCCTCTAACAAGGTCACATTTAACAATGTGTTGTAGCCTTGAACAGGGCAGACCATCAGAAGTGGTTAAAATTAATTGCGTGGTTATTTTGTGGGTATCATCCCCACTCTAGTTTTACCTTCTTATTCCTGGAGGGTTTTTGGGTCATCAAATTCTTAGTGTTGTGGTGTGATGCATGTTTACTTTTCATAGTTGTTTAAATGTTCAAGTGCATGCATGATAGTTTCAATTATGTGCCATTAAGGATTTGGAGAAAAAGTTGCATTGGACCTTGAATAACTAATTCACCACACACCCCGCCCCCCCCCCCCCCCCTCCCTCCCAGTTATTCTAAAGAATTATAACACTAGTCCTATTCATGATTTTGATTCTCTCTGTAAAGGTCCCACTATCTTGTGTTAGAAACACTATAAATAATATCACTTGGACAATTATTTATTGGTGAAGGAAAAATTAGTGTAGTCTCTTAACCTTCACATAATATTTTGGGTGAGTTGTTACCCATGCTTGATGTGAGTTACTAGATGTACTACCATTTTCTATCAATGGTCTTCTCTTTCCTTTTTTGTAAATACTTTCATGCCTTTAAGTTATTTTTTTGTAAAGTTAGCTCCCTTATTTTGTTTCTAAAATGATTATAAAAAATAAATTTAAATATAAATTACAAGGATGAAACTCAATTTTTTATTAATAGTTGAGTGGTAGCACTAACTTATCAAATAGTATTTACTATTTATAGCATACTCTAATGCTATTATTGGCACAATGGGTTTTATTCCTTTCTTTCACCTCTTTTGACATCTAGTTAATACATTGCATGTTTTCTTTTTCCAATTTTTCTCACCAATCTTAAGTCTTCTTATAATTTGATATTTATTATTGTAAATCTTCTAAAATATTCTCAATTTTCCTTTCCTTCTTGTGGAATTGGATCCACAATGAGGTTCACAACCTTTTCCACATTCCACCTTCATCTTCCTTTCTATTAATGGTTAAGTGGTAGCACTAACTTACCAAATACAATTTATCCATAGCATACTCTAATAAGAATTGATTATCTTGATCTTCTTCAATTCTCACATTAAATCTATGACTCTCTAGTGTTGTTATTAAATAATCACATGTCATATTGATTTATTTTCAAGAGGAGGATTTTGATCTTCCATAAATATATTATTGGTGTCTCTTCACCAAGAGTCACCACTTTTGACACATTAATTAATTCAAATAATTAAATTATATTACTATATAAAATAATTATTTTAAATATTATATACTTATATTATAACCTATATCATATTAATATTATTAATATAATAATTATATTATCAATATAATTGTTATATCATAGTAATAAACATCATCCCAACACTACTCTTTCAACATCTAAATCCATTTTTTGAGTTTCTCTCTTTCACCTCAACTACACTCCTACTTTTCAACAACTTCATGTCCTTCAAAGGGAATGTATCTATTGTACAAAAATATTTCCTCTTTAATTGTTATACGTTTTCCCTATCAACCTCTCCTATAATATCTTATTTTCCTTCTTAGATATTTTTGCACACATAGATTTCACCATCTTTTTCACCCTTATTTCTTACACACACTCAAAGCTCACCCATTTTTCTTACCTCTTTATCTTTCTTGTCTATTACAACCTTTTTAATGTTTTCCCCTTTATTCCTCTCATTCATACTATAATAGATTTAAAACATACTCTTTCTCAACTATCATTTTTCTATGGGTGTTTTCTCTACCATTATATATAGCTTCTTTCTCATATAGCTTCTATATTGTACAAGATCATCTCATGTATATCTATAAATCTAAAAATTAACAATAGAGTTCCTGCATTATATCCAAGGTTGATATCTCTTCATAGCCAAGAAATGTAGTATTGTCTAGACTTATTGGTTATTTAGTTGGACATTTGTTCATTAGACTTATCGGTCATTTAGTTGGACAGTTGTGCATATAAAGATGTACATAATATGAACAAGTGGATGGATATAAAATAGTTTAATTCACACAATCCCAGTGAAGATGCCTATTAAAAACTCCCTCATTTGAGCTTTATGTCTATAGTTTTGTCCAAGCACTTTCAGCAAGGAAACACCTAAATGCAATAGTACTTAACTAGTGTTTATAAAGTTTTTTAAAATGATGAATAGTTTGCAAGCTTTTAATGTAAATTTTGGTAGGGCGATTTTTTATTTATTGATTTCTTTTAATCTTTAATATTTTATTAATAAAGTGGGGACTATACATTAAGAAGGTTTGAAAATGAATAAAACCAAATTCCTTGCAAAATGTCCTCAATACATGTTTTAATTTCATCCCTCTGAATCCTCTTTGGAAGCTTCAATTTTAGCCCATGTTGAGTAGGTGTACAAAAAAGGTTTTTGAGTTTGGATTTAAATTAGTAAATTGGACTTGTTTATATATTTTAAGGCTTTTTCAGCAAGCCCAATTTGTTTATATCTAGTGATAATACTAGGCCTGGTCTTTTTTGAGGAATAAATTTGTAAATTTTGAATTTTTTTTTCTGGTGGATTGTAATCTATAAATGCTTTTTTTTTTCAAAGATCTTTTTAATTATGGAAGAACTTCTAAATTCCTACTCTATAAAGACTTAGTTTAGTGACTTGGGGATGATAATTAATTTTGTTGGAAGTATTGAAGTGATCAAGTTTAGTGTTCTGTCATTTAAATCACTATAACACAATATATGTCACTAATTATCAATTGAGTTTACATTTAAAATTTTCAAAGAAATACCTCAAATATCTCATATCTATATGGACATGTTCTAAACATGCATCTTAATTCAAATCAAAATATTAGCTACAATAGAATAATTCCTTAAAATAAAATTATATAAATCATAGATATGTGAGTTCTAATGAAAATTATGAACAATTTTATGAAGTGGAGTATAAATATTATGTCAATTCAAGTTTCCAAGTTTACCCTATTATCTATTTAGAGTTTTTTCTGGATGCACCTTATTTTTGTATTCTTGTACAAGTACTGCTGAATATTTGGTTTGAAGAAAATCTAAGATAAATTTATATTAGGATTTTTCCAAGATGATGTGTGGAGGGACGAAAGAGAAGATGATCTTTTAACTAAGCTTGGCTTGCCAACTAGGAATGATAGTCCATGCCAAATTGGGGTTAGTACAAGAAGTAAGGATGTTTGTAAAAAATTGAATGCTCAAATGTATGAAATGTAGTATTTGATAGTAGAAGAGAGTTGGAGTTTATTTCTATGTGTTTAGAGGAGATCTGAAAGAGAAAAGGGAGCATCAGGAAGAAGTGGGGCATGAGATTGTGAAGGAATGTGGGGATTTCCCATTTTCCATAAAAATAATAGTAGCATCTCTTGCCAAAAATCCTCATTTACTCCTCCCCATATTTTTATCTACTAGCTCATTTACATTTGTAGTCACAGAAATAGAAGAAATGAGGAACGAAAAACTTACTCCTCTCTAGTCCTCAATCTTTTGTGTAGGGAAAATGTAGAGAAAGGAAACAATGATCATAAGAGCACTAAATGACAAAAAAATCATAGAGGAAGGGAATAGAATGGCAACAAAATCATAGATCACACTCTTTCACAATTGATCTCCACACTTGATCAGAGCTCTCCACAATCTTCTGTATGTCGCTCTCCACAATCAATCAAATAGGGAATAATTTATGTCATTTTTTCTTTATTTTTGTTTATAATCATGTAGACATCACAATTATGATGCCAATGTTGGTATAATGACTATGTCAGGGATACTTTCAAAAAAAGACATAAAAATCACAAATAAATCACACTACCATTACAAATTGCTATTGCAATTTGACCCCAAATGTTGTCAGGAGAAGAATGGTAGGTTTGAACTAAAGGTATTTAATGATTTTGATTGGGACAAAAATGTTGATGAAAGGAAGAGCACAAATGGTGGTGCATTTCTTCTAGGAAAGAGACTAGTTTCATGGATAAGAAAGAAATAGAACTACATTTCCCAATCAATAGTTGAAGCTGAGTATGTGGTAGCAATAATAAATTTTTCAAGTATAATGTGGATCAAACAATTTTTGAAAGGTATGAAGGAAGAAATTATTGATCCATTGGTTATCTATTGTGATAATACAAGTGCTATTAATATATCAAATAACCATGTTTTTGAAATAAAAAGCAACCAAAAAAAAGGGGGTTGTCCCTTACAACCAAAATGTTGGTGACTAGCACATTACTGGCAGAGAACCACAGAGAAAATTACTAGAGTAAAAACATACAAAAGTTCCACATTACCAGAATAAAACTATGCATGTAGCTTAACTAGCATACTACTAAGAACCAAACCAACTAAACTATAATAGAAGTCTATTATGTCTACTATACTATTAAAGTTCATTATGAAAATTGTTGGCACAACCAAGCCAACCTAATTCTAAGCAACAATTGGATACCAGCAAAACCAATAATAGTAAAATAACATTAAAAATAACTTGGATCTGATGATCCCTTAAAACTAAGAAGCATAATTCTTAGTTTTTTCCTTTCCCTTCGCAGCTAACAGAACTTGAGCCCAATCATCCACAAGGAATTTAAAGAGGAGCTTATGATCCTCCATATCCATTCCAAATTCTTCTTTCTCATGTGCCAGTAGTTGGAGGGTGGTGGCAGCAGTGTGTGTGACCTTTAGGGAAAATTTAGAGAAGGAGAAGAACCCTTCTAAATTTTTAACCCTCTTGTCCAATTTGGCATACACCTCCAGTTGCTCCTCAGTCTCCTCCTTATTTTCTACTCCCATCTTTTTAGCTTCCTCTTTAGATTTTTTCAACTTGGTTATCATCCTCCAAAACCGTTGGGTTAGTAAAAACCTTAGGTTTATACTTAACCAGGGAGGAAATAGTAATGGGGGAGGTGTCCACTTTGCTACTATCTTTACAAAAGGTAATGGGTTGTAGGGTGAAGCTAACCAAAACATAGGTAGTCTCTATGGTAACAACATTACCAGCCAAAACCTGGGTATTATCAATAGACAACTAGGCATTATCAACAGAATTATAACGGCCAAGTTAATACTTTTTTCCACCTCATCCTTCCCTTTTTCTCTCTTGGAATTAGAGTTATCCTCCTCCTCCCTCTCCTCTTCATTATTATCTGTGCTCTCCTCTTCCACTTCCTCCACCTTGAATATGTTAGATTTTTTCGTGTATCTTACCTAGGATTGAGCAATTCTTCTAGATCTTCTCCTAGCCTTTCCCCACTCTTCCTCCTTTGAGTCCTCCTAATCAACCTCCATATGTTTTTCTATTTTAATCTTTTTACTACCATTTTGTTCCACAGCCATATTAGGTTTCTTCTTGTTCTTATTTTCACAGCTAGGGGAAGGTCTAGGGGTATGAATTCTGGTACCAATACTAGTACTCAGGGGTAAATTCTATTGGTGGTGCTGGTTATCAACCACCACCAACTTAAGGGGGCATAGGGAAAAGTGGAATTCATACAAGTGAAAGATTAAGCCTTGGTGGATGATGGTGAAGTTATGCCTTTTATTCCTCTTCTCCCTAACATCACTGACCATATCCTCTAGAGAATGCAATAGATAAAATGGGATAAAAATAAAATCCCTATTTTTAAAATGATTCAATATGGGAAAATGGTAGTAGTAGAAAACACTGAACCTACCCTCTAGCATAAGATATTTCATGAGTACCAAGAAATCAAATAACCATGTTATGCACACAAAGACAAAATATATTGCTATCAAGTATCATTACGTGAGAGAGATAGTTCAAGAAAAAGAAGTGAAATTGGAATATGTGAACACAAAAGAGAAATTTTTTGACATATTAACTAAATTTTTACCTAAGGATGCTCATGAATATCTTAGAGATAAACATGGGGTGATTACCCTAAACAAATCTACAGAGAAGCATTGCATCATATGTGTTGAAAAAGCTATCTTACACATTGATGCAGATAGTTCTACATTAGGATTTGTCTAAGGTAGTGGTGAAGATGAAGAACTACATAACACATCAGTCATATAAAGGTGACAGATGAAAAATTTAGACCTGACATGAAATTATCTAAATAATCAAGATGTATGAAGCAAATAGATAGTGTCTTTGGCATTGTTGTCAACGAGGGGGAGATTGATTGAAAAAAATACTAGAGAGAGAGATTCCAATATGGAGAGATTATCTTCAAAGAGGGATATCATTCAATAAAGAGAAATTAATTACTTAGAGGGAATTCAGAATGAAACTAGGGATATTAGTCAAAAGATATGATACATTGAGAGTGTTACTCAAAGTCTAAACAATTTGGATTGTATGGTAACCTGAAGTATTTCTACAAATATTTTTGTTTGAGGTGTTTCCATCAATGGAAAAGAGGGAAATTGTTGGAAACTACAATTGGAACTTTTTTGTGTTGTCACTGATGTCAAATCTATTGATAAGACAGTTTTCTATTTGATCTAAATGTCATATCAGTTTGATTGATGAAGAGGATTTGAAAAGTTGTTCATAAAAAAAGCATCTAGAGGAAAGGTTGAGTTATGAAGAGGAGACTAGAATTGGACATATGATTAGTTAGACTTTGACAAGACAAAGTGATTATTTAAATCATGTTGATAAAGGAGAAGACAATGATTTTCAATTCCTAGTAGTGCAAACAAAGATAAAACATTTATGTAGGATTGACTGAGAAAAAGAGTAAAAGACTAAGTAATTTTGATGTACGTGCCAAGTGATGCTAGTGTCAAGTAAGCCAAAGTAAGTGTTGATCAAATTCAATGTTCACTAAGCATCAGCATCAATTGAGTGATAGTCTTGATATCGAGCAATAAGTTCTATAGCGATTGAGAAATTCAGTGATGACCAAGTGTCATAACTTAGTGTTGGTTGAGGAACAACATTTTAATTGTTTGTGAGAAATCATAATTTCCATTCAATTAAGTTGGTTTCTTGGGATATGTAAAGCATGTTGAAGATAATGAACAATGAGTTGGATCATTTAATTCTAGGAGAGGACTAAGTAAATAATCTAAGAGATTTTTTCAAGGAGAAGTTTCAAGGAAAGATGAGATAAATAGAACGGCGATTAGATACATTGTATCTGATGGATTGAATCATGAACCATAAGATCTATGGTGTTGATTAAGAGGAAAAGTATTAGAACTTCCTATTTAAAGAGGTATAGAGGCAAACTTTTAGTATACGTGTGTGGAAGAGAAGAGAGCAGAGAAGGTGTATGCATTTGAAAGAGTTCCAAAGAGTGGGAGATATTACTAATGTTGTTGACTATAAAATCTAAGGAGAAGGTATAATTGAGTTGAGAAGAAGTGAAGGATGGTATCTTGAAGAGTTGCCAAGTGATTTTGTAATTAAAGATGATAATGAAGGCTAGTTAGTGAATTAGTATGAGGAACCAAAAAGAGATCTGAACATGCAAAGTGAGGTGTACTAAATAGATCAAAATTGTTGTTACTTTCTAACCATTGTGAATAGTATTTGAAATCCTTTGATCAAGGTTTACCTAACAGTCTATGTAAATCCTTTCACTGGGTGACATTCTAATGAAATTTTCTAAAGTTATCTAACAAGGCCACTCCTAATAGGGTGATTAAATCCTTTAATAAGGCCACATTTAACAATGTGTATTGAAACCTTTAACAGGGTTTTCTCCTAATAGGGCTCACTTTAGAAGAGTGAAAATTGGTGACATGTTGATGGTGGTTTTTCTCAAATTGGGTTTCCACATAAAACCCTAGTGTCAAACATCTATGAATTTTATTGTGATCCTTTATTATTCTAAGTTTACATTGTACAAGTTTGTTATTTTAAAGTACAATGGAAAACTAGTTAATTTTGCAAATATTTTATAGTAGAGGTCGAACAATGGAATGATAAGATATAAAATTGTTTAAGTTTTCGTGTGTTCAATTGGTACAGTTGGACCTTGGATAACTGATTCAACCCCCTCCCCTCCCATCAGTTATTTTAAATATTCTAACACACTTTTGATCATGAAGTGCCTTTGCCAAATTTGGTTCTAATTTCCTAGGGGCTTATTCTCAAGGGATTTTAACATGTAAACTCTTTTGAAGAGAGGTCTATTATATGGTCTTTCAAGAAATTTTTCCATGAAAAATGTATCCCAAAAGTGCTAGAAAATTGACACATTTTGGTGCCAAGAATGATACTCAAGTTTAAAAATCTCAACATCTCATTACATAATTGTCATGATGTCAAACAACACAACATTGAGTTTTCATAACTACATTTTATGGTAGCATTCTAGTGCAATACTAATTTTTTTTGTAATAATTGAGTATCTGATAATGGATGGGAGAAAAACCTTTCATATTGTATTTAATTCTTCTATATCAAACAATTTTATACCATTTACATGCTAAAATTAGGATTTTTTTAACTTACATATATGCACCTTATCTAGAGCATAGAAAATTAGGGGAAGGAGGTTCAAGAGCTTTCTCCCCCCATAACATAACATGGCACACATTTTCCTAGATATAGTCTACTCCTCCATAATGGGATGTATTCATCACTTGAAGAAAAACTCATTGTTAGAATATATGGATTCTAGATCCATAGCCAGCTACAATCATCTACACTACATTGATTGTTGTAAATATTATATATATTATTGATATCAAGTTGTAGCTTGATATGTTCCATTATTGTGCAGAGCTTGTTAAATATCCCACTCATAAAATCCAAGTTTGCATACCTAGTTGTCAAATATTAAACATATAAAGTTTAATTAGAATTCGTACATATAGTACCGTAGTCCATAAGTACAAAATAGTGTTTGAATAGTCCCAAACCAGAGATATCTAAATTATTAAGTACTAGAAAATTCAATTAATGATACCAAATTTCTTAGGATGAATATGCTAAGATAGGGTAAGAGCTTATAATAGGATGCTCTTTGAATTTGAATCATAATGTTGTCTATTATACATATTGTCTCTCTCAAGAAATGCATCAGTCCAGTACAAGGTATTCAATATGATTTTGTGACCCTCTAATAATGATTAATTTTATACAATATATCTCTCGATTGCTAAAGAAATGATATTTTTTCAATGGAGAAGGAAGAAAGGGGAAAGGAAAAAGAAAATTAAAGGTCTTATATACATTATGAAGTACAAGTAGCTTACATACAACCACATTAGTGGCCATCAAGAGAAGTAGGAGGGTAGATCAGTCAATAGTAGTGGTAGTAGTAGTAATAGTACTAACTATACCATACTATACTATATAGAGGTAGACTATAATACAATCATAAATAATAAACATAGACTTGTTCATGCCCATCATATGATCATGTAGTAGGAAATCCAAATAATCCATTATTGATCTTAACTATAGCCCCACAAACTCATTTGTATTCTCCTATGACCTAATTTTGAATTCACTTACTTTCTACCATTACTGACAATACACATATTTACACATTTACACATTATCTCTCTTAATATTTTGAGATACATCATAGGAGGATCTTTTAATCCCCCCACCGCATTCCACCACAAAACCAAAACCTCACCTCCCCCTTCTTTAATGATATATATATATATATATATATATATATATATATATATATATATATACTCTCTCTCTCTCTCTCTCTCTCTCTCTCTCTCTCTCTCTCTCTCTCTCTCTCTCTCTCTCTCTCTCTCTCTCTCTCTCGCTCTCTCTCTCTCTATCTTCTAACACCAAGAAAGTCTTTCTATGGTTATGTTTTTCTTACACATGTACACACCAGGCTAAGGGAATCCATTTCAAACTAGCAATAAGATTCATCTTCACATTTGATATGTGTCTCTCCACATATCCCATCCCATCCCATCCCATCACATTTTTCCACCTATATAAGAAATCAATGCAACATCACCCCACAACACATATTAGATTTTACAAAAGGATAAGTGGGCATCTAGAAAATTGGACAAGGCTATCTTGGCCTAGATAGTGGAGGATAGTTGAAACAATCCATTTTTTTTCTTGTGTTTTTGTGAGAAGAGTGGGAAGATAAATCAATAATGGTGGTGGATCTTAACTTTGGTTACAACCATGATAAGGGTGATGCACAACTGCCTCCTAGATTCAAGTTCCATCCCATTGATGAAGATCTCATAACACATTATCTTATTAGAAAGGCTTTACAAAGTATTTTTATAGGAAGGGCCATTACTAAAGTCTCATAGGAATTTGATGTGGTGTCTTAACCATAGGATCTTTGATCTCTCCTCTACATACACACAAATCAATAATAAAAAGAAACTAGGGGACTACATAATGGAAGACTTTGTTGAATTGGGGAAATGGAAGAGAAACTAAAAGTTATTAAATTTTGATTGATTCTTTTATGAATTTTGTCTCCACCTAGATTTTCCATTCATTCAATCATTCATTCATTCAGAATTCAACATAAAATATATACTTTGTCTCTTGTTGTTCCCATGTGATCTATGTCTATGTGCTAATCATTTTCAATGGAGAAGGAAGAAAGAGAAAAGAAAAGAAAAATAGTCTTGTGTACACAAGTTAGTGTAAGTGGCTTACATACAACTATGTGAGTGGCCAACTAGAGCAGTAGGAGACTAGGTCAGCAATAGTAGCGGTAGTAGTACTAATAGTACTACCTATACCATACTATACTATAAAGAGTCAGACTATACTATGATAATAAATAATAACTAGGCATAGGCCTATGTTGGACAAAGTATATGGGAAACAAGATGCTAGGTGGGGGTGTGAATTAGGAACTCAAACTTTTGACTTTAAAACCAATTCCATTAATTCATACCTAATTCATCTCACATATTTCTCAATAAAATTGTAATGCTTAAAAATAAATGACATACATCACATTCATAAATGTTCATCACATAACACAATGATTTGGTTACCTGGAGGGTAAAAGTACAAAGTTGTGTCACCTTTCAGGTTGACTTATCAGAATGACTAAATTTGAGTATTTCTATATAAAAATCAATTTTGTTCAAACATATGATCTAGATAAATTCATTCTAGCTAAGTTATATATGGTCTCACACTTTTCCAATTGGAAATGTCTATTAAATGTGTGTTTAATACTAGTTTGTATCCAATTACTAATGAAATAAAATTATTTTAGAAAATTGATATTTCAATAACTCTTACTATTTTTTATGATATTTTTCCAACAGCATATAAAAACTATTTTATAGAGCTCAAAGTCAAGAATATTATCATATAGAGTTTATAGTGTTTTAATTAGATATAGTATAATGTAATTAAAAAAATCTACAACCACATATTTTAACACTCGAAAAGAAGTCAATATTGAGAAAGAAAGAAATGTTAAATGATTTCAAGAAAATTTTAAAATTATATGACGTTCTAGAGGAGAGAATCATATTCTAGAATGTATAATTTTTCTTCTAGTTAGAATAGGTTTGTTTTGAAAAATGTAGTGGGAGATGAAAACTATCGATTTCAGGTGAGTTAAAATTTGAATTATTGTAAAATTGAAAATATATGTCTAAAGCCATGTTTAATATTTGATTCTTCTAGCTATATATGTTATCTATGGCATAGTCTGAGATCAAAGGGAAATAAGTTTATTTCCATATAGTTTTGTGGTGGGAAGTAGACCCCTAATTTTCAGCATTTTTTAGCAACTAAAAAATTATCTATAAAAATTAGGAAAATATATGAATTCTCATTCCAAATAATTATTAAAATTTATAATTTTAAACTTCATCCATTTCTACACATTTCATTAGTTTACTTCATTTTCAAATTCTAAATAATAATACTAGTTTTATGTCATTGAAGGTGAACAATTATACTTTTGTTAGCCTTTTCCTTTACAAAAGGGTGACATAATAAAGTTAACATGTTAAGGTTACAATATTTGATCATAAAATATGATCTACCCTGTGAGGGGTCTGCCCTATTAAAAGCTTAAGAGACTATTAGGTTTCACCTTGCTAAAGAGTTTTACACTCACAATAAATTAAGGACTCTATTAGGAGATTTACATAGGCCTGTTAGGACCACTTGGGTAGGAGATTTGTCCTATATCAATTAAAAAATAACTAATTCAGTGCCTAACCCCTAGTTTTTTTTACAAGCTGATCTTAGGTCTCCTCTTTCTTATATCTCTTATTGAATTCTCCTAATTTGATATCTCTTTTCAATTCTTCACTACTCTAATTACTCTCTATTGGATCTTTCTGTGAAACTTCATTTAACTTGTTCACATGCACATTCACTCCTTACACATCTTCTCTCTCATACATGCATACAATTCTAGGGTTAGAACCCTATTTAAATAGACATTCTATGAAGTTTCTAGATCTTGATCGAGGGCTTAAACTTCATCATCTTTTTCCATTTACATTCCTTTTTTTGATTGATTGAATTGTACCCCAAGAATCATTACATTCTGAAATGACATGTAATCAACATCTAAGTTGGCTCTACAAATATTAAATGTCATAGAAATGTTGGCCAAAATGGTTTGCATATGATCTTATGTCATTATAAACTCTCATATCAAAATTGAATTACTTAGCACTTGAATGCTCTAATGCTCAGTCGTGTATAAACCTTCATGTTTCTACAATTTTTTAAGAGGATATTCACCAAGCCATTACCTAAGGATGCATTTTTGTATCTAAGAGGTAAGCTAGGGGTTATTCCCCTATCTAAAGCTCACTAAATGAATTTTAGTGATGCATCAGCAAGAGCATGTTGAAGATTAGTCAAGTTGATGGAGCAATGAAAGGGAAGACTACATATGAATCAATACATTAGGTACATTAAAATTTACTAAATATTGTCTTTAGCATAAGATGTCAAAGAGGGAGAGTTTGTTGTCATATCATAGAAATTTTCTAAAGAGGGAGGTTATACTTTCATATCACAAAAATTTTGTTTGAAGATGTCAAAGAGGAAGAACTTGTGAAATATGTCAAGAGGGAGAACTTGGTTTGATATCAAAGAGAGAGATTTTTCTATTAGAAGAAGATGTTGAAGACAGAGAAAACTGTGAGAGTTTACTTATAGAGGGAGAAACTAAAGTCAAAGGGAGAGATTGAACTCAAAGGGAGTTCACACTAATAGAGAGAGTTCTCATGGATGAGAATTAGAATAAAACTAAGGATATTATCCTTACTTTTATTTCTCTAAAAATTCCATTGTATTATGACATGTTGTGTTACCATCAATGCCAAAGAGGGAGATTGTTGAGAATAATTGATCAATTGTATATTATCTTTGATGTTACACAAAATATCATTTCTTTGCCAATCAATCTATGCTAAGCTCACTTAGGTGATGAAGATAGTATCCTATGTCTACCAAGCATTCTAGTGTTTACCAAATTTAGAAGATAATGTCCACCTAGTTCACTCGAGTGTTTAGGAGAAGTTCATAGAAGTTGAGCATTAACCAAGCTCACTTGTTTAACAAAGGAAAAATTGGATGCAACTTAACCAAGCTCACTCAGTTACCAAATGAAGTTTATGAAGATGCAGTGTTAACCAAGTTCACTTGGTTAACACTAGAAAATCATCTCAGTGTTAGTGTTTACTGAGCAGGGTCAGCTTAAAAAGGATTTTCTTGTTTTGGCATAGAGTTTAATTGATTTATTATTTGGTTCTAGCTGACTGAACAGATGAATATTAATCATTCTAAGTGTATTTAAATTGAATTGACAATGTATATGGTATAAGTATAAGGTCAATTTGAGGATTGAAGATGTGTGAGAATGTGTAGAAGATAAGAAGATGCTTAGAGGAAGAGAATTGGAAGGATAAGAATAATATAATTGTTGGGTTGCAAATATTAATCTGATCAAGAAGAATCAAGTATTTGAGCCAGAATTGAGATTTGAAATCAGCAATATAGTTGCATTAGCAATTAGGTCATTTCATTGTTACTTTCTAACCATTGTAGTAGTGTGTCAAATTTTTTAACAGATTTATCCTAATAACTATTTGCCAAATCCTCTAACAAAGTGGCATTTCTAGATTGAAGTGTCTAAGGACCTCTAACAAGGCCACTCCTAATAGGGTGATTAAATCCTCTAACAAGGTCACACCTAATAGTGTGTTTTGTAAACTTTAATAGGGTTGGCTCCTAACAAGGCTCACTTTAGAAGAGTGAAAAACAACAACTAGTTGCAATTAGTGGTTTTTCCCAAATTAAGTTTCTATGTTAAATCTTGGTGTCACTTGTGTTCATGCTATTTCTTTTATGTTTGTGTAACTAATTTAAATAGCGTTAATCACAGTTAACATCTTAAGATCTGCATGCTCAATATTTGTCAAGTTACAGTTCATATTATAGTGATTGTCAAGTTACAACATATTGTTAGTGTTAACCAAGTGCCTATGTGTTAACTGAGTAACAATAATTTTAGCAGGGTTTATGACATCTAAGGGATATGGGATTTATTTTTATAGTACCTAATTCACCCCTCTCCTCTCAGTTACTCCTCTTATATTTCCAACAATAATCATTTTCAAATTCTATAACATCTTGGCCTTCCCTCTCCTCTACTATTGGTGTAAGAACTCCAAACACTTCTTTTAAGACTCTTACACTGTCTTGCTCAACTTGAGGAGCTTTATTCTTTATAATTTTATATGCCTTGTCCCTTAGCATAAACTTCTTAATATAATCTTTAAGGGTTATAGACATATGTGTCTTCCCCAAATCTAGCATAACTTGTGCCAACATTTTTTATCTTATTTTCTTTTAAGTGGACATTGCCCATTTCCATTTATCATCCACTCTATTGTACATTCCTACTACAACTCCAATTCCTAATTCCATGGGTGTGTGCCTAAGCTTGATCAACATGTCTATTATTGTGCCTTCAAATTTAACTTGATCATTATGGTCCAAAGAATCATATTGTAAATATTTAAGTGTCATAATACTTACTGATTCTATTAGTTTTGCACATATCTGATCTACAATTATTGGAGGGGGTCTTTTCACTACTTGCAGTTTGTTGGTCTCATCAGACTTTGTCTTTTTTCCATCTTCGTCCTCCTCTTGTGCAATGATCAATTTCCTTTTTGGTTTTACTTGCACATCTTCCTACTTACTTTTCTTTAATGGACTTCCTGGTAATAGCTAAATAGGAGGTTGTGTTGACCTCCTTTTGGTGATGATCACCTTTTCCTTTGGCCTATGTGGTGTTACCATTTCTTGCATCCTTTTCTAGAGGTATTCCTTCACTTTAGGTTTAATTATTACAATTTTTCTTTATCTAGTGGTCTTTGGCTTCACAACTATAATCTCTTTGTCTTTGCTCTCCTTGGCCACTAAGGGTTGTCTAGACCCTTCTCATTATTCCAAATTACTAGATTCAAAAAAAAATCTTTTCTTTTTCTTCCATGTATTGGGTATTCTGACATTTGAAATTAACTTGGTAATAATGGTCTTGTATGTGTCAAACTTCTCAGCACTAGCATCTATGCCCTTTGCTAATAGCATAGTATCTATTGCCATAACATCATCTAAATTCACCTCATAAGGAATTGGCCTTAGCTATGATACCCTCAGTAACATTTCCTGTGCATACACAAAATTTTCATCCACCATGAAACATATTTCATCATAATATTTTCCTACAATAGACTTTTGAATTCTCATATTGTTCCTCATTTTAACTTTGAACTCTTCAGAATAGTTGTCCATTATTGCCTCAAAATTCTCTCCCAACCTATCTATTAGGTCATTTGACTTTTCCACAATAGTCTTATTCCTATCCCATCCAATGGTAGGAAAATAATTTTGTACATAGAAAAATATGCAAACTAACAAGGAATGAAACTTACAAGATGTGTTCTTTGCTTTTCTCACTGCTTCTAGGTTCTCTATAGGTTGATGCAACTGTAGCTTGATAAGATCATATGAATGATTTTTCTTCACAATTTTGTATCCCAAGTTAACTCTTATATAAGTTATGTTGTTCAATATTCTCGATTGAGAGAACTTGTCTGTGATCACATGAACAAAAAATTCAATTAGCAGATCCTCAATTTTGCTAATTTACATTCCATGGCCATTCTACTTTGCCTCGATTAGGTTCTCAATATCATTCTTGGTTCCACTCCTTATGCTCTTTGATTGATCCAATGTGGCATACCTAGTTACCCTTTGGATTATTTCCTTGTTAATCTTTATTGGCCCACCTTTCAACCAAATTTTCAGGTCATGAGCTCTGATGAGCACAAACTTGATCATTTCGATCTCGAAAAAATTTCAAAAACTTAGTGCACGTGTATGCCCTTTGTCAACAATGACCTTGAACTCATCTTTCAAAACTCCATGAAAGCATAGATTTTCATTTTCTACTCTAATTTCAAAATCTTCAATCTCTCCAATCTTACATAGGTAGCATGATCTAATGTCTTGCATAGTCAAGACTCTTGGTGGAATTGATAGGAACACTCCAATATCATCAATAGGGGTTTCAGTATTAACTAAACTTATGAAATTAGGTGGAGTCCTATAATAATTCCTAATGATTTGTGCACTACTATCCTTTATCATTTCACTTTCCTGAAGCCATTTGTGAACTAGGGTTTTGAGCAAAAACTTTCAAAAATACCTTCATAGAATACCTTACTCAACACTAAAATAATACTTACTTCACTTCACAAATTATCTGATAACTCATTGAGATTCTTTTCTCTAGTTGCTAAAATCACTTCTATCACCTTTAAATCTTCTCATAAGCTTTTTGATTTCTTGGTGAGTAAAAATGAATGTTGAATTTTGATAAATACCTTTGATCTTTCATTTGTAGGTTTGCAATTAATGTGTTCATATGCAAATAGTGTATGATAACTAGCTTTATCCACACTTTAGTTCATTCAAGATTATTCACTTAATCATAACCATTTACTTAGATAGTATGAAATCTTCCTTGATCACTCAATCTATACTGCAAGGCTCAATCAATATAGACTATACCATTAATGCTCGGTACTTTCTAATTTTCTAACTTAAATAGTTCTTAATGCATTTGTATTTATACAAATATAACTAATTATCTCTTTTATGCTAGGAACTTATGTAAAATATAGCATTGAGTATACAATTCCTACATACCTTCTTTCTTTAGTGAGATGTAGTGTGATCATTGTCTTAATTAGATTTGGTGATCACAATATCTTGTACTATGTTGCTTCCATCTCTTACTATTTTTATCCAAGTCTTCTTTCCTTCTAGTTTTTCATTTCATATTGGTTGGTACTTGTGCAAGTCTCCTAGTTTTTTAGTTCTCATTGATATGTCCAATTTTGAGACAACTAAAACATACTATCTCTCCATTTAGTCATTTCTTTTAATTTCCTCTGAAATGTGTCTTGATGTAATTCTCTAGAATGTGTCTATACTCTTGACAATAGTGACAATTGTACCATGTGTTGTAATCCTAGTTGTAGGAGTTACCTTTCTTTGTTGTATGAGTTTTTGTTTTAGGTATCTAATGTAACTTCTTCTTAAGTTTGCGCTCATAATCTCTATGTCCAAACTTTTTACAATTGAAACAATGAACTTGGAATCTAGATACATTTCTAGTTGAGTCATTGTTCTTTGATCTACACTCATGTGTTTGATGTCCTGCCTTCTTTCAATTAAGACAATTACCACTTGACTTAGGTTTAGGGATTTTCTAACCACTTTTACTTCTACAAATATTGGTTGTGTGTCCAATTTCCCATAGTGATGATAGGTAGGTTTTCCTTTAGATTTTGCAATCGTTTGTTCTCCACATTTAGATGATTCTCCTTCTTTAGTAGTTAAGGATTATTTGTTATACCCAAGTCTAGAGGTTTATTTTCCTCTTGGTGACTTCATCATGTCTTCAAAGTGCTTGGTTACTTCATTTAGTTTTTTCATCCTTTCCATGAGTTCCTTTTCACATTTTAACTCATTTTTCAATTTCTCATTCTATAACCTTAGATTTGTGATCTTCACATCTTTTTTATTTTCTTCCTAATTCACAATTACCTTTTGATTTATCACATCAAGCTGATTATTTGTAATCTTCTAAACTTCAAATGATATTTCTTCAAGTCAGCTAGCTATGTATCTTTTGCCTTCTTTATCTATGTTCTTATCTTCCATTTCTTTCTTCTTTTCTTTAATATCTTTGAAAAGTGTAACTAATGGAGTTTCTTGTTTTGTCTTGAGATCTTTTACTTCCTTTACTAAGGCATTATTCTTCTCTAGCAGTTGTGTCATTGCTTCATCTTTTTTACTAGTTTTTCCATTGTCCAACAGTCCAACTATATCAACTTATCTGTACTAAGTGTTATTTAGTGGTATAGTCATCTCTCTTCTTATGGATCAAGTGGTTTAATGAGATTGTTTATGTTGTTTAAAGCTGGTAAAATTTGAATTGGTACATCCAAACTTGAGGATAATTGATTCACCCCCCTACTTAGTTATTCTAAATCTTCTAAGAATTGGTAGCAAAGCTCTTGGTTCTTGTAAGAAAAGTATGAAAGACTTAAGCTAAAGATCAATATTTACAAGAGAGAGGTAACTAAGTTGAACAAGGAGAACTTCCCAACATGGAAACAACTAATTTATTGCATCTATCTAGAGTTGGAGACTCTTTATTATACTACTTGGAGAATCAATACATTGAATTTTCTAGACCCATGACTATTGAACAAATGAAGGAGAAGCAAGAGCATAATATAATGATGATAGATATGGAATCTTCCCTGAGTTATGTTAAATTTCATGATGTAAAGGAATGTTTTATTGCAAAGAAAATGTGGGACAAGTTGGCACAAATCCATGGAGGAGGCAAAAATGTGTTGAGAGTAAAAGTAGAAATCCTGAGAGGCAAATTTGATGTCGTGAGAATGAAAGAAGGTGAAACTATTTCTTAGTATTGTGGCTAAATAAAGGAGATTTTCAATGCTAAAAGAGGAGTTGGAGGAATCATATCTAATAAGATAGTGATAAGTAAGGTATTAAGGACTTTACTTCTTATCCATGCAACTAGAATATCTACAATTCAAGAACTGAGATACATGTACAACTAGTAATGATCTAGCCTTGGATAGCCTAGTTAGTATACTCACAACATTTGAATTGTTAAATTTTGATAATTATTTCCCTAATAGTATTGAACATGCTTTCAAGTCTCAACTAACCCTTGATGAATCTAAAATAAAGAAGAAAAGTAGATATGTGGAAAATGATAGTGAATCAAATAATGGTCTTGATGATCTTGAAGCATTATTGGCAAGAAGGCTATCAAGAGGAAAAGGAAAATACAAAGGTAAGCTCCCTATTATTTGCTTTACATGTAACAAAGTTGGTCATATCGTTACAAGATGTCCTAATAGATATGAGAAGGAAGAAAGGAAGGATAGAAAATATCTAGGACGAAGAGAAAGTAGAGACAACTAAGTTAACAAAGACTACAAAGGAAAGGGTAAAAAATAGTGTTATATTTCTTAAGAAGATGGTTCTAAAAATGATACTAATAAAAATAATAATAAATTTGTTTATGTACAAATGAAAGATGAATCTGATAAAGATGAGAAAATTGTATTGATTTCACATGTGAACAAGAATGATAGAAGGATAATTGATAGTGGTTATTCACATCATATGAATGGTGATACAAGTAAGTTTGAAAAGCTAGAACATTATAATGGAAGTAGTGTTAAGTTTGGAAATGATTCACCATATTGTGTGAAAGGTAAATGATCAGTTATACTAAATGATAAAATCAGATGTGACAATGCATTTTGGGTTGATGGTTTAAAATATAACTTGTTGACTGTCGCATATTTGATCAATTTAGTCTACCAAATTGAATTTCAAAATTGGAAGGCAAAGATTGATGATGCCACTAGTGAACTAATTGGAAGTGGTGATCAAACAAGGGGTAACTTGTTCTATCTAGACCAATTTGAAGATACTTATCTATTTGCACAATTTGAAGATATTTGGTTAAGATATAAGGGGTTAGTCATGTGAACTTTGATAATTTGGTAAGCATTAGTAAGATGAAAAGAGTAAGAGGGTTACCAAGATTGAGAAAACCTGATAAAGTGATGTAAATACAATGTCAAATGGGAAAAGTGAAATGGCCTAGTTTCAAGAGCAAGTCTTAATATTTTGATGATAGTTTGGAATGGTTTCATACTAATTTATGTGGTCCTATTGGAGTGCAAATTTATGGTGACAAATATTTCATTCTATATGTTGATGACTTTTCTAGAATGATTATTGTAATGTTTCTTAAAGAGAAATGTAATGTATTTCAAATGTTTAAGTGGTATTTGGATAGAGTTAAAAAAGAAACCTGAAAGAGTCTAAAGTGCTTGAGATTAGATACAGGAGGTGAATTCATTATAGATGAGTTCATATTTTGCAATGACAAAGGAATCAATAAAAAAATGAGTGCACCAAGGACTCCACCATAGAATGGTATAGGTAAAAGAAGGAATAGATCAATAATGGATTGTGCAAGGAAAGTGATGATGGAGAAGAATGTTTCATAAAAGTATTGGAGAGAAGTTGTAAGTACTGTAGTCTATACTCTGAACTGAGTTCAAGAAAAGAAAGGTACAAAGAAAATACCTTTTGAAATTTGGTATGGCTATCCACCTAATGTTAATTATTTCCAAGTTTTTGGAAGTAAATATTGCATATTAAAGGATACAAGGAAAGGAAAGCTTGATGAAAAAAGTGATGAAGGTATCTTCCTAGGATATTCCACTAAGATCAAGGTTTATTATGTGTTATTTTATAACACTAACAAAATTGTGGAAAGTGAAAAGGTTGGAGTTGATGAATTTGTAGAAAATAATGAAGAAGAAAGCAAGAAATATCTAAAACTATCTTAGCAAATTATGTGAGGAATCATACACCAAACCAAATCATTGGAAGCAAAGATTTAGGATTCATGAGAAGAAGTTGAAGAATGATACATGTTTATTATGTGAGGTTTAACTTAAATCAATTAAAGATACTTTGGAGAATGAATATTGGATTAAGGCAATGAATGAATAAATTTATCAAATTGAGAAGAACAAGACATGAACATTGGTACCCAAACCAAAGGATATGAATGTGATTGGAACTAAGTGGGTATTCAAAAACAAGTTGACTGGGAAAGGTTAAGTGACAAGGAATAAGGCAATAATAGAATGTATGGGATATGCACAAGAGGAAGGAGTTGAATATGGTAAGACATTTTCCCCAATTGCAAGGTTGGGAGAAGTGAGAACTTTTCTTGCACATTCTTCTTACAAAGGATTCAAGGTATACCAAATGGATGTTAAATCTGCATGTTTTAATGGAATCTTAGAAGAAGAAGTCTACATTGATTAGCTTGGAGGATTTATTGATCCTAGCAAGAGGAACATGATATGTAAACTACATAAAGAATTAGATGATTTGAAGCAAGCCCTTGGGCTTGGTATGAAAGGTAACACACTTGGTGAAAATTGGTTTTGCAAGAACTAATGACAATAGCTATATGTACCTAAAAAGTGAATCTGAGAATAAGATATTGCTACCTAAATTTTTTGTTGATGATATCATATTTGGAGGACATGATTTGTTGTATAAGTCATTTTGTAATGGGATGAAGAAATAATTTAAGATGTGAATGTTTGGAGAGTGTAATGCCCCTCCAGGGAAACCAAAATAAATTAACCTAAAGTTTCACTAAGTTTGTCAGAAAAAAAATTAAGATAATAATAACAAGAGATAATATATTAGAAGCAATAACTTGGATACATACAACCATCATAAATAGATTACATCTCTTAATGGTCCCATGATGTTGAATCACATATACAATTATGTGTTATTAATACTAAATCTGATACATAGCAAATCTACATCAAAGAATTATTACAAGTACAATTCCAATTCAATAATATATAATTACATAAGATGCCACATAGTAAAATCATATTGCATAATCATCCACTATAAAAGTCACAGGGTATGAAAACCTCAAAGAATATACATCATCTCATAATATATTTGATAATCAAGTATATTACAACATAATATAACCATCCAACAAAAATACAAGATCAAAAAGAAAGAAATAATTGCACAAGTACATCTAGCTATCAAATCTCAATGGTTTAAGAAACACTACCACCCAACCTCGTGGAACCTAAATGCCCTACTCTCACCATGTTGAGGAGATAATCTCAAGTCTCATATGGATATCAATCCATAAGTCATAACCAACATCTAGGTCAAAGAAATCCTAATAGAAATCTATCTCAAATGGTACCAAGACACAAGTATCATCTAATTCCAAAGGTAGAAAAGACACCTAAGAAATCTCCTATGCAAGTGATCAAGTTTCATTGCATGAGCCAACACTAAGGTTACCCTGGCAATGCCTCTCTAGACTTCGATCCCCTAGTATCTCTATGCAGCATCAATATCCTTTTATACAAACAAGCCACACTAACAAAGCAAGTTCACAACCAAGCATCCTCTCTGCTCCCATCCTAGCCTGTACTAGCACTTGAGACATGAGAGAGAAAAATCACTAACTCTTATTAATTCATTTTACTCTCATTTAATGAAATATTATCACTTATTAAAACAACTTACAATCGGTTACCTAGGTAGCCTCTTCAGGGCTCTGAACTCCATTGCAAGCCACTTCCCAATGTACACATAGATTATCTACCCTAAGCTCATGAAAAGTACAAATCATAAAATCACAATTTTTACCTCAATCCTTTACAAGCAACTAGAAAGCACCTATAGATAAAACATAGTATCCACCTCAGTCATTTGCAAGCAACTAGAAAGCACCTAAAGACCAATCAAAATAATCACCTTGGTCCTATACAAGAAAATAGAAAGCACCAAAAGATAATTGATCGAAAACTCAAAGGTTACCTTAGGAAAATCATACCATTCACCTCATTTCTATAAAAACAACTAGAAAGAATTAACAAACAACTAATCAAACTCATCATAGAAATATGTGATACATCACCATGGTCGGGTATAAAAGATTGTGACCAAAAGATACAAATCCTCATCACAGAACAAAACTCCCTAAGCCTCTAGTAAAAATCCTAACTGGTCAACATACTATCTCTACAAGTGCAGTTACATAGTTTTGTTTAGTTTTGAAAACATAAGAGTTTGATTTAAAACATAATTTCAGTTTTCATTTTCATAGTATCACATCTGATGAAATTTTCAAGTCCACAAACACCTCAAGAGAATTGATAATCCATTAAAAGTTGTTTACATATAAAACCCCATTTTTTTTATTAAAACACTATCAATTTAATAACACCAATATCCAAGTAAAATTCTCTAAATTAAAAAATATTACTATATTTTTGAATTTTAAGGATAACCTTATATCCAAATCTTTTAATAATTATTATTAAAATAAATAAAAATTATTAAATTATTAAAATAATAACATATTAAATTATCAATAAAATAATACTAATTTCTTAATAACCATACTTACTAAATTTAATAATATAATATAATTTATTAAAAACTACTAATAACATTTTAATTTTAAACAAAGTATTTAATAGTAATTAACAACTATATAATAAAACAAAAACAAAAACAAAAAAACTTTAAATTAATTTCATTTTAAGGCCCATAGACTTGTTGTCATGATAGCCTTGCTAATGCAACAGTAGGAATACTGCACATAGTCCTTAAAAGGGAGTCACCGCATGGAGAAAGGGAGGAGTAAGGGGGGTAGGATTAGTGGGCCCTGCCCACCTAATAATTATTATTTTACTTTTTATAAATAAACAAACATCATTAAAAAAAACCCACAAAATATTAATAATAATAAAAAATTTAATATATATTTATAATTATCAAACTAATCACCAATTACTATGGTAATTATATTAATGTTTTTTTTTTTGATAAATTTTCCAATATAGATCTGGTAGGAAAAATACACACAACCAATTGAATTTTCTATATAAAATTCCTAATTTTCTTTTCCAAACCCTACCTAAGTTATAATTATCTAAATCTATTCCATTTACCCAAAACAAGTATCCACAAACAAGGGTTTCAAATTGATTATCAACTTTTCTCAAACAAGGGTTTCAACCCAAATTAAATTCTAAAAATCAATCAATTTAGACATGAAGAAGATAGAGATTTCAAAAGAAGAATTATTGGGCAAAACTCAACAAGATCCCACCTAGAACTTATGCTAAGTGATCGGATGCTCAGAGCTTGCACAAAAATTTCCTTCCTTTAGGAAACCCCCTTCTTGAAAATTAGCTCCTCTAAACCTCTATGTGTTGAGAAATGAGCTCTAATTTTTTAATATAGAGCTTTCTCCCTTTAGGGTTTTAGTTTTGCAATCACGCAAAACATTTTTCTATATTATTTTATTATATTTTAATTTAATGTGTAACCTTTTTATAATTTAATTAAAATCATCTTTATTAATTTTATTCTTTCTCTCTTTTATTAAATCACAAGATGTCTTTAATATATATTTATTAATTTAGCTAATAATAATATTTAGATTTTATTATTTTATTTTTTTGGCAAAAGTGGCTAGCCACTATAATATTTATTAATCTGATTCAACGAGGTCAACTGGGAAAGAATTAGTGAAGAAAACCCAGCATCATCCCTAATGTTTACATATATTTATATATTATGAGCAAGCAATTACAAAGGGTTATCACCCAATAGTATACCCCTGAAGATAACCAAATCTAAACTTCTACAAAATTTGGATACAATAGCTTTGGCATGAAGTACTTAGACATAAAGTTGCAACATACAAGAGATAACACCAATTGATAATGACATAACTTGAAAGGGACCTTTAGAAACACTACCTTTCAATCTTGCCCAAACAAATACCAAACCATGAACAGAAAATCCAAATCCATCAAAAAGAATTCCCAAGTGAAATCAAAATTTTGAACTATCTACAAGCCAATCAGAGTTAATCGCACCAATTGAATCCCAAAAACTTTGTTCAATTGGCTGTAAATTTTCTGACGGTGCGTTCGGCTGTATGGATTTTGAAACATTAGAATCCTTTTGCAATACAATCATAGCTAGGCCCACTAACTTAACTCTTTCCACCAATTGCACACCCATTAATCTTCGATTAGATGGCAGAGAATGTTTCAAATAAATAAAACTGCAAGTATCTATACTCAAAAACAACATAAAATTCATGTTTTTGCAAAAGTTGAGAATGTGAAAATAGACCACTAACTAAAGCTATACCATTCCACAAATCATACTTTTGCATAGCCATAGTCAATTTATTATCCACTAGGAAATGTGGCAGGATTACCTTTCGAGCCAAGGCTTGAAGCCTATCCGGAGATTGCAAAAAATCCATGGCATTGGATAGAAATATAGATATGACCCTTGAAGGATAGAAAAACACATGTGCCAATGGAAAAAGAAGCTCTTCACCAATGATATGCCGAATGGTTTTTGTGATCATTTGTGAATGCATTATGAACATTTGGTTCATCACCTCATTCATAACATGACTGGGTAACACAAATTCCTCTAATTTCGGTGGTAACCAAATACAAATTTTTTTTGGCATGTTGAGACGATGTTGTTGATGACACATTTCACAAGCCAAAGCAATATCCTACCCACAATTCATCTTGAAGCACAATCTCAGCTCACAAAATAAATTTTCCTAATTAAGCATATGTAGGATGTTTGTGAAAGTGTGCAATGAAAGATACATATAGGCAACTTCAATAAATAATCATAGTGCAACTTGTCATTTTCCATGTAGACTATCACCAATATTGTCCTTATCATGCCTGGAAATGGTACTAAAGATGATACTCATTAATGACTCAAATTTATTCACATGAGGCAATCAAAAAATAGGACTTCAAAATTGAATATTGTTAGGGAATAAAAGATTTGGATCATACAAAATGTACTTTAGAAGTCATGTCATTATAAATGCACTAAAGAAAAAGATGCGACATTAAATTCACTTTAAGATGACAGGGAAACTCGACACCTAACAACCTCCTCTTCTTTACTCGGCACCAAAAAATAGCTTATTCAACTTGACACTTGACCAACCTTACAAGCCTAAGCATGCTTTTCTACTACACAACTTGGCACCTAATAGATTCAGTACCTTAAATAACTCAACATCTGATTTAAGACTCAGCTACTCAGCACTTAGTACTAAGTAGAGTGACTCAACACCGATTACCTTTATGCCTACTTAGCACCTAAAAATATCCTATTAACTTAGCAATTCTGAAACACTAGATATGAAAACTTAGCTAAAAGGAAAAGCATAGATTCAAACTCTAGGGTCAAAATCACAAATTCACATCACTTTATGAATTCAGAAAGGTAAACAACTTAGATACTTGTCCTATTTTCTAAGACAATTGGCTTAGGTTTAGGATTTGAGCTCAAGAATTATCACCCCTCTTTTACCATTGAGATAATGGGATAGGGCACACTCATCCTGGCAATTTGAGGAAGTGAATACTTGGTACCTATAATCTACATCAAATCTAAGCATATACATACACATATAATCTAAACTATTTAGGCAATGGCGGGGAGTGGTGCCTCATCTAGATCCCAACTAGCAAGTAACTACAACTCCCTCCCTCAACCACATTAGAAACGTCAAACATAAAGTAAAACATACAAGTACACCATACACATGAAAGTATGGGGTAATTAATCATAGAAACTACATATGAATCATCCAACTATCATCATGAAATAACTCAAATCACTATATGAACATGCATATATCATTATCGAAATAATCATGAGCACATGAACTAAATAAATAACTCATCACATATATAAAATGTGCCTAAAATAACATCCAATCAAATCTGATAACCAAGTACTACTTATTATACAACATAACCATAAAACTGACCTAAAAGAGTTGAGCGACAATCAAACATGAAAAGTAAACTAGGGGTAGGCATTACAGAGAGATCAATTTCTTTGTTGGTTTACAAGTTTATCAGATGAAGAAGGATATTTACATTACTCAATCAAAGTATACAAAGGAGGTATTGAAGACTTTTGGAATGGAGGACGCAAGGCTAGTTGGAACACCTATGGTTACTAGTCATAAAATTTCAAAGAGTGATGATTCAACAAAGGTGAATCAAACATTATAGAGATCAATGATTGGAAAACTACAATATGTTTTACATATTAGACCTAACATTGCATTATCAGCTAAAATTGTTGCTAGATTTTCTGCTAAACCTAGAGAGAATCAGATGATGGCTATGAAAAGGATACTGACATATCTAAAAGGAACATAAGACTATGGATAATGGTACAAAAAGAGTGACAAGTTTGAACTAAATATTTACACATATGTTGATTGGGTTGGAAACATTGATGATAGAAAGAGTACAAGTGGAGGTACTCTCTTTCTTTGTAGAAGATTGTATTCATGGACAAGCAAGAAGAAAAATTGTATTTCTCAATCCACAAGAGAGGTTGAGTATGTTGCTATATCAGTCAATTTTTTAAATATTGTGTGGATCAAGCAATTATTGAAAGATACGAAGGAAGAGATTACTAAACCTGTTATGATATATTTTGATAGCACAAGTGCTATAAACATATCAAAGAATCAAGTAATGCACACAAATACCAAACACATTGCTATCAAGTATCATTACTTGAGAGAGTTAGTCCAAGAGAAAGAAGTGAGACTAGAGTATGTGAACGCAAAGGAACAAATAGCTAATATATTCACTAAGGAATTACCTAAGGATACATTTGAGTACCTAAGAGGTAAGTTAGGGGGGATTCCCCTATCTAAAAAAAGTTGAGAAGAGATTTTTCATTGCATCAAATGTTATGATAGGAATATCTTACATATTGGACCAAAGTGGTCACACTTTAGGAGTTGCCTAAAGATTGTGAAGATATAAACTGAAGCATGGAGCAGATGAGATTGTAAAGAGTCAAGGTAAAGATGAAAGAGAGAGTGAAATTTCTATATCAATTAGACATTGACATGGCGATGTTCTATATGTGAATAGTTGATGTTTTTGGCATTATTGTCAAAGAGGGAGAAGTTATACAGTTACCAACCTATATCTATGTGAGAGGGAGTGTATATGTTGATAGAAGAGGGAGAAATGATAGTTACCATCCTATATTTGGATGAATAAGGGAGAATATATATGAAGCTATTTTTGTCAAAAGAGGGAGACATATGAAGCTAGATGCATATCACATGATGAATAGAACTAGAGGTGTTTCCAATACAGTTGGTATTGCAATTGTTGTTAACATTGAAGACTTTACAATTGGTATTATAGAGGGAGAAGTGTAAGTGAATGAAAGATGAGAATTAAATCAAACTAAGGATATTAATGAAGAGTTGTCTCAAATCACAGAGGGAGTTATTATTGATACATCATGAGAATTTCTTTTTCATTGGTATTGTAACTAGAGGTGTTTCCATCAATGCCAAAGAGGGAGATTGTTGGAAACTACAATTAGAAAAATTGTTATGTTGTTATCGATGTCAAACCTACTGGAGAGACATTTACTAACAATGTAGAGTGCCATATAAATTGATTGATGAAGAGTATTTGAAAAGAGATATAACTAGATGAACTAGTGATGTTTTTTAATGAAGAGGATAAAGTATGATGGAATTACAATTTGTACTTGATTAGTTAGTCTTTGTCAAGATGATGTATTGTTTACTCAATGTATGAAGTATAGAAATTTTGAATTTAGCACAAGAAAATCTTACTAAATTGTAGTTAGTCAATGAAGAAGCTAAAATAGAAGATTAAGGAACTTAAGAGATAGTCAAGCAAATAGTATTAGTTGAGTGATAGTTATGGCTGAGCAAGATGAAGAAGAAAAGAATAGTAGTGACCAAGTGTAGTGAAGACCAAGTGAGCCAATGGAAGTTGAGAAAGATAGAACAATAGTGACCAAACAACATAGTGATAGTTGAGAAGAAGAACAGCGTGAAGACCAAGTGTCAGCAAAACAATAGTTTGTGAAAGAATCAAGTTTGAGGCTAACATAGTTAAATTTTTGGATTAGTCAAAACATGTGGATAATAAGGATTGGTGACCTAACATGTTTAATGCATGAATTTAGTTTTTTATGCAATCAAAGGAAAGGATTTAAGGAGAAGATTCTAAAATTATCAAGATAGGATTAGAAGGACAAACTGATGGATAGATTCATTGAATCTAACCCAACCCTGAGATCTACGGTGATATTTAAGAGAAAAAAGATCAAAGCTACCTATTTTAAGGAAACATAAGAGATGATTTCTAAAGTTAGTTCATTATTGATTGTCAATCTTAAGGAGAACATGTGAAAATTAGAGTAGCATGGGAGAAGTAAAGAGATTTGTGAAGTGTGATTGATTAAAGGGTTACCAAGTAGATTAATGATGGAGATGTTAATGAAGTCCAGTCAATGAACCAGAAAATGACCCGAATGGAGATATAAATTTATAAAGTGAATTGTGTTTTATAGATCAAAGCTATTGTTACTTTCTAACCATTGTGGCAATCAAAATCCTTTAATCAAGGTTGACCTAATAACCATTTTGTAATCTTATAATCAAGGAGACATTATAATGTAATGATCCAAATTCCTCTAACCAGACCACTCCTAATAGGGTGGTTAAATCCTCTAACCAAGCCACACCTAATGGTATATTTTGTAACCTTTAATAGGGTTGGCTCTTAACTGAGCTCAATCCAGAAGAGTGAAAACTGGTAACATGCTACTTGAAGGATTTCCAAATTGGGTTTCCAAATTAAATCCCAATGTCATATATGTGTGATGTATATTATTTATTGTTGAATATTTTACTGTTGATCAGCATATTCTAAACATAGAACTAAGAAGTGAACACAATGGTAAGTTGTTGATGATATACTATATGGACTGAGTG
The DNA here is from genome assembly GCA_028749045.1 of Cupressus sempervirens. NCBI lineage: Eukaryota > Viridiplantae > Streptophyta > Pinopsida > Cupressales > Cupressaceae > Cupressus > Cupressus sempervirens. The sequence goes on along the minus strand of CM053787.1, from coordinate 909,528,401 downwards.
GTTTAATGAGATCGTTTAAATTGTTTGAATTTAGTAAAAGTTGAATTGGTACATCTAGACTTGAGGATAATTGCTTTTTCTTTATAAATTTTTCATTAAATCAAATCATTTAATTATCTTTTAATTTGATTTAATTATAATAAAAATCACAATAGACCCACAAAACTAGATATGAAAACTCAACTAAAAGAAAAAGCATAGATTCAAACTCTAGGGTCAAAACCACGAATTGATGCCACTTTACGAATTCAAAAGGTAAACAACTCAAATACTTGTCCTTCTTTGTAGGAAAATTGGCTTAGGTCTAGGATTTGGACTCAATAATTATCTCCCCTCTTTTACCATTGAGATATTATGATAGGGCATGCTCATCCTAGCAATTCTAGGAAGTTGATGCCCAATGCCTGCAATTTGCATAAAATTTGAGCATGTACATACACATATAATTTAAACTAAATAGGAAATGATGGGGAGTGGTGCATCATGTAGATCCTGTAATACCCTAACTTTGGCTCATTGCCATGATCACCAATTCTGGTCTATTTCTAATCAATTCTAAAATCCTATGTCACTAGGCAATTCTTATTCTGCTACTCGCTACTTGACTTAATTGTCAAATGCAAAAAACCCTAATCTACAGTTATCATACTCTTTGTTTAATTCCTATAGTATAGACTCATATTAGTCACATTAAACCTATTGATTAAAATTTAATTTAATCTAAAATATTTATACTTTAATTAAATTAAAATATCACCTAAGGCTAATGTACTAAGGAATTGAATTTATTTTATTTAATGAATATGCCTATTCTAATCAATTGAATGAAATTATTTAATTAAATGGAAAAGGTATTTATGAGGTCATATCTCATTTTATTAAATTAAATATCTTTCCTAATTCTACTCTTTAGTTCAAAATGGAAGGTCCTACTTAACTATTGATCAAATTAGAAGTGATCGAAATCACTTGCTCTCACACTAAAGTCTATCTGAGTTAACTATTTCTTGCACTCAGGATCTAAGGCAGTTAACTCCATCTAAATTTAGAATCTTCCACTATGACTAAAATTGTGCTTCTATGCTAACTGTCGATCTGAGTTGATATCAACCATTGAAGGTTTTCAAGAATTCTATTTAAGCAACCCCCAATTCCTCATTTAAAAAGGTTGAATGAAATTTCTACGAAATCTCTATTGGATTATGTACTCATCTCTTACTATCATTATAGCTTTTTGTTCCTTAGATTTAATATCATATAGTTTTTAATATGCACACCTATAGCTTACTTTGTTTTATATGTTATTAGATTACTTGCATCTTCCATATAGAAGTAATTGCACATCATTTAGATTCAATTGCATTCTAAAATCCTTCGTTCTAGCATGGTCTGATTGTCTCTACCTCAAATCTAAGAGCATAAGTAGGAAAAATCCACCTAGATAGAAGGCAATAAGTCATCTTTTAGAACTCCTCTTGGGTGAACAATCTCATGTTCATTCTAGGATGAATCTGCATATAAAGACCATGTTGAAGTGTGTGTGTTAAATAGAGGCCACATTCCACGCATACATTTCTGGCACCCACTGTAGGGCCGAGGAAATTAATTTCTCTGGCCTCATCTAAATTTTTTTCTGTTATTTTTGCATTTTGTCCATACTATTTCGTACCATTACTTGAATCTTTGCACGAGGATTTGAAGATTCTGGTGTGAAGTTTTAAACCATATTGCACAAAAAAGTGCCCCATTGCGCAAGTCTTCATGTGGCACATCATTTTCTCACACAACTTGGTGAAAGATCTCACACAACCCTACACAAGATTTAGTGTGAAATTTTGCAATAGCAAGTTCAATTTCAATATTTTTTAGCATTCTATTCGTTCAATTTTGCTAATGTGTTTTTTTTCTCTAGATCTTTGTTCTATTTCTCTAGTTTTCTGTAGCCTAATTGTTGTCTGTAGGACATTTTGACGAAGATTCCTTATAAACCCCACTCAAATAGAAACTAACCCTTGTTTGTAGGATGATTTTTGAAGACACGTTTGTCGAAGAATACATTTAAAACTTACAAAACAATGTGTTTTCTTTTCTATTTTTCAATCTAGTCTAAATAGGGCTTGTGAACTTCTTAGGGTGCAAGATAGAAGAATAGGGAATTATGCTCTTCACCACTTTGAGGTCATGACCAAGGGAAAATCAAAAACCTAGATGCTTCCAAAAGATGACATTCTAAGGGATGCAAGAAACTTAGTGGTTCTCCAATGCTTGTTCTTTTCTATGATAAGATGATGGTTGCCTTTTAAGGGAATCAAAATCTTTCAGCAGGATGAGTCTGGATTGATTAAGCTAAGTGGGTAATTAATCTGTTCTGTCTATTTGGGCAAGGAAATAAGTTAGAGGATTATGCTTTTTCCCCTTGAAGGAAATTAGAAACTCAGACCCTTAAATCTAGAGCACCAATCCATGTCAATCCTTTAGAGGGTCTACTGGAGTGATCCAACCTCTGGGAATGATGCAAGTAAACACACTCCTTTTGTCAGAAATTCCAACTCACTATAATAAAAAATCCTTATAGAGTGAAAGACTCCAAGGCCAGATTAATTTCCTCTCCTTCACTCTTGATATCACACATCAAGGAGAGACTCTATTTGTGCACTAGTCAGTGTCGGCCCCTAGCTTGCTAAGTAAGTAGTGTGCACTTTCAGATGTTAGTGTGGGCTGCTGGTCTCAACTCCACTTGTGGAGCCAACAAAGATTAATTCAAATGGAAGCCAAATAAAAACCTCTTAGCTAGAAGCTACTCGGTTCACCTCTGAAAGGAGGCATAATCTTTGTGCAAGGAGGGGGAAGAATATCTCCTATAGAACTCACCATAGGTATGCTAGTAGACCTTTGAAGGTGGTATATGCACTCGTCCCCTACCACAAGGGTGCTCATTTAGCACATACTATTGATTCCTTTGAATATACCAAAAACATAGGCACCATCTAGGGGGTGACACAGTTGTGTGAGGTACACACATGCACATAAGATGTGGGACAAAGGTTTTCCCTTCTCTACCATTTTCTATTTCTAGGGATAAAGCATGTTTCTTATCAAGTCTACAACATGTCTAAACTTCCTCAAACAAACTAAAATTCAAGACTCCCTTGTCCCTCTGAGTTGCTTTGCCCTCAGTTGGATTGTATTCAACTACTACTTGCTTCCCACTATCTTGTTCAAACACTTTGCCCTGATTGAAATTTAAACATTGTCTAAACAATTTTCAGAGTTAACCTTGTTGTCTATCCAACAAATCAATCCAACTAGTCTGTCCAATCTATCCAAACAGTCAAGAAATCTCTTCGAAATCCAATGCTATTGTCAGTCTAGTCCTGATTTTCATGCACATTCTTGTATTTTCTTGCACAAGAATTCATCTTTTCGCATGAGCCAGTTCAGGTCTTTGCACAAGAACTTATGTATACCTACACGAGATCTTGCCAACTATCTTTATTGTCCTATCACTTATTTGCGTGAGTCAAAGAAAGTCTTTGCATGAATTTAGATTGTTGTTCTGAGTCTTTGCATGACCTAGTTAACTTTCTTGCATGGCTCATAGAGAATATTCATGTGAGACCTTGCTTTGAAATTTTCAAATCAACTTATTTGACCAAATTTTGACCTATATTCAATCTATTTCCTATATTAAGTTGTCTGTCCTCTGTCCACAAATAGTCTCGAACAACAGCACTTTGTTTAGCTAAAGACTTGTGCCTTGTGCTTTGACTAGTCTTGTCTTTTAAGCTATCTTCACCCTTGTTCTTTAGTGCTCATCATGCTTTGAGCTATATTAGTCATAACCTTTCATTGTTCTAGCCTTTAAATCAGACCATTTGTGCCTTAGTATACAACATTCTTACTTTGTCTTCTTTTTTTTGGAGACTTACTCCTAGTACAGTGCTTGTCCAAGTTTTTACTCTTTGCCCTTTTCTATGACTGTCACAACAAGGAGCGGCAATGTATTTTATCCTCTTAGACTTAGGCGAGGTCGTGCTAGGGGTCAAAATCATGGAAAAGGTCACTTACCTTTTGTTACATAGTTTGCATCCAATTCATCTAGTGAGGCATCTTCACGATCTCCCTCACCTGTCAGGTCGCATTTAGTCCAGTGAACATTTTCCATAAACCTTCAACAAACTAGGAATCCTTTGTATCAAGAGGATCCTAAGATTGGTAGAGGTCCTATATCTCCAAACATGATGTCTAACTTCCTTTTCAAAGGACCTTTTGAAACACAACATACTGAAACTAAACACGTTCCTACAATGACTAATTGTGAACTTGAACATGGTAGTCATAATAGACATCAAGAACCACCTAGGAATGACAAAGAGAAAGAGAAAGACCATGACATCAATGAGGAATAGGAAGAGGTGGAAATACTCCCTAAACACATAGCAAAATGTCAAAGAGATAAAAACTTTCAAAAAGTCACGAGAATCCTACTCAACGAAGAGAAAGAAAAGTACTTTCTCAAACTTTCCCAAGAGGGAGCTAAGTTGCCTTCTCATTTCAATGTGGAAACCATCATCACACCTAAAGAAGAAACTAAGACTTCCAAACTCCAAAAAAAACTTAAAATTATGCAAGATCAACTGGCTTAGATAATGCACAAGAAAGAGAAACCTGCAAAAATGTACACATTAGATGCTCTTTGTCCATTTCCATTTGACAAGAGCATAAACATGCCTCCATTCCCACGAGGTGTAGAGCTACCTAAGTATGACAAGTACTTTGGCACCACTAATCCCCAAGATCACTTGCGGGAGTTTGGCAGCTTGTCTATAGAGTTTATACATGATCAAACATACCTCATGCATTTATTCCCTAGGAGCCTAAATGGTTAGGCTTTGGAGTGGTTCTCAAATTTACCTCCTGGTATCAAGATGTTTGATGAAATTGCCAACTTATTTGTCCAATAGTATTCTCATAACATTCAACACCATGTCAACATTCAAGACCTATGCAACCTTAAGCAGGAAGTTGGAGAACCTTTTCTGACATTCCTCTAACGGTGGAGACAATTTTATAGTAAGTATTCATGCAAAATTCAAGAAATAGAAAAGCTTGAAATTTTCACTAATAATCTCCTACCTAATTTTAGATATAGATTCCAACTTCAAGGTCCATTTACCTTTGAAGACATGATCACACAAGCTATCTGCATCAAGGAATTTATGGTCAAGAAAAGTGAACTCACTCTTCAAAAGGACACAAAATAAGGTCCCACTTCCAATAGGGTTAAAACCAAATATGTCAACAAGAACCAAGAAATTATACATGACGAAGTTTTTGACAATGTCACTCCCAAACCTATTAAGGCAGCATTTAATCTCATAGATAGCCTCAATGTGGCCAAAAATGTTGAGAAGCCTCCTCCTAACAACAAGACATTGAGGAACAAATCGAGAAACTCATGGGCCACATGCCCTAAGCAAGAGTATACACCCTTGGGTGAACCTTTGGATGTGGTTTACAAAACATTGCTACAACACAAGCCTATTTCACCAATGGACAACCCTCATCCCTATGATGCACAACCATGTCCACCATGGTGGAATGAAACCTCATTGTGTGAGTATCACCAAAATAAGGGACACAAAAATAGCAACTGCATAAAATTGTGCCATAAAGTCCAAGACATGATTGATGCTGGTGAACTTGTGGTAGATGGACATAACAAAAACTTGGATCATGAGGCATTCAAAGAGCCTTTCCCAGCCTATGAAAAGGAGAAACTTCGAAACCAAAACCCAGCAACAAGGTCAACTATGCATATTCTAATGATGACAATGTGATTAACATGTTTGAACTTGTAGATTCTGAATATTGTGACATCATTACCATTAAGGGCAAACAAGATAATGAAAAACCCAAGACACCATTTATCTTGAGGGGCCCTACTTCCAACATAATGGATAACACACCTTCACAACACTTTGTTAATGTTGTTACTTGCTCTCGCACCAAGTTGGTGCTCAAAGGCTCTACACCTTCTACTTCTAATGTTGAACAACACAAAGACAAAGTCCTTGCTGGTCCATCTGGAAAAGGTGAAAAACTCACAACGAACTCAATGGCAACATTGTTCTCGATCAACTAAAATGAACTAATGCTCAAATATCTATCTTTGAGCTGCTTAAAATCTTGCCTGCTCACAGGCAAATTCTAGACAAAGCCCTCACTGAGGAAAATGTTCTTCAAGATCTTGATTGTGAGTGATTTTAATCCATGGTAGGTCACCTAACCTCACCTTATATTATGACCTTCTATGAGGAGGATGATAACTCACTGAGTCACCTACACAATCAACCTCTACACATCGAGGTTATGATCCATCAGACACGTGTTTGTCAAGTACTCATCGATAATGGCATTAGCCTAAAAATTATCTCTACTACTCTGCTTAGGTAATTGAATTATTTTGAGGACTCTATTAATCCTTGATGCAAGATCACCATTAAAGCATATGACAAAGTGGATGAAAGTCTCTAGGTCTTGTGGTCTTATCCATTTGTGTCGGTCTTGTAGAAAGGGATGTCACATGTCAGGTGCTTGACATTCCCTTGGCTTACAACATTATGTTAGGATGGCCATGGATACATGAGATGCGCGTTGTGCCATCCCCATATCACCAATGTATCAAATTCCCATTTCATGGCTCCAAAGTTACTATTTTTGCCACTACTAGCTATACGTATAATATGCTCAAAGTTGCTGAAACTTTCATCCTTGCTAACTAGGAATCCACTGATTATCATGACAATAAGCTTAAACAAATTGAGTAGTCATTCAAACTAAAAGAAACTGGCATGGGAGAATATCATATTGAACCAGTATTGTCATTAACATCTCTTCCAGAATCTCCTCATCATTATGGGAGACCCTCAGAGGCAAAGAAGCTATTCGTGCTGACACCTCAGACTAAGTATAATGGTACTTTTGTCAAGGCTATAGTTCCCTTAGAGGATGAAAGTGAAAATAGAGACATTTTTGCATGGCTTTATAGAGAAGAGGCTCTGGTAAACTTAATAGAACAAGCTTGAGAAATCACCCTTGAGAAATATGGGCATGATCTTAGGCTTATGAAGCATTTTTCTTATAAGGGAATTGGCCCTATTAGGTGCAATAACAATGGCCTAATTGATCCTATCAAAGAAACAGTGATACAATTGGCCTAGGATTTAAGAAGGTTCCTTTCCATTTGGGACCTAATAAATTCATACCAGAACCTGAGAGTTCATCTGGAAATGAGTCACAAGCTAAGTTAGACATTCAAGAGGAATAATCTGATGATGAGGATCTCTATCCTTATCCTATTCCTCATGATCTCACTAAATTCTTCATTGAGCCAGATGACTTTGTGTCACGTGTTAGCACTATGGATGATACTAGTGATTCTTCTTAGGACAATACTAAGCAACCCAAAGATCATTTAGAAAAGGGGGAGTCTAGTCAATCATTACATATTGAGTATCTATGTAAGGACCCAAATGATGAAGGCAAGTATGTTCCTATCACTATTGGAGAGTTCTATCGTCTCTCACCATGTAGCACTGATTCTAAGGAATATGAGTTTGACTCTCTTTCAGAAGCAACTATAGATAAAGACATTGATCAAGTGCATGTATATGAAAACCAAATCAAGGTGGGTGAAATGTCTAGGGTTAGGTCAAATGGGTCTAATCGTACTAGTGTCCTAGAGTCATCAATTGCTAACATTAGTACTCACAGGCATTTGAACACACCTATGGATGAATTCACCGCAGGTCTCAAATTATTGGTCCAAGCACTTAATGACTATATTGTGAATGTAATTAAACTAGCCACTACTCTTTCACTCACACATCTTGAGCTTATAGACTAGAACCCTAATGCATCTAGTGAAGTCCCCATGTTCCAAAATGACTATGCTCTTGCCTGCCACCTAAATGCTATCGAACCTATAATGTCTTCCACAAATGAGCAAAGCATCAACATGACTAAGGCGGACATCAAATATCTTGGCCATACAATTAAAAAGAAAAAATGCAAAAGGTTTGATGGTGAAAACCATATTGTGGCAGTGTTAAAACCCAAAAATGTAAAAAAAAAAAGATGTATCCAAGAGTGGAAACTTCTCTAAGGTGCCCACGGATGAGATATTTGATGCACTTCCAAGTCACTTTCAAGAGAGATCATTAGTATTAATAGAGCCAACAAAGCCAATTAATTTGTGCATAGAAGAACATCCTCATATGATACATTTGGCACAGTCATTGTCACCTGAAGAAAAGGAAGAGTTCATTGCCTTTTTCAAAGAAAAGAAGATAAATTTTTCTTGGACATACTCTGACATGCCAAGACTAGATCCTGATCTTACCATGCATCACTTGTCCATAGCACTACGCATCAAACCAGTTAAACAAAAACTTCATAAAATACATCCTCGTGTTGCATTTCTCATCAAACGAAACTGGAGAAACTTGTAAAAGTTGGTTTCATCCATGCTATTGATTATGTTGAATGGATATCCAATATTGTTCCAATCTCCAAGCACAATAAATCTATCAAGGTTTGTACTGACTTTCATGATCTCAACTTGGTATGTCCTAAGGATGATTTTCCACTTTGTAATATTGATATGATAGTGAACATGACATCCGGCTATGAGATGTACTCACTTATGGATGGGTTTTCTAGATACAATCAAATAAAAATTGTGCCAGAATACTAGGAGAAAATGACTTTCACATGTGCATGGGGAACCTTTTGTTGGAATGTAATGCCATTTGGCTTGAAGAATGCTAGTGCTACATATCAGAGGGTTGTTACTACAATTTTTCATGACATGATGCATAAGACCATGGAGGACTATGTGGATGATAACTTGGTCAAAAGTGCTAAATACAATACTCATCTACAAGATTTGGGACCCGTCCTAGATTGTATGGAAAAATTTAGTCTTTGGCTCAATACTAAGAAATGTGCATTTAGTGTCACATCAAGAAAGTTGTTGGGATACATCATCTCTACAAAAGGAATTGAGGTGGATCCAGAGAAAGTACAAGCAATAATGGATACGCCACCACCTTAGAACATTAGCCAGATGAGAAGTCTACAAGGAAGGCTCTAGTCTATTCGTAGGTTTATCTCACAATTGGCAGATAGATCACAATCCTTCACAAAGACCTTACATAAGGGTGTGAAATTAAATTGGAGCCAAGATTGTGAGAAAAGCTTAACATAGATCAAACAATATCTTGTCAATTTGCCAATCATAATGCCTCCATCCATGAGAAGCCTTTGCTTTTATACATTTTAGCAACTGAAACATCTCTGAGAATCCTATTGGCTCAAGAAGACAATGACAACAAAGAAAGAGCTATTTGCTACTTGAGTCGCACACTGATCTCTTATGAGATGAATTATAGCATCAGTCAGAAAGCTTACTTGGCAGTTGTCTTTGCTTCCCAAAAGTTGAGACACTACATGCTTGCCCACACTATGTGGCTCATGGCTAAAATAGATCCACTAAAGTACTTGCTCAGTAAGGTAGCTCTCATAGGAAGACTGGCTAAATGGGTTATGATACTCAGTGAGTTTGACATCCAATATGTTGAACGAAAACCTATCAAGGGACAAGCGATTGTAGATCAGTAGGCTGATGCACCTATGCAAAGTCTTCTGCCAATGAACATTAATTTCCTTGATAAGTCAATCCTAACACTCACACACCAAACATGGCTCATGTTCTTTGATGGGTACTGGATTACTCTTCATTACACCACAGAGATATTCATTTCCCAAAGCATACAAGATTTCGTTTCCTTGTACAAACAACATTGCTGAATATGAGGCTTTGATCAATGGCATGAAAATTATAGCTGAATGGAGAGTGGATCAGTTAGACACCTTTAGTGATTCTCAACTTGTCATCAATCAAGTTAATGATGTGTACCAAAAAAAGGATGAAAAACTAATTCCTTACAAGTGCATGGTTGATGACTTGAAGAAGTATTTTGCACACATTACCTTCTAGAAAGTTCCAAAAGCACATAATAAAGTGGCTGATGCCATGGCTACTTTGGCCTTCCTGCTACAGATGCCTAAAAATGATCTTCAACATGAGTTCTTGGTGGAAGCATTACACTACCAAGCCTAGGACACCCTTGATTCTAGGATGATCTATTCTACTGTAGGACAAGAATCATCCTGCTACCATCACATTTATTCTTATCTCCACAACCAAACCATTCTAGAAGGTCTAACCCAGAATGAGAAACATTACATAATCCATAATGCTTTGCATTATGTCATTATTGTTGACAATTTGTACAGGAGGGGTCTCGACGGAACACTCCTTATGTGTTTAGAACTCAAAGATTTCAAATGCACACTAATTGATGTTCACGAGGGCATTTGTGAATCTCACTCAAATGGCCTAACACTAGCTCATGAACTCCTTAGAGCTAGTTACCATTGGCCTAAAATGGAGTAAGAAACTATCAAGTATGCTAGATCCTACAAGTAGTTTTAGCTTCATGGGAATCTGATCCATGCTCTAGCCAAAGAGCTAATTTCGTCTACTACAACATGGGCATTTCAACAATGGGCCTTCAACTTGGTGGGTCAGATTCACCCAACCTCTTCTAATGGACATAAGTTCATCATCACAGCTATAGATTACTTCACGAAGTGGGTAGAGGTAGTACCTCTCACAGTTGCCAATGGCAAAATTTTAGCTCTTTTTATCACAAATTACATCATCTATAGAAATGGTATACCATCCTTAATCATTACTGAAAATGGAGGATAATTCAAGAACAAAGACCTTAAGGAGCTATGCAAGAAATTCAAAATCACACAACATTGGTCTTCCATTTATTACCCTAGGGTAATGGCCAGGCTGAAGCATCCAATAAGGCAATCCTCAAAATTCTTCATCACACAGTCAGAAAATCAAGGAGAGACTATCACCTCTAGATTAATTCAGCCTTATGGATGTATAGGACAAGCATTAGAACTCCAAAAGGCATGGCTCCCTTTTATTTGGTGTATGGAGTGGATGTTGTGCTTCCAATAAAGGTTGAGATTCCTACCTTTAGAATCTCTATGAAGGGTCTTATTACTAATGACAACTATAGGATAGCTCGACTTCAAGAGCTAGTGTTACTGGATGAACATTGACAAGTGGCGTGTGATCATCTACGAGCATATCAACAATGAATGTCAAGAAGCTACAATCGGAGGGTCAGGCCACGTGACTTCTAGCTAGGTGATCTCGTCCTCAGAGAGAATCCTAAGAATCAATAGCAACAAGTCCAAAAAGGGAAGTTTGAACCAAACTGGCTCAATCCTTACATCACTACTGCAGTATATGGATTTGGCACCTATCAGCTTTCCACAACTGAAGAAGAAGTTCTCAAGGAACTTATCAACACTCTCCACCTGAAGTGGTTTTATAGTTCATCTAATATCAATAGCTCTTTGTACATATCTATATGTCCTAAAAAAATCATAAAAATCATAAAAAGTCCTTATAAAAATCATTACCTTGGTGAAAACCTAGCAATAGGCACTGTGGTAATACCAAAATAAATTAAAAAACTCAAAAAAATCAAAAAGAGGAAAAATACAAAAAAGAAAATTGAAAAACAAGAAAAGTGCCATTAGTGAAAACTTGGAAATAGGCATCATGGTAGGGGAAAAAAAAGAGAGAGAAGTTCTTCCAAGTAGGTGAAAACCTGGCAAATGGGCGCCTCTTGTTCCCAATGCTCCATCTCACAATGCATCTTTAGATTTTTTGTACAGTTGCTTTACTTCTTTTCCCACTTTCTGCTCATGTATCCATGGATTGAGTCTTGTCATAGCTCGAGGACATTCCCCTTTGGTGTCACTCTTTTCAAGATTCTCCTCATAGAATCTCTTTTGCAACAGTCACTAGTCATTTTTGCTATGTCTGCCTACTATCGCTAGTGTCACACTTTTCGAGACTCTCCTCATAAAATCTCTTTCATGACAGTCACCAATCATTCAGGCTGTGTCTGTCTACTATCACTAGTGTCACTCTTTTTAAGATTCTCCTCATAGAATATATTTTGTGATAGTCACCAGTCATTCTAGCTGTGTCTGCTTACTGTCGCTAAGTGTCACTCTTTTCAAGATTCTCCTCATAGAATCTCTTTCACAATAATCACTAGTTCTTTCAACTATGTCTGCCTACTATTGCTTGGGTCACATCTCTAGATTCCTTTATGGAAGATCTCTCTTGCATCAATCACCAATTGTCTTGGCTATGTTTTTCTACTATCGCTCAATCCTCTTATGTTCTTCACCTCGAAGATTCCTCTTTGACCTCAATCACCAGTCGTTCTGACTATGTCTACCTACTGTTGTCACCCTGCTGAAGAGATTTCTTTCAAACATGTTCTAGACATTGACACTTGACATCAATCTCATGAAAAAAATTGAACTCGAAAGGACATACTTGTTTGGATATGATGAGCATTTTCTTTTTTTCTTTGTTTTTGCTTGATCATGTCTCCTCAAGAAACTCAATGATGTCATTTTTGACTAGAGAAGTAATGACTGGGGGCATGATATTTTCTTTTCTTTCTGTCTGCAGTTTAAGTTCCAATAGTTGACATATTCCTATAAGAGGAGTGTCCACTATAAGAGTCTCCATCTCGTATTAGATGGCTAGGTGTACCTCGACTCCTTTTATATGAATACATCAATAATGTTGGTTCTTCTCCTTATCTGTTGGAGTGAACTCTTCATGCTATAGTAAATATTGATACTCATCTTGCTAAGTGAACGTACGGGTCACTACAAGTATATATGATGCATTTTTGTCCTAGGTTATAGATGCAAAGGTCGTTTCGGACATACTACTTACCAATTACTTAGCAAAAGAAGGATCTTCCGTGTGTTTGGAGTGTCTACATGCAAGCAACATTCTGGTCATCCTAGTGTTTATGCTTTGATGCTTATGTTAACTTGCTACATTAAAAGGGAGAAATGTTTTGGTCATTCTAGCTTCTTTTGCCTCGAATGCTTACATTTAATCCTAACAAACTTATAAAATATGTCTTATTCATATTCTCATGATTGCAATGTCAATGGGAATTGTATGACATATGGGGTTTTGTCCTATTCTTAGTGATGATAAATGGTCGAGGCTTGGTAATTAGACCTAGGGTTGCATTTAACATAGTCTTGTATTCCATACTTCACTTGCATAAGCTTACGATTCAATTACAACTCTGTTTCATCCTTCGTGATGGGGGATTGTGGATCTCTTCAAACGTATCAAGGTTCTCCATGATTGCACAAATGATCAATTAATCACCCTCTTGGCTACTTTGGCTGCTCTGAACTCATTTTTCTTCGAGATCAAATTCGAAATCTAACACACCTAAGTAGCCCAAAAATGTGTTTTAAATTTTTTGGGACCAATGCGGTCCAATGCTTATGCAGTCCAATTTTTGCTAATACTTTCTAATTCTTGGAATCCTTTCAACTCAAGATTATTCATGTTTTCAAAAATTATTTTGGAAAAAGTCAACTGTGGTCAAATCTAGTCAACTTTTTGGTCAAACTTGGTCTTTTGGACCTCAAAATCATGCTAGATTGACTCCACTCTGAATTTTCTTTTGATAATTTTGATCCCTTCTACATTCTACTGAATCATGGATTTCTTTTGTATCTCTCAACATATTGCTTTACATCATATTTCTAGTGTGTCATCTTTCGATTGCACTCCTGAGGGAGTAGGATGATTACATCATTGAACTTGAAATTCAAAACAATCTAAATTCTTATTGCTCAAGGCATCATTTTCCCATCTTATGACCTTATCATTTGGGGCATCTCACCACTAGGGGCATCTTGTTTCCCTCTTTCTAGCATCTTTGTCATCTATTTCATCTTGTCATTAGTTGATTACAAGTATCGGGATAATCTAAACCTCGACTCCTGAGGATCAAGCCTCATTCTTGGGATGATTCTATGACTCATAATTTGATCTTTCCATCTTTTATCAAATCTTAGGTATCCAGGTGTTCTATTTGGATCCTTAAAGATTAAGCTTTGTTCTGGAGATAGTCTTTTAAATGCTTATCACTCTCGAGTATCTAGACGTTCTATCTAGATCATTAAAGATTAAGCTTTGTTATGGAGATAATCTTTTAAATGCTATCAATCTTAGGTATCTAGATGTTCTATCTAGATCCTTAAAGATTAAGCTCCATTTTGGAGATGATCTTTTAAATGCTTATCAATCTCAGGTATCTAGATGTTCTATCTAGATCCTTAAAGATTAAGCTTCATTCTAGAGATAGTCTTTTAAATGCTTATCACTCTCAGGTATCTAGGTGTTGTATCTGGATCCTTAAAGATTAAGCTCTGTTCTAGAGATAATCATTTAAATGCTATCAATCTCAAGTATCTAGAAGTTCTGTTTGGATCCTTAAAGATTAAGCTCCATTTTGGAGACAATCTTTTAAATGCTATCAATCTCAAGTATCTAGATGTTTTGTCTGGATCCTTAAAGATTAAACTCTATTTTGTAGACAATCTTTTAAATGCTATCGATCTCAGCTATCTAGATGTTCTGTCTGGATCCTTAAAGGTTAAATTTCATTCTGATGGAAACCTTTAGAAATGCTTATCATTTTGGATATCTAGGTGCTCTACTTGGATTCCTTGGGATTAATCTTTGTTCTAGAGATAGTCCTTAAAAGCTTGTCAATTGATCTTCGTATCATCAACTTCGAAACCAATCTCATCTTCACATCATGCTTTCTAATTTTCTTTGAATTGAACATGTTTCTCACACATTCATTCAAAGAGGGGCAAAATGTAATACCTCAAAATTGGCTCATTGCCATGATCACCAATTCTAGTCTATTTCTAATCAATTCTAAAGTCTTATGTCACTAGGCACTTCTTATTCTGCTACTTGCTACTTGACTTAATTGTCAAATGCAAAAAACCCTAATATGCATTAATCATACTCTTTATTTAATTCCTATAGTATTCACTCATATTAATCACATTAAACCTATTGATTAAAACTTAATTTAATTTAAAGTATTTATACTTTAATTAAATTAAAATATCACCTAAGGCTAATGTACTAAGGAATTAAATTTATTTTATTTAATGAATATACCTATTCTAATTAATTGAATGAAATAATTTTAAAAAATGGAAAAGGTATTTATGAGGTCATATCTCATTTTATTAAATTAAATATCTTTCCTAATTCTACTGTTCAGTTCAAAATGGAAGGTCCTACATAACTACTGATCAAATTAGAAGTGATCTAAATCACTTGCTCTCACACTAAAGTCTATCTGAGTTAATTGTTTCTTGCACTCATAATCTGAGGTAGTTAACTCCATCTAAATTTGGAATCTTCCACTATGACTAAAATTGTGCTTCTATCCTGACCGTTGATCTGAGTTGATATCAACCATTGAAAGATTTCAAGAATTCTATTTAAGCAACCCCCAATTCCTCATTTAAAAAGGTTGAATGGAATTGCTACTGAATCTCTGCTGGATTATGTACTCATTTGCTTACTATCATTATATCTTTTTGTTGCTTAGATTTAATATCATATAGTTTTTAATGTGCACACATATAGCTTGCTTTGTTTTATATGTTATTAGATTACTTTCATCTTTCATATAGAAGTAATTTCACATCATTTAGATTCAATTGCATTCTAAAATCATTTGTTCTAGCATGGTCTGATTGCCTCTACCTCAAATCTGAGAGCATAAGTAGGCAAGATCCACCTAGATAGAAGGCAATAGGTTGTCTTGCAAGACTCCTCTTGGGTGAACAATCTCATGTTCATTCCAGGATGAATCCACATATAAAGACCATGTTGAAGTGTGTGTGTGTTAAACAGAGGCCACATTCCACACATACATATCCCAACTAGCAAGTGACTACATTTCCCTTTGTCAACCACATCAGAACCGTCAAACATACAAGTACACCATACACATGCAAGTATGGGTTAAGTAATCATAGAAACTAAATGTAAATCATCCATCTAACTATCATCATGAAATAACTCAAATCACTATATGAACATGCATATATATCATCATTGAAATAATCATGAACACATGAAATAATTAAGTGTCTCATCACATATATAAAATGAGTTTGAAATAACATCCAATCAAATCCGATAAACAAGTACTACTAATTATACAACATAACCATAAAACTAGCCTAATAGAGTTGACTAACAATCAAGCATGAAAAGTAAACTAGGGGTAGGCATTACATAGAGATCAATTTCTTTGTTGGTTTACAAGTTTATCGAATGAAGAAGGGTATTTACATTACTCGATCAAAGTATATCAAGGAGGTATTAAAGACTTTTGGACTAGAGGACTCAAGACCTGTTGGAACACCTATGGTTACTAGTCATAAAATTTCAAAGAGTGATTATTTAGCAAAGGTGAATCAAACATTATAGAGGTCAATGATTGGAAAACTAAAATATGTTGTACATAGTAGACTTGACATTGCATTAGCAGTTGGAATTACTGCTAGACCTTCTACTAATCCTAGAGAGAATCACATGATGGCTATGAAAAGGATACTAAGATATCTGAAAGAAACATAAGATTATGGATAATGGTACAAAAAGAGTGGCAAGTTTGGACTAAACATTTACACATATGTTGATTGGGTTGGAAACATTGATGATAGAAAGAGTACAATTGGAGGCACTTTCTTTCTAGGTAGAAGACTGAATTCATGGATAGGTAAGAAGCAAAATTGTATTTCTCAATCCATAAGAGAGGTTGATTATGTTGCTATAGTATTTAATTTTTTAGATATTGAGTGGATCAAGTAATTATTGAAAGATATGAAGGAAGCGATTACTAAACCTATTATGATATATTGTGATAGCACAAGTGCTATAAACATATCAAAGAATCATGTGATGCACAAAAATACCAATTGCATTTCTATCAAGTATCATTACTTGAGAGAGTTGGTACAAGACAAAGAAGTGAGACTAGAGTATGTGAACACAAAAGAACAGATAGTTGATATATTCACTAAGGCATTACCTAAGGATACATTTGAGTACCTAAAAGGTAAGTTAGGGGTGATTCCCCTATCTAAAGCAAGCTGAGAAGAGATGTTTCATTGCATCAAAAGTTATAAAATGAATATCTTACACATTGGAGGAATATGTCACACTTTAGAAGTTGCCTAAAAATTGTGAAGATATGAACTAAAGCATGGAGTAGATGAGACTGTAAAGAGTCAAGGTAAAGATGAAAGAGAGAGTGAAATTTCTATATCAATTAGATAGTGACATGGTGATGTTGTATATGTGAATGGTTGATGTATTTGGCATTATTGTCAAAGAGGGAGAAGTTATGCAGTTCCCATCCTATATAATTATGAGAGATGTGATGAAACAGAAGAGAAAGAAATGTCAGTTACCATCCTATATTTATATGAATAAGGGAGAATATGTATGAAGCTATTGTTGTGAAAAGAGGAAGAAGTATGAAGCTATTGTTGTGAAAAGAGGAAGAAGTATGAAGTTATATGCATATCAGAAGGTGAATAGAACTAGAGGTGTTGCCAATATAGTTGGTATTGCAATTGGTTTAAGCATTGAAGACTTTACAATTAATATTATAGAGGGAGAAGTTTAAGTGAGTGAAAGATGAGAATCAAAATGAAACAAAGGATATTAATAGAGTTGTATCACATCACAAAGGGAGTTGTTACTAATACATCATGAGAATTTCTTTTGCATTTTCATGGTAACTAGATGTGTTGCCATCAATGCTAAAGAGGGAAATTGTTGGAAACTACAATTAGAACAATTGTTATGTTGTTATTGATGTAAAATCTACCAGAGAGACAATTATTAACAAGGTAGAGTGTCATATCAATTAATGAAGAGGATTTGAAAAGAGAGATAACTAGATGAACTAGTGATGTTGTTGAGTGAAGAGGAGAAAGTATGATGGAATTACAATGTGTGCTTGATTAGTTAGTCTTTGACAAGATGATGTATTATTTACTCAGTAGATGAAGTATAGAAGTTTTGACTTTAACACAAGAAAATTTTACTAAAATGTGGTTAGTCAATGAAGAAGTTGAAATAGAAGATTAAGGAACTTAAGAGATAGTTGAGAAAATAGTGTTAGCTACATGATAGTTATGACCAAACAAGATGAAGAAGAAAAATATAGTAGCAACCAAGCATAGTGAAGATCTAGTGAGACAATGGAAGCCAAGTGAGACATAACAATAGCAACCAAGAAAAATAGTGATGACCAAGAAGATGAACACTGTGAAGACCAAGTTTCAAAAAAATAATAGTTTATGAAAGAATCGAGTTTGAGGCTGACATAGTTGAATTTTTTGAATAATAAAAACACATAAATGATAAGGATTGGTGAGCCAACATAGTTAATGCATGAATTGAGTTATTTATGCAATCAAAGGAAAGGATTTAAGGAGAAGATTCTAGAAGTATCAAGAAAGGAGTAAAAGGATAAAATGATGGATAGAATCATTGAATCTAACCCAAGCCTAAGATCTATGGTGATGTTTAAACGAAAAAAGATCAAAGCTACCTATTTTAAGGAAGCATAAGAGATGTTTTCTAAGGTTGATTCATTTTTTATTGTCAATTTAAGGAGAACGTGTGAAAAATAGAGTAGCATGGGAGAAGTGAAGAGATTTGTGAAGTGTGATTGATTGAAGGGTTGCCAAGCAAATCAATGATGGAGATGTTAATGAAGTCTAGTCAATGAACCAAAAAATGAGTTGAATGGAGATCTAAATTTGTAAAGTGAGTTGTATTTTATAGATCAAACCTATTGTTACTTTCTAACCATTGTGGCAATCAAAATCTTTTAATCAAGGTTGGCCTAACAACCATTTTGTATACCCTTTCATCAAGGTGACATTCTAATGGAATGATCCAAGGTCCTCTAACTAGACCACTCCTAACAAGGTGATTAAATCCTCTAATAGGGCCACACCTAATGGTATATTTTGTAACCTTTAACGGGTTGGCTTTTAACTGAGCTCACTTTAGAAGAGTGAAAATTAGTAGCAGTTTAGTTGGTGGTTTTCCCAAATTGGGTTTCCACATTAAATCCTACTATCATATATGTGTGAATGTTTTTTATTAGATAAACAGGTTTTGCAGGGAACCTGAAACCCAAAAGCTAGTACATAAGAAAGCTGATAATAAGCATGATAGCCCAGCCAAAAAAGTTTAAGTTCAAAGGCTGATAATAAGCATTAAGCCCAGCCAAAGGAAAAAGTTCTGAGAAAAGACCAAGAAAAGGAAATAGACAAAGCCATGGCCAAAGGCCAACACAAAAAGCCAAAATACAGTGAAAAAAAAAGGAACAGGCAAGAGTTATTCCTCATTCTTTCGCTCCAGATCCTGCATCACCTGAGCAGCCTCAAAGGCCTATTGATTCTCCTCTATTTCCATCTGTTGCCCTCTTTGATTCCGCTGGTCCTATGCAGGAGTGGAGTTGTCCATTACAAGGTCATCCTCCGTTCTGGCCTCGTCTCTGTCATTTCCATCCTCATCCTTGTGCTTTTCTCTATCTTTGATCTAGCCCATGAGAGAGATGATGTTGTTGTTGATGGAGCTTAACAAGGAAAACATCTGGTTGGCAAGGTTGTGATTGTAGTTTTCTAGATTGTGTATCCTCTGTTCTGCCAGAGTGAGCCTATCGGCCGAGTATATCCTCCTATTAGCATCCTTTCCTTCCCTTGTTGCCTCAATGTGTTTCACGTGGTCTTTAACCTCCTCGAGCTCATGGAAGAGCCATTTGATTGATATGAAATTATCAATCATGTTGTTGTGAGCATTATTTAAGAGATTCATCCCTTTCTCCCTAGCTTTGTTCGAAATAGCCACAATCGTCGAATCAATTAATTCTTCTAGTCGTTGGTCTTCCTGATTATCCACTAGGATTTGGGGATTAATGGCCTCCCTAAAGATTCCCATTTTGGCGGTCCTAACATTGACATTAATCCATGCTTTCCTCCTATCATTGGTTTGCACTTCCCCTTTTGCATACCCAGCTTTCTCCTCTTTCTGATCCTCAGGGTGGATATGGACAAGAGAAAGGGGCAACATAGACGTCTCCTTATAATGAGAGTGCACATCCTCCAGACTCTCCCTCTTGCACTTCTTCCTTCCACTATCAACCTTTATTTCCTCCTGTGTCTCCTTCACCACCTCCTCAGACTCTGGATCCTCCTCATCATCACTGCTTCCCTCCTTAGCCTTCTCAGCCTGCTTCTACCTGAGATCCCTAGGGCTTTTTCTGCTTGGGGTTATGGGGGAGGGGGATTTTTTAACAGTCACAACTTTCCCTAAGGAGGAGACTCTGCCTTTCTCAGAACTGAGGCTCTGAATGTCATCTGAGTCAGAGGAGTAACTGGAACTTCCAGACTCCACAGTCTCAGTCTGAGGGGGGGCATTACTAATGGTCTGGGCTTTGAAGTGCTCATGGATAAGAAGCAATAGCCCTTCATGTAGAGCTGAGTTTGCAATGGGCTTCTTTCTGAAGTTGTCCATCACCTTACTCATAGAGGTTAATAGATAAAAAGGAAAAGAAATTCTGGCTTTCTTTCGAAAATGATTTAAAATAACAAAGTGGTGGGTGTGGGCTCTATCAAGCCTTGGGTCCAAAGTGATATATTCAATGATAGCTTTCAGCACATACCTCCACCGTTTCTTCATGGAGTCGAGGACATAGTAGGTGTTGAGCTTTTTTAACACCTTCAATTCCTTCTCACTCTCCACAAAATCCCTTACCGCATTGGTTGAGAGCTTCTTGTCCCTGAAGAATTTGAAACCCTCGATTGGGATCTCTGTGACAGCTACGATAACCTCCTCTGTTATCCAAAAGTTGATGCCATTCACCTTAACCCTTCCATCTTTCTATGACCCCACCATACTATTAGTCACCTCTTGATCATAACCATGCAGCTTCATGAGATACTTGGTTACCCCACCCTCTTCCAACTTTTTCCAAACTTTCGGCCTACTTCTCCATTTCTCAAAGTCCCCCGCCAGCTCCTTTCTACATCTCTCGCCCACCATCTCCTCACTCTATGCAACCGCCTTACTCATAAGCTCTTTACTATGAGACTGGAAAGGATTGCCAAGATTAAGCAAGGAGCAGAGAAAAATAACTCTGTTGTTGAGCCTGAAATGAATGTAATGAAGAACCCACAAAGCATGGCAATTAATCAAAGTAGGATATCTACATTTACGAATTCCCATTTTTCTATTATGAAAAGTACCCATATATCTTAACCCTTTCATATTCATAATTACATCTTGATATCCTTTGTACTTCCTTGGATTTTCTCCAAGTTGATCAGACACTTGATGTCCACCGGCAAAGAAGTTCTGGGAAGCCATGCCATTTTTTGGTCTATGCTAACCCCTATATTTGCCAACCTATTGGCAATTAGGTTTACTTCCCGGAAAGTATGGGTGACATGGAATTTTTTGAATTTGGCAAGTGTCTCTCTCATCTCATTGATAAGATTTGCAATCGTCCAAGAAGGATACAAATTTCCATTAATGCACTTAATAATGTTACTCGAGTCCCCCTCCAACCATAAATTGGTGACCCCAATTTCAAAAGCCAGCTTAACTATATTGCACGCGGCGTTGGCTTTCGTAAAATGATTTGTTTGGGAACCCAACAGAAGAGCGAAAGCCACAATACTATCACCATTTTCATTTCTAACCACACCTCCACTACCCGAGGATCCAGGGTTGCCCTTGGAGGCTCTGTCAAAATTGGCTTTGTGCTAGCCTTCAGGGGGGAGGTGCCATTTGGCTTCCTATCTTTGTCTCATTTTGTCTTTTACCTTCTCCTTCTTCCTGCCTCCTATCTCAAAAGCTCCCCCCTTTCTCAAAAAAATATTTTCCTTTATGTTACTGAAGATCTTCCTTCCAACAACCAAAGCCGGCTCCTCCCTATCTCTGAAAATCTGATTATTTCTCTCCTTCCATATGCTCCAACAAAAATGGGGCAGGAACTAGGAGCTGATTTCCTTCAAGGCAGTTCCATTGAACATTCCTTGCCATTGGCAGAAGAAGTCCAGGAGGTTGGAAGGAATGCACCAACTATGGTCAAGGTCCTGGGTGAGGAAGTCCCAGACTGTTCTCGAGTAAGAGCAATGAACAAATAAATGATTGCCTGTCTCTAACTCATCTTTGCATAAAACACATCTATTGGGCATGATATGACCTCTTTTAATGAGATTTTCCCGGGTGAGATTTTTGTCTTGAAGTGCCAACCAAAAAAACATGTTGACTTTTGGCATTAGGCTCGAGAACTAGGCCCTCGACCAAGGGGGGACGCATTTGTACCCCATAAAGCAGAGTACCCATATGCAACCAAATAGAGGCCATTGGCATTATCCCTCTAAACTAGTTCATCCTTGTTGGTGCTAAGGGATAAGGAGTTAAGCATGATCATAATTGGTTTGAGTTCCTTTGAGATGATAGAAAGGTCCTTCCATCCCTGATCAGTCCTGTAGTTACTAACTTTATGCCCATAAAGGTTAATCCAGTCATTAGCCCAAACACCATAGGTGGGGTTATTAATGAGTGGGCCCTGAGAAAGCCATCTGTCCAACCAGAAAAGAATGTTCTCCCCATTTCCTAGCTTCTAGGAGACCTTAGAGTTAGCCAAATCCCTGACTTTTAAGAAGTCATTCCAAACAACTGAGCCTTTGGGTAAATCCTCACTTGGAAGAGTGAACTAAAAAGAGGGCCTTTTATATACTTGTTCACCACAATGTCTCTCCATTCCCCCATGCTACTAAAGATGCACGAGATTTGCTTTGCCAGGAGGGCCTTGTTGATATGAGTGATCTTCCTAATTCCCAGACCCCCGTTCTTTTTAGGGAGACAAACTTTGTCCCAAGCAAGAAGGGGGTACCTTTTAATCCTATCAGTTCCTGTCCATAAAAAATCCCTTTGGATTTTTTCAATTCTCTCGGCGTATTTTCCAATTATGGTGAAAAGGCTCAGGGCATATATAGGCAGGTTTTGAAGGATGGATTTAACCAGTTGACATTTTCTAGCTTGGCTAAGAGAGGATCCTTTCTAGCCAACCAGCTTCTTACTGAACCTATCCAAATGTCGTTCCAGAAAGAATCAGAAGGGGTCGTGCCCAAGGGGAGACCAAGGTAGGAAGAAGGAAGCTTCCCCACATGACAACCCAAGATTCTAGAGATTCTTTGATGTCTTCCCTCTAGAGTGTTGATAAAGAAAATAGAGCTTTTGTCCCAATTTATAAGTTGCCCCAACCCTCTAGAATAAGTATCCAAAGTGCCTTTCAAAGCCTTGGCTTCCCTGACAGAAGCCCCTCCTCCCATAATGGTGTCATCAACAAATTGTTGATGCGTGAAGGGAGTGCATTTGGAAGAAGGTTTAAAGCCTTTGATCCTCCCATCTTTCTTTTTCTTCTCCATAAGTCTGCCAATACATTCTGCCAGGATGATGAAGAGAATCGGTGATAGAGGATCTCCTTGACGAAGGCCTCTAGTGGGTTTGAATAAATCAGAGGGGGATCCATTAACTAAAATAGCTAGCAAAGGGGTGGTGACCAGATGGGAGATTAGCTTGCAAGATTTGGCATCAAAGCCAAAAGCCTTCAACACCAACTCCAAAAAGGACCAATCCACCTGGTCGTAAGCTTTAGACATGTCAAGTTTGAGTAACATCCCTTCTCTCTTACCAACTTTCATAGAGTGAATCACTTCATGCACCATGATAATCAAGTCTAAAATCTGTCTTCCTGGGACAAAACCAGATTGTTGTTGAGAGATGATCAAGGGGAGGAGCTTAAGCAGCCTCAAAGTGAGCACCTTTGAGATGATCTTATAAAACGAGTTGCATAAGCTGATGGGTCTAAACTTATCCAAAGTGTCAGCCCCTGGCACTTTGGGAATAAGAACTAAGAAAGTGGAGTTGATTTCCTTCAGGATGCATCTGGTTCCAAAGAACTCCTGAACTGCCTTAACAACATCCTTCATAATGACAGGCCAGTACATTTGGAAAAAGAAGGTAGGAAAACCATCAGGTCCAGGTGACTTGTCCACCAGAAGAGAAAAAAGAGCTTCTCTCACTTCAGAATCAGAGGGAATGGCCTAGATCATATTATTATGGTGCGGTTGGAGGATCTGAGGGATGCAAGAGACAATATCGTCCTGATCCACCTTAGAGAGAAAAGGATCCCAAGAAAGAAGGGAGGAGAAGAAAGAGACAGCTTCAAGTGAAATATCATCTTCCTTAGTCAACACACCCTGGTCTTTTTTTAGGCCAGAAATATATGTGTGATGTATTTTATTTATTGTTGATTATTTTATTGTTGATCAACATATACTGAACAAAGAATTAAGTAATGAACATAATGTTAAGTTGTTGATGATATACTATATGGACTAAGAGGTTTAATGAGATTGTTTAAATTTTTTTGAAGTTAGTAAAAGTTGAATTAGAACATCTAGACTCAAGGATAAATAATTCATGTGCCCCCCACCCCCCTCCCCCACAAGTTATTTTGAATATTTTGACAAGTGCCTTTTAATTAGAATAATATTTATTTTGTTATTCCAAATTCGTTTAACTTAGCAAGATATTTTTAGAAAACATAAATATTATTTTAACTAATAATAAATATTTAAAGCTCATTATTTATGTTGGCGAGTCTTCGTTTTTGTAGGTTGCTTTAAAAAAATTAAGAAGATTTTCCTCAATTTCTGGCCTAGAAAAATAAATTTATTCAAAAAATCCTAATTGTGAGCCCTAGGTGGAAGAGAAAAACCCTTTTTATATTTTACCCTAGGCCTCTTCTATTTCTTTGTTACCTTTTCCTTAGTCGTAGGGGTCCCTTTTCTTTTATGTTGCACCCCCTTGGTTAGGTTTAATCACTTTATGTTGTGACCCTGTATTTCCCTTTATTCTATTCACTGTTTTTCCCATATTATCCTACTATGTCTTAGTATTTTTCCGTTGGGTGCCCTTTATGTTTTTAAAGACTAAATATATAATAGCCCACATTACATCTCATCTTTTTTAACTCACTATCAGGAATATGCAGGATGCAAATAAGTGGAGGAAGGCAGGGCCAACACAAAAGAAAAAAAGAAAAAAAGAAAGAGGGTAAGATATATGATTCATGTGTGAACATTTCTCTCACCCAAGCTCATAGAAAAGAAGTGGGATCATGAAGTATGTCATAAAGGGGCCCATGTTTTCAAATAAGAACAAAGGAAATCAATGACATGTATTCAATCACAATCCTAATATCTTTTATGGCGATTGCACATGATGATGACACGTGGGGTTTGAAGGAGTCTTTTTTTCATTGGGACCTAAGAGTTGTCAATAGGTACCTAAGATATGATTAGACCACATAGATGCTAACAGATTTTGGTGAGATGTTTATGATTGCAGGGCAGAATGCTAAGGATGATCAGATGGCTCACACTCTCTAATAAGAAATTCTTGAGTTCATAGTGATTAAACAAAATTGTGCCACCTGTCTCATCTCTTGTGAAGATGTTTCACTCTATTTAGCAAAAGAATTGAGCATGTGTATTAAATCAATAGACATCATTTGATCCCATGGCCTATCTAAACCGTTGGTTGATATTTCCTTTTAATGAAGATCTACGACCCACATTGCTTTGCTTGACTGACATAAGAAGCTTAAAATTGAGTGAGATTATGACATGTGGCATTCTTTTGGAGAGAGACATTGACAATGGAACTTGATGAATCAGTGGGACCTGAGTGTTGATTGGCCTATGTTTGCAAAGTGTCAAAGGGGCCCATCAATCAAAGGAAAGTAAGGGATCTAGCGTATGACAAATCAATGGTTCACGTTGACTCACAAGCTTGTAGGATTTTATTTAAGATAAAGTGTGATGGCACCACATATCCCACCCAATATTGGAGGTTTATAAGTGATGGTTTATGCACGAGATTTTTTCTACAACCAAGATTTGATCTTGAACAAATCATGGTTGTATGTCAGCTCAACAAAGGATTTAGAAGATCAACAGTCCATGTATGGTGATTGAGGAAGATGATGACATGTGTCTGGTTCATCTCTACCTCAAAGAATTTTCAACATTTGCTAGAGTGACTGATTCTCTCATTCCTATTGGCTAGAAATTGGGCCCAAGGAGAGACATGGAATGTCAACAAAAGTCAAAAGAAAATCAAGATCATTTGATGTGCTAGCAGGATTTCATCCACAGTTAGAATTCAAAATTAGAGAAATACGATGGAGAATTTTGCAAATTCAAATTTTGTAGATGTTGTATCACATGAATTGGTGACATAAATGTTGTAATAAAGAAGGCCCTTCCTCATAAATTGATACTCTTCAAATTCAGACATCAAATGCAAAGATTTCAATATGTGGAGTGATCAAATTGTTGGAGTTATTGATTGGCAAATAATTTGAAGGAGATATTTGCAGATAAATCACAAGTAAAAATTGACTCTATTGTTTTCCTTCCTCTGCACAAAAGAACTAGGTAGAATCTTTAGTAATCCTTGGTAAAAATTTGGTGCCCTAGCTTTAAAAAAATTAATAAGGAAGAAAAAGCTCTAGGTCTTGTGATAAAATAGATTATATAGAAAATGCCTCCCAAAAAATACTTCAATAAATTTGTGTATGAGGATAGGAGATTGCAAGATGATTTCCTCGAACAACTACCCTATTCCAAGGAGGGTAAAGAGGCAACTAAGTTCTCGAGAACCTTAGGAAATGAAACCTGCCCTAGTTTGAAGGATAGGTTCAAGAGAATTGTTGATACCCACATGCAAACCAAGGGTTTGAAAATATTCAAATGTTGGTACAGCCAGGAAAATGCGGGGAGTCCACTCAATAATGTATGGCAACATGATTAAGGAAAATTGGTAGTTCCTATTACATTCCTAGACATTGACCTACTCCTTGAGCTCGTGGAGAGGTATGACCCCATAACCCATGAGATCAAAGATTTAGATGGGAATGTCCTCCTCAAAATTGATGTATAGTCCACCATAAAGGCTTTCAAATTACATTCAGTCAATGAAGTAATTGACATGATTGACTTCAAGATGTTTAATGAAGCTTTTAACCAAGCAAGGGTTGATAGATGGCAGAAATTAGTAATGTCCTTTGTCAAAGAGGTAGATGGTGTAAAGTTATCACACTTGGATATTTCACATACTATAGGGAATTGTGAGCATTATAATGATGCCTTTTTGAATACACACATGACCTTATATTAAGTTATAGGATTGTCAAATGACAAGAAATTTAGTAAGGCTACTTTGTGGATGTGTTTTAGACTACACAAGGATGGACATGTAGTAATTTTTGACTTCCCAGGGTATTTGGAGAGAAATATTAATGAGACATTGGCAGTCTTGAAAGAAGGAAAGTCTTCAGATTTTAGATTGTTTTTGTTGTTGATGCATTTAATTCCTTTTCATAATAAAGATTATTTTGCGCAATATATGGATTTAGAATTTGAGAGAGATGGTGAACCATTTCCAGTTCAATTGTGGACCACCACATTATCTTCTAATTGGGAGGGATCAAATGTCATTCTTTTTTAAAAGAATTTGGGTCAGTATTAAGGAAGAAAATCTTGTCGAATATAAGTAATTTCCCTCAAGCCTTAAGAACCTTTTTGAGGTCAATTAATTGTGGTGTTAGGAAAAAGATGTACCATCAGTGGGGAGACATTTACTTCTACAAGCATACAAAAATTATCAGAATATATGGTTTCCCAGGAAGACCAAATGTGTTGCCTAGATATGTCCCTTTGAGGGTAGGATTTTTGGAGATTACTAGGAAAATTGTAATGCAACAAGACACTAATTTGCCACCTGAAAAGGTAAGAAAAGGAACTTTCTTCCCTGACCTCACCTTCATCATTTTGCAATAATGAAAGAAGGTAGGGATCAATTGGTTCATTTGTTGAGGCCATATAATATGGATGTTAGTTCTAAAAGGTTAAATGATATTAAGGGCTTCTATGCCAAATTGATAAGAAAAATAAACTTGAGCCCTAGGGGTGCCCATGAGTTTGATTTTCCTAAAGATATCATAAAAAATGATGGAATCAAAAAAAAGGAAGAAGATTGGGTGGCATATTTATCAGGATATGTTAAGTGAAACCCATGAACAAGACCCTAGCTATGACCCTCTCTCAAATTTCAAAAGTTTGGAGAAAAGATTGAGGATAGTTTTCAATAATTTTATAGAAATATATGGCACAATGAATGAGAAGTTAGGTAAGAGAAAGAAGACCAAGTTCATAGTTGTAGACAATGAAGAGAGTCTCAATGCTCTATTACAATCAACTGATATATTCCCAAAGGAGAAGAGGGGACAAAAGAGGGCCAGAGAAGAGACACCAATCCTTACTGTCGAGACAAATCAAGAACCTAAAACTCAAACTAGTTTAATGATATGTCAAAGAAGGAGATTGGGAGAGAAACCTATTGATCCCAATATAGTTGAAATCCCAAGTATGCAAGAGATCACAACAGAGGACCCAAAGAGGAGATCTCCATCTCCTAAGTCTCCCAATCCACCTCCTATTGCTCCTCATGCCATAGAAGATCATGTTGAAGATGTACCAAAGAAGCCTACTAAATAAAAGGAACATATCCAATAGATGGAGCAACAAGGAGGGTTAAATCTTCCTTATGTGGATGATGATAAAGAAGAATTATATATATATATATATATATATATATATATATATATATATATATATATATATATATATATATATATATATATATATATATACACCCTTGAAGAGTTGTTGAGGGGAACAAATCCTCAAACTCCCATAGCCCCTATTTTTGACATCACAATATAGGAAATAAAAGGCATTGTCTCTAGAGAATTGAAAAAGGAGACCTGTAATGTGAATATTGAAGATGATGAATTTGTAAAATTAGTAGCTTTTAAGCAATTTCTATGGCATCATTATAGAGAAGACTCCCTAAAGAGGGTTGAGGAAAAGAGAAAGCAAAAACTAGATGTGGACCTAGATGATCTAGAGCAAGAGGTAAAGAATGAAATGATGACCATGTTTGAAAAAATCACTCTAGGTGAGGGGAGGCAAATAGTTAAGCAAGCAGTAGTCCAAATGGCACCTAATCTTAGGTTTGCTAATGTTATTGCATTTGACTCAATTATGAAGAACATGAGATTGAAAATACCACATCTAAAGAGATTAGAAGATATGACAAGCGGTATTTATTATAGCAAAGATTCAGGTGCCTTGGAAAAATGGAATCTTATCACATCTGGATTAGGCAGATCAGATGAAACAGATACTAGAGTTGGAGGAAATGTTGTCATGCAAAGGGTAAAAGATGCTAAATTGTCTGATTCAACCATGAGTTTGCAAGAGCAAGTTGCTTATCTTCATGATGTTTCTCTTGATAAATAAAAGATATATGAGGATTTACAAGAGTAATAAATACATATTTTTTCTACTTATGAGCAAAGGAAAAATGAGACAATCGACATGCATAACAAAATAAATTTGTTAGAAGGGAGAGTATCTAAGTTAGAAGTTGTCAAAGTCCCTACTGTTGTTGAGCCATCTACTAGAAATCAAGAAGAGCCATCAAGACAACTAAGCATCATACCATTTCCTCAATAAGGTTAGTTACAACAAACCAAAACTAAAAGGAGTTAAAAGGATGATGCATTGATAAAAGAAGTGGTAGATATGAAGATATAGTTGGAAAGTAGTCAAGATAGACATGATTATAATAGAGAAACCATTGTTAGAACTACATTAATGACATTACATGAGAAGATTGACACAAAATTATTTAATCTCTATGAAGCATGTAAAATATTGTACTTGGAAATTAGCAAGATGGAAGATGAAATAACATTGGTTAAGCCCACCTATCAGAAATGGATTGGTTGAGTACAAAAAATGAAGAAAGTGGAACTATGTGCAAGGATAGACCCTAATGCTTCCCAAAATGTTATGCCAACTGCCAAAATTGTCAAATCTTTAAAGAATCTCTCAATGTTTCCATAACATATTGAGAATAGACTGATGGAATTAAAAGATGCCATAGAAAGCTATTAGGACACCTTGGTCCCACCATTTCTAGAGATGAATAAGAATATAAAAGAATTTACTACTTGGAAATTAGAGGCTATTACTAAGGTAGGTAATATGGTGAAAGTTATAGCAAAGGATATGAATATGACAAAGGATATGAATATGACACTTTTCCAAGAATGTATATCCAAATTGGTGAATTCCAGCACTTTTTATGAGAATTTTGAGAAGGAAGTTACTCAAGCTACAATCAAATACAACTCCTACATACATGTGGCAGATCAGATTGTGATTTCCCCATTTCAGCATATAAATTAATTGCTAATAAGTATTATACATAAAGAATATAATATCAATAATCGATAATTTATATGAAATATTATAATTATACTAAGATACAAATATCAATTCTTATATATATTAATTACAAATATATATATGAATATTATTATATATTTAATTGGATATTTATACGTCATAGATAATTAATATATATCTGTATGACAATAGTGTATTATATTATATCTTTGTTATATATTAAAATAATATTTAATTAAAATGATTCATATGCAATATATATATATATATACACATATATATATATATACATACATACATATATATATATATATACATAATCATATACTATTATAATGTAATCACATATAATTAATATTAATATATTATTAATATATAATATATAATCATATATAATTAAATAATACATAATACAATTACCTTATTAAATTAATATTGATGAAAAGACACATCTCTATGAAATACTTATATATATATATATATATATATATATATATATGGGATATTGCATGTTGAAGAGGATATTATAAGAAATATTATCAAATTGATATAAATAAAATGTCAAATCTGAAGATGTCCTGAAAGGGGACATTACAAGTGGTATCAGAGCATGATCTTGCTATCCTGTGGAATAAAAAACTATAAAAAGATTATTACAAAAATTGTCAGCTGTTGGTAGATAAATATGCCTGCACTCTACATCAAGATAGAAACAAGAGCATTTATGGAAATTGATTAGAAATATCAACCAGCAACAATTTCTTAAATTGGAGGCTTTCTTTTAAGCAGCGATAGGGTGTCGTGAAGTTTGAAAGAATCAAACAAATACTACTACAGATACATCTTTATTGTCCTTTAGCAAATGAACATCTGAAGATTTTTTTAATAGCAAACATATAGACAATATTCAAACAATGATAAAGCCTGATTTCAAATAAATGAAAGGCATGATTAAATAAAAAGAAGATGGAAGACACAATATACAAACATTGTAGAAGGGACGTTGGCCAAAATGAGAGTGGCACTAATGGTATATATGCTATAGTATTTCATATCGACATACTAATGACTTCAGTTTGGAATCCATATTTTATTCAATCAATAGTTAGCTACGAAGTAGTGGAATAGAGACAAATTACTAAAGTCCCATAGTAAATTTTGAATACCAATAATAACAGACCTGGAGCAATGAACAAAAAAATAGAACTACAATCAAATGTAAGTTGTGATTAAAACCATTGTAAGATAAACCACAAAGCCATGTCAATATATATGTGAACAAAATGGTGCCATTGAGAGCTTAAAAGATAAGGTAGAAATATGAGAAAGATTTAGGCGGCACTTAGGGAAATGAAAAATATGTTCAGCAAGTATTACACCAAGGTGATGACATAGAAGTTTGGGAAGAAAACAAGAAAGGAAGTCATAAGCACTTTCCACCACATCACATGAAGAATCTATGCCAGAAGCACAATCCAATACCTATGGCCTCTGCATCATAGGGTATAGTCAATACCAAAATCCCTGTGTAGGAATGACGTCAGGTATTGTCCATTGTATGCTAGCTAATACAATTGTAAGGTATGGATATATAAACATCCAATTCAATACTTAAGAGTATAAGGTAGTTAAATAAAAAAATTGATCAATGAGATTAAATAGAAAAAAGTGATCAATATTAGTTTTTATCAAAGGAATATACATTAAATTGATAATTGAATTAATATTAATTTCTCTATTAAAAGAATATACACTAATGTTGATAATTGAATTAATATTAATCTCTCTATTAAAAGAATATACACTAAAGTTGATAATTGAATTAATATTAATTTCTCTATCAAAAGAATATACATTAAAGTTGATAGTTGGATTAATATTAATTTCTCCATTAAAGGAATATATTAGGAGAATAATTGAATAGATTAATTTCTCTATCAAGGGAAGTAATAGAATAGTAATTGAATAAATCTTAAACCTAAGAAGATCATGATTCTCCAAGTTGAGATAAGGCCTACGGTGGAATGGGCTGGGTGACACCACTCACAGGTACTGGATAAAGCCTACGGGTACTTAGTAAGGCCTACGATGGAGCGAATATCCCAAGGTACATCATACAAAGGCACCATCTTGGGAATGATGATTCGAGAGAGGTAACGATAATGAGGGAGAATGGTGAGGCCCACTAATTTAGGTAACGGGGCACCCCATTATGGTTTCTCCTCCTACAATTGAATGATAAGATTAAGTATCTAATATTTCAAAGATTATACTTTAAAAGACTTCTTATTGAAAATTAGTTGATAGAATCACCTTAAGATCACAATTCTCCAATGATGAGATAAGGCTTGTGGTGGAATGGGCTAGGTGACACCACTCGAGGTACTAGATAAAGTCTATGGGTACTAGGTAAGGCCTATGGTGGAGCGGATACCCCAAGGTACATCATACAAAGGCACCATCTTGGGAATGATGATTAGAGAGAGATAACAACAATAAGGGAGAACGGTGAGGCCCACTAGTTGGGTAACAGGGCACCCTATTATAGTTTCTCCTCCCATATTCAAAAAATGATGAATCAATAAATGGACTATACTTTTGATTGACAAGACATTAAAATTGAGACTATAGACACCTTGTTTAGAGATTAATTTATATATAATGTGCACTAATAATTTTTTTGGTTGCAGGTTCACAATTAAGGAAATACATAATATGTGTATTGTGTGTTTGCATAGTGTTTGCTCCATGTCTTCATCTGTCTAAATCTTGTTTGCTTTGTGTCTTCATCTATCTGCACCATGTTTGCTTCATGTTTTCATTCATTAAAATGTATATTTATAAATCTTTTAGGGCTTTTGTATGAAAATATGTTTTTATCTATGAAGGAGTTTGTGTATGAATGATTTTGCTTGAGGACAAGCAAATTTGAGAGGGGAGGACTGTGATATCCCCATTTCAGTGTATAAATTAACTACCAATAAGTATTATACATAAAGAATATAATATCAATAATCGATTATTTATATGAAATATTATAATTATACTAAGATACAAATATCAATTCTTTTATATATATATATATATATATATATATATATATATATATATATATATATATATATATATATATATATATATATATATATATATATATATATATATATATATATATATATATATATATATATATATATATATATATATATATATATATATAATTGGATAGCTATATGTCATAGATGATTAATATGTATCTGTATGACAATAGCATATTATATTATATCTTTGTTATATATTAAAATAATATTTAATTAAAATGACTCATATATATATATATATATATATATATAATCATATGTTATTATAATGTAATCATATATAATTAATATCAATATATAACATATAATCATTTATAATTAAATAATACATAATATAACTAACTTATTAAATTAATATTGATGAAAAGACACATCTCTATGAAATACTGATATATATATATATATATATATGTGTGGGATATCACATGTTGAAGAGGATATCATAAGAAATATTATCAAATTGATATAAATAAAATGTCAAATCTAAAGATGTCCTAAAAGGGGACATTACACAGATCCTCGAGCACACATGACCAACAGATGAAGAGTATCATGAATGGGTAAAAAAATATGATCCTCGTGATGATTCAAATCATGAGGACCCACTAGAGTAACAAATATTGAAATTAGTTTTCTTGTCCACAAGAAATATTCTATATAAAGGTGGTTATATCTTGCCTATCACATCAAGGTAGTTGTAATTTTAGGAATTATTGGTAAACTGATGTAAGAGACATGTTGTTGCAACAAATGAATTTGTCAAATCAATAGATGACATGTGTCCCTTTTTGAAAGCCTAAAGCTTGTTGCAACTCATAATTGAGTTCCCAAGGCTTTCAGATGGTCTGAGATTCATTTGGTCAAACA
The DNA here is from genome assembly GCA_028749045.1 of Cupressus sempervirens. NCBI lineage: Eukaryota > Viridiplantae > Streptophyta > Pinopsida > Cupressales > Cupressaceae > Cupressus > Cupressus sempervirens. Next base: position 909,493,908 of record CM053787.1, on the reverse strand, counting down.
TAGTTTTGTTCATTCTTGAGTCAATCCATGTACTGTATATGCTTTTTCCAAAGATAGAATGAAAAAGAGAGTTAATAGTTGTTGATCTATTTGAGATTTTTCTGATATGAGTTGACATCCAATAGTATATTTTTCAAAAAAATTAGTAGAAAGATGTAGAAAGTTGGTTATCCATTTTACATCTTTTCTCTTCTTTTGTTACCATTTAATTCTCTGAGGTTTAATAGAAAAGTTTATTAAATTTTAGTTGTAATTAATTTTGGATTATATTTCAATTTACATTATGCTTATAATCTAAATGGGTTATTTAAATGCTTGATGTAACTTGGAAGAATTTCTTGGTTTTCATAGAAGATTTTGATAAGAATGAGATCTATAAATGAATATTGATATTCCTCACAAAGTGTTAAGATAGATATGATAAGTAAATCTCAAATTCCTCTGAGATAATAGCCCAATAGACAAGGCATTGGTCATCCATTGAAATTGATCTGATTTGGAATGTCTATATGGTATAAATCTTTTATAAAACAATCCTTTTATGTTTTATTGTTGTAGATCTTAAAAGTAAGCATGTGCTTGATTCATGGAGTTTTAGAGTTTGATAGATTAACCATTTATCATATCTCTTATAGTCCTAGAATTAGAAGAAAATAAGGCAATCATGTGTTATTTTGGAATTCATATTAAGATTTGAAATTTGGTTAAAGAAAATAAATTCCTAGGTATACCCACCCAATTTTGTAGAGTTCAAAGTGGAGAAGACATCACAGAGTCTTGTCAGTTGGTCCTTTTAATTTGTTTCTCAGAATGTCATTATGGTTTCTAGCCAACTCCTAGGTTTTCTTAGCCTTTAAAAGGTAGTTTAAATTCTATCAAATCAAAAGCCAACATTTATTGCAACTCTTAGTTTATTATTGTTAAATTAAATATTTATAGCTATGCCAAATTTAGCCTTGGCTATTTTAATTATTTCAAATTCTATGATTGGACTTTCAATTAGGTCCTTTAAATTTAACTCTTTTATTCAATAATGAGTTGATCAATGTTTAGTATGAGTTGATCAATGTTCAGATGAGTTGATCAATGTTTAGTTCGTTGATGATACTTCTCTTTTCTTAGGGTTGTCTAAGGGGAACTTTGATAATTCCATGAGAAGGTTGGAGTTTTTTTCGCAAGGCCTCAAGATCTAAAATAACACCATCTAAATCCACAATTTTAGGATGGCAATAGGACCCACCATATTGGTTAGTAAGTAAGGGTTGGAATTGGACAGGGCCCAAGGAGGTTGTAAGGTATTTGGGGATTCCATTTTTAGTTGAGCCTAATTTGAATAGCATGTGGGACTGGATCTACAGTAAGATTAGCCAAAAACATGTTAAATGGAAAACACGCTCACTTTCTTTAGCAGGTAGATTCCAGGTGGTGCAAATGGTTTTAGCAGCTCATCACTTATATTATGCTTTGGCCTAGTTATTTTGAGTCCACAAGTTAACATGATTGACAAGATTCTTAGAGACTTTCTATGGTCGGATGGAAAAGGGAATAGGAAAAGGCACTATGTCAAATGGGATTGGTGTTGTCAAGAGAAGAACCAGAGTGGACTGGGGCTAAAAGATATTAAAACTCAGGGGTATGCCCTGGCCTCTAAGTGGATGGTTAAAGCCTTATGGGGGAATAAGACTTGGAAGATTCTTATTAGAAATAACATTCTAAGATTTGTCATTAGAAAAGGAAAACTATGGAAAGATATTCCACTTGTGAACATTGTATTTGGTGACTTTAACATGAAGCTATTTGGTTCCAAGATTTTTCAAGTTTTTTGGAAGGCCTAGATTCATGTGAGGTAGTATATTCTAATGAGGGGAGCAGCAGGAGGACTGTCATGTCCCCTATTCAAATAATTTTTTAAAAAAAATAAACTTTGTTAAGGTAGGCAGGCTCCAAAAAGGTGAAATTTCGGAAAAAGGGGCTAATCTTTGGAAACTAATGGACTAATAAATAAAAATTATTATTAAATTATATTTTATTAACCCCTCTTGGACGTGAGTTAGGGTTATACCCTCTTTAAAAGGGGTTTGGAGGCATTTTGGGCTCATTCTACATCTTGATTCTTGCTAATTTTCTTGTTGTTCTTCAGAGGCTGCCAAACCTGTGGAGAAGGAGACCCAAGAACGGGAGTTTTCAGGTTTTCAGGAAGGCTAAGGACGGGAGTTTGAAGCCATTCCATGTGCATGCTCATACAGAGTTTGCCTTTGTGCTGAATAGTGCCGATTTGGGTGTTTTCGGGGTTGTTTTTGGTTTGAGTTTGGGTTTTCAGTTGAGTGTTTCATATCAGTTTGGTTTGCTGCTGTATTTCAGACTTTATGATGTTAAAATAGAGCTGAATATATGTATTGGGTCGTGATTAAACTTCTGAGATAGTTTATGAGTGTTTTGTGGTGTTTTCGGGCATTTTTGTGTTAATTTCGGAAGCCCGATTGAGCATAGTTTTGCCCTACATTTGTGAGCTGTTGTGTAAAGGCTATACAAATTTGGAAATGTCATTTTTTAGGCTGTTATGCTGCTGAAATTTCTGTAAAAATGTCCATTTTCAGATTTATTAATAATTTGTGAAGTTGTGAAGTTTTTGGCACTAATTTGGACATACTCGATTTGGGTTTTATTGGGAAATTGGCAGATCTTTGTAATATTGGTTGTTTGATTTTAAAGTTCTGATTTGAGGCTGAAAATATCATAAAAAATCAGTAAAGGGACATTTCAGTGGTATCAGAGCCGTGATCTTGCCAGCCTGAGGGTTTGTAGAAGTTGCATGTCAGTTTTAACAACTACCCAGATCTTGCATGTCAAGTTTTGATAACTACCCAGATCTTGCATGTCATATTTTATGATTGCATGCAACTAAGTGAAAGAGAAAAAAGATATTTGCAGTGAGAAAAGAATAAAGAAATTTTGATCAAACCCCCAGTTCAAAGAAAAAGTACAAAATCCAAGGAAGAAAAAAGTATGGTTGATCCAGATGAGATGGCAAATAAATTCTTCCAAGACATCCAAAATACTCAGAAGCAAACAGTGGATGGTTTGGCGGAAACTAGAGAGGCTTTGCGAATATTGACAGAAAAATTACAAGGAATTGCATCTATTAGTGAGAAAGGGAGCACTTTAGAGCAGCCAAGAAATGGGAGATCCACACCATCTAAATCAACCAAATCTATTTTCTTGCCTGCAGATGAGCCACCAGTACCAAATCTAGTCATTAATCCAGTGGAAGAGGTTACAGGTAATTTGATTACATTAAGAGCTACTTACAATGGCTTAGATGATGACTTTCGTAGTTTAGTTCCTTTTAGAGAATATGTGGATATGATGAATGCTTTGATGCCCAAGAAAGAGAACAGGAGGGAGCATGACACAAGTGGAAGAGAGCTCAAAAATAAAATAAGCAAGTTTACAGCACCTACTTTTGATGGAACAAATAAAATTTCAGCTAGAGCATGGCTACAAAAATTACAAACTTTCTTCACACTTAACCCCATGAAAGAGAGTGATGCTATTCAATTTGCAAGTCTACACTTGGAAGATGTAGCCTATGATTGGTGGTATCATGGAATGACTACTCAAGGTCACGATCAGGTAACTACATTTGAAGATTTTAGTCAAAGGGTGATAGATAGATTTGACCTCAAGGATGATGAAGAGTACTTTAAAGAATTGTCAAAGTTGAAGCAAACCAAATCAGTTAATGAGTATATAGAAGAATTTCAAAAAGTGGCTATTATGGTACCTGATATGAGTGAAAAGAGGATCATTTATCTTTTTCTTGATGGTTTAGAAGATTCTATTAAGGGTTTGGTTAAGGCTTTCTCACCCTCAACCTTACAGGAAGCTATCAAAAGAAGCTTGCAACTTGAAACTTGCGTGCCTATGAAATCAATCACTAATCAAAAACTCCCAAATCTTTGGCAACATAAGGGAAATTTTCAGAAAAAGATTTTCCCAACACTACCACCAAAAGATGTGACAAATGTGGCAAAAAAGAAGGTAGATGAAGAGACTAGGAGTGAATTACGAAGGAAAAAGCTTTGTTTTACTTGTAGAGAACCATGGGTTCCAGGACACAGATGTTTGGGGAAAGGTCAAGTGCACTATATTGAAGTTGCTTCAGAATCTGATTCAGATGAGCATGAGGAATTTCATGATACTAAGGAGGAGGTAGAAGAAGAGAAAGTAAAAGAAATCAGCAAGGATGGCACTTTAGCAGCATTATCAGGAGTCCCAAGATACCATCCCTTCCGAATTCGAGGGGTACTAGCAGGGCAAAGGTTGACTGTTCTTCTTGATAGTGGGGTAACTCACAATTTTATTGATGAGGGATTTGTCATGAAAAGAGGGCTTAAAGCAGAAGATTTTGAGGGATTCAATGTTACTGTAGCTGATGGATTCACTATGCCTTGCACACGGGTGGTGAAACAACTCAAGATGACCTTAGGAGATTATGAGTTATGTGATGACTTCTATGTGGTTGGTATTGGGGAGATAGATCTTGTATTGGGTGTTCAATGGTTGCACTCTATCGGAGGCTATTACATGAACCATCAAACTATGGAGTTTAAATTTCATTCCAATGGGAAAGAAGTCATATTGAGAGGGTTATCGAATGGAGCACCTAAGGTGATCTCTGCAAAGAGGATGGAGAGGACTTTTCGAAGAGGACAAGTAACATGGGCAGCAGGAGTCATAATCCAACCAACAAGCTCTCCAAAGAATCAACGTAATTTCCATTTTGAAATTCAAAATATTCTTGATAAGCATAGTATAGTTTTCAATGATTTGCCTCCAGGATTACCACCAGATAGAAGTTTTGAGCATGTTATAGAGTTAGAACAGGGTGCCAAACCAGTTATAACAACCCCATACCGCCATCCAAGAGGTTATAAGGAAGAAATTGAAAAAACTATTAAAGAACTCCTGGACATGGGATTCATAAGGCCTAGCTCTAGTCCATTTGCATCATCTGTGGTACTTGTCAAGAAAAAGGATGGTACAATGAGAATGTGTATAGACTACAGGGCTCTAAACAAGAAGACCATAAAAAATAGGTATCTCATACCATGCATAGATGAACTCATTGATGAGTTACATGGTGTTGTATACTTCTCAAAAATTGACTTAAGATCAGGCTACCATCAAATCCGAATGAGGAGTGAAGATGTGGAAAAGACTGCTTTCAGATGTCACTATGGGCACTTTGAATTTCTTGTTATGCCATTTGGACTCACTAATGCACCTGCAACATTCCAATCTTGTATGAATAAGGTATTCAGTCAGCATCTTCAAAAATTTGTTTTGGTATTTTTTGATGATATCTTGATATACAATAAAACATGGGAAGAGCATCTAAAGCACATAGACACTGTTTTGGGAATCTTGGAGCAGCAATCCTTCTATGCTAAGCTATCTAAATGCGAGTTTGGTTTGACAGAGATCCTATATTTGGGACATATTATAAGCTCTAAAGGAGTATAGGTTGATCAACAAAAAATCTAGGCAATTTTGGATTGGCCTCCACCCACTAATCTTACACAGTTGAGAGGTTTCTTCGGGTTGTGTAGCTACTATAGGAGATTTTCCAAGGGATTTTCTCAGCTTGCTGCCCCCTTGACTGATTTGACAAAGAAAGGAGCTTTTGTTTGGACAGAAGAGGCACAAAAAACATTTGATAAGCTTAAGGAGGTAATGAGTTCATGCCCTGTGCTTGCAATTCCAGATTTCTCTTTACCTTTTGTTGTTGAATGTGATGCTTCTGGAGAAGGTATAGGGGTTGTTCTAACTCAAAGGGGACATCCAATAGCATTTGAGAGTCGAAAATTAAATCAAACAGAGAAAGGGTACTCCATCTATGATAAGGAAATGTTGGCAATCATGCATGCACTTCATAAGTTTAGACAATATTTGGTATGTGGGAGATTCATTGTAAAGACAGACCATAATAGCCTCGGGTTCTTCTTGAACCAAAGGGATTTGAATGATCGTCAACAAAAATGGGTAAGCAAATTGCAAGCTTATGATTTTGATATTGAATACATGAAAGGAAAGAATAATGTGGTTGCTGATGCTCTCTCAAGAAAGCCCACTTTGTGTTCCTTATCATCTATCTCTGCTGATTGGAAAGTCTCCATAATTTTAGAGTATGCTAAAGATTCATTTGCCACCAAGATTTTGGATAAGTTAGTGGATGATAATAGGTACAAGGTTGTTGATGAATTGATTTATTACAAGAACATGATCTTCTTAGTGCCAAGGTCAAAAACTAAGGAGAGGATATTGAGGGCCTTTCATGACACACCTTTGGCTGGTCACCAGGGATACTTCAAGAAATATAGGCAAATTCGAGAGCGGTTTTCATGGAAGGGTATGAAGGAGGATGTCCTTAAACACATTAAGGAATGTATGGTATGCCAACAAAGCAAGAGTGAGCAAAATTTTCCTGCAGGGTTGTTGCAGCCACTTCCTATTCCCGAACAAAAATGGGAAAGTATTTTCATGGATTTCATCACTGGGTTGCCCAAGGTTCAAGGTAAGGATTGCATATATGTGGCGGTAGACAGACTAACTAAGTATGCACATTTCTTTCCTATCACATCTGATTTCAAGGCATCACAAGTGGCCGAATTGTTCTTCAAGGAAATTTTAGATTACATGGTTTTCCTAGAAACATTGTTAGTGACCGGGACAGTAGATTCCTCAACTCTTTTTGGAAGGAGCTCTTTCATTTGGCAGGAACTGAACTCACTCCTAGTACTAGCTATCACCCTCAAACAGATGGACAAACAGAGATAGTTAATAAATGGATAGAAGGATATTTGAGGAACTATGTTTCAAATCAACAACATGCTTGGGTGAAATGGTTACACCTAGGGGAGTATTGTTACAATACATCTCATCACATGTCTATTGGTATGCCTCCTTTTCGTGCTCTTTATGGTTATGATGCCCTTTCCTTTGTTGATCTAATACTTTTCGATAGCAGAGTACCCGTAGCAAGTGATTTCATCAAGCAAAGCCAAGACATAATAAGGTCCCTCAAGGATAATCTACAACATGCACAAAACCAACAAAAGATATATGCTGACAGGAAAGGGATTGAAAGATCTTTTGAAGTGGGAGATTTGGTATTTGTAGGTTGCAGCCATATAAGCAAAGCACCTTGAAGAGAAGTGGGGCAGAGAAACTCAAGCCAAGGTTCTATGGGCCTTATAAAATCATCAAGAAGGTAGGAGAGGTAGCTTATGAATTGGAGCTCCCACCAAATAGCAAAATACATAATATTTTTCATGTATCTTGCTTAAAGAAGGTTCTAGGCCAGCAAACCATAGTATCTACAGAATTACCACCTCTTGATGATGAAGGGAAATTAGTTTTGATACCAGAAGAGATTTTGGATACAAGAGAGAAAAGGTTGAGAAATAGGAGCATCATAGAGCATTTGGTCAAATGGAAAGGATTACCACTAGAGGATGCAACTTGGGAAGGAGCACATATTCTTGAGAATTCCAACCTTCATTGCTTGAGGACAAGCAATATTTGGGAGGGGAGGACTTGTCATGTCCCCTATTCAAATAATTTAAAAAAAAAAAAAAAAAAACTTTGTTAAGGCAGTCAGGCTCCAAAAAGGTGAAATTTCGGAAAAAGGGGCTAATCTTTGGAAACTAATGGACTAATAAATAAAAATTATTATTAAATTATATTTTATTAACCCCTCTTGGACGTGAGTTAGGGTTATGCCCTCTTTAAAAGGGGTTTGGAGGCATTTTGGGCTCATTCTACATCTTGATTCTTGCTAATTTTCTTGTTGTTCTTCAAAGGCTGCCAAACCTGTGGAGAAGGAGACCCAAGAACGGGAGTTTGCAAGTTTCCAGGAAGGCTAAGGACGGGAGTTTGAAGCCATTCCATGTGCATGCTCATACAGAGTTTGCCTTTGTGCTGAATAGTGCTGATTTGGGTGTTTTCGGGGTTGTTTTTGGTTTGAGTTTGGGTTTTCAGTTGAGTGTTTCATATCAGTTTGGTTTGCTACTGTATTTCAGACTTTATGATGTTAAAATAGAGCTGAATATATGTATTGGGTCGTGATTAAACTTCTGAGATAGTTTATGAGTGTTTTGTGGTGTTTTCGGTCATTTTTGTGTTAATTTCGGGAGCCCGATTGAGCATAGTTTTGCCCTACATTTGTGAGCTGTTGTGTAAAGGCTATACAAATCTCGAAATGTCATTTTGTAGTCTTTTATGCTGCTGAAATTTCTATAAAAATGTCCATTTTCAGATTTATTAATAATTTGTGAAGTTGTGAAGTTTTTGGCACTAATTTGGACATACCCGATTTGGGTTTTATTGGGAAATTGGCAGATCTTTGTAATATTGGTTGTTTGATTTTAAAGTTCTGATTTGAGGTTGGAAATATCATAAAAAATCAGTAAAGGGACATTTCAAGGACCTCCACACTATTTGGTCAAAGACAGATCTATTTGGTGGGGGCTTTCCTACAATGGTAAACCTCTAGGCTTAACACAAAGCTATACGGCCAAGGCATGGAATGTTAAGGGGATATCCTTGATTCAAGATATTATGGAAGGGGGGTAGTTAAGAGAGTGGATGGATATCAAAAGTAGATTTAGCATCCTAGATTTGTAGAAAAAGACATACTCTCTTATTAAGAAAGCAATGCCAAGTTGCAATCCCAAAGATATCATGGATACTAATGAATTTTTAAGAAAGATTAAATGGAGTGATGGTAATCTGTTGTTTGAAAGCACGACCAAAAATGTCTACCTCTATATGAAAAATGACTCCTCTCTCATAACTAGGGTGTCCCAGTGCTGGGGGTAAATTAACCCCTTTTCAAGTTGGTCTTTTTTCTTTGATTATATGTGGAAAAGTAAAGCATAGCCAAAAAAAATTTGTTTCAAGTGGTTGTTATTACATAAAAAGTTAGCTGTTGGGAAAGTGCTTTCTTTAATTGGTCTTACTCCTATGTGTTGTAAAATTTGTAATGTTCATGAGTCATTCAAGCATCTTTTTTTTGAATGTTTATATGCACATAAGTTATGGTCCATTTTTTTGGGGTCTCCATGTTTGTGGAACTGTACTAATAGTTTTTTTTTGTCAGAAGTCCTTGTTGGTTATGTGGATAGGTTTGATTCTAAACTCAATAGTTTTTTGTCTGTGCTGACTATTGAGGTGTTACGGACTCCATGGAAGGACAAGAATAAGAATTTTTTCAAGCCGAGGGAGGAAGCTTACTGAGTTTAATTTTAAACTCACACATTTCTATATTATGTCACAGGTATCTCTGGTTCTTAATATCACAAGATCAGATTTCATGAAGCTTGTTTGTGAAAGGTGTCTAAAGATAAAGAAAAACCAAGTGCAAGTAGCAAAATATATATCAAGATTCCAATCATTATTGGCTCCAACAAAAATGGAAGACTTGAACAATTTTATCTATGAATGGTAGCTGCAAGATGGCCCTCAATTTGGAATTTCTTAGGCAGGATGGGATTATGTTAACAACCAGGATTAGGAACAGATTGGTGCTACTCGTCTCAGATGGGGAATTGATCAACAAGTTGATAAAAGTCCAGTCCAACTTCATGATGAATAAGGTGCAATGTAGCAGGAGGGATGGAATCCAGTGCCCAACCAAGGTGACAGTCAGAATGAAGCTGAACAAGGGATCCATGAGGAGGTGTTTGGCCTCAAGGATGGATGGGGCTAAATTCTATAAATTAGTTCCAGTTTTTAAAATGTGGTTACATGTAATGTTTCAATAATAATTATGGATTGGTAGTCAAAAAAATATTGATACCATCACCCCCCTAATTTTGTAAGTGTATATATACAAGGGGCTGTGAATAGTTTGTTCTTTCGGTTGTTTTTTAGATACTCTGAACTTCTTGTGTAAATATTTTAAACTATCTTAATAGGAAAAAAACTCTTTTATTCAATTAATTTCCAATTAATTAAATATAATATACTAATATTTTCTCTCCTAAAATTCTCATTTAATTTATTAACTTAATTAATTTCCTTGGTTGACTAATTACACTTAAAAAACACAAAATACACCACATACTCCAATAAGAACAAAGTATGAAAAACAAACTCAAGGGTAAAGTTCTTAAGTTCATGTCACCTTGATGAATTAAGAAGGGTAGAGAAATCTGAGACGCACCCTTTATCTCAAGCCAACATAGGCTTGGGTTTAGGATTTGGACTTGAAAACTATCTCCCTTCTTTTACCATTGCGATACTATGATAGGACACACTTATCTTGACATTTCAAGAAAGTCGATGTCCAATACCTACCACCCACTTAAAAGATGACATGTATATATATGTGTGTGCGTGTGTGTGTATACACACACACACACACACACACACACACACACATATATATATACATATGTATATATGTATATATATGTATATGCATATGTATATATACATATACATATATATGTATATGCATATGTATATATACATATACATATGTATATATATATGTATATTATGTATGTATACATATACATATGTATACATACATAATATATATATATATATGTATGTATATAGATGTGTATATGTATGTATATATATATATATGTATATGTATATGTATCTATACATATATACATATATATATATGTTTGTGTGTGTGTATATATATATGTATGTATGTATATATATGTGTATGTATGTATATATATGTATGTACACACACACACACACACACACACACACACACACACACACACACACACATAGACCACACACACACACACACACACATATAGACTAAACAAGTAATGGTAGGGAGTGGTACATCATGTAGATCCCAACTTGCTATTACTCCCTCCCTCAACCACGTTAGATACGTTAATCATAAAGCAAAACATAAATGTACACCATACACATGCAAGTATGGGTTAAATAATTAGAATCTATATAAATCATCATCACAAACCTATCTGCCATCACTATACATAAGCATTCAAGATAACATCATCAATTGAATAATTGTGAACCACAATAACACATAAAATATCTCGAGTATGAAGTAGCTCATCAAATATATGAATCTAACATGAGAAAAGTATCAACCAATAAGATAATTGAGTACCACTAAATTGAATCACATAAGCGTGAAACTAGCCTAAAAGAGTTTGGCAATATAACTGAAAGTAAACTCAAGGTAGGCACTACATGTGTGGTTAGTATAACAGGTCTGTAGAGAAATAAGAGTTAATATTTACTAGTTACCTATTAAAATAAAATGTATGGTATTCATTTGAAGAATAAGTAAAGGGAATTGAAGGGAATATGATAGTCAAATGAGAGGTAATAGACGTATATGGGTTACAATAGGAGATGCTAAGATGTAACAAGATGAAGTCCAAGAAAGCATTGAATGTATAAGGTTTTTAATGTTTTAAAGATTGGATCCTATATGTTTTAGGAATCTTAGAGGCAATTGGGTTAAATGATGTGTTGTACTTATTGGTTGTCATCTGATTATGCCTCTAATAAGTTGATTATGATGAATTGAAGATTGAAACTCTATGGTTGATTTGGGGTTTCAATGATGCTCTACATCAAATTCATGCTCAAATAGATGTGGAAATAAAATTATTTATTCTTTCAATATAGTTAGCTTTAAATTTTATATTTATTTCATTGTGCTTTATTTTGGAATCCATTCATTATGGTGCCATAACTATTACTAAATTGTAGATATGCATATAACTTAGGCGCCTAAATAAACCGATTAGTCATAAGAATGATTTTTGTGGTGTTTACAAATAGATTTAGAATTTGTTTTGAATTACAAGGGTTACATTTTGGTCAAACCCTTAATATAATAACTTTACAAATATAGGGGATGCATTTAAGATAGTAAGCAAGAATAAAATAGGCATTAGGTGATGTGTGTTGATACATTCTTCCCACAATGTTGTTATAATGTTCTCATAACACTCTATGAAAACTCCTTTAGTATATACTCTAACATGTTTTACGAATACCAAGTACATAAATCAACGTAAGATGCACTAGGCTGGCTCATAATATCTACTTGGTAGGAGCCAATGCAATTAAATTTTAATTTATAAAGTTTAGGGTTCTTATCTACGATAGTGCAAGTGACTTAAGGTTGCACCCACAAATTTAGTCCAAAGGAATCAATGAACAATATTAACAAATAAAAAATATTTTTTTATAAGAGTGATACAAGATTAAAGATTTAATGTCTTAAACCAAGTTCATATAAAAATATATTAGTATGTATATCAAATATTTGAAATGTTCTAATCAAAATGAAACACAATCTTATAAAAACACGAATAAACCATTTTTACTATTACAATTCAAAAGACATTAATGTAAGATAAAGACTATTGAACCCTAACTCCATTTTTAGTCAAATTAATATCTTGATTATTATTATTATTATATTTTATGAAAACTAACAAATATTTTATATTAGTGTTTGGACAAATTCCTTTAATTCGATGTTACGACTATATTAAAATGTCTTTAATCTTATTTTTTAAATATTCATATTTTTCATATCTAAATGAACTAATAGCTTATAGATGTCTAAGTCTAAATCATTTGGTTTTGGTTTTGTAAATTTTGAGATTAAGCACTAGCCTACATTTGGTAGAATAGATAACCCTCAATTCTTGACTCTTAATCAAAGAAGTACCTAAGATTTACTCATAATTTATTTTCTCAAATTTTAAAAAAAATCTCCTAATCTATTAAAGAAAATACATTCAATTCCTTATTATTATTATAATATAAAAAAATGTCTCTAGTGAGGCACTCATTAAAGAATAGTGAACAACCCACCATTCTCCTAAGTTGCTCCAAATTGCATTGAAAAACATGTAAGCAATGTGAGTGGGGACTACCATACAATCAAAGTCATTCCCTATCAATTTCAGCGAGGACAAGGATTCCCTTGCCCCTCTTTTCTATGCTCCCTTCCAAACATTATAAGGAGATTCAAAATTCACTTTAGAGCGACATTCAGCACACTTGGATAGCAGCCCACACTTTTAGACATTTGTTTTTTAGTTTTACAAAAACAAGGAAGGAATGTGCAAATTCCAATTAACTAATAAAAAATAAAGAAACTAATTTTCTTTTCAAAGCCCGATATTTGCGTATGCCGTACGCATGTCTCAAGCTGAGTTAATACGCAAGAATGAATACATACAGATACGGTTTCGTAGATGGACATGTACAGTTTTTTTTCAGTGTGTTTTTTAAGGCTCTCGATTTGCAGAAGACAAACTGAATGGATTTCATGCTTTTCAGGGCCTGATAATTCATGAGATTTCGAGCTGCCTTGGGGTTTGAAGATCAATTGGGTGTGTAATCACCTGAAATAAGGTGTGAATTGGGGAAGGAAAAAATCTGAAAAGCGTGTTGAAAGGCATAGTCAATGGTTGGTCAAGTCAGCCAAAAAGGCTTTAATGCTCAGAAAGGTCAAAAAAACACTTAAAAAGATCGCGCAGGGTAACTTGCAGGGGGGATTTATAGGGGAAAATATTTTGAGAAGTTAAAAATCGGGTGATAATTTGTGTTCTTGAGCATTGAAAGCTGGTGAAAGAGCTGAATTTCGAGATGTCTGTTGGGATGAATTTGACGTGCCGTGTGCTAATTTGTAAGTGAAAGTTTTTGTGGGTGGTTTAGCTTTAAGAAAATTTTGGCAACCAAAAAGGAAATATGATTGCCCAATTAAGGCAAGCGATCCATAGTTGAGAATATCAGACATGGGCGTGTGAGAAACTCGGCTTAAGTTGGGATTCTTTAGGGAGAATCGGGCTTTGAGACTCTGGATTTTGGCTAAATTGGTGGAAAAAACTGGGGGATAGGAGGCTTTAAATTTGAAAAGAATAAGTTTGTTAGAAGAGAAGAATTTGGTGGCGACTATACAGTAAGTCGGCTAAATTTAGCTCTTTGGTGGAAGAGACCATGGAGCCGATATGATAGAGGTTTTTGCCAATTTGACTGCGTGGAACAAGCGGGATAAAAGGTATTTGTGTTAATTGGGTAGTCTTGTAAGAAATAATTCCCTAGCATTTGATAAGGGAAGGCTCGGGTTTTGTGGTATGAAGGAGATTTTGGAGTTTTGCAGGGATGGACAATATTGTGAAAATGGGCAGAGATAATATAGAGGAAATGTACAAAACCCTAGCAGGATGGTCCAGAGCGCTACCAGAGAGAGAATATTTTGGAGCAAGTTTAACGCGGATTGCAGAAATCAAAGGCTTCGGATCCTTCAATTGAGAAATTGCGTGCTTAATGAACACTGGATCAGCCCGAGGAGATTTTTGGAAGACACTTTTGTAATTGTTTTTTCTAATCAAGAAGCTTTTCTGGGGTTTTCTTAGGCAATAATGCGAGCGGGACTGAGTACAGTGCAGCAGACATTAACCCCAGAGGCGGCAAGTATATTGAATCATGCAATAGCTGAAGCTTGCCGCCGAGGACATGGGCAGACCACTCCTCTTCATGTTGCCGCAGCGCTTCTGGCAGCGCCTACTAGTCATCTCCGTCAAGCATGCATTCGATCTCATCCTAATTCAACTCATCCCCTTCAATGCCGGGCACTGGAACTTTGTTTTAGTGTGGCTCTGGACCGATTGCCGGCAGCACAAGGCCTTGTGCCTGGTAGCGAGCCCCCAATTTCGAATGCTCTCATGGCCGCCCTCAAGCGAGCCCAGGCACATCAGAGGAGAGGATGTCCCGAGCAGCAGCAGCAGCCTCTCTTGGCAGTTAAGGTAGAATTGGAACAACTTGTTGTATCAATACTTGATGATCCCAGTGTCAGCAGGGTGATGAAGGAGGCTAGTTTTGCCAGCCCTGCTGTAAAGGCAACTATTGAACAATCCATCAATATAGCAAGTTCTCATTCATCGATCTCCCTTTCATCGGGCGCCATGGATCGCGTGGGCTTCAGATTGGGCAGCGCACCTTCAATTTTGGGAAACTTGGGCAGAAATCAGCATTTTGAGGCAATCAGTAGAAACTTCGATGAAGTAAGCTCTCGCCCAATTCCACAAAGAAATCCCTACATTAGCCACCGGTTACAGACAACAATAGGTTCCGCTGATTTTTCTAGCAGTAGAAACGAGGAGATTAGGAAAGTAATGGAGATATTAGTAAGAGTCAAGAAGAGGAATCCAATTCTAGTAGGGGAGATGGAACCTGAAGCTGTAATGAGAGAACTTGCGCGGAGAATAGAAAAGGGCGAGACTCCTGAGCAGCTTCGAGGCGTGCAGATCCTTGAAACGGAGATATCATCATTCTGTTCTGGAAATAAGGATAAAGACCAGATTGATATGAAGCTCAAGGAATTGGACCGAGTAGTAGATAGCCATTTGAATGGTGGTGTGATTCTTAACGTGGGTGATTTAAGGTGGCTTGTACAACAGCCAAAGGCTGGAGGGACATCAATAGGGGTGGGGGTCTCGTCTTCAGTGCAGCAAGTTGTGTCTAAATTGGGGCAGTTGTTAGCTCGGAATAAAGCGTCTGGTCGAATATGGCTCATTGGAATTGCAACGTGTGAAACATATCTTCGATGTCAAGTACATCATCCCTCAATGGAGAGTGACTGGGAGATTCAACCTGTCCCTATGGCTCCTAGGCCTTCTTCAGGATTGTTTCCGAGGTGATCTCCTGTTCCTTTGTTCTTTAGCTCGTGGCATGTGTTAGCATGAGATATATGTTTGCCTACAAAGCATAGTACATAGCTGTGTTTTGAGATAAACCAGATGCATCATTTCTCTTGGATTTTGGGGTCATCATCATCACTCGTTTGATTTTTACTTAATACTCCGTTTTCTGATTCCAAAGAGCCGAAACCCTATGGCGACCCTTTCCCATTCATGTCCTTTGTATATATTTATGAGGTATGTTTCTGAGTCATCTTGTCTGTGAACGTCTGAAATTGACCAGAGGATTAGTTTGTGGCACAGTTCCTGTGCGAATATTTGTTTTATTGGCCGAGGTCTTAGGCGATGACGGGATTTGTAAGTATTTGCTGGTTGCTTAAAAAAAATTCTTCTGGCCAGACATTTTGATATTTATGCTCAGCAATCTAATTGATCTATTTGATATCAGTTGTATGTTCAGTTTATGAATCTGGATTGTTAGCTCGTAACCTCGTTCTATTTGTTAAGGGATTTAAGGTCTAGCCAACATGTTACCTTAATATGAGAGTGTATGTTCTTTAAAACTGTCCAGTGGTTTGAGTTTTCCCCTTAGGCTTTTCATAGGGGCTTAAAGCTTACAGGGAAAAGATGCACGAAATGTGCACAAATTGTGAATCGATATGCATATCTGATCCATTAGGGATAAAGATGTGACTAGGTTTATTTCTTTTCTTTCACCATTCCTGTAAGTAGGTGATTTAGAAATATAATTCTTTATATTTTAGTGATGCTCTTGACAGACTAACTTCTATTTAATCAACGGCCACCCATACTGCACTGTTTGAGAGAACTGTCCAGTGATCTGCATCTCTGATGAGTTTTAAGGGTGCCCGTTATCCTCCCCCTCCAGATTCTTTTTAATAACTTGATACATAAAAATAGATTGGTAGGTGTCTAGTATCTTTTTAAAATAATTAATTTGAAAATATATCATGCAGGCTATTATTGTCAGCAGAGTTATTATTGTTGTTGGAATCCTAATAATATAAAATATCCAACGTTCACATACTTACTGATTTATACTAATTAGGAGTCAAACTGCTAACTTGTGCATAACCTATCTCGCTTGTTTTTCCTGTCTAATTCACAATTGTCTGAAGAAGATTCAAACATATCGTTTTAGTGGCCTTGTGGTTGTTGCAAAATTTTTGATCTGCTTGTGATAATTCTCTCCATATTGAATGGACAAGAAAAACTTTTGATCTTCCTGTGATGATTCAAAAATATCATTGTAGTTGCTTTTTGATTGTTGCAAAACTTTTCATCTGCTTTTGATAATTCCCTGCATAACGACTGGATAGGCAAATGAAAAAGCAGTCTGCATTCATTCATTTTCTTTTAAGAGTTGCATTTTTCATCTCTAATGAATTATTCAATCACTGTACAGATATGTTGTTAGCAATTCAATGGATTCATTTATTCCCCTTAAGTCATTTCCAGCAATGATATCCCCAGCAAAGAAGTCTGGAGAAAGTAATGACATGAAGCAAAAAATTCATTGCTGCTCCCAGTGTATGGCTAACTATGAACAAGAACTCTGCAAAATGGAGGAGGAGAAGAAGGCTAGTGTGGAG
Organism: Cupressus sempervirens; assembly: GCA_028749045.1. Classification (NCBI taxonomy): domain Eukaryota; kingdom Viridiplantae; phylum Streptophyta; class Pinopsida; order Cupressales; family Cupressaceae; genus Cupressus; species Cupressus sempervirens. The sequence goes on along the minus strand of CM053787.1, from coordinate 909,476,555 downwards.
GAGGAGAAGAAGGCTAGTGTGCTTTCTGCATCTCCACAGTCCATATCAGAAGATCAGACATCACATGCGCTGCCTTCTTGGCTTCAAATTGCAAAAAAACCTACCAGTGTCAAAGGACCAGATATGTTGCAGGTGAGTTTTTCAAATGACATGGTACTATTTCATGTTTGTATGCACAACAGGGTAAAAATGACACGCATCCTGGTTCCATAATTACACTGTGACCTTCTAAGAAGAAACTTTTGATATGATTTATTGTTATCACTTCAAGGTGAAATTGATGTTCCCTTATTTGCACTGCAGGCAACAGATCAGGAGCTATTGTGGAATAAAAAACTGGATGAAATACAAAAGAAATGGAGTGATACATGTCGCTCTTTACATCCTCATTTTCATATACTGCGACCAGTTATATCAGTTGGGCAACAGGAATCATTTAGGACAGCCGCTCAAGCAATGGATGCAAATGAAAAAAGACAAATTGATTGTACTGTTGAAAAATCACGTATTCAAGATCCAAGTAGAGGCAACAGGATGTTTTCTATGCCACTCGACTCTTTATGGTATCCACCTTCTCAGTCGAAGTGTGTCGTGCCAATTTTGACACAAACTAATGGGACAGTAATTGAGGGCGTTTCTAGAGCTCCTTTCACGAAAGATCATTCCAAAATCCTCCAGGTTGGTCTTGGAGGTTCCTCATGTGACCCCTCAATTAGCTTGCAACGATCCTGTCTTTCATCTACACCTCAGCCTGCCTCGGTTATGACAGATCTTGCACTAGGAAGGTCTAGTTCACTTTTATCACCTACTTGCAACATAAGCACCATAGGTGAAAGGAACTCTTCGGAACTATCCCACAAAGAACGTCTAAACGACTTGCCAGGTTGTCTACCATCTAACTTTAATTTACCTTGGAAACTTTCTACCAAAGTGTCAACTCCATCAACTGATGCACGTCCACCTGGAGCAACAAGGTCTTTGTTTGATCAGAAAAGTAGTAAAGATTTTGGGTTAAATCAACAGGTAGATGCAGATGCATTCAAGAGAGTTTACAAGGGTCTTGATGAAAAGGTTGGGTGGCAGAATGAGGCCGTTGTTTCTGTGACAAATGCAGTTATGCAATGCAGATCAGGAAACAAGCGTCGTGGTATGGGTCTTAAAGGAGATATATGGTTGCTTTTCATGGGACCTGATCAAGTGGGAAAACGGAAGATGGCTGCAGCTCTCTCTGAGCTTATATTTGGGAGTGAAAAAAATGTTTTTTGCATGAAATTAAGCTCACATGATGCCGTGATGTCTTCAAGTTGGAATCAAGGCCCACATGAGCATGATGGATATGCTGTAAACTTTCGGGGAAAGACAGCTCTAGATATGATTGCTGAAGCAGTTAGGCGGAATCCATTCTCTGTTGTTCTTTTGGAAGATGTAGATCAAGCTGATTCTTTGATTCATTGCAGCTTGATTCAGGCAATGGAGAAAGGTAGGTTGTCGGATTCACATGGAAGAGAAGTTAGTGTTGGTAATGTAATTTTCATCATGACAAGTTCAAGGACAGAGAAAGACCAGGAGTCAGCAAAGCAAGATGTACGTTTCTCTGAAGAAAAACTAGCAACAGCTTCTGGATGGCCAATGCAGCTTTTGGTTGACAGTGCTCGTTTTGAAGTTCTAATCAGCAAATGTAAGAGAGTTTATGTTACTAATTCCTCTCAAGAGTCAAAAAATAAGAATAATGAACGCTTGCCTTTAGGCTTGAGTTTGAGAGGCAAACGGAAAGCTGACTGGATGAAAACTGAACCAGCTCAAAATGACTGTAGAGAGAATCTCAAGAAGACAAGCAAAGAACCTTTGGTATGCTTGGACTTGAACCTCTCTGTAGAGGAGAATGATGAAGCAGACTTTTCTGTTAGTCAAGGGCCTACTGAAGCATGCCAAGGATCTAGTGACCTGACAGTAGAGCAGGGACTTAAGTCTACCAGCGAACATTTCAAGGAGTTTTCTGATTTAGTGGATGAGAGAGTAGTTTTTAAGCCTTATGATTTTGAAAGTCTTGCAGATAAAATTGTTGAGACTATTAGTTCAAAGTTCTTCAGTATAATTGGAGCTGAAGGGTTAATGGAGATTGATGCAAAAGCTCTGGAGCAGATCCTTGCTTCTGTTTGGTTCAATTCTGATGGAATGAACATGTTTGAGAATTGGATTGAACAGGTGCTAGAATGCAGTTTGATGGAAGTACGCACATCATGCACCATTTCAGCTGATACAGTTATAAAACTATTCATTGAGAAGGATTGTTTTTCTGGAGAAAAACCACCTGCAGCTTGTCTCCCTAGAAAAATCTCAGTAAACAGACGAACTAAAACTTGCCAAAATGCAGGTGCTATTTAAATCATGCTGCCATTCTCAATGAAAAGTTTGCTTATATCAAGAATGCTTTGAAAAACCTGATAAAATTGGGGGCTCTCTCATATTTATTCATTTTTTTATATAATGGCGGCATAACATTTCTGTTTAAATTCGAGGCAAAGCTAGGCAACTACATTGTACGTTAGGTTATTTCAGGTTAAAATCTAACTAGATCTGTAAAACATTACTTAGAGTGTATAATAGTTTCAATTCTGCATTCCTTTTACCCTTATTACTGAATCCAGAGCCTTTGTGGGTTCATTTGGCGCTCTTTCCTTTCTATATCCAAGAGAAGTTCGCCATTTATTAATAGCAATATATTGTTGTGATTTCCTGCTCTCTTCTATTTCGCATATTGTTTAAGGTGAGCTATATAAGAAGGGCATGTTGATATTTAAGTTTTTGTTTGGATTGGGTTTTGTCTTTTTCACTTAAGTTGATTCCGTGGCTTAATTCAGTTTTGTATATTTTTCTGTTGCCTTGTTGCAAGTCAAAGGAATTTGATTTAGTTCTTGTGCAGCATACGACCACTAGAATTATCCAAGCCAGTTCCTCAAAAATGTGAATAATTTGATATTTCAATTGACATTTGAAATAGTTGCTAGAAGGCCCAAAACAGACTTTACATAAGAGAAAATAACATATCTTGGCTTTTAATTATAGTGTATGCAGCACTGAAGACATCCTTTAGGCTGTTGAAGATAGCATATGCACACATCTAGTTCGTTTGGCAGCTCACTGCTGTTGGACTTTGTCTTTTTCTTAATCTCAACATGACACTTGATTCATATATCCAATTACTCAATTTAGTTGACAGGAGAATTCTTCACCAGGCTTAGTTTGTTCCTTTGTGCTCCTGTCAATTTCATCAACTATGGTTTTGTCATGGGTTGAAAATTGAAGTTCATGATGAATGTGAACACAAACCTGATTGTCAAGACAAATTAGGTTATAATATTCAAGATTAGAGCTATTCCAATAAAATTGTAACATTCGAGAAAGGATGAATGACCAAGAGCTGATCTCCAAATGTTTTTGGTTTCAGAAAAAAATTAAGCTAACTTATCAAGTGTAGCTATCAGATGGTGAATTCAGGGTTTCGTTCCTGGTTTTTTTCTTCACTTTTTAAATGTACAAAATCAAAAGCAGGGGCCGGTAGCATTCATGGACTGAGATGCAGGACATCTAACTTTAGAACAAGGTGTAATGCCATTTCTCCTTATCACATCTCACAAGAGAATTTTCATACCCTAAACTGAAGGTTTACAAGCAGAACCACAATTACTTTAATGGAGCAAGTGTACCGAAAGTTGCAGAATTTCTAATTTGGAGCATGCAGTTGAATGTTATGGTTTATTTAAAAACTTATTGTCAATTAGGAATGACCATAATTTTTTTGAATGATGAGATGCTTTGTATTATCAATTTATTAGAGAGTTGACAGCTTAATATATGGTCGAGAACAATCCTGCTCTCTCTGTTTCTAATCTCTCTCTCACTCTCAGACCATGTTATATTATAAGATAGAGCAGAGTTCAATACTTATCACAAGGCCGAGGATATTATATGGTCTATGAATTCTGCCCATGCTACAAAAATGTGCATAGAGAAGAGAATGTGAAATATGACCATCTTTCAATGAAGCCAAACCTAAGATTAACAGAAACATAGAATTCGAAGTAATGAATTTATGTTACCGAGTTTTAAGAACCCAGTTCTCTACTCGAACTGAAACAGTTTTGATACTGACCCACATTCTGGTTCATCCTAAAAACATCTCTGTTTCTTTACATAACTGCAGTATTTTCCCACATTCCTGGACAAACACGGAGCAGGGGTTTGCTGAAAGCAAATGAACGAATAATTTTAGTAACGTCTGTGATGCCAAAGCAGCCTATGGGACCAACTAGAAAAACCAGCACACCCCCGAGACCAAGGGTGCAAGAACATTAGACCTTTTGAAGCTGCTTCGTTAAGACTGCTCTTCGACAATGAATGTTGATCACTAAATTTGCTGTTCTCTCTAGCTGTTATTTTAAAAAAGCACAACTAAATTTGATCTCTAAATGATTGAATGAAAAAGCACAACCTTGCCAAAATAATCATACTTTATAAACCTATTAGTACTTGATGACAGTACATTCGACATTTACAATATGATTTTTAAAGTTATTTTTATATTTTTCCTACAGGTTTTTCCATGATCTTCTCACCCTAGGATCCCAACATCAGGACTTTTCCTGTAAATGAAGTTTAGAACTGGACAACACAAAGAAGAGCATTGGAAAATGGATGTTAAATAGATAAAAGGAAGCTTACCAAACTGAAACATATAAAAAATCAAAAAGGACACACATCAGAATTTGCGGTCGTACATAAGAATGAAATATCATGCTGAAAGGTGCTGGAAATTTAAGAGTACCCATTGTCCTAGTTCCCCACTAATATGAATTCTTTAAAATGGAAGAACCAATGCTGCCTTCGAATTAGATCCTGTCAAGCTACCAACTGAAGCTGAAGCTCAATCAATCTCTCTTTCTGGCATACAAAGAGTTCCTATTCAGTTTTGAAGTTAAAACAATGTGAAATTATATGGAGCCCTTAAAAGATAAAAATCCGAAGTAATTTTCTTTTGAAGCTGAATCTCAATCAATCTCTTTTTCTGGCATACAAAGAGTTCCTATTCAGTTTTGAAGTTAGAACAGCCGTTAAAAGATAAAATTCTGAAGAGTTTATAAAGTAATTGTTTTTTTCAGTAATGTTTCGAATTCTATTCGTGATCTATTATTAGAATGAGCAAGAAGAAAAGATAAAATAGGACGCATTTCTATTATACACATTAATGGATTGGATGACATTTTGTTAAACATGTTTTTGACAGCCATTGCTTTGCCGATTTAAAGAATTTGATTCTAAAATTACGCAGTTGAATCTTCCCACCAATTTCATCACAAAAAAGAATTAATGAATTATGCGGATTAATCACAAATTTTCAATAGATCAATAGACTCTTCAAATCAATAAAATCAATAGATAGACAAGCAGGGCTCAGGGGCGATAAAATATAAGATAAAACAATAATTTGAATTAATAAAAATATATATATAAAAAGATTGAAAATATAAATTAACCATAAAAAATACCATGTTACAAAGTATTGTACCAAATAATTTAAAATTAGACTGATGACTTTTTTTTTAAAACAAATGATGACATCTTAAAAGAATATTGTACTAAATTGATTTAAAAGGGTTGAATTAAGTTAATGAATAAACAGGATAAATTGACACTTAAGGGACCACTTAAATAAGTTCTCGAACTTCTTCGATTTTACAAAGGTTAGTGTTTTATTTTAAAATGTTAATCATGCAAGCACAGGTTGCAATGAGAAAAGGGTTTGTGATTATAATAAATGATTTTAATATAAACAAAATGAAATTTATATCAATAAAATGTATTTATGTGGTTATACGTATTTTATGAAGTTAGTACTAACATACGTGGATGGTTAGATTTATAGTCAACTAATCTATATTTAAGTTGGGTTGTATTAGTTAGAAGATTTTTGAAAAATTAAATATATTATCTATATGGGTTTATATTAGTAGATTTTTGTTTTTATATGGTAGATTATAAAATTGAATTTTTGGATCATTCAATTTCAGTAAATGATATATTCAGAAAAAATATCAATATCATATTTATCAATTGAATCATTGACTTATATTTAATGAATAGTCTATTTTTTGGTTACATTTATTATATATTTATAGATAAGTAGGAGATAAAAAGCACTTTTTCTAATTATGAATTATTCATGTCAATAAGTAGTACATCTATAAGTTTTATAATAAACATAAAATATCTTTTATAATAGTGAATAGTCGATTGATTAAGCTCACAAAATTCTAATATAGACATAATTTTAAGTCGACATTTACCAAACTAATAATTATTGAGCAAACATAAATCTTAAAATATAAAAAGTACATTACAAAAATTAGAGTGAATTTTTTTTAGCATTTAACAAATTGAAGTGGAGAGAAACTCCTTTGTTGTTGTTGAGGAGATAGGTGAAGCTCACAAAAAAAAAAGGTCAATTCGATGCATGCCCTCCAAAATAAATTAGAGAGAGGCCCCAAATGAGAGGGATGAAATTAAATCTATTTATGTAGGTAGACAATAGTAGTAACATATTTTGTAAAATTTACAACAAATAATTTGCTTGCATTGCATGTTATTCATGATATCAAGTTTTTGTAATCCATCAATGTTATTCTCTCTTGCTTTTGAATTCAATTGTGATGGACTTTTCTCATCAATGTTCTTGATCACATTCCATGATTCGTCATCAAGATAAAACAACACTAAGGAAAACAATCATTACCTTGGATCACACTACCACCAACATGAAGATCCTTAATGAGGAGCTATCTAAACTAGAGTGATAAAAAAAAAAAAAGTTAACGCTTGTAACATATTGCTAGAGGGTAATCACAAATTGACTTGGATTGCACTAGCATCGTCATGAAGATCCTTGAAGAATTGTTTAGGACTAGATTGATTAAACATCAATGTTTGTGATTCTAGTAGCAATATTGGTTCTCTCAAGGGTGTTTTCCATCAAGAGAGGAAACTGATTTCCAATCTTCAAGTTTTGAGTTTTTCTCCCTCCAATCAATTAGTAATTGTGTTGCTAGTGGTTAGTTCTTGTTCCATGAATTATTTCCCATCAACTCTTAAGTACAAGAAAGTAATTCTTAATCTTCAAGGTTTGAGTCACCCTCAAGTTAACCAATGACTGTGGTGCTAATGGTTATGGTTGTATCTGTAGATTATTACATATTACTACTTTTGTCCTATTGGTGTTTCTATTCTTTTGTTGTTTGTCTATTCAATGATTACATGTGGTCTTGTTGAGGCCTATTTAAATGATATTAGATATTTGAATTAAATTATATGATACAAGAGCACGAGCCCTATGCATAAACCTCTTCAAAAAAGAGTCAAGGCAAGGACCGAGGGGTGTCCATTTTGTCAAATGGACTGAGGGATAGTTATTATGCTAATTTGGTTTGAGACACAATTTAGACACCATCCTTTTTAATGTCGTAGAATTGTAGCAACATAGGCTCATAAAGATCCATTCAACTTGACCACCAATGATCCATTTACAACTTCCTTTTTACCACTTTTTCACCCTTCCTCACATAACATCTCTTGTAGATTGCATCAATATTGTCCAAAAAATGAAACATTAACTTTAAACAAACAAGTCATATAAGAAAACAACTAAAAAAATCAAAGCCGATATCATTTGCTACCTCAATTGAAAATACAAAATTAACTACAACCACTATGATCCTTTTTACAAGATCTTTAATTTCCCCTAATCAATCAAAAACAAATTTAAAAAAAAAAAAAAAAAAAACCATTCCTCACTCTTTGTTTTGCAAGAGCGGGCAAAATAACAAAATTTGAGAGTAATTTTGTCTTTTTAGGTTTGGGCCTTTTGGGAAAGCTGTGTTTTTAGCAAAATAAAGTAAAATGGACAGCAACGGTGACTCAAAAAGTTTGTTAGTCAACAAACCCGAATTATGATTTCCAAATCCTGGTTATTTGGCAACTCGTGTCATATAATATTCGTCTTACAAATAACTTTTGGCATTTAACGCTCACTGTCAGGAATCTGTCATTTGACACACAACATCAACATATTCATCATCGCCGTCATAATTACCTCCCCTCAAAAGGTAAAACTGTCATTTTTAACTGACGAAAACCACAAGCAAGGAAATCAAAGAGGAATCAAGTACGATGTACACGTGGCAGTTTCTCAGCTTTTGAAGCGCATGGGAAAAGTTTTGTTCTTTAAAGTCGAGGAAAGCTACAATCCAAAGCACCAAAACCAAATATAACTTTTCGTATTTATGAATTATTGTTAACTGTACACGTGGCTTGCCTTTTTAGGGAACTAATCTAATGCTGTGAGGAGGAATATTGAAAATGGGAGGATAATGCTGTGGGGGTGGGGGCCCACGGGTCTGGATTAAAATAAAAATAATAATAGTGCACCTAGTTTAGACTCTATGACACATGGGAAGGCATTAACAAAGTTTGATAAAAATGGCCAGACATTATGAGTACATCCTTAGTCCTTCCCTTATTTCCTCAAACTCTATAGGGGTAGATTTCTTTGGTTTTAGTGTTTCATCATGGTGTGGGATCAACTTTTGACATGTCTTTTTGGGTGTTTCCTCTTCACTAGCTAGGGTTAGTATCATTGTAAAGGTGTGTTTCCTATGTATTAGAGAGAATAAAAGGTTATGGGCTCAAAAGTTGAGTGATTGTGACTCTTTTCTTTGGATCACCTCAGGTAAAGGACCATTTCTAGAGCGGTGTATTTTTGGTGGCATTTGGTTGGTTTAGATGAGGTAAAAAGGACAATGCTAGATATAATGAAAAGTGATAAGGTCAAAAGTTGAGCAATTATGAGTCTTTTTGATGGACTAGAGGAAATAGAGGACCATTCCTAGGAGTGTGTTTTGTGAACGCTTGGTTGGTTTACTGGAGATAAAGGGAAAATTGAAAGGTGACAAGATCAAAAGTTGAGTAATTGTTGTTGTTTTTGATGGACTAGAGGAAATTAATGACCATCCTCAAGAGTGTGTTGTTAAGGTTTGCTTGGTTTAGATGAGGTCATGATGCATGTGATCGACTAGAGAGGAGAAAAGGTGATAGGCTTAAAAGATGAGCAATTTTATCTTCTTTTGTTTGACTATAAGAAAAAAGGAACATATATAGGAGTGTGTTTTGTTAACATTTAGTTGATTTAGGAGAGATTTATTGCATGGGATCAACTAGAGAGAATATAAGGTGATAGGCTCAAAAGTTGAGCAATTTTGACTTTTCTATTTTGTTGTTGAACTAGAGTAGATAATGGACCATATACTTTTTTAACATTTGTCTAGTTTATAGGAGTTGAAAGTGCATGGGATCAACTAGAGAGACTAAGAGGTGACAAACTTAGTAGTAGACCAATTGTGGCTCTTCCTGTTGGATTGGAGGAGATAAAGGACCAGCTTTAGGAGCGTGTTTTGCTAGCATTTGGATAGCTTAGAGGAGATAAAAATGCATGGGGTCAATTAAAGAGAATAAAAGGTGATAGGTTCAAAAGTTGAGCAATTTTAACTTCTTTTTATTGGATTAGAAGGCATAAAGGATTGCCTCTCGAAGTGTGTTTTATTAACATTTGGCTAGCTTAGAAGATAAGACTTCATGGGATCAAGTAGAGAGAATAAAAGGTGTCTAGGTCAAAAGTTGTCCAATTCTGATTCTTTGTTTTGGATTAGAGGAGATAAATGAGCATACATAGGAGTGTGTCTTGTTGATGTTTGGGTGGCTTCTACAAGAGATAACATTGCATGGGATCAACTAGAGAGAATAAGGTGTCAAACTTAAAAGTTGAGAAATTTTGAGTTTTTTTGTGGGACTAGATGCGATGAAGGACCGTCTCTAAGAGCACATTTGTTAATATTTGGCCAGTTTAGAAGAGATAAAATTGTATGAGAATAATTATAAAGAAAAAGGTGAGAAGCTCAGAAGTTGAGCAATCTTTGTTCTTTTTGTTAGTGTAGAGGAGATAAAGGACCACCTCCTGAAGATTGTTTTGGTAACACTTATTTGTGATATTGCTACGAGGATTTAACTATATAGTTTTTGAGTCAAACTTGATGACCCATGTATCATGAGTAGTGATTCACACATGAATCCATCTCTCATGAACATAAATGATGAACACTTAACACTTATATGTTTTATGTATAAGATTAGATTAAGAGAATAAAATTTGACATGTTCAAAATAATTTTTTTATCTTTCTTTATTTGTTCTACTAGAGCCAATAAAAGAACATCTTCAAAAGTACTTTTAAAAATATTTGATTGGTTGGATAAAGATAATAATACATAAGATCAACTAAAAAATCATGATAATAAATAAATAATATATGACTGTAACTACCATTCATAAAGTTTTGAAATTGCATAACTCAAATGGGGCCAGAGGTATTTTGTCTTTTAGAGTTAATGGATGCTAAAAAGTCATCGAAACTTTTTAATGTGCAATCACTCAACCTAATCACATATCTAATGATAGAGATGTTTGATTTGGATGTGCCCATTTTTTATACACTCCCAAAGGTGGTTAAATGATAGTATTAAACTTTAAGAAACATTATATCCCTGGGTCCCCCACACTACTTAAAACCAACTTTCTTTCATTCATAAGTTAGATGTAATATTTTAATTATAAGTTTGACTCTAAGCTAACTTTTATAGTGCCACTCATCATTCCATTGGAGTTGATAGCGTTAAAAGAAATGAAAGCTCATTGCTGGTGCACTCAAACTATTTGTTGTTTTAGTTGACTTTGAATGATGAAAAAGGCAGGTAATAAAAGGATTTTGAGCATAGCCATGGTCAACTTAAACAAGTTATGATGTTTTCTTTTGTTACAAAATACACAAATGTTTAGAGACATGATGTGAGGCCCCAACAAGTATCATTTTCGTTTTGGGACAAAAGGATTTGCTATACACATTGCCCCTTTTAAATACATAAAAGCTTAAAATCATGATGGGCATGATAATCAAATATAATTATATAAAAATTAGAGGATATTCATTGTTTATACACTTCAATTCATGTTTTCTATATCTTGTTCAGTGCAATGATTTATTCCATCAAATCTAACATTCATCATAAACTTTTATTCGTTTTAAAGTTGATCTCGAGTTGTTGAAAAGTTGTTTTTTTGGGAAATAAGACAAAGAATAATTGATGCCTTCACATGGGGAGGGCTCCACATTCCACTTCATCTATATTTCTATTTTATTTACAAGGATTCCCATTAATGACATTCTTTGTGCTGTTGTGACATGCACGTCAATCATCATAACACTAAGCCTTTTTCAATTAGCACAAAACTTGGAAATACATTAATATACGTGGACACATTGACAATAGACTACATACACAGATGTAGACCAAGAAAATGTATAAATAATGCTTAGAAAATTATGGATAGAGATAAGTACTTTGATTAGTTTTCAAAATTAGGTAATTGTTATTTAAAATGTGAAATCAAAGTTAAGAAAGTTGTATTGTAGATTTTAGAATTATGTATTGAGTTATGACTCAAATGTAAATCGTATAGATATTTTGTTAGAGTATTGAATATCGTTCAATATTTATAATGAATTGTTCATACCTGCATGTATAATATCAAAATTATCGTACATAATGACTCTATATTAAATTATGATCATACAACTAGCACCATATGCATTTAGTAACATAATTAAAGAGTCACATGATTTATCTAGTTCATATGAACCACACTACACTTATTGACATCTATGTGAGATTAGCTAGCAACCTACCTATATCATTCTATACAAATACCCACTTTGTATATTTTGTAAACTAGGAGATGAACATATAAATTCTTGCTTGAACCCTTTATACATTTCCTCTTGTCTTCCTTGAATATAAGTGGCATATCTTCTTCGAGCCATCTAAATCTCAAATGTGTCTTTGGTTTGCACATTTATTTTTCATTATGTATTATATGAAACTCTTGTGCATTACCAACTATTCTACAAGAACATCCACTACTTCACCTTGTGAATCAAAGCATTTCTATGAGAGATAACCATTTCAAGAAAAAATAATTACAAGCACATGCATAATAGCTAAGGGAACCTATACATTAGACAAAAAAATACCCACAAGCACATACCAAAGATCTTAGAAAATGTTCATTGAATGCTCAACACCATCTTAGAAAGATAACATCATGAACTCTGAAATATTTCTACATCACAAATTGGTTTAAACCAACACCAAGAATTTGTTTTTACATTTTGTGCAACACTATCATTCTTGTGAAGTTCAAGTTAATCAAGTAGAGACATTCCTACATTTGATGACCAAACTAGATCTCACTTGTAATAAATAGTGTCAAAGATCATTGTAAGAACACAAGTTCATACCTCATGAATTGGCTAGAGGCACTTCCAATAATAAAATCTTGATTCAAAATATTGCAATCATATAGATACCTCTTCAATGAACACAAGGGTCTTCTAACACATTGCAAATGATCTCAGTACAATAATATAAACTATATTAATCTATCAACAAGTCTAAGTCTTGAGATTGTTATGGATTTTGGAGATCCATTAAAAGTAGCTTTTGTTTCTCATGTATTAACATCTTAAAGTAATGAACGTGTAGCACATGTAGGTTCCATAGTTAGCCTATGATTTCTAAAGTTAGAAATAAAAGTTGCATATTTAGGACCTAATTTAAATAATGTAGCACAAGAATCTATTTTCTCAATTCTACATTCTTTTCTTTGTTATCTTAGATCATTAAGCTTATTGATGTAATCCAAGACGATTTCAAGTTTATTTGGATTAAGGCTCGTCATTTCAATGTCGATTTGATAGATTACAAATTCATCTATTTTTCTATACAATATTTTTAATTTATTCCAATGTTCGTGAGAATATTTACATTATTTAATTTTAAACAATAAATAATGTTAAATAATGATATAAATATGTCAAAGAGAATTATGGTGAACCATCCATTTTATATTTGTTTTACCATCTTTTATAGGCATGTGTTCACTTTTCTTAATATATAAAAGATATTCAAGATTCATTAGGATTACATTCATGTTGATGCTAAGAGGCATAGTCATATGGTGTTAGAAAAGCCACCTTCAAACAATCCATAAACAATAAGTGAAAAATGATCAAAATAATTTACCAAAAGAGCTTCCAAATTACTAATTAGTGAGAGATTCCTTCATTGAATAATGCTATAATTGTATACTACATGAAATTATAGGTAAAAATTGCCAAACAATAGAAAAGTAGACTTGGTCTTGGTGCACACAAATAGTAAATTAGGGCACACAAATAAAATGCATTTTTTTCAGAAAAACAAGATCAATATAATCAAACTACTACAAAGTACTTGGAAAAAATACACTATTAAAAAATGAATTACAATGTGTCACTATAGGAGCTTAATTGAAGGCTCAAACTTTCCAAATTAAGATTTTTTCAACCACTCATTTGTGATGAAGGCTACTCCACTCATTAAGATAGATAACAATAGAATAGAGAAATAGCAACAGATTGCAAGACTGAGAAATTAGCTTCTTATCATCACCAATAAAATGAAAATACAATATTTATAAATACAACATACAAAGACACATGGATAACTTCCTTACAATATTGTGCAAGCCAGAGCCACATATCATTCCCCCAGAATTGTTTTAGGAAACCCTACGTTCCTTTCTTTTATACAAAAAAATTAACTACCCTAGAAGGTTTTATAAATTTTAACCCTTAATTTTGCAACCTGCCAACCCTAAGGTATTATTAATAATTTCTCAATACATTAGAGTAGGCCCTAGATAACTTTGTGTTAGTATGAATTTTGATGGTATTCCTTTGGGAGAGTATCCTAAGCATTGCTAGAGCATGTAGAGATGGATAGCATGATTGACATGTTGCATTCATGATTGTGTTTGTCATTGATGACAACATAGTATGGTTTCTATAAAGAATGATAGAGTAGTAGACATAGATCTAGGTTGTATGGATAGAGAATTTATGGTCAAGTGAAGTGCAGTTAAGGACGTATTCTACACTATTTCCTAATGACAAACTTAAGTGCACATCAAGTAAGGAGAAGATAGGCATAAGATATGCTTGATTTATAGAAAGAAGTAAATAGACAGAGTACCTAAGAAGTAGTTTTTGATGATTGATTTGTATCTCTTTACTAAGATAGAATTGTGTTATGTGAAGTTAGACAGTGATAGAAGACAATTTGATGATGACAGGAGATAGTGTGCAAGGTCTGGAGTCACATGTATGAGAAATTGTAAAGACCTTGAGCTGATAGTATTGTGTAATTGCTTAAATAAGTAATTATCTTAATGTGGCCCTGTTATAAATAATTGGAAAAACCCTAAGGCCAACTCAAGGAATTTTTTTGAGGACATGGTATAAAGGAAGGTTATTTTCCTTTTGGTAAAGTATGATATGGATGTTGATGAAGTGTGAAGTGTACGAACAAGAGAAGAGTATTTTTTAAACGTGAGTAAGCGATCCAAGGGATTAGTGGATGCAAAGTTGGAGATCTGGTATCAAGATCAGAAGGAGAAGAAATCTGGTTGAGAAGATAGAGGAAGAGGAAGTACAAGTACAGTTCATCTCTATTAGTCTGCAAGGAATAATATAGAGATCAGTTGGACAGTGAGTTCAGTGATCTTGCCTTTGAAGCTATTTGGATAGTGGATCTATATGCCTTCTACAAATCCTAATAGGGTTGGTATAACTCCTAATAGAGTTGGAATCTCCTAACATGGATTCAAATTCTCCTAACAGGGACTAATATGTACTAAATGTTTTTTTGACACCTAACAACGTCCATCCTCTAATGAGGGATATTTATATTAGTACATCATCTTGTGGGTACCATCTCGACTTGGGTTTTTCCTCTGATCAAGGGTTTCCCTAGTTAACATATCTGGTGTTATTGTGTATGAGTATCTTGTTATGGTTGTTGACTATATTTTTCATATGGTAAGGATTAATAAGGTTGATAATTGTTATAAGAAATAGATAAATGGTTCACCCCCCCTCTTTTTTTTTTATATTGATAGACTTTACTTTCTAACAATTGGTATCAGAGCATCAAGACCTTCAAGAAAAAACTTAACAGCTTTGGGACATAAATGGCGAGTCACTTTAGAAAATAAAGTCCTAATTTTGATGGAGTCAACTATGCCAGATGGAAGGAAAAGATGAAGACTCATTTGCTATGTATGGGTCCAAAGATATTGGCTTTTGAGAAAGAGTGGTAGAGCGATTGTGGAAGAAGGAAAGTTTGAGGAATGCAGTGAAGTAGAAAGAGATCTGTTTATGTACAATATGCGAGCCAGGGAAGCATTACTAATAGATCTACCTAAAAATGAATATAGTTAGGTAAAATCACTAGAGACATCTCATAAGATTTGGAAAGCTTCAGAATCTACTTTTGAAGGAGATAAGCATGCTAAAAAAATGAGATTACATAATTGGATATGTTTGTTTCAAGATGCTAAAATGTTAGAAGATGAATCTATGAGAAGCTGTATTGGTAGGATATCTGAGATTGTTGTAGGAATCAAATCTTGTAATAGATCCAAAGAGGAAGACGAGATTGTGTGGAAGATCCTAAAAAATTTGACACCAAACATTCAAGCAAGTAGCATAGATAATTGAGCTATTAATACCCTACGCTAAGAAGTTCACCAGGGAGACTTTTCTTGGAAGATTGGAAGCAGTAGAATCAAGTTTGAGGAAGTATGGATAATTGACCATGGTGGAGACAATTTTTAGTGCATTAAGTGTTTGTTCTTGTTTATCTAGAAGTGCAAGCACCCATGGAGACTATGCTAGTAGCAACAAATCCAGATATGAAGAAGATATTAAGATTGAAGAAGGCATAAACTTGATTGTGAGAAGAGAACCAAATGATAAGAAAATCTTTAAATGTTGGAATTGTAATGAACTTGGTCATTTTTCTTCTAAGTGTCCTAAAAGAGAGAAAAAGTATAAGAGAAATTTCAAGTCTAGATGACCTAGTGATTGTTTGTATGTAAATGAAGATGATGAATCTAAGGAAAGAGTTTAGAGTGAAAGTGATGACAAGTTAGGATTTGTGGCTATAAAAGAAGAAAGTTATGAAATTGAGATTAGAGAAGAAAAAGCCCTACTTTCTTGAGTTGAAAAGAAATCTGACTAGATTATAGATAGTGGTTGTTCACATCACATGGCTGGTGATATGAACAAGTTTGTTAAATTCTAAGATCATGATGTAGGTATTGTTAGAGTTGGTATCAATGTGGCTTGTCACATCATAGGGATATGATCTATTACTCTTGATGGAAAGAGTAATAGTGATGATGTTTATTTTGTTGATGGTTTGAAGCATAACTTGTTGATTATTGGATAGTTGGTTAATAAAGGCTATCAGTTGCAGTTTATAGAGAAGACTTGCATGATCAAAGGTAAGGATGGTAAGCTAATTGGAATAGGTACATGATCTAGAGGTGATGTGTTTCAATTGAATCCTAGTAAGATGACTTGTTTGGTTGCAAAAATGGATACGAATTGGTCATGGCATAGAAGGTTTTGTCTTATAAAATTTGATAATATTGTGAAGGCTAGTAGTACATTTACAGTGAAAGATTTGCCTAGAATCATGAAGCCTACTAATGTTGTTTGCAAAGAATGTATCATGGCTAAGTAGAAGAAGGTATCATTTTCGAACAAGAAGTTCACTACTATAGAGAAGTTGGAGATTGTTCATACAAACTTGAGTGGTCCTACCAGAACAAGAGGAGTCTATGGAGAAAGGCACTTTGTGATTTTTGTTGATGATTTCACTAGAATGATGTGGGTAGCATTTCTTAAAGAGAAATATGAAGCATTTGAGAAGTTTAAGATATTTAAGAATACAATTGAAAATCAATTTGGTGTAAAGATTAAATGTTTGAGATCAAATAGAGGTGGAGAATTTACATCTAGAGAGTTTAACATATTCTATGAAGAAAATAGAATTAAGAGATAGTTATCATCACCCAAGACCCCTCAGTAGAATGGGATAGCATAAAGAAGAAACATATCAGTATAATAGGTAGCAAGATGAATGATGTATCCAAGACATTTTGGAGAGAAGTAATTAATACAACAATATAAACCATGAATAGTGTGTAGATCATAAAAGGTACAAATAAGACTCCTTGTGAATTATGGTTTGGTCATACACCCTCAATGAAGTATTTTAGAATTTTTAGTAGTAAGTATTACATAAAGAGAGAAGATGATATTGGTAAGTTTTATCTAAGAAATGATGAAGGTATGTTCCTTGGTTATTCATTGAAAAGAAAAGTTCACATATATTTTTATCATAGAACTAAGACAATTGTTGAGTGTGCAAATTTGAAAGTAGATGAAACATTTGGAGTTAAAGAAAGGATGATGGATTATAATTATGATGAGGAAGAAGACAATCCTAGAATTGTTAGACAAAATATAGAAGTTTTCTTTAAGACTAACAATGACTTGCAGAATGATGTACAAATTGTTGAGCAAAGAGGAGAATAAAGAGCTGAACCAAGAGAGGAGATAAGAGTGAAGATAGCAACTCCCACAGCTTACACAAACTTGACAAAGAATCATCCTACAAAGAAAATCATTGGAAGAAAAGAGAAATGAGTAATGACAAGAAATAGAGTAAATGAGAAATTATGCTTGATTTCTCAAGTTGAACCTAAGAGCTTGTTATCATTTTTTACGCCCCGCCAAGATTCAAATTTCAAATGTTTTACCCGCCAACGGCTAGTGTGCAGAGTTAATATTATTTTAAATACCTGATCAAACCTTATAATATGTTCTGTGGCCCACAAGTCTTCCATCGTCAGATCTAAAGAATATCTACGGTTGGCGCTATCTTGCCATGGGAAGTTGCACGATGGATACATTAGTGACATAGCACCCTTCTGCCGCGTGTCAGGTGGGTCCCCTTCTCCTCGATTGTTTCTCCGGTGCTGGGTTCTGCCAGTTCCACGGTGGGCGCCATGGCACTATCAAAAAATTCAAGCTTCTCATCGATAGCGACATATCACCCAAACGAAAAGTGATCCTGCGACAAGGTTTAGAAGTACGGTGGGTCCTAGGTGTGCCCTGTTAGATATCGATGAGGATTTGTTAGACATGTTGGCAATGGATTCATCTTTTCATTGGCTAAGTATAACTGCGTGGAGTATAGATCCTACTTTCCTTGGCAGGCCGCAGACAGGGGTTCATCAGATAGTTGGCACGTGGCCAGTTCCTATTGGCTATGCACTGAGAAGTCAGATCTATCTTGCTCACCGTTAGATCAGTTTAGATAAACGATGGGTGCTATCTCACTATGGAGAACTGCGAGAATTTTAACCATAGCAACATAGCACCTCGGTGACATGTGGCATGTGGGTCCATTTTTGTCTTGTGGGCTGCAGGATGAACAAGTGTCTTGTCTTCCATGGTAGTTGTCAGATAGGTCAGAGTACGTTGGCGGATCTTATTGGCCCATCCAATTAACCAAGTATGCATTCCTACAAAGAGTTTGAGCATCGTAGATGTGAATTTGATCCACGGTTGGCATCATGTCGCTATTGAGAGTTGCACAATAGATACCCATAGCGACATAACGCCTCGACGACGCGTGGCATAGATGACATAATGGGCCCGCCCTTCTTCAAAGTGATAGTACATCTCATCCTCAGTGGCAGTTGTCAGATAGGTCAGAATACAGTGGCATTTTTTCATTGGTCCATTAAGCTAGCTTGAGATGCAGTTGTACAATTTTGTGGACCACCGTAGATCTAAGGCAGATCTATGACAGGCGCTATGTCGCTATGGAGAACTACTAGAATTTTAACCATAGCAACATAGCGCCCTTTTGCCACGTGGATCAAGGGACCAGGTCTCGCCAAGGTATGTGTGCCAAGGATTGCTAGGTGTCATTCGAGTGTGGTGCAGTTGCCGAGATGGCGCTAGGTATGATGGGCCCAGGTAAGAACAAGCATAGTATTACGATGAGTCTTCACGATCGTTAGATTTCAAGAAGATCGATGGTTGGCGTTATTGCACTATTGAAAGTTGCACACTATATACCATAGTGACATAGCACCTAAATGACACATGTCAGATGGGCTCGTGTTATCTCGTGAACCTCAAGGATGATACCAGGTGTGCTGATAGTGTTTCGTGGGCCCAAAAGTTGAAAAGCAAAGCGCAAAACACGACGAGTCTCCACGATCGTCAGATTAAGAAAGATCAACAATGGGTGCTATCTCACTATGGAGAACTGTGAGAATTTTAACCATAGCAACATAGCGCCTTGGTGACACGTGTCTCGTGAGCTTGACCAAGGTTGACAGTTAATGACTGGCAGTTAGTGTAACCGTCGCAGCTGGAGTTTGAGGAGTTGGCGCGGTTAGTGATGAAGAGATGGTCAACTATGTAGGACTTTCGCGAGGTGGCAAAATAAAAAGAGGCTATTGGTCCATGTGGTCTATCCTGCTTACAAAAACAAGTTGACTCGCTAACTCTACTGATCACAACCCAAAAAAAATAGAAGGTAATCGATTTCGTTGCATGATCTGATCTTCATGATTGATTCCAACTACCATGAAATGAATGCAGAATGAGAAGAACACTCCACCACCCATCTTTTGATCCATCTACTAGGTCAGAGTGCAGTTATGGCACCATTTCTGTCTTCTCAGGGCCCTGTTCCAAATCATTGTGTCTCAATCCGCATCCATATCATATTTCCCCTTGATTGTTCTCTGCAGAACTTAATGGCAGGTAGCTGCGAAGTCACTTCAATTGGAAAAGATCTCAGTTATGCCTGAACTATAAAGGCAAATTTTGTAGATTTTGTTGAGGTCAGACCTTTCTCTGGCTTTTCTCTGCTGTTGCTCTGCAATTCCAGTGTAAATTCCCTTGTGCCTCTGAACTATATGATTCTCTATTTTATCTCCTTCAACCATTGGTATGAAAGTGCAAGAACTCTTTGCCTTCGCCATTATTTTGTGAAAGTTTGTAATCTGCATGACTGTATGTCTGTTGGCTTGTGAATGGTATATAAGTGAATCTCTCTTTCCTTGTGACATTCATCTTGATCATCTTGATCTGCATGTGGTTATTTGATTAAAGCAAGTCTGAATGTGCATATCCTTAGTTTCATTCTGGTTCAATAGTGCATATATGGGCAGAGATTGGTCTGAACACTCTATTTTGGTGCATCGCCTCTTTAGATTAGGCTAGGTAGATTTGTTTCATGCTCTCCTTCTCCCTTTTCCTCTCCAAGAGTAGTTAGGTGCACCTTGATAGTAAGAGCAAGCTGGCCTTCTCCGGAGACTCAACCTCATAGTTCAAGTCCCACAGCTTGGAGGTTGTTTCCATGTTTCAGTAGGTTGTCCGCATGCATAGGCTTTGGACAAGGGTGCAAACCTAAGTGACAACAGTTTTTGGCACGCCCGATGGGACAACATCTCAGAAAATTTCAAGTCTACTGGTGTCAAAAGGGAAGATTTCAAGATTAATATTGAAGAGATAGTACCTGCTTTGGTGTTTAAGCCTTCAAGAGGCTCATTCTTCAAAGTACTTGGTGACTCTGAGCTTCAAACACATATCTGGTTCCAGACCAAAGTTGTAGTGATTCATGCCCAGAGCTGAGACAAGGACATCTTCTAGAGGTAATTTTCAATACCAAGATCTTTCACTTTCAAACCCTAGAAGAAGGAAGACTAAAATATCCTTATCACCAGTTAGGAGCGCAGTAGTAACAAATACTCCTACAAGATCTATCTCTACTCCTCCTACTGTTAGATCTCAGCCTAGACTGCCATCAACATGTATCAATAGATCACTTGTCTATATGGCATTGCCTAGAGCTCATACTTTTTCCACCTTTAATGGTGGGAGCCTTCTCTTGTTAGCCCAAAGACATGACATACCAGTAGCTGCACTCAAAAGTATACCAGAATTTACTGGTGAAACTTCTACCTCCCCCTCAGAACACATTCAAGAGGTTGCAAATGTCTGCAATATGCATGGCATTATAGAGGATGATGTTGCAGTTAGGCTCCTAGCCTCATCCTTGAAAGGAAAAGCACTACAATGGTATAGAGGTTTAGCTCATGGTTCTATAATAGATTGGGATGGATTAGGAGTAGGATTGTGCAAACATTTTGAGGATAAGAGTGACTATTTGTCACTTTTAGAGCAGTTGACTACTATAAAAAGAGCCCCCCGTGAATGTATGACTAATTTTAACTATAGATTCCAAAAGACATGGGATAGAATACCTACTTCAGTGAAGCCTACCCCTGGTAATGCCTTCTTGCATTACCTTAGAGCTTTTAACAACGATATTGCCACTACAATTCAAACTATGGGAGGAGATACCTTGCCTAATGCTTATGACATAGCAATAAGGGTGAAAAACATCTTGATACAAGGAGGTAAGTTAGCTCCAAGGCCTCCTATGCCTTTCTCCCCTGATGTTCCAAATCTTCAACCAGCAATGGTTCCCCTTCCCACAACTTCTATATTGCAATCCCTTACTCTAGTCCCTCAAGCTTCCACATCCTCACATGGGATAGAAGAAATCAAGGAGATGATGCAATCTATGATGTAGAACATGGACAAAAGTGACAAAAACCTTGATAAAAGATTGCAAGATCAAGAGAAGAACCTTGATAAAAGATTGCAGGATCAAGGGAGGAAGTTAGAAGACCAAGGAAGGAGGCTAGAGGATAATTTCTCTATGATGCAAAAAGTGAGCAACAAAGTGGTGACTTTAGAAAGACAACAAGCTCAAGGTAGTAAGCCTCATCAATTGCAATATCAAACTCCGAATAGTGGTAGGCCTCCAAATCCTAATCATTGGAACCATCCTTTTGATCAGAGTAGGTAGGGCGGCCAGGCTTCAACCTCAAATGTAAACCAAAGTAGGGCCATAGTCCATCAAAACAATATGGCTCAAGATCAAGATTTTTGTCCCTCCTATAACTACTCCTATGCCTATTGTATGTGTCAGAAGGCTGAATCTTATTTGGCCTTGACAGTCCAAGAACCTGCAGCAAAACAAGCGTACAAGGAGGACCAATTTAAGGATGCCTCAGATATGCAAAGACAAGGTGATTTCTCTTTTATGAATCATCAGATGGAGGAGCATTGTAATGTAAACCAGGATTCCATTGCTCATAATACTAGAAGCAAAAGAAGAGCTATGGAAGATTTTGTCCCTCCTCCTCCCAATCAGGCCTCAACTTCAAATACAGTACCTCATGAGCAAGCAACAAATAATCAATCAAGTGCCTTTCAGCAGCAAAGACAAAACCATGGCAGAAATGATACAAGTGATCCTCAGGCCATCCCATCACAACCTCATATAGTTGCAGCCCCTAAGGTTTCTACCAAAACACCTGCTATGCCATTTAGTGTGGTAGAGAAAATGAAGAAGACAAATGTGAATATCTCCATGTGGGATGCTGTTGCTACTATACCAATGCAAAGGAGGTTGCTATAGGAAGAGTTAGAAAGAATTGAACCAAAGGATCAGACATCTAGCATGGAAAGTGCCACAAGCCTAGTACAACCATCAAGGGAGGAAGAAACAAGTAAAAGGGTTAGACCTCCTCCATTCTATGTGTCCCTAATTATAGGAGGCAAACTAGTCCACAATTGCATGATTGATTCAGGGGCTAGTAGTTTAGTGATGCCCAGGTGTGTTGCTGATGTTTTGGGAATGAAATATGAGCCCATTGTTAGGGATGTATTACAGTTGGATGGTAGTACTGTCAAGACTGTAGGGATCCTTAGGAATGTGGAGATGGCCCTACATGCATGCCCTTGTTGTACTGTAACCCAAGATATCTCTATTGCTGAAGTCAAGCCATATTTTGCCATCTGTCTATCAAGAGACTTTACTACCCAAATAGGTGGTTTCATATCTTTTGATTGGTCATATATGTCTTTTAAAACTAGATATGGAGCCAATGCTTCAATCAAAGCAGAGCCTCAAGCCCTCCATCATACTGAATCTTACACCCCCAACCCCATCAACATGAATTGCCCTATTCTAGAGATGGATGAGAATGACATAGTGAAGGAGCCCACCACTCCCCTGGTAGAGATACTTGATTTCTTCTTGGATGAGTGGGCTGACACATATCAATTTGACCCTATGTCAGAGATCCTCGAGACATGTCTAAGTATATATTGTATACTGGAAAAGGATGCCCTGGTTCCCAATCTTGTGGATGCTAAAGAAGATGAAAGTGGGATATGGAGTATGTACTTTGATGGATCAAGGAATAAAAATGGATCAGGAGCTGGTGTAATGTTAATTTCCCCTGCACAAATAAGGTATTACTTCTCCTTTAGGCTCCAATTCAATTGCACCAATAATGTGGCTGAGTATGAATCCTTGATCCAAGGTCTCTTAATTGCTCAAAAAAAAGGAATTCAAGCCTTAAGGGTCTATGGAGACAGTGAGTTGGTGGTTAATCAAGTGAGAAATCAGAATATCACCAAAAATGGTTTGCTCAAGTCTTATAAACATAGAGTTTGGGATTTGCATGAGGGTTTCAATGCATTTAACATCCAAAGCATCCCTAGAAAAGAAAATAGACATGCTGATAGACTTGCAGCAATAGGTGCATCTTATGATGTGCCAGCGAATCTTGAGGAGGAGAAGAAGCAACAAATTAGAGTGGTAGTAAGGCCTACCATCCTTGACAATAACACCCACTGGCAAGTGTTTGAGTCTGATGAGAAAATTGTCAGCTTCTTGCAGAATGAGGCAGGATTTTCAGAGAGAAATCAGTCAAGACTGCAAGATCAGTATGATGATCAGATCAGTCATCTCAGTTCTAACAAGCCGCCTAAAGGTCTCATTACTTTAGAGAGTGTTTTTAATCCTGATGATCAAGCAAAGGGCAGGGCCATGAACCTAGCTGCTGATGAGGGTGACCATACTCCAGTCATGGTTGCTGATGGAAAATCTTTAAACATGGGGAAGGTATGTTCTGAAATTGAACAAGAAAATTTTATTCATCTATGTCAGGAATTTAATGATATATTTGCTTGGACATATGTTGACTTAAAGGATTTTGACCGAAGGTTATTTCAACATACCATAGATTTAGTTGATGATGCAAAACCAGTAAGACAAAAACAAAGACCAGTGAATCCCAAGATTGAACCATTAATGAGAAAAGAGCTATCCAAATTGATTGAAGCCCACATAATTTTTCCTATCAAACACTCACCATGGGTAGCAAACATTGTCCCTGTTAGGAAGAAGAATGGGGAAATTAGATTGTGTGTGGACTTTAGGGACCTTAACCAAGCTTCCCTTAAAGATCACCATCCTCTCCCTTCTATGGAGCAGATTTTGTCCAAGGTTAGTGGTTCAAAGAGATTCTCATTTCTTGATGGATTCTCTGGTTACAATCAAGTGCTAGTTAAAGAGTCTGACAGGTACAAGACTACATTTACCACTAAATGGGGTACCTATTCTTTTTGTAAGATTCCATTTGGGCTAACCAATGTAGGTGCTACATTTCAGAAGGCAATGGAGATGGCCTTCAAGAAATTGATTGACAAGTTTTTCTTAGTTTACCTTGACAATATCACTATGTATTCAAAGGATGTAAATGATCATTTTGATCATCTCAGATAGGTATTCCTAAGATGCAGAGAGTTTGGGGTTTCCCTTAACCCAAGCAAGTGTGTCTTTGCTACTAACCAAGGAAAATTATTAGGGCATATTGTATCTAAGGATGGCTTAACCATTGATCTAGAGAGAAAAAAAGCAATACTTGCCCTTCCTCTTCCTAAACACAAGAAAGGACTGCAACGTTTCCTAGGCAGGATAAATTTTTTGAGAAGATTTATCCCAAATCTTGCTACCATGGTGAAACCTCTTACAACTATGCTTAGGAAAGGTATGGTCTTTGCATGGACCAAGAAAGGGAAGGAAAGTTTTGAAGAGATCAAGACAACCATAGTCTCAACCCCTACTCTCATGAACCCAAAATTTGAGAAGGATTTCATTCTTTATACCTTATGTGGTGAGTCAAGCATTTCTACTATCTTGACTCAAACAAATGACAAGAATGAAGAAAAACCCATAGCTTTCTTTAGTGAAGGGCTTAAGGAGTATGAAGATAGGTACAGTTATGTAGAGAAGCAAGCCCTTGCAGTCATCAGAGCTTTAAGGAAATTCAGACACCTCCTATCCCATAACAAGATTCATTTGTTAGTACCCCATGCCAATGTGAAGGGTTTCCTTTTGAGCAAAGATATTAGTGAGAAAAGAGCTGGTTGGATTACAAGAGTGATGGAGTATGATGTCGATATCCAGGTCACTAAGCTGGTAAGAGGTAAGGGATTGCATAAGCAGATGTTATCATCTCAAGAGCCTAATGAAGAAGTTGTCATGGTATTAACAAAAGAACAAGAAGAAAGAAATGATGGCCCAAGGAATTGGATGGATGACATGAAGAATTTCTTATTAGGGAATGGATACCCTCAAGGATTAGACAAAGCTAAAAGGAGATAGTATAGGCTATAGTCAATTCCTTATGTCATAGTTGATGATATCCTTTTTATAAGAGATTTTAATGGAGCCCTATTAAGGTGCCTCTATATAAACCAGGCTGAAATAATGATCAAGGAACTTCATGATGGTCCTGATGGTGGCCACTTCTCGGCTAGAACAACTGCAATGAAGATCATGAGGGCTAGTTATTACTGGCCATCTTTGTTCCATGACTGTCATAAGTATGTAAGGAAGTGTGAAAAATGTGCCTTCTTCTTTGGAAAATAAAGACTTGCAGCTCTTCCCCTCCATCCTATCTAGGTAGATCAACCTTTTTCTCAGTGGGGGTTGGATTTCATAGGCCCTATCAATCCTCCTTCTAGTTTTGGTCACAAATGGATTTTAGCTGCTAGAGATTACTTTACCAGGTGGACAGAGGTAGTGGCATTGAAGGATGCCACCCAATCTTTAGTTGTTGAGTTCCTTGATGGAATTGTGACCAAGTTTGGTGCCCCTTCAACCATTATTTTAAATAATGCCAAGTCTTTTATTGGAGCTTAGATTTGTGCATGGGCAGTGGATCATAATATTTATATGAGCACATCCTCAAATTACTATCCTCAAGGTAATGGTTTGGCCGAGTCATCCAACAAGAACCTAATTAGGATCATGAAAAGGACAATAGAGGATAATCAGAGGTGTTGGCATAAGAGGTTGAAGACTACACTATGGGTTGACAGGATAACACCTAAAAGATCAATAGGAAATTCACCATTTGTGTTGGTATATGGTAGAGGAGCAAGGCTTCCAATTTCATTGGAGTTCCCAGCCCTGGAACTAGCTCATCAGCTGGAGTTGATTGAGGATGATGCCATGACAGTGAGAATGGAAAAACTGATGGAGCTAGAAGAAAAGAGAAATCAGGCCATGCAAACCCTAAAGGCACACCAACAATAGGTGAAGAGGAGTTTTGACAAGAGGCCTAGGATCAGAATCTTTAGGGAGGGAGATTTGGTTCTGAAGTGGGATGCAGATAGGGAAAAACCAGGAAGACACTCAAAGTTTGATGCGTTGTGGAGTGGTCCTTATCTAATTATCAGTTGTAAGTAGGCCAATGCTTTCCAGTTAAGCAGGCCTGATGGTGAGATTCTACCCATCCTAGTCAATGGGATTTACCTTAAGCCATGATTCTGATAGGGTTTGGGGTTCCATGTATATAGTTAGTTTAGTTCTATTCTTTTTTGTTCCTTGTTTTCCAAGAAGTGCATGAGCACAGGGTTGTCTCTATGTGAGATAGCAGGTTTTTGAAATTTTGAAGATTGCAGGGAGTTTTGGTCTCTGGTTCTAGTTGTAGAGATAAAGATTTCTGGGTTTTTTCTCTCAGAAGTAGGGTTAGGCTTTCACAATGCACAGGATCTACATCTTTTTGACTCTGTAGCCCAATGGATGCTTTAGGCCACTGGTCTTATGCATAGCAGGCTTGCATCCCCTGTGAGTCACCAGAAATGTTATCATTTTTTACATCCCACCAAGATTCAAATTTCAAATGTTTTACCAGCCAACGGCTAGTGTGCAGAGTTAATATTATTTTAAATACCCGATCAAACCTTATAATATGTTCTGCAACCCACAAGTCTTCCATCGTCAGATCTAAAGAATATCTACAGTTGGCGCTATCTCGCCATGGGAAGTTGCATGGTGGATACGTTAGCGACATAGCGCCCTTCTACCGCGTGTCAGGTGGGTCCCTTTTTCCTCAATTATTTCTCTGGTGCTGGGTTCTGCCAGTTCCACGGTGGGTGCCATGGCACTATCAAAAAATTCAAGCTTCTCGCTGATAGCGACATAGCACCCAGACGAAAAGTGATCCTGCGACAAGGTTTGGAAGTACGCTGGGTCCCAGGTGTGCCCTGTCAGATATCAACGAGGATTTGTCAGACACATTGGTGGTGGATTCATCTTTTCATTGGATAAGTATAACTGTGTGGAGTATAGATCCTACTTTCCTTGGCAGGCTGCAGACAGGGGTTCGTCAGACAGTTGGCATGTGGCTAGTTCCTATTGGCTATGCACTGAGAAGTCAGATCTATCTTGCTCATCGTTAGATCAGTTCAGATCAATGATGGGCACTATCTTGCTATGGAGAACTACGAGAATTTTAACCATAGCGACATAGCACCTTGGTGATGCGTGGCATGTGGGTCCATTTTCGTCTTGTGGGCTGCAGGATGAACAAGTGTCTTGTCTTCCGTGGCAGCTATCAGACAAGTCAAAGTATGTAGGCGGATCTTATTGGCCCATCCAATTAACTAGGTATGCAGTCCTGTAAAGAGTTTGAGCACCATAGATGTCAATTTGATCCACGGTTGGTGTCATGCCACTATTCAGAGTTGCACGATAGATACCCATAGCAACATAATGCCTCAGCAATGCGTGGCATAGATGACGTAATGGGTCCACCCTTCTTCAATGTGATAGTACATCTCATCGTCAATGGAAGTTGTCAGACAGGTCAGAGTACATTGGCATTTTTTCATTGGTCCATTCAGCTAGCTTGAGATGTAGTTGTATAGTTTTGTGGACCACCGTAGATCTAAGGCAGATCTATGGCAGGCACTATCTCGCTATGGAGAACTGGGAGAATTTTAACCATAGCGACATAGCGCCCTTTCGCCACGTGGACCAGGGGGCCAAGTCTCACCAAGGTATGTGTGCCAAGGATTGCCAGGTGTCATTTGAGTGTGGTGCAATTGCCGAGATGGCGCCAGGTATGATGGGCCCAGGTAAGAACAAGCATAGTATTACAACGAGTCTTCACGTTCATCAAATTTCAGGAAGATCGATGGTTGGCATTATCGCGCTATTGAAAGTTGCACACTATATACCGTAGCGACATAGAACCTCAGTAACACATGTCAGATGGGCCCGTGTTATCTTGTGAACCTCAAGGATGATGCCAGGTTGTGCTAGGTAAATACCAGGTGTGCTGACAGCGTTTCACGGGCCTAGAAGTTGAAAAGAAAAGTGCAGAACATGACGAGTCTCCACGATTGTCAGATTAAGAAAGATCAATGATGGGCACTATCTCGCTATGGAGAACTATGAGAATTTTAACCATAGTGACATAGGGCCTTGGTGACACGTGTCTCGCAGGCCTGGCCAAGGTTGATAGTTAACAGCTGGCAGTTAGTGTAACCGTCACAGCTGGAGTTTGAGGAGTTGGTGCTGTTAGTGATGAAGAGATGGTCAACTATGTAGGACTTCTACGAGGTGGAAAAATAAAAAGAGGCTGTTGGTCCACGTGGTCCATCCTCCTTACAGAAACATGTTGACTCACTAACTCTGCTGATTCACAACCCAAAAAAAAATGAAGGTAATTAGTTTTGTTGCGCTATCTGATCTTCATGATTGATTCCAACTACCATGAAATGAATGCAGAACGAGAAGAACACTCCACCACCCATCTTTTGATCCATCTACCAGGTCAGAGCATAGTTATGGCACCATTTCTATCTTCTCAGGGCCCTATTCCAAATCATTGTGTCTGGATCCGCATCTAGATCAGATTTCCCCTTGATTGTTCTCTGCAGAACTTAATGATAGGTAGCTGCGAAGTCACTTTAGCTGGAAAAGATCTCAGTTATGCATGAACTATAAAGGAAACTTTTGTAGATTTTGTTGAGGTCAGACCTTTCTCTGGATTTTCTTTGCTATTGCTCTACAATTCCAGTGTAAATTCCCCTGTGCCTCTGAACTGTATGATTCTCTATTTTATCTCCTTCAACCATTGGTATGAAAGTGCAAGAACTCTTTGCCTTCGCCATTATTTTGTGAAAGTCTGTAATCTGAATGATTGTATCTCTGTTGGCTTGTGAATGGTATATAAGTGAATCTCTCTTTCCTTGTGACAGTCATCTTGATCATCTTGATTTGCATGTGGTTATTTGATTAAGGCAAGTCTGAATGTGTATATCCTTAGTTTCATTCTAGTTCAATAGTGCATATATGGGCAGAGATTGGTCTGAACACTCTATTTTGGTGCATCACCTCTTTAGATTAGGCTAGGTAGATTTGTTTCATGCTCTCCTTCTCCCTTTTTCCCCTCCAAGAGTAGTTAGGTGCACCTTGATAGTAAGAGGAAGCCGGCCTTCTCTGGAGACTCAACCTCACAGTTCAAGTCCCACAGCTTGGAGGTTTTTTCCATGTTTCACTAGGTTATCCTCATCCATAGGCTCTAGACAAGGGTGCAAACCTAAGTGACAATAGAGCCCAAATGAGGCATGCAAAGATGATCATTGGATTCAAGAAACAAAGGAAGAACTAGATCAAATTGTGAAGAATGAGACATGGGAATTGGTTCCTAGGCCCAAACACAATTTTTTTATAAGAACTAAATGGGTATTCAAAAATAAAATGAATGAACAAAGTAAAGTTGCAAGAAAAAAGCTAGACTGGTATGCAAAGCTTATTTAGAATAGGAAGGAATAGATTATGAAGAAACATATGCCACTTTATCCAGAATGGAAGTAGTAAGAATGTTCTTGGCTTACAAAACAAGTAAAAAGTTTAAAGTGTATCAGATGGATGTTAAGTCAGCCTTTCTAAATGATGAACTTGAAGAAGAAGTTTACATTGAGAAACCATAAGGATTTCCCTTGATAGAAGAAAAATACATGGTACGTAGATTGAAGAAAACACTATATGGTCTGAAGTAAGCACTAGAACCTGGTATGCAAGATTGGATAAGTATTTGGCAAAACTTAGATTTCCTAAAGGTGCGACAGATGCTAACTTATATTTGAAAATTGAGAATGGTTTGCTAATAATTGTGATACTTTTTGATGATATAATCTTTGGAGGCAATGATGAAGAAAGTGATAAGTTTGCTGAAGACATGAAGAATGAATCCGAGATGAGCATGATTGGCAAGAATAATTTTTTCCTAGGTTTATAGATTGTGCAAAAAAATGATGGTATTTGCATTTCACAAGCTAAGTATTTAAAAGACTTGTTGAAAATATTTGGCTTGGAAAGTTGTAAGCATGTTGGCCCACACCTATGGTAATTGGTCACTATTCGAATTACAATAGGAAAGGTAAACTTTTGAGGGGGTGGGGGGGGTGTGAATTAGTGCTTTAAATTTTGACCCATAAAATATTCACCAGGTACTCATCTCATACATTCAACAAATAAACTGAAATACCATGTAAAACATATACATATAAAGCATGTAAGTAAGTAAGTATTCACACATATATGACACAAGATATGATTACCTAGAAACCCTCCAATGAGAAGGTAAAAATAGGGTGGGGATAACACCCACAAATCTTCACTACTACAGTAATAAATCATATCCAATGAAGGTTACAATGTTTGACCATGAAACATGATCTACCCTGTGAAAGGTTTGCACTATTAAAGGCTTATTAAGTTTGTTAGGTCTTACCCTATTAAAGGATTTCAATACCCTATTAAAAGTGTGCCTTGTTAAAGGACTTTAACTCACAACTAACTAAGCACCTTGTTATAGGATTTTAGTACAACCTGTTAGGACTACTCTGTTAAGAGATTTAACTAATTCACCTGTTAGAATGTCTTAGCATTGATCCCACGTTTAACACTCTTATGCTTCTATGCACTTGATCTTTCTTGATCAGATGTCTCTTTGTTGTTCACTATTTCCTTCCTTTGTTCTCTTTTAACTAATTCTATAATACAATTCAGATCATGATACCTTGGTCACCATGAATGTCCTAGTTTGCACATGCAAAACTCTCCTTGATCATTCATTCATTCCCTTTCACGCTCATAGAAAGTTTAGGGTTTGTCTTCCTTAAGAAGACCTAGGTAACTTAGGGTTAGGTATGAATCAATGGCTGTGATTCATTCATATTGCCACTTAAACCTTCCCTTTACCTGATTGAGTACATCTAATGCATAGGGATTCCAACTTAAGATTTGTCCTTATCACCAAAATATCATAATTCAATCTTTAACTCAGCTCAAAAAATGGTTTACGTAGTAGTTTGTGCCAATACAAACAACTATGACAAAACTGTATTACTCAACAACTGAAGTCCCTAGTGCTCAACACATAATGACTTCAATATTGTCACCCGCCATTTGAATGACTTGACATG
Organism: Cupressus sempervirens; assembly: GCA_028749045.1. Lineage (NCBI taxonomy): Eukaryota > Viridiplantae > Streptophyta > Pinopsida > Cupressales > Cupressaceae > Cupressus > Cupressus sempervirens. The sequence continues at coordinate 909,444,769 of CM053787.1, read as the reverse complement.
CACTACTTTCCTAGCTCTTGAATCACTCAACACATACTATCTGCTTGACACTTAAGTGACTCGACACATGAGTGACTTGACACTCATTGTTTACTCAACATGCTCTAACTTATATGTTGTGCTCGACATATGCTACTTGTTCAACATGAACTAAGTAAATGAATTAAGTGTATATAAACTCACTAGTGAAAACCATTTTGAGATCAATAGTCACAAGTTATACATCAAAGATGAGACACCTACAACTGAGAAGAAGTATAGATCAATGATTGGAGGTTTACAATATCTAACTCACACCAAACTAGATATAGAAAATTCAATTGGGATTGTAGCTAGATTTCAAGTTGATCATAAGGAATATCATTATGCAATAGTAAAAATGATATTCAAATATTTGAAGGGTACACCTAATTATGGATTATGGTATGATAGATCAAGAGATTTCACTTTATGTGCCTATGTTGATGCAGACATGACAAGCAATATAAATGATAGATAAAGAACTAGTGGTGGAATATTTTTTCTTGGAGGAAGATTGGTTTCTTGGCTAAGAAAGAAACAAGATTGTATTTTAAAAAGTAGACCTAAAGCTGATTACATAGAAATGACAAATAATTCTATTTAGATCGCATGGATAAAGCAGATGCTATAGGACTTTGAGATAGAATTTTTGAATCCTATTATCATGCACTGTGATAACATAAGTACAATGAGTATGCCTAAGAATCCTATATTTCATTCTAAGACTAAGCATACATTTATTAACTATCATTTTTTGTGAGATAAACTTGCAGAGAGATTGGAGTATGTTAGTACAAAAGATTAGATTGTAGATATCTTTATGAATCCTTTTCCTAAAGATACATTTGAGTACTTCAGAGGTATGCTTGGGTCTATGCCCCTACCTACTTTTGAGTAGATGATGCATAGATTGCATTAGTCTAGTGGTACATATCACTATTGTTTGACTAGACTTAATGCTGATGCTCCCGATATCTGGAAGTATTTGAGATGAGATGAGAAGAGTCATCAAGGAGTCTTGGTGGATGGTTTAGAATAGTGCCTTTGGACACTTGAGCTGATTGAATATTTGGAGTAGATGATTGACATAATGAAACCTTTGTCATTGGTGTCAATGGGGGAGAGAATGCATGAAAAAATAATCCTTAGTACTATGGGGGGGAGATTGCATAGAGTAGCACCATGTATGGGGAGAAGATCCCTTAATGGGGAGAGATGAACTAATGGGAGAGATTGAGATCTCTTATGTATGAGTAAGAGAAAGTATCATTGATGTCAATGGGGAGGAAGATTAAATGGGGGAGAAGTTGAGAGTTATTCCTAAGAATTAGAGTGTGAGAAACTAATGTCAATCCTAAAGAAAAAGATATAGAAAAAAGAAGTGATCCAAAGAGTTTTAGATTTGATTGATGAAGATGATTTGAAAACATGAGAACAAAAAAAGTTACAATAGAGTGTTTTTTGTCACAAAAGTTTGCACCCTTGTCCAAATTTTTTACCTAAGGACAACCTTGTGAAACATGGAAACAACCTCCAAGCTATGGGACTTGAACAGTGAGGTTGAATCTCTAGAGAAGGCTAGCTTCCTTTACTATCAGGGTGCACCTAACTATTCTTGGAGAGGAAAAGGGAGAAGGAATGCATAGAAGCAAATCTACCTATTCTAACCTAAGGGGGGTGATGCACCAAAAATAGAGTGTTCAAACCAATCTCTACCCATACATGCACTATTGAACCATCATGGCACCAAAAGATATACACATCCAGACTTGCTTTATTCTAACAATCACATGCAAATCAAAAAAACCCAAATGAATGATACAAGGAAAGAGAGGATTCACTTATATACCATTCATAGGCCAAAAGAGATACAATCATGCAAGATTGTAGATATCTACAATACACCAATGAGAGGCAAATAGTTCTTGTGCTTCACATCAATGGCTGAAGGAGATAAGAATGTCATACAATTCAAAGGCAAAGGGGATTTATAGTGAAATTATAGAGCAATATTAGAGAAAATAGAGAAGAGTTGACCTCAACAAAATCTACAAAAATTGCCTTTATAGCTTAGACATAACTGAGATGTTCTCTAACTGAAGTTACTCCACAACCACTACCATTAAGTCTCTTTAGAGATATGGAGAAAATCTGATCTAGGCATAGATTTAGATACAATGAAATCTGATATTTTGTTGAAACAAGGCCCTGACAAAAATGATGCCATTAAACCATTCTGACCAAGTAGATGGATAAACTGGGGTGGTGGAGTGTTCTCCTACTATTTACTGGGTTCAACATTCATTCGAGCGTAGTTGGAATTGATCATGAGGATCAAATCATGCAAGAAAACTCAATTTCCTTCATTTCTGGCTCATCAGTCAGCAAAGTCAAAAGTCAATTGAATCCTACAACCAAAATGGGCCACACAGGCCAATAATTTCATTTCATTTTGCCACCTCGTAAAGTCTCCACGCGGTTGACCACATCTTCTCAATTAACTGAGCCACCTTCCCAACTTAACCATGATGTCACATGACCATCAACCTTAATTGTTAATGCCTTAGCTGGGCCCATAAGGACACTTGTCCTTCAGGCACTTTTCCACATTGTTTAATTACCTTGCATCTTCATAATGTAGGAAAGCACTGATCATTGATCTTTGTAAGATCAATGATCATGAAATATCTTCATTATACTACACCTACCCTTAATACTTCTAGGCCCACAAATTACTTACCATACACCTCAGCATGACCTGGCCCCACCTGGCATCACCTTGTGGCTTATGAAATCAACCTGACCTCACAAAGACACATGACAGCGAGGCACTTGCCCGCATTCTTTAAAATCCTTGCATCTTCATAATGCAGGGAATCACCCACTGTAGTAGATCTGTTTGGATTGAACGGTGGAAGGTACAAACTTAGAACATGTGGTGGCTTCAGTGCCTAACTATAACTTTTATTCCTTGGGGCCTGCGAGGACATGTGGTGATCTAGCACTTGCCCGCATTGTCAGGAAGTCTAACAAAACACAAAATGCAGGAAAGCGCCCACCAATCAAATTGCCAGCTCATCCAGTAGCTTCCCAACTTGTAGCCCACAAGAAGAACATGGACACACTTTCCACGTGTCACAATGACACTTCCTTGCATTATGTAAAGATCACTTGTTTTGTGAAAGCAGGAAAGCACCCACTGTAGATCTATGCAAGATCTGACGACGCAAAAAGTTGTGGGCTAGGGGAAACAAATTTAGGAAAATCTTTATTTGTTTATCTCTCATATTTCTAGGGCATTTAAATAATATTAAAGATGGTTAAAGACCATTGGGTGGGCTCAAGTATTTGAATTCAAATTTTTGGAAGGAGGTAAATATGGTTAACATTTCTGGCGACTCAAAGGGAACGCAAGCCAGCTATGCGTATAACTAGTGACCTTATGTATCCATTGGGCCATAGAGTTGTAAAAAAGGTGGGTCTTGTGCATTATGAAACCCTAACCCTACCTTTGTGGTAGTAAAACACTAAAAGCTCTATCTCTGCTCCTCTTCAAACTCAATAAAACACGTGCTTGTGCACTTCTTGGAAAACTAGAAACCAACAGGAAGAAAACTAAGCTACTTATGTACATGAAACCTCAACCCCTGTCAGAAAAATGGTTTGAGATAGATCCCATTGACTAAGATAGGCAAAATTTCACCACCAGGCTTGCTTAATTGAAAAGCATTAGCCTGCTTGCAATTGACAATCACATAAGGACCACTCCATAGTGCATCAAATTTTGAGTGTCTCCCTAGCTTTGCACTGTCTACATCCCATTTCAAAACCAAATCACCTTCTCTGAAGATTCTAACCCTAGCCTTCTTTTCAAAGCTCCCTTTCACCTGTTGCTAATGTGTTTCTAGGGTCTGCATGGCCTAACTTCTTTTCTCTTCCAGCTCCATCAACTCTACCATTCTCACTGTCATGGAATCATCTTCACTTAGCTCTAGCTAATGAGCTAGTTCTAGGGATGGGAATTCTAATGAAATTGAAAGCCTTGCTTCTCTGCCATATACCAACATAAATGGTGAATTTTCTATTGACCTCTTAGGTGTTATTCTGTCAGTCCATAGTGCAGTCCTCAACTTTTGATGCCAACACCTCTGGTTATCCTCTATAGTTCTTTTCATAATCCTAATTAGGTTTTTGTTGGATGACTCAGCCAAATCATTGCCTTGAGGATAGTAGTTTGAGGATGTGCTCAAGTAGATATTATGGTCAACTGCCCATGCACAAATATGAGCTCCTACAAAATATTTTGCATTATCTGAAATAACGGTTGAAGGGGCAACAAACCTGATCACAATTCTGTCAAGGAACTCAACAACTGAAGAATCTGTGGTGTCCTTCAATGCAACTACCTCTATCCATCTGGTGAAGTAATCTATAGTAGCTAAAATCCATTTGTGACCAAAACTAGAAGAAGGATTGATAGGGCCTATGAAATCCAATCCCCATTGAGGAAAAGGTCGATTCACTTGAATGGGATGAAGAGGAAGAGCTACAAGCTTTTTCTTACTAGAGAAGAAGGCACATTTTTCACACTTCCTCACATACCTATGACAATCATAGAACAGGGATGGCTAGTAGTAACTAGCCATCATGATCTTCATTGCAGTTGTCGTTGCTGAGAAGTGACACCATCAGGACCATCATGAAGCTCTTTGATCATTCTTTCAGCTTGGTCTATGTCAATGCATCTTAATAGGGCTTCATTAAAATCTTTCCTGAAAAGGATACCATCAACTATGACATAAGGAATTGACTGTAATCTATACTGTCTCCTTTTAGTTCTATCTAATCCTTGAGGATATCCGTTGCCTGATAAGAAATTCCTCATATTATCCATCCAATTCCTTGGGTCATCATTTCTTGTCTCTTATTGTTCTGTTACTATCATAGAGACTTCCTTATCCAATTCTTGATATGATATCATCTATTTACATAACCCCCTCCCTCTTACCAGCTTGGTGATCTGGATGTCAACATCATATTCCATTACTTTAGTAATCTAGCCAGCTCTCTTCTCACTAATATCTTTGCTCAAAAGGAAATCCTTCACACTCGCATGGGGTACTAACAAATGAATTTTATTATGAGACAGGAGGTGTCTAAATTTCTTTAAAGCTCTAATGATTGCAAGGGCTTGCTTCTCTACATAGTTGTATTTGTTTTCATACTCTTTAAGTCCTTCACTAAAGAAGACTATGTGATGCTCTTCATCCTTATCATTTGTTTGAGTCAAGACAACGGAAATGCTTGAATCACCACCTAGGGCATAAAGGATGAAATCCTTTTCAAAATTTTGATTAATGAGAGTAGGGGCTAAGGCTATGGCTACCTTGGTCTCTTCAAAAATTTCCTTCTCTTCCTTGGTCCATGCAAAGACCATACTTTTCTTGAGCATAGTCGTAAGGGGTTTTACCATGTTAGCAAGATTAGGGATAAATCTTCTCACAAAAATTATCCTACCAAGGAAAATTTGCAACCCTTTCTTATGTTTAGGAAGAGGGAGAGCAAGTATTTCTTTTGTTCTTTCTGGATCAATGGTTAAACCATCCTTAGATACAATGTGTCCTAATAATTTTCCTTGATTGGTAGCAAAGATACACTTGCTTGGGTTAAGGGATACCCCAAACTCTCTACACCTTAAGAACACCTATCTCAAATGATCAAAATGATCTTCTACATTCTTTGAATACACTATGATATCATCAAGGTAAACTAATACAAACATTTCAATCATGTCTTTGAAGGCCATATCTATTGCCTTCTGAAATGTAGCACCTACATTGGTTAGTCCAAATGGCATCTTACAATAAGCATATGTACCCCATTTGGTGGTAAATGCAGTCTTGTACCTATCAGACTCTTTGACCAGCACTTGATTGTAGCTAGAAAATTCGTCAAGAAATGAAAACCTCTTTGAACCATTGACCTTGGACAAAATCATCTCCATGGAAGGGAGAGGATGGTGATCTTTAAGGTAAGCTTGGTTAAGGTCCCTATAGTCCACACACAATCTAATTTCTCCATTCTTCTTCCTAATAGGGACAAGGTTTTCTACCCATGAAAAGTGCTTGATGGGGAAAATTATATTGGCCTCAATCAATTTGGATAGCTCTTTTCTCATTAAGGGTTCAATTTTGGGATTCACTGGCCTCTGTTTTTGTCTTACTGGCTTGACATTATCAATTAAATCTATTGTATGCTGAAAACACCTTGGGTCAAAACCCTTCAAATCATCATACATCCAAGAAAATACATCATTAAATTCTTGACATATATGAATAAAACTTTCTTGCTCAATCTTAGAACATACCTTCCCCATGTTTAAGGATTTTCCATTAGCAACCGTGACTGGGGTATGATCATCTTCATCAGCAACTAGGTTCATGACTCTTCCTCTTGCTTGGTCATTAGGATTGAAAACACTCTCTAAGGTAATGAGACCCTTAGACAATTTTTTGGAACTGAGATTAATGATTTGATCACCATACTGTTCCTACAGTCTCGACTGGTTTCTATCTAAAAATTCTGCTTCATTCTGCAAGAAGCTTACAATTTGTTCATCAGATTCAAACACTTGCCAATGGATGTTGTTATTAGGGATGGCAAGCCTTACTACCATTTTATTTTGTTTCTTCTTCTTCTCCTCAAGATTCCCTGGCACATCATGAGATGCACCTATTGCTACAAGTCTATCAGCATATCTAAATTCTTTTCTAGGGATGCTTTGAATATTAAATGCATTGAAATTCTCAACCAAATACCGTACCCTATGTTTATAAGACTTGAGAAAACCATTCTTGGTGATATTCTGATTTCTCACTTGATTAACCACCAACTCACTATCACCATATACACTTAAGGCTTGAATTCCTCTTTTTTAAGCAAGTAGGAGACCCTGAATGAAGGATTCATACTCATCCACATTATTAGTGCAACTGAACTGGAGCCTAAAGGAGAAGTAGTACCTTACTTATGCAAGAAAAATCAACATCACACCAACCCTTGATCCATTCTTATTCCTTGATCCATCAAAGTATATAATCCATATCTCAGTCACATCTTCTTTAGTCTCCACAAGATTGGGAACTAGAGCATCCTTCTCTAATATATAATATGTACTGAGGCCTATCTCAAGGGTTTCTGACATAAGATCAAATTGATATGCATTAGCCCATTCATCTAAGAGAAAATTAGGTATCTCTACTAGGGAAGTTTTAGGCTCATTCATTATGTCATTCTCATCCATTTCTAGGATAGTGCAATTCATGTTGATGAGATTAGGGGTGTAGGGTTCAGTATGATGGAGGGCTAGAGGCTCTATTCTAATTGAAGCTTTGGTCCCATATCTTGTTCTAAAAGACATATATGACTAATTAGAAGATATGTAACCACCTATTTGGGTAGTGAAGTCTCTTGACAGACAGATGACAAAATGTCGCTTGACTTCAACAACGGATATATCTTGAGTTACAGTATAACCAGGGCATGCATGTAGGTCCATTTCCACATTCCTAAGGATCCCTATAGTCTTGATAGTACTACCATCCAACTGTAATACATCTCTAACAATGGGCTCATATTTCATTTCCAAAACATCAACAACACACCTAGGCATCACTGAACCACTAGCCCCTGAATCAATCATGCAATTGTGGAATAGTTTACCCCCTATAATTAGAGAAACATAAAATGGAGGGGGTCTAACCTTTTTACTTGTTTCTACCTCCTTTGATGGCTGTACTAGGCTTGTGGTACTTTCCATGCTGGGTGGCCGACCCTTTGGTTGAATACTTTCCAATTCTTGCTACAGCAACCTCTTTTTCATGAGAATAGTGGCAACAACATCCCACATGGAAATATTTACATTTGTCTTCTTGATTTGTTCTACCACACTGAATGGCATAGTAGGTACTTTGCTAGAAGCCTTGGGAGCTGCATTTTTAGGAGGTTGAGATGGAACAACCTGAGGATCACTTACATTCTTTTTGCCATTATTTTGCCTTTTCTACTGAAAGGTATTTGATTGATCATTTACTACTTGTTTATGAGGTATTGAATTTGAAGTTGAGGCATGATTGGGAGGAGAAGGGGTAGCATCTTCAACAACTCTTCTTTTGCTCCTAGTTTTGTGAGCAATGGAATCCTGGTTTACATTACAATGTTCCTCCACTTGATGATTCATAAAGGAGCAATCACCTTGTCCTTGCATATACAGGGCATCTTTAAATTGATCCTCCTTGTATGATTGTCCTATTGAAGGCTCTTGGATGGTCAAAGCCAAATAATATTTAGACTTCTGACACATGCAACGGGCATAGGAGTAGTTAGAAGAGGGACAAAAATCCTGATCTTGGGCCATGTTGTTTTGAGGAACTATGGCCCTACTTTGGTTTACATTTGAGGTTGAAGCATGGCTATTCTACCTATTTTGATCAAAAGAATTGTTCCCATGATTATGATTTGGAGGCCTACCACTATTCAGAGTTTGATATTGCAATTGATGAGCCTTACTACCTTGAGCTTGTTGTCTCTCTAAAGTCACCACCTTGTTTCTCACTGTCTACATGATAGAGAAGCTATCCTCTAGCTTCTTCTCATGGCCTTGCATTCTTTTATATATGTTCTCTATGTTCAGCATCATAGATTGCATCATCTCCTTGATTTCATCTATTCCATTTGAAGATGTTGAAGCTTGAGTGACTAGAGAAAGGGATTGTGATGTGGAAGTTGTGGGAAGAGGAGCCATTTCTGGTTGGTGATTTGGAACGTTAGGGAAGAAAGGCACAAGAGGCCTTGGAGCTAGCTTACCTCCTTGTATTAGGATGTTTTCTAACTTTATTGCTATGTCATAAGCATTAGGCAAGGTATCTCCTCCCATAGTTTGGATTGTAGTGGCAATGCCACTATTAAAAGCTCTGAGGTAATGCAAGAAGGCATTACCAGGGTTAGGCTTTACTGAAGTAGGTCTTCTATCCCATGTTTTTTGAAATCTATAGTTGAAATCAGTCATACATTCATGGGGGGCTCTTTTTATAGTAGTCAACTGTTCTAAAAGTGACAAATGATCACTTTTTTCCTCAAAGTTTTTGCATAGTCCTACTCCTAATCCATCCCAATCTGCTATAGAACAATGAGCCAAACCTCTATACCATTGTAGTGCTTTTCCTTTCAAGGGTGAGGCTAGAAGCCTAATTGCAATATCATCTTCTGTAATACCATGGATATTGCAAATATTTGCAACTTCTTGAATGTGTTCTAATGGAGAGATATAAGTTTCACTAGTAAATTTTGGTATACTTTTGAGTGTAGCTATTGGTATATTATGTCTTTGGGCTAATAAAAGAGGACTTCCACCATTAAAGGTGGCAAAAGCATGAGATCCAGGCTGCACCATATAAACAAATGATCTATTGATATGTGTTGATGGCAATCTAGGCTGAGATCTAATAGTAGGAGGAGTAGAGATGGATCTTGTAGGTGTATTTGTTACTATTGCACTCCTAACTGGTGATAAAGATGCTCTAGTCTTCCTTCTTCTAGGATTTGAAAATGAAAGCTCTTGGTATTGAAATTTACCTCTAGAAGATGCCCTTGTTTCAGCTTTGGGCATGAATTAATGCAACTTTGGTCTAGAACCAGATGTATTTGAAACTTAGAGTCACAAAGTAATTGAAGAATGAATCCCTTGAAGGCTTGAACATCGAAGCCAATACTATCTCCTCAGTATTAATCTTGGAATCTTCCTTTTGACACCAGTAGACTTTAAATTTTTTGAATACAGTCCCACTGGGCGTACCAAAAAATATTGTCACAAAAGTTTGCACCCTTGTCCAAAGTTTTTACTTAAGGATAACCTTGTGAAACATGGAAAAAACCTCCAAGCTATGGGACTTGAACTGTGAGGTTGAGTCTTTGGAGAAGGCCAACTTCCTTTACTATCAGAGTACACTTAACTACTCTTGAAGAGGAAAAGGGAGAAGGAATGCATAGAAGCAAATCTACCTATTCTAACCTAAGGGGGGGTGATGCACCAAAAATAGAGTGTTCAAACCAATCTCTACCCATACATGCACTATTGAACCATCATGGCACCAAAAGATATACACATCCATACTTGCTTTAATCTAACAATCAAATGCAGATTAGAAAAACCCAAATGAATGATACAAGGAAAGAGAGGATTCACTTATATACCATTCATAGGCCAAAAGAGATACAGTCATGCAAGATTGCAGATATCTACAATACACCAATGAGAGGTAAATAGCTCTTGCATTTCACATCAATGGCTGAAGGAGATAAGAATGTAATACAGTTCAGAGGCAAAGGGGATTTATAGTGAAATTGCAGAGCAATATCAGAGAAAATAGAGAAGAGTTGACCTCAAAAAATCTACAAAAATTGCCTTTATAGCTTAGACATAACTAAGATGTTCTCTAACTAAAGTTACTTCACAACCACTGCCATTAAGTCTCTTTAGAGATCTGGAGAAAATCTAATCTAGGCACAAATTCAGATACAATGAAATCTGATATTTTGTTGAAACAGGGCCCTAATAGAAATGACACCATTAAACCATTCTGACCAAGTGGATGGATAAAATGGGGTGGTGGAGTGTTCTCCTACTATTTACTGGGTTCAACATTCATTCGAGAGTAGTTGGAATTGATCGTGAGGATCAAATTGTGCAAGAAAACTCAATTTCCTTCGTTTCTAGCTCATCAGTCAACTAAATCTTGCAACCAAAATGGGCCATGTTGGCCAATAATTTCATTTCATTTTACCACCCCGTAAAGTCTCCATGCGGTTGAACAAATCTTCTCAATTAACTGATCCACCTTCCCAACTTAACTATGATGTCACATAACCATCAGCCTTAACTGTTAATGCCTTAGCTGGGCCCATAAGAACATGTGTCCTTTAGGTGCTTTCTTGCATTGTTTAATTACCTTGCATCTTCATAATGCGAGAAAACACTAATCATTGATCTCCATAAGATCAACGATCATGAGAGATCTTCATTATACTATGCCTTCCCTTAATACTTATGGGCCCATGAACTACTCATCATGCACCTCAGCATGACTTGGCCCCACCTAGCATCACCTTACAGCTTATGAAATCAACCTGACCTCACAAAGACATGTGACAATGAGGAGCTTGCTCGCATTCCTTAATATCCTTGCATCTTCATAATGCAGGGAAGTGCCCAACATAGATTTGTTTTTATCGCACAGTGGAAGGTATAAACTAAGAACATGTGGCATCTTCGATGCCCAATTGTAACTTTTATTCCTTTGGGCCTACGAGGACACATGGCAATCTAGCGCTGTCCCACATTGTTAGGAAGTCTGACAAAACACAGAATGCAAGAAAGTGCCCACCAATCAAATTGCTAGCTCACCCAGTAGCTTCCCAACTTGTAGCCCATAAGAAGAACATAGACCCACTTGTCACGCGTCATGACAACGCTTCCTCACATTATGTAAAGATCACTTGTTTTGAAAAAGTGCCCATTGTAGATCTATGCAAGATCTGAAGGTGCAAAAAGTTGTAGGTCAGGGGAAACAAATTTAGGAAAATAGGAAATACCATAAAATCTTTGTTTTTTTATTTCTCATATTTCTAGGGCATTTAAATAATATTAAAGATGGTTAAAGACCATTGGGTGGGCTCAAGTATTTGAATTCAAATTTTTGGTAGGAGGCAAATATGGTTAACAATGTTGTTTTGGTGTTCTTGGAACTTAGATTTTTTTCATCTATGTTGACATCAATTCTGAAGGGGAAGATTGTTAGTATGAATGCTAATGGTATTCCTTTGGGGGAGTATCCTAAACATTTCCAAAGCATCTGGAGATGGATAACATGATTGACATGTTTTATTCATGACTACATTTATCATTAATGACAACATAGTATGGTTTCTGTAAAGAATGGTAGAGTAGTAGACATAGATCAAGTTTTTATAGAAAAAGAGTTGATGGTTAAGTGAAGGGTGGTTAAGGACATGTTCTACACTATTTCCTAATGATAAAATTAGGTGCACATCACGTAAGGAGAAGATAGGCAGAATATATGCATAATTTATATAAAGTAGTAAACAAACAGAGTATCTAAGAAATAATTTAGGATGATTGATTTGTATCTATTTACTAAGATAGAATCATGTTATCCAAAGTTGGACAGTGACAAAGAAAAAGTCTAATGATGGCACTAGTGAGTTCATAAGGTATGGAGTCATATGTGAGAGAAATTGTAAAGATTGTGAGCTAATAGTGTTGTGTAATTGCAAAGTAAGTAATTATCTTAATGTGGTCCTATTATAATTAATTGGGAATGCCTCAAGTTGACTCAAGGAATTGATTTGAGGACATGATATGAAGGAAGTTTATTTTCCTTTTGGTAAAGTATGATATGGATGTTGATGAAGTGTGAAGTGTGTGAACAAGAGTAGAGTATTTGGTAAATTTTTGATAAATTATGATATGGATGTTGATGAAGTGTGAAGTGTGCGAACAAGCATAGAGTATTTGGTATATGTGAGCAAGTGGATGCAAAGTTGGTGATTTGGTATCGAGATCAGAAGGAGCAAAAGTCTAGTTAACAGGAAAAAGAAAGAGGAAGAACAAGTACATTTCATTTCTATTATTCTAAAAGGAATAATACAAAGATTAGTTGGATAGGGATTTCAGTGATCTTGCCCCTAAAGTTGTTTGGATAGTGGGTCCATCTACTTTCTTCAACTCCTAAAAGGGTTGGAATCTCCTAATAGGGATTCAAAGTCTTCTAACAGGGACACATGTGTATAAATGTTGTAATAGACTCCTAATAGGGTCCATCCTCTAACAAGGAATATTTATATTAGTACATCATCTTGTGGGTACCATCCCCACCAAGGTTTTCCCTCTGATCAAGGGTTTCCCTAGTTAACAAATTTGGTGTTATTATGTATGAATATCTTGTTATGGTTGCTGATTATATTGCTCATATGGTTAAGGATTAATAAGGTTGATAATTATTATAATAGTTGGATAGCTTATTCACCCCCCGTCTCAATTATATTGGTGGAGTTTACTTTCTAACATTTTGTAACTCAAAAGAAATTTTGAAAGAATTTCACTTTTTTTTTTGTCTATGTTAGGTAGTGTAACTTATAGGGACTATAACTCGTTGCTAGTTTCTTTGATTATATATTATGACCCCATTTAAGAAATGACATGAACCTCTCTATAGCACCTAATTTTGTGTGATCTCTAGTCAATTGAGTTTTTGTTCCTTTTTGGAGCCTCTAAATCCTTCAAAGATGAGCTCAAAGTTTTTGTACCCTACTGCCAATACCAACATTTTACAATATCTTCAAATGTAGACTTGATCTTGTAATGAAAATTTATAGGTAAAGTGATGTATCCAAAGTGAACCACTAAGCTATAAATTAGAATATTCTAAGCTCCAATTGTTGGACTAACCGCCAACATTCCCCTTTGAGATTCTAGGCATGGTTTAACCACCTCTAGTGTTCTATGAGTCTAGTAGTTGTATTAGGCATTAATAAGTCAATCTTTTGGTGCAATGACAACTCTAGCTTGTAACAAGTGGTATCAGAGCTTGGTCACAGGCTCAAATCTCCTCGAGTACCATTGAGAGGGGCATTATTGGACTAATCGCCAATGTTCCCCTTTGAGATTCATGACATGGTTTAACCACCTCTTGTGTTCTATAAGCCTAGTAGTTGTATCAGCCATTAATAGGTCAATCTTTTGGTGCAATGACAACTCTAGCTTGTAACACCAATGACCAACTTACTAAAAATACTAAGCTTCTAGAAATAAAACTTTTGTACTGTGATAACCCTCATTGAAAAGACAAACCAAATTATGTCTTTGGGTGATGGAAGATTTCCTTTATACCCATAGTGTTCATGTATTGGACACTTGGAGTAATTTGAGAAGTGACCTTTTTACATATCAAGTGTTCAAGGGAAAGCCAAGATGGTTAACCTCCTCCCTTGTTAGCTATGATGAATGTGTTGAGAGGTCTTCCTTTTTAATTGATTAGATATTCTTCACATGCCTTGTTTTTTGTGGTTCTACCAACACAATTGTCTAAAACATCTTTAATTTCTTTTGTAGCTTAAGTAATTGCTAGAATATTCCATTGTGCTTTTGTGAAATCACCTTCAACAACTCCTTCATGATACTCTATTAGATCTAAAATTCTAAATACTAGTGAAATATTGATCTCATTGGGTCATTCTAGATCATAGGCATTTCTTATATCATGCTTCTTTAGTATGATGTATGGTATAAATTATTTCATTTTTGAGTAATTATATGTTTCCACTAGAAATCTCTCAATTCTCAAATGATCCATGACTTCATATCCAATTTTAAATTCCTTATGCCTCCTTTTCTCACCTACCTTAGCCTTATACTAAGTATTCATTTTAGTAGTGTGTTTTCTCACCTCCTCATGCAAATTCTTGAAGCGTCCTATGATTTCTTTAGCTTTGACACTACTTGTGATGAAGAATACTCCCCTTAATAACACAAACACATAACAAAATTATAAAAATAACATGTTGCAAGAACAAAAAATTGGATTCTTATTATCTTCAAAAGTATGGAATTAAAATTTTTAGAAACAAAACACAAAAAGACACATGGTTGGTTTCCTTACAATATTTTATAATCTATAGCCACCACCAACATCCTAGAACTATCGTAGATAACCCTAAAAGCCTTTCCTAATAGGTAATTTTCCATTGCTCAAGAAGGTTGCAAAAATTTATCCCTAGGCTCGAAGGCCAACTAACCCAAAACTTTTATTTTTTAATGTTTTATTACATTAGAGTAGGCCCCAATAACTTTTGAACTCAAAAGTAATGTTGAAGGAATTTCATTTTTTTCCCATTTCAAGTGATGTGACTTTTAGATACCACAAATCATCGCCAATTGCTCCAATTGACTATTGTAACCCCATTTTGTAAAAGGCCACATAGTTCTCTATAGCACTTAACTCACGTAAGCTCCAATCAAGAAAGGTTTGACCCCTTTTTAGAGCCTCTAAATTCTTCAAAATAGATTCCAAAGTTTTTATACCGTAATGCCAAAACCAAAATTTTCAAGAACTTCACAAATAGACTTGATATTGCAATGAAACTTTATTGTTAGGTCAATATATCTAAAATGAACCTATAGGGGTGAAATAAAAACATTTTGAGGCCCAAAAACCAACTCACTAAAAATAGAAAGCTTCCAAAACTAGCAACTCTACATTGAGATAACCCATATTGAAAAAAGGCACAACAAAAATATTTTTGGGTGAGGCAAGATCTCATTCACACCTAGGATGTTCCTATGTTAGACACCTAGGGTAATTTGAGAAGTAACCCTATCACAACTTAGGTGTTTAGAGGAAAACTAAGATGGTTAACCTCCACACTTGTCAAGTATGATGAATTTTCAACAATTCACCATTTCCATTTGGCTAGTTATTCTTCATATGTCTTGTTTCTTGTGCTTTTACCAACATGACTATCTAAAATTTCTGTTATCTCCTTAATAGATGTAGTTGCTAGAACACACTACTATACTTTTGTGACCTCATCTTCAACACCTCCTTCATGACACTCTACCAAATCTAAAATGTTAAATACTGGTGAAATATTTAGTTCACTAGGAAAATCTATATCATAGGCATTTTCTAAATCATGCTTCTTCATTATCTTGCATGGTCCAAACTTTCAACTTTTGCTTATTATATGTTGCCACTAGAAATATCTACTTCCTTAAATGAGCCATGTCTTTATCACCAATTCAAAATTCCTTATGCCTCCTTTTCTCATTTTTCTTAGCCCTGTACTATGTATTTATTTTAGTAATGTACCTCCTCACCTCCTCATGAATGTTCTTCAAGTGTTCTATAAAATCTTCATCTTCATTACCACTTATCTCTCCTTTATCTAACTTCCTTAATCTGGAAGCATTCTTTGGACTACTTCTATACACTATCTAGAGTGGTGATTTACCACTACCCTTATTGAGATAATTATTGTATGAAACTTTTTCTTGTGGAAAGATCAAATTTCATCCCTTTGGTTTATCTCCAAATAAGCATTACAACAAATTTCCCAAACTCCTATTCACAACTCCTATTTATTCATCGCTTTAGTGATGCTATGATGAGATCAATTCTAAATCTATCTTTAAAACTTCTTCCATAATGTTTTCCAAACCACCCTGATGCAAGTAATGGGTGGGTAAACCAATAGGATATCCTAATATTCCTCCTTAGGGCCTACTCAAGACTAGGGTAGTGGTGATTAGTCTCTTTTATGCACCAAATTCACTTCACATTACTATCCCCATCTTCCAAGTAGCCTCAAGCCTTCAATAAGTCAAACAAAATCCTCCACACCTCACTCCCTTGAACCCTATAGGATCTTAGACTCCAAGACATTTCATCCTAGTCTCTTCCATCATTCCATCAAACTTCATAACCCTTTGATAAGGTTTGAGCTTCTTTCTAGTCCAAACTTGTGAGATGCTCTCGAAGGCCTAATAGGGGATCTTTCCTAATAACCTTGCTCCATCAAAGTAAACTATAAACTTAAAAAACTACTAAAAAACCCTCCAAAAAAATTGTAGAATCCTTCATAACGTCAAATGACCAAAATAATTCCAGAAGATGAGCTCTAGGTCACCTCTCTTGACCCCTTAACCCTCAAGCCCTAGTTTTAGGCTTATTAGGATTAAAAACACTATTTTGGCTTCTAAGCCTCCAAACTCAAAAACCCCATCCAAATATCTTCACCAAAGACACCATTCCACCTTTCTACTCACCAAATCTCAAGCCTCCATGACCTATCCCCTATCTTCTACAAGGCAATCTCAGACTATCAGCACACCAAGCACACTACTTGCTTAGCATCAGATGTTGTTAGAATCTTCTAAGTAGGTGGGTAGTGATGCAATAAAAACCTCCAATGTCATCTCCATACTAAAACCCTTCTATACATCAATCAGCAGGTTTTTTCACTATGGGGATTAGGAGGGAAGAGTCATTTTAGCCCAAAACCCTAACTGTAGGATAGGGTAAACAACAAGGATAAACAAACCCAAAAGATATACCAAATTATCTAACACTACCCAATTAAATTAGTGCACCAAACAGAACAAAAAATACAACTCTACACAATGAAAATATGTACTTACTTCTACTCTACACATAGATATCAAATTTGTACTCATTGTCAACACAAGATTTCCCACCAAAAAACACTTGTTATTACATTCAAATTCCATGCAAAACTTCTTCAAACCCTTCATAAGTTCAAGATATTCAATAAATAGGTCAAAACACTTGACCTTACAAATTAATTCCTTCAAGTTTGACCCAAACAATAAACTGACTGCTGGCTTTCCATTTTGCAATTTTTACAACTTTTACACATACTTCAAACAAAAGACTCCAAATGCCTACTAAACCTTACCAAAACATGCAAGAAGATTAAGAAAGATAAAAATGAAGTTTTTTGGTCAACTCACAATGTTGAACAACCTTTTACTTGCCTATAAGTCATATTACAACATGTAAAAACTTGCCTAAATGCATTCTAGGGATGCTTGAGATTGCCTAAAAAGTCTTGTATCATCTTGGACACTTATTGACTTCCTATTCTATCCATCTTGGTGTTTGACCACCTTATTTAGGACTTGGGGCCCCTACACCATACTCCCATAGTTTGAAAAACTCAAGTCCCTTGAGTTGCCAAATGCTGAAGAGTGGTGCCTTGATTTATGATGTCTTTCTTTATCATCCAGATTGCTTCCACCTCAGACATGCCTTTCCATTTCACTAGATATTGCTTGTATGTCTTGCTCTTAGTATTTTTTACTATCTTGGTATCCAACATGCACTCCAACTATAATGGTTTTTTGGGGTGTTAGGTCCTTAACCCATTCCACTTCAAAATCTATCCTGCTAGTGCTACTAGAATTTATAATGTTGTTGTCCCCTTTGTACAATGCAAGGTTTGCAACATTGAAAATGGGTGAATTGCCTAGTCCTTGTGGTAGTTCCAATTCATATGCATTGTCTCCATATTTATGCACAACTTTGCAAGGACCTATATTTTTCATTTGTAGTTTTTTGCCTGGTCCTTTAGGTAATTGTTAGCCAAAATTGCCCTCCCACCAAAAATCTGAATCTTACCTAGGTTGGCTAATTCTCATGTTTGTTCAAATGTTTGACGTCCAAGGAACACATTAGTCTTTAGATTGCCTATAGTTTTCCCAAGTTTTGAGCTCTTTATGCCTTGATCTTTTCTAGTGTTTAAATCATAATCATGTGACAACCTTCATCACATAGTCACCCATAGCTAAGTCTTATTTTCCCTTCAAGCCACGATGTCATGATTTAGGCTTCCCAATAGTTAGTGTAGTGTTAGAGGATTTTCTATAACCATGTGCTTTTTTCTATGATGTTGTGATCACATAAAAATCCACATGGGTAGGTTTCAAGCTAGAGGGTCCACTTTCCAAAGAACCATTAGATCTTGATAGATCAACGATTGACATTTGTAGGCTTTGTAAAGATGCAAAGTCTTTAAACTTTCTAGGAAAGAACTTGCATGACACGAGTCTATGTGGGGCCAACCTCATCCACATGGCATGTTCCATGGAGGATTGAGCTCAACATAAGGGCCAATGAACTTAAGTTGGGACCACAAGATAAGTCAATGAAGTAGTCAAGTTTGCATGGTCACATGGGGTTAAGCTTAACTTGAGGTTAGAGGTGCGGTATTGCGAGTCCCTTTTGTTTGCATAGTCGCAAGTTGAATTGGTAGACCCAGGCCTAGTGGTGCGAGGTTATAGTTGGCTTCCCTATTTTGCATGGTCACATGAGTTTTATGCTTAACCATGGTTAATACCCTGAGGGAGTGACTTCCTTTGTTTACATGGTCATAATGAGTTAATTTAGACCATGGATTAAGTTTGGGTCTATTGTTATGACTAGTGCCACATTTTCTATGCCCATCTCGACTGTCAGATCTTGGTAGATCTACAACCACCATATATGCACTTTTTTTTGAAAGTACAAGGTCTTTAAGGATTCCTAGGAAATGCTTGATCGACACATGTCCTGGTGGACCCTTCTTCCTTATGGCTAGTGAAGATGTTAGAGGGAATGATAGGTGTTTAATATTTATTTTCTACCTTCCAAAGTGGGACCTATTTTAGTTGTGGGCCATCGGAAAAAAGGTGTTAGATAAGTTGGCATAAGGTAGGGTTCTGATTGATTGAATTACTAACAAGGATATGAATCTTCTCAAGTGTCCAATCTCCACAGATCTATGGCTGGCATATGTTTGCTTCCTGAATGTGAATGATGCTTAACCATTATGGGGAAATGACATTGTGATGCATCTCATGGTGGTCCCGTATCAAGGTCAAGCCTTGTCTTTGCATGGTCGTAGGTATCTAAGATGTAGTCAAGATTTAGGCCACGATGACATGAATGACAATACAAATAGTTAAGTTGTCACTGATCGTGGTGTTGTAGACATTTTATACTTAAAATATTTCAAGCTGTGAGTGGGCAATCAATGGTTAAGTTGTCATCTTTGTAGTTTCACAATGATCTATCATGTAGTTGCCAGGTCACAATAGTTAGTTAAAAATATTGAGGACAAGCTACAAGGAAGTGATAATAGTTAGTTAAGGTGGTTGTAGTTTCATAGGTTTAAATAGTTAGTGAAGACCTTTAGCTACTAAGGTGCGACCGAGGCAATTTAGTTGATATTGTATCATTGCATGGTTAGAAGGCTGTTAGGCCTAAACCAAAAAGATGGTGCAAAGAGATATGAATACATGGTCGCAAGGTCATGACAATTAGGGAGAAAATACAATGTTAAGCTATGAAGCAGTGACTGGAGGTTAAGTATTGTATGTCATAGTTTTACATGGGTAAATAGTTAATAAAGAGAAAAGGTGGAAAAGCTATGATTAGGGTAAGTTCAATAGGTCAACATAAATTTAGAAGAGTGGCTGATGGTAGAATAATAAAATATGATTGGTCCACATGGAAAAGCATGAGGATTGACTCTAGTTGATCAATGAAATGGATGAATTAGCATGCTGATAGCAAGAGGAAGCAACTCTTAAATCTCCTTGACCATCCACAACCACTCTTTGATGTTCCCCATGCCTGATAAGTGTAAAGGGACACTCACTCATTAATTGGTTATCCATCTACTCAACTAATGCATTAACGGCTAGCATTTCTATCTTATCAAGGCTTTTCTTTTGGTGAAATATATGGTTTTCCTACATCTGAATGTGTACCATGATAAGATCTTCTTCAGATTTGTAGTGATTATTCTTTGTAGGCTTTAAATGTAGTGGTTGAGCTTTGTCTTATAGAAGAAGTTATCTCAGTTATGCTTGAACTATAGAAATAGATTTTGTAACCCTTTCTAGGATCAGTCTTTCTTTGATTCTGTAACTTTGTATTGCATACTCTATTATTATAATTTCCTATGCCTCTAAACTATCATAATTCTTAGTTGTATCTCTTTCAGCCATTAATATACTACACAAAGAACCTTCTTGCCTCTTGTTGATGTATTGTTTCATTCTTCAACTATATGACTCTATGTACTTGGCCCTTTGAATGATATAGAGTGAAGTCATTTTCCTTGTAGCATTCATTTAGTTTCTAAACTGCATGTGGTTGTTGAGTCTAATAAGGATTGAACCTATATTATTTCAGATTATGTTGGTAAAGTATGTATTCTTAGGTAGAGATAAGATTGAACAACTATTTTGGTGCATTACCCCTTTAGGATAAATTAGATAATTTTCTTTCATGCGTTCCTTGTCCTTTTTCCTCTCAAAGTCTAGTTATGTGCATCCTGATAGCAAGGAAGCTGACCTTCTCTGGAGACTCAATCTCATTGTTCAAGTCCCACAACTTGGAGATTGTTTCCATGTTTTACAAGGTTGCCTTTAGGTAAAAACTTTAGGCAAGGGTGCAAACTTTTGTGACAATAGGTTTTGGCATGCCCAACAGGACTAACATCAAATGTTCTAAGTGGTGTCAAAGAAGAACTTCAAATTGTTGTTGATAAGATAGTGCTACTCTTAGCATTTCATGCCTTTAAGAGGTTCACTTTCTAGTACTTGGCGACTCCACCACATCAATACATTTGGTTTCTAGACCAAGTTGCTGATTTATGCCCAAAGCTCACACAAGGGCATCTTCTAGAGGTAATTTTTAGTACATTGAGATTTCATTTTAAAACCCTAGAAGAAGAAGAAATAATTTGTCCCTATCACCAATTAGGAGTGCAACAATAAATCAATCATCTGCAAGGTCTCTTTCCACTCCTCTTATTGATAGGTCATAGCCTAGGTTGCCATCCCTCATCTGAATAGGTCATTATTCCATATGGCACAACCTATATCACATGCATTTGCCACCTTTAATGGTGGAAGTCCTCTCCTATTGGGTCAAATACATGATATCCCAATCTCAGTTTTGAAAAGTATACCCAATTTTATTGGTGAAACCTCTATCTCCCCTGTTGAACATATCTAAGAAATATCAAATATTTGTAATATACATGGGATTGTTGAAGATGACGTTGTAGTTAGGCTTTTGGACTCATCCTTAAAAAGAAAAGCTTTACAATGGTATAGGGGTTTACCTCATAACTTTATGATTGACTGGAATGGGTTAAGAGCAGGGATATGTAAATATTTTGAGGACAAAAGTGATCATATATCACTCCTAGAATAGTCAACAACCATCAAAAGAGCCCCCCATGAGTGCATGATAGATTTCAATTATAGATGTCAAAAGACTTGGGATAGAATACCCATTGCAATAAAGCCTTCCCCTAGTAATGCCTTCGTACATTACCTCAGAGCCCTTAGTGGTGACATAGCGACCATAGTGCAAACTATAGGAGGGAACACTTTACTAGATGCCTATGAGATTGCTATCAAGGCAAAAAATATCTTAATACAAGGAGGGAAGTTAGCTCCAAGGCCCCAATGCCTTTCTTTCTAGATATGGCTAATCATCAACCTTCAATAGCCCCTTTCCTACTACTTTTACATGTCAACTTCTTGCTATGGCTCTTCAATTTTCCACATCTACTAGAGAGTTAGGAGAGTTGAAGGCCTTAATGCAAGATATAGGAAAGAAGTTGCAAATTCAAGATATGAAGTTAGAGGATAGTTTCTCAGTAATTCAAAAGGTGAGTAACAAGGTGGTGATCCTAGAAAGGCAACAAGCTCAAAGAAATAAGCCTCCCCAACTCCAATATCAAGCCCCCATGAATAATAGGCCTCCAAATCAAAGTCAAGGCCATGTTCCCTGTTGGATACAATTGTTAATTGTGTATTGTCTTTGATGTTACAAAAATGTCATAACAGCCATTAGACAGAGTCTACCGAGCTCAGATGGTTAGCAAAGCAATTTATAGTGACTACCGAGCATTCTTGAACATTACATAGTAAGTTAGCTCTTACTGAGCTCACTCAGGCATCAAAGGATTTTGTAGCAGAAAGTTAATGTTAACTAAGCTCCCAAGGTTAACAAAGGGAAAGTCAATGACTACCGAGTTCACTTGATCATCAAAGAGAAAGTTAGCTTTTACTGAGCTCACTTGGTAAGTGAAGGAAGGTCAATGTTTACCGAGTTAACTCGATCTTCAAAGGAAGTTGCAAGGTTTGCAGTGTTTACCGAGCTTCACTTGGTTAAGATTGGGGAAACCATTCTAGAGCAGTGGTCACTGAGATAGGTTGGGCAGCGAAGAATTTTATTATTCTAAAGAATTAAGTTTAATTTTTTTGTGCAATGTTTGCAGCCCACTGACTTAATGTTTTTCAGTTGTTGTAACTTGTAATTGAGCCAACTTGACAATCTGTAAGGTATATATGAAAGGTCAAGTTGTGAATTCATATATATGTAAGAGTGTGGATGCATAAGAGTGTGAATGTATGGATGTAAATGGAATGAGCGAGTATTGAATATATGAGCAAATGTTGTGGAAGGATTAGATATCCTTATGGAGCTGCAAAGCTATATTCGATTAGTGAGGATCTAGTGAAGCAGAATAGAGATATGTATTCAGCAAAGATAAGCTGCATATATTTTAGATCACTTCATTGTTGCTTTCTAATCATTGTAACAATGATTTAAAATCTCTTAATAGAGTTGGTTTAACAGCCATTTTGTAAATCCTCTAACAAGGTGACAATTCAGTTGAATTTTTCTAAAGACCTCTGACAAGGCCACTCCTTACAGGGTGATTAAATCCTCTAACAGGGTCACACCTAACAGTGTGTTTTGTAACCTTTAACAGGGTTGGCTCCTAACAAGGCTCAATTTAGAAGAGTGAAAATTGGTGACTAGTTACTTGGTGGTTTTTTCCAAATTGGGTTTCCAGGTTAATTCTGGTGTCTCTTGTGTTCATGTTATTTCCTTTATGCATGCATGCTAATCATTTTAAATGCTTAATAAGTTAACAGAAAATCTATCAAGTTTCAACATTTATTTGTGTGGTTACCAAGTATCAGCAGCAACTATATTTTAAGACATCTAAGGATCTGTGGATTTATTTTGTGGTAACTGATTCACCCCTCCCCTCTCAGTTACTCCATCTCTATTTCCAACAGTTCCCTATAATCAAAATAGACCTATTGGTAATGTCCATGCTACAAATTCAAACCAAAATAGGGCTTTAGTCTCTCAAAATAATCTCTTTCAAGATCAAGACTTCTGCCCTTCCTGCAATTATTCTTGTGCTTATTGTATGTGCTAGAAGGCTGAGTCTTACTTAGCATTGACTACACAAGAGCCAATAGTAGGGAAAAAATATAATGTAAGCCAACCAGCCGATGCCTCTCATCCACAATAATAGGTTGATTGTTCTTTCATGAATCATCAAGTAGAGGAGCATTTTCATGCTAGCCATGATGCCATATCTCATAATACTAGAAGCAAGAGAAGAGCCATTGAGGATGCTACAACTCCCTTATCCAATCAAGCTACAACTTCAAGTGCTCCTCCTCAAAAAATGTAGAACACTATAAAAAATGATATTGCTAACCCCCAAGCTATTCCACTTCAATCACGAATTCATGCAGCTTCTAAGGTGTCCACCAAGGTAGTGAGTTCTCCTTTTAATATTCTAGGCCATATTAGGAGGACCACTATCAATCTTTCCATATGGGATGTTGCTGCTGCTATGCCTGTTAGATACAATTAATTAATTGTGTATTGTCTTTGATGTTACATGAATGCCATAATCATTATCAGTCAGTATATGTCGAGCTCACTTGGGCAATGAAGATAGTTTTCTATGTCTACTAAGCATTCCTATGTTTTCCTAGTTCAAAAGGTAGTGTCTATCAAGTTCACTCGGGCATCAAAGGGAAATATGCAGAAGATGAGTGTTAACTAATCTCACTCAGTTAATGAAGAAAATTTAGATGGAACTAGTGCTAATCAAGCTCACTCAGTTGCCAAAGGATTTTCACAAGTTTGTAGTGTTAACTGAGCTCCTATTGGTTAACAAAGGAAATAATTTCTAAGTTAGTTTCTACTAAACTGGGTCAGCTAGTGAATGGTTTTCTTATTTTGGAATATTAAGCTTAATTGATTTATCTATTGATTCTAGCCGACTAAAGTGATGACTATTAATTATTCTAAGTTGTATTTGAGCTGACCTGACAAAGTAGAAGATATAAGTATAAGGTCAAGTTGGGATTTCAAAGTGTTGGTGTGCATGCATGAAGATGTTATTGAAGATTTAATGATGAGAAGAGAAGTGAATTTGAAGGATAAGTAGAATATCCTTGTGGAGCATAAAAACTATATTCAATTAGGAAGGATTAAGTACAAGCCAGAATAAAGATCTATAATCAAAAAATCAATTTCATTCAAATTAGGTCATCTCATTGTTACTCTCTAACCATTGTAACAGTGATGTAAATCTCTTAACAGAGGTGGCTTAACAGTTATTTGCAAATCCTCTTACAAGATGGAAGTTCTATAGAATTGTCTCAAGACCTCTAACAAGGCCACTCCTAACAAGGTGATTAAATCCTTTAATAAGGTCACACCTAACAATGTGTTTTGTAACCTTCAATAGGGTTGGCTCCTAACATGGCTCAATTCAAAAGAGTGAAAAATAGTAACTAGTTGTAATTGGTGGTTTTTCTCAAATTGGGTTTCCACATTAAATCCTAGTATCAAATGTGTTCATGTTATTTTATTTTTTATGTAATGATAATCACACATAACATCTTAAGTTTATATGTTAAGTATTTATCGAGATAATTCAATTATTACCAAGTTGCAACATTTTATGTGTGTTTACCGAGCTTCAACAATATTTAGTCTTAAGTTTTCATTTTTGTACTAACATCTAAGGGATCTAAGATTTATTTTAGCATTAATTGATTCACCCCTCCCCTCTTAGTTACTCCTCTTATACTAAGCATAATTAATTTATCTATTGATTCTAGCCGACTAAAGTGATGAATATTAATTATTCTAAGTTGTATTTGAGCCAACTTGACAAAGTGGAAGATATAAGTATAAGGCCAACTTGTGATTTCAAAGTATGTGAGAGAAAGTATGAAGATGTTATTGAAGATTTAAGGATGAGAAGAGGAAGCAAATTTGAAGGATAAACAAAATATCCTTGTCGACTAGCAAAGCTATATATGATCAGGAAGGATCAGATATAAGCTAGAACAAAGATTTGTAATCAAAAAATTAGTTGCATTCAAATTAGGTCATCTCATTGTTACTCTCTAACCACTATAGTAGTGATCTAAATCTCTTAATAGAGTTGGCTTAACATCTATTTGCAAATCCTCTAACAAGGTGGAAATTCCATTGAATTGTCTTGAGACCTCTAACAGGGCCACTCCTATCAAGGTGATTAAATCCTTTAATAGGGTCACACCTAATAGTGTGTTTTGTAACTTTTAATAGGTTGGACCCGAATAAGGATCACTTTAGAAGAGTGAAAAATAGTAACTAGTTGCAATTGGTGGTTTTTCCTAAATTGGGTTTCCACGTTAAATCTTGAGTTCAAATGTGTTCATGTTATTTTCTTTTATATGTTTGCAACTTAGTTAAAGTAATAATAATCATAGATAACATCTAAAGTTTATATGCTAAGCATTTACCGAGTTAATTTAGTTATTATTGAGCTTCAATAGTATTTAGTCTTTAGTTTGCATTTTTGTACTAACATCTAAGTAATTTGGGATTTATTTTAGTAGTAATTGATTTACCCTTCCCCTCTTAGTTACTCTTATATTTCCAACAATTGGTATCAGAGCTTTTGGTGTTTGTAGAGAAGGTTTCAAGGACTTAAGCTAAAGATCAGGATGTCCTACAAAAGAGAAATTCTAAGCTGAACAGAGACAATTTTGTAGCATGGCAAGGACTTATGAGGTTACATCTAGCTGCTATCAGTGATTTAGGTTGCAAATATCTTTATAATGAATACAAAACTCCCACTGGAACATTATCAATTGAAGATATTGCTAAAAATAAGAATCATAATATCATGATGATTGATATTGTATTTTCTCTCAATTATGTTGAATTTGATGAGGTAAAGGATTGCAAAACTACTCATGCAATGTGGACCAAATTGAAAGATGTCTATGGAGGAGATTACAATGTAAGAAGAGCCAAAGTAGAAAGACTTAGAGGACAATTTGACCAAATGAGAATGAGAGAAGATGAAAATGTTGCAAAATATGTGGAAAGGATCAAGGCTAGTGTAAGTGCAATCAAAGCATCTAGAGGAGACATTCAAGAGAAAATAGTTGTAAGCAAGGTACTTAGAACTTTTCTTCCTATTTATGCAATTAGAGTATCTTTTATTCAAGAAATGCGATGTGATCCAAATAATAAAATATCTTTGGATGCTCTAGTTGGAAGATTGACAGCTTTTGAGTTAGATAATTTTGATAACTATGTTCCTAGTTCAAAGGCCATTGAATTTGATTTTAAAGATAAACTCTCACTCAAAGAAAAGGGTAAGAAATCCAAGTCCAGTCAATCAAGAAGTGAAGAAGAAGGAACATCAGACGAAAGTTTAGATAATGATCTTGAAGTTTTTGAAACCTTACTTGCAAGGAAATATTCCAAAGGAAGAGGAAAGTACAAAGGTAAAGTTCCTCTGATCTTATTTTCCTGTGAAGAAGTTGGTCACATTGCTACTAGGTGTCCAAATAAGGAAATCAAAGATGAGAAGAAAATAAATAAGCACAAAGGTAAGAAGGATTCCAAAACCTATAAGAACTACAAGGACAAAGGTAAGAAATATTGTTTTATAGCTAAAGATTCTGACAACAGTGGAGATGAAATGGTATATATTGCTATGAAAGATGAATCTGAGGATGGATAAGATAAGATGACACTTATCTCTCATGTTAGAAAAAATGATATATGGATCATTGATAGTGGCTATTCACATCATATGACTAGAGATGAAACAAAATATGAGCACATGGAATATTATGATGGAGGTAGTGTGAAATTTGGAAACAATGATCCTTTTAACATAAAAGGAAAAGGATGTATTTCATTGACTAAAGAACTTTTATGTGACAATGCTTATTTGGTTAAAGGACTAAAGTATAATCTACTGAGTGTGGCATAGTTGAATAAAATTAGATTCAAGGTAGAATTTATGAATGGACAGGCCAAACTACTAGTTGGAAAAGGAAATATGGTTGGATTTGGCAAGCAAAAAAAAGGTAATCTATTTTATCTTGATCTCAGTGATTGTTCATATTTTATTGCTCAAGTAGAAGAAAGTTGGTTATGGCACAAAAGGCTATGTCATACAAACTTTGATAATCTAGTTAAGATAAGAAAACATAGAAGAGTAAGAGGTATTCCTAGTTTAAAGAAGCCCGCCATGGGTCTATGTAAGAATTTCCAAATTGGTAAGATGGGAAAGACTAGCTCCAAAAGAAAAAACTATTAGTTAGAAGAAGTCTTGGAAATTGTTCATGCAGATTATTGTGGACCTATTGGAATAGAAAGCTACAGTGGAGCAATTGTTTTCATTCTCTTTGTTGATGACTATTCTTAAATGATGATAGTAATGTATCTAAAAGAGAAATCAAAAACCTTTTACAAATTCAAGTGGTATCTAGCAAGAGTAGAAAAGAAAACTGGAAAGAGGTTGAAATGCTTAAGATTAGACAGAGGTAGTGAATTCATCTCCAATGAATTCAATAATTTTTGCATTGAAAGTGGAATCAAAAGACAAGTATTAGCCTCTAGTACACCACAACAGAATGGTACAACTAAAAGAAGAAATAGATCAATCATGGATTGTGTAAGAATCTTGATGATTGAAAAGAAGGTTGCTCTCAAATACTGGAAGGAAGCTATCAACACTACAATTCATACCTTGAATAGAGTACAATTAAAGAAAGTAAGTTACTTGAAAGTATCTAGTAGCAAATGTTATATATTGAAAGAATCTAGAAAAGGAAAATTTGATGTAAAAGGTGATGAAGGCATATTTCTAGGATACTCTTGCAAAAGTAAAGCATATAGATGTTTGAATTTGTCTACTCATAAAAATATAGAAAGTGCACATGTTAGAATTGATGAGTTTGCAGAAAAGAGTGAAGAAGAAAGCAATAAGGAACCTGAAGATTACAAAAGATTTGTTTACTATGAACTTGATACCCTACAAAATCTATCTAAAAGAAAAGAAGCTTCATCTCTCGAGTCCCTAGAATCCCCAATAGCTATTGAGTTGCAAATGGTGCAACCCAAGTTACAATCTAAAGGACCCAAGTCATAATCAGAGGCTAGTGAGCTAGTTGAAACTGAGCTTGATGGACCTGAGTTACAGATAGAAGGACCCAACCTTGAAACTAAAATTTAAGATGAAGATGGTGGAATTTATTCAAAGAACAAAGAACTTGTGTTAGCAAGTTATGTTAGAAGGCATCATGAACTTGATCAAATCATTGGGGACAAATCAGATGGAACAACGACAAGAGGTAAATTAAAAGGTACTTGTTTCCTTGCTGAATTTTTACCTAGAAATGTTAAGGATGCTCTAGAAAATAAAAGTTAGATTGAAGCAATCAATGAAGAGATAGAACATATAGAAAAGAACAAAACTTGGACTTTTGTTCCTAGACCCAAGGATAAAAATATAATTGGTACAAAGTGGGTATTTAGAAATAAGTTGAATGGAGATGGAAAAGTTTCAAGAAACAAAGCTAGATTGGTGTGCAAAGGCTATTCTCAAGAAGAAGGTATTGACTATGGTGAGACTTTTGCTCCTATGACAAGACTAGAAGGTGTTAAAACTTTACTAGCATATGTAGCACATAGAGGATTTAAAGTATATCAAATGGATGTTAAATTTGCATTCTTGAATGGACTTCTTGATGAGGAAGTCTACATTGAACAATGCAAAGGTTTTGTAGATCCTAACAAAAAGGACATGGTTTGAAAGTTACACAAATAATTATATGGTCTCCAGCAAGCTCCTAGAGCTTGATATGAAAGACTTTATAATTACATGGTATATATTTGCTTTCAAAGAACAAATGATAATAGTAGTTTGTATACCAAGGAAGGACTAGATAAGAAGATTGTGTTGGCAGAAATCTTTGTTGTTGATACTCTATTTATAGGAAATGATGACTTATGCAAAGCATTTTTAGAAGAAATGAGTAAAGAATTTGAAATGTCCATGTTTGGTGAGATAAAAATATTGTAGATACAACATAACAAAAATGGTATCTACATCACTCAATCTAAGCATATGAAGGAGATACTAAAGAAATTTGGAATGAAAGATTAAAGACTAGTTGGAATCCCTAAGTCTACTAGACATAAAATCTCCAAAAATGACGATTTCAAAGAATCATATTAGACTACATATAGATCAATGATTAGAAAATTGTAGTATGTAGTACACACAAGGCCTGATATTGCTCTAGCAATTGGAAAAGTAGCAGACCGCATGTAGATCAATGATTGGAAAATTGAAGTATGTAGTACACACAAGGTTTGATATTGCTCTAGCAATTGGAATAGCAACAAGATTCTCAAAAAATCCTAAGGAAAATCACATGATGAAAACGAAGAGAATCATGAGATATTTGAAAGGTATTGAAGACTATGGTTTATGGTATAAACTTGGAGGCAATTTGGACTTGAAAGTATTTACTATTGCTGATTGAGTAGGAAGTATTGATGACAAAAAAAGCACTAGTGGTGGAGCATTCTTTCTTGGTAAAAGATTAGTGTCTTGAACAAGCAAGAAGAAAAATTGTACATCTCAATCCACAACAGAGGTAGAATATCTAGCAGGAGTAGTTAATTGTTCTAGCATTGTTTGGTTCAAATAATCGTTGGAAGGAATGAAGATAGAGATCAAGGATCCAATAGTCATATACTGTGATAACCCTAGTGCAATTTGTAGACACCTAAATTTGATTACACTATTTTAGTAATCCTATTTAGTTATCTAAAAAGGCATTATTAATTAAATTTCTATTTAATTAATCCTTTGTCATCCCCTAGTTGATTAATTTAATTAATCATCTATAGTCCTAATTGATAAATCAAATAATCTATTATTTATCAATTAAATCCTTTTCTCCTATCTAATTCCAAAAATCCCCATTTATTAAATAAATCTATTTGATAAATGAAATCCTCAAATTCAAAAACCCCTAACCTATCTCTAAACCTCCATTTAGCCTAATCCACCGCATCCACCCATACTAACCAAGCTTAGCCACTAACTCACCCACCTTCATTAATACCATCCACTTGCACATCTCTAACATCCCTAATATAATCCTAAACCCAAGCCTAATCCACCCCATAATGTTGTCACATTTCTTAAACAAGTTTAAGACTTTCCTAATCCAAACCAAAGTCTCCCCTCAAAAAACCCAACCACTAAGTCATGAGTGCTCTTACAAAACATAAAAAACTCTTACAAGCCCACTCATGACTCTTACACCCATCTTCCACACTCTTCCCTCTTCCACACTCATTCCTCTTACATCCCTCTTACATACTCAACCCCACTCATCATGCCTTTAACCAACCCTTTACCCTACCCTCTCACACTCATCCTCCTTGTGACAAGTGTCACCTTCCCATTGGTGCTAAAAATGCACAATCCATGTGCTCTCCTTTGAGTGCATCCTAGCCCTCCATAAGCCTTCATCCATCCTTGCATCTAAACCCTCCATCCCTCTACCCCTTAGCCTATAAATTGAATCCCATCCCAAGCCATTTCATTAACAATCTTTGAGCTAAAGTTACCATGCTATTTTGAGAACCAAAGCCATCAATCTTACCCTTATAATGCCAAATTGAGAGCTCACAAAGCTACCAATTTTCCATTACCCATCTCCATTGAAGCAAGCTTTTGAGCATCTTGAGCATACATCCACAACAAATGGACACATCTACAGAATCAAGAAAGGATGGAGTGTTTTATCTTGTGAGGTTTGCACTTCTTGTTTGCTTTCTTTGTCTAAGCATATATGTGAATTTAGTTTTTGGTTTGTGAATGTTTACTTTATTTGTTAATTTTCTTTGCATACTAAAATCTTGTTCTACACAATTAACATATCAAAGAATCCAGTGATGCATACTAAAACAAAGTGCATTGCAATAAAATATCACTTCTTAAGAGAATTGGTGCAAGAAAAAGAAGTTAGATTGGAATATGTTAATACAAAGGAACAAATTGTAGACATATTAACAAAGCCATTACCTAAGGATGTATTTCTATATCTAAGAGGTAAGCTAGGGGTCATTCCCCTATCTGAAATCAACTAAATAAAGTTTAGTGAATGCATCAACCAAAACCTATTGAAGATCAATCAGTTGGTGTAGAATTGGAAAGAGCATATTAAAAATGAATCAGTACTTAAGGTACATTGGTAGTTATAGAATTATTATCTTTGGCATGTGTTGTCAAAGAGGGATAAGTTTACTATCATATCTTTGAGAAATTTTTGGAACCAGAATAAATTTTGGAACTAAAGAACTAAAGAAGGAGAAGTCTTCCAAAGAAGGAGAAGTTTTCTGTAAAAGTGAGAAAGTTTTGAATGAACTTGGCAGAACTTGTTGTAGATAGAGAAAGAATCTAGTGAAAGCAAGAGATCATATTGATAGAAGGAGTTCTTAAAGAACCAATCCAAAATTTCATTGTGCTATGACATGTTGTGTTGTCATCAATGCCAAAGAGGGAGATTGTTGGGTACAATTTATTTATTGTGTATTTTCTTTGATGTTACACAAATGCCATAATCATTATTAGTCTATATATGTCAAGCTCACTTAGTTAGTGAAGATAGTTTTCTATGTCTGCCGAGCATTCCTGTGTTTGCCTAGTTTAGAAGTAGTTTCTATCGAGTTCACTCAAGCGTTAAAGGAAAATATGTAGAAGATGAGTGTTAACTAAGCTCACTCAATTGATGAAGGATAATTGGATGAACTAGGGCTAACCAAGCTCACTTGGTTGCCAAAGGATTTTTGTGAGTTTGTACTATTAACCAAGCTCCTATTGGTTAACAAAGGAAATCATTTCTGAGTTAGTTTCTACCAAGCTAGGTTGGCTAACAAAGCATTTTCTTATTTTGGCATATTAAGATCAATTCATTTATCTATTGATTCCAATCGACTAAAGTGATGAATATTAATTATTCTAAGTTGTATTTGAGCCAACTTGACAAAGTGGAAGATATAAGTATAAGGTCAATTTGTGATTTCAAAGTGTGTGTGAGAAAGTATGAAGATTTTTTTTAAGATTTAATGATGAGAAGAGGATGAAAATTTGAAGGATAAGTAGAATATCCTTGTGGAGTAGCAAAGCTATATACAATCAAGAAGAATCAGATACAAGCTAGAACATAAACTTATAATCAGCAAATTAGTTTCATTCAAATTAGGTCATCTCATTGTTACTCGCTAACCATTGTAGAAGTGATCTAAATCTCTTAACAGAGTTGGCTTAACAACTATTTGCAAATCCTCTAACAAGGTGGTAGTTATATCAAATTATCTCAAGACCTCTAACAAGGCCACTCCTAACAAAGTGGTTAAATCCTTTAATAGGGTCACACCTAAGAGTGTGTTTTGTAACCTTTAATAGGGTTGGCTCCTAACATGGCTCACTTCAGAAGAGTGAAAAATAGTAACTAGTTGCAATTGGTGGTTTTTCCCAAATTGGGTTTCCATGTTAAACCCTGGTGTCAAATGTTTTCATGTTATTTTCTTTTATATGTTTACAATTAATTAAAGTAATGATAATCATATATACCATCTAAATTTTATATGTTAAGAATTTACTGAGCTAATTTAGTTATTATAGAGTTACAACATTTTATGTGTGTTTATCAAGCTTCAATAGTATTCAGTCTTCAATTTTCATTTCTATACTAACATCTAAAGGATCTGAGATTTATTTTAGTATGAACTGATTCACCTCTCCCCTCTTAATTAGTCCTCTTATATTTCCAACAATGCCATCACAGAGGAAGTTATTGCAGCAAGAGTTGGAGGGCATTGAAGCAAAAGATCAACTATCTAGAGAGGAGAATGCCACAAGTTTAGTGCTTCCAGTAAATGAAGGAGAAACATGTAAGAAAGTTAGACCTCCTCCCTTTTATGTTTCCTTAATCATAGGAGATAAGTTAGTCCATAACTACATGATAGATTCAAGGGCTAGTAGCTCAGTAATGCCCAAGAGTGTAGCTAATCTCCTTGGTATAAAATGTGAACCCATAGTTAGGGATGTACTTTAGTTGGATAGTAGCTTTGTTGAGACTATAGGGATCCAAAGGAATGTTGAGATGGTGTTACATGCTTGTCCTAGTTATACTATGACCCAAGATATATTAGTAGCAGAGGTAGAGGATTATTTTTCTATTTGTCTCTCTAGAGACTTAACTACACAAATAGGAGGCTACATTGCAGTGGATTGGTCCTTTATGTTCTTTAGGACAAGATATGGGATAAGATCTTCCTTGAAAGAAGAGCCTTTAGCCCTTAACAACATAGAGATTTACACTCCAAGCCCCATAAATATGAATTGTACAATTAGGGAAGAGGATGAAGGGAACACATCCCATGAGCCTGCTACTTCTTTGGAAGAGGTGCTTGTTTATCTTTTGGATGAGTAGGTCACTGCTTATCAATTTGATACAACACCAAAAGCTTTAGAGATAGGTCTTGGGACATACTACATATTGGAGAGGGATGCTCCTATTCCTAGTCTCATAAAGACACAAGAGGTCACTAGCAGATTATGAAGTATGTTCTTTGATGGATCAAGAAATAAGAATGGATCAGGGGTTGGTGTCATGCTCATTTCCATTGAATTGGAGAAGTACTATTTTTCTTATAGGCTCCAATTTAGTTGCACCAATAAAATAATAGAGTATGAAGCATTGGTTCAAGGCCTCCAACTTGCTCAATAAAGGGGAATCAAAGCTCTAAGTGTCTATGGAGACAGTGAGTTGGTTATTGACCAAGTGAGAAATTAGAATATCACCAAGAATGGCCCCCTCAAATCATACAAACATAGAGTATGGGATTTGCTTAAAGGTTTCCAAGCATTCAATATCTAGAGTATTCCTAGGAGAAAGAACAAACATGCTGACAAAATTGTAGCAAAAAACATTGAAGATGATAAGGAGTAGAAAATCAAACTGGTTGTCAGATCTACAATTCTAGAGAATGATACCAATTGGCAAGTGTTTGACTCTGATTATCAAATTGTTAACTTTTTGCAAAATGAGGAATTTTTTTTAGAGAGGAATTAGTCCAGATTGCACGATCAATATGGTGATTAGATCATCAACCTTAGTTCCAACAAGATACCCAAAGGTCTAATCACGTTAGAAAGTGTCTTCAATCCTAATGACCATGCAAGGGACAAAGGTATGGATCTGGCACCCAACAAAGATGATCACATACCAATTGTAGTTGCTAATGGAAGAAACCTAAATATAGGAAATTTATGTTTTGAAATTGAGCAAGAAAATCTTGTTCATCTATGTCAAGAGTTTAATGATGTTTTTTCTTGGACATATGATGATTTGAAAGGTTTTGAACCAAGTTTATTGCAACATACCATAGACTTAAAATATAATTCCAAACTAATCAAACAAAAATAGAGATTAGTTAATCCCAAGAGTGAACCATTAATGAGAAAGGCGTTATCCAAGCAGATAGAGGACACCATCATTTTCCCTATTAAGCATTCCTCTTGGGTAGCTAACCTTGTTCCTAATAGGAAGACGAGTGGGGGGATTAGGCTATGCATGGAGTTTAGGGATCTAAATCAAGACTCTCTTAAGTATCACCACCCTCTCCCTTCCATTGAACAAATATTGTCCAAGGTTAGTGGTTTAGAAAGGTTTTCTTTCTTGGGTGGATTTTTAGGTTATAACCAAGTGCTAGTCAAGGAGTTGAATAGGTATAAGACAACCTTTACAACCAAATGGGGCACGTATGCTTATAAAAAAATGCCTTTTGGGCTAACTAATGCAAGTGCTACCTTTCAAAAGGAAATGGAGATGGCCTTCAAGAAGATGATTGAGAGGTCTATGTTGGTCTACCTTGATTATATAATAGTGTATTCAAAAAATGTTGTAGATCACTTTGGCCATCTAAGACAAGTGTTCATAAGGTGTAGAGAATATGGTGTATCCCTAAACCCAAGTAAGTGTGTCTTTACCACCAATCAAGGGAAATCACTGGGACATATTGTGTCCAAAGGTGGTCTAACCATTGATCCAGAAAGAACAAAAGATATACCTGCTCTTTCTCTTCCTAGTCATAAAAAAAGGGTTGCAAAGCTTCTTTGGTAGGATTATTTTGCAAGAAGATTTATTCCCAATCTTACTACCATGGTTAAACCTCTTACAACTATGCTAAAGAAGAATATGGTGTCCACATGGATAAAGGAGGGAAGAGCCAATTTTGAGGAAATCAAGGTAGCAATAGCATCAAGTCCCATCCTTATCAATCCAAAATTTGATAAGGACTTTATTTTCTACACCTTAGGGGGTGAGTCAAATATCTCTATTTTTTTGACTCAATTAAATGAAAAGAATGAAGAAAAACCTATAGCATTCTGAAGAGACATACTTAAGGAGTATGAAGATAAATACAACTATGTGGAAAAGAAGGCTCTTGTAGTCATAAGAGCTTTAAATAAATTCAGACATCTTCTATCTAATAACATGATCCATCTATTGGTTCCTCCTGCCAGTGTAAAAGACTTCCTCTTTAGAAAGGATATTAATGAGAAGAGGGCTGGTTGGATCACCAAGGTCATGGAATATGATGTTGATATCTAGGTCACTAAACTTATGAGAGGAAAGGGTTTGTGTAAACAAACGGTTTCATCTCATGAGATGAGTAAAGAGGTTGCATTAATATTGATAGATCAAAAACCAGTAGGAGACAAAAATCCAAGTAATTGGATGCATGATATGAGAACCTTCTTGTTGGGAGAAGGATATCCACAAGGGTTGAATAGAGCCAAAAGAAGATAATATAGGTTATAGTCTATACCCTTTTCCTTAGTGGATGGAATTCTTTTCAGGAAGGATTTCAATGGAGCCCTATTGAGATGTATTAATCTAGATCAGGTCGATAAGATGATTAGAGAATTTCATGATAGCCCTGATGGTGGTCACTTCTTAGCAAGAATAACTGCAGTGAAGGACATGAGAGCTAGCTATTATTGGACAACTCTATTTTAGGACTGCTATAGGTATGTAAGAAAATGTGAAAAGTGTGCTTTCTTTTTAGGAAAATAGAGGTTAGCAACCCATCCCCTTCATCCTATTCAAGTTTATTAGCCTTTTTCTCAATGAGGGATAGATTTCATTGTCCCAATCAATCCACCTTTTAGCTCTAGTCACAAGTGGATCTTAGCTACTATTGATTACTTTACAAAGTCGAAAGAGGCAGTTGCATTGAAGGATGCTACAAAAACTTCAGTTGTTGAATTCCTTGATGGAATTGTAACCATATTTGGCACTCCTTCAACTATAATATTAGATAATGCTAAGTCCTTTGTTGGGACCCATATTTTCTCTTGGGCAGTTCATCATGGCATATGCTTGAGTATATTGTCAAACTACTATCCCCAAGGAAATGGCTTAGCTAATTCCTCCAATAAAAATCTAATCAGGATCATGAAGAGGACCATTGAAGACAACCAAAGGTCTTGGCATTAGAAGCTAAGAACAACCCTATGAGTTGACAAAATAACACCTAAGAGGGCCATTGGGAACTCCCCTTTCATGCTAGTCTATGGAAGAGAAGTAAGGTTTCCTATCTCATTGGAGTTCCCTTTCCTAGAGTTGGTTCATCAATTGTAGTTGATTGAAGATGATGTCATGATAGTGAGGATGCCCAAATTGATGGAGTTGGAAGAAAAGAGACAATAGGCTATGTAGGCCCTTGAGGTACATCAATAATAGTTCAAAAGGAGTTTTTATAGGAAAGCCAAAGCCAAGGTTTTCAAAGAGGGAGATCTTGTCCTCAAATGGGATACAGATAGTGCCAAGCCAGACAGACATTCCAAGTTTGATGCCATTTGGAGTGGACTTTATGTGATCCCTAGTTGCAAAGAGACCAATACCTTTCAGTCATCTAGGCCTAATGGTGATGTTCTACCCATTCTAGTTAATGGGATTTATCTCAAGCCATGCTTCTAAAGAGGGTTAGAGTTTTTCATGTACATATTAGAGTAGTTTTTTTTTGTTTCTTTGAGTTGTTTTGCAAGAAGTGCTAAGCAGATGCTGTCTCCTTTGGAGATGACATGTTTTGAGCTTTTTGCAAGTTGTAGAGAAGAAAAGGAAGGGTTATGATGTTCAAAATGTAGTAGGTTTCATGTTTTTTTATGACTGTATAGTCTAATGGATGCATAATGGTCACTTTTCAATGAATAGTAGGCTTGCATCCCCCCTAAGTTGACAAAATTGTTAGCAAAAATTCCCCTCTCACCAAAAAATTTGAATCTTACCTAGGCTGGCCAATAGTCATGTTTGTTCAAATTTTTGAATGTCCGAGGAAAACATTAGACTTTAGGTTGTCCTAAGTTTCCCTAAGTTTTGAGCCCTTTATTCCTTGATCTTTTCCAGTGTTTAAGTTGCAACTGTGCGATAACCTTCATCGCACAGTTGTGCACAGTTATCTTATTTTTCCTTCAAGCTACGATGTCACAATGTAGTCTTCCCAATAGTTAGTGCAATGTTAGAACATTTTCTATAATTGTGTACTTTTGGATGCGATGCTGTGATCACATAGAAATCCATGTGGTAAGGTTTCAAGCCAGAGGGCCCACTTTTTAGAGAATCATCAGATCTTGGTAGATCAATGACTAATGTTCACATGCTTCTTAAAGATGCAAGGTCTTTGAACTTTCTAGGGAAGTGCCTACACAACATGTGTCCATGTGGGGCCAACCTCACCCACATGGCATGTTCCATGGAGGATTGCGCTTAGCATAAGGGCCAATGAATTTAAGTTGCAACCATGTGATAAGTTAATAAAGCAGTCAAGTTTGCATGGTCATATAGGGTATAGCTTAACTTGAGGTTAGACGTGTGATGTTGTGAATCCCTTTTGTTCACACAGTAACAAGGTAAAATGGTAGACCTAGGGTTAATGGTGGGAGGTTACAGTTGGCTTACCTATTTTGCACAGTCATAGGAGTTTTATGCTTAACCATGGTTAATGCCCTAATGGAGTGACTTCCTTTGTTTGCATGGTCATAATGAGTTAATTTAGACCATGGATTAAGTTTGGGTCCCATTGTTATAACTAGTGCTATATTTTCTATGCCCATCTTGTCCATGAGATCTTGGTAGATATACAACTATCATATACATACTTTTTGAAAGTGTGAGGTCTTTATGGATTTTGGGGAAACACTTCATTGACACCTATTCTAGTCGACCTTTCTTCCTTGTGGTTGGTGAAGATATCGAAGGGAATGACAAGTGTTTAATTTTTATTTTCTACCTACCAAAGTGGGACTTTTTTTAGTTTTGGACTACAAGAAAAAGGTGTCAGATGAGTTGGAGCAAGGCAAGGTTTTGATTTGTTAAAGTACTAGCATCTTCTCAAGCATTTGATCTCTATAGATCTATGGCTGGTGTATGCATTATTCCTAGATGTGAATGATTTTTAACCATTGTGGGGAAAAAACATTGTGACACATGTCATGGTGGGCCCACATCACATTTAAGCCTTGTCTTTGCATGGTCGAAGGTATCCAAGATGCAGTCAACCTTTAGGCCACAACAATATGAATGAAAACAAAAATAATGAAGTTCTCACTAATCATGGGGCCATGGACATTTTATTCTTAAAAGATTTCAAGCTATGACTAGGCGATCAATGGTCAAGTTGTAATCTTCGTGGTTTCACAATGGTCTTTCATGCAATCACTAGGTCATAATAGCTAGTGAAAGATGTTGAGGACAAGCTATAAGGAAATGATAATAGTTAGTCAAGGTGGTTTTAGTTTCATAGGTTTAACTTGTTAATGAGGACCTTTAGTTGTGAAGGTGTGACCAAGGCAAGTTA
Source organism: Cupressus sempervirens (assembly GCA_028749045.1). Taxonomy (NCBI): domain Eukaryota; kingdom Viridiplantae; phylum Streptophyta; class Pinopsida; order Cupressales; family Cupressaceae; genus Cupressus; species Cupressus sempervirens. The sequence continues at coordinate 909,405,023 of CM053787.1, read as the reverse complement.
GTTGATTTCACATTATCATGCGAATAGAAGGCTATTAGGCCTAAACTGTAGCAATGGTGAGAAGGGATATGAATACACAATTGCAAGGTCATGAGAATTAGGGAGAAAATGCAATATTAAGCTATGAAGTAGTGATAGGCAATTAAGTATCATATGTCATAGTTTTGCATGGGTAAATAGCTAATAAAGATAAAAGGTGGTGAAGCTATGACTAGGGTAAGGTCAATAGGTTAACACAAAGTTATAAGAGTGGCTAGGTGGTAGAATGATAAAATATGATTGATCCATATGGTGAAGCTTGAGGAGTGACTCCAGTTGACCAATGACATGGCTGAGTTGGCATACTGACATCAAAAATTAATAACTCTTAAGTGGAAAATTTGATCTCCTTGATCCTCCACAACCACTCTTTTGACATTCCCCATGCTTGATAAATGTAAAGGGATGCTCACTCATTTCTTGGTTATCCATCTACTCAACTAATGCATAAATGACCACCATTTCTATCCTCTCAAGGCTTTCTTTTGGTGAAATATATATTTTTCCTCCATCTGAATGTGTACCATGATCAAATCTTCTTCAGATTTGTAGTGATTATTCTCTGTAGGATTTAAACATAGTGGTTGAGCTTTGTCTTATGGAAGAATCTATCTTAGTTATACTTTAACTATAAAAGGAGATTTTGTAATCCTTTCTACGGTTGGTATTTCTCTGATTCTATAACAATGTATTGCATACTCTATTATTGTAATTTCCTATGCCTTCAAACTATCATAATTCTCTTGTATATCTCTTTCATCCAATAATATAACATAAAAAGAACCTTCTTGCCTCTTGCCTCTTGCTGATGTATTGTTTCATTCTTCAACTATATAATTGTATCTACTTGGCCCTTTGAATGTTGTAGAGTGAAGTCCTTTTCCTTTTAGCATTCATTTGATTTCTAATCTACATGTGGTTTTTTGTGTCAAATAAGGATTGAACTTGTATGCTTTGAGATTATGTTGGCAAACTATGCATTCTTAGGAAGAGATAAGATTGAACAACTATTTTGGTGCATCACCCCTTTAGGATAGATTAGGTATTTTCCTTTCATGCATTCCTTCTCACTTTTCCTCTCAAAGTCTAGTTAGGTGCATCTTGATAGCAAGGGATCCAACCTTCTTTGGTGACTCAATCTCATTGTTCAAGTCCCACAACTTGGAGATTGTTTCCATGTTTCACAAGGTTTCCTTTAGGTAAAAAATTTAGGAAAGGGTGCAATCTTTTGTGATAAGAGTAACCTATGCTTGCTTAGGAATGCCATCACTAGGACACCAACCTTAAAATGGATCTCCTTCTTCTTCTTAGCTACCTTGTCCTTGTACTTAGTTACTAATTTCTCCAAATTATCCTTGACTTGATCATGGACTATCTTAATTAATTCTACAAGTTTCTTACCTGTGGTACTTCTAGAATTCATGTCTTGCAAATCTCTTAGTTCCATGGATCCTCTTAGATGAAAACCATATATTTCTTCAAAAGGTTTCTTGCCTATTGATCTATTAACATAATCATTATATGCATATTTAGCTTTATTGATTACCTAATCCCAAACCAAACCATGTTTTTTTGTGAGACACCTAAGTAAATTTCCCAAGGAACTATTCACCACCTTAGTTTGGCCATTAGTCTGAGGGTGCTAAGTTGATAAATAAGACAAATGTGCACCAAGTTTCTTCCCTAAGGTTCTCTAATAGTGACCAATGAATTTGGTGTCTCTATCAGTCACTATTGTCATAGGGACTCCATGAATTCCCACTACTTCTTTGAAGAAAAGGTTTGCAATTTGAGATGCATCATGGTTTCTCCTAAAAGGTATAAAGTGAGCTATTTTTGTGAACTCATCAACTACTACAAAGATCATGTCTACTCCTCTAGCAGTTTTAGGTAACCCAATGATAAAGTCCATGCTTATGTTGTCTAAAGGTTTTGTAGGTATTGGTAAAGGCTGATATAAGTCTAAATTAGATGATGTACCTTTGGCTCTTCGGTAAATTAGACAACTTTCCACATATCTCCTAACTTCATTCTCCAATCTAGGCCAGTAATAGAACCTTACAAATTTTTCTAGTATCTTGTCTAGTCCAAAATGTCCTCCAAGAGCCCCATTTTTTTTCTCCTTCATGATGTTTTCCCTCGTTGATGAATTAGGTATACATAACCTGTTGCTCTTAAATAATAACTCATCCTGCAATACATAATAAAAATTTCACCATAAAAAGTGTTAGTATACTCCAAAAAAATCTTATAGGCTTCTCTAAAATTAGAATCTTCCTTATATAGATCCTTGATGTGATCCAATCCCACAATTTGTAGCTTGACTTCTTGGACTACAAGTATCCTCCTAGTTAAAGCATCAACTACCTTGTTGGTAGTTTCCTTTTTGTGTTTTTATTGAAAAGATAAATGCTTGAATTTTCTCCACCCATTTAACATGTCTATGGTTGAGTTTATCTTGCCAATTTAGGAAACTAAGGGCATGATTATCAGTATACACTATGAACTCCTTGGCATGAGGTAGTGTTTCTATTTCTTTAGTGGTTGAACCATGGAGTATAGTTCAAGGTCATAGGTGGAATTCTTTTGCATTGCTTCATTCAATTTTTTTGAGAAAACTACAATGGGATGATTATCTTGACTAAGGACTGCTCCTATAACATACTTGCTAGCATCACACTCCATGGTAAACACCTTGTCAAAACTAGGTAGCATTAGGGTGGGTAATTCTACCACTTTCTTCTTCAAAAACTAAAAACTCTTCTTTACTATTTAAGTCCACCTAAACTTACATTTGATTCCTCCTTTTATGGTACCAAGTATGGGAGATACTATCCCACTAAATCCTCTAATAAATTTCATATAAAAGGTATCTAGGCCATGAAATCTCCTAATGTCTCCTACTACCTTAGGACTTGGCCAATTCAAAATAGCTTCTACCTTGATAGGATCCATTTTTAGGCATCCTTTTGAAATCACAGAACCAAGATAAAAAAATTCAAACTTAAAGAACTCACATTTTTCCAAATTTATGTGTAGCTTCTCCTCATGCAACTTTTTCATCACCATTTCAAGATGCTCCAAGTGCTCTTCTTTGTTCCTACTAAATATTAGAATGTCATCCAAATATACTATTATAAAATTTCCAATGAATTGTACCAAAACTTCATTCATTAATCTCATGAATGTGCTAGTTGTATTTATCAAGGCAAATGATAGTACTAGCCACTCATATCATCCCTCATTAGTTTTAAAAGCTATTTTCGTCTCATCCCTTTATATGATCCTAATTTGGTGATATCCTAATTTCAAGTCCAATTTAGAATAAACAGAAAATTCTCCTAGATAATCCATTAGATCTTCAATTCTATGCATGGGAAACCAATACCTAATTATGATCTTATTGATTGCCCTTGAATCAACACAAAGCCTCCATTTTTCATCCTTCTTGGGTGCTAAAATTGATGGACATTCACATGGGCTCAAACTTTTCCTCACCAATCCTTTATTTAGAAAATCCACAACTTGTCTACTTACCTCTACATTCTAATGTGGGATGATCTTATAGGTAGGCTTGTTGGGCAAGGTTTCTCTAGGCACTAAGTAAATTTGATGACTTATGCTTATGATAGGTGGTAAAGATTTTGGTTTCTCCTCTACAACTATTGAAGGATACTATTTTAGTAATCCTACAACCTCTGCAAGTATTGGTTCTTTATTTCTGACTACCTCCTTTGGCTTAGAAATCAAAGCATATAAATGAAAATCATCTTCTTTAGTGAACTGTAGGAAATATTTACCTCTAATTAGTTTGACAGCATATCAACTTGGTCTTTCACCATATGATCAGGTAAAGGTTCCATCTTGAACTATCTACCATTCTTCTCTATTAGATAGGTTTTTTTTTCACCATTATGTTGGGCCTTTACATCAAACTACCATGGCCTTCCTGTGATCAAATGACAAACATGCATAGGCATGATCTCCCATAGCACCTTATCCTTATAATCCACAAGTTCAAAATCTACCCATACTTTTTCGCCAACTATAAAAATATGGTTCTTGTTTAACCATGAAATTTTATGGGGAGCCAAATGGGGTAACCTCTCAAATTTACACTTCTCAACCATCTCTAAAGATACAACATTCTAAGTTGATATAGAGTCAACAATGATTTTTCACAATTTTTTGTATGCTTTATCTTGAGTTCTAAAAAAGGATTTTCTTTTTGGTGGCTCTATCTTCAAAGGTACCTTCAACATAGTCCTCCTCAACATTATATTTTCCCCATCAAACACTAGTGCTATACTCCCAACTTGTGTGGAACTACTATTGCAACAAGATTCATCAGTCATTGTCAATTGATTCCTTCTATCTCTTTTCTAGTTAGGAGGATTTGTGTTCTTGAGTGGATATTGAGCCATTATATGCCCTAGTTGCCCACATGAATAACACTTAATGGTTCTATTTCTCCTACCTTGTCCACCTTCATAACCTTTACCTCTCTTAAATGGCCTCCTCTTCCCTCTGAATCCTTAATTCCCTCTGTCTGAGATTTCACCTTTGTTGCCACCTTCATTATTTTGTCGATTATCTTCTAGCCTCCTTGGAATATTTCCTATTCCTCTTTGCTGATTAGTTCTTCCTCCTCTACCCTTGCTAGAATTTTCGTGTCTACTTTTTATCTTCTCTTCAATCTTTACTACTAGTTGAAAACACTTTGCTATTGTGTTGGGGTATAAGATGGTAACCTCTTCTTGTATGTTATATCTTAGATCAGTCAGATATCTAGCTACCTTTATACTATCTAGCTCCACTGTCCTTGACCTAATGTAGAGCCTATGAAACTCATTAGTATATGCACTCATAGTTAGCTCCTTTTTTCATAGATTTGGTCTTCTCATGTATAATTGGGCTTCATAGTCCTCTGGAACATAGGTATTTATTATCATATTAGTCATTACCTTCCAAGAGGTAATTCTTCTCTTACCTTCTTTGATCCTCTCATCATGAATGAAATTCCACAATGTGAGTGCTACCCCTTTTATTCTTGATTGGGCTAGCCTCACCTTCTTCCCTTTTGTTACTCGATGACATACAAAGTGACTCTAAATAACCTCCATCCAATCCATAATGGCATCAAGATCAATCTTTCCTCCAAAAATAGGAGTATCAATAGATTTATTCCCGAATGTCTCTAGGGATTTATGAATGTTGCCTAATCTATAGGCATGTTTTCATACTAATCATCTGCATACTACTCTTCCTCTTTGTCCATCTCTTCTTTACCTTTATTGAGGTCTTCTTCAATATTCTTAGTAGCTTTCTCTACTACTCCCATCTTGGTTTCCAACTACACTAACCTATCTTTGAACTTTTGATTCTCATCTTTCTACTCTTGAAGTTCCTTGGCCAATTTCACATTTGTCAACATTTTGTCTATCCCTAATTTAAAAGACTAATCAAGTAAAAACATCCAATCTGAAAGCTCTAACCTGAGATCTGATACCACTTATGATGCAAGTAATGGGTGGGCAAACCAATAATATATCTTAATATCCCTCCTTGGGACCTACTCAAGACAAGGGTAGTGGGAATTTGTCTCTTCTACATGTCAACTTCACCTCAGAATACTATCCCCATCTTTCAAGTATCGTCAAACCTTCAATAACAAAAACAAAATACCCCACACCTCAATCCCTTGCACCCTATAGGAACTCAGACTCCAAGACACTTCATGCTACTTTCTTTCATCATTCCATCAAACTTCATAACACTCTAATAAGGTTTGAGCTTCTTTCTATGCCAAACTTGTGAGTTGCTCTAGTAGGCCTGATAGGGGCTCTTTCCTAGTAGCTCTGTTCCATCAAATTAAAATCTAAACTCAAAAAGCTACTAAAAAACCCTCCAAAAATATTGTAGAATTGTTCATAACATCAAATTCCCTAACTAATTCTAGCATATGACCTCTAGTTCACCTCTTTTAACTCCTTAACCCTTGAGCCCTAGTTTTAGGCTTATTAGGATTACAAACACTATTTTGGCTTCTAAGCCTCCAAACTTGAAACCCTCATACAAATCTCTTTAGCCATCATCAAAGAAACCACTTCACCTTATTACTTACAAAATCTTAGTCCTTCATGACCTATCCCCTATCTTCTGCAACATAATCTTAGACTATCAGCATGCCAAGCACACCAATTACTTAGCATCAGATGTTATTAGAATCTTCCATGTAGGTGGGTAGTGATAAAATCAAGACCTGCAATGCCATCTCCATCCTAAAACCCTTCTACACAATGATCAATAATTTTTTTCACAGTAGGGATTAGGAGGGAGGAGTCATTTTAGCCCAAAACCCTAACTGCAGTATAGGGTAAACATTAGGCACAAACAAACCAAAAAGATATGCCATCTTATCTAATGCCACCAATAAAATTAGTGTATCTATGCACAACCAAAAATACAACTCTACACAATCAAAACATGTACTTCTACTCTGTATGTAGATATCAAATTTGTACTCACTATCTATATAAGATTTCTCACCAAAAAACACTTGTTATTACATTCAAATTCTGTACAACACTTCTTGAACCCCTTCACAAGTTCAAGATATTCAATATATAGGTCAAACCACTTGACCTTACAAATTCCTTCCTTGAAGTTTGACCCAAATAGTAAACTAATTGTTGGCTTTCCATTTAGCAAGAAAAGTTACAATAAAGTTGCATGAAAACTTTTATTGCAATTTTGTAATTTTTATAGCTTTTACACATACTTCAAAAAAAAGACTCAAAATTCCTACCAAACCTTACCAAAAATGCAAGAAGATTAAGAAATATAAAAATGAAGATCTTTGGGCAACTCATAGTGTTGATGAACCTTTGACTTGCCTATAAGTCTTATTACACCATGTAAAAACTTACTTAAATGCATTGTAGGGATGCTTAAGATTTCCTAAAAGGTCTTGTGTCATCTTGGACACTTGTTGACCTCCTATTCTATCCATCTTTGTGTTTTATCATCCTACTTAGGACCTAGGGCCCCTACACCACAACCCAACAAACTTGGTGTCTCGATCTAAAAGTATGCTCTTTGGTAGACCATGTAGTCTCACCGATTTTCTAAAAAATGATTCTTCCACATGAACAATATCATTAGTCTTCTTGTAGGGAGTGAAATCTATCATAATTGGAAACCTATAAACCTCCACAAAAATTAAATCATGCCCTCACTAAGTCCTTGGTAAACCATGAAAAAAATTCTTACTAATATCCTCCCATGGCTTCTCTAGTACATGTAATGGCTGATATAATCCTATATTGTTCTTTTCTCCTTTTTCCATCTTGAACCTTTTTATAAACTTCTTGAAATTTTACTTTAACTATGGCCACTAATAAATCTAAGTAATGCAATGGTTTTATCTTGACCAAAATATCTAGCCAAATGTTACATCCCAAATTCTCATTCATTTAAAATAACCTTATAGCTGTTGTATTATTTTTCATGTGAATGACAATTGGTTTGTTAAAAAAATAAAATGTCATGATCTTGTGAAATGGAAATTATGGTTAACCATTTTGATTCATGTGAAAATGACTTGTTAGTCGTTCATAGCTATTTCAACTAAAAATGAATGCTTATATTTTAAGATAAATGTTAGTGGTAATGGTGGTTATTTTTTATGACAATTATGAGCTATTTTTGTTTTTATCTATCTTGATTTAAAATTGAGGAATATATTATTATCGTAGAAATATTCTTTTGGATGCAAGAGAAAATGAAGGGGGAATCAATGCAAAACAAGATTCAAGGAATGAGGCACCAAAACAAAAGGTCCGTTGACAGATTATTAGGTATGAGCTCTAACCACCTTGACAAAGGATTTAATGGCTAGGAAACACAAAATATATCTTGGACAATCATGAGCTACCCGATCGGTTCGTAATGCAAGAAAACATTTAAACAATTATTGAAAAGGGATATGTTACCTTCTCTTTATTTTTGTGGCATTAAGTTATCGACATAATGTGTGTGTGTGTGTGTGTTGACACCATGATATTTTAACACCTATAATTGCACCTACATGTATGGACATATATATGTACATATGTGTGCATAAAATAATATATTAAAAGAAAAAGAATCACATGATTTAAATCACACACATACATGTGTACACACACACACACACACACACACACACACACACACACACACACACACACACACACACACACACACACACACACACACACACACACACACACACACACACACACACACACACACACATGTATGTATATACACAAATAGACAAACACAGACACACATGCATGCGCGCGTGCATAGACACACACACACACACACACACACACAAGTTAACATCAAATAACATGATGCTAATATATATAATATTTGATATATATATCAACCTTGAGTAAGTATAGTTTTATGTCTCTTTTCAGCTCCATGACATTGAGAAAATTACCACCTTCATATTAGTCTTAATATTTTTTGGAAATTCTTTTAAATATTTTTGAGGAGTTACTAGTGACTGATGGATGATCATGCTACATCACTCCCTTTCTTATAACTAAGGGAGTGTGTAGAGATATATATGAACATTTCCACTACCAATGGAAGACCCTCTCTCTCTCTCTCTCTCTCTCATACTCCTTCTCTTTTCATTAGTAAAAGACTCTGAGTTCTTAGCATATAATCCATCATGCAACTATTTTTATTTCATAATTCTTCCTTTACATATGACACCCCCAAGCTATGACTAGCCACAATGAGTGTTAACAATTAATAAAACAAATAGTGTGATTGAAGCTTGTTGTGACATGTTGTGATCACTAAATGTGAATATGAATTCTCAAGTCATGCTACCATATGTCCAAATTTTACTTGCACATGTACTCTATCTTTTTATGATTTTTTCTAAGATGGTTATATTTGATGTTAGTAAATGATTGTAATGTTATCTTGCATCCATGATTCATGGATATGTAATACTAGATTTATTCAAAGGCTTTGTATAATGATTTAGAAAGCATAAAAACTATTTTATTTCCATTCACATTTTTTTTTTCTTTTCATGTAAATTGGGTGGTGAATATCATATAGACCCGCATAGTCATGATCAATTGAAATTCCTTTTACCTCCTAATTTCTTAGCAATCACTACCCAAAATGCATATCATGTACAAAACATATATAGATTTAGTTTTGATATAATTCATGAGACACCAATCTGACTTGTACAGTGGTATAATCCATATTCCAATGAGACAAGAATCAAACTTGAGTAAGTAATTTTGATTGACATGTTGAAATGAATTGTACACATAGAAATATCCCAGGACACACCCTGGAACACAAAGGTCAAGCATGAATGGTTGGGGAGGAGAATTGTCACTGTAAGAATAACTTAAAATGTTAGTAATGAGAATAAATGAATAATTTAAACTATATATGCCAAGTCAACTCATGATTGTCCAAATATATATATTTTCTTGCTATCAAGCGAAGCATTGGGTGATTGAACTTATACACTTCCAATCTAAATCCTTGGCCAAGGTAGGTTAGAGGCATACTTTCTGCAATTGATCACTAAAGGTCAAAGTTCTAATTGATAGAGGAAATGTTGATGGATGATATACACTACTTTGTCTACTCATTAGCCGACACTCTAACACTGGAATGTTCAGATGATAGGACCATGGTGCCCCAAGCCTAACACTGGGGTAGGGAGGGCCTTTGTTGTAAGATATTGTGTGGGGATAAGGTAAGGTCTATAGTTGGGATGTTAAGCCTATGCCAATGCTTCTCCCCATCACTAGATGTCAAGGCTTGTACAATACATTGAAAGTTATTGACACTTGTATGACTCTTGATCTTATTTATGTTGCCTCATATTATTTTAATGTTATTCCTTGAAATATATATATATTTAATTGTATTCATCATAGTATCAAATGATTATGGTAGAAATTAGTTATGGAAGTTATATTATATTCTTTTCATGTAACTAGGAAAAGGATTATTTCTAAACTTCTATTTACATATTCTTGTACATTGAACTTGGTTAGTTTTTCTTCCTAAATGAAGTAATGAATATAATTTCCTTATGTCATTATTTATGAAGGATAAATTTTCTCTAGAATTTGATTTTTAGTTTCTAGCACATGAAGAATGATATGTTACATAGGGTATTAGAGTGTTGGGTTTGTTAGAAAGGATAGGGTTTCCATTGCACCAAAAGAACAACCTATTAATGCCTGATACAACCAATAGTCTTATAGAACTACAGGAGGTGGTTAAGCCATGTCACAAATAATACAATGGACACTGGCCCACTACCAGAAATCCCCCTCTTAGTGTCACTCACCGTGGCCAACAAGATTCAAATATGTGACCAAGCTCTTATACCAATTGTTTGAAAGGACAGGTTTTCCATTGCACCAAAAGATTGACTTGTTGATGCCTAACACAACCAATAGTGTTATAGAACCACATGAGTTGGTTAAGCCATGTCATGAATCCTATGAGGGACACTGGCCCACTACTAATAGGGTTCAACATTGAACCTTGGGTTTATCACTTAACCACTATAAAAAAAACTAAAACTCAGATCTATATTTTAGCAGGATATATATCTGGAAGACTCCTTACAAGAAACCATGACACCCCATATTCTTTTATTTAATTAAAAGCATGCCAAAGAATGATTATTCCTATTGTTCCATACCATAGGATGATGGAACCTTAACACATGATTTACAAAAAAGAAAGAAGGAAAGGGTCAGATGGGCTCCTGCTAGGAAGGAAATGCTGCAAAATAAACTTATTGAGGCATGGAATCTCTGACAATCTAATCCTCTCATGATTTATCATAAAACATGTCTAGGGAAGGATAAGCCCAGGATTGAAACTAAACAAAATACCAATGAATAAGCTATCAAAAATTTAATTAATATTCCCTTTTGTACTGTCCTTAGAAGAGGATATTTTTGCAAATAAAATTTCTTACTAATGTAACTAGAAATTTTGATGAATTCAAGAAAATAAGAAATTAGCAAACATTTCTAGTGTCTTTTTACTTTTCTAAATAATCATCTATACATCTAAGTGCAAACATGATATTGATTTAAGAAATTTATTTAAATTATAGGATACTTTAATAAAAAGGGAACATGAACATCAATGAGAACACCATAGATAATGAAGTGACCAATGAAGTCAAACCACATATTCTTTTAGATCTATTGCTTCAGGTTTTGCAAGACATGAAAATGAAGCTAGAAAACATGGAAATGAAAATGAATGATCTGGAAGCCCAGATTAGGCAATGTTAAGAGGAGACATATTCATTGCTTTCCTTTAGAATTAAACCTAAAAATTTTGACCACAATGAAAGGGGTAGTCAAGCTTTTGATGTAGGAGCATCCTAGGTTGCATTGCTATCCTACATGTTTTCAGTTTTTCCTAGTTTGTTGTGTTGCAATGTCTTGCATTGTTGAGATTTTAGTATTTGTCGAGTGTTGGAGACACTGGGGAACCTTGTCCTATGTGTACAAAGAGATTGGAGTTATCATGTTAAGTTATTGAAGAGGACCTAGAGTACTCCCTTCTGTCAAAGTTGAAATCCCTAATTCATTATAAGTTGGGAGATATGGCAATTCTCCTAGAGTATCAATTTTTGGTACTTTGTGCGACATGTTTTTGTGCATGAATTTTGGGATGGATGCACATATATTGTTAAAGAATCAGCCTTTGTGACCTTAAGTGGTTTTAGAGGACCTAAAGTAATACCTTTAGTTTGAAGCACAAGTTCTAATTGAATCAAAGCTACGATATATCATGATTTTTCTCAAGTATCAATTTTTGGACATTTAATTTCTATTGGAGGTTGACTTGTGGCTCTTCAAGTTTTTAATGTTAGGTTTATTTAGTTTTTAGCATTTTGGGCTGACTTGTGGTTTAGATTGGTATAAGTAGGGGTTTTGGTGAAGTCTTTGGAAATGGTTATTTATCCACCTTGGAGAATATAGATGATAGAAGTAGGATAGGAAATGAAAAGCATATGTCTCTGGAAATTCGAACTTGAAGCTAGATCTTGGATTTGAATGTATTTTGTATCTAGCCATAACCTAGAAGGCCTTACATTTGGGCATGTATGATGATATTTTCATGAATCAATAATGAATATTACTCTCTCTCTCTCTCTCTCTCTATGGTGCTATTCTCTTTTGTGTTTGCTTCTATTATGTTAACTCTTGCATGGTGGTTTGGGTAGCTGAGTGTGCCAATTGGTCTTAGTTACTCACAACTCCCTACATTAGGTGTTATCAGAGCTCAGTTTTTCTTGAGTGTCCAAGAAGATCGCCAAAGTGTGAGGTAGTTTGTACCAAGACTTTAGATCATGTAGAACCCTAATTTAGATTAGGTTGTAGGCTTGCAAATCTACTAATTTGACCTATAACTTGTAGAGGGTTACAATCTTGTAGGAACCTGATTTGTAAAGATGGTTCATGGTAGAGGGAATGCTAATAATGCAATATTAGATACATTGAGATAAATTGTACCTAGATTACATGCTGTGGAGATAGCCTAGAGGAGAGGAGCACATCTTGATGATGGAGCAATAGCACCTAACCTTAATCTAGATGTTGAAGAAGATCATGATGAAGTAATGCTGTTAAGAGTGTTTTCTAGGAAAAATTCAAAGCCTACTATAGAAGTAGTTTCTTATGATGGAAAATTGGATACAATGCTATGTTAGATTGGATTTAAGATATGGAGAAGTTCTTTGAGTATGAAAAAACTGCTGATAATAGGAAGGTAAAGATTGAAGTTACTAGGTTAAAAGGCCATACTTCACTATGGTGGGAGTATTTGTAAACTGATAGACAAAGGAGAGGAAAGGAGAAGATCAAAATTTGGCCAAAGATGTTGAACAAGGTAAAGAACAAATTCCTTCTTGTTGATTACCAAGTTAGCTTATTGAGAAAGATGCAAAATTTGAGACAAAAGAACATGAATGTGAAAGAGTATAATGAGGAATTCTATAGATTGGACATCAAATCTAGACATGTGGATGATGATGTTGAGAAAATTGCAAGGTACATAAATGGATTGAGATCTAGAATTCAAGATGAAATAAGCTTTGTGAAGTTGGAAAGTGTGGAAGAAGCATATCAATATGCCTTGAAAGCTAAGGAGATCTTGACAAAGAAGCATGAAAAAAGACAAAGAGGTAGAGGTGGTAGATTCCAAAGAGGTAGAGGAAGATCTTATGGTGAAGGTGACAGATCTAATAGTTTTGTGCATGATAGAGAAAAATTTGAATGAAAGAATGATGAGAAATACAAGACCAAATGGAAAGGTGGTAGTTCTTAACAAGGAGGCACTAGTTCTTACCGATGAAGAGGTAATTCATATTCTAGAGGTAGTTTTTGTGGTAATTGTTTCAGATGTGGTAAAGAAGGGCATAGAAATTTTGAATGTAGATCTTTTGAAAGTGGGCAGAATAATAGAAATGTTTTGATTCAAGGAGACATTGAGAGTTGAACAAGTGGACCTAATGCTAGAGAAAATCTAATGGTGAGAAGAACCTTATGTAATAAGGGAAGTGATGAGGAACCCATTTTTAAGAAGAAGTCTTTTCAAGACTAGATGTAAGATGGTTGGAAAATACTGCAAAGTGACCATTAATAGTGGAATTTCAACAAATTTGGCATTAGAAGAGCTGGTTACAAAGTTGCAATTGTAGAGGCTAAAATGTCCCAAACCTTATCATGTTTCATGGATCAAAGATGAGCATAAGATAATGGTAAGTGAGCAATGTATTGTGAAGTTCAAGATTGGAATTACTTTGATGAAGTGTTGTGTGATATTATGCCTATGAAATGTTGTCATATTTTTTTGGGTAGACCTTTGCAATATGATAGATATTTTATACATGATGGAAGATTGAATCAATATACTTTTTGGGTAAATGGGAAGAAGCAACTATTACTGCCTTCGATTGAATGTTTAGATGAGGTTAGTTGTATTGCAATAAAAGTTTGCATGGTTAATGGAAAGAAATTTGAAAAGGAAGTAAATAAGAATCAAGTTTTTTTTTCTATAGTTCCTAAAGGACTGAGTGTTGGTAGTAATGACTAGGCAGTAGAAGTTGGTAATGATCGAGTAACAACAGATAGTGGTAGCTAAGTACCAAAATAAATTGCAGAATTGCTGAATGAGTATAAAGAGATTATTGTGGAGGATATACTTGATGGTTTACCTCCAAAAAAAGGTATAAGTCATAGTATGAATTTGATTCCTAGAGCTAGTTTTCCAAACAAAGCACCATATAGATTGACAACTGCAGAGAATGAAGAACTTAACAGACAAGTGCATGAGTTGTTGCAGAAAGGTTTGATCAGAGAAAGTTTGAGTCCATGTGCTATACCTGCTATATTAGCACCTAAAAAGAATAGAGAATGGAGAATGTGTACTAATTCTAGAGCTATTAACAAGATCATAGTGAAATGTAGGTTTCTTATGCCAAGGATGGATGTCATTATGGATTGTTTGAGTGGAGCAAAGTATTTTACCAAGATTGATTTAAAGAATGGCTATCATTAGATTATAATTAGAGAAGGTGATGAATGGAAGATTACTTTCACGAGAAAATATGGTTTGTATGAATGGTTGGTTATGCCTTTGGGTATGACTAATGCACCTAGTGCCTTCATGAGGTTGAATTTGATTAAGGAAAAGTATAGTGGTGGATTGGCTAGACATTTTGGAATTGATAAGACACTGATTTTGGATGTTCAAAAATGATAATGATGTTCAAAAATTTGTAAAGAGTTGTGGAGTTTTTCAAGTTGCAAAAGGAGTAAGCCAAAATACTGGTTTGTATACACCCATTACTATTCCTGAGAAACCTTGGAGTGACATCAGTATGGGTTTTGTCCTTGGATTACTTAAGATAGTGAAGGGGTATGATTCTATATTTGTTGTAGTGGATAGATTTTATAAGATGGCTCATTTCATACCATGTAAGAAGACATCAGATGCTAAGCATGTTGCTTAAATTTTCTTTAAAGAGATTGTGAGATTGCATGGACTACCAAGAAGCATTATTTCTGATAGAGATAGTAAGTTTGTTGGTTATTTTTGGAAGAGTTTGTAGAAGAAGATGGGTACTGAATTAAAGTTTAGTTCTACATTCCATCCACAAAAAGATGGATAGACATAGGTTGTGAACAAAAGCTTGGGTAATTTTCTGAGATGTTTAGTTGAGAATAAGCCAAGTAATTGGGAGATGGTATTGGTACAAGCTGAATTTTCTTATAATAATTCTATGAATAGGAGTACAGGGAAGACACCTTTTGAGATTATTACTGGAATGTAGTCTAGAGGTATATCAGATTTGAGAGATATTGGTAGTGAAGAAAAGAGAAGTGCTACAGGAGAAGAATTTGTTGATTATATGGAATCTTTACATAAGGAAGTGAAGTTGAGGATAGAACAAAGTAATCATAAGTATAAGGAGAATGCTGATGAGTCTAGGAGACATCATGATTTTCAAGTTGGTGATGAGGTGATGGTTCATTTGAAGAAAGGAAGATTTCCTATTAAAACACACAGTAAGCTAAGGATGAGGAAGTGTGAACCTTGTAAGACTTTGAAGAAGTTTGATAGTGGAAATGCTTATGAAATTGAGTTACCTGATGACATGGATATATCCCCAATATTCAATGTTTCTAATTTATACAAGTATCATGAGTTAGATGATGAAGTTATTGTATCAAAGGATTATCCTAAGAAGTAGATTGAAGAAGTTGAACATATATTGCATCAAAGAGTTGGTAAGAGCACAAGGGGAAAAAATTATTATGAATATCTAGTGAAGTGGAAGAATAGACCTATGGAAGATGCTTCTTGGATCTCTCAATATGAGTTGGATTTAGCTTAGATTGTGACATCTCAATGATTCTAGATAATCATTTATTCCAAACCTAGTTTTATAATGTAGGAGCATCCTGGGTTGTAGTGCTATCCTACATGTTTTTAGTTTTTCCTACATTTGCCAAGTTGCAAAATCCTGCATTGCCGAGCTTTCAGTAGTTGCTAAGCATTGGAGACAGCAGATAACCTTGTCTTATGTGCACAAAGAGATTGGATTTATCATGTTAAGGTATTGAAGATGATCTAGAGTATTACCTTTTATCAAAGGTGTAAGTCCTAATTTATTATAATTCGAGAGATATGAAAATTCTCCTGGAGTATTGATTTATGGCAGTTTGCACAACATGTTTCTATGCATGACTTTCAGGATGGATAAATAGACATCTTTAATGAATTAGCCTTTGCATCCCTAAGAGGTTGTAGAGGACCTAAATTAATACCTTTAGTTCAAAGCACATGTTCTAAATTAATCAGAGCTAGGAGATATCACAATTTTTCTTGGGTATCAATTTTTGGACATTTAATTTTTGTTGGAGGCTGACTTGTGGCTCTTCAAGTATTTAATGTTAGGTTTATTTATTTTTTAGCATTCTAGGCTGACTTGTGGCTTCGATTGGTATAATTAGGGGTTGTGGTGAAGTATTTAGAAATGATTATTCATCCATCTTGGAGAATATAGATGATAGAAGAAGGATAGGAAATGAAAAGCATATGTGTCTAGAAATCTAAAGTTGAAGCTAGATCTTGGATTTGAATGTATTTTTTATCTAGTTATAACCTAGGAGGCCTTATAGCTGGGTATGTATGATGATATTTTCATGAATCAATAAAGAATATTGTTCTCTCTCTCTCTCTCTCTCTCTCTCTCTCTCTCTCTCTCTCTCTCTCTCTCTCTCTCTCTCTCTCTCTCTCTCTCTCTATGGTGTTGTTCTCGTTTGTGCTTTCTTGTGTTGTGTTAATTCTTGCATGGTGGTTTGGGTAGCTGAGTGTACCAATTGGCCTTAGTTACTTACAACTCCCTATGTTAGCTTTACCCACCAAAACTATTAAACAAAAGAAACTAGAGATATTTAGTGAATTTTACTCAGATATTAAAAATATCAAACCACCTAGTTTCTCAAACTTCAAATCTAGGGAGGACGTAGATGTCTGACTATCCAAAATGGAACAATACTTTGAAATTAGGAGTTTTTTTTAAACTTCCAAGGAAACATGGGAAATATACCACCTTTCAGGTAAAGATGCTATTTGGTGGGGAAATACTAAGATAGAACTCATACATTAAGACAAATAAAGTTACATGTGACCAATTCCTCTCCATCTTTAAGAACTAATGGTTACCCTAGACCTTCACCTTAAGTAAGGGGATATGACTATACACTTGTAAGTACTAGGAAAATTTCACTTGATTGCTAAAGTATGTACCCCCATACCAGCAAGAAAAGAACCTAAAATTTAGAGAATTCATTATGGCATTGAATAATAGGATCAAGGGAGTAGTGGATATCCTTACTCCACAAAATATGGAGGAAGCTCTAAAGAAAGTTGCCTATTAGGAGCACAAAATAAAAAGGGATGACTTTGTTAGACATAATAAGATGAAAACTAGCTGGAACACCAAAGGATCATATTTAAGGCCACACAAAAAGAATTTTAAGAATTTCAAGATGAATAAACTAGAATCCAAGGGAAATGGGGGTAATAAAGGAAATGAAAAGAAGGTGCACCATTAGGATGTTTTACATGTGGTGGGGATCATTATGAAAAAAATTTCTCCAACAAGTCCAATACCAACCAACCACCTTGACTCTCACTACCATAATAGTAGGACACTTATCATTAGAGGGTTCATGCATCACTAAATAATCAACAAGCATATCAACAATGGGGTGCAATAGAAACTTTGGATAAGATCTACAAAACCCTATTTGATATTAACTTGATACATGAGCAAAAAAATGTTTTATATCCCCAAATATGTTAAGTATATTTCCTAAGAGAACTAGTTTTATGGAAAATCCATGGATCATTTAGTATGTAAACTAGTCAAGGGCTAAGGTAGAGTAGTGTCTATTTGAGGCCCAGACTAACCTCCCAAACTTCTCTATAGACATGAATCTATATGTAGCACTTCTTGGGTCTAATGACATCATCATGGGTATCAATTGGCTTAGTGAACATAAGGATAAGGTAGAATTTCTTGCCAAGATAGTAGAATGCCTAGATGACTAGGGAAATCCCATAGATATTAAAGGAATTTTGCATGAGATCGAATCTTACCAAATCTTGGTTTTGCAACTTAAGAGATGTAGTAAGAGAGGGTATGAAATTTTCATAATCAAGACAAAAAATTTAAAGGAATTAGAAAAAAATACCTATTAGAATGACCACACTCTAGAAGATGGATAAATTGGAGGGAACTATTTGAAAACAAGTATCCAGATCTTAAATTTTTTTAGGATATGTTTCCAAAAGAGCTCCCTAGTCTACCATCATCTAGGGTATTCTATTTCACTATAGGTCTAGTACCTAGAGTAGAGTATGTTAGAAGCATGAATGATGATGATATTCATATGGGGGAGTGTTTTAGAAACATGATTATATCATTATCATGATGACATGTTACATTCATGATTGTTTTTGTCATTGAAGTCAACATAGTAGTTTTCTGTGGTATCTGACACAAGAACAACGAAAAGATCAAGTTGGTATGAATAAATCATCAAGTGTTTTTAGTAGCAAGGTTAAAGGGAGATAATACTAAGTGTCTAGTATATGTAGCTAACCTCAAAAGCATAAGATATTAAGTTTGGAAGAAGTATTGCAAGTTTTGGTCAAGACTATTTTGAGATAGAGTTTGTAGAAGCACGTTTTGGTAAAATTTTTATATCTCTTAGTAGATTTTTTATTCTAAGAAGCCAAAGTTACAGATGTATAGAAGACATTTTGGAGATGACATGGTCAAGTTTTCTCATCATAATTCTATGTATACAAAAATTTATTCAAGTTGCAAGGTGGAAGATTAATGTTATCACTAAGTGTAACATGTTCTTAATGTGGTCCTATAATAATTAATTGAGAAGGTGTAACAACTAACTCAAGGAACTGATTTATGGATTCGATATAAGAGAAGGACATTTTCCTTTATCATTTATGATGTATGTATGGATGAATATGAATGATTGAAGAGAAAAATGTGAAGATAATAAGAGTTGAGTGGAAGTGAAGGAAACTTCATTGAGGTTTTATTGTGTGATCCAAAGA
This sequence comes from Cupressus sempervirens, assembly GCA_028749045.1. Taxonomy (NCBI): domain Eukaryota; kingdom Viridiplantae; phylum Streptophyta; class Pinopsida; order Cupressales; family Cupressaceae; genus Cupressus; species Cupressus sempervirens. The sequence goes on along the minus strand of CM053787.1, from coordinate 909,385,748 downwards.
TGGATACTTGGATTCGAGGTTTGTGACCTAGTCTACAAGGTCTGATAGTTATTGGTCCAGTTGACAAGACAAAGGAAGAAAGCTAAAGTATAGTTTATGCAATTATTTCAATGAGGAATAGTTGAGAGATCAATTAGATAGTGAGTTTGGTGATCTTGCCCTAGAAGCTATTTGGACAGTGGGTCCTAATATTCTACAACTCTTTATAGGGTTGGAATCTCCTAATAGGGATTCAAAGCCTCCTAATAGGGACTCATATGAACTAAATGTTGTAATAGACTCCTAACAGGGTCCATCCTCTAACAAGGAATATTTACATTAGTACATCATCTTGTGGGCATCATTCCCACTAGGATTTTGAATCTCATCAAGGGTTTCCCTAGTTAACATATATGGTGTAATTGTCTATGTGCTTCTTGTTATGGTTTCTATTTACTTCAATTGAATAGTTAAGTTTATCTAACGTGGATAAATATTTTAATTAATTGATAATTGAATCACCTCCCCTCTCAATTATCTTGGTGGACTATTATTTCTAACAATTAGTATCAGAGTAGAAGGTCCTTGAAGATAAAGTTTAACAACTTTGGGAGATCCATGGTAAGCATCTCCAGCAAAGATAGTCTGAGGTTTTATGGAACAAATTATGATAGCTTGAAGGAAAGGATGAATACACATCTACTGTGTATGGGTCCAGGATATTGGATTCTGAAAAAAACATCAAAGACAATCATTACTGAGAAAGATTTGGAAACTTGTACCAAGGAAGAAAGAGATCTTTTCATGTGAGATATGAGAGCTAGAGAAGCACCATTGACTTCACTTCCTAAAATTGAATACAATAAAGTAAATTCACTTGTTACTTTACATTTTATTTGGAAAGCTTTGGAAACTAGTTTTGAAGGTGATGAACATTCTAAAAAATTGAGGCTACAAAGTTGGATTTGTGCATTTCAAGATGCTAAAATGATGGAAGGTGAATTATAAGATCATATGTAGTTAGAATATTAGAAATTACTGCTAGTATCAGATCTCAAGGAGGAACCAAAGAGGATTATGAGGTTCTATGGAAGATATTGAAGATCTTAACACCACCATTTAAGCCATAAGTTCAAATGATATAGTTGATATCTTGTACCGAAGATTTCACAAAGGAGAAATTTCTTGGAAGACTTGAAGTAGTTGAGAATGAGGTTAGACAGTCCAGAGAATTTGAACAAAAGAAAACAACTTTTAGTGCCTTGAATATTCGATCTAGTTTATCGAGCACAAGTGCTAGAGGAGATTTTTATAGCATTAGCAAATTTGATGAGGACATAAAGATTGAAGAAGGAGTAGGCTTTTTGGTAAGAAGAAAAAAAGGTAGTAAGAAAATCTTTAAATGTTGGACTTGTGATGAATATGGTCATTATGCATCTAAGTTTCCTAAAAGAGAGAAAAAGTATAAAGGCAATTTCAATTCTAGAAAAGATAGAGAATGTTTGTATGCAAATGAAGAAGATGATTCTAATGAGAAAGCAATAAGTGCTACTAATGATGAAATTGGTTTTGTAGCTATTAAAGAAGAAAGTTGAGAGGAAATGGCTTTGGTATCATAGGTTGAAAAGAAATCTGATTGGATAATTGATAGTGGTTGTTCACATTATATGACTAGTGATATGAGTAAGTTTGTCAACATCAAAAATCATGATGGAGGGATTGTGAGAGTTTAGAACAATGCATCATGCCAAGTTAAAGATATTGGATCTATAACTCTTCATGGTAAGACTAACACTAAGGATGTATAATTTGTTGATGGTTTAAAGAACAATCTTCTGAGTGTTGGACAACTAGTGGACAAAGGTTATTAGTTGCATTTCATAGAGAAGACATGCATGATCAGAGACAAAGATGGAAAGGTAATTGGAATAGGAACCAGATCTAGATGTAATGCATTTTAGTTGAGTCCTACTGAAATGACATGTTTGGTTGCTAAGGTAGATGATAGTTGGTTATGGCATAAGAGATTTTGTCATATAAACTTTGACAACATTATGAAGACTAGTAGTATGATTGCAATTAGAGATTTTCCTAAGATTATAAAACCTTCTAACATAATTTACATGGAGTATGTTTTGGCTTCAGTTCCCAGGAAGAAGTTTACTACTACACCAAAATTGGAGATTGTACATATAGATCTTAGTGATCTTATGAAAACTAAAGGATTTTATGGTGAAAGGTATCTCATGATTTTAGTTAATGCCCTTTCTAGAATGATGTGGGTTGCATTTCTTAAAGAAAAATCTAAGGCATTTGATAAGTTCAAGATATTCAAGAATAGAGTTGAGAATGAATGAGGTATGAAGATTAAATGTTTAAGATTAGATAGAGGAGGAGAATTTACTTTAAATGATTTTAACATATTCTATCAAGCTAATGGAATCAAAAGAAAGTTATCATTTCTGAGAAAACTTGAACAAAATGGTATAGCAGAGAGAAGAAACAAATCACTAATAGAAGCAACAAGAGCTATGTTAATTGAGAATGATGTATCCAAGATGTTTTGGAGAGAAGCTGTGAATAAAAAAATCTACACTATGAACAGAGTGTAGGTTAGGAAAGACACAAATAAGACCCCTTATGAATTGTGGTTTGGTCACTCACTACAGTTAAGTATTTCAAATTTTTTGGTAGTAAGTGTTATATCAAAAGAGATGTTGATATTGGTAAGTTTGATGCTAGAAGTGATGAAGGTATGTTGCTTCATTATTCATTGAAAAGAAAGGCTTATAGATGTTATAATCTAAGAGCTAAGACTATTATGGAAAGTACAATTGTAAGAGTTGATGAGAAATTCAGGGTACAAGAAAGAATAGTTGATTACAATTCAGATGATGATGTTGTTACTAAATCAAGGAATGATGAAGTATTCCTTGAGACTAATAATGAGTTTCATAATAAAATATTATTCTCAATGGATCTAAGCATTTTTGAATTTGATAGCACTCTGTTAGGTGGGAAATTGGAAGGGGGAAATCTTGTAGGAGGAAGTGATCTTGGTGGATAGGAGATTGAAATGTGGAAATTCTGGCAAAGTCTATAGTGTCACATGACTATTTTATAGGTTCTAGACCCACAAGATGTGGGGTTGGGAAAATCCCTTTGGATCCTTCACCTGCATGTCATGTCCCTAGATAGGAACTTGAGTAGGAAAAGATTCCTTTGGAGAATGTGGAGGAGACTAAAGATAGGAAAGTAGAGAACCCACCGAAAGGGTTAAGAGATCAAAGAGCATGGTATTCTCTTTTTGAATAGAAACCTAGTGGAAAATCATCTTTCCCTCTGATCACATCAAAATCTTCTTGGGAGAAAGGTGAGTTTAAAATCTTTATTTTGGACCTGATTGTTGATTTCTCTGTCTCATCTATGGAATGTACTCTAGTTGGAAAATTTATGGGGGCTAGACCAGATATAGATACTTTGAAAAATATGATAAAATGAAAATGGGTTATTCGTGGTCAAGTTGATATAGCTCCTATGATGAATGGTTTCCTTTCATTCATTTTTAACTACAAGGAAGATATGAACATGGTCCTTTGTGGAGGGCCATGATCATTTGGGAAAAGCACTCTGACTATAAAAGAATGGGAACCAAACATGGACTTATCTAATGCCTTCTTTTTAACTACCCTGATCTGGGTTAGTCTTCTTGGCCTTCCTTTAGAATTATGGCATGAGGATATTTTTAAGGGAATAGCTAGTTCCTTTGGGGAACTAATTGCAGTGGATAATGCTATAGCTTCGAAGTCTAAACTTTATAGCACAAGATTATATGTGTAAGTGGAAAATGTGAGTAACCTTCCTAGAAAGGTGGAACTAATTTCAAAACTTGGAAAAAGAACACAAGAAATTACATATATAGATCTTCCAAATACTTTTTTTTCCAATAAAAAATAAGGCCATTGGGTGAAAAATTACCCTAGCAAAAGCAAGAACCAACCCAAGACTGTTAAGGAGGATAAAAAGAAAGAAGAAAAGACTCAAAAGAAAGTTTGGAGACCTAAAGCTACTCTTGAAAAGGGTTTGAAGGATAAAATAAAACCTAAAAATCAAGAAACTGGCATGTTGTCAAATCTTGCCTTGAAGGATAATCTGATCCTTGAAAATTAGGAGATTGGATTGTTGGTAGATCCTGCCTTACCTGAGCAAAATAAAGAGAATATGGTTGATTCGATGAAACAATTAGTCATCTACAAAAATAATGATATAAAATGGGAACATCTATTAGAAATAGAGGAAATAGAGGAGGGAGAAATTTTGGAGGATAGGAGTACATCTCTAGTTTGGGAGGAAACCCAAAATGTTGATTTCTAGCCTTTTGAGATCCAGAATGTTGATACCCAACCTCTTGAGACACCTTTGTGCAAAGAAATAGTTCCAGTTAGGAATGGTTTTGAAGCTGAGAAATGAGCTCGGAAGGGAAGGATCTAAAATAGAAATAAAGGCAAAGGAAAAAGACTCTAAAAAAAAATACAACTCTTAAAGGAGTAGAGACTTGTTAGAAAGATTAATCTTTCCTTGGATATATATTTTAATTGGGATATTCCAAGGGTCCCTACATGTAGTTTTTCCACTTGTACACATGTGGAGGACATGTCATTGTTTGTCCTTTATTCCACATGTAAGGACAACTCTTGTTTATTTCTTTATTTAGTTTATCCTCCTTAAGAGGATTGTGACACTTTGCACACACCTATTATGAATGTGGCATTCATAGAAATGGGAGTTACAAATGCAACTCCTCTCTCATCTCTATATAAGAGATGCTCCTCCTTCTTTCTTCACAACAACACAACACTCTTAGCACTTGATGTTATTGTATTGAGCTACTTTTGCTCCAACACACTCTCTCTCTCTTCTCTAGGCATTTTCCTTCATTCATAATACTCACAAGGGGTTTTCTTTGCTTTCCCCTTATAAATCCTTGTCTCCATTGTTGAACCATCTTGGTGTATGCTCTTGGAGTTGCTTATCTTATGGTAACATTGTTTCACACTTAACTTACTTGGATTGTTTCTCGTTCCTTGCTCAACATTATCATTTCTTACAAGACTTGAAGCAATAAACTAGAGCATAAGTCCAAGGTGAAACCAAATGTTGGAACTTTGGAGAAACCTAGAAGGAAATCTTTTAGGAAAACCAAAGAGATTGAAAGTTTAAAGAATATTGCTGATGGAAGACAGGAAACTATTCTAGATTTTACCCCTAAAAAATAAACATGGAAATTATCACCTAGAACATTAGGGGATTGAACAATAACCATAAATTAGATATTGTTCAAAATTTTGTTAGGCAACATAAGCTAGATATTTTATTGCTTCAAGAAACAAATACAAAGAAGGAAAGAGCTTAAAATGTTAGGTCTTTTAATGATTACTATATATAGGCAAGTAGTTCAGAAGGAGCTTCATGAGGTACTATGATGTTATGGAAGAAATCCTATTTTTTGGGAACTGTTTTGAATGCTAGCAAACATTTCATGGTGGTCAAAATTAAAAACATTGACCAGAATAATGAATGGCATATTGACAATATGTATGCACCTAATATCAAGAATTCTAGAAAAGAGGTATGGGAAATTCTGTCTAATATAAAGAGTAAAGATTACTATGGTAGATGGGTCTTCTTGGGAGATTTTAATGTTCCTCTTTATGACCATTAAAAAAAGGGGGGAAATGCAAGTCATCTAGATGGGAGAATAGATTTTATGGATTTCATTAATAAAGAGTGTAAAAGGGATTTGAATCTTCATGGTATAGAGTTTACCTTGAGTAACAAGAGGATAGGTGATGATTGTATTCAGGATCGATTGGATAGAGCTCTTATTTCTCCTGACTGGACTAAAGATTTTGTATGTAAGTTAGAGGTGTTATAGAAAATTGGGTCAAACCACTTTCCCCCAATCTTTACTATTGATAAGGTTAATATCAAAGAAAACTCTCCTTTTAGGTTTGAAAAAATGTGGATGCAGGATCCACAGTTTGAGAGTAAATTGACTGAATGGTGGAATATAGATATTGATGGAACTGCTCTTTTTAGAGTGGCTTCTAAACTAAGAAATGTCAAAAAGGAGGTTAAAATCTAGAATAAAAGATGTTTTTGTAATATTTTTGAGAGCAAAGAAAATATCAAGGAAGAACTACAAAATATCTAAGATAGGATACAAAAGGAAGAATACACTCTTGATCTTCTTAGAGAAGAAAATAAAAAATTGGTGGAGTATCATGACATTGTTACTAAAGAGGAAATTTATCAGAGGAAAAGATCTAGATTAGTTTGGTTGAATGAAGGAGATAAAAATACTAGGTTTTTTCACCTCTCTACTCTGAAGCATAGAGCTAAAACTCATATCTCAAATCTTAAGAAAGGTAATATGAAGATTATAGAGGAAAAGAAAATCTCAAAAGAGATGGTCTCCTTTTTTTCCATTTTGATGACATCTGACTCTAATATTGATCCTACTCACCAAGAAGAACTTTTAAAGGTTATTCCATCTCTAATTACTAAAGAAAAAAAAAAAATGTTGGGTGCTATTCCTAAGGAAGAGGAAAATTTTAAGGTAGTTTTCTCCTTAGGAAGAGATAAATCTCCAGGATCAGATGGTTTTCCTATGTTCTTTCTTCAAAAAGAATGGAAATTGGTTGGGAAAGATGTGTGCGATGTTGTTAAAGAATTTTTTGGGGCTAAATGTATGCTGAAGGAGATTAATTCCACCTTTCTCTACCTTATTCCTAAAAAGGTTGGGGCTCATTCTATAGACCAATTCAGGGCTATAAGTTTATGTAACTCCTTTTATAAGATCATCTCAAAAGTCCTCACTTCTAGGTTGCTTCTAGTGCTATTGTCTCTTATTTCTAAACAACAAAATGGTTTTGTCCCAGGTAGACAAATTCTTAACTCTGTTATTATTGTGCATGAGAATATTTACTCTTTATCTTGTTCCAATAATCATGGTTTTATTATGAAATTTGATATTGCAAAAGCTTATGACAGAGTGGAATGGGCTTTTCTTGAAAAGATTTTATTGGCCTTTGGCATTAGTAATAGTATAGTGAGGGTAATTCTATAGTTAATTTCTACAACCATGATTGTTGTTCTAGTGAACAGATGCTCCTCTGAATTCTTTAGCCCTGCTAGGGGATTGAGATAGGGAGACCCTTTATCCGCTGTTCTCTACACTATTATGGCCAATTGTTTGGGGAGGTATATTGGGAAATTGGTTTTTGCAAGGGGAAATTAAAGGATTGTAGCTTTCTTCTCGACCTCTTATTTTCTCCCATGGACAATTTGTTGATGACACTATTTTCATGGGGAAAGCTAATCTCAGGGAATCTAGAATCTTAAAAAAGCCCTTAGCCTCTACTCTTCTACTTTAGGTCAGTTGATTAATTGGAATAAGAGTTCTTTGTTTTTTGTTAATACCCCAATTTTAAGAACAAACAAAATTGATGAAATCCTTGGGTGCTCAATAGGTTCTTTTCCTTGTATTTATCTAGGTCTCCCTTTGGGGCCTAATGCTTCATATTCCTTTTGGGATGATCTCATTAAGAAGTTTAATAAGAAACTTGCTAGCTGGAAGGATAACCTTTTGAGCTAAGCTAGAAAAATCACTCTCCTCAAAGCTATCCTCCAAATCATCCCTACTAACGCTTTGAGTCTCTTCAAAATTCCAGCAAAATTTGTAAATTCTTTTGACACAATCCAAAGGAATTTTCTCTAGTCTAGCACTGAGGAAAGGAAGAGAATGGCTATGATAGCTTGGGATCAAATTTGTAAGCCTATTAGGGATGGTGGCTTGGGAATCAAGTCAGTGCGAAGTATGAATTAAGTTCTTCTTGCTAAGTAGGGATGGAGAGTATATCATGATGATAAGGAGTGGAACACTATATGGAAACCTAAATACCTTTTTAATGCTCCTTCAATATCTGACTTTCTTTCATATCCTAATGTTCTCTTCCCTTCTGCCATTTGGGGGGCTATGTAGGAAGCTAAGAACATCTTATGTAAAGGATGCTCCTAGAAAGTTTGAAATGGGAAGAAGGTTAGATTCTAGGAAGATGCTTGGATATTGGACTATCCTATGATTAAGGATTATGAGGATAGGACCTAGATTGATAAATGCAAGAAATTGTATGGAACTCTTATGGGACATTACTGGTTTAACAATAGTTGGGTTAGAATTGTTGATATTAACTAGGATTATGTTGAATGCCTTTCGTTTATATCCCCATGAGGTAGATAAAATGATATGGGGTGCTGATGCAGGTGGCTATTTCAAAGTTTCATCTGTGTTCAAATCTGAGGAGGAAGGTGCTCTCCCCTTGTGGACTAGAGCATGGATAAAATGTCTTATTCCAAAAATAAATGTCTTTTACTGGATATTGCTTCAGAACAAAACTCTAACCCAGGACAATCTGCAAAAGAGATGCATCAATGTGGTTAATTGGTGTAGCCTATGTAAAGAAGGTTATGAAGATAGAGATCACTTGTTCTTAAATTTTACTTATAGTGAAAAATTATGGAGTACTATTCTCAACTTCTAGAATATTTCTTGGGTCCATCATAACAATATTGAACACTATTATTAGAGCTAGAATTACTCGTCTAAGAATAGCAATGTTGGTTTCCTATGGAAAATTACTCTTCCTTGTCTTTGGTGGGGAATTTGGAAAGGAAGAAACAACAAAATATTTAGAATCAAATAAATGCCTACATGGGTGCTTGGACAAAACATTGTCAGAGCTATAAAGGAAAACATCAATTCCCAGAGAAAGTGCAATGAAGATTTCCTAATTAACAATCCTATGCAAACTATAAGTTCTAAAATGAAGAAAGAAGATCAAAGAAAAAATATTAAATGGAAGGCTCCTCCTATGGGATGGATCAAAGGGAATTTTGATGGCAATACTAAAGGAAATCCTTGCAAAGCAAGATGCAAAGGGGTTTCAAGGGATCATACTTGTAATATTATAGATGCTATTGCCATCCCTATTGGTACCTCAACTAGTCATAAATCTAAGGCTACTATAGCCCTTTATACATTGAAGCTGGTAGTGGAAATTGGTTACCAGTACCTTTGGATGGAAGGAGACTCCTTGAATATCATAAATATGCTTAATGGTAAAAGACTGATTGCATGGTCTATTGAATCTAGTGTCATGGAAATTAAAACCTTAATGGATAAATTTGAAAAAGTCATTTTCTCTCACTCCTACCATGAAGGAAACATGGTGGTTGAATGGATTGTGAACCAAGCTATCCAATGGGTATGTAAGATGAGGTGGCATGATGACCTAAGCAAGAGTGTGGATTTAAAAGCACTTATTAATTATGATAGGACTCACATGATGGAAGGTAAGATTTTCTAAGATCACAAATTTAATGATAAATGGAGGTGGGATTACTGAGGATAGTGTTATATTCCCTAGGAAGTACCTAAAAGTGATTATTACCTATGCTTGTCACATAAGTGTTTTAATGAGCTCCTTAGGTTTTTTTATGAGCACATCAGCTTTTCTGAAATCTTTATTTCTCCTAGTCTACTCTAATTTGGCATTTCACAGAGAAACACAATTTTTTGATATGGGCAGGGAACCAAGAAAATAGGAACCAAAGAACTATAAAGCGTAGAAGGCTAAAGCCCCTGTTTGGTAGATTCTAGAGAAGGGTAATGTTACTACTTACTTGGAGCTCCTTCATGACTACAAACCACATATCATGGAAGCCTTCTTTAAAAATTGGTTTGAAGACAAGGTTTTCATGCATGGTGTTACAGTTCACCTGACTGAAGCTATCATTGCTAAAGTTATGGGGCTTCCTAAGGAGGGCATAAAGTTTAGCAAGGAAACCAATATTTCTAATGCTACATTCAAGAAATTTTTGAAGATAGAAGAGGAGGAGAAAAAATGGAGAAAAAGGAGACTTTTATGATCTAAATCAAATAAAATTTATTTGGTGAGACGTCCTCTCTTGCATCCATGAGTACTTCATTCTAGATGGTAGGGCAAAAAGAGTTCATAAATTTCATTTTGTTTTCCTAAATCATTTTTGGTACAAGTATAGGATCTCTTTTCCATTTTATTTTAGGTACTCCTTACTTCAAAGCCTTCAAGCCGATAGGAAAAAAGAATCTTGTCCAATCTTACATGAAGGGCTAATACTTTTAATTGAAAATTACTGTAAGAGTAAGGCCATTATATCTTCCCCACCCTCTGAGAAAAAGAGAGGTTCTGTTAGTGAGACCCATTCAAGGAAGAGTAAGGGAGAAAAAGGGGTAAGTGTGAAAAGGAAGAGTCTAAAGCAAGAAAAACCTCAGAAATATGCTAAGGAAATTACTGAGTCTAAAAATTTAGACAAAAATGATGAAATGAATATGGAAAACGAGGAGAATACAGATATGGGGGACTTTCGTTCAAACCTAGATGGTTACTTTGTAGAAATGGTGAGTTTGGAAAGGATGAGGTTGAGGAAAGTTATGACAAAAATATAGGGTCAAAAAATATTGGAGAAGAGGATAAAAACCAGAGTAAGAAACTCCAAAAAGTTAGGGAGGAAAATTTGGAGGAAGATATGGGGAAGGAGAACGATGACCCAATTGGTAAGGGTGCTATGCTTTCTCTCCTTCATACTACTAAGATCAAGGAAGAATCCTCTCTCCAAGCTAATTATTTGATGTAAAATGAGTTAATGAATCTAAAAAAAGAATGGTAAAGATGCATCAAGACCAGGAAACTAACTAGGCTAAGATTATCTAGCTAGAGGCTCAGGTTGGTAATATCTTAGAGAAGTTAAAAGAATATGAACCTGAGCTCCATCTTTTGATCAGAGAGAGTGGTAACAAGATGGAATAGGTCACTTCAAGCCTTTGTGTGGCTGCTACCAGCTTGGGTTAGAAAAACAATGAGGAAATCATGTCTCCTGGCGAGCCAAGCAAAAGAATAAGACTAAGTTCAAGGAAGAAAGCGGTTGAGGCAATTGGGGGATTTGGGCTCTCTACTATAGAAATTATTCAAAAAAGTGTGGAGGCATGGAAGGAGGTGGTGAAAATGATCAAGGAGTTCCAATAGTTTCTGGTAACTGATCTCCGATTTGGGTTTCTTAGTTGGTTTTTCTTCCTTTTTTTTAAACTCTAGGTTGTAGGTCCTTGTAAAACTTGGTTTCAGGTCTTTGCAAAACTTGGTTTTTATATTTTCATATTGTAGGTTTCAAGTCCTTGTAAAACCTGGTTGTGCTTATTTGAATATCTTTTATTTTTTTTCTGTTAAGGGTTTTGGGTCCCTTCAAAACCTATTTTTCCCTTAATCTAAAACAATGAGTTGTAGAATGAAGGAGAGCTAAGGTAGGAACTAAGCTCAAAACCTTTAGTAGAGTCAAGAGTTTAGATAACAACTCCTACTTCAGGTAATAATATGACAAAGAATCACCCACCTAAGTAGATCATTAGAAGTAGAGATAAAGTTGTGATGACAAGAATAAGAATCAATAAAGAACCATGTTTGATATCTTAAGTTGAACCTAAGAATATAGATGAAGCATGAAAAGATGACTATTAGAAACAAGCTATGAAAGAGGAATTGGATCAAATAATAAAAAATGAGACATGGTAATTAATTCCTAGACCAATAGTCAAGAATGTGATAGGAACTAAACGGGTATTTAGAAACAAAATGAATGAACAAGGTGAAGTTATAAGGAACAAAGAAAGACAAGTTTGTAAAGGTTACTCACACCAAGAAGGAATAGACAATGATGAGACCTATTCTCCTATGGAAAGAATAGAAGCAATAAGGCTATTCCTAGCCTATGCAACACATAAGAAATTCAAAGTATATAAGATGGATGTCAAGTCAACATTTTTGAATGGAGAACTTGAAGAAGAGGTACACATAGAGCAACCTAAAGATAATCCTTTGATAGATGACAAGGTCATAGTATGTAGACTAAAGAAAGCATTATATGGTTTGACGCAAGCACCCAGAACCTGGTATGCAAGATTGGACAAGCATTTGACAAAACTTGGATATAGAAAAGTTATGGCAAATAGTAATCTCTATTAGAAAGAAATTGATGATGGATTAATGATCTTGGTAATATTTTTTGATGATATAATATTTGGAAGGAATTATGATGAAAGTGATAAGTTTGCAGAAGAAATGAAGAAGGAATTTGAAATGAGCATGATAAGGGAGATGAAATATTTCCTAGAATTACAAATTGTGTAGGATAAACAAGGAATCTTTATATCTCAGACTAAGTATTTTAAAGATTTATTGAAAAGGTTTGGTTTGGAAACATGTAAACCCATTGGAACACCTAGGCAATTGGACACAAGTTATCTACAAAGGATGAGACAACCACTATTGAGCAGAAAAAGGATAGATCTATGACTAAAGGATTGCAATATTTGACTCACACAAGGCTAGATATAGCAAATTCAGTTGGAATTGTTGCAAGATTCCAAGCTGATCCTAGAGAAGCACATTATGTAGTAGTCAAAAGGATATTTAGATACCTGAAAGCAACACCCCAGTTCAGATTTTGATATGAAAAATATGATGATTTAACTCTATATACTTATATTGATGTTTTTTGGGTAGGTAGTATGGATGACATAAACAACACCATTGATGGAGCCATCTTTCTTGGAGGAAGATTGGTTTCTTGGCTAAGCAAGAAGTAGGATTGTACCTCACAAAGTATAATAGAAGTAGAACATGTTGCAGTAGCAAACAATTGCAATCTTGTTGTTTGGATGAAGTAGATGCTAAAGGATATAAGGATATAATTTAGTGAACCTGTTGTCATATATTGTGACAACACAAGCATAGTAAATATGTCTAAGAGTCCAGTGTTGCATTCTAAGACCAAACACATTTCTGTCAAGTATTACATGTTGAGAGAGAAAGTTGCAAAAAATGAAATTAGATTGGAGTATGTAAGCACCAAAGAGTAGATTGCAAATATTTTGCTAAGCCTCTTCCCAAAGATACTTTTGAGTATTTTCTAGGTATGCTAGGGGTTATTACCCTTCCTACATTAGAGTAGATGATGCAATAGTGCATTAGTATAGTGTAACAAAGCACCATTGTTTGTGTGGATTGAATGCTAATGCTTCCTATATGGGGTAGTATTTGTGATGGACAGAGTCATCTAGGACTCTTGTTGGATGTTGTTTTTGAATAGTGTCTTTGGAAACTTGAGCTATTCAGAGACAGTTGTTGTAGATATTGTTGGTTTCTAAAACCTTTGACATTGATGTCGATGGGGGAGAAGTTTAGCATGAGAAATAGTATGAAAACAATTTAGAAAGCATGGAAATCAAGTACAACATGTTTAGAAAGAAGTATAATAGAAGAAGTTCAACATGGAAAAATAGTTTGATGTAAAGTACATTGACCTATATGAATGGGGGAGAATGATTGATAAAGATGATTTGAAAAGAAAGATTAGTAGTCTTTTGCAATTGGTATTCTTGGAACTAGATTTTTTCATCTATGTTTCCATCAATGACAAAGGGGGAGATTGTTAGAAGCATGAATGCTAATGATTTTCCTATGGGGGAGTATTGTAGAAACATGATTAGCTCATTATCATGATCATATGTTACATTCATGACTATGTTTTTCATTGATGTCAACATAATAGTTTTCTATGGTATATGACAGAAGAACAACAAAAATATCAAGTTGGTACAAATAGATCATCAATCATTTTGAGTAGCAAGGTTAAAGGGAGATACTAATAAGTATCTATTATATGCAAATAACCTTGAAAGCATAAGATATTAGGTTTGGAAGAAGTTATGTAGATTTTGGTGAAGACTATTTTGAGATATAGTTTATAGAAGCATGTTCTAAACTTGTTATATCTCTTAACAAAGTTGTTATTCTAAGAAGCCAAAGTTATATATGTGAAGAAGACATTTTGGAGGTGATGTGGTCAAGTTTGCTCATCATAATGTTATGTTTATAGAAAGTTATTCAAGTTGCAAGGAAAAAGACTAATGTTATCACTAAGTGTAACATGTTCTTAATGTGGTCCTATAATAATTAATTGAGAAGGTGTAACAACTAACTCAGGCAATTGTTTTATGGATTTGATATAAAGGAAGGACATTTTCCTTTATCATTTATGATGTATGTATGGATAAATGTAAATGATTGAAGAGTATAATGCAAGGATAAGAAGAGCTGAGTAGAAGTGAAGGGAAATTCATTGCTGATGTTTTATTGTGTGATTTGAAGTTGGTTACTTGGACTTGAGGTTCGTAACCTAGTCTACAAGGTTTGATAGTGATTGGTCTAGTTGATAGGATAGAGGAAGAAAATTAATTTATAGTTCATGCAATTATTTTAGTGAGGAATAGTTGAGAGATCAGTTGGACAATGACGTCAACGATCTTTCCCTAAAAGTTGTTTGGATAGTGGGTCCTTCTATCTTCTACATCTCCTAATAGGGTTGAAATCTCCTAACAAGAATTTAAAGTCTCCTAATAGGGACTCATATGTACTAAATATTGTAATAGACTCTTAACATGGTCCATCCTCTAAGAAGGAATATTTATATTAGTACATCATCTTGTGGGCATCATTCCCATCGGGGTTTTCCCTCTGATCAAGGGTTTCCCTAGTTAGCATATCTAGTGTAATTGTTTGTGTGCATATTGTTATGGTTGTTGTTTACTTTAATTGAATGGTTAAGTCTATTTAAGGTGGAAATTTTTTTTAATTATTGGATAACTAATTCACCCCCCCTCTTAGTCATCTTGGTGGACTATTATTTCTAATAAAACAAATGTCAAGAGAACCTTATTGAATGACTACTACAAAATTAATGGAACTTCAAATACAACTCGATGAACTATCAAATAAGAAACTTATTTGACCTAGTGTCTCACATTTGGAGCCCCAATATTGTTTTTTAGGAAGAAGGATGGGAACATGAGGTTGTGCATAGATTATAGAGTTCTTAACAATGCTACTATCAAGAATAGGAATCCGCTTCCCAGAATTGATTATTTATTTGATCAGATGAGAGGTGTAATTGTGTTTTCTAAGATTGACCTAAGGTTTGGTGATCATCAACTTCACATTAAAGATGAAGACATTCATAACATGGTTTTCAAAGTTTGATATGGCCATTATGAATTTACAATGCTACCTTTCAAATTAACTTCTTGGTGTTTTAAAACTACTGAACAACACATGGTTCAATACCAATTTGATATTACTCACACAAACTAAAGATTAGCCAATTCCTATTAACAATTACATGTGCAAACCACTTGGACCCAACTTCAACAGAAGTAAGGGTGGTTTTCTACTCTTTAGGCTCTACAAAACTAGGGTGGGTATACCCAGGGGATGATTCAAGTTTGGAAGCTACTGTATGAGAATTATTTTAGTTTCATTCTAATTTTCATCTCATATCCTCAAATACATGCATAATTCTAATATTTTGAATAAACACATCCCATATAATAGATTTGGTCAAAATTCTTCTATAGATTTGCAAGTGTTCCCAACAACAGTGGCTAACTAGGGCTAAAAAATTCCATGCAAAAAAGTGCTGACCATCTATGAAAATCTTCAAGAAAAGTAAATTAAAGTTGATTGTGATTTTAGATTTGATGATTCTTCATAGTATACCTATTCTGTAGACTAAATAAACTTTGATCAGTGCCTATTCCATTGGGATTTAGAGTCTACTCCAATTTGTAGATCTAATATGTTGCCTTACAAAAAATATTATCAGCAATTCTTACTGAAGTTCACTCTTACAGACATCCTTTCTATCACCTTGACAATCCAATCAAATTCATCAAAAACAATTTACTTAATTCATTGAATTAATAGTAGTAATGAATTGATATACAACCTAAATGAATTGCATTCAATTGAGAAAACCTTACTCACACAATCTCAAAATATCTAGGTAATAGAAAAGGAGACAAAATTCAATAAAAATTGATATGGGGACAACTCAAAACTTGTATTAATTTTCTTTGAAAATTGTATACAATTGTAGTAAACTCAGAATGGCCTTAGAGAGAGACATAAAGATCATTCCATATTGATGTATTCTCCTAAAATTTGCAAAGAAGACACATTATAATTTTTTTTCTCAAAGACTAGACCGAAAACATCCTAAGTGTAATATTAAAATGCATTAGAAATCATACCCTTCTCTAGCCCTGGAATCTCACCTATATAATGTGAGATGCAACAAGCTTCAGGCATAGAGAATTGATAGGTGTGTATTACAAGAGATATTTACATACACCCATCACAAAAAGACAAAATTGTGATTAACAAAAAGATTTGTACATCAAACATTCCTTTTGTGGGTCCCTTTCTGTTACATCCTTTTATATTGCTGATATTCTGATTGTCTGCTATTCTAAATCCTCAGCATATGCAGCTACCAGACTTGCTAGTGATGTGTCAAGTTTTGATTCATGTAGCTTCACCTCCACTCTATAATTTTCACTCATATCATCATGTGTTACCAAGGTGACAGTTACTCTTGATTCCGTGTTTGCTACATCATCTAATTGATTCATTATATCTTTAGCATGAGATGACTACCCTTCGTCTTTTACAGCTACTAATGGAAGTGGATTGATGATTTTTAACTCATCTTCGTGCATTTCATCATCATCACTTTCAACTTCTTCTAGTTGCTCACTAGAAGCAATATCCACCATCCACTTGTCATTAAGTGCATCATCTATCCAGTCAAAATGTAGAATATCCTATTGTTTCTTGATAACATACTTTGCTTCCTTGTTAATATCAAAAAATTCTTGTTTCAAAGAATATTTGGGCTTTGACTATCTGCTTGGTTGTGGTAGCCCAGAATTCATGCCCTATTTCATTGATAATTTTATTCATCCTTAGACAAAATAAATCATCAAATTCCTTAGCCCATTCATCTTTTTTTTTTTTCAAATTATTTCTTCTATCTAAGGCATGAGGAAACAAACTAAAATTTTGGCTCTTATATTTGTTCAAATAGCCAACTATTATTTTCTCCAAATAAATTCATTTATTATCAAAATCAGGAAGCTCAGAAACAATATCATAAGTCTTTTCAATTTGATCATATGATATTTTTATGATAGAATAACATAAAAATGTTATTTATTTCCTCCTTCTTACCTAGTTATTCACAATAGGCTTCAAAGCCTCATCATGTGCTTTCAATTCTTCCCAGATTCTTATCACTCTAGCTAACTGATCATACACTGATGGCCATTCAATTTTGTGCCCAAAATATGTGAGAGCCTGTCTCAATTTATCTTCATATTTTATATTCAACTCCACATGTAAGGCCCACAGCTTGCTCTTTTCTTCTTCAAAGTCTTCAGTAATGTAATACTATGGCCTCTATGGGGTGTCTAGCATCTCTATAAGAGGAATGGATTTAAAAGACTCCATTGGGGGATGTGGATATGTTATTTTGGGTCTTGTAGAGCTCCCCATTAATTTGTTTTCAATTTCAATCCTCTTTTTAACTTCCTTATTGTAAGCTTCTAGGACACTTTCATATTTACTCCACAATTCAAACATGTCCCTTTCTTCATTTTTAGTAGTGGCCAAAAGAATTGAGATGAAGCTACATTCTAGTGTATAGCCTGCACATGAGAGGTGTCAGCCACTCTTCTTACAACTATATTTCCCATCAAACCAGAATCATCTGGTTGTAATGAGATGGCTCTTGACCCCTTCCTTAAAGACCATATAACCAGAGTAGCCTAGTCTTCACTAAATGCAATACCTATAAATTCCTTCTTATTTGGATCTTGGAAATCCAACTTATTTGAAATAGAATTAAAAACTAATGCATTTGCAATATCCCGATTGGGTAACAATAAAATGTTTAAGGCCTTGACCATCTACCTCCCCTCTTTGGGGCTTATGTTCTAGAACTTTTGAATCATTTGTTCCTTTATTTGATTTTGTAGGGCTGCCTCTTCTAGCTCATGATGCTCTATCCTTAGCTTGTTGCATTTGTCTTCAAATTTTCTCATGTTAGCTCTCCATGCAAATTGGTAGAAAGCCCTAGATTTAACAAAATTATCATCTGATAAAAATTGTTGACTTGCCTATTCTAGCACAAGGTCTAATTCCCTTCCTTAGTAATCCACAACTGTCAACTCAAAACTTGGCATTGGAGGCTCCTGGGGATCCCCTTCATCTATCTCTGATTGTGTAACAAAAACTCCCCCTTGTGATCCCGATTGTTCAATTTTCTCTTCAGTGAGCTATTCCTCTTCAATTCTCCTAGGGGTCTATGAGGATGAGTATTCCTCAATATGAGGATCCTCTTCCCTTATTATTTTTTGCCTTTTTAGGGGGGGTTCAAAAGGCCTCTCTACCAAGACATCACTAGTGGACTCAATTACTTGTTTGCCTTTGCCCACAATGGTCCTTTTATTTTGAATAACAGTATACCCTGGCCTTTTTTGGATAGTTAATTGACCTACCCCTATATTAGGAGTTAAGTCCAATCTTCTCATTACTTCCCTCTAATAAGAAATTACTTCTTTTCATTTGTTGTTTCCATTATTTTAGGAAAAGTATTCATAATTTTAGTTACATTATCTACATTTGTAACTACATTGTCCAAAGGACTATAATCTGCATCAAAACAATGAATGAAATCCAAAACTTTAGAGAAGACTCTCCATTTTTCCTTTCTACTCTCCTACTCTTGCAAGGAGTACTCATTCCTTATTTTGTCTTTAGGAAAATAGAATTCATGCTCAATTTTTCCAAGCTTAATTCTATGTCTCAGAGCCAAATGATAAAATCACTCAGAATCACAAAAAAGAGGGTGAGAAATAGCCATCTTGTAAGGATCCAAAATTTTGTTCAGAGAAATCCAACCCCCTTTTGTGATTACAAAATGATGGGCAACTGTGCAAGTGGGGAATATTGACCGTATTGATCTTTAAAAAAGAAAAAGTTTCCTCTACTCATCCTAACTACCACAAAAATTCAGCTACTCCTACCTTCAAGGGCACTTGATAAGGTAGCACATGAGGGCTTCCTTTAAAACCATAAATTTTTAACATAGTAGAAACAAAGCATGGGATGATATCTCCCCAATTGTGTGAAAGTTTTAAACCATTGGGATTATCCATAGGCCTAATGAGACCCATTAGTGCCTGAGGGATTCTAGGATTGTCACTCAATAATACGCATCTCAACTTGGAAGAAAAATACCTATCAAACCTGACAAAGCTAGCATTCTTTGTATCCTAAGTCATATCTACACTCCATAATTGGACTTGCATTGCTTCTCCATTTTCTTCTCTGTTTAACTCCATTTCTTTACCAAAATATGCAACTCCCTTAAAGAAAAACATGTGCATCAACAAAGAATAATGACCAAAAGTTTTTTCAATCTTGCCCTTAGCAATCCCAATTAGTCCATTGTGAATTTCCTTAGCTAAGTAAGAAGAAAAATAAAAAATTATGTCCACACAAAAGATGAAATCTGAGTAACCATATACATAAAATCCATAGGCATAAACTCCTCTTCATCTCTCCCAAAAACTATGCACAGTGTCCTATATATCTCCACAACCCTAGAATTGAAGTATACCCTTTTGAAAGGTTACCTAGAAGCTACTGTTATTGCTGGCAGAGTTCTTATTTCACCTATATGTGCCTTCAATGCACCTTGCCTAATGGCATCTTTCTTGGATATTTATTCCTTTTCTAACCCTTTCAAATCAATGGGCACATGATAATAAGTGAGAAGCCCTAAACCAAAAACTTTCCTAATTTCATCTAGGTTGACTGTAATTAGGACCTAACCATCAATTCTTCTCACTACTCTAATGGCTTGGTCATAGTTCTTTGCCATAGCTTCAAGAAGATCATAATCCATAAAAACACTAGGAACCACCAATCTTCCTAAATCAAAATTCTAGATATTGGCATGTGGGGCAAAAAGGTTCCTCTTTGAAAACCATTTTTTAAACAAATCTAGACTAGTTTGAGAGGTATTGACATCTCAAACCTAATTACCCTTGTCATAAAATCCATCTACTATTTTAAACCTAGGGTTTAATTTAGTAAGTTTTTTAACTTGCACAGTTTCAATAGTGGAGTTAGGGAGCAGCTCAAGTAAATCATCATGGAAATTCCTATCCAAATAATTCTCCTAACCAAAAAATACCTTCTTGGAGGCATTTTGGATTGTAACTTGTAGAACTGAGACACTACAAATATTATGATATAATTACTTGAATCTTTGCTCATTCCTTTCTGTAACTCTGCAATATCTTCGTGAACAATGGAATTCTGCTTCATACTCTTGTTAAGCTCAACACAATCTTCTCAATAATGGCTTCTACTTAGGAAAATACTTGAAATATTTGTTTGCATGGGATGGAACTGAGAAAATTTTCTATATTATACTCTATTTTTCTTTCACACATGAGGCTTACATTCCTCATAAATGCACAAAATGGCACCACCTTCTATGTTCAAATTTACACCATTGATTTCTGAAAAATCCTATTATCTAGGGATGTAGGAAAAGATGACTCTTGTTCCACTTGACATGTTGGCAGTCAGCCCAATGAGATTTTTCCATGTGTATATTTCCTTCATTGTTGGAGTTTAGTCTAGACCCACTGATGATTGAGGACACATGTCATTGAGCTACTACCTTGCTATACATAAAAAGAAAGTATCTTGCTATAGCAAGGTAGCAATGATTGTTGATTCCACATTGATTATGTGGAGGACAATTGATGCATTACTTAAGAGAAATATAGTGGGCCCTTAGTCATTATATCACTATACATAACCTTTGAGCAACTCTTCATAGCAAGATAGTGATGGCCATAGATTTGAAATTGATCTGAGGGCATGGAAACTACATGAATTACATAGGATGTGGTGAGTCCCCTAGTTGCTATGTCATATAGAGTAAAAAGTGCACATCTTTCCATAGCGAGGTAGCGACAATCATTGATTTGAGCTTGATTTGATGATCAGAATCCTTTATATGTTTTATGAATGGGGCATGGGTCCAGGTTATTGATGATGTGAGAAAATCCTACATAGCTAGCATATAAAACCATATTCTAATCCTAGTCACATTTCCACATTGCTTGGGTCCCACCATGTGTTCATTTCCTGACAAGTCGCTATGTTGCTAATAGCGAGATGCATAATTTTCATGACAACGATATAGCGACCTCCAGTGTCTTATCAAAACTCGATGCTACAAAAATAGAAGCAAGTCAAGTTATAATCACCCTCATTAATGCTTCTAACATAACAATAAAATGATCACTCACCATGCCACTCAGAAGTCTTTATGATCATCGAGAAGTTTGGAAGCCATCGTGTCATGTAATTCTCGACTCGTCGCTATGTCGCTATCGGTAGGGTGCTTAGTTTTTTTGATAGTGACATAGCGACTCATCAAAGAAACAATATTCTAGTGACTTCATTTCCCCCCTTTTTTTTTTACTTGGTTTCTGTTGTCACTGAGGTTTGCACCCTTGTCCAAAGCCTATGCATGAGGACAACCTAGTTAAACATGGAAACAACCTCCAAGCTATGGGACTTGAACTGTGAGGTTGAGTCTCTGGAGAAGGTCGACTTCCTCTTACTATTAAGGTGCACCTCACTACTCTTGGAGAGGAAAAGGGAGAATGAGAGCATGAAAGAAAATCTACCTAATCTAATCTAAAGAGGTGATGCACCAAAATAGAGTGTTCGGACCAAACTCTGCCCATATATGCACTATTGAACCTGAATGAAACTAAGGATATACAAATTCAGACTTGCTTTAATCTAATAATCACATGTAGATCAGAAGACCAAGATGAATGACACAAGGAATGAGAGATTCCCTTATATTATCATTCATAGGCCAAGGAGATACAATCATGTAGAACATAGATCTCTACAAAACACCAGTAAGAGGCAAAGAGTTTTTGCACTTTCATACCAATGGCTGAAAGAGATAAGGCATAAAATCATGTAGTTCAGAGGCACATGGGAATCTACACTAAGAATCTGCAAAGCAGTGACAGAGAAAATGGAGAAAGGTCGACCCCTTCAAATTTTTTAGAAGTTTCCTTTATAGCTCAGGCATAACTAAGATGTCCTCCCACTAAAGTTACTCCCCAACCACTACATTGAAGTCCTATAGAGAACAATCATGGGGATCCAAAAGAAAATTTGATTTGAATATAGCTTTTTGGTACCATGAAATCTAAATTTTAACTAAAACAGGGCCTTGAGAAGACAGAGGTGGTGCCATAGCTGTGTTTTGATTAGGTAGATAGGTTAGATTAGGGGGTAGAGTGTCTCTGCATGCTTCACATTCACTTCTGGTGGTTGGAATTGATCATGAAGATCAGATTTGTGTAAAACCTTGATTTCTTATCATTTTTGGTGCATGAATCAGTAGAGTCAGTGAGTCAGCCGAACACTGTAAGCGAAATAGGCCACGTAGACCAATCAGTTCATTTCATTCTGCCACCTCGCAAGTTTTCATGTAATTGACAATGTCTTTTAACTAACTGCACCATCTTTTCTTTTTCAACTATGATGGTCACATTAACTGCTAGCGCATCTAATTGTTACAGCCTCCACCAGACCCACTGGGACACATGTCACTGGGGCGCTATGTTGCTATGTGTATCCTTTGAGTAATTTCCCATAGCGAGATAGCGCCCACCATGGATTTAAACTAATCTGACGATCGTGAAGACTCACTGTATTACTATGTTATCTCCTTAAAACTTCTAGGCCCACAAAACACTTGGCAACCACCTAGCAGAACTTGGCATCCTCATCTTGGTGAGACCTGTCCCCACTGATCCACATGGCACAATGGTGCTATGTTGCTATGGGTAATATCCTCACAGCTTTCCATAGCGAGATAACACTTGCCGTCAATCTAGATTGATCCAAGGGTGAGGAAATCTTCGTGCGTTTGAAAGGGGCATGGGTCTAAGCTACTGCTGACATCAAAAGGTCTATACAACTGGTGATGAATCAAAGCCTCATTCCAAGAATAGTCATCCTTCCATGTTGCCTAAGGTCCCACTATGTGTGCCAAATTTCATCACTGATGTGCGATGGGGCATACTTGGGACCCACCTTCCTTCTGATGTCACTGTAGTAACACTTTTCGTCTAGGCGCTATGTCGCTAATGGAAAGGAACATATATTTTTTGATAGCGCCATAGCTCCCTCCAGGGATCTATCAAAACTTGGTGCCAGAGAAACAACAAGGAAAGGGAGGACCCACCTGACATGTGGCCAAAAGGCGCTATGTCGCTATGGTAAAACAATGTGCAAATTCCCATAGCGAGATATCGCCAACCGTTGATCATTCTCAATCTAATGATGGGGACTTGCGGGCCCACAAAAACATCAAAATGCACAGGGAAGAAATATCATAAGGTTATCATAAGGTATTTTGTGCCCCTTTTGAATATTTGAATATTTAAAACTTGTGAACATTACTACGTTAGATTCAAATGTGGTGATTCTGGCGGGAAGGCAAAAATGACCAACAGTTTCCTGTTTGGCTTTGATAGCACTGACAAAGTGCATGTGACTAAAAATTTAGATGCAATACAATCTCTGATTATCACACCTCCACTTTATGGCCCTGTCCTTTAATTTTGCTATAGTCACTATGATGCATAATGTAAAACACTTGCATCTTTTCATAGCGATATAGCAACTACTATAGATCTTACAAGAATTAGACGATGAGAAACATAATTGAAAAAGGCCACTTGGGGGTGTAGAAAAATTTGAAATGAATACAGAACATTCACAAATTTAAAAAAAAGATTTGGTGCCTGAAAAATTTAAAAGGAAGCAAACATAAGGTTTAACAAATGTTTTCAAAGGCTAACAAGTTTGGAGCACCAAAGACCAGAAACCCTATTCACCATTAATGGATTCAATTCTGATCTTGTGTACCTAGATTGGGGATCAGACCAACATAACCAATTCTCTAACAACTTTCATGAATCTTATGAATAACATTTTCATGATTTTCTGGATAAATCTATGTTAGTTTTTATTGATGACATTCTCATATACTCTCAAAATGAGGAGGAACATTAAAGGAACTTGGAGATAGTCTTATAGAGGCTATGAGAACATAAAATTATCCAAATATTCTATCAAAAGGAGATTCAGTGCTTAGGGTACATTATATCTACTCAAGGAATAGTTATAGACCCCATTAAGATCAAGGCAATAAGAGATAGACTTATACTTAGGAACATGACAAAGTTCAAAAGTTTAATGGGCCTAGCAAGATTTTATTGAAAATTTGTCAAGTATTTCTTGAGGATAGCTTACCCATCACTTTACTCCAAAGGAAATGGAAAATTTTCATTTGGACTGAAAAATGTTAAGCAACTTTTGAATATATAAACAAGAAATTAACTACTACTCCAATACTTAGAGTACTTGATCCATAAGGCCAATTTGTGGTTATAACTAATGCATACGAGGAGGGGTTAGGAGGTGTACTAATAAAGGATGATCACGTTGTTGCCTATGAATCTAGGAATTTGAAATTTTCTGAACATAATTTGTTAGAAACAATAGTCCACCAAGAGAAATGAGAGGGCAAGTGTGAATTAGTTATCTAGTTAAAACAATTATCAACCTTAATTAATCTTAACCATTCAATCAAATTAAAAATCAACCATATTAAGATGCACATGCACAATTACACTAGATTTGTTAACTAGGGAAACCCTTGGTCAGAGGGAAATCCCTGGTGTGAATGATGCCCACAAAGAAATACTAATATATATATATATATATATATATATATCCTTGTTAGAGAATGGAGTCTATAAGCAAATTTAGTACATAAGAGTCCCTGTTAGGAGAATTTGAATCCCCATTGGGAGATTCAAACCCCATTAGGAGTTGTAAAAAGTAGAAGGACCCAGTGTCCAAACAACTTCTGGGGCAAGACTACTGAACTTCATTGTCCAATTGATATCTCAACTATTCCTTTTAGAATACTTGTTTGTACTATGCCATAACCTATTTCCTCTATCTAGTCAACTAAACCAGTCACTGTTAGACCTTGTAGATTAGTTCAGAAACCTTAGATCCAAATATAAAACACTAGATCTTAGAATAAAACCTTGACAATGAAGTTCACTCCAACTTATCTCTACTTTGCTTATCCTTGCATATCAACTTGTTTCTCTTATGTTTTGCTCGTCATTCTTCTTGCAATCATTCATACACTCATAAATAACAAAGGAAAATGTCTTTCCTTTATACTAAATCCATAAAACAATTCCCTCAGTTGGCTATTACACCGTCTTAATTAATTGTTATAGGACCTCATTAAGAACACGTTACACTTAGCAATAACATTAATCTGTCACCTTGTACCTTGAATAACTTTCCATATGTGTAATATCATGAGAAGCAAGCTTAGCCATGTCATCTCCAACATGTGTTCTATGCACCTTTAACCTTGCTTCTTAGAATAGAAACCTTGCTAAGAGATATAACAAGTTTACCAGAACATACTTTTGTAAACTCTATCTTAGAACAATCTTCACAAAAAACTTGCATAACTTCTTCCAAAATTAATATCTTATTCTTCTAAGGTTAGCTGCATATACTAGAAACTTAGTAGTATCTCCCTTTGACCTCATTTAGTGAAAATACTCAATGATTTGCTTGCACCAACTTGATCTTTACTATTGTTATTCTGTCAGATACCATGAAAAATGGCTATGTTGACATTAATGAAAAAAATAGTCATGAATGTAACATGTCATCATGATAATGGTCTAATCATGTTTCTATTGGAAATATATAAGATAGGCTAAGTTATTGAGAGGGGAGGGGTGAATCAATAACCAATAAAACTTAATCCTTTATTACCAATTAAACCTTCATGTGTATTCTGATCTAATTGCATGCATGAAAAATTGAAAGCATTAAAACATTCATAACACTTTGAAACACAATATGGTGACCCAAAAACCTTCCAAATAGAAAGTAAAACTAGGGTGGGGATGATACCCACAAGCTTTAGTACTGGAGTGCAAAGTTGGCCTGTTAAGGCTTACAATGATCACTTCTGATGATCTTTCCTGTTAGGAGCACTAAGGACTTCTAGGTCCACCTTGAAAAATTATTTACAAACGTATAATGAAGTATGCACTTGGTAAAGAGATTTACAAAAGATTTTCAAGTCTACCTTTTGAAAGGATTTAACTCACCCACTTATTAGGATGAAAAAATGGTTGATCTCTGATCTACAATTTGGTTTGTTCAATGAGATTCCTTTGAGTGTAATGATCACCTTGCTATGATAGATAAATATTTGCTTCTCCTTATACTGCTATAGCCTTTTACTTCACACTTCTACTCTTCAAATTTTTATATACTTATATTTCATATCTTTGGATGTGATACAATACATTACATATATACTAATCCAACTTACTAATCACCAAAGTTGACTACAATACAAGTTTACACAAAATAAACAAGGTTGGCCCAACAATAGGAATTCAGGTTCAGAAGACTAGCTCAGTGAAGTTATGATACTCGACATCCACTATCAATGCTTGACATCATCATGCATTTGGTAGATGTAGAAAATCAGTCCATACTGATCACTTCTAAGTAGTCTAAACTAGGTCTGCACTGGTGACTCGATGAGTACTATGAAACTTGACATATAAACTGAATCACTTGATTCATACTACATAGCTCGGTCAATGCTATCATTATGAGCTTGGTATTACTAGAATCACCTTGTTAATAATGAGTGGCTCGGTTAACACTAGATTCACAACATTGTAATTGCGAACTTGATAACCAATGCATAACTTGGTTTGCACTGATAAACTTAATAAACCTTAAGAAGCCTAGTTTACACTGATAATCACCAACTTAATGCAAACTACTCAATGCAAACTAAATGATATTCTTTGAACTCGATAGCAACTATAGAACTCAATAAAGCCTAAAATGTTTGATTAATACTATTAACTATACAATAAGCTTGATAGATACTATTTGTCTGAATAAGTGTGTGTCACTAATAACAAAGTTGACTAAACTGTCAACAATTTCTACAATACTTCCCCACAAAGGTATCATCAACATTCATGCTTCCAACAATCTCCCCATTCGGCATTAATGACAAGATAGATGAAAAAAATCTAGTTCCAAAAATACAAACAGTTAAAGACTGTTATCCTTTCTTTTCAAATCAACTTCATCAATCATTCTCTCCCATTAATATACCTCATTGTGAATTATATCAAACTATTTTTCATGATGTAATATCTCCCCCATTGACATCAATGTCAAAGGTTTCAACAACAATGTATCTCTACAACAATTGTGATGCAAGAGCATGCAATGGTGTAAGGGCAATTATGTATCACCCAAAAATATGCTTAGTGTTAGTTTTTGTTTGGAGTGTTTTCATTTTTGGATACCCATTTGGGTCAAATAAAGATTCCAACTTGTATAGTTCCACTATTGGTTTTTTGAGTTAGTGTTGTTGAGCACTTTTGGTTATCTGCCAATGCCAAAAATAGGTTATTTTGTAATTGAGCCATCATTATAATGAGTCACAGGGTGTAAGTTGGAGGGATTATTATACGTGTACTCTAAAGCAATCCAGAAATAGAATTACATCAAAATGCATTACGATTTGAAAGTTATTGTAGTTTTAATTTGTCTGGAGACCTCCTAAGAGAACTTCAAAGTCAGATTTGAAACACTAAATGGCCTTGTAAAAGTCCAAAAAATGGGGGACAAGATAAGATTGTCCATAGGGGTATAGCACGCTTGGAGAGCTTTCTAAAAATGTAAATAATTCATCAATCAAAGTCCCAAATCAAAAGTTATGCCTCTCGAAAGTTGGACTACCATTTTTGGATTCTTCTAATTTTACACCAATTTTTGACATATTTTCTAGAACCTTCTATTTTGGTAGTGGATGCCAAATGGCATATTCTAAAATTTATTCCTAATCCTAAACCTAATTTGATTTACTTAAGGACTTTTCTAGCATTGTAAAGGTATTATTTTGGTGAAGTTTGGGAGAAGGTACTATTGGATACAACTGATTAATTGTGTGTTGTCATTGATGTCACACAAATTTCATATCAGTCAACTTATTTATCTTCTTTTGTGCTCTTCATTCTTCTTGCAATCATTCATGCACTCATACATAACAAAGGAAAATGCCCTTCCTTTATACTGAATCCATAAAACAATTCCCTCAGTTGGCTATTACACCTTCTTAATTAATTATTATGGGACTTCATTAAGAACATGTTACCATTAACAATAACATTAAGGTGTCACCTTGTAACTTGAATAACTTTCCATATGTGTAATATCATGAGAAGCAAGCTTATCCATGTCATCTTCAACATGTATTCTACACACCTTTAACCTTGCTTCTTAGAATAGGAACTCTGCTAAGAGATATAACAAATTTACCAGAACATGCTTTTGTAAACTCTATTGCAGAACAATCTTCACAAAAACGTGAATAAATTCTTCCAAAATTAATATCTTATGCTTCTAAGGTTAGATACATACACTAAAAACTTAGTAGTATCTCCCTTTGACCTCACTTACTGAAAATACTCAACAATTTGTCTACACCAACTTGATCTTTACTGCTGTTCTTTTGTCAAATACCACAAAAAATGGCTATGTTGACATTAATGACAAAAATACTCATGAATGTAACATGTCATCATGATAATAGTCTATTCTCGTTTCTATTGGAAATATATAAGATAGGCTAAGTTACTGAGAGGGGAGGGGTGAATCAGTAACCAATAAAACTTAATCCTTTATTACCAATTAAACCTTCATGTGTATTTTGATCTAATTGCATGCATGAAAAATTGAAAGAATTAAAAAATTCATAACACTTTGAAACACAATATGGTGACCCAGAAACCTTCCAAATAGAAAGTAAAACTAGGGTGGGGATGATACCCACAAGCTTTAGTACTAGAGTACAAAGTTGGCCTGTTAAGGCTTACAATGATCACGTCTGATGATCTTCCCTATTAGGAACAATAAGGACTTCTAGGTCCACCTTGCAAAAGGATTTACAAAAATACAATGAAGTATGCACTTGGTAAAGAGATTTACAAAAGATTGTTAAGTCTACCTTGTGAAGGGATTTAACTCATCCACCTGTTAGGATGAAATAGTGTTTGATCTTTGATCTGCAACTTGGTTTTCTGAATGGGATTCCTTTGAGTGTAATGATCACCTTGCTATGATAGATAAGTATTTGCTACTCCTTATACTACTATAACCTTTTACTTGACACTTCTACTCTTCAATTTTTCATATACTTATATTTCATTTCTTTGGATGTGATACAATACATTACATATATACTAATCCAACTTACTAATCGACAAAGTCGGCTCTAATACAAGTTTACACAAAATACAAAAGGTTGGCCCAACAATAGGAATTTATATTCAGAAGGCTAGCTTGGTGAACTTATGATACTCGACATTCACTATCAATGCTCGCCATCATCATGCATTCGATAGATGTAGAAAATTGGTCCATACTGATCACTTCTAAGTAGTCTAAACTAGGTCTGCACTGGTGACTCGATGAGTACTATGAAACTCAACATATAAACTAAATCACGTGATTCATACTGCATAGCTTAGTCAATGCTATCATTATGATCTTGGTATTAATAGAATCACTTGGTTTACAATGCGTGGCTTAGTTAACAATAGATTCACATCACTATAATTGCAAAATCAATAACCAATCTGCATATTGGTTTGCACTAGTAAATTCAATAAACCTTAAGAAGCTTAGTTTACATTGATAATCACCAACCTAATGCAAAATACTCAATGCAAACTGAATGCTATTCTTTGAACTTGATAGCAACTGTAGAGCTCTGTAGAGCTTGAAATTCTAGGATAATACTATTAACTATACAATAAGATCGATAGATATTATCTTTCTGAATAAGTGTGCGTCACAAATTAAAAACTTGCCTACAATGTCAACAATTTCTACAATACTTCCCGATAGAGGTATCATCAACATTCATGCTTCCAACAATCTCCCCATTTGGCATTGATGACAAGATAGATGAAAAACATCTAGTTCCAAGAATACCAATAGTTAAAGATTGTTATCCTTTCTTTTCAAATCATCTTCATCAATGATTTTCCCCCATTGATATACCTCAATGTGATTTATATCAAAATATTTTTCATGATGTAATCTCTCCCCCATTGACATCAATGTCAAAGGTTTGAACAACCATATATCTCTACAACAATTGTGATGCAGGAGCATCCAGTGGTGTAAGGGCAATCCTGTATCACCCAAAATATGCTTAGTGTTAGTTTTTGTTTAGAGTGTTTGTATTTTTGGATACCTGTTTGGGTCAAATAAAGATTCCAACTCTCATTGTTCCACTATTGGGTTTTTGGGTTAGAGTTTTTGAGTACCTTGGGATATGTGCCAATACAAAAAATAGGTTATTTTGTAATTGAGCCATAATTATAATGAGTTAGAGGGTGTAAGTTGGAGGGATTATTATACTTGTAATTTAAAGCACTCTAGAAAAAGAATTAGGTCAAAAGGATTTATAGTATGAATGTTATTATAGTTTTAATTTGTCTGGAGACCTACTAAGAGCACTTCAAAGTCAGATTTGAGGTACTAAATGGCCTTTTATAGGCCCAATAAATGGGGGACAAGATAATATTGTCCATAGGGCTATAGAGCACTTGGAGAGCTTTCTAAAAATGTAAACAATTCATTAATTGAAGTCCCAGATCAAATGTTATGCCTCTTGGAAGTTGGACTAATTTTTGGATTCTTCTAATTTTACACTAACTTTTGACATATTTTCTAGAACCTTCTATTTTTGTAGTGGATACCAAATGGCATATTCTAAAATTTATTCCTAATCCTAAACCTAATTTGGTTTACTTAAGGAAATTTCTAGCATTGTAAAGACATGTTTTTGGTGAAGTTTGGGAGAAGGTACTATTGGATACAATTGATTAATTGTGTGTTATCCTCAATGTCACAAAAATGTCATATCAGTTGACAGATAGTGCATGTTGAGCTCACTTGATCAATGAAGACAATTTTCCTAGTCTACTGAGTGTTCCTAAGTTTACTCTGTATAGAAGGTAGTTTCTACCAAGCTAACACAATCATCAAAGAAAGTTGAGAAGAAACAAGTGTTAACTAAGCTCACTTGGTTAACAAAAGAAAAGTTAAATAGAGTCAATGTTTGCCGAGTTCACTAAGTTAGAAAAGGAATTTTGTAATTTCCTAGGGTTAACCAAGCTTCTATTGGTTAACATAGGAAATTTCTTCAGAATCAATTTGTACTAAGTTGGGTCGGCTACCGAAGTATTTTCTTGTTTTGGCATATAAAGCTTAATTATTTCCCCTATTCATTCTAGCTAACTAAGGTGATGAATATTGGTTATTTTAATTTTTATTTGATCAACTTGACAATCTGAAATTTATAAGTAGAAGGGCAAGTTGTCATTTCAAGTGTGTGTGCAAGTTGAATAAATTGAAAGAGATAAGAAAATGAAGCAAACTTGAAGGATGAAGAGATATCCTAGTGGTACAAAAATGCATTATTTGATTAGGAAGGATCAAGTATGAATTAGAGTAGAGATCTATAATCAGCAATTTAGTTGCATCACAATTAGGTCATTTCATTATTACTCTCTAAACATTGGAGTAGTGATTTGAAATCTCTTAATAGAGTTGGTTTAACAGCCATTTGTAAATCCTCTAACAAGGTGGAAATTCCTTTGAATTGTTTCAAGACCTTTTGCAAGGCCACTCCTAATAAGGTGATTAAATCCTTTAATAGGGTCATACCTAATAATGTATTTTGTAACCTTTAACAGGGTTGGCTCCTACCAGGGCTCACTTCAGAAGAGTGAAAAATAGTAACTAGTTACATTGGTGGTTTTTCCAAACTGGGTTTCCACATTAAATCCTAATGTCTCATGTGTTCATGTTATTTCTTTCATGCTTGCAAGTAATTATTGATAACATCTTAATATTTACTAAAGTAATTAAGACTTTACATTTATCAAGTTACAACATTTTCTGTGTGTTTATTGAGTATCAACTAGGAAGTAATTTTATCAGTTTGAATTTTATAGTTGACATCCAAGGGATCTGTGATTTATTTTAGTGGTACCTAATTCACCTCCCCTCTTAGTTACTTCTCTTATATTTCCAACAATTGGTATTAGAGCTTTTGGTGCTTGCAAAGAAGGTTTTAAGGACTTAAGCTAAAGATCAAGATGTCTTACAAGAGAGAGATTCCAAAGCTGAACATAGATAACTTTGTAGCATGGCAAGGACTTGTGAGGCTACATCTGGCTACCATCAACAATTCAGGATGCAAATATCTTGATGAATAATACAAAACTCCCACTAGAACATTATCAGTTGATGATATTATTGAGAAGAAGAACCATAACATAATGATGATTGACATTGTATCTACTCTCAGTTATGCTAAATTTGATGCGGTCAAAGACTATAAAACTAGTTTTGATATGTGGAACAAGCTAAAAAAAATCCATGGAGGTGATGAAAATGTAAAAAGAGCCAAAGCAGAAAGCCTTAGAGGACAATTTGATCAAATGAGGATGAGAGAAGATGAAAATGTTGCAAAATATGTGGAAAGAATCAAGGCTAGTGTTAGTGTAATCATAGCATCTAGAGGAGAAATCAAAGAAGAAACTATTGTAAGTAAAGTACTCAGAACTTTGCTTCCTATCTATGCAATTAGATTATCTGCTATTCAAGAAAAGAGATGTGATCCAAATTACAACTTAAGTTTGGATGTCGTAGTAGGAAGATTGACAACTATTGAACTAGACAATTTTGACAACTATGTTCCTACTTCCAAGAATATTGAATTTGCATTTGAAGCTAAACTCTCACTTAAAGAAAAAGGCAAGAAAATAAATGATAATCAATTAGAAAGTAAAGAAGAAATTGAAGAAAGTTTAGATAGTGATCTTGAAATTGTTGAAGCTTTACTTGCAAAGAAATATTCCAAAAGTAGAGGAAAGTACAAAGGTAAAATCCCTTTAATATTTTTTCCTTGTGAAGAGATTGGTCATATTGCTGTTAGGTGTCCAAACAAAGAAGATGAGGAAGAGAAGAAAAGCCACAAGTAAAAATGCAAGAAGGAATTCAAAGGTCACAAATCCTACAAAGACAAAGGTAAGAAAACTTGATTTATGGCTAAAGATTCTGATAACAGTGAAGATGAAATAGTGTATATTGCTGTAAAAGATGAATTTGATGATGGAGATAAGATGGCACTTGTCTCTCATGTTAGAAAAAATGAAACATGGATCATAGAAGGTGGATGTTCTCATCATATGACTAGAGACAAAACTAAGTTTGAACATTTTGAACACTATGATGGAGATAGTGTAAGGTTTGGAAACACTGAACCTTGCTACATAAAAGGGAAAGGTCAAATATCATTAGCTAATGAACTTTTATGTGACAATGCCTATTGCGTTGAAGCACTAAAACATAATTTACTGAGTGTGGCACAACTGAACAACATTGGATTCAAGGTAGAATTCACGAATGGCAAGGCAAGTCTACTGGATAAGCAAGGAGTTTTGATTGGATCAGGTAGGAAAACAAAAGGTAACCTATTTTATCTTGATCTCGGTGATTGTTCATGTTTCATTGCTCAAGTAGAAGAAAGTTGGTTATAGCATAGAAGGCTATGTCATATAAACTTTGATAGTATGGTCAAGATTAGCAAACTTAGAAGAGTAAGAGGTCTTCCTGATTTTAAGAAACCTGATGTTGGATTATGTAAGAATTGCCAAATTGGTAAAATGGGAAAGACTAGTTTTAAAAGAAAAAGCTATTAGTCAGAATATTTCTTGGAAATTATGCATACTAATTTGTGTGGACCCATTGGAATAGAAAATTATAGTGGAGATAAGTTTTTCATTCTTTTTGTTGATGCTTATTCTAGAATGATGACTGTTATGTACCTAAGAGATAAATAAGAAGCCTTTGAGAAATTCAAATAGTATCTTGCTAGAGTAGAAAAGGAAATTTTGAAAAGGATTAAAATGCTTAAGATTAGATAGAGGTGGTGAATTCATCTCAAATGAGTTCAAGAATTTATACATTGAAAGAGGAATCAAAAGACAAGTATCAACCCCTAGTACTCCTAAGCAGAATAGAATAGTTGAAAGAAGAAATAGATCCATCATGGATTGTGCAAGAACACTAATGATTGAGAAGAATGTTGCTATCAAATATTGGAGGGAAGCTATCAGCACTGTAGTTCATACTTTGAACTAAGTTTAGTTGAAGAAGGAATCAAACAAAACTCCCTATGAACTGTGGTATGGCTACAAAACCAATGTAAGTTACTTGAAAGTATTTGGTAGCAAATGTTATATCTTGAAAGAATCTAGAAAAGGAAAATTTTATGTAAAAGGTGATGAGAGTATATTTTTAGGATATTTCTATAGAAGTAAAGCATACAAATGTCTAAGTTTATCCACTCACAAAATCATAGAAAGTGCACATGTGACAATTGACAAGTTTGTAGAAAAGACTAAAGAAGAAAGAAAAAAGAAACTAGAAGATTATAGAAGATTTGTCTACTATGAACTTGATACATTTCCAAAAAAATTTGATAAAAAAGAGATTTCATTTCCAAAGTTGACCAAATCTCCATCAACTACTGAGTTGCAGGAAGTTCAAACCAAGTTACATGGACCCAAGTCAAATTTAGAGGCTACTGAGCTAATGCATACTGAGTTTGAAGAACCTGAGCCATAGATAAAAGAACTCGAGCTTGAAGTTGAAATTCAAAATGACGACAGTTCAGTTCATTTAAAAGTCAAAGAACCTATATTGACTAAATATGTCAGAAGGCATCATGCACCTAATCAGATTATTGGAGACAAATCTGATGGCACAATGACAAGAAGTAAACTAAAAGCTACATGTTTACTTGCTGAATTTCAACCTAGAAGTGTTAAAGATGCACTGGCAAATGAAAGTTGGATTGAGGCTATGAATGAAGAAATAGAATAGATAGAAAATAAAAAAACTTGGACTCTTGTACGTAGACCTAAAGACAAAAATGTAACTGGAAAAAAATGGGTATTCAAAAATAAGCTGAATGATGATGGAAAGGTGTAAGAAACAAAGCAAGGTTGGTATGTAAAGGTTATTCTCGAGAAGAAGGTATTGATTATGTAAATTTTTTTCCCCCTATTGCAAGATTAGAAGGCGTTAG
The DNA here is from genome assembly GCA_028749045.1 of Cupressus sempervirens. Taxonomy (NCBI): domain Eukaryota; kingdom Viridiplantae; phylum Streptophyta; class Pinopsida; order Cupressales; family Cupressaceae; genus Cupressus; species Cupressus sempervirens. The sequence goes on along the minus strand of CM053787.1, from coordinate 909,350,339 downwards.
GAATTTACTTGCTTATGCAGCTCAAAAAGGATTCAAAGTACATCAAATGGATGTTAAATATGCATTCTTAAATGGAATTCTTGATGAGGAAGTCTACATTGAACAACCATAAGGTTTTGTTGATCCAAAAAAAAAGAGACGTGGTCTGAAAATTACACAAAGCCTTATATGGTTGGTAGAAAAGAAGATTGTGTTGGTAGAAATATTTGTGGATGATACTCTATTCATAGGAATGATGATTTATGCAAAGCATTTTCAGAACAAATGAATAAGGAATTTGAGATGTCCATGTTTGGAGAAATAAAATTCTTTGATGGATTGAAAATATAGTAGAACCAAAATGGTATCTATATCACTCAATCTAAGTACATCAAAGAGATACTCAAGTAATTTGGAATGGAAGATTCAAAACTAGTTGGAAGCCCCATGTGTACTGGACTCAAGCTTACTTGGAGGCAACCTTGACCTAAAAGTATTTACTGATGCTGATTGACTAGGAAATCTTGATGATAGAAAAAGCAATAGTGGTGGAGCATTCTTTCTTGGTAAAAGGTTGGTACCCTACATAAGCAAGAAGCAAAATTGCACATCTCAATCAACAATACTAGCAAAATACGTAGTAGCAACAATGAATTGCTCTAACATTGTTTGGTTCAAAAAAATGTTGTAAGGAATGAAGGTTGAAATCAAAGAGTCAATAGTGATGTATTGTGATAACACAAGTGCAATCAACATATCAAAAAATCCAGTGATGCATTCCAAAACAAAGTAGATTACTATCAAATATCACTTTGTCAGAGAACTAGTATAGGACAAAGAAATCAAATTGGAATATGTGCATACAAAAGAAAAAATTGGAGATATATTCACAAAGTCATTACCTAGGGATGCAATTTTGTATCTAAGAGGTAAGCTAGGGGTCATTCCCCTATTTGAAGCTCACTAAATAAAGTTTAGTGATGCATCAACAAGAACCAAGTTGAAAATCAATCAATTGATGCAGTAGTAACAAAGGACATATTGTAGATGAATCTGTACTCCAGGTACATTAGCACTAATTAGAATTGTCTTTGGCATGTATTGTCAAAGAGGGAGAAGTCTACTACGTATCTTTTTAAAATTTTGTAGAAGGAGAAGTTAAGAAGCTCATTCACAGAGGGAGTCTTGTTCTCAAAATTTGATTATGCCATGACATATTGTGTTGCCATCAATGCCAAAGAGGGAGATTTTTGGATACAATTAATTAATCATGTGTTGTCCTTGATGTCACACAAATATCATATCAATTGATAGATAGTGCATGCCGCACTCACTTGGTCAATGAAGACAATTTTCCTAGTGCTAACTCAGGCATCGAAGGAAGTTGAGCATAAAAGAGTGTTAACCTAGCTCACTTTGTTAACAAAGAAAAATTTGAATAGAGTAAGTGTTAATTGAGTTCACTTAGTTACCAAAGGAATTTTGTAAGTTTGCAGTGTTAGCCAAGCTTCTATTGGTTAACACAGGAAATCATTTTAGAATCAGTTTCTACTGAGCTGGGTTAGCTACCTTTTGGCATATAAAGCTTAATTATTTTACCTATTGATTCTAGTTGACTGAGGTGATGAATATTGATTATTCTAGTTTGTATTTGACCTAACTTGACAATCTAAAACATATAAGTAGAAGGTCAAGTTGTGATTTCAAGTGTGTGCACAAGTTGAATAAATTGAAAGAAATAAGAAAAGGAAATGAACTTGAAGGATAGAGAGATATCTTGCTAGTGTAGAAAAGCATTATTTGATTAGGAAGGATCAAGTATGAATTAAAGCAAAAATCTGTAATCAAAAATTCAATTGCATCACAATTAGGTCATTTCATTGTTACTCTCTAACCATTATAGAAATGATCTAAAATCTCTTAACAGAGTTGGTTCAACAACCATTTGTAAATCCTCTAACAAGGTGGCAATTCATTTGAATTGTTTGAAGACCTTTTGTAAGGCCACTCCTAATAGGGTGATTAAATCCTTTAATAGGCTCACACCTAAGAATGCATTTTGTAACCTTTAATAGGGTTGGCTCCTAACAGGGCTCACTTCAAAAGAGTGAAACATAGTAACTAGTTACATTGGTGGTTTTTCCCAAATTGGGTTTCCACATTAAATCTTGGTGTCTCATGTGTTCATGTTATTTCTTTGATGCTTGCAAGAAATTATTAATAACATCTTAATATTTACTAAAGTAATTCACAATTTTCATTTACTGAGTTACAACATTTTCTATGTGTTTATCGAGTATTAGTAGGAACTAGTTTTATCAGTTTGAATTTTATAGTTGATATTGAAGGGATCTTTGATTTATTTTAGTGGTAACTAATTCACCCCCCCTCTCATTTACTCCTCTTATATTTCCAATAGGTACTATGAGAAGGGTTTTCTCCAAAATTTGTTAACATTGTAATCCCATAGGGCATATTGTGGAGTTTATTTTTGTTGTACTAGATGCAATAGTATATCACTTCTAATAATAATATCCCTCTTTTCCTATTGCATTCACTTTTTTGTTGGGTTGTGTCCCCATCAGATTGCCTCTAACTTTCTTAGGTGTCTGAAGAAACTATTCAAAACAAATTCATCAAGAGTGCTAGATGACTCTGTCCACCAAAGATACTCCCACATATAGGAAAAATCACCATTCAATCCAAAAAAAATAGTGCTATGAAATACTTAAAAATAGGTGAATGACCAAACCATAGTTCATAAGGGGTCTTGTTTGTGTCTTTCCTGACTTGCACTCTCTTCATAGTGTAGACTATTATATTCATAGCTTGTCTCCAAAAAATCTTGGATACATCATTCTTAGCTAACATAGCTCTTGCTACTTCTGTTACTGAACTGTTTCTTCTTTCTGCAATGCCATTTTGTTCAGGGGTTCTAGGAGCCAAAAACTATCTTTTGGTTCCATTAGCTTCACAAAAGATATTAAGCTCATTTGAAGTAAACTCTCCTCCTCTATCTGATCTTAAACATTTAATCTTCATAACTGATTCATTCTTAACTCAATTCTTGAATATCTTGAACATCAAATGCCTTAGATTTTTCTTTAATAAATACAACCCACATCATTCTAGAAAAGTCATCAACAATAATCATGAAGTACCTTTCACCATAGGATCCTTTTATCTTCATAGGACCACTAAGATCTGTGTGTACAATCTCCAACTTTTTTGTACTAGTAAGCTTCTTTTTTTTAGAAACAAGGCTCTGTTATGCTTTGCCAATACACACTCCTTGTAAATTTTGTTATTAGGCTTTACAATCTTAGGAGAATCTCTAACTACAAACATACTACTAGTTTTCACAATGCTATCTAATTTTGTATGAAAATATCTCTTATGCTATAGCCAGCTATCATCTACCTTTGCAGCCAAACATGTCATTTGAGAGGGATTTAGGTGAAATAGATTACCTTTGGATCTAGTTCCTATTCAAATTACCTTTCCATATTTGTCTCTAATCCTACACATCTTCTCTATGAATTGTAACTAATAACCTTTATCCAATAGTTTTCCAACACTCAAAAGATTTTTTTTCAAACCATCAACAAAATATACATCCTCAGTGTTAGTCTTACCATCAAGAGTTATAGATCCAATACCTTTAACATGGAAAGCTACATTCTTTCCAACTCTGAAAATGCCTCCACCATAACTTTTGAAGTCATCAAACTTGTTCATATCACTATCCATATGATGAGAACAACCACTGTCAATTATCCAATCAAATTTCTTTTGAACTTGTGATATCCAAACAAATTTCTAGAATTTCTTCTTTAATAGGTACAAATCCTATTTCATCATCACTAGTAGTTATTGCTTGTTCATCAAAATCATCTTCTTCATTAGCATAGAAATAATCTCTATCTCTTCTAGGTTTGAACTTTCCTTTATACTTTTTCTCTCTTTTAGGATGCTTAGATGCATAATGACCAAACTCATTACAAGTCCAATTTCTAAACATTTTCTTACCATCTTTTTCTCTTCTTACCAGAAATGCTACTCCTTCTTCTACCTTTTTGTCCTCATTAGATATCTACTTCTCATTGAATCTCCTCTTGCACTTGTGGTCCTTGATAGATTAGGTTGAATATTTAGGGCATTGAAAGCTATCTCTGTTCTGGAAAATTCTCTGGACTATCTAAGCTCATTCTCATTTGCTTCTAATCTCCCAAGTAATGTTTCCTTTGTGAAATGTTTGGTATAGAAAATCAACAACTATATCATTTGAACTACTTTCTTAAATCGTGGTGTTAATCTCTTTAATATCTTCTAGATCACCTCATCATATTCCTTGGTTCCTCCTTGAGATCTGATACCTATAGTAATTTCTAATATTGTACCTACAAATGCTCTAATAGATTCATCTTCCATCATTTAGCATCTTGAAATGCACAAATGTAGTTTTGTAGCCTCAATTTCTTAGAATGTTCATCACTTTCAAAACTATTTTCCAAAGCTTTCCAAATCTTATAAGAAGTATCATGTTTTTTACTTGGTTGTATTCAATTTCAAGAAGTGTGGAAAATATCGCTTCTCTAGCTTTCATGTCACACATGAAAAGTTCTCTCCCATCCTTGGTACAAGTTCCCAAAGCATTTTCAGCAATAATTTTCTTTTCTGATTTTGTCAAGATCTAATATCTTGAACCCATACACAACAAATGTGTCTTCATCTTTTCTTTCTAGCTGTTATAATTTGTTCCATCAAACTTTGGACTATTCTTTCTAAATATGTTCTCCATGGATCTCCCAAAGTTGTTATACTTTACCTTCAAGGAACTAATGGTGTGATACCAATACTCCACCAAGATAACTAAGAGGTGGGGGGGGGGGGGGGGGGGGGGGAGGGGTGGGTGGGTGTGAATCAGTTATCCAATTAAAATAATTAACAACCTTAATTAATCTTAACCATTCAATCAAAGTAAACAAAAACCATACCAAGATGCACATACACAATTACAGTTGATTTTTTAACTAGGGAAACTCTTGATTAGAGGGAAAACCCTAGTGGGAATGATGACCACAAAGATATATATCTCTTAACAAGGACTCTTATGTACTGAATGTGTTTATAGACTCCTAATGGGGTCCATCCTCTAAAAAGCTATATATATATATAGCTTTTTAGAGGATGGACCCCATTAGGAGTCTATAAACACATTCAGTACATAAGAGTCCTTGTTAGGAGACTTTGAATCACTTTTAGAAGATTTCAACCCTATTAGGAGTTGTGCCAACATTGTTAGGAGTTGTACAAGGTAGAGGGACCCACTATCTAAATAGCTTCTGAGGCAAGACCACTGAACTTCACTATCCTATTGATCTCTCAACCATTCCTTGTAAAATACTTGTTCATACTATGCTTTAACCTCTTTCCTCTATCTTTTCAACTAGACCAATCACTATCAAACCTTGTAGACTAGTTCATGAACCTTAGATCCAAATATTAAACCTTGGATCTCAGAAAAAAACCTTGGTAATGAAGTTCTCTCCAATTTCACTTTGCTCTACTCATCCTCGCATATCAACTTGTTTCTCTTTTGTTCTGCTCTTCATGCTTCTAGAAATTATTAATACAATAATACATAAGAAAGTAAAATATCCTTCCTTTATACCAAATCCATAAAACAATTTCCTGAGTCAGCTATTACACCTTCTCAATTAATTATTATAGGACCTCATTAAGAACATGTTACACTTAGTGATAACATTAATATGTCACATTGTAAATTGAATAAATTTCTGTACATGTAATATCATGATGATGAAGCTTAGCCACATCATCTCCAACATATCTTTTACACTTCTTTAACCTTGCTTCTTAGAATAGAAATTTTTCTAAGAGATATAACAAGTTTACCATAACATGATTCTATAAACTCTATCTTAGAACAATCTTCACTAAAACAAGCATAACTTCTTCTAGACTTAATATCTTATGCTTCTGAGGTTAGGAACATATACTAGACGCTTAGAAGTATCTCACTTTAACCTCATTTAGTGAAAATACCCAATAATCTATCTGTACCAACTTGATCTTTACTATTATTCTTATTTTCAATACCACAAAAAACTACTACATTGACATCAATGACAAACACAGTCATGAATATAACATATCATAATACTTCCCCATAGAAGTATCTTCAACATTCATGGTTCCAACATAATTATGCCCCACATGATCTAGAATTAGCATCCATTGTGATGCAACATCAAAATTTATGTTCTCACATTGAATTTCACAATTTTGGAGTGCAACATTTGGTAATATTTTAATTTCATGATTACAAAGCATTGAATATTGTTGGATTCCAAATTTGAAAACTTAGGACTAAGCTTAAAGTTGTGTTCTTTTGTGAATTTGGAAAAGGTGATATCCTTGATGATAGATTTGTCAATTTTGGCATTGATTATTATCTAATAGTCCATAGTTCTAAAAATCATGAAGATGCATTAATTTCATTAATTGATCAATAGAAAAGGCCATGTCAAGGATTTTTTCTATTCACCTAGCTTATTTCAATTTGACATTGGATTTACAAATGGCTTGTGCTAAAGATTTGAGGAAAATATGGTAATTTAATGTGCTCTATTTCTCTCATGATTATAAGGACATTGTTATTCTTCTTTGAAAATATTCTCATGCAACTTTTCTATGTTTTTTTCTGCAAGTCAAAAGATTTGGAGCTATTAGTGCAGTCACATAATGAAAATGAAGTACCATGTCCAGTGTTACAACCTAGATTGACACCAGCTCAGGAGGACCAATTCAACATCATTAACAACATGTATACAACCGCATGGGATTTATCTATGATATATGCTTAGTAACAGAATGACAACCATGAAATTCTTATGGAGGAAGAAATAGGGGAAGCCCTTAACAATATACTGGCATGACTACCAGATAAAGAAGTTGCTATGCATCAGTAATAAAATTTTGACATGATGCAAGAATTGTGATTCTCTTATGATTTCTTTTTTATTGTAATTTATTTTTAACAAGTTGCAATTAGTTTTTAAGTTAGTTAGGATGAAAAGGCTTGAACGATTTTGTACGCTTTAATGTTCTATAAGATAGGGTACCAAGGCCTTATAGAGATATATAAAAATAATAAAAAGAGACATACAACTACATACTCAAAATAGAAATTTTTGTAGATATATGCATGTATAGTGGTGTCCATACTGCAAATTTTTGCTGCCTAGTTGTACTCTTTGTTCTAAATTAATAAAATATACTATGTTCTTCTCCAAAACATAGGGAATTGGTCATTGATTTTATTAAATTTGAGTCTTCTTTGGATCAATACTATTTTTCAAGTAGACTTAAGGAAAGCCTTTGAAAACAAAAGTCATATGCTTATGTATGTTTTGAATAATTGGTCTTCATCGTGAAGTTAAATTCAATTATCTAGGGTTTTTGGATTAATCTTAGATTGTTTTCTTATTTGTTGATGGTGGCATTCTTGTCTCCAACATATAAGATTTATTGAGTAATTATTGAAGTTGACCCTCTTCTTTAAATTGGATGCCACTGGTTATATTTTGTAATTTGAAAATAGAGGACAACTTTGTGGAAAGTAAACAATTACTATACCCCCACTTTCTTGCTCTACATTAAAAATTCACGCAATTCATTTAAAATATCCCCTTTATCCTTTGCAAACATTTACTACTACAATAAATTTCTCTTTGAGAACCTTTTCCAACTCAAGAGTATTGTTAAGTTTACATTTGATTCATTATTTATTTTATTAAACCAAAGGTACAAACACCTAGGTCTTGCAGAGCCTAAAGTGTGGAGATTTAACAAATAGATATTTAACCTTCTTCATTGAGCAAAATTGTGTTGAGTTTCTCAACATAAGGTAGGAAAGCTCATAGGAAGTCAACCAAAAATTTCGTGCACCAACAGATTGTTGACTCTATTGGGGATATTTTTTTACAATTTGATTTGTAGAGATTATCCTAATACTACATAAATCAAGGACTAAGTAGGATAGCTCCAAAATTTGTTGGAGAACCCATGATTCTACTTGAAGAAAAGTTGAGAACTCTAGTAATATTTTTATGAATGATTAGTTGTTCATATTTGAGAATTAGAAAAGTGATAGACATCTATGCTTGAAGTTTATGTGGGGAAGGAGGTCTGTGTATTTTGAAAAATACTTACAATAACACTACTATATTTTAGGTCAATTTTTAACCTTTAATTTTGACCAAGGGCATTTTTTGGATTGTTTAGTTCTTTTTTTTTGTTTATGAGCCTGATTTGGTCAAAATTCATAGGAATGAGCCATTGGGAGAATACTGGAATCAACTACCTCATCTACCATAGGGACCTCTTGGTATTCCTCCTCCAACACAAGATATGCTTGAAGTAATGGATCAAGGATAAGTGGCTCTACCTCCTCTAATAGTTGAACCAGAGAGTCAAACTCTAGACGAAGGAGAATATATATAGTTATATGCTAATGAAATATCTGAGGAAGGAAATATTATAGAAGAAAGGAAATAACCTCCTCCTGATATAGAGGATGGGTCCCCATATCAACATGATATAGAATCTCTTTCTAAAGTTCTTTTTCGACTTGAGAAGACTCTAGAGAAGAGTGCTAAGGTAAAGGAACCTACAAAATAGCCTACCTCTTCAATAAAATACATGTCACCAATGGGGACAATACCACCATGGCTTAAGAAAGTGGTTATGTTTAGACAAAAGAGGTAGATGGAATTGACTGAGGAAGAGAGAATGACATAACTAATAAATGTGATTAAGAAGCTTGAGCCACCCAAGGGTGATGCAAAAATAGAACAATCAAGATCAGGACCTTCTAGAAGACATTTTGATTCCAACCCCTCAAAGAGATACAAAGTAATTGAATCTTAAGAAATACCAATTAAAGGAGGTAATATTAGGAAAACCCATGGTGGACACAACAAATCTTCTAATCACTACAGGGCTCATACAAGTGTTCACACATTTGGGCAAAGATAAATTAGAGCATTTGATGTTGAGGAAGCATAATGAGTTCTTAAGAGGGTATTTGAATGAGGTAGTAGGGCCCATAGATCCTTAAAATCCTAAGATAATTCTTGGAATTGCATTGGAAAGAAAGTAGATAGGGCCATAGATGGATTTTTTTTTAGACACTTGTCAGAAACGATGTCACAATTTTGAGGAATGGGGAGTACAAATAATACAAGGTAATTTGAACCTTCTACACAATATCTAGACTAACATTGACAAATTGGTTGCCATTATAAACCAATATTTTGGGTTAATGGATGAAGTATGTACTTGGGCTAATGATTTTATTGCACTCAAATGTATGAAAGGATAAAGGTACCAGATGCTAATGAAAATATTTTTCATAGGAACTAGATAAGTTATATGATTGGATAAATAAGATAGCTTCAAGAAATAAAGTCATGGAAGGGCTACATGAAGATATTCAATAGATATAGAATATGGTTCAAGGGAAATTTTTAGAAGTGGATAAATAGTATAATGCTCCAAGCCTTGAGATTTTTGAAGATGAGTCAAAGACTAAGCTTTCCTTAGTATAAGTATTAATCCATCAATTCAAGGTTACATTCAAAATTGTTTCATCAAAAGAGGATGTTAGAAAAGCTTTCATAACATAAGAAGCAATGTCAGACCAAGATTGTAAGCTTGAATATTTTGGTGATATGATGATAGAAGTGAGAATGTAATGAGAAGTAGTTCAAAATAACTATGAGTCATTAGATTTATTGAAGGCTACGGAATTAGTAGAGATAATAAAGAAGTTCAAATGAAAACATCCAAACATCATTTGGGCATAAAGGTGAAAAAATCCTAGATGTTGGAAATCCAATTTTGACACTTAGAAGAATTTTTGGATTTTTTGGTCCCATCACCAAGGTCCAATTTTCAAGGTGTGATTTTCCAAGATGCAATTATTTAGAGGTATGTTGACAATTTTGAAGAAGAAGCAGTATGGAAACATTTAACTTCTAGTTGCTATTTTAGAGCATTCCATGCATCAAAAAAATATTTCAAGGATAATTCAACTTCAAAAGACACCAAGAGAAGGCTGAGCTTCCATTTTTAGAGCTCTTAGTGACTCCTAGATCATCTCATGGCTTCTATCTTCATATATTCTTCTTCCTTTACTAATTTTTTTCATGTAAAGGCTCATGCACCTATTAATTAACATAAACAAGGGTGGAGACCTACTTAGCACCATTTAGAGAGTCAGTTTGTATGAAAATAGCTTTATTTTGTTACTTTTTTAGCATGAGTTTGCATTAGAAGAGCTCTCACTCCCAACACAAAGGGAGGAGAGTATTTCTTTTAAATATATGGATACAATATGTCCTCCAAGCCATTATTTTAATGCAATAATATATGCTATTGGTGTTGTCATTGTGAATGTAGTAGATCTTATTCAAGTGTATTTTTTTTTGTGAATGCATGTTCATGAATAATAATGGAGCTAATGGTTTTATTGCATTGTTATAATTGTGTGATCTATTAATTCTGGTGCTTTCCTTATGTTAACAAATTCAACTATTGTGAGGGATTGGAGAAAGGATCATCATTGTCCTTACATAACATTTTGTCTCCTATGAGCACACTTTCTACGACCTCATGATTTGATGAAACATGAAGCATCTTTCAGTTATTATTTAAGTTCCCATCGATTATTGCATCAATGGAGTTGAGGAAACAGTCCTCCTAATTTCATTGGTTTCCTACCAGATCCTTTTGATAATTTAATTCACAGTCATGTTGTTACTTTGGCTTATGTTTATTAGGATTTTTCCTTTCATTAATTTTCTTTAATCTCTTGTTACTCTATCTTTGTTATTTTATTTTCAAACACTTGGTTAAAATAGGAATTCATATCGTTGCATTGATTAGAAATTGCATTCATCATAAAATAGAAAATGCAAAAATATATTTTTCTTTGTGGTTAAATCTCATAAAAGTTGTACAGAATTGGTGTATACTAGTAAAGGCATCCTTTTGAACATACATATTTATCTTCAATTCAGTTACCTAGCAGATTGAAAAACAACCATCTAGAACCTTGGAGTTGGTCATTGATCAACTTTTCAAGAGAGAGATCTAAAAGGATTATTTTCATTAAGCATCATGAAAAATGACCACTCAACATTAACCTTGTTGTCTTGTTGGATACTTTTCCTAATCTTGGTATTCCATTGGTAATAATAATCATAGGTTATACAAAACCCATATGATAAACCTTAAAATTCTTATTAGTTGTATAAGCCAAAAACATTCTAACTACTTCCAATCTAGCAACAAGTGAATTTTTTTCCTTAAATTAATTTCTTGTTGTTGTGAAAAACCTTTGCATAGTAACCTTGCATTATTTCTCACTACTTCACCTTTCTCATTCATCTTGTTTCTAAATACCCACTTTGTTCCAATTATTCTTGTCTTTAGGGGCCCGTTTGTTTGTCGACATAGGAATAGAAAAATAGAATGGAAAATTAGAATAGGAATGGAAATATGGAATGGGAATGGAAAAGAGCAGTCCCATTCTTGTTTGGTTACCTTGGTATTTGATTGGGAATATGTTACTTCCTTGTTTGGTTTTACAAAAATGGAATAGGAACAAGGTGAAGTTTTGTATTTTTAAAAATATTTCTCTTAATTTTATTTGTTTTAATTTGTTGGTTTTTGGTTAATATTTTTAATAATGGTAAAAAGGTTAATTTATTTTTATTTTTATTTTACTCATTGAAGTTAATGAGAAATATAATTTATTTCATTTTTTTAAACAAATAGATATAATAATAAAAATGTTTTTAAAAAAATCAGATTGGGAATAGAAATGAGCTATTCCAATAACAACTATTTTTTGGAATGGACATATGCTCATTTTATGGGAAAAATTGGAATATGTATGCCTATTCCCTATTCTGATTTGGGGTAAAAAAAAGGAAATACATTTCCTATTCCAATTTTCCTATTCCAACAAACAAACGGGCCCTAGGTGTAGTAGTTAATTCCAAAGATTTTTTATTTTCCACGTACTCAAGTTATTTTTTCATATTTTTTGTCCAAAATTCATTTATCAAAACTCTTAGGTTCAACCTCTGATATTAACAATAATTGTTCACTTTCCTTGTTTCTTTTCATAACTCCCTTTTTTACACTCCCAATGATTTGGTTCATACAATGATTCTTCGCAACATTTATGCTAAGTGTTCCCTTTTCAATTTTAATTTCCACTCTTGGTTTTGATCTTGGTTTAGTTCTTGGTTCTTGTTTTTGTTCTTCCCTTTGTAATCCAGTCTATAAATTAGTGTTAGTTTGATAAAAGATTTCATGCTCAACATTCTAATTTTTAGTCCTTTAGTAAGTCTCTCTATCAGAATCCTAATCAAGTATCCCCTCTTAAATTCTAAGCTTTTCAGAAACTCTCACATTAGAATGCTCAACATCAATGTTCAATATCTAGTTAAAACTTCTATCTGCTTTAATTTTTAATCAATATCTAAGAAACATTCCTTCATTGCTTATAGAATAAAATTTCCCAATATAATCATCCCTTTTAATATAACACTTACTTCCAAAGAGTGGAGATGCTTGCAGATCAGAGACCTTTGATTGGTTCCCTAGACTGAGTAGGGAAGAATGATAGTAGAGAAGACATTCTTGATTTTATAGGAAGGATGAATCTTGAAAAGGTTATGGATTGGTTAAAAGATTTGGAAAACTACTTTTAATGTAATGAAATTCAACACAACCAAAGGGTAAAAACTAAAAATTTAAAGATAAAGAGATTTTACCTTGGTTCCTGGAACTTTAATCAATTTGAAAGATTTAATAAAAGGAAGAACCCTATATCCACTTGGAAAAGAATGAGAAAGGAAATCAATAAGCAATTTGTGCCTGATGATTATGAGATTATTATGCATAGGAAGTTGTAGAATCTCAAATAAAAAAATTTAGATATAAGGTCATATACTAAGGAATTCCATAAGTTGACCCTTAGAGCCAAGAAACAAGAGAATAAAAAGAAAAAGGTAGTCATGTATTAAATGGTTTGAAATATAGTATTTGAGACAAAGTGACTTTGTTCTCTTATCCACTTGGAAAAGAATGAGAAAGGAAATCAATAAGAAATTTGTGCCTAATGATTATGAGATTATTATGCATAGGAAGCTGCAGAATCTCAAACAAAAAAATTTAGATATAAGGTCATATACTAACGAATTCCATAAGTTGACCCTTAGAGCCAAGAAACAAGACAATAAAAAGAAAAAGGTAGTCACGTATTAAATGGTTTGAAATATAGTATTTGAGACAAAGTGACTTTGTTCTCCTTGATAAAGTACATAAGTTCTTTCAAATGGTAGTAAATATTGAAGAGAGATAGAGGAGGAAAGTTTAACAAAAAAATAAGGGAAGAGGAAAAAACTTTAGGAGAAATTCTTTTTTGGAGGCCAAAAAGGAAGATTCCCTAAACCTTTAAGAGAATATCAAGTACATGATGTTGATCTTAGATTGGTTTTGACAAGTGAGTGTCAACACACTTAAGTCATTTACTTAGTTCATGTTGAACTAGTAATACATGTCAAGCACAACATGTAAATATTAGATCATGTGCCAAGTGGTTCAGGAGTTGAGTAAATAGTGGATGTTGAGTAATGCGGGTGCTGAGTTACAATATAAAGAATAGTGCATGCCAAGCATTAGAGACTTCATATGTCAAGTAAATTTTTTTAAAAATATTTGTTTGTAACTACATAAACAACTATGTAAACCATTTTTCAGCTGACTTAATGCTATATTTTGATATTTTGGAGATAAGAAGAAATCTATATTTGGATTCCCTATGCAATTACATCCAACCAATCAAAAAATGGGAAGGATTAAGTGACAAAATGGATGAATCTTAGCCTTAGATTCATACCTAACCCTAAGCCATCAAAGTCTTCTTAAGGAGGACAAAGCCTTAAACTCTTTACCATATGGTATGGAGTGTTTAAGGAATTGAAGGACTGAACAAGATAGTTTGCAAGTAGAGCATTCAAGGTGACTTAGAACTTTTGAAGAAAGAGTGAATTGTAGAATTGGTTAGAGAAGAATAGAGGTAAGAGAAAAGGATACAACATTGATACATCTGATCATGAAGGATCAAAAGACATTGTTTAGAGGTGATTTGTTGTCAGGGAAGCAAGTGCCAATCATAGAATCTATGCTGAGACATTTTAACAGGTAATTTCAGTCAAATTTCTTAGCAGAGTAGTCCTAACAAGCTATATGAAATCCTTTAACTAGGTTCTTACTTAGTTTTAAGTTGAAGTCCTCTAACAAGGCACACTTCTAAAAGGGTGTTGAAATCCTCTAATTAGGTGAGACCTGAGAGTCTTTGTAAGCTTTTAGCAGGGTAGACCTTTCACAAGGTAGATCATGTTTCACGATCAAAACATTGTAACCATTATTGGATACACTTTATTATTGTTGTAGTGAAGATTTGTGGGTGTCATCCCCACCCTAATTTTACCTTCTCACTTGGAGGGATTACGTTATGTGTGCGAATGCTTACATGGTTATATGATTTAGATGTATATGCTTTACATGTTATTTCAGTTTATTCATTGAATGCATTGGATGGACGTGTGGTGAAAGTTTTATGGGTTCAAGCTTAAACTACTAATTCCTCCCCACCACTCAAAAGTTTACCTTTCTTATTGTAATTTGAAAAATTGGTATCAGCGATTTGTTCTCTAAAAGAGAAAATTTACAAATTTGAGGAAAGATCTTGAAATGGAAGTCTACAAGTTGGGAAAGAAAGCTATATTGCTATGTCAGGTAACAAAATGAAAGAAGAAAGCCATGGAAGAAAAATCCATGATTGAAGAAGACAAAATAATTCTAGCCAATAGATTGGTAGAGAAGTCAACAGAGCTAAGCAAGATTTCCAACATGCAATTGGATACTCTAAGTCAAATGATGAATGCCAACTATGAATTGAATGTCTAGGACATTGAGATAACTACATTGATGTTGAAGAGTGAACAATTGTTGAGTGACCTAAAGAGAGAAAAATAATTTGTTGAAAGTTTCAAAAAACCAAATGAAGCCATCAAATATTTTGAGCAATTATTGAGATCCCCTAGATCCAACAATGACACATTAGGAATGGGCTACACAAGTACTGAAGAAGGATAATCATCCAAAGATGTAGAAGAAAGGAACAACAAAGGTAAGAACTCCAAACCTACTGGTCATAATTATGGTAAGAAAGGACACATTGCTAATTTGTGCATGAGCAAGTCTACAAATCTGAATATTAAGCCTAAGAATATGACTCATTGTCATAAGTGCCAAAAGAAAGGTCATTAGGCATATGAATGTAGAACCAGGATCACGCATACACAAATATTTGAAGGATATTGCTACAGTTGTCAGAAGTATGGACATAGAGATTTTGAATGTAGATCCAAATCCATGTGGCCATCAAATAGGAAAAAAAAGGTAAGAAACAATGACAACTCCTATAAATGGGATTATAATACAAGGTATAGCTATTACTATTGTCAAGAATATGGACATGTTCTTGAGAATTGTATTAGAACACACTTCAAAGGTAACTAAATTAGGTGGTTAAGTCAAACTACATGTTTTAGCTATTTGAAGAATGGTCACATCAGTAAATATTGTCCAACTAGGTCAAAGGCACCAAGTTGCTAATTTGATAAAAGCAAAAGAAAGGCAAATGTTGAACATATCAGAGATGAGATGAACAAGACATGGAAAAAGAAAGATGTTTGCAACACCTCAAATGGAGAGCGGATCACTTCACCCAATGGGTCAGGTGATCACACCTTATCAAACAAGGAAAACAAGAGGTATGTTGGACTAATTTTAAAGGCTATATCATACATTAGTTCCAAAAGGAGATAGTATTGAAAAGAATACATTAGCATGAATAAAGATACAAGATGTTGATTGGAATTCAAGATAAATTTTTAAGTTTTTCATGTTGTTTCTTAGTATGAAAAATTTCCTATATGTGCCGAGTGGAATGTTAGTTGATGTTAAGCTATTAGGCTAGGTAGTTGATGCTAACCTCATAGTAGCTTTTGAGTGATGGAAATATCAATGGATGTCGAGTGAGCTTGAAATTGGTTATTGTCAAGCTTACAACTATGTAAGCACTCAACATTAAATGCAAAGTTTTGATTTTAGCTCATTTTTTATCATTTCAAAATCAAGAAAGAGTGAGAAGAGATGGAGGAAATGTGGAAATTCTTTAGAAGTGATTGTAAAAGATTTGTGCAACAATTCATCACCATGTCATCTGATCTCACAAGGTATTTATCAAGAGCCAAGCTACATAGTTTAAATTTTCATAAATTCTAGTTTGACACAATGGCATCAAGTTTGAATTTTTTTTGAAGGGAAGGAAGTTTTAAATGTTTAGTTAGTGAGTAATGAAGTTAAAAAACCCATATTTAAAGCCATTCCTGACATCACTTATAAATAAGACCCTTCTAACACATTGTCAATGATCCCACCAACTATGATAATGGTAAAAGATGTGGGGAAATGCTACAACTGCAAGATAAGAAGCATTGGTGACATGGAAATAAGATGTGCATACAACAGGTTATGTGAAAATGGTGTTTTGGAGGAATACAAGATTGTTGAGAAAAAGAGTTTAGCACAAGCCCTAGATTTTTTGAATGCATTCAAAATAGAGTGGATAAGAATTGTAGTGAGCCAAATTCATGATGGTTCCTTATGTCTAGAGAGTAAACCAATCAATATTACCAAGAGAATAATTCATAGGGTTACTGGCTACCCAATGCTAGATTGGCATAAGACAATTAGATGTGATTCCAAAGAAATGATTGAAAATAATACTATAGTAGTTTTGAATAAAAGAGGTATGAATATAGATACAATCACAAATCCTCTTATCAACTATGTTGTAAGGGTAATCTCAAACAAATTCTATCAATCTAGTAGATTGAATAGTATACCCTGCATAGCTGTGGATGTTGGTTATAAGATTGTTAAGAAAGATCATACATATGATCTAGCAGAACTTCAATTGCAACAACTAATGGAGAACCTTGGAGAAATCAAGAAAACCAAGAGTGCACAATGCAAGTTTTGATCCAATTACTAATGTACAACCTTTGATCCAAATGATAGTAGCTACATCTACCAAGGTTGATACAATTGAGAAGAAAACATCAGAAGAGAATGACACCACTGCAAGACAACAAAATGAAACATGACAAATAGATTAAATTGTATCTACAACACAAGAACAAGGTGAAAGACAATACATAGTGATAGGCTAGGGAAAGCTTGGAAAGAGTGAGCTAATACTGAAGGTGAAGGAACAAGTTTCCATCCAAGCATTGGTAGCCCTACTAGCATCTAACATTCCTTCTACACAAACTCTTTAGAAGTTGAGCACAAATGCTACTCCATTTTAGATCTTAGTGCCAAGACCAAGCCTATCAAAGGTTGAAAAGGTAATACATTATGGAGATATAAGCCTTGATGATGAATTTTTTATACTAGAGTATGATTATGATACTATAACATTGGAACAAATAAGCATACTATAGTAGGCCTTAGAAAGGAAAAAACATTAAGAATTTCTTAGGAGAGGACATAGGCAAAAGCAAGCACTTCAAGATATTAAGGACCTCTTTCTAGATGTATTTAGTGTGCCAACTCCTAAAAAGGCCAAGCCACTAATATAACAATTAATAGACATAGAGGAGAAGGCTAGTAATGAAGACCTCGATACAAATGCAAAAAATTTAGAATGGTCAGAAAAGAAATTCCAGAATAAAGTAAATGAGAAAATATCTGGTGATATAGCACTTACTCAAGTTGCATTGGAAACTAAGGTTGAGGATGTGAAGAAGGTACTTGAGAACATATTCTCATTGTATAGAAAACTATGCAATAATACACTCTTCACCAAATAGACTAGAAGTCACATTCTAAGTCTAGAAAGCCAAATATCTGCATCAAGTGCAAGATTTCCATCAAATCCAACTTAGAGTGAGAAGAATTTTAGGAAATTTCTTTAGACACAAAGTTAGTTAGCTATCTTAATAGTAGATGAGGTTAACATTAGAGCCAAACTGACAAGAATACAAGCTACCCTCACCCCACACATGGAGATATTGCACAAGGAGCTAGGATATGCTAAAACACTGCTAAAGAAAGACCCCAATCTTTCTACTTTAGATGGTCTAGTACAACTTGCTACCAATTATAAAAAGGGAAGGATTAAGAGACAAAATGGATGAATCTCAGTCATAGATTCATACCTAATATTGAGCCACAAAAGTCTTCTTAAGGAGGACGAAGGCCTAAAATCTTTATGATATGGTATGTGTTTAAGGAATTAAAGGAGTGAACAAGATAGTTTGCAACAAGAGCATTCAAGGTGACTTAGAAGTTATGAAGAAAGAGTGAATTACATAATCAGTTACAAAAGCACATAGGTTAGTGAAAAGGATACAACATTGAGACATCTGATTGTGAAGGATCAAAAGACATTGTTAAGAGGTGATCTGTTATCAAGCAAGCAAGTTCCAATAATAGGATCTATGCTGAGACATTTTAATAGGTGATTTTAGTCAAATCTCTTAACATAGTAGTCCTAATAGGCTGTATGAAATCCTTTAATAGGGTGCTTACTTAGTTGTAAGTTAAAGTCCTGTAACAAGGTGAGACTTAACAGTCTTTATAAGCCTTTAAAAGGGTAGACCTTTCACAGGGTAGATCATGTTTCATGGTCAAAACATTGTAACCTTCATTAGATACACTTTATTATTGTAGTAATGAAGATTTTTGGGTTTCATCTCCACCCTAGTTTTACCTTCTCACTTGGAGGGTTTTTGTGTAATCATATATGGTGTTATGTGTGTGAATGCTTACATGGTTATATGATTTAGATGTTTATATTTTACATGTTATTTTATTTTATCCATTGAATTCATGTGATGGATGTGTGGTGAAGGTTTTTATGAGTTCAAGTGTAAACTACTAATTCACCTACCCTCTCAGAAGTTTACATTTCCTATTGTAATTCCAACACATGAAGTAGATTAAAGCAATAATGGAAATTTCAGAGGGAGGGGGTGAAATGGTAGAGATAGGTTTTGTGGAAGAGGATCTAGTGTTTTTACTAAAAGTTCCTTCCATTAAAATCAAGTGGGACATCCTGCTCATATGATCCTAGAGAAATAAGGGTTTGGAAAACAAGGTGCATGGTAAGGTATATAAAATTGTTGCATATTATGGTTTATATAATAATATAGCCTCTATAAATTAATGACCCAATTATATATAAGGTGTCTTTGTTACATAAAGGGCAACATACTATGATTAACAAACATATTTGGGTAGAATTTCAAATAGGAGAGTATAAGGAAAAAATTCTATATGATATTATGGAAATGTATGGTTTCCACTTTCTTTTGGGGAGATAATGGAAATATGATGTAGATTCCCATCATGCAAGAAAGAAGAATGTGTATAATATACTTAAGAATGGTGAATTTTTTTCCATGACTTCATTCCCCAATGATGGAAATGATAAACATGTAATAACTAGTATCATGTTGGTAGATGAGGAGTTCATGGAAATCCTCAAGGAGGAGGATACTATATATCTTTCCCTAATCATGAAGCCTAAGGATAAACTAATTGTCAAGCCACAAGTGAGGAAAGTTGGTCCTAAGGAGTTTTAGCATTTTTTTGAGAAATATAAAGGGATAGTTGTAAGAAGTACCACAAAGAACCTACCCCCTATTAAAGACATTAGTCACTATTCATGTACACAAGTATTTACTATTTACACTTTACTTAAGTTTACTTAGGTTAATGCTTTAGCATATTAGTTGTCATGTAGACACCTAGGAGTTTTCATGTTCACATGAGTTATCATGTAGACAATACAATTGTTTGCATTCCAATTGAGCACATGTTGTCTACTACATCTCTTTATGAGATACACCTTTGTATTCTTATCCTCTCATTGTTGCACATACATTCATGCATACTAGAGGATAATCCACTCTTTTTAGACATTTTCTTAGTTATTATGCTTATCTCTTTTATGACTCTTAGACATATCAATTACCTTTATATACAAGGAACTTATATGTTGTATTCATATGATATCCAATTATCTAATGACCATTATCATTTGATCACTATTGGTCTCTCTTGTGCTATCTACTGAGCTTCTTGATCTTGGCTTTGAATTATTGCATTAGGCAAATTATTACATGGTATTAGAGCTATACCATTTTTTTACATGGTATTATAGCTGGAAAGTTGACAAAAAATTATGCACTTTCAAAAAAATAGCACCTGAATATGTGTCCATATGAGCCCGAACGAAGCCTCTAAAGTTGTAAAATTTGGGATTGGCAATTTTTAGAAAAATTTAGGAACAAAGATCACAAACAACCCACATCAATGTGTAGATCATGAAATTCTACCCTAAAACAAAAATCATTGCTTGAAAAAAGGAGTTCGTATGAGGGAGATATCATTGTTTGAAAATCACTTTTGCAATTATTTTTTCTAAATCACTGTCGTCACACCTTCAAAAATCAAATGACTCTAGATTTGACCTCAGATGGTCATGGTTAACCCAAACAAGTTCATATATAGTAGCTCCTCCCATTCCATCTACCATAACAATAGGCCCTAATACCTTTTGAACATATCCATATTCGCTCTCCTTCTCAAAGTCCTCAAATGTCCTTCTTGGTGATGGTACTGTAGATTAGGTTTAGTTGGTGATCAATGCCTTCGAATGTGATCTACAAATGAATGGAAGTCTTTGAATGATGGTGCTTGATATAGGTTGTTGAATGCTAAATCTTCTAACTTTGGTGGTCAAGGTTTGGTCACACACGGAAGCAAGCCAAAGATGTAGATCCCTCAATGTGCCAATTATGCTCAAAAGATCTTCTCATAATGTATTAGATGGAATGACTCCTTTTGAGGCATGGTGTGGAAGACAACTAGTTGTGAAACACTTCAGAGTTTTTGGTTGTCCAGCAAGGGCACACATATCTTCAAGGGAATGCAAGACACCATCACCAAGGCCTTCTAATTTCATTGGATATGAAGAAAGTGTTAAGACATATAGAATCATGGATCCTTAGACTCGTGAGATATTCATAGACAAGAATGTTCACTTTGAGAAAAGTTCACCTAGCTTATCCTCTAATCCTCTCCATACTTCATACATTGTGGAAACTGATAGTGACAACAATGATAGTGATTTGACAGGCTCACTTGTGGAGGATCTTTTTGAAAGACATAGGACATGGTCAAAACATTAGAAAATTTCACATGCATACATTTCTACAATAATAGGTCGATGTAATTCAGTATAGTTGGGTACACCTTGTCTTCCAATTCTAGCATCAGGGGATGACTACTTGATAGATATTTCAAGTTTGTTTGTGGAGTCCTACATAATATATCTAGAAGACATTATTGATGATATACATCTTCTCTTTGATGAAGAAGATCCTTCTCTAGTTGTTGTGAGGGAACACTCTGACCTTCTTTTCCATTCTCAACATGATCAGTCTTTCAAGGTTGATATGATTGAGGATTCTTATGTACAAAAATTGTAGGAGGTCTCTTTATCATTTGATGAGATAATTGGTTCTTTGGGATATATTCTACATCCATTCTTGCTACATCTAAACTTGTTCTTTTCAATAGTGTTGGAAGGGGTGACCATTTGTATCAACACATGGATAGTTGAGCAATTTTTAGTAGCACCATTCATCTTTAGGATTTTTTCTACACATTGGGGAAGCATCTCATATGTACCTATGACATTGTTTCTTAGGGGAGGAACATTATTCAACAGTCATGGATTAGCTTCTACATTCATCTTGGAGTAGCTATCACTGATGGGCATTCTATATTGAGGGGGGCCTACTTCATGTCCTTTCTTCTTCTTCTACTTCTTCTCTCTTATATGGGGGGACCTTTTCCTCTTCTAGAATTGTGTTCTTCTTATAATTCTATATTGTATATACATGATGTATGTTGTAATGGGGGGTCTTAATTACTCCATCCATCCATGTAAACATTTTTTCATTTCTCTTTTTAGGGGAGGCTTTTTCCCATGAGGTTTTCTCTCTTTCTTTTCTTTATGAGATCTTGCATGCTTTTGGCATTTTGTACATGGGTACCTAACATGGCCTAGTACTTTGGACCCATCTTGTATTTTCATCTAGCTTTTGTTAGCTTAAGTGCATTCCCCTACATTGCACTTAAGGGAGGGTGTTCGTGTAAATAAGTATTTACTATTTACACTTTACTTAAGTTTACTTAGGTTAATGCTTTAGAATATTAGTTGTCATGTAGACACCTAGGAGTTTGAATATTCACATGACTTATCATGTAGACAACACAGTTGGTTGCACTCCAATTGAGCACATGTTGTCTACTACATCACTTTATGAGATATACCTCTATATTCTTATCCTTTCAATGTTGCATATACATTCATGCACAATGGAGGATAATTCACTCTTGGTGGACATGTGACTAGTTTTTATGGTTATCTCTTTTATGACTCCTAGACATAGCAATTGCCTTTATATACAAGGCACTTATATGTTGTATTCATCTGATAGCCAATTATCTAATATCCATTATAATTTGATCACTATTTGTCTCTCTTGTACTATATACCATGCTTCTTGATCTTGACATTGAAGTTTTGCCTTAGAAAAATTCTTACATGGTATCAAAGCTATACCAAATTCTAATAGTCACTGTATAGACCTAAAACTATGTCTCACATTACCCAATAAGGAATTCTACAAGTTGACCCCCAAACATAACAAAAATATTTCATGAAAAATAAATTAATTTCTTGAAAAAATATTCAAAAGGAAGATAATAATCCCATGTATAGTTCCTACAGTCTTGTGTTTTAAGAAGGAAGGAACTTGGAGACTTTGCATTGATTCAAGGGCCACAAACTAAATCACCATCAGATATAGGCTCCCTATCCCAAGGATTGAGGATTTTTTTGGATTTCAAAGGAGGATCCATATAATTATCCAAAATAACTTAAAGAGTGGTTACCATTAAATTAGGATAAGAGAGGAGGGTGAGTTGAAAACTTCCTTCAATACTAATGAAGGACTATGAATGGTTGGTCATACCATTTGGCCTATCCAATGATCCAATCAATTTTATGCACCCAATAAATAATTTTTTTATAGTGTACTTAGATGAAATATTGTTGTTCAAAAAATAAAGGAGTGCCCAAAGCACTTGAATATGGTTTGTAGAGGTTACATGAAGAGAAATTGATGATTAACATACACAAATGCATTTTCTTGTAGGAAGAATTGACCTCTCTTGGTTTTGTAACTTTGAAAAAGTTTTTCAAGATGGATCCTATTAAAGTTAAATCAATCCTCAGCTAGAAAACTTAAAGGACCAAATGAGGTAAAAATATTTCATGGCCTTGCAAGTTTCTATAGAAAAATATTAATAATTTTAGTGAAGTGTGTGCACTAATGATCGACACCATCAAAGGGAGAGTAAATGAAAGTTTAGGTGGACTAATGTGGAAAATAATATCTTTAAATACTTAAAATAGAGGGTCTCACAACATCCCATACTAATATTTCTTGACTTTAACAAGATATTTACCATAGAATGTAATGCAAGTAAAATGACAATACGAGTAGTGTTAAGCTAGGATGGTAAGTTCCAATAACTTTTTTCAGTGAAAAGTTGAATGAAGAAAAACAAAAGTATTCCTCATATAACCTTGAGGTATATGAAATGGTTCATGCTTTAAGAAAATGGAGGCACTACTTGCTATCTACAATTTTTTTGTGCATACTCATGACTATACCTTGAGTTTTTTGAACGGGCAAGAGAGATTGAATCAAAGACATAATAAGTGTGTTTAAGCAACTACAACCTTTTAATTTCATAGTTAAGAACAAGAAATGTGTAACAGGAAGGTTGCAAATTAACTTACTAACATAGTGCAAGGTAGGAGAATCCCCAATGTCATGTACTAGCCCCCAGTTATATAAACACATAGCACAAACACAACAACAAGAAGCAATAATGCAATATTTGATACCAAATTACAATAATATATTCTTAAAATATAATTGATTACATGCAATGTTTCAGGCTGTAAGGCCTTCTTGATTATGGCAATATACAAAGAAAGTAATAGTTCTATAAGATCCCTCAAGATCCAATCCAAACAATAGCTAGTCTAGATCCACACTTTGGTAGAAACCCTCAAAGAAGATCTCAACTTGTGCTTGCAAGCCTACCAAGCAATCTCCTTTTTTTCCAAGCTACAACTACTAGCTCTTCACCAAATTCACTTCTCTACCACCTCCACTTCTCCAAAATGGATCAATAATGACTAAAGACTTCCCCAAAACCCCTACTTATACCAATATAGGCCAAAAGTCAGCCCAAAACAAAAATACACAAAGAAAATGCCCCAAGTTGGCCAATAATAGAAATTAAATTCCCACAATTGATATCTGAGTAAAATCTTGATATCTCCTAGGTCAAATTGAATTAGAGCTCATGCTTCAAATTGTAGTTATTACTCTAGGCCCTGTTCAATCTTTGAAATTTTCAGCCTCTATCTCATTGTGGAAAAATAGTTACATAGGCTTCAATAGGCACCAAATTCCTAAGTAAGTCCAGGCTCCTCCTAGACCATACCTTGCAACCGAAGACCACGCCAAGTAACCAAAGACAATGCCAAGTCCCAAGACCATGCCAAGAAACCATAGACCATGCCAAGAAACCAAATACTATGTTGAGTTCCCTAACCATGCTGAGCAACCATAGACCATGCCGAGCAACCAAAGACCATACTGAGTTCCCAGACCATGCTGAGCAACCATAGAGCATGTTGAGCAACCAAAGACCATGTTGAGTTCCTAGACCATGTCGAGCAACTAGAGACCATGCCAAGATCCTAGTATATGTCAAACAATAGTATCTACCAAGCTCCACAACACTTAACCAAAATCCCTCCAAACATGTAGGATTGAAAACAAACCCAAGATGATCCTACATCAGACACCCCAGGTTTGAAAATATGTTCTAGTAACTGGAAGAAAATCTTTTGGGATTTAGCACATAAATCCTAAACTAGTTCTTCACATACATATCCTCTGAGTCTTCAACTTGTACACTCTTTCCCTTGTTTTTCTTCTTCTTCACATCCACCACAGGTGTTCCATAGGTCTACTTTCCATGCTAATCTCCATCCTTCTTAGAATCTGCCAAGTCAACTTGGCTGCTAGTATTAAGATTCCTCCTACCGAGCTCTTCATTTTACATAGGAATTAAGGAAAAATTCTTACTGCTTTTCTCAATAGTAAACACATTACTACATAATCATGCACAACACTATAATCATACTGCCAAGTTCTACCAAGTAATACATGACAACTATTCATAACCACAATATTACACAACACTTGATCCTTATGCTACTCAATCTAGAAATCAACAAGGCATTGTTCCCTCACTTCCAAAGCATTCTCACCTTGCAACCAGCCAAATAAGGATGTCTCATTCTCTTCAAACCAAGTTTCTAAACCATCTCTTCTGCAAAAAGGATATCAATACTACCACAATCACTTTGTAGACTTTACCACCAAACTTACAACAAGTTTTGAACAAACTAGTCCTCTAACAAGAATCCAATATCCTCTCACCAACCAGTACTCATCGAGCTAGCAAAATCTCTCCTTGTTTAGACTAACTGTCCTAGACTTTGACCTCATTCACAGCAATAGTTGTCCTACCAATTGGACATTCAAGAGATCTATGCCCTTCTTGACCACACTTGAAACAATTAACTCTAAACCAACCTTTATCTATCCTTCTTTTTTGTTCAACAGGTTTTGGTTCACCTTCTACTTTTAGTTTAGCTTGTGCTGAACTATCTTGCTTCTCCTTCCCTTGGGAACTACCTTGGTTCTTCCTCTTTCACTTCTCCTCTGCTCTCAAAGCATACTAATAAGCATCCTGAACTAAAGAAATATTCAGCATACCAAACTCATCCTAAATATTGAATCTCAAACTATTAATACACCAAGCTACCTTCTCTTTTGACAATTCTCTATGCCTAGACCGAATAGTCAAGTTGTATAACTCCTTTGTATAATCTTTCACAGTCATATCCTTCTGTTTTAGATTTTGCAACCTCTTAAACAACACAAGTTCATAATCAGCAAGAATAAACTTAGCCTTCAACATAGTCACCATCAATTTCCATCTAGTGATCTTCATTTCATCTTCCTCTTCTCTATCCCTTTGTAGTTCCTTCCACCAAAGAGTAGCATGTCCCTTCAACGTAGTTTGTGCCAACCTTACTCTGAGTGGATTCTCTGTTAGAAATGCTTTAGAATAATTGAGAGGGGGGGGGGGGGGGGGTGAATCAATTATTCAAGTTCCTAAATGTCCAATTCAAACTTTTCATCAAGTAGCCCTATTAAACTGTTCATTCATCCAAGCTTAAACATTCCTATTCAGCAGGTTACTGTAAATTAGCATACACATATAACACATGAAGAATAAACACATAACATAGTGATTTACATTGAAACTCAATTTAGAAAAATCTACCAGTAACATGCTACTTAATTCTCACTCTTCTGAAGTGATGCCCTATGAAAAGCCTTCCCTGTTAAAGGCTACAACACACTCTTAAATGTGACTTGATTAAAGAATTTATTCACCTTGTTAGAAGTGGGCCTGGTTAGAGGAATTTAGAACATTCACTTGAAATGACACCTTATTAAAGGATTTACAAATGGCTATGAAACCAATCTAAGTCCATAGGATTTAACCCTAACTGATACAATTGCTAGAGAGTAACAACAAGGGGTTTTGACCTGATTACAACATACAACTTATGTTGCAGATCTCATATCACTTTTTAGCTCAGAACACTTTGCCTAGCTTTCAGTCTCTACAGCTTTGACAGCTTGACCTCCTCTCAAGATTTGTCTCCTTGAGTCTTCATGCTCAATGTACCACTACAATCATCTCTCTCTTTGACCACTTGTCAAAGCATAGTCTCTATGCTATGTTCTTTCTTCTCCCATGTCTTCTCCTTGGCACCCTTCAACCACTTCACAATTTGGCACACCAACAACTCTTGCTTCTTGGCTTGTGACTCCTTAAATAGAAGTTTGGAAACCTTTTTCCCACTTGATTCTTCCATTCTTTAATTTTAGCTTCAATGGATTTGGTAGGATTCATTGAATCTAACCCACATCTTGTTTCTTCTAGAAAAATCTTGAAGAATGCTCTTGAATTCGCTTAAAAATGGTTTACATAGAATTATATGCCTCTAGCTCATCATCCTTATCATCCAACTATTTCAAAAAATTCAAGGTAACAACTTTGTTGCCTTAGATTTGGTGAATCTTTGACCTTTCAAATAATGTAGTAGCTCAACACTATTAAAATTCTGGTTCTCAACACATACTGTGTTACTTGGCATCAACTACATTTTATTGATGCTTGACACCTACTGTGGATTCTCTCAACATCCACTAATTTTTCTATTTTCTTCGCTCCCTCTATAATACTCGACACTTGAAGTTTACTCGACACCTAAAGCTTAATCGGCACACAATAGATTTTGCATTTTCTTAGCTCCAACTAAAACTTTTCTCGACTTTAACTTGCTTGCTCAGTACTCACTAATGAACTTGGTTTAAGCTTTGCAGTCAACCTTGTTCCAACTTACTTCTCTAATGTTTCTAAGTGTGACCAACCCCTGTATCTTCAAGTATGTTATCAATACATCATTTAACCATTGTGTTAACTAATCCTTGTACTTCATTACAAAATCATAACTCAACCTTTCCCTTAGGTACTCTTGTTACATCTTATTGATTAAATCCTCTTCATCAATCAACTAAGTGATAGTACTTGGATCTTATAAGCAATTGTCATTCCAACAAGTAGCAGGTTTGACATCAATGACAAAAAAATGATTGAGCACATTCTTTATCAACCAATCTCCTTCTTCTCAACAATCTCCCTCTTTGATCTTCAACAATGATCTTTTCAATCAGACTTGCAACAATTTCTCTCTTTGTAATTAATGGCAAACCAAACTGATGCATCATCAAACCAAACTATTCAACGAAGTTCTCAAAATGACAATCTAGGTTAGAACAGTAAGTCAAATGCCAAAAAGAAAATTGGATTACAAAATTTCTTCTTCTCTTGATCTACTATCCTAATTTCTTTACTTCTACTTCTCCCTCTTAGCTCCTATTTCCTTTCTCTTTTCACTATACACTTTGATCTTGTACTTCTCCTAACTTCCTCTTTTAGTTTTTCTCCTTCTGTCCATTTGATCCTCTAGATTTGATTAGTTTCTGCATATCTCTCCCTATTTCTCTAGATTTGATTAGTTTGTTTATGCTATTTCTCTCTCTCTTTGAGAACAATGCCAAAGACACATTATTTCAGCATCTTATCATGCAAGCATAGCATTTTTTGGAACTTCCAATTTTTCCCTCTGTCACCTTGCTTGTGACTGATTTGTAACATTTCAAAAAATAATTTATTTAATGTAGGGCAACCTTTGTTGTTGCATAAGTAGCCTTAGCTATGGGTATCACCCTTAACTTACCTATGAGATATTCAAAAGCATCTTTAGGTAATACTTTTGTAAATATGTCAACAATTTGTTCCTTTGAGCTAACATATTCCATCCTCACTTGCTTGTCTTCCACTAGTTCTCTTACATAGTGATACTTAATTGCAATATGCTTTGTTCTAGCATCCATTACAGGGTTCTTAGATATGTTGATGGCACTTTTATTATCGCAATAAAGTATCACAGGCTCAATTACCTCTTCCTTCATACCTTGCAATAGATGTTTGATCTATACAATATTGTTGCAATTAATAGTAGCTGCAACATATTCAACTTCTATTGTAGACTGTAGGCTACAACTTTGCTTTTTGTTGGTCTAGGTAACCAATCATTTCCCTAAGAAAAGTGCTCCTCCACTGGTGCTTTTTCTATCATCAATGTTACCTTCCCAATCTGCATTAGTGTAGGCTCTTAACTCAAACTTTTCAGTCCTCTTGTAGTATAAATCAAAGTCATCAGTTCCTTTTAGATACCTCGGTATTCTCTTTACTGCCATCAGATGATTTTCTCTAGGATTTGTAGAAAATCTTGCCACTATTCTAACTGCTAGTGCAATGTTTAGTCTACTATGTACAACATACTACAACTTTTCAATCATTGATCTATACATTGTCTAATTTACTTTAGCTGACTCATCATTCTTGGATAGCTTATGTCCTATTACCATTGGTGTGCTAACTGGTTTTGAGTCTTCTAATCCAAATGTCTTGAGTATCTCCTTGATATATTTTGATTAGGTCACAAATATGACATGCTTTAATTGATGTACTTGAAAACCAACAAATAATTTAATTTCTCCAAACATTGACATTTCAAACTCATGTTTTATTTGATTAGCAAAATCTTTGCATAGAGTATCTTTTCCTCCAAATATTATAGCATTAACAAAGATTTCAGATATCAAAATATCTTTACCTTTTTCTACCCTGATATACAAGTTGTTATTGTCATCTGTTCTCTCAAATCCTATCTTCACAAGATATTTGTGCAGTCTCTCATACCATGCTCTAGGTGCTTACTTTAAACCATAGAGTGCTATATGTAACTTGCAAATCATATCTTTGTTGTTATCATTAGTCAATCCCTCTGGTTTTTCTATGTAGACATCCTCTTCTATTATACCATTTAGGAAAGTAGACTTTACATCCATTTTGTAGACTTCAAAACCTTTGTATGCAGCATGTGCAAGCAGCGTTCTTACTCCTTCCATTCTTGCAACAGGGGCAAAATTTTTCCCATAGTCCAATCCTTCTTCTTGTACATAACCTTTGTAGACTAGTCTTGCCTTATTTCTTGTTATCTTACCATTCTCATCAAGTTTGTTGCTAAACACCCATTTGGTACCAATTACATTCTTATCAACTGGTCTAGGAACTAACGTCCAAGTTTTGTTCTTCTCAATCTGGTCTATCTCCTCTTTCATGGCTTTATACCAGTCATCATCTTGTAGTGCATCTTTTACTATTTTAGGTTCAATCTTACTCACTAGACATGATTCATTTCTTATTCTATTCCTTGTCATTGGTCTAGAATCCTTGTCACTAATGATTTGTTGTACAGGGTGATGTCTCCTCACATACTTGGCTAATCTTGGTTCTATCCTTCTTTCCATGTTTGGTTCTTCAGCTTTAGAGTCCCCGTGAACATCACTGTCTAGTATTTCATTATCTCTTTCATTTTTACTATTTTTAGACTCAGACTATATATTATCTTCATTCTACAACTCTGCTTCTAAATTCAGCTTGGCATTCATTGGTTGTGACTTAGCTAATATTGAGATTTGTTGCCAGTTTCCAACTTGATTGGCAACATTATCTTCAATAGACATTCCTTTATCAAAGTATATAAAAGATTTGTATTCTTCTAATTTATTAGATTCATCAACTTGGACTTCTAAAAGCTCATCAAAATTTACATTTGCACTCTCCACAATCTTGATAGTGTTAGTATTCAAACACTTATATGCTTTGCTTCTAGTGCAGTACCTAAGGAATATGCCTTCATCACTCTTTGCATCAAACATTCCATTTCTAGTATCTTTAAGAATATAGCATTTACAACCAAATACTTTGAAATATTTTACATTAGGTGAGTGACCATACCATAGTTCAAAAGGTGTTGCATTTGTTCCTTTCTTGACTTGGACTCTATTCAGGGTGTAAACAATAGTACTTTAGAGAAACATTTTTCTCCATCATTAAGGTTTTGGCATAGTCTATCACTAATCTATTCCTTCTTTTTGCAATACCATTCTGAGGTGGAGTTCTTGCTGCTGATGTTTGTCTTTTGATACATTTGTCATTGTAGAATTTCTCAAATTCTTTTGATGTGAACTCTCCTCCTTTGTATGACCTTAGGAACTTTAGACTCTTTCATGTTTCTTTTTCAACTCTAGCCAAATACCACTTGAACATTTGAAATGCATCAAATTTTTTCTTTAAGAACGTAGCAATCATCATCCTAGAGTAGTCATCTACAAATAAAATTATGTATCTATCTACTAGGTAGCTTTGAATGTCTATTGGGCCACATAAATATGTATGGACTAGCTCTAGTACTTCTTCGGAAGTGTATTTTTTTCTTTTGAAACTTGGTTTAATCATTTTTCCTAATTGACATTGTTTGCACATTGTATTTTCAGGTTTCTTCAACTTAGGAAAACCTCTAACTTTCTTCTTTTTGCTGATGCTAATTAGATTGTCAAAGTTAACATGACACATTCTTTTATGCCAT
This sequence comes from Cupressus sempervirens, assembly GCA_028749045.1. Lineage (NCBI taxonomy): Eukaryota > Viridiplantae > Streptophyta > Pinopsida > Cupressales > Cupressaceae > Cupressus > Cupressus sempervirens. Next base: position 909,318,811 of record CM053787.1, on the reverse strand, counting down.
AACCACACATCATCAAGTCTAACAACAAGAGAAGTTACATCTTCCATATCTAGGTAAAATAAGTTACTCCTAGTTTGTTCACTTTTTCCTAACATATTTCCATCAGTGCCATAGATTTTAGTAGTTTTGTTTCCAAACTCTACTTTGCAACCTACGTTTCCTAACTATGATACACTCAACAAATTGTAGGTCAATCCTTCAACATAGTATGCATTATCACATGAGATTTTATTTATAAGTTTAATGGAACCTTTTCCTTTGATTTGGCATGGAGCATCTTTTCCAAATCTAACACTATTTCCAACATATTGAGTAAAGGTAATAAACTTACTTTTATCTCCTATCATGTGATGTAAGCATCTACTATCTATGATCCATTTGTCATTTTGTTTTACACAGGTTACTAATGTTGTTGCTTCATCTGCATCGGATTCATCCTTAATGGTGACATAGACTACTTCATCATCATTCTCATCAAAATCTTCTTCAACAATGTAGCATCTCTCACCTTTGTCCTTGTAATCTCTTCAATCATCTTCTTTCTTGTTCTTATACTTGTTTCCTTCTTTGTAATTTTTCTTCTATGTACACCTTGCAACAATATGACCTACTTCATTGCAATTAAAACATATGATAGGTAGCTTACCTTTAAATTTACCTTTTCCTCTATGGAATCTTCTGACCAGTAGTGCTTCCAACTATTCCATATCTTCCTCATCTATGTTGCTGTCATTGGATGCATGTTTTCTTTTCTATTCTTCTTCTTTGATTTCACCTCTTCAGTTTCTTTCAATCTTAGCTTGGCCTTGAAAGTAGATTCAAGGTTCTTAGGTATGTAGTTATCAAAATTGGACATTTCAAATGCACTTAGTCTTCCCACTATTCCTTGAAAGGTTACTATGTTTCCTTGTATACACCTTAGCTCTTGGATGGCTGAAACTCTAATAACATAGATAGGAAGCAAGGTTCCCAAGTATTTTCTATTGATAGTCTCTTCTTCCAATTGACCACCTAGACTTCTTATTGCAGTTACTGCCTCTTTCATTCTAGAGCCATATTGAGCAGCATTCTCACCTTCCTCCATTCTCATGTCATCAAACTTTCCTCTGAGGCTTTCTCTTTTTGCACTTTGAACATTCTGATCTCCTCCATAAATATTTGTTAAATCTTTCCACATCTTGAATGTAGTGTCACATCTTTTGATATCATCAAATTCAGCATAGCTAAGTACAGAGGTAATCTCCAACATTGCTTGATTGTGCTCCTTCCTTTTGTTCAAATCGTCTGCAGAGAGGGGTCCAGTTGGGTCTACATGTTCCACTCTAATTGAGGTTTTTGCATAGTCACCTATTGATCCAAGGTGCAATTTCATCAGACTCTCCCATCCACCAAAGTTGTCTTTGTTGACCGTGGGAACTTCTCTCTTAGACATCTTGATCTTCCTGCTTCTAGTACATTTAAACTAAAATAGCTGATAGCTCTGATACCAATTGTTAGAAATATTTAGAATAACTAAGAGTGGGGGTGGGGGGGTGTGAACCAGTTACTCAAGGTCCAAATTTCCAATTCAAACTTTTCATCAAGTAAAGTAGCCCTATTAAACTATTCATTCATCCAAGCTTAAACATTCCTGTTCAGTAGGTTACTATAAATTAGCATGCAAGCATAACACATGAAGAATCAACACATAACACACTGATTTACTTGAAAACCCAATTTGGGAAAAACCATCAGTAACATGCAACTCAATTCCCACTCTTCTATAGTGATGCCCTATGAAAGGCCTACCATGTTAAAGGCTACAACACACTATTAAATATGCCCTGGTTAAAGGATTTATCCATCCTATTAGAAGTGGGTATGGTTAGAGGATTTTAGAACATTCACTTGGAATGAATCCTTATTAAAGGATTTACAAATGGCTATTAAACCAACCTAAGTCCATAGGATTTAACCCTAACTAATACAATTGCTAGAGAGTAACAATAAAGGGTTTTGACCTGATTACAACATACAACTTATCTTGTAGATCTCAGATCACTTTTCAGCTCATAACACTTTGCCTATATTTTAGTCACTATAGCTCTGATAGATTGTCCTCCTCTCAAGCTTTGTCTCTTTGAGTATTCATGCTCAATGTACTAGTGCAATCATCTCTCTCTCTGATCACTTGTCAAAGTAGAGTCTCTATGCTCTATTCTTCCCTCTCGTAGATGTCTTCTCATTAACACCCTTCAACCACTTCACAATTTGGCACACCAAAAACTATTGCTTCTTGGCTTGTCACTCCTTAAATAGAAGTTTGGAAACCATTTTCTTGCTCGATTCTTCCATTCTTTAATTTCAAATCAAATGGATTAGGTAGGATTCATTGAATCTAACCCACATCTTGTTTCTTCTAGAAACATCTTGAAGAATCCTCTTGAATTCACTCAAAAATGGTTTACATAGAATTCTATGCCTTTAGCTCATCATCTTTATCCTCCAACTATTTCACAAAATTCAAGGTAACAATTTTTTTGGTTCAAATTTGGCGAATCTTTGATCTTTCAAATAATGCAATAGCTTGACACTATTAAAATTATAGTGCTCAGTGCATAGTGTGTTACTTAGTATCAACTACATTTTATTGATGCTCGACACCTACTATGGATTCACTTAGCATCCACTAAGCTTTTTGTTTTCTTGGCTCCTTCAATAACACTTGACACTTGAAGTTTACTCGGCACACACTAAGTTTTGCATTTTCTAGGCTCCAACTAAAAATTTTCTCAGCTTGAACTAGCTCCCTTGGTATTTACTAATGAACTTAGTTTAAGCTTTGAAGTCAACCTTGTTCTAACTTAATTTTTGAATGTTTCTAAGTGTGACCAACCTCTGTATCTTCAAGTATGCTATCAATACATCATTTAACCATTGTCTTAATTGATCATTGTACTTCATTACAAAATCATAACTCAACCTTTCCCTTAGGTACTCTTGTTACATCTTGTTGATTAAATCCTCTTCATCAATCAACTAAGTGATAGTACTTGGATCTTAAAAGAAATTGTCATTCCAAAAAGTAGTAGCTTTGACATCAATGACAAAAAAATTATTGAAAACATTCTTTATCAACCAATCTCCTTCTTCTCAACAATCTCCCTCTTTGATCTTCAACAATGATCTTTTCAATTAGACTTGCAACATCCTCAATATCCTTAAGCTTAAAGTAGTCTTCCAATTCACCAATCCAATCAATCAGGTCTTTAGGATTCAAAGTACCTAAAAAATTAGAAACCTCCATCTTATGCTTTAGCTTCAACTGAGATCCAAGTCAAGCAAATTAACCAACTCTATTTCCTGTAGGTCTCTCTATATGATCAGTTCTAGCCTCAACACTTGATTTAGAAAATTCAAAGTCTTCAAAAGCTTCTTCATAACCATCTTTAGTACCCACATGTCTAGGTACACCACCCAAAGTACTTACAATTTTAGCATTCATGTCACTCTTCATTGATGTAATCTCAGATTTGAACTCTGCTCTCATCTTCTCTAAGATCTATTTTTCTATACTATTAGTAAGATCAACAATTGCCCTAGGGTCCACTCTTTTTGGATGCATCTTCCAAAATTTCAGCAAACCCTAAGTATCAAATCCACCAAGAAAAAGATCAATCAACTGAAAGATCAACCTTTATCAACCCAAGGCCTAGTACAAACTAGCTTAGCTTCGGTGATCTGTGTACACACTTAGGAAAAACCTTCACTCTAATAACATCTGATGTAGTGCAAGGTAGGAGAATCCCCAAAGGAGATGTCCTAGCCCTCAACTATATAACCACACAATGGAAACATATCAAAAAGAAGCAATAATGCAAGATCTAATACCAAATTACAATAATATATTCATAAAATATAACTGATTACATGCAATGTGCCAGGCTGTAAGGTGTTCCTGGTTATGACCAATACAAAAAATGTAATAGTTCTACAATATCCCTCAAGATCTAATCCAAATAATAGCTATTCTAGATCCACAGTCTGGTAGAACCCACCAAGGAAGATCTCAACTTTGCGCTTGCAAGCCTACCGAACAATCTCCTTGTTTTCCAAGCCGCAACTACTAGCTCTTCTGCAAATTCACTCCTCTACCATCCTCTTCTCCACGATGGATCAATAGTGAATAAAGACTTCCCCACAACCCTAATTATAGAAATCCAAGCCACAAGATGGCCTAGAACATAAATTAAATACAAATACATAAATTAAATGCCACAAGTTGGCCAACAATAGCAATTAAATGCCCAAAATTGATATCCAAGTAAAATTGTGATATCTCCTAGCTCTAGTTGAATTAGAGCTTTCACTTAAAAATTTTGTTAGTATTCTAGGCCCACTTCAATCCTTAAAATTTTCATCCTCTAACTCATTATGGAGAATTAGTTACATAGCTTGCAATAGGCATAAAATTCCTATGCAAGGCCAAGCTCCTCCTAGACCATACCGAGCAACAAAAGAACATGCTAAGTTCCTAGACCATGCCGAGAAACCATAGACCATGTCAAGAAAACAAAGACCATGTTGAGTTCCCAAAACATACAGAGCAACCATAGACCATGTTGAGCAACCAAAGATCATGCCGAGTTCATATACTAGGCCAAGCAAGCATAGACCATGTCGAGCTCCTAATGGATTCCAAACACCAATATCTACCAAGTTCCACAACACTTAACCAAAATCCCTCCAAACATGCAAGATTGCAAGAAAACTGAAGATGTTCCTACATCACTTACTAGAATGGTCCTAATTGTATAGAATATCCAATTGAATGTGTGAGGATCAATTCCTTAAAATACATGTACCAAGTTGATGAGGATTTCAAGAACAAATATGAGGTATGTTCAAGGTTTGAGAATAATTACAACACTAAGTTTTCTAAATATATATTGCACGTGGGTCTATATGTTATGGGGATCCAATTATATATTCTAAAATTTTCTATAAGAGAAAATATAATAAAGGTAATGTAACATGATAGTTTTGTAGTTAACTTTATAATAGACAATACCTTCGAACTAGTTAGGATATTTTATTATTGGCCAAAACTTAAAATAGATATAAGGAGATTTATAGAGGCTTATATTGTTTGTCAAATGCTCAAGCCTACCACTTCTAATGATAGATTATACACCTCTCAATCCATTCCAAGTAGATTATGGGAATCCATTATCATGGACTTTTTTTTAGGCCTACCAAAGATAAAATCTAGTCATGACAGTGTTAAAAAGTAAAGTCCACCAAGATAATTAAGAGGGATGGAGGGGGGCGGGTGGTGTTGGGCACTGAATAAGTTATCCAACAATCAAAATATTTATCAACCTTATTAATGATTAACCATTTGAACAATATAATTAACAACCATAAGAAGATACACATACACAATAACACCAGATATGTTAACTAGGGAAACACTTAGACATAAGGAAAACCCTAGTGGGGATGGTACCCACAAAATGATGTACTCATATAAAAGTTTCTTGTAAGAGGACAAACTCTATTAGGAGTAAATGAAATACATTCAGTACATATTAGTAACTATTAGGATACTTTGAACCCCTATTAGGAGATTCCAACAATGTTATGAGTTTTGCCAAACCTATTACGAGTTGTAGAAGGCATAAGGACCCACTATCAAAATAACTTTAGGGGAAAGACCACCAAACTTATTGTCCAACTAATGTCTGTATTATTCCTTGTAGAATAATAGAAATGAATAACTTGAACTCCTATAGCATCTTGACTAGACCAAACCTCTTTATATATTAATACTAGATCTTTTAACTTGCATCACACTAATCCCTTTGATCACTTACACACATTTTTAAACTTCACATACAATAGAATTCATACTTCCATACACAAACACTTCACCATAAGGTAAACAACCTTCCTTTATACCATATCCTCAAAATAGTTCCTTGAGTTGGCCTTGAGGCTTTCCTAATTAATTATAATAGGACCTCATTAAGATATTATAAGTCATTACATCTATTCACAATTGCAAAATATTGTTATCTCATAGTCTTTACAACTTTATACATGTGCATCATCTAATCTTGTGCACTTTATGATGTCATCATTAGGCTATCTACTATCATTATCTAACTTCTCTGATCATGATTCTATCCCTATTAAGAGATACAACTCAAACATCTGGAATCACTTCTTAGATACTCTATCTGCACATTATCCTCTATAATTCTTGAATAATTCCTACATGTCTTAAACTCTCTACAGGCACACTCATCCACTTCATCAAGAGATAATGTAGAATATATACCTCACCTTAGTTGACCTAATCATCACTACATAGTCTGTATGACCTCTTCCTTTGCCTGTTACTTTGCTAGTCTTTATAGAAATAATACTATATTGACATCAATGACAAACATAGTCATGAATGCAACATGTTAATACTCCTAACTAACTCTCTAATGCTTAGGATACTCCTCGAAAGGAATACCATCAATATTCATTCTAGCAATCTCCCCCTTTGGCATTTATGCAAACATAGATAAAAATATCTAAGATCCAAGAATACAAAATCCAACTCTATTGGTGTTGTTTCTATTGTTTTATTTTTCAAATCATCTTCATCAATCAAATTTGAAACTCACTAGAACACTTCTCCATCTGGGCTTCCTCGTTCTTAGGATTGACATCATTTTTTTCATACTCTTAACTCATATAAATAACTCTCTATTCTTTTCTAATTTTACATAAATGGAAATCAATCATTCACATTTCTCCACTATTTATATAACTTAACTTTTCTTTGTATTGACATCAATCTACTCGTAAACAATTCTCCCCATACATACATCTCCTACATACTACGAGAAGATGTCATTTGTTGGGTACAATTGATTAACTGTGTGTTGTATTTGACGTTACACAAATGTCATAATCATTATCAGTTAGTATATGTCAAGCTCACTCAGGTTGTGAAGATAGTTCTGAGTGTCTACTAAGTGTTCTTGTGTTTTCCTCATTTAGAAGGCATTGTCTATCAAGTTCACTTAGGTGTCCAAGGAAAAGTTGTAGAAAGACAGTGTTAACCAAGCTCACTTGGGCAACGAAGAAAAGTTGGATGGAACTAGTTCTAACTGAGCTCACTCGATTGCCAAAGGATTTTCACAAGTTTTCAATATTAACAAAGCTTCTGCTAGTTAACAAACAAAACATTTCAGAGTTAGTTTCTACTAAGCAGGGTCAACTAATGAAGGATTTTCTAATTTTGTTGTATTAAGCTTAATTGACTTATCTATTGATTCAAACTGAATAAGGTGTTGAATGTTGATTATTGTAAGTTGTATTTGAGTTAGCTTGGCAAAGTAGAAGGTATAAGTATAAGGTCAAGTTGTGATTTCAAAGAGTGTGGAAAAAAGTGAAAGAGAATGTGTGAATTATGATGATATGATTGAACATCTATTGATGATTAGAGTATGCAAATCTGAAGGATAAGAAGAATATCCTTGTGGTATAGAAAAGCCATATTCTATTGAAAAGGATCAAAGTACAAGCCATAACAAAGATATGAAATCAAAAAATTAGTTGCAGTCAAATTAGGTCATCTCATTTTTATTCTCTAACCATTGTAGTAGTGATCTAAATCTTGTAATAGAGTTGGCTTAATAGCTATTTGCAAATCCTTTAACATGGTGGCAATTCCATTGAATTGTTCTAAAGGCCTCTAACCAAGCCACTCCTAATAGGGAAATTAAATCCTTTAATAGGTTCACATCTAATGGTCTATTTTTTAACCTTTAACAAGGTTGGCTCCTAATAGGGCTCATTTTAGAAGAGTGAAAATTAGTAACTAGTTGCTAATGGTGGTTTTTTCCAAATTGGGTTTCCACGTTAAATCCTTGTGTCAAATGTGTTCATGCTATTTTCTTTTATGTTTTTGCAACTAAGTTAAAGTAATGGTAATCATAGATAACATCTAAAGTTTATATGTTAAGAATTTACCAAGCTATTCAATTATTACCAAGTTACAACATTATGTATGTGTTTACCGAGCTTTAGTAGTATTTAGTTACCTATTTGCATTTTGTACTGACATCTAAGGGATATAGGATTTATTTTAGTAGTAACTAATTCACCCCTTCCCTCTCAATTAATTCTCTTACATTTTCAAAAATTGGTATCAAAGCTTTTGGTGCTTATAGAGAAGGTTTCAAGGACCTAAGCTAAAGATCAGGATGTCTTACAAAAGAGAAATTCCCAAGTTGAGCAGAGACAATTTTATGACATGTCCACCATCAGTGATTCAGGTTGCAAGTATCTTCATGATGAATACAAGACTCCCATTGGAACATTATCAATTGAAGACATTGCTGAAAAGAAGAATCATAATATCATGATGATTGATATTGCATTTGCTCCCAGTTATGCTAAATTTGATGAGGTAAAAGATTGCAAAACTACTTTTGGAATGTGGAGCAAATTGAAACATATCTATGGAGGAGATGACAATGTAAGAAGAGCCAAAGCAGAAAGTCTCAGAGGAAAATTTGATAAAATAAAAATGAGAGAAGATGAAAACATTGAAAAATATGTGAAAAGGATCAAGGCTAGTGTAAGTGCAATCAAAGCATCTGGAGGAGACATCAAGGAGGAAACTATTGTAAGTAAAGTACTCAGAACTCTTCTTCCCATTTGTGCAATTAGAGTATTTTCTATTAAAAAAATGAGATGTGATCCAAAAAATAAGATAGGTTTGGATGCTCTAGTTGGAAGATTAACAACGTTTGAGTTAGACAATTATGATAATTATGTTCCTACTTCAAGGAATATTGAATCTAGATTTAAGGCTAAGCTTTCACTCAAAGAAAAATGTAAAAAGTCAAATCTAGTTAATCAAGAAGTGAAGAAGATGGATCATCAGAAGAATGTTCAAATAGTGATCTTGAAGTTGTTGAAGGCCTACTTGCAAGGAAGTATTCAAAAGGAAGAGGAAAGTACAAAGGTAAAATTTCTCTAATATGTTTTTCTTGTGAAGAAATTGGTCAAATTGCTGCTAGGTGTCCAAACAAGGAAATTTAGGAAGAGAAGAAAAGAAATAAGCATAAAGGCAAGAAGGACTCCAAGAACTACAAGAGCTTCAGGGACAAAGGTAAGAAATCTTGTTTCATAGCTAAAGATTCTATTAACAATGAAGATGAAATGGTATATATTGCTATGAAAGATGAATTTGATGATGAAGGAGTGTTGGCTCACTTTTCACCATGTACCAATTTTTCAAAGTGGATATTAGCTTGTATTGTGATTAGTTTAGTCAAGTTAGTTGCCCCTTTTCTTCCTCAAGTGATAAGTATCTCCATTAGGTTTTTCATCTTTTCCCTTCTCTCACATTGTATGACCGGGTGGGTTTTTGTATATCATCATGAGTCTTTGGGGTAGCTTAGGACCTTGCTTGATGGAGATTCTTAAATTATTTTACTTCAGATGAACTTACTTACAAGTCATTTTGTTCCAAACTTATAGAAAGTTGAACTGACAAAAAATCCAGTTTCATCTTCTCCTTGACAAGTTTCGTACCCTGAAGGTGAAACTCTGCCAAGGTTCCCAAATGTGATTCTTGAGCTTAAATGAAGAGAAGAAAATTATGTTATGGATAGATCATTCAGGTGTTTCCATGTTTTTGCTATGGGAATCTTTCAAAACTCACTAAGATGATTAAAAAGGGCATCGACGAAAAACTTAGAAATAGCTTCTCCTAAGTGGGTTTCGAACCCAGAAGTTAGTTTTCTGAAAAGGCATTTGTAAAAGAATAAAGTGAGCCAGTGGGTCCCACCTTTCACTTGTGAAGTTAGTTTTATATTTTCTGAAGGCTTAAAGTAAAGTGGCTAGGGTAGAAGGTAAAATGAGGGCAAAGGCAGAAAAGTGGAAATCATCTTCTCCTCTGTGGGGTTTCTAGCCTTAAAGGTAGCTTTTCGCATCCAGCAGAAGATCACTCTTGCAAGCATGGTTATTTGAGAAATCAATTACAAGAGGCTAAAAAAGGTAAGGGAAGCATGTTGATCACTTTAAGGAAGGTATTCTATTCAAATTTTGGCTGAGAAAAATTTTACTCACAGAGTACTCCGTTTTTAATTCTCCGCAGCTTGGTGGAAAATGGGAAAGTAAGTTGTAGTAAAGGAAAATAACTATTGGGCCAACAGAAATAGTGAAAAGACAAGAAAGAATCCATTATAACCTCCACATTTACTAATATTATAGATTTATCATTTAATTCATTTGTGTGGCATGGATTTTAAAGATTAACGGGTAGATTGGAGTTTCTATATAGAGATGGACATAACGGATTTTCAAACTATTGCTTACTACTTTGCATTGTTATGCTGCTAAGTTGAATATTGATTTCAAAATCCCCACAGATACAAATTTCTACTCTCTATCTTATTTTGAGTTTTAATATTTCTAATTTATCTCTACCTCAGTCGAGATGGCAACAAGATTTGTTGGATTTGATGGATTGGGTGGAATCAAATCTACATGGTAGAATATCACAGACACTTCACTCCATTTCTTTGACATGCAAGATTTCCAAAGAAGGTTGAGAATGAAACCAATTCATCCCATAACAGAGAAACTTTGAAGAAGTGGGCTAGTAGAAGTAGTTGGATTTCCTACAGTAGTACAAGCCTTGGAGTTAATTATTGAATGTATCAATCACTATAACCCAGATATGAAGCAAATCTTATTGCCTGATCAAATGGTGTTAATCTCAATTGATAGGCAAGCAGTGGTCAATTGTCTGAGGATTCTAGAAAGAGAGGAATTCTCTGAATTAACAATTAGAGGAGCTATGTTTGAATTCTCTTTGAAGAAGATGATGTGGCAAAAGGAGATCATGAGTTCTTGGTTCCAAAAGCCAAGGGGAGGTAATAGTAAAGTTCCTAAAACCCTTTTTGGCACTGATCTCAAGCCCTAGATTGTAGACATTCTAGTACTTCTACATCGATTGAAAGGTGAGGTCGAAGCCCTTAACTTTGTAGAACAATACTTCTTTTTGGTGCAAATTATTTTCGCGAATACACAATATGTTGATTGGGCGTATGAGGTAAGTGAGCATCTATCTAGGGCTCTCAGTGCAGCCAAGTTCTACAATTCATTTTATATGTCTTCTTTCTTGATATATATGTTGGCTTCCCTACAATTATGGTTGGGCCTTCCTAGAATAGAGAATTTTCTAGATGACGTAAATAGATATGAGTTTTATCCATGCTTGTAGTTACTGAATAGTTATGCAGAACATCTCAGAGTTAATGATGTATTTATAATGAGGCTTTGTAGGGAACTCCATGGGTGTTTGGAGAGGAGATTTAGCCTAGAAGAAATGGTAGCAATCAGTCAATTGGATAGTTATTTCATCCAATTCTCATGCTTTTCATATTTGCATTTTGTAGCTTTCGATGGATTTCCCTTGAAGTTGCCCAGATACCTAGATGACATGATCGTGCTCATTGAGATTGTGAGACAAGCAATCTAGGTGAATGTGATGAGCCCCAATTTGAAGAAAAAGGGATACAAATTTCCCATAAAAGTTGGGGCATACAGTTGTTAGTCCTGATCCGATGCCAAAAACATGCTCAAGGCATTCGGGAACAAGTTAAAATTAGAAGAATAAGAAGTGGTGAGGCCTATGTTTGACCCAAATGGGTATGCTAGAGATGTGCTTCAAATTGGAAGCATGATTAAGCATGTTACTACTATGGAAGATTATTGGGCAGATTGTAAAAATGAGTTGGAAAGCCATGATCAGGCTTTTGCTAGATTAACGATAGAACAAATAAAGACATATGGAATTAACTTAGATGTGGAAGGGCTAGAAGATGATGGGAAAAATATCTATAGTAATACATATTTGACCAAATTTAGAAATACCCCAATTAGTTCTGAGCCATATGTTGATGTGGAAGAAGACCTTAATGTTATGATGGCTTGAATTGTCAAAAGAATCGGAAAATGGGTCGAGTGGACAGAAAAATAGGGCCAAAGTAGGAGCAAGACTACTCAAGCTTCTCCAACCACTGCTACTCCCACTTCTTCTCAAAGTTCCACACCTAGTGTTACAACTTCGGTTGCTCAAGGACCTGCTCAATTTGTAGGAGGAGGTGACCAACCCCTAGATAAAAACATCTTAATAGCTCCAAATTTCTAAGGCAGTCCTCTACCAATTATTGGAGCCCAAGCTAGCACAAAAGAAAAGAATACCGAAGAGTCAAAAGATGGTGCTACTGCTCTAGTTTCACCTCCTCATGTTACTATTCCAGTTTCACCTCCTCATGTTCCTTCTTCAGTTTCACTTCCTCATGTGACTGCTACTCCATTGCCTAATCATAGCCCTGGCCCATCTGCAAGCACTCCCTTTTGAAACCAAGTAGTTCCCCCATTCAAATAGTATAGATCAAGGATGAACATAGTAGTAGTAGTGAATCCACTAAATCTAATGAAGCTAAAAGGAAAACTCAAGAGCAAGGGAAAGCCCCAAGTTCTTCTAGGCTTCTATTTCAGGAGCCTAAGAATCATTTTTTTACAACTTTAGCACCAGTGACTCTGGTGAAGAAGAAGATGTTTAGTATAGAGTCACTTGGGGCTGCTTCTAAAGTGATCAGCACAGAGTCCTGGCTAGAAGAAACCTTAGAAAGGAATAGAAAGAGGAAAGAGTAGAGTATCCCTACAAAGGATAATGTGTCTCAAGTAGTTCACTCTGGATCTACAGTAGTGTAGGCTAAGAAGCAGAAGACTTTATCCATACTTGGGCAAGATCCAAAGATAGGACACTTAACAATTGAGGTAACAAAGCCAAACAAAGCAAGGAGAATTGAGGACATGACACCTGATGATTTCGCTTTGCATTCAATTGATCTTGGAGAGGCTAGGCATTATACAAAGGTGGGGCTATGGAGATCAAGTAATGAGGCGATAGAAGAACAATTGGAGAACCTCAAATTGTCAAAAATTAGAATGAAGGCTGAGATTGAAGAATTGAAAAAATTTATCAAGCAATTGGTTGTTCCATTGGCAACCATTACTGGTGTGCCTACTACTGAGAATCCTATAGTAGAAGAAGTGCAAGCCTTCATCTTACAGCTTCAGAAGGATAGACATTTTGGCTAGATCAAAAGACAGTGGATTGAAAAACTTAATGCATATGGAAGTGCACTGATTGATCAAATTGGAAATATTATCCTTTGTTTGGAAACTGAGAAGGATAATATCATATCTAATTACAACACTTTGGCCGTAGAGAAGGCAAGGTGTGATGAATGTATTTCTCTCCTGAATATAGTCATCCAAATGAAGGAAAAAGAGGCAGTTCAAGAAAATATTTTGAAAAAAGGGACCGAACCTCTGTTCGAATGGCTTCAAAACATGCAATTTAAGCAGGACATGATTCAAGAGGCTAAAGAAGGACTCAAAGAAACAAAGGAAAAAGTGAGGAAGACCCAAGACAGAGCATTCAAACTCATGCGAGGATTACACACTGACCCACAAAACAATGGGCAAGGGAAAGCTCTCATTAGGGTAGAAGTAATGAAAAATAGCTTCTCCACATACTTGAGTAATCTATTTGGAATGACTTCAAGCTGTCAAAACAGAGTGGTAGAGTTGTAGACGTTTGGTGGATACGTACATGTGGGTTCTGGAGAATTGACAAGTTAGCTAAATGTAGTGAAGGAGTTGGCTCGAGAGCATTCAAAGTGGCTCTTAAGATTCACTAATGCACATGTGCCTAGTCATGAAGAAATGATTCCAATTATAGTAGCTGCTAAGGCATATAGAGAAAAAATTGAAAAGGGAAAGAAGTCTAAGTGATTCAGTTGACACTTCCTTTTCATTCTCTAATGTAAATTGCAAATTTTGTAAATTTTGTAATACGAAAAACTAGCATCTTGCCATTTGTCATCCTCAAAAGATGAACCAATTAAAATTCCTATTGTAATGGTCATCTCTCAACTCTATATGTATGAAGTTGAATGATTAATGAAAGGTTGGAAAAATTTTGGTGTGAAGTACTTTTTGTTGTAGAGTCAATTAAATGGTATTTTATGTCAATCATTTTTTGTTCCAGTAGGTATTGTGTTTAGTCCATGTTTCCTTTTCATTTTACAAAGAATTAAGGAGGAATAGAGCTTCTTTCCCCTATTTTCAAGATCATGAATTGATGTGATAAGTATTGTTATGATTCATTTGGCTAAAAGATTTTGTTAACGTTCTTGATTTATTAGTTATTGTTTAGATTTAAATTTCAGCTTATTCTAGCCTTATGTGAATAGATTTATGGATTCATAAGACATGTGGGTATGTGAATTTGTTTCAGTATTGAGAAGTTTTTCTTGCCTAAATTAAGTTTTAGTTAGGCTTAATTTGGTTTTCCTCTTTTGCTCTCAGGTTAAGAGCATACCCTGCATTAGTTTCAGGAACAAAACATAATTCCTTGAACATCATTCAAATAGGGAGTTGTACCTACCAATTTAGAGAGAAGACAGTAATGATAGAGCGGCTTTTCAACTATTTTATTTAGATATTATTCCTAATTTGAGGCATTAAGAGTCATATTTTCACAAGAAACAAGAAAGGAAAAATCTATTTACCAACAAGGAGATAAGATGGCACTTATATCTCATGTTAGAAAAAATGATATATGGATTATTGACAGTAGCTACTCACATCATATGACTGGTGATAGAAAAAAATTTGAGCATATGAAATATTATGATGGAGGTAGTGTAATTTTTGGAAACAATGAACCTTGTAACATAAAAGGAAAAGGATGTATCTTGTTGACTAAAGAATTTGTGTGTGATAATGCTTATTGGGTTGAAGGACTAAAGCATAATCTACTAAGTGTGGCACAACTAAATAATATTGGATTCAAGGTAGAATTCATGAATGGATAGGCCAAACTGTTAGATGGGAATGGAATTTTAGTTAGTTCTGGCAAGCAAACAAAAGGTAATCTATTTTATATTGATCTCAGTGATTGTTCGTGTTTTATTTCTCAAGTAGAGGAAAGCTGGTTATGGCACAAAAGGTTATGTCATGTGAGCTTTGATAACTTGGTTAAGATAAGAAAACATAGAAGAGTAAGAGGTATTCCCAATTTGAAGAAACTTGACATGGGTCTATGCAAGAATTGCCAAATTGGTAAGATGGGAAAGACAAGCTTCAAGAGAAAAGACTATCAGTCAGTAGAAGTCTTGGAATTTGTTCATATAGACTTATGTGGACCTATTGGAATAGAAAGTTCTAGTGGAGAAAAGTTTTTCATTATTTTTTTTGATGACTACTCTAGAATGATGACAATAATATATCTAAAAGAAAAATTAGAAACCTTTCAAAAATTCAAGTGGTTTTTAGCAAGAGTAGAAAAGGAAACTAGAAAAAGGTTGAAATGCTTGAGATCAAATAGAGGTGGTGAATTCATCTCCCATGAATTAAATAATTTCTGCATTGAAAGAGGAATAAAAGGATAGGTATCAACCCTTGGTACACCATAGTAGAATGGTATAACAGAAAGAAGAAATAGATCTATCATGGACTTTGCAAGAACCTTGATGATTGAAAAGAATGTTGTTCAAAAATACTAGAAGGAAGCTAGCAGCACTATAGTTCATACCTTGAACAGAGCTTAGTTGAAGAAAAATTCAAACAAGACACCATATCAACCATGGTATGGCTACAAACCTAATGTAAGTTACTTGAAAGTATCTGGCATAAAATGTTACATATTGAAAGAATCTAGAAAATGAAAATTTGATGTAAAAGATGATGAAGGCACATTTCTACAATACTCTTGCAGAAGTAAAGCATATAGATGTTTGAATTTATCTACTCACAAAATTATAGAAAGCGTACATGTCAAAATTGATGAATTTGCAGAAATGAGTGAAGAAGAAAGCAACAAGGAACTTGAAGACTACAATAGATTTGTTTATTATGAACCTAATACTCTAAAAAATCTATCTAAAATAAAAGAAGCTTCAAATCTTGAGTCCCCCAAAACTCCAATAGTTACTAAGTTGTAGGTAGTGCAATTCGAGCTGCAAGGACCCGAGTCACAATTAGAAGCTATCGATCTAGTTCAAACTAAGCCTGATGGACCTTAGTCATAGATAGAAGGACCCAAGCTTGAATACAAAGGAATAGATTGTAAACATATTCACCAAACCATTACCTAAGGATGCATTTCTATATCTAAGAGGTAAGCTAGGGGTCATTCCCCTATCTAAAATTCACTAAATAAAGTTTATTGAATGCATCAACCAGAACCTATTGAAGATCAATCAGTTTGTGCAAGAAATTGCAAGGGAATATTGTAGATGAATCAATACTTAAGATACATTGGTATTTATAGAGTTATTGTCTTTAGCATGTGTTGGCAAAGAGGGAGAAATATACTGTCATAACTCTGAGAAATTTTTGGAACCAAAATAAAGTTAGAAACTAGAGAAGGAGAAGTATTCTAAAGAAGAAGTATGTTGAAAGAAGGAGGATGTTTTGAATGAACTTGGTAATAGCCACTACAGATAGAATTTAGTGAAAGGAAGAGCTCATACTATAAGAGGAAGTTCTCAAATCTAAAATCTAAAATTTCATTGTGTTATGACATGTTTTATTGTCATCAATGCCAAAGAGGGAGATTGTTGGATACAATTGATTAATTGTGTCTTGTCTTTGATGTTACACAAATGTCATAATCATTATCAGTCAGTATATGTTGAGCTCACTTGGGAAGTGAAGAAATTTCTCAGTGTCTACCGAGTGTTTTGTGTTTTCCTAGTTCAGAGGGCAGTCTCTACTGAGTTCACTCAGGCATCAAAGGAAAAGTTTTAGAAAGCAAGTGTTAACCAAGCTCACTCAGGCAATGAAAGAATTTTGGATGGAACTAGTGCTAATTGAGCTCACTCAATTACTAAAGGATTTTCATAAGTTTATAGTATTAACCAAGCTTCTATTGGTTAACAAAGGAAATTGTTTCAGAGTTAGTTTCTATTGAGGAGGGTTAGCTAACGAAGCATTTTCTTATTTGTTGTATTAAGCTTAATTGACTTATCTATTGATTCCAAATGACTAATGTGTTGAATATTGATTATTGTAGGTTGTATTTTTGCCAAATTGACAATGTAGAAGGTATAAGTATGAGGTCAAGTTGTGATTTCAAAGAGTATGAAAAAAAGTGAAAGAGAATGTGTGAATTATGATGATATGATTGAAGATCTATTGATGAGCAAAGTGAATCTGAAGGATAAGCATAATATCCTTGTGGTGCAAAAAAACCATATTTGATCATAAAGGATCAAAGTACAAGCCATAATAGAGATCTGAAATTAAAAAATTAGTTGCAACCAAATCAGGTCATCTCATTTTTACTCTCTAAGCATTGTAGCAGTAATCTAAATCTCCTAGTAGAGTTGGCTTAATGGCTATTGGAAATCCTCTAACAAGATGGAAATTCCAATGAATTGTTCTCAAGGCCTCTAACTAGGCCACTCCTAATAGGGTGATTAAATCCTTTAATAGGTTTAGACCTAATAGTGTGTTTTGTAACCTTTAACAGGGTTGGCTCCTAATAGGGCTCACTTTAGAAGAGTGAAAATCAATAACTAGTTGCTATTGGTGGTTTTTCCCAAATTGGGTTTCCACATTAAATCCTAGTGTCAAATGTGTTCATTCTATTTTATTTTATGTGTTTGCAACTAAGTTAAAGTAAAGTTAATCATAGATAACATCTAAAGTTTATATGTTAAGAATTTACCGAGCTCATTCAGTTACTACTGAGTTACAACATTCTGTATGTGTTTACCAAGATTCAACAATAGTTAGTTATCTATTTGCATTTTGTACTAACATATAAGGGATCTAGGATTTATTTTAGTAGTAACTAATTCACCCCTCCCCTCTCAGTTACTCCTCTTATATTTCCAATAGTCATCATGTACTTTCTTTCCCCATTGTGTTTGAGGATTTTTTCATGTACACTTCTCACCCATTGACATCAATGACAAAGGATTCATTCTGTCAAACATCTCCTCAAAGTTTTCAACTAGATCAATTATTCAAAGACATTTTTCTATATAAACTACCAAGATTCCTTGATGATTCTTCTAATCACAAATACTCCCTCATATAGAAAGTGCTCTAAATGCTTGGACTGATATAGTCTATGCATCATCTACTAGAAGGGTCATAACCCAAAGCATACCTCATAAATACTCAAAGGTATCCTTAGGAAATGGCTTTGTAAAGGTATATGAAATCTTTTCTTATGTACTAACATATTCCAATCTGGTTTCTTTCTTGGCAACTTTCTCTCTCAGAACATGATACTTAATGGATATATGCTTAGTTTTGGAATGAAACATAGGATTCTTAGACATACTTACTATTCTTTTGATATCATAATGTATGGTAATAAGTTTTTATAAATCTATTCCAATGTCCTTCAATGTCTAATTCATCCACATGATCTAATTACAATTGTTTTCTACTGCTACAAACTCTACTTCTATTGTACCTTGCGAGATACAATCTTGTTTCTTGCTTAGCCAAGAAACCAATATTCCTCTAAGGAAAAATGTTCTAGTACTGGTGTTCTTTCTGTCATCCATACTGCCTTCCCAATCCACATTAGTATATGAACACAAAGTAAGGTCACTTAATCTATCATATTACAAGAAAAAATCAAGTGGACCCTTCAAATATTTGAATATTTTCTTTACTATTGCATAATGTGTTTCTCTAGGATCTACTTGAAACCTTTCTACTACACTCACTATATTTTCTATATTTGACCTAATGTGAGTCAGATATTACAAACAACCCCAATCATAGATCTAAAGTTCTTCTACTCAACTGTAGGTGTTTCATCTTTTCTAGATAACTCATAACTAGTTACCATGGGTGTAGCAACATGATTACAACTTTCCAAACCAAATATTTTCAAAAAGTCTTGCAAATACGTAGTCTATTATAGGAAGACACCATCACTTTTATGCACAATTAATAGACCTAAGAAATATTTCATCTTACCAATCATGCTCTTTTCAAATTCATTATTCACTTCATCAACAATTTTTTCACTTTCTTCATTATTACCTCCAAAGATTATGTCATCCAAAAATATAAAATAATTAATAATCCATTTTCAATTTCTTTCAAATACAAATTACTATTTTCTATACCTTTAGCAAATCCCAACTTTGCTAAATACTTTTCCAATCTTAGATACCAAGTTCTAGGTGCTTGCTTTAAAAAATATAATGCTTTCTTCAATCTACATATCATGTTCTTTTCTTCTATCATAGTAAATCCTTTAGGTTATTGAATGTAGACTTCTTCTTCACGTTCTCCATTCAAAAATACTAACTCTATGTCCATCTAATATAGTTTCAACTTCTTACTTTCTGCATAAGCCAATAACAATCTTACTACTTCAATTTTGGCAATAGGGAAAAATGTTTCTTCATAATCTATACCTTCTTGCTATGAATATCCTTTGTATACCAATCTTTCTTTATTTCTCACAACCTCGCCTTGTTCATTCATCTTGTTTCTGAAAACTCATTTAGTTCCTATAACATTCTTGTCTTTACATCTAGGAACCATTTCCCATGAATCATTCTTTACAATCTGATCTAATTCTTCCTTCATTGCTTGAATCGAATGATCATCCCTACATTCCTCATCTGCACTTTTTGGTTCAACTTGAGAAATAAAACACAATTCTTCATGTATTCTATTTCATTTTGTAACTCCTTTTTCTTTGCTTCCAATAATCTAATTAGTGGGGTGATTCTTTGTCAAATTCCTATTAGTTGTATGCATTACTATTTCAAATTTTACTTCTCTAAATTTAGATCTTGGTTCCTTTCTCTGTTCAACAACCTGAACATCATTATACAAATTATTGTTAGTCTCAAATAAAAATTCAAAATTTTCTATGATAGGCTTTGGATTAGTTTCTTCTTCATCAAAATTATAATCCAACATTCTCTCTTTAATTCCTAACTTTTCATCCACTTTTACATTTGTGCACTCAACAATAGTCTTTGTTCTTTGATTAAAACATCTATAATCTTTTATTTTTAATGAATAACCAAAGAACATACCTTCATCACTTCTTGCATCAAATGTACACATATCATCATCTCTCTTTATGTAATACTTACTTCTAGATATTCTAAAATACTTCACTGATGGTGCATGTCCAACCTTAATTCATAGGGAATTTTGTTCATACCTTTTCAGATATGCACTTTGTTCATGTGTATACTGCTATATTGACAACTTCTCTCCAAATTGTCTTTGATACATCATTCTCAAACATCATGACTCTTATTTCTTCTATTCCAAACCTATTTCTTCTTTCAAAAATCTCATTTTTCTTAGGGGTCTTAGATGTTGATGACTATTTCTTAATACCATTCACTTCACAAAAGGTGTTAAACTCATTCAAGGTAAAATCTCCACCATTTTCTGATATTAAACATTTTTTCTTTACTCCATATTGATTCCCAACTCTATTCTTAAAGAACTAAAACTTTTTAATTTCCTTAGAGTTTTCTTTAAGAAACACTACCCACATCATCCTAGTGAAACCATCAACAAAAATTATGAAGTACCTTTCACCATATAGTACTCTTGTTCTAGTAGCACCACTCAAATTTGTATGAACAATCTCTAATTTTTCTATGGTAGTGAACTTATTGCTAGGAAAGGAAACTTTCCTTTGCTTAGTAATAACACATTCTTTGCACACAATATTAGTAGGCTTCACAACATTAGGTAAATTTCTGACAAAAAATGTGCTACCAACCTTTAGAATGTTATTAGAGTTTATATGAAAAAATCTTCTATGTCATAACCAATTGTTATCCACCTTTGCAACAAAACATGTAATCTCTATAGGGTTCAATTGAAAGACATTACCTCTAGATCTTGTACTAGTGCCAATCAACTTACCATATTTGTCCTTGATAATGCATGTCTTCTCTATGAATTGTAATTAATATCATTTGTCAACCAACTATCCAACACTTAATAGGCTATGTTTTAATCCATCAAAAAAGAAGACATCGTCATTGTTAGTCTTTCCATCAAGAGTAATAGATCATATTCCCTTGACATGACAAGTTGCATTGTTACCAACTATAATAATCCCTCCATCATGACTATTAAACTTAACAAACCTATTCATGTCGAGTCATATAATGCGAACAATGACTATCTATGATCCAATAAACTTTCTTTGGATTTTATGCAAGAGCATCCTAGTTGTAAGAGAAATCTTGCATCACCCAAACATATTTCATTTTAGTTGTTTGAATAAGGGTTGGCTTAATGTAGAGTTTTTTTTTTTTTTTTTTGGAGGCTTGCTACTTAGTAAGTCAATCATACAAGATTAGAATGTCCTAATTTAAGATCTGGATACTCATCTTGGATATATCATCCTACCAGTTGAAGCTCAATGCCATATTGTGTGTATTCATGGATTTATTGCAAATTTTTTGTTTGTAATTTTGGTATATAAAACTTAGGCTCATATTTGGAGGCCTAAAAGTGCCTGAATGAGGCCCAAAACTTGATAGATGGGAACTTGCACACATCTATGCCTATACACTGAAAGATGAAGTTTCCAAAAAGTGGTTATAATACCTAATTGGAGCAACTGTTCAAGAGTAATGGCCAAGTCCAAAGTTGGGCCAACAAAAACTTCCAAAATAAATGTCAAAATATATTTGGTCAACTTTATATGTATTTTTGGGGTCTATTAGCCCTAGGTATTAAGTATGAGTGTCTAGAGCCTTCCCGAGCAGCATAAAATTTCCTATTTAACAAATGCTTGAACATTGTATAGGATAACTCTGGGTGATATTTTGCAGCTTTGTCTTGTAGACTACTATGCTCAAGGTGCCTACATGGGCTAGCATTATAAATGTTAATTTTTTAATTCCACATTTGTGGTGATAATAAGAAGCCCATATTTTGTTCACACAATTGTTGTTGTTTCTTTGTTTATGTTATGTGTTTATAGTATTAATGGGAGTACCCCTCACTAGGCTTTCTCTTCTCTAACTTCTTTTTCAATATTTTCTTCTTTTGTAGCTAAAAATCCTAACTCATCATCACTTTCACTCTCAACTCTTTCATTAGATTCATTATCTTGATTTGCATAGAAATAATTTCTAGGCCTTCTATACTTGAAACTAGAGTTGAAATTCTTCTTGTACTTTTTCTCTTTTTTAGAAAATTTAAAACCATAATGACCAAATTCATTTCATAACCAACATTTAAGGATTATCTTACTTTTTGGTTCTCTCTTTACAAGTAGAGCAATTCCTTCTTCAATTCTTCTATCCTCCTCAGATCTAGATCTATTGCTACTAGCGTAGTCTCCACTAGTGCTTGCACTTCTTGACAAAGAAGGGTGCACACTTAATGCAATAAAAGTTATTTCCACTCTAGGAAAATCTCCAAATTTCTTCAAACTCACTTCTACTACTTCTAATCTTCCAAGAAGAGTTTCTCTAGTAAACTTCTTAGTGTAGGGTATCACTAGCTCAATCATCTATGTTATCTTCTTGAATGGTGGTGTCAAAGTTTTTAATATCTTCCAAATAATCTCATCTTCATTTTTAGATCCATTGAAAGACTTAATTCCTAAAACAATTTTGGATATTATACCAATATAGCTTCTTACAAATTCACCTTCCATCATCTTAGAATATTGAAATAAACATATCCAATTCTATAACCTAATTCTTTTAGAATGTACATCACCTTCAAATGTAGATTCTAAATCTTTCCAAATTTCATGAGATATATTTATGCATTTTACTTGACTGTATTCATTTTCTAGAAGAGTTGACAATACTGCTTCTTTGGTAAGCATATTGAACATAAAAAGATCTCTTTTATGCTTCAATACAATCCTCAAGTTTTCTTCCTTCCACAGTCTTCTTTCCATTCTTTGTCATTAGCCAATACCCTTGAACCATACATAGAGAATGAGTCTTCATCTTCTCCTTCCAACTATGATAGTGAAATACATCAAATTTTGGACTTTCTTTTATGAAGTGACCTGCCATTGATCTCCTTAAGTTGTTAAGCTTTTCCTTAAAGGCCTTGAAGCTTTGGTACAATAATTAGAAAGTAAAGTTCACCAAGATAACTGGAGGGTAGGAGTGGGTGAATCAATTATCCAACTATTAAAACATATTTTAACATTATTAATCCTTAGCCACGTGAAGAATATAATAAAAAACCATAAGAAGATAAACATTGACAATAACACTAGATTTCTTAACTAGGGAAACACTTAATTAGATGGAAAACCCTGATGGAGATGGTACCCACAAAATGATGTACTAATATATATAATTTCCTTGTAGGAGGATGGACTATGTTACGAGTAAATGAAATACATTCAATACATATTAGTTCCTATTAGGAGACTTTGAATCCTTGTTAGGAGATTCCAACCTTATTAGGAGTCATGCCAACCCTATTAGGAGTTGTAGAAGGAAAAAGGACCCATTGTCCAATTGGTCTCTATATTATTCCTTGTAGAATAATATAAATGAATAACTTGAACTCCTTTTTCCTCTTGATTGGATTGAACCTCTTCAGATATCAATACCAGATCTTCAAACTCACATCACAATCATCCCTTTGATTTATTACACACATTTTCAAACTTTACACATCACCTTCTCACATATAATAGAATTCATAGATCCATTAATCACACACACATGCTTCACCATAAGGAAAATATCCTTCCTTTATACCGTATCCTCAAAATAATTCCTTGAGTTTCCCAAAGAAATATAATAGGACCTCATTAAGATATTATAATTTATTACATCTTTTCACAATTGAAAAATATTGTCGGGTCATAGTCCTTACAATTTCTTATACAAGGGACTTCTAACCTTGTGCACTTGTTGACATCACCATTAGACTATCTACTACCACTATCTAACTTCACTCATCATGATTGTATCGCTTTTAAGAGATACAATCCAAATGTTAGAAACCACTTCTTAGTTAATCTCTCTACACATTGTCCTCTATAATTCTTGAATAATTGTTACATGTCTTAAACTCTTTGTATGTGAACTCATTTTCTTTATTAGGACAAAATGTAGAATATATGCTTCACCATGCTTAACTTGATCATCAATACATAGTCTATATGACCTCGTTCTCTATTTTTTTACTCTACCAATCTTTACAAAAATAATACTATGTCGACATCAATGACAAACATAGTCATGAATGAAACATGTCATTCATGCTAACCAACTCTTGAATGGTTGGGATACTCCCCCAAATGAATACCATCAGCATTCATGCTAATGGATAGTACCTAAGTTGCAGTAGATAAGTTTAGTAAGATGGATCACTTTGTGCCATGAAAAAGTTGTAGTAGATATATTAAGTAAGATGGACCACTTTATATGAATGAGGAATGTGTAATATGATCACTTGCTCAAATTAAAATTATTTCAACATGAAGATGTAATTTGGCTTAGAGAAGAAGACATTATCAAGGGTCATTCAACTATAGTAGATTTGAAGACTCAAGGGGCCTATGTACGTTTTGGCATTGGGAGAATGGTATAGGTGAGCCTCACAATTTTAATTTTCTAAGGAACTTTAGGAGTTAGTATAGAATATTTGGGTCCATTGGACCATTTCATTGTAATAAGAAATCGTAATAGTAAGACAAGTTGATCCAACATGCCTTATAAACCTTGTTGTCAAACTTAGACAAAGGGGTCTAAAATCAAGGAAATTTGTGTAATAGGATTTTTTAGGAGTCATGGAATCCAAATAGTCCAATTTGGTGCCACAAGAGGTCATGATTAGTAAACTTTCACAAATTATTACGAAAACTACAAAAGTCGCATTGATAACTTTTCTACTTTTGTGTAGACTAATATAACAATTAGCAAACTAACTCCTCAATTTTCATTTGAATTTAAAATTTTCTTTTAGAAGTTGGAAGAAGTATATTTATATTTAATCATATTTAAGGAATAATTCTAGGATGTTGTATGTTTGGTGGCATATTTAAGTCAATAATATCAATTTTTTATAAATTGTCACACATTTTGGATATGGATGAATAAATGAGGAATGGATTCTATGACTATTTTGCACACTTAGATAATAGGGTGATTTGGGAATTAAATTCACTTGGTTTGACCCAAGTGGATTGAATTTGGAGAAATATCTTTACAAATTGTCAGAAAATTGTTTAAAATCCTCATTTCCTAAGTGTTTAGGGAAAATAAGGCCCTAACTTTTAATTCCACCATTGGTTTCTCATGGCCCTTGGGGAAATACATGTGGGGAAAATGCATTGTAAGATTCAAAAAATGAATATTTATAGGAGTTGGTTTAGTATTTTTTCCATCAAGCCCTAGGCCAAGGAAGACCAGTATGCTCATGTTGATCAAAAGAATAGTCTTAACAATTGAGTGTCAACACACTTAACCATTTTCACTATATATACTGAGTACACAATGTATGTCAAGTGATTTATAATTATTTAGAGGTCGAGTGATCTAGGAACATTCTTGTATCAAGCAATACAAGATATAACATGTGCCAAGCAAACTAGGATATAATAGGTGCCGAGCAACCCAGGATATACAGGTGCCAAGCAAACCAAAAATGTAGTAGATGTTGAGCAATCTAGAAACAATATGTGCCAAGCATTAGGAATACAATATGTGCTGAGTAACTCAAGATCAACATAAGAGTTTGTGCCATCACAAACTAAGATGTAAAATAGTTTTTGCATGACTCATGAAAGGATAAGAAGATAAGATTGAATCCTTGCAATTACCTATGAAATCAGCATGCAACTAATCAAAAAATTAGAGATAGCATGCAACCAATAGGTGAAAACAAAGGATTTGAGTAGGAATTTCAAGTTTGTGAATGCATAGCAAACCCTAAGTCCACAATATCTTTATAAGGAGACCACAACACCATATTTAAAGAGTTGAAGAAGTTGTTGAGATTGCTAAGACAAGAGTTGAGAAGGTTATTAATGGAGTTATCAAATTGCAGAATAGAGAAATCAACAAAGGTGTCAAGGACTTAGTAAAATGGACTGCAAATATACATCTAGTTGATCAAAATAGAGCACAGGATACATTCAGAGATCAGATCAAGCAGGGATTAGAACAAGAAGAGAAGATCTAGTACCTAAATCCAGAAATTTGAGATTGCATTCAATCAAGTCAAATGTTCTAATACTCTCTTAGAATTGTATTAGAGGTTGAAATCCTATGTTGATAGGTTAGCTTAATAGCTAGGTAGGAGAACATTTGGAGAAGGTCATGAATGTCATATTAAATTAGGTGGGTTTAACAACCTATTGTAAATCCTTTAATAGGGTGGCATTTCATGTAAGTTTTTGTAAATCCTCTAACCAGGTCACTATTGATATAGTGTAAAGCCCAGGGCAGGCCTTTCATAGGGCAGACCATCAGAAGTGGTTGAACATTGATTGCTGCAATGATTTTTGTGGGTATCATGCCCACCCTAGTTTTATCGTCTTATTCATGGAGGGATTTTTTGTTATCAATTATGGTGTTATATGTTATTGCATGCGATTGATTTTTATGTTTACATGCATGCAATTTGTTTTTTTAGTTATATGTTTAAAGGATTAAAAAAAAGGTTAAAAAAGTGTGGTACTTTTGATTCACCCCCCACCCCCTTAGAAGTACTATTCCCATTTGAATATTCCAACAACTTGGTCATTGTAGAAGCAATTTTGTGCATAGTAAGTGTTGGAGGGTGGCTAGGTTAGATTTTGTGTTGGATCAAGTATTTTTAAACACGCTAAGTCTTGTTCTATGTGTTGGATGAATTGTATGAATAGATTGGTGAGAACTTCTTTCATAAATTAGAACTAATTAGGTATATTATGCATTTAATTAGTATGTGTGTTTAGGGGTGTTGAATAGGAGTTTTCTTCTATAACCTTTGGATTGTGTAACTCAAAAAAGGGTACTTGAAAATTAACTTTTTTCCAAGATCCTTTGGAAGTTCTAAAAGTTGTTGGAAACAAACCTTTGTCACAAGGTTTCTAGATTGCTAGAACTTGGCTAAATGATTGGAAATATTTTGAATAGTTGTAAGGAAGTCCAATACAACCTATTATACTCTCTTAGAATATGATTAATGGATTGTGAACAAAAAATGATTAAAGAAGTGAAGAATAGTGAGTATAGAGGATTGATCCAGTAACCTTATGTGATTACCTTCTTGTTTTTCATCTCTATATGAGTTGAAGAAACTTAAAGATAATACAATAAGATTTTCCATTGAAGTGAAGATTTGTATGATCCCTAAAGCTTGGTTTTATGTAAGTAGAAGTAGGAAAGATCATCTAATAACCAAGTCTTCTCCTCTTTCAACATGTTCTACAACAAGGATCATCTAATGATCAATACTTCTCCTCTTTATGACTCTTATAATCTTTATGTGCTTCTTCTCTATAATGGAAACATATACCATGAAAACCTCCTCTACATACTCCCTTTCATCTTCATCTTACTCTTAGATCCCTATTATTTTGTTCACAAGAATGATTGTAATTACATCTCCTCTAATTTTGACCCCTACTTTCTTCTTAACTAATTTTTTGATCTTCATTTCATCCTCCATGAGATCATCTTATAGAACTTCAACCATGACCTTTTCTACCTTTCTTTCTTTCAAAATTCTTGTTCAACTTCTCCTCCAAACTTTTTAAAAAATGGCATACCTCTTAAATACTTTTCATCCTAACTAGACTTAACTCTGCTACTTGGCTTTAACTCATCAATGTAGCATGCAACTTTCTCCTTGTTAGCTTCAACATGGTCTATTCTAATCAGGACTTGATCGTACTCTTATGAATATCCCTAAACATATTTTCCCTTTCACTTCAACTCGTGCAATTTTTTAAGGAAATAAAGCTCATAATCAATGGGAATGAATTGTCTCTTTAATTTCTCCACTATCCAATCCCATCTCATGATTTTCTAATTTCCTCTTTTATTTTTCTCCTATTGAATCTCATGCCACCAAATTTTTGCATGACCCTTTGGTTTGGCCTTCACAAGTTTGACCTTCTTAGGATTTTCAATATCTTCATACTCAACAAATTCTTCTAGATAATTCATCCATTCTATCATTTCCTCTAGATTAAGATTTCCCAAAAATGTGGATAATTCAATCTTGGGTCCTTTTTCAATCTTCAAAATAGACCTAAAAAACCTGTCCTCCCCATGATTCACTTCTTTTAACCCATGTTCAACTTTCGCTTCTTCTCCAAATTCCTCCTTACTTTCTTCTCTAGCTTTAATATTAATTCCTCTAGATATCTCCTCTTGAAATTATTTACCTATATTTGGAGGGCTCTATAAACCTCTCCTCTCACACCTTTGGCTCTTCCACCACGGTTCCATTGCAGAGGCTTTTTTACACTTATCACTCAAACCCATAACGATAGTCTTTGTGCAAAAAACCTCACATTTAGTGACTTGTCTTTATGCACTTAGTAACTTCTTTGATACTAGTTGATGATAGATATTCCTCTTATTAACACAAATACACATATTAGAAAAGAGAAATAACAACAAATTACAAGAACATTGGGTTCTTATTATCTCCAATAAATCATAATTACAATATTAAAATTAAATATACAAATACTCATGGGAAATTTCCTTACAAAATTTTGAAAACTAGAGCCACATATTATATGCTCAAATTTTTTTTAGATAACCTTACAAGCCTTCTTTATATAGGAAATTTTTAACTCCTTGAGAAGGCTCTATAAATTTTAACCCTAAAATTTGAGGTTATCCAACCATAAAATATTATTATTTATATTTTATTACAATAGAGTATGCATGAGACATATATAGAACTCAAACTAAAATTTGAATAAATTTCATTTTCATCTATTTTAGTTAAAGTACAATTTCTAGAGACCATAACTCATCACTAGTTGCTCTGACTGGATATTATAACCCTATTATAAAAATGCCTGAAACTTATGTATAACACTTATATTGTGTAAGCTCTAGTTGGCCAAAGTTTGACCCATTTTTGGAGCCTCCAAATCCTTCAAAACAAAGTTCAAAGTTTCTAGAAGTACCCTACTACCAATACCAAAAAAATTCAATATCTTCAAAACACGACTTGATCTTACCATGACGCTTTATTAGTAGGTTGATATGTCAAACTAAACCTCGTAGAAAGAAATAGAACATTGTGAGCTCTAATAATGAACTTACTAATAATATTAAGTCTCTAGAAATAAAAAGATTGCACTCAGATAACCCTTATTGAAAAGAAAAAGCATATTATATTTTTTGAGTGATGTGAAATTGCCCATACATCTAGGATGCTCCTACATGACTTTGAAAATTTATAATTTATATAAAAAGTGGACAATGAAATCAAATATAATTACATTACTATAGATAAAATAATATTCTATTCCAACCAAAAAATAATTAACACAAATAAGATCTCGAATGATCGTGTTATGCACTTTTAAATCGAGAATGTCAAAAATAATCCAAATGAATGCGATTGTGTTAAATTGAGGTGCATAATAATGTCACACAAACACAAACACAAACATGAGACATAACATGCTCTCTAATACCAAAATATTTTATTTCTACATAATATTTCTGACAAATATTTCAAAAAATATTTTGTAGGATTAAAAAGTTGGGTTGCACGAATGGTATAGATTGGGCCACTTGTCACCCATTGGTAGCATATGTGTCATGCCTATATAAGATATGGAAATGATAGGGCCTTTTATATGTAGGGAAATTAAAGTTTTATTTATTTAAATTTATAAAATTATATATTCAAAAACAAATTTTTAAAAGTTTTATTATATAACTATTTTTTTCATGACTTTGGATAGTGACTATATGGTCATTCATATAACATATATGATAATATAGATACACTATTTTTCAAGTATGAGATAAAGTGATCCAAATTAAATGATTTTTCCATTCATCCTATGATTCTTAGGACTTTGGGCACGACGGGTTTTGGTCCTAGATTCTTAAAAAGTGTAACTATCTTTTGGATCTAGAAACCACCTTCCAAATTCAAACTCTTGGTAGATTTGGTCTCACATGTCCAATTTGGAAAACTAAATAAAAAATTCTTCGACAACTTTTACATAACAATGAGCTCCAATTTGAACCAACAAGATTCAAAGTTAGCTTATAATGTACAATCACAAACATAAACCCTTAAGAATTTGATAACTTTTCCATTTTTATAAATTATTTATTTCATCACCCAAGATTTTTAAAAAAAAAGAACATACTAAAAAATTTAGTTTATTTCAAAAAATTTAACCTGTGAATGACTCACATTTTAAATTATTCCAAAATTTGAGGAGGTTGATAGACCTAAAGTTATGATACAATAAATTAAACTCACTCAAAAAATCAAGCTCCTAGTATCATCCATATAACCAATATATAAGTTTACAAGATAACAAGTAAGAATGTGAACCATGATAACAAGTGTATTAATATTATGTCATGTGCAATCTAGCTGAAAAGATCACATGTCAACTAGGTACTTCAAAATGATTCATACATTGCTAGTAAACTTAACACATGAGTATAGGTGATGAGGGTTTGATAAGAGACAAGCTAATGCATCTTGTTCACACTAGAAAAGATAAAACCAAATAAGAAATACATCTATTAACAATAACAAGGATCCATATACCCACAAAAGATAAGGGGTAATGTATGTGAGCCATTATGAGGTTCTAGGTTAACATTTTAGAAGCTTTCATAATTTAGTGGTATGTTAACATATAAATAGCCAATACTTGAACTTATTTAAAGAAATTCAAAATCATTGATTACTATAAGAACAATCAACTGCATACACACATAAATCAAACAAGAAATATATCATACTTAATTTCACTTATCCTAGTGCATATGAAGTCACCTATAAATCATTTTATCATGGAAATGTCTAGAGTTTTCTTTTTGAGAAACTATTTTTAAATATCAAAAATTCAATAAAAATAAATTTAAAAAATACTAGAAATTATTCTTTTCTAGCATTGTACCTATCCAAACATTCATAAGTCAATATGTAGGAAGCACCACAACTAAAAAAATGTTCTTAGAGGTACAATCTACATCCATAAAGTCAATTTAACACATTGCATAAATGAATATTCTAATTTTATTCCATATAAACAATTACTTAAAAATCTCTAGATTTCAAATTAATTAATAATTAAGATAAAATCTTATAATATAATACAAAATATTTTCTCCCTTTATTAATTTTTATTGAGGATCAAATCATACCTACAATCTTATCTAATCTAATCCATTCCATCTATTCCAAACAAATACAATTCAATAAAATTAATTCATACTTTATTATCACTTTCCCCTTACCAAATTAATAAGATGACCCTTTTCCCATTTCATTAATCTATACATTTTTCCTTTCTTTATTTTAGATTTAAAGATATATGTAGATGGTAAAATGTGAACTAATTTTTTTTTAACTAGAAAAGTTGACATTCTCCATGAGGGAAGGGTACACCTTTTACATGGCTATACACAACCAATATGAAAGTTGTATACCTAATAAGTGCATATGTCCAAAACACATCCTTTAAATCAATCAACTTCACAAGAATTGCAATTTTGACTCCTAACACATGACATATCAATGCAATCATATTGGGCCAGGGTGACTGGGCCTTTACTCATAGTTCTCCCTCACTTCCATAGATAACTATGATAGCAAGAGTCATTAAGAGTTGAAACTTGCGCCATTCCATCTTTTTCCATTGATGAATTTCTTCGCAACTAATGATAATAATGGAAAAACAATCAAACAAGTTTCAATGCAATAATCTTATCCCCATTTAGACTTGTGATTAGTCACAAATTATACCTAATTTTATGTCTAATAATACGTCGATTGAATTCAGCCATTTTGTCATTTCTATTTTGGTCACATTCCTCCATCAAATGATGACTAGAGGCCACATTTGTTCATAATAATGTGTTTTGTTACCTAGAACAAAACCATATCTAACCATAAATTTGATAATTTTGACTTTCTTAATCTATTGCTACCCACATTAAACAAATTGATTTCACCGAGATATAGATAAAAGGCAAATGATTTGTAATGTTATTGGTTTATGGTAAATGCTCGAAATCATTCTTTTGGAGGGCCAACCATAATGCGTTGACACTTCACATTTCTTTCATGAGTGAAAAGGTAGATTAAAATGAAAAATTATTAAAAACTGAATGGAGTGATTATAAGGAATTTAATATGGTATTAAATAACATTTAGTGATAATTGTTTGTTTAATTTAGAGTGTGTTGATTTGTTAAAAAAAAATTCATTAGGGTCATATGCAATTCAAATGATACCAAAATAATTTGGGAAATAAATTTAATGATAAAGTTTTGAGATTATAATTTGTTTTAACGAATATAAAAAAGAGAAAATATAATTAATAGAATTTTTTTTTTTATAATACTAAAAGAATATTTTGTAGTTGAATTGGTGAAAACATCAATTTTTAAATTTATTAGAAGTTAATATTTTTCATAAATTAAATAATGATAAAATAAAACATGTAATAACAATAATACATTTTTATTTACGTAATAAATATAATTCATCGGGAAACATTTCATATGGTATTTGAATAGTAAAAATGATGTTTCACTAGCTAACAAATAGACATTTTAGTTAACAAATAATTTTGTCAATGTATTAATTTTCATATAAGCCTTTGACATAAATGAACTTTTGGATTTGCACTCATTTAAATTAATGAGATAGTTATGACCAAATGTGAACTTCTATTTATTATTGAAGAAGGAAAACATTAAAATATATGGAGGAGGTGGAGGCATATTTTATTTAAGGGTAGTAATGAAAAATGTTTAGAGGAGAGCCAATGCCACTACTTTATATATGCTAAATTAAATTGTTGATAACCATATATTTCATAACATTAATAAATTACTTGAAGTTTCTAGTTGAGTAGTGGCCTTCAAAATAGATAAATTACTTAAAACTTCCAATACCTAAAGTTTTCTATTAGTGTGCTCTTATTCCACACAGAAACAAGATGAAGTAAATCTATAATTATGTGGTGATGTATAGTCCTTAAGTTTATAAATGGTATACTAGCTATTAGTGTTTCTAAATGAGTTAAATAATGATAGAAGAGGAATCTCATTAGACTAATTAAACCTCAATAATTTTTCTTTAATGATATTTATAATAATTGTGTTTTGATATATATATTTTTTTCCATATTTGATCACCTTTGAACTTAAAAGTAATCCATTTAGAAAGTAAAGATGATCATCAAGTTTTGCATTTATAACTCATATTCTACATTTGAATGTAAGTTGGATATAATGAGGTCAAAGAATGATGCTTACCTCAATAATTACATCCCATGTCATTACTCTCTCTCTTTTTCTCTATATGTATGGATGTATGTATGTATACACACACCTATATACACATACTCATATACATGCATATATCTATAGACATATATATACATACATACATGTGTGTGTGTGTGTGTGTGTGTGTGTGTGTGTGTGTGTGTATTTGTATATATGTATGTACACACACACACACACACACACACACACACACATCTCTACTAAAATAAATATGTGTTGATTCTTGTTCCTACTTAGCTTTTTACCGAAACATTATGTTAATTATTAATTTCACCTATATATCAATTCCACATATCATTTATTAGAATATGTATTAGATTGATAGTAATTATTATATGAATTTTTGGTTTTTCTTTTGGTTAGTCTAATTACTATAATTACTATATGAATTTTAATATTGTGTTACACTATATTTATATATAAATGGTTATTTTTAATTTGTGGGTATATATTTTTTTAGATAGGTAACAAGGTTTTGTATTAATTATAAAAAGGTGAAGCTTACAATAATATGCCATAGTGTTAAGTGGACACTAAAAAATTCCTCTTGACTACCGTCCCTCATTAACATAAAAGTTAATACATACTCACAAAGGCATTAACACCTACAAACAAATCCCATCCCACTATATAAGGTAATCACATGTTCTAGAGAAGCTACCTATCATCCAAAAAATATCTAGCCCGCTCAATTCTTAAACCAATTTGCAGCATCATCCTTTGAAAAATTTGGGATGGAATGATCATCCTCCATTGATCGTCGCTTCCTGCTAGTTCCACTCGTGCTAGCTTCCCTTGCTAGAGACAAATCAACCCACATTCCTACTCTTGTGGACTCCTTAACAACATCACATCCTTCCGTGACCAACTGATAACTCAATGGTTCTTTAGGTAGTCACACACTTTTTCTTGGTGTCGTCTTCATTAAACCCTTATTCCCATTACCCAACACCCAAATCATTTCTTGCATAAAATTAACCACCTTCCTCCATCCTTTGGCTACTTTTGGTAGGTGTACCCCTTGGGGAGTTGTAGAAGACCAAACAACCAAAGCTTGCAGTGAGGAATCTCCATCCCCAATCAGCCTCCACAATTCCTACCCAATTTCCAACCCTACACCTAGAACAACTCTATAAATAACATTGTCTACTCCCAATAGCTGCTTTGGGTCCAAGCACACAACAATGACCTTGTGTACTTCCTCTTTTGTCTCTCCAACTAACAATGTCAAGGCCACAAAGAGGGACACTATATCTAGGTTGGACCTCCTCCTCCAATATGTGTCCAAATACATCAGGGTGAAGATCTCCATGATGCCACTCATGAATTCCTTCTTGTCAAAAAGAAATAAATTCTCTAGGAACCTCACTATGATCTTTCCTTCATATGCCTAAGTCTGATTGTCTGATTTCAATGTAAAGTTGGCCTCCATCTCTGAAAACTCTGCCAATTTCCTTATAGAAAAAGAGACCCCACCCTTCTAAAAATCTCACCCTTGAAAGATCTAGAAGCCCACATTTAGAGAGTTTAATGAGTGTGGAACCTTTGTCATGCATAAAGGATTACTTCCTCATGAGTATCCTTGATACCAGTAGTTAAAATAAATAATTGGAAGTTACACCATCAAAAGGGAGGATAACAATCATAATGCCACTTAAAACACAACATGCCACATTATTTCCCTCCTTGTAGACATAGGATAACCTAAAGTCTTCAAACTCCTTCAGTAGGAACTTTATCTAGCTGATGTGCTTGTCAAGATTTCAAGACTCCAATTTTCATTTCTTGATCCCATTAATAATAATCTTTGAATCTCCTTTTAGATGCATTCAATTGATACTCATTTTAACTCCTAACACTAGAGCCTCTTTAGCTACTTCACATTCTACCACATTGTTGGTTCCATCCCTTAATATTTTGGCCACAAAGGCTACAAAGTTACCTTCATGATCTCATGCTATACATCCACACCCTGATATACCTGGGTTCCCTCGAGTAGCCCTATAAAAAATTATTTTTATCCATCCTTCCTCTGGTAGTTGCCAACACATTTCCTTTCTTTGCTGAGGATTAACCCTCAAAGACCCATTGACATGCAATTTGTGGGTATACTATTTTCTAGCCTAACTAATAATTAAAATGAAAGCAATACATTTAAAAGAAATATTAATAATAAAATTTGGAAATCATAACATCTCTAAATGAATATAGGAATTAGAAACACAATCCTTGAACATCAATTTTACCTCAAGTACAAAAAAAGTTTAATTGAAGCAATTACCACATTAGCTTTAAAATTCATTACAACTAAACTTTTTTTAAGATTAAATAATGACTACATAAAAAATGTAAGTTTACTAAAATAATAGAACTTTCCTTTATATTCCAATTATAGTACCATAAGAAATATTTCATGATCTTATTTGAATGAAGAAACATATATCTTAGCATTTGAAGGAATTAATAAGATTTTCAACACAATATTTTTATGTGCAATGTCATAAAGTGTATCTTTATATAATTTGTTTCTTAGTTAGGCCTATTTTAGTGTTCCAAGGCTTTTGTGCATGTTATACTTGATCCAACCTTGATTTTGCACATATATTATTAATAGCCTTTGTTCAAATGGTACTTCTAGTCAAATTTGGGTCTATTGGAAGAATACAAGAGTGATTCTAGAGGACAAGGGTGGTTCTAGGTATTCACTATCCCAAAATTTTCCCTTTTCAACAATGTGGCATAGAATTTGAATCAAGTATTGGATATTGTATTTTAGTAGGATGTTTAGATCCATGCAATTCTCCTTTGAAATTTTACCCTATAATAAGTCGAAGACTCGCATAAGAAAGATTACCACCATTTTTGTAGCAAAAAAGAAGCTAGAGGAAGCATTCATGATATACCTATGCTAAGACTCAACAACAAAGAAAACTTTGAGCATATTCACAAGCATTTCCAAATCAAGTAGCTCCATTGAGTTTTATGAATTTCATTCTTTGATGAAGACCTTCTTTCAAGAACATCTCAATTGTATTTCAAGGTTAATTCCTAAACTAGGTTTTGACTCAAGAAGATCAATTTTTACAAAACCATTTTCCCCTTTTCATATGCATGTTGAGCTATCATTTTGCACAATGCTTAATGATAGTAATCCTTTCAAACTCCTCTCTTGAAAATTTAATCTAGGATCAACTCTAAGGTTCTAGGTGATCTTGCGACCTACTAGAATCTACTTAGTTGAAGATAAATGTGTTTATTGACAAAGAGGCCTTTTCTGGTTTGAACCAATTTTGTATAAGATGACCAATCTGCTTGTTGTTTCAAAATTAACTGCAAAAGATATATGTTTTTGGTATTTTCTATTTTTTGAATGAATGCAATCTAACAATGCAACTATATGAATTCCTAAATTAAACTAGGGCTTAGCAAAGCAAATAAAAAAGATAGGGTAACAAGAAGTTTAAAAAAATAACATGAAAAGTAAAATCCTAATGGACATAAGCCATAGAAACAAAGTGTTTGTGAGTTAAGCCTTTGAAAAGATTAGTGGGTAACTAATGAAAATAGGAGCAGTGCTTCTTTAATTCCACTAATGCAATTTTTGATGGGAATTTAGTAACCATAAGATGTTTCATTTTTCATCAGATCACAAGGCCACAAAACGTGTGCACATGCAAGATGAAAACCTATGCAAGAAAAAAATAGTGATCTCTTCTCGAACTAAGTACATCAGTAGAATTTTTAGACCCATAGAAAACATCAAAACTAAAAGATTGCACAACCAGAATAATGCAATAAAACTATTGGCTCAATTACATTCCATAAATATACATCCATAAAATATAACACGCTGAGGCAAGAATCACTGCTCTCCAAATGCAAGTACCAATAGCATATATTATTGCACCAAAAAAAGGCAGCCACCTAGAATACATATTACATTCCTAAATTTATAGGAAATCATCTCCTCAATTTGCATTGAGAGTCAAAGATCTTTTTATGCAAACATATGCTTCTAAATTAATAAAAAAAATCTATTAATGTACAAACTAACTATCTAACTGGTGCTAAGTAAGACTCCATCCATAATTATCTCATTAAATGGATGCATGAGCTTTTACATGTCTTAAAACAAAGAAAGCATGAGAAAATAAGAAGAAGAAATCTATCACATGATGTAGGAGTCTCTGGAGATGCCAAAAAATAGAAGCTCAACCTTCTCTAGATGTTTGTAGGAGTTAAACTATCATCGAAATGTGTTTCTAATGCATGGAAAGCTCTAAATTTAGAATTGGTAGCTAATTGTAGGTGCATCTCAGAAGAAGCACACCTTAGAAGAAGTGCATCTTGTGTACTAGCACACTTGTGTACTAGTGCACCTGTACACTTGCACACCTGGAAGAAATTTGTACAAGGTGCTTAATTCACCAAAAAATCAAAGTTCTATATTTTGAAAATAGTTTCTGTATTTTGTTCAAATGGGGTTTTAGATCACTTTTGTGTACTTACTTTGATCCTTTTGATGATTTATACCCTCTTTATAGCCAAATAATTTCATATACCTAACTCCATCTGCTTCTAAAATCCCAAGGCACCTGTGTTGAATCTTGTAATTGATAGTTGCATAAGATGAAGAACCTATTCTAGTTCATGTATCCAACTTCTATATCTTTGATCTTTAGCATAAATTGCTTGATTTTTTCTTCTTTCCAACTACCCAATCCTTCCTAGTTAGAGACCAAGTGATCTAGATTATCCAAAATGATCAAATGTTTGAAACTTTTTCTTCTCTTTTTTACAAGTTTTTCTAGGTCTTTTTAAATAGCTTTTTTGTAGGTCTTCTGCTCAAAATTTCAAGTTAAAACCTTCATCAATCCTCAAAATTGGGCAGCCAAAGGCTCACTATTTTAGGGACTAGAATTAGATTTTTAATTCTTCTTTCCAATAGTGTAAATGATTTTGAATTCTAAGCTCCCACTCAAAAGTTATGACCCTGACAAGTTAAGGATGCCTTTTTATCTACACAAAGATGTAAACATAGGTCTTCAGAGTTGAATAATATAAGCTAAAAAAAATCATAATTACAAAAAAATTATGACTCGAAAATCTTATTTTACCAAAATTGATTGAAAACATAAAAAAAAGGCCTGTTAAACTCTTTGAAAAAAAAATTGCACACCTGACACACCTTAGAGGTGTGCTAGGTGTGCACTCTTTAACCCACTTGGAGATGCTTAATTAATATAAAGGTGCATAGTTGCACACCTTGGATAGGTGCACAACTATGCACCTTTCACCCAAGCTTGCATTAGGTTAGGTTTGCTTTTGTTTAAGTTTGTATAGTAAGGTGCACACCTTGCACACCTTAGCTTTTAGCTTATTTTAATGTGATGTGTGTGTAGTTGGTAGAGGGTGGAGTGAGTGCATTAGCAAACCTCAAGAGCTATGTGGGTGAGTAGTTGTGCACTTGCAAGAGGGAAGTGCTTTTCTTAATGACACTAGGTGTTCTAGGTGCTCATTTTTACTTGCACGAAATGACTTTTCTTCTCCATAACATAATTTTTGGGGATCTAGGTTTCTAGGTGGAGACATCGAATAGGAAAAGTCCAATAAGAAAAACCCTAAAAGGACTTAAACCCTAGACTAGGGATCTAGAAAGCTAAAAAATAAAGTAGGGGGTCCTAATTTCTAGACAAAATGGGGCATGCATTGTGAAACCACAACAAAAAGCCCCAGCAAAAAGGAAGAAATGACAAACACATTTCTTCATTAGTAAGAACTCATCTGACATGTGCCAAATAACTAGATTTTGAAAAGTTCAAACAACTTTTAAGTTCCTTGAT
This sequence comes from Cupressus sempervirens, assembly GCA_028749045.1. Classification (NCBI taxonomy): domain Eukaryota; kingdom Viridiplantae; phylum Streptophyta; class Pinopsida; order Cupressales; family Cupressaceae; genus Cupressus; species Cupressus sempervirens. Next base: position 909,279,363 of record CM053787.1, on the reverse strand, counting down.
AGTCAAAACTTTAAAATCTCAAATCTACAAGCTTAATGTGTGCACAGTGTATTCATTTACTTTGACATTTCAAGATGCAATCTATCATAAGTCTATAATAGCTTTGAAACAATCTTCCACTCCAGCAGTTCATTCATCGAGAATCCTTGTAGTTCATGTATATCAACCACTGTCTGACTAGATGAGAGAATCCGTTCTGAGGGCTCTTAATGGGTTATCAGTTTTTTTGCATTTCTGGTCCCAAGTAATCTTTTGAATCCTTCTTCATAGAGTTCACATGTTTCCATTTGATTCTTCCATGAAGCAAATTGTATAAGTATTGGATAACTAATTTTGAAGGCATGTCCCTATTTTTGAATTATCTTTCTCAAAATTCTTTGAATCTTTCATTCTTAACAGCATCATTCCTTTTTTTGTTTTCATTCTATACCTTGACCACACTTAGACTATGTGGCTAAGGCATTGGTGTCATTTCTTAGATTCTTTCTTTAGTTGATAACCTTTGAATTCTTCTTTTAAGAACTTTATTGAAACTCTCATGCCAAAAAATGACCTTAGCAATTCCTTGAAAAGACCTTTTGTTTGAACCAGTAGGCTTCAAACTATCCCTCACTACCATCAACCTTGATTTGAAAAAACAAAGATAGTCAATCTTTAGATTTGTAAAGTGTTGAGAACTATTGATCTACAACTCTAGTTTCAAGAATATAAGAACTGTTATATTCATCTTGATTGCACCTAACCCCCAAATTGACATGACTATAAAAGAAAAAGAAACTAAAACTAAACAAAAAGAATCGACTCAATGAGAACTAACACCTAACTAGAAAGATTAAAAAAACCTAAGAAAAAACAAAAACAAAAAATTATATACAAAAAACCTTGAATAATAAGAAAGTGGGGTGGTTGTCAGTAGATTTATCATTATTTACAATAGTAATGAACCACCCCATAGGGTTCTAAAAAATGTTAACTTGTCTTTGTACTTAGAAAAATAAACTTTAGACAATCTTGGTTCAAATTTTGAGGACAAATCACACAAATTTAGAAGTTGTGGTAAATCTCCATGACCATATTTAATCCAAAAACAAGTTCTATTACCTTTAGCATCATATTTGAATTGAAAACCATCAAACTAAGAGGGATAATGAAAATATATCACCTAATCTAGCAAGTGTCCCACCATAGGGTTACACTCACACATTGTGATCTCTCCTTCTAGTGGTCTTATCTCATGGTACATAGCTTCACACACACATGGAAATACTTTAGGTTCCTTCAGACTAGAAAAATCAATCATCAACCCTTCTTTCAAATTATAGGATTCATTAATATCATTGATGAAGATGTTTTCTACCTCATATCCCTAAGAAGATTGTTCAAAAACATACTTTCACTTCATTGTGATCTCCCAGGCTAACAATAAATTAGGACAACTTTATTCTAAATGGAACCCAAATGGATTGATTCTACATGACTTAGTTATTGCATGGTTTGATATATGTGTAGAATACCCACAAGTAGACATTTCCTCAGTCAAGCTTGAGACCAAATTGAGTACTCTATCCATCTCTTCTAATGACAAATCTTGTTTTGAGGGAAGTATTTTATCCGTATCCAATGGGGAATTAAAATCACAATTGAAAGAACTGTTATCTTCATCTTGATGAACTTTTGATTCAAAAATCTCACCAACCTCTGGATCTTCTACATTTCCATCACTTTTTGCAACTTCATCAAGTTTTGGAACTTCAAAATTTTCCATGTCCTCAAAATTTATTGGCATATCCACACTTATTGGAACATCAACACTCAGAAGAATTTCTTCATTGAATGAGAGCACAAACTCCTCTTGATCATCTTCATCATTTTGTTCTCTTGTAGATGTGTCATAAGATTCAAACAACATTGCACTAAACTACAAAGGTTTTTCCCCCATAATTTGGGGAGGCTGATTGAAAACATCATTGTGCCCATATCTATTTTCACTTGTACTCATACCTATAATACCATTATTCTCATTGTTGATGTTACTATAAAGGCCAAAATTTCTAGTCTAATGCTAATAAGAATTTCTCTAGGAAACAAGATATCTTGGATGATTGCATTGGTTTCTTGAGGAATTCAACTTTGTTTTGATGAGTTCATTAGATAAAAGATACATCATCTCCTTCATGTCCCTCAAATATCTAGGCATATTATTTTCTACTTCAACAAATACAGTTGCCTTTTGCTCAAAGAAAGTAGTCTTTTGGGACTCATACCTTGAATAGATAATTGTTGGGATTGGAGTAGAAGTAACCCACTTTGTGAATTTAACAACCTCTTTGAAGACCTTTTTAATGGTATCAATGTCTCTGGGTGGGAGCCTTCTTAGAAAAATATATGTTAATGAATCCATTGTTCTAAAAAGATATGGATGATAGCTTCTTGTGGTATAGTATATGGAAAATCCATTCTTTGATACATCCTATAGAAGTGATGATTGATCTATGAAATAGACTTGTGGGAATCCCTCTTAATTGAGATTTACTAATGATTTAGGATAGCTAGATCGATATAGATATTTAATTGTTATAGAAACTTTCTCTTAAAAGAGTTCCAATACCTTATTGATGCTGGTGGTAGATTGAGGTACCAATTGAAAGCCATTTCCCCCAAAGTGTAAGGAAAAAGTGTTGGAAATAATCAAGACTAGCTAGGTTATTGAGAGGGGAGGGGTGAATTAGTAACCTCAAAATTTTTTGACAAATTCAGTACTTAACAACATAATCCATTTATCATTAATTGATCTAATCTACTGCATTCATGAGAAGCTGAAAGCACAAAACACTTGAACACAATATTTGGTGACCCAAAAACCTTCCAAATAGAAGTTAAAACTAGGGTGGGCATGATACCCACAAAAATTTAGTACTGCAGTATAAAGTTACCTTTTTAAGGCTTATAATGATCACTTTTGATGATCTATCTTGTTAGGAGTAATTAGGACTACTAGGTGCACCTTGTTAGAGGTTTTACAGACATACAATGAAGTATGCACTCGGTAAATATATTTGAGAAAAGACTATAAAGTCTACCCTATTAAAGAATTTGAAGCTAATTCACCTATCAAGATGAAATAGTAGATTTGACTTACAACTGAATTCTTGATTTAGATGCCTGAAATGTTGATCACCTCTTTGTGATAGATATAACTTGAGTGCTCCTGATTTGACCTTGCTATATACTTTCTTTGTTGCTAATTCACATTTGCGTGCTGTTCATTACATTTTCTTTTACTCTTCTCAAAAAAATTACTATATCATACTTGAATATGATACAATACATTACATATATACCATCCCAATTCTCATAATTACAAGGCCAACCAAAACATAAGATAACACCAATATTACTGAGTTAGCCCAAATGTAGAAACTTAGGTTCTGAAAGCTGACTTGGTGAATTTCTAATACATGACATCCATTGCATTACTTGGCATTGTCATGCATTTGATAGAAGTAGAGGCTTGGTCTATACTAATCACTCATTGCAGCTTCAAACTTGGTGAACATTAGAGACTCGACAGATATAGTGTAACTCAGTAGAAACTGAATACCATGTTTACTTTTCTTGCACTTCGTAAACACTACCTTCACATCACTTGGTTAACACTAGTTTCACATCACAAGAACTAATGACTTGGTAGACACTGTGAAGCTTGGTAACTACTAAACTGCTCGGTCTGAACTGCTAGACTTTACACTGCCTAAATTCACTTGGTAGCCACTGGAATGCTCGGTATGAACTAGAGACTAAATGATGAACTTAGTAACCATACAAAATCTAAATAAATGTTGTCATTAATAAAAAACATAACTTAATGCCAACAATATCCCCCTTTGGCATTAGTGACAAAAACACTTATTAGCCAAATCTTATGTACAATGACATGCTGATTTTTGATTTTTTGATTTTTCAAAATTTCTCTTCGTAGTTATACTATATATACATTTGCACATATCTCCCTCATACAATGTACATAACATATAATGCATAATATCATACGAATATCTATCCTCCTTATATACATATCTCTCTTCCACAAATATCTCTTTCTCCCCCTTTTTGACAATAATGCCAAAAATTTGTGCATAATTTATTTATATAGAGATACCAAAATTAGGGAGAAAGTCAGAATGTGCCTTAAGAGTAAGAGCTAATGACTTATCCCAATTTTCTTGCAAAATTCTGCAGGTATGAAGTGAGACTTGGACTTTTTCTAAGAGTTCAATCATATGATATGCAATTGAAAAATTGTTATCATGGATCAATGTTTTTGAATAGGCAATATGCTTCTACATTGTGTCCATGATAGGAAGGATCATGTTTTGGATGTCTATTAGTGTAGACTAGATCCTTGCTTCCTTTCTCAACAATTCTTCCTACATATCAGATAGGAATCTAACTCTCATGTGATGTGCAAAGCTTGAACTAGGGTCAAGCTACAACTTTTGAGCACTGGCCTTTAGATCCTCATCAATCTTATTCAATTTTCCCTTTATTTATTTTGTATACTTAGTAACATCACATAGCTTAGCAAAAAGAGATGTTACATCTGAGAAATAATTTTCAAGATTAGCCAAAATTGAGGAGAGCTCTACCTGATGGATGGCAATATGTTGAGCAATGTGCTCAAGCACTTTATTGTCAAACTTTTTCTCTACTTTCTCTATCAACTTTTCTTGGCCAGTAGAATCCTCATTGAATTTAGTTACTACTTCTTCTAACTCTAACAAAATATGTTAAGATGAATCAACATCCACACTTATAGCCTCTATGAAGATATTCTTGGCACTCTCTATGATTCTAAATTCCCTGTCTCTTTCTTCTCTAATTTTCTTCTACTTAGCCCTTTTCTCAAGTAGCTTGCTAACTAATCTCATTTGTTCAATAGTAGCACTATCAAAATCCAGCTTTGGAATTTCAACTCTTTATCTAGATCAATATCTTCTTGAATTTATTTTCCACTAATTAGAAGCTTAAGTGGAGTCTTTGGTTCAACTTCTAAACTTAATACTTTAGATTTGGAAATAGAAACAATGATAGAAATAGTAGGTCTTGCAATGAAAACTTTTATAGTGCCTATTGAAGGAATGCTAACTAGAGTGCTAAAAGAATCCAAAACTGATGTAGTACCCAAGATTGAAGCAATTATAGGAGGAATGTTGATAGAAGTATTTACAATAGAAAAACTTATTGGAGCATACAAAATTGTAGAACTAGATGCTACACTTACTACTGATGTTCTCGATTTAGGACCTAAAGAAGAGGAGGGTTGTAGCTTAGTAAATGAAGTGGTAGATACTTCCATTAATGATACCTAGAGCTAAGAGGGAGCAAAGAGTGATTGGGAAGATGATGTATCTATTGTGGTCACAATCACACTCACTAAAGATATCTCCATGCCTGATGATGTGACAATTATTACTAGAGAGTGAGGAAGGAAGGCTATGATAGCCACTACTATTCTAACTGGATCACTTTCTTCTTCTTCTTCTTCTTCCCTTTCTTCCTCCTCAACTTTATCCTCTTTCTCTTCTTCACCATCCTTTATCAACTCTTGATATTCCTCAACATCTATAGTGACACAAGGAGTATTGCCTTCTTCATTATCTTCATCCTTGTCACTATCATCATCATCATCATCATCATCGATTTCCACTAGATTCTCACTAGGTTTGTGCATATGCTAAACATTTTTCCACATAGATGTAGCATCCTTGAATACATGCTCAATATGCTTCACCAAAATTAAACAAGTATGAAACGTGATGGTCATCTTATCTTGATGCTTCTTCATGGCTTCCTTAACCTCAACATTGGTAAAGCTCAGTAGCAAGTGTCTTAAAGATTGCTCATATATGTTCTTGGCTATTTGCATGGCTAATTCCCATCTTGGCTTTAAGCTTGTTAATAGCTCATTGGAAATTTGAGGGGTAATTTGATTAGGGGAATATTTCCATTTTCCCATCTTTTCCATCACTAACTCTTCAATCTGCATCTTCTCTGCATTAGTTCTAGTTTCATATTTCTATGCTTTGAAATTTGTAATACTTGCACCTTCTTCCAATTGCTTCAATATTTCTTGGGAGGTGAGAGGGGGCTTGCTAAATACAATTTTACTACCTCCTTTCTTCTTGGAACTTCTGGTGAATATAGTTGTGGAAGCCTTGGGTGGCTTGGTGATAATCACCATGCCTTTCTTTCTTACAGGCTCTTCTTCTTTTTCTAATTCTTCTTCTTCATTCTTAGATTATTCATCTTCACCTTTTCCCTCACTAAGAATATAAGGGGCATTTTCTATTTTCAATTTGGATATCCTCCTCTTACCTTTATTTACTACCTATGGAAGCTTGATCTCAAGCTCTATTCTGGCTTTAGCTTAATCATATGTTTCAAAGATAGGTGCCTTTGGATCAACAAGCTCATTTACTAGGGCTTCAATTATTTTTTTAGTTTCATCAATATTAACCTCATAAGGAATAGGTTTCACTCATACTATTCTAGGTCTTACTGCCTGGATGTTTACCTTGTCATAGTCAACCATAAAACAAACATCATCCTTGTAGTCTTCAACTAATTTCTATAGAATTCAGAACCTATTATTCATCTTTACCTTAAATGCTTCAAAATAGTTGTCCATTATTCTACCAAAATTCTCACCCATTTCTGTAATAAACTCATTAATTTGGTACAAAATTGGAGTGTCCTTTCTCCATACCACTGTTCCTTTAGAGGGGAAAAAAATTTGAGCATAAAAGATCAAAAAAGTTAATAAAAAATTGAATATACATGGGTTATTCTTCGATGTCCTTATGCTTTCCATGTTCTTATTTAGCTACTTCAATATTAAATCTGCTAAATCATATTTCAAATTCTTCTTATAAACCTTATATGCTAGGTCCATAGCTTCACACTATTCGATCGACTAGAGCTATATATCTTGTGAGCAATAATATGAATGCCAAAACTCAGTTCCACATCAGATACATTGCTAATTTGCAATCCTTTTCCATCCCACTCAACTAGGGTTTTCTTTTGAAGCTCATCTTGACCTAAAGTTTTAGTAGCTTTAACCTTATTAAGCATAAGGAGACCTGTAATTCTATGAATCATCTTCTTCATAATAAAAAATGGCTGCTCTAACCACAACTGACCATTGTGTACTCAACTCAAGATATATCTAATCTATTTTATTTGAAAGTTTCTTGGCAGGTGTAGAATGTGGGTTAAGCCTTTCTCCTCTAGGTGTTTATGCTCAGGCTTAAGGGTTCCATCCACACAAAGTTTTCCTAGGGCACTATCCATTTATAGGGTTCCAATTTATTGCATAGCACATTTGAAATGAGTACAAATATCATTGATAAGGAATATCTTTGGTGGAATTTGAGACTAAGCTTCATTGGGGTCAAGGGATACTACAATTGCTAGCAACAATTTGAAGTTTGGAGCTTTCCATTCAATGCCTCACACTAACATATCTAATCCTTTCTTTGCCTTGTTGCTACTACTAGTAGGTGCCAGGATTTCTCAATACACTAAGAAATTCCTCAAATAAATTCACTACAAATTATGCTCAAGATTTCTTGGATGCTCTACAAATCACCTTTCTTTGGATATACTGAATTCATGGTGGAAATGAAATCAAAATCCTACCTTTTTGATGAAAATTTCCCATTAATACTTGGTACAATAAGAGCCATAATGACATAGTGCTTGATAGGCTATCATCCACTATCTATACAGATTTCTTGGTAGAACCTTGTAACTCAGCGACCAAACAAAACTTTGTTACTCCCAACCTCACTCGGTATCATCCAACCTTGCTCGGTGATTATTAATGCTAAACTTTTGTGATCCCTCTATATCTAGAATACTGATTTGGATCTTTTGGTTCTTTTCATTGGAATTGTTTAAGACATGACCTTGAGAATACAGTTCTAGTTCTTACTTAAGAACTTAATTGACCATCATCACTTGAACTGGCTTGCTTAGTAGATTTGGGAATACACTGTTGTCTCACCTGCTTCCTGATATTATCAACTTTTTCTTTCTTTTCATCTTCAACTCTACCTAAATTCATGCAATTCTTAGCTATATGACCAAGTTTAGTAAATGTGTAACATCTTATTGTAGTATCCTTTCTTCTCAAGTGATGCCTTGCATTGTTTATGCCAATGTGTCCATATTCTTCATAGTAATGACATCTACACCAAGTATTGTAGTGCCAACCAAATATTTCCTATATGAATTATTTAGTTGGATTGAATGGTTTAGATCTGCATTTAAGACATTTAGCTTCAAACTTTGGTTTCTCCTTGTATTCATTAGCTTTATGACCATGTTGACTACAATTCTAGCATTTTCCAATGAATTTTTCCTTTCCATTACTCCAAAATATATTTGATGTATGACCTATCTTACCATAGTAATTACAAGTAGGTCTTTGATTCTTTTCAGTACCTTGTTTGGAGGATTCACCTTCTTCTTTGTATCCAAGTCTTGCTTTGCCCTTTTTCCTATAAAGATTTTCGCTCACTTTTCTGATTCAATTGATCCATGTCTACTTGGGATTTCATTATTCTTTCAATGAGTTGCTTCTTAGAATTTAGATCAACTTTCAATCTTTCATTGATTTTTCTTTTAGGGTTTAAATCATTCCTTAACCTTTCATTTTCAGATGTTAGACTCATAGTTTCCTAATTTTCTAATGGGGACATGACCCAAGCACAGAATGGGCACAACAAGAAAGGAAAAATTGTATTAACTATGTAAATATGCTATTACATTTAGTATAGAGAAAATAGACTTCAAAACATGCCCTAAGGGCTTACAACAGTATAAGTCTAGAGATAATTTCTCCTTTTAGTACCTCCTCTCAAACTCCACTCCGAACTACCTTTTACAATGCCAAAAATGTTCTTAAATAGACCCCAGAGGGTTAAGGATTAGGAAGACATTCGAGAAAGTGCTAGTAGTCATCCACCAACCAAATAGAAGGCTCTAGAAGTTGCATTAGAAGTCGGTGCAAAATTAGAAGAATCCAAAAACGGTAATCAAACTTTTGGGAGGCATAAGTTTTGAACCGTAGCTCCGATTGACAAACCATTTATATTTCTGAAAGCTCTCAAAGCGCTCTATAGTCCTATGGACTAGCTGCACTCATCCCCCATTTTTCATCCCTTTTCAAGGTTATTTAATTCCCCTAACTTCACTTTGAAGCATTCTTAGGATGTCTCTAGAAATTGAAAAACTGCGATAACTTTCAAACAATGTAGCCTTTTGACATGATTCTTTTTCTGGAATGCTCTGCATTAAAATTACATTCATCTGGCCAATTTACACCTTCTTGTTCACCAAAATGATGGCTCAATTACATGCTCCTATTTTTCGGCATTTACATGTATCCCAAGGTGTTCAAATACTCTATCCTAGAACACTGATAGTGGAACTGTGAGAGTTGGAACCTTTATTTGACCCAAATGGGTATCTAGAAATGAAAACACATGAATCAAAAACTAAGTCTAAGTACCTTTTTTTTTTGGTTGACATAGGATTGCCCTTATACCTCTGGATGCTCCTGCATTCGACACCTAGGGTAGATTGAAAAGTGACCCTGTCACTTTATGAATGGTAGAGGAAATCTCAAATGGGAAACCTCAGTTGCTGATATCCAAGTTGAGTCCTTGATCGACCATCCTTTCCACTTGACCAAATACTCTTCATACTACCTGTGTCTGGTACTCTACCCACACAATGATCTAAAATGTCTTCTATCTCCTTTTTAGAAGCAGGAATTGGACATGGCTCTAACATCGGCTCCTCATCTACACCATCATCATGATACTCTGTTAAGTCTGCAATGTTGAAAATAAGAGAAATGTGAATACCATCTAGCAACTCCACCTCATATGCATTTCTTGACTCATGTTTCTTCAAAATTTTGCAAGGGCCAAATTTCTTCATTTTCAGCTTGTTGTAGGTACTGGCTAGAAAACTTTCTTTTCGTAAGTGTACCATGACTAGATCCCCTACTTGGAATTCCTTATGTCTTCTCCTTTGATCAGACCTAGCTTTATACTATTAATTCATCTTGGTAATGTGTGCTTGAACCTCCTCATGCAGACACTTGAGATGTTTAGCAAATTCTTCAGCTTCAATACTTGTCCTCTCCCCTTGCTCTATCTTCCTCAATTCTGGTACAGTCCTTAGGCTACTTCTATATACAATTTGGAATGGTGATTTACCTGTACTCCTATTTACAAAGTTATTGTAGGAAAACTTTTCTTGTGGTAGAATCAAATCCCATCCCTTGGGCTTATCGCCAACTAAACATCTTAGCAAATTGCCCAGACTTCTATTTACCACTTCTATTTGGCCGCCAGTCTGCGAGTGATGTGTGGAACTAAATTTCAAGTCTGTTCTCAACTTTTTTCACAATGTTCTCCAGAAATACCCCACAAATTTTGTATCTCTGTCAGAAACTATACTCCTTGGGAGACCATGTAGTCTTACCACCTCTCTGAAAAATAAGTCTGCAATATGGATAGCATCATGAGTTTTGTGGCATGGAATGAAATGTGCCATTTTGGAGAACCTATCAACCACCACAAATATTGAGTCATTAACCATTTGTGTCCTTGGCAATCCAAGAACAAAATCCATACTTATGTCTTCCCATGGCTTTGATGGAATAGGTAATGGCTGATATAGTCTAGTATTATGGCTAAATCCCTTGGCAGCTAGACAAATCTGACAACTCTGTACAAACTTCTTCACATCTTGTGACATTTGAGGCCAAAAAAAATGTTCTTTGAGAATGGAAATGGTCTTATCTTGACCAAAATGTCCTGCCATCCCTCCACTATGTTTCTCCTTAATCAAATTTTCCCTCATGGAACTCCTTGGAATGCATAATTGATTGCCCTTGAACAACATACCATCCTGAATCAAATAGTCTAACCACTTAGTTCTGTCTACAACAACATGCCCTTTACAAGCTTTCCATGCTTCAGCAAAATCAAGATCCTCAGGGTACAAATTCTTGAGTTCATCAAACTCAACTACTTCAACCTGCATTACTATAAGAAACAACTGCCTCCTACTTAGTGCATCTGCAACCCTGTTAGATTTTCCACTTCTATGCTTCAACACAAATGTATAGCTTTGCAAGAACTCTACCCACTTTATATGCCTCTGATTCAATTTACCTTGGCTATTTAGGAACTGTAATGCCTAATGATTAGTATACAAAAATAATTCCTTTGGCAATAAATAATGCCTCCATTTCTTTAAGGCCTGAACTATTGCATAGAACTCTTGATCATAAACAAAATACTTCTTTCTCACATCATTCAATTTTTCACTAAAATATGAAATAAGCTTACCTTCTTGGCTTAATACAGCCCCAATAGCATTGCCACTAGCATCACAATCCACCTGGAACACCTTTCTAAAATCTGGAAGTGCCAACAAAGGTTGTTCTATCACCTTCTTCTTTAGCACTTCAAAACTTCTCGCAGCTGCTGCAGTCCATTTGAACTCTTTTCTATCCCCTCTTATTGTGTCAGTCAGGGGTGCAGATATGCCACTGAAATTCTTAATGAACTTCCTATAAAAACTAACTAGACCATGAAATGATCTTACCTCAGTAATAGACCTTGGAGTAGGCCATTCCAAGATGGCTTTTACCTTCTCTGGATCCATTTTGAGACCTTCAGGTGATAAAAAAAACCCCAAGTAGACTAATTCCCATTTTGCAAAGATACACTTCTTCAGATTAATTAACAATTTCCCTTCCCTTAACCTTTCAAGGACACTATGAATATGCAATAAATGTTCTTCCAAAGTCTTGCTAAAAATTAAAATATCATCCAAATAAACAATAACAAATTTTTCCAAGAACTTCTTAAGTATCTCATTCATAAGCCGCATGAAGGTCCTTGGGGCGTTCGTCAATCCAAAGGGCATGACCAACCACTCATAAACACCCTCCTTGGTCTTGAAGGTAGTTTTCCACTCATCTCCTTCTCGAATCCATATCTGATGATAGCCACTCTTGAGATCTATCTTTGTGAAGTACTGATCTCCACTCAAGCAATCCATAAGATCATCCATTCTTGGCAAAGGAAATCAATACTTGATGGTTATCCTATTTATAGCTCGAGAGTCTGTACACATCCTCCACTCTCCATCCTTCTTTGGTGCCAGTACTGTAGGTACTGCACATGGACTTAGGCTCTCCCGAATCAAGCCCTTCCTCAATAGCTCCTAAACCTGTCTATTTAGCTCCTCAGTTTCAATAGGTGTCATCCTGTGAGCAACCTTGTTAGGCAAACTAGCTCCTGGGATTAAATCTATCTGATGACTGATTTGCCTTACTGGTGGCAATCCGTCTAGAATATTATTAGAGATAATATCTCAAAAGTCACTTAGTAAATCTAAAACTTCAAGTGGTATTTCACTACTACCTTCTTTATCTTTCCTAGGAATCAAAGCATAGCACATATGCTAATGTTTCATGCCATCTAAAAACTTCTTTCCATCAACAAGACAAATCCTAGCAATGCTACATACCTTTTCACCTTCCTTTTTCATGGACTTCAGTTTGTGGCGAACTCCATCTTTTGTTAGAGAGTATGTGTTTGCATGACCATCATGTAATGCATGCCTATAAAACTACCATGGTCTACCCAACAATAGATGGCAAATATCCATTGGAATAACATCACAGAGAACTTCATCATAGTAACTCCTAATTTTGAATTTCACTAAACATTGTTCACTTACTAGGACCTTATGATCATCCTTCGCCCAAGAAATTTGATAGGGCTGGGGGTGTTTTTCCCTCTTGAGCTTCAGCTTAGAGACCATCTCCTCTGCTACCAAGTTATCAGTGCTACCACCATCAATGATCACATTACAACATTTATCCTCACACTTGCACTTGGTACGGAATAAACTCCTCCTTTGTTCTAGTTCAATCTCACCACTTAGTAGGACCCTTTCATTTACTAAAGTCTCTCCTCTTTATGCATCCTCTAAATGTGATGATTGTGCATCCTCATCCACATGAGCAACCCTAGCTTGACCCTCAACTCTCCTATCTGTCCTTCCGTCTCATTGAGGGCATTGAAAGGCATGATGACCTTCTTCATTGCAATGGAAATATGTACCATGAAAGCCTCCTCTTCCTTGTCCACATCCTCTACCTCTTCCTCTCTAATTTTCAAAGTCTAGATCATGGGAGCGATTGAAACCTTCGTTCCTCTAGTTCTTGCTAGTACCCACATCTTCATTCTTCTTTTGGGTTTCATTTCGGCCTCCAAATGACCTACCACTACCCCTTCCTCCTTGACTGCACCCTCTTTGTCTCCCTTCAAAGCTCTTATTTAGCTTCTCTTCAACTCATAGGGCAAGCCGGTATGCCTCTTCAAAGCTAGTCATTCTTACCAGACTTAATTCCTCCTAGATGCTAGTTCGCAACCCACTAATATAACAAGAAACCTTCTCCTTATTTGCTTCTACATGCCCTACTCTAATCAAAATTCAGTAAAACACCTCCGTATATTCCTAGACTAATTTTCCTACTTACTTTAAACCATGCATCTTCTTAAACAAATCAATCTCATAATCAACCGGAATGAACTGCTTCTTCAATTTTTCCACCATATGATCCCACCTTGTGATCTTCTCCTTTCCTCTTCTGTTTCTTTCCAATTGAACCTCTTGCCCCCAGATTTTGGCATGGCCTTTCAGTTTAGCCTTTTCAAACTTAACCCTATTTGGGTCCCTGATATCGTCATACTTAAAGTATTCTTCCAGTTCATTGATCCAATCGATCAACTCATCTAGTTTCAAATTTCCTGAAAATACACCCACATCAATTGTAGGTCTTTTTCCAAACTTAGTAATGGCCCTAAAAAGCCTTTCCTCTACTTGATTCAAAACTTCCCTGTCAAATTCCCCTTCTAGTCCAATTTCTTCTTCTTCATTGTCATCCTCACTTTCATCGCTTGTGGCAACATTTGTTCCTCTATAGAGCTCCTCCTGCAATGCTTGTACCTTCCTTTGGAGGGCTCTAACCTCCTCAGGATTAATAGCTCTAGCCCTTACACCATGCTCTCTTTGTGGAATTATCTTCTTAACTCAAACCCACAACCACACAGTCCTAGTGCAAACTGCCTCACAGTCAACACTCTATCTACACACTCAGGATAACTAGCTTTGATAACACTTGATGGAGACATGACCCAAGCACAGAATGGGCACAACAAGAAAGGGAAAATTGTATTAACTGTGTAAATATGCTATTACATTTAGTATGGAGAAAATAGACTTCAAAACATGTCCTAAGGGCTTACAACAGTATAAGTTTGGATATAATTTTTGCTTTTAGTACCTCCTCTCAAACTCCAGCTCGAACTACCTTTTATAATACCAAAAATGTTCTTAAATAGACCTCAGAGGGTTAAGGATTAGGAATACATTCTAGAAACTGCTAATAGGCATCCACTGACCAAATAGAAGGCTCTATAAGTTGCATTAGAAGTCAGAGAAAAATGAGAAGAATCCATAAATGGTGACCGAACTTCTAGGAGGCATAACTTTTGAACCGTAGCTCTGATTGATGAACTGTTTACATTTTCAGAAAGCTCTCAAAGTGCTCTATAGCCCTATGGACTTGCTACACTCATCCCCCATTTTTCAGCCCTTTCAGAGGACATTTAATGCCCCTAACTTGACTTTTAAGCATTCTTAAGATGTCTCTAGAAATTGAAAAACTGCGATAACTTTCAAACTGTGGGGCCTTTTGACCTAATTCTTTTTCTGGAATGCTCTAAATTACAATTACATTCATCTAGCCAATTTACACCTTCTTGTTCACCAAAATGGTGGCTCAATTACATACTTCTATTTTTTTGACATTTACACATATCCCAAGGTGTTTAAATACTCTATCCTAGAACGCTAATAGTGGAACTATGAGAATTGGAACCTTTATTTGACCCAAATGGGTATCGAGAAATGAAAACACATGAAGAAAAAACTAAGTCTAAGTACATGTTTTTTTTGGTTGACACAAGATTGCCCTTATACCTCTAGATGCTCCTGCATCATTTTCATTGGAGAGCTGATTGATAAGAATTTCTTACTGAAAAGATTGATTTTGAGTTTCATTGTTCCTTGCCTCCAAGTCTTCATTTGCCTTATTTCTCTATTCCAAAATTTCACACAATCTTACTGACTGGATTTCTTGTTCTCTTTTCAATTTTCTTACCTCTTTTTTGTAGGGAGCCATTCTTTTCTAAGAGTTATTTGATTGCCGCATTTGCTTCATCTGAACTACTTGAAGGGAAAAAATCTTCAATCTTCTCTTCAACATAGTAGTAGTCATTCAGCTATTTTGCAATTTCCTTCCTTCCTTTTAGGGATTGGGAAAGATGCTCTTTTTCTTCCTCAACTTGAGTGATGGCCATCTCCAGATCTAGCTTCTCATTGTCAAAATCTTTGTCAAGTCTAAATATCTCCATTATCCTTGATCTTTTCTCAAGTTATCAAACTTTATATTGAGAACCACTATGCTCAAATACCAATTGTTGGAAATAATCAAGACTAGCTAGGTTATTGAGAGGGGAGGGGTGAATCAGTAACCTTAAAACTTTTTGACAAATTTAGTACTTAACAACATAATCCATTTATAATTAATTGATCTAATCTACTACATGCATGAAAATCTAAAAGAACAAAACACTTGAACACAATATTTGGTGACCTAGAAACCTTCCAAATAGAAAGTAAAACTAGGGTGGGGATGATACCCACAAAATCTTAGTACTACAATATATAGTTGGCCTGTTAAGGCTTACATTGATCACTTCTAATGATTTTCCTTGTTAGGAGGAATTAGGACTGCTAGGTCCATGTTGTGAGAGGTTTTACAAGCATACAATGAAGTATGCAGTCGGTAAAGAGATTTAAGAAAAGACTATTAAGTTTACCCTATTAAAGGATTTGAAGTTGATTCAATTGTTAGGATGAAATAGTAGATCTGACTTACAACTAAATTGCTAATTGAGATCCTTGAAATATTGATCACCTCTTTGTGATATATATAACTTGACCGCTCTTGATTTGACCTTGCTATATACTTTTCTCTGCTACTAATTCACATTTGCATGCTGATCATTACATTCACTTTCACTCTTCTTAAAAACATTACTATCTCATACTTGAGTATGATAAAATAAATTACATATATACCATCCCAATTCTCATAATTACAAGGTCTATCAAAACATAGGATAACACCAATATTATTGAGTTAGCCCAAATGTAGAAACTCAAGTTTTGAAAGCTGAATTGGTGAATTTCTGATACATGACATCCACTGTATTACTTGGCATTATCATGCATTTAGTAGAAGTAGAGGCTCGGTCCATACTAATCACTCAACGTAGCTTCAAACTTGGTGAACATAGGAGATTCAATAGATATAGTGTAACTCAGTAGAAATTGAATACCATGTTTACCTTGCTTGCACTTGGTAAACACTACCTTCACATCACTTGGTTAACACTTGTTTCACATCACAAGAACTGATGACTCAGTGGACACTATGAAGCTCGATAACCACTAAACTACTTAGGCTAAACTGCTAGACTTCATACTACCTAAATTTACTTGGAAGCCACTAGAATGCTTGGTATGAACTGGATACTAAATGATGAACTCGATAACCATACAAAATCTAAATAAGTGTTGTCACTAATAAGAAACATGACTTTATGCCAAGAAAAAGGTGGCATACCATGTCGATATGCTAAATCTAGTTTTGATTACAAATTTCCTTGAAAATTTTAATATGATCTTTTGTTGTTCGCGATTCTCCATAGAAGAACTATGGGCAAAATTTTTTAGGGTTTTTGGGCAAGCCATCCAATGGACTAGTTAGATTCAAAGGTGAACTTTGGTTGTTGAAGAAAGATATGGTGCATAATGATGGGAATGTGTGAAGTAGAATGTAGAGTGGATGATGATGGTGGAATATGTAATGCAAATGGGTAGAGTTCTTTGTATCTCTTTATTACTCTAATATTTGTGAAAGTGACCAAGTTCTAGAAACTTGGGTTTATTCTAGAAAATCACACCTCTAAAGAAACACACTTTCTCAAAATAGTGCACTTGCACACCTTAGTGGTTCATAGACTTAGAATTTTTTTTGAACTTCCAAAAATTGTAGAATTGTCAAATAATAATTAGGCCTTTTTTTTGAGCCAAATGGTTTTCAGGCTCTTCTTCTAGCACTGCTTCTATTGAGCTATCATTTTGCATGATGCTTAATGAGTGGAATCCTTTCAAACTCGTCTATTGAAAAATTAATCTAGGATCAACTTCAAGGTTTCAGGTGATCTTGCAACCTACTAGAATTTTCTCAGTTGAAGATAAATGTGTTTGTTCACAAAGAGGCCTTTGCTAGTTTGAACCAATTTTGGATAAGATTACCAATCTACTTGCTATTTCAAATTGACACAAAAGAGATAATATTTTGGTATTTTTTATTTTTTTAATGAATAAAATATAACAATACAACTATATAAATTCCTAAATTGACCAAGTGTGAGCAAAGAAAATAACATGAAAAGTAAAATGCTAATGGACATAAGTCACAAAAACAATGTGTTTTTGAGTTAAGCATTTGAAACTATTGGTGGTTAACCAATAAAAATAGGAATAGTGCTTCCTCAATTCCACTAATGCAGTCATCAATGGGAATTCAGTAATCGTAAGATATTTCAATTTTCATCAGATTGCAAAGCCATGGAAAGTGTACCCATGTAAGACAAAAAGCTACGCAGGAACAAAATGGAGATCTCTTCTTGAACTAAATATGTTAGTGGAATTTTTAGACTCATAGAAAACACTAGAATTAAAAGATCACACAACCAAAATAACACAAAAAAACTATTGGCTCAATTACATTCCATGAATATACATCCACAAAATATAACACACTTAGGCAAGAATCACTACACTCCAAATGCAAGCACCAATACCATATATTATTGTATCAAAATAATGGTGGCCACCTGGAATACATATTACATTCTCTAATTTATAGGAAATCATCTCCTCAATATGTGTTCAAAGTCAGAGATCTTTTTATGGAAACATATGCTTCTAAACTAATAAAACAAATCTATTAATGTACAAACTAACTATCTAACTGGTGCTAAGTAAGACTCCATCCGTATTTATATCATTAAATGGATGCATGAGCCTTTACATGTCTTAAAACAAAGAAAGCATGAGAAAATAAGAAGAAGAAAGCTATTAGATGATGTAGGAGTCTTTGGAGATGCCAAAAATAGAAGCTCAACCTTCTTTGGATGTTTGTAGGAGTTAAACTTTCATCAAAATGAATTTCTAATGCATGGAAAGCTCTAAATTTAGAATTGGCAGTTAAACTTCCTACACATCAGCACAATAGCACACCTGCACACTAGGACACCTGGGAGAAATTTGTGCAAAGTGCTTAATTCACAAAAAATTCAAAGTTCTTGGTTTTGAAAATGGTTTTTGGGTTTTTCTTAATTGAGGTTTTAGATCACTTTTGTGTACTTACTTTGATCCTTTTGATGAATTATAACCTCTTTATAGCCAAAAAACTTCATAGACTTGAACTCCTTCTGCTTCTAGAATCCCAAGGTACTTGTGTTGAATCTTGTCATTGGTAGTTGCGTAAGATGAACAACATATTCTGGTTGATGTATCCAACATCTGTATCTTTGATCTTCAGTATAAATTGCTTGATTCCTTCTTCTCTCTTACTATCTAATCCTTCCCTATTAGAGACCAAGT
This sequence comes from Cupressus sempervirens, assembly GCA_028749045.1. NCBI lineage: Eukaryota > Viridiplantae > Streptophyta > Pinopsida > Cupressales > Cupressaceae > Cupressus > Cupressus sempervirens. The sequence goes on along the minus strand of CM053787.1, from coordinate 909,260,457 downwards.
GATCCAAATTATTCAAAATGATCAAATGTTTGAAACTTTTTTATATCTTTTTTACAAGTTTTTCTAGGTCTTTTTAACAAGCTTTTTCAGAGGTCTTCTACTCAAAATTTCAAGTTGAAACCTTCATCGATCCCTAAAACTAGGTAGCCAAAGGCTCATTGCTTTAGGGAATAGAATTATATTTTTAATTCTTATTTCCAATTATGTAAATTATTTTGAATTCCAAGCCCCAACTCTAAAGTTATGACCTTGACAAGTTAAGGATGCCTTTTTATTTGCATAAAGAAGAAAACATTAATCTTGAGAGTTGAAAAAAAATCCTAAAAAAAACCCAAATTATGAAAAAATTATGACCTAGAAACCTTAATTTACCAAAACTAACTAGAAACGTAAGAAAAAACCTATTAAACTATTTGAAAAACAAAATTGCCCACCTGTTGCACCTTAGAAGTGCACTAGGTGCACACACTTTAACCCACTTGGAGATGCTTAATCAATATAAAGGTGTGTAGCTATGCATCTTGGACTCAAGCTTGAATTAATTTAGGTTTGTTTTTGTTTTTTTTTTAAAACTAAAGTGTGCACCTTGTGCACCTCAAGAGGTGTGCAAGCTGTGCCACCTTATCTTTTAGCTTATATTAATGTGTTTTGGGTACAAGTGGTAGAGGGTGGAGTGAGCACATTGGTGCACCTGAAGAGCTGCACGGGTGCACATCTCTTTACTTACGAGAGGAAAGTGTTTTTGTTAATGACTTTGTACACTAGCACACTTGGTGAGGTGTGCTAGGTGCACATTTTTACTTGCACAAAATGACTTTTCTTCTCTAGAACATAGTTTTTGGTGATCTAGGTTTTTGGGTAGAGACCTCGACTAGACAAAAAATAATAAGAAAAACCCTAAAAGGACTCAAACCTAGGACTAGGGACCTAGAAAGCTAAAAAATAAGGGGTCCCCATTTCTAGGCAAAATGGGTCATGTGTTGTGGAACCACAACAATACACAACCTGGATAATTGAAAATCATTGTTAGAAAGGTTTTGAAAAAATCAAGAGAAGATAAATAATATGCAATTAGTTTTACAAAAAAAATTCAAGAAATGGGTGACTTTGACTTGTCTATCTTTAGATTAAGCTAACTTTGAACCACCTTATTCCTCTTATTTTCTTCTAAGATTTTGTTTGTAGGTTAGTTTGCCATATTTTGTTCCTAGATTTGGTTTTGAAATTGATTTTTTAGTCTACAATCTTCCTAGACTTATAAAACTATCTTTCCTTTTTTATCATTAATAGTGATTTTTATTGATATATAAATAAATAGGAAATACAATTTATAAATAGCCCATTATATAAATTCTCTTATGACCTGAAGCCTTAAAAACATACCTACATAAAACTACATCTACTACATATATTTGCAATTCCATCTTCTAAGAAACACACAAAGTGAAATACACCCTTACATTTAAATTTCAACCCTTGTTACCTCACCCATATAGAGACATTATATGACAAAAAAAATCATAAGCTCTACCTACACATGGCATTCAAGACAACAAAAGATGACATATTTATATACCTAGAGGCCCTAAATTCCCCAAGATCTTTTCCAGCCACACACCATTCTTCCTTCGATTATCCTTAGCTTTGATTAAGAGTTTGACACCATTAGAAACAAAATTCATCACTCCCTTCACAACCATTCAAATGAGAAACCCCAATATTTTGCATGGTTGCGTCACTTGTCTTAATTGAAAAACCCATGGCTCAATTTTTAGTTTCCTCCAAGCCTCTCACCTTGCGTGTTACTAATAGGCTTACTAACATAGGTTAAAAAGTGTGAATAACTAGGGCCAATAGCTCACCTAGCAGTCCAAATCACCCTACAAGAGTTAACACAATGGAAGAAAACACAAGGAACAAACACCAAAAGAGGAAGAAGAGAAAATACTTTTATTCATTCATTGAAATATCTTCATACATGCCTAGCTGTAAGGCCTTCTAGGTTATGACCAATCACAATTACATTCATATTCAAAGATACAACTCCAAAGTCAAAATTTCAGTTCCCCTCTCCATAATTCTTCTGATCTCTTTTCCTATTTTCTAACAACTAAGCCAAAACACTCTATATATACTTGCCAAAAGGGCTTATAGAAGATTCCATAACATATAAAAGACACAAGTTGGTCCATAATATATATCAACTACAAACCAAAATTAAATGGAAGCAAAGTCAGCCCAAATTGGAACTAGACATAGATAACTCGACAAATGAAGACTTCACAAAAACTAACACTCAACATCAAGACAAGCTTGACATTCAAAGGAATCACGCAGCAACAATTATGAACTTGGTACCCAAAGGATCACTCAACACCCAAAGGATCACTTAGCACAAATAGGAGCTCAACACCTAAAGGATCATTCGACACCAACAAGAACTTGACACCCAAAGGATCACTTGGCACCAACAGGAACTTGACACCCAAAGGATCACTTGGAACCAATAGGAACTTGACAACCAAAGGATCACTCAACACCAATAGGTAGAAAGAAAAAAAGTGCAAGATTGGGAAGAAACCTAGGATGCTCCTACATTAGACAACTGGGGTTAGAGAAAATGATTCTCCTAAATCATGTAAGTGTCACAACTTGAGCTGAATCCAACTCAGATTGAGAAATCCATGTAGCATCTTCAATTTTTCTATTCTTCCATTTCACCAAATACTCATAGTAATCTTTCCCTCTTGTGCTCTTACCAATTCTCTGATCCAAAATTTGTTCAACTTCTTCAATTTTCTTCTTAGGATAATCATCAGGTACAACAACTTCATCATCTGACTCATGATACTTATACAGATTAGCAATATTGAATATAAGAGATATATCCATGTCATCTAGTAACTGAACTTGATAAGCATTACCACTGTCAAACTTCTTTAGAATCTTACAAGGTCCAAATTTCTTCATCTTCAGCTTGCATTATGTCCCAACTAGGAATCTTCCTTTCTTTAGATGAACCATCACCTCATCACCAACTTGAAAATCATGGTTTCTTCTAGACTGATCAGCATTCTTCTTATACTTCTAATTACTTTGTTCCAACCTCATCTTCACTTCCTTATGCAAAGACTCCATGAAATCAAAAAACTCTTCTCCTATAGTGCTTTTCTTTCTTTATTAGCAACATCTCTCAAATCTGATATACTTCTAGGATACATTCCAATAACAATCTCAAAAGGTGTTTTTCTTCTACTCCTATTCACAAAATTATTATGTGTAAATTCAGCTTGTGCCAATACCATCTCCCAATTACATGGCTTATTCCCAACTAAATATATTAGCAAATTACCCAAGCTTCTATTCACAACCTCTGTCTGTCTATCTATTTGTGGATGGAATGTAGAACTAAACTTCAGCTTAGTACCCATCTTCTTCCACAAAGTCTTCCAAAAATAACCAACAAACTCATTGTCTTTATTAGAAATAACATTTCTTGGTAATCCATGCAATCTCACAATTTCTTTAAAGAAAAGTTCAGCGACATGATTTACATTTGATGTCTTGTTACATGGTATGGAATGAGCCATCTTAGAAAATTTGTCCACTACCACAAATATGGAATCATACCCTTTCACTGTCTTAGGTAATCCAAGAACAAAATCCATACTAATGTCACTCCAAGGTTTCTCAGGAAGAATAATAGGTATATATAAAGTAGTATTTTGACTCACTCCTTTTCCAACTTGACAAACTCCACAACTCTTTACAAATTTCTGAACATCCTTATACAGTTGTGGCCAATAATACTTCTCTTTTAGAAAATTCATTGTCTTATCAATTCCAAAATGTCCAGCCAATCCACCACTATGCTTTTCCTTAATCAATTTCAATCTCATGGAACTTCTAAGAGTACACAACTGAATGCCTTTGAAAACAATACCTTCTTGAATGAAATACTCATCATGCTTAGTTATGTGATCTGTCAGATTTGGTGCTCTATAGTCTCTCCATGCCTCAAAAAAATTACGATTAGCATCATACCACTCTTTCATTTAATCAAAACCAAGAACTTCAACCTTCACTTCAGTCAAGAAAGAACATCTTCTACTCAATGCATTAGCAACTTTGTTAGTAACTCCACTCTTGTGCTTAATAACAAATGTAAAACTCTACAAGTACTCAACCCACTTCATATGTCTCTGATTTAATTTATGTTGACTTCCCAAGTATTGTAAAGCTTTATGGTTAGTATATAGTACAAGCTCTTTAGGAATCAAATAATGTCTCCACTTCTTCAATACTTGGACAATAGCATAAAATTTTTGACCATACATAGAATACTTCCTTTTAGCATCATTCAACTTTTGACTAAAGAAAGCAACAAGTTTACCTTCTTGACTTAATATAGCTCCTATTTTATTACCACTTGCATCACATTCAACTTGAAATATTTTTTTGAAATTAGGCAAAGCCAATATAGGTAATTCAACAACCTTTTGTTTCAAAGTCTAAAAACTCTTATTAGCTCCATATGTCCAATTGAATTCCTTTTTATCTCCCTTTATTGTCTCAGTCATAGCATTACAAACAACACTAAAATTCTTTATAAACTTTCTGTAAAAACTAGCCAAGCCATGAAATGATCTTACCTCACCCACATTCTCAGGTGTAGGCCATTCAAAAATTGCCTTAACCTTCTCAAGATCCATCTTCAAACCATCAATTGATATCACAAATCCCAAGTAGAAAATCTCCTCTTGCATGAAAGAACATTTTTTTAGATTAATCAACTTTTCCTCTTTCAACCTCTGCAATACTTGTCTAATGTGCTCAAGTAATTCTTTCTAGTTTTATTGAATATCAAAATATCATCCAAATAAACAATCACAAACTTACCCAAAAATATTTTTTGAACTTCATTCATTAACCTCATGAAAGTACTAGGTGCATTAGTCAAACCAAAAGGAATAACCAACCATTCATACAAACCATTTTTTGTCTTGAAAGTAGTCTTCCATTCATTACCTTCTTTGATTCTGATCTGATGATAGCCACTCTTCAAATCAATCTTAGTAAAATACTTTGCTCCACTTAAACAATCTATTATGTCATCCATCCTTGGCATAGGAAACATATATTACATTTTTATCTTGTTAATGGTTATGGAATCAATACACATTCTCCATTCTCTATTCTTTTTAGGTGCTAATACAATAGGTACAACAAATGGACTCAAGATTTTTCTAATCAAACAATTGTGCAACAACTCAGACACTTGTCTATTAAGTTCTTCATTCTTTGTAGGTGTCAATCTATATGGTACTTTGTTTGGCAAACTAGCTCTAGGTATTAGATCCATACAATGACTTATACTTCTTACTAGAGGTAAACCATCAAGAATATCATTGACAATAATATCTTTGTACTCATTAAGAAATCCTACAATTTCTACTATCACTTTGTCATTATCAACTTCTACTACCCAGTCATTACTACTAACACTCTATCCTCTATGAACTATGGCAAAAAAGACTTGATTATTCTTTACTTCCGGCTTAAATTGTTTCCCATTAACCATGAAAATTTTTATTGTAGTGTAACTAACCTCATTTGGACTTTCAATCAAAGGTAGCAATGTTTATTTCTTCCCATTTACCCAAAGAGTATATTGATTCAATCTTCTATCATATATAGCATATCTATCATATTGCCAAGGTCTACCCAACAAAATATGATAGCAATCCATGGGCATAATATCACACAAAACTTCATCAAAGTAATGTCTAATTTTCAACTTCACAAGGCATTGTTCACTTACCAATATCTTATGCTCATCTTTGATCCATGAAACATGGTAGGGTTTAGGATGCTTCGACCTTTGCAAATGAAACTTTGTAATTTGATCTTTTATGCCAAATTTGTAGAACTTCCATTGTTAATGATCACTTGGCAACATTTTATAGCCATCTTACGTCTTGTCTTGAAAAGACTCCTCCTTAAAATATGTTCCTCATCACTTCCCTTATTAAATAAGGTTCTTCTCACCATTAGATTTTCTCCAGCCTTAGGTCCACTTGGTGAACCTTCATCATCTCTTTGAATCACAACATTTCTATTACCTTGCCCACCTTCAAAGGATCTACATTCAAAAGATCTATGTCCCTCTTTACCACATCTAAAACAATTACTACAAAATCCACCTCTAGAATAAGAATTACCTCTTCCTTGGTAAGAATTAGTGCCTCCTCAGTAAGCATTACCACTTTTCCCTTCAATCTTTCCTTTATCATCATTCTTCCATTTAGATTTTCTTTTATCTTGTACAAAATTGTCAAATCTGCCACCTTCACCATAAGATCTACCTCTACCTCTCTAGAATCTACTACCTCTACCTCATTGTCTTTGTTCATGCTTCTTTGTTAAGATCTCTTCAGCTTCAAGGCATATTGATCATTGGAAATATAGATGGAGTAACTGAGGGGGGTGGGGGGGGTGGAGGAATTAGTTACCAAAAAAATAAATCCATAGATCCCTTAGATGTCTAATAAAACTAGTTACTGCTGTCACTCGGTAAACATATAGAAAATCTTGTGACTCATTAGATGCAGTGTATGTTAACTTTAACAAATCTTAAACATTCACAATGATTAAAATGCATAAAAGAAATAACATGAACACATGAGACCCTAGATTTAATGTGGAAATCCAATATGGAAAAAACCACCAAGTAACAAGTTACTAATTTTCACTCTTTTGAAGTGAGCCCTGTTAGGAGCCAACCCTTTAAAAGGTTACAAAACACATTGTTAGGTGTGACCTTGTTAGAGGATTTAATCACCCTATTATGAGTGGCCTTGTAAAAGGTCTTTAGAACAATTTAATAGAACTATCACCTTATTAGAGGATTTACAAATGGCTGTTAAACCAAATCTGTTAAGTGATTTAGGAATCACTACTACAATGGTGAGAAAGTAACAATGAAGTGACTTGAATGAGATGCAACTGAACTGTTGATATAGATCTCTGTTCTGCTTCACTAGATCCTCTTTGATTGAATAAATCTTTGCTACTCCTCAAGGATATCTGACCATCCTTCAAAAATTTCTCACACTTTTTTCTTCACACAATCAATACACTTGCATGCTCGCTCATTACACTATAGAATTCTCAACTTGTCCTTTTATTTATACCTTACAAATTGTCAAATCGGCTCATTTACAAGTTACAATTATCAATAATGATTACCTCATTTAGCTACAATCATTACTAAAAAAAATTAAGATTTATTTCTCAAAATAGCAAAATTCTTCGTTGACCGACCTTGCTCGGTAAACACATCTCCAAAACTGATTTCTAGTGTTAACAAATTGAAGCTTGGTTAACATTGCAAACTCTGCAAAATCCTTTGGAGACCAAGTGAGCTTAGTAACCACTAACTTTTGCTACAAAATCCTTTGATGCCTGAGCGACCTTGGTAGATACTTGTTGCCTCACTTTTCACCATGTACCAATTTTGCAAAGTGGAGATTAACTTGTATTGTGTTTAGTTTAGTCAAGTTAGTTTATCCTTTCTTCCTCAAGTGATAAGTATCTCCATCAGGTTTTCATCTTTTCCCTTCTCTCGCATTGTATTGCTAGGTGGGTTTTGTTTATCATCATGAGTCTTTGGGGTAGTTTAGGACCTTGCTTGATGGAGATTCTTAAATTATGTTTCTTTAGATGAACTTACTTGCAGCTCATTTTGTTTCAAACATATAGAAAGTTGAACTGGCAAAAACTCCAATTTTGTCTTCTCCTTGGTGGGTTTTCGCACCCCGAAGGTGAAACTCTATCGAGATTCACAAATGCAATTTGCAAGCTTAAATAAAGATAAGTGAATTATGTTATGGATAGATCATTCAAATATTGCCATGTTTTGATGGTGGTAATCCTTCAAAACTCACTAAGATGATAAAAAATGGCATTGGGGGAAAACTTAGAAACAGCTTCTCATCGGCGGGATTTGAACCAAGAAGTCAGTTTTTCGAAAGAGCATTTGTGAAAGAATAAAGTGAGTCAGTGGATCCCATGTTTCACTTGTGAAGCTAGTTTTATATTTTCTAAAGGCTTAAAGTAAAGTGGTTAGGGTAGAGAAGGTAAAACGAGGGCAAAAGAAGAAAAGTGGAAATCATCTTCTCCTCTGCAGGGTTTCTACCCTTGAAGGTGGTTTTTTGCATCCGACGAGAAATCACTCTTGCAAGCATGGTTATTTGAAAAATTGATTATAGGAGGCTAAAAAAGGTAAGGGAATCATGTTGATCACATTGAGGATGGTATTCTATTCAAAATCTGGCTGAGCAGATTTTTACTCACGGAGTACTCCATTCTTAATTCTCTGTAGCTTGGTGAAAAATGGGAAAGTAAAACTATAATAAAGCAAAGTAATCGTTGGGCCAATGGAAATAGTGAAAAGATAAGAAAGAATCTATTGTAAAATCCACATTTACTAATCTAATAGATTTATCATTTAATTCATTTGTGTGGCATGGATCTTAAAGATTAATAGGTGGATTGGAGTCTCTATATAGAGATGAACATAACAAATTTTCAAACTACTGCTTACTCATTTGAACTATTATGCTATTGAGTTGACTATTGATTCTGAAATTCCTACAGTTACAAAGTTCTACTCTCTATCCTATTTTAAGTTTTAAGATTTCCAATTTATCTCTACCTCTATCAAGATGGCAACAATATTTGCTAGATCTGATGGATTGGGTGGAATCAAGTCTACATGGCAGAATATCATAGACACTTCACTTTGTTTCTTTCACATGTAAAATTTTCAAAGAAAGTTGAGGACGGAACCAACCCATCCCATAATAGAGAAACTCTAAGGTAGTGGGCTGGTAGAAGTAGCAAGATTTCTCATAGCAGTACAAGCCCTAGAGCTAATGATTGAATGTATCAATCACTATAACCCAGATATGAAGCAAATCTTAATGCCTAATCAAATGGTGTGAATCTTAATTGATAGGCAAGCAGTTGTCAATTGTCTGTAGATTCCAAAAAGAGAGGAGTTCTTTGAATTAACAATTGGAGGAGCTATGTCTAAATTATCTCTGAAGAAGATGGTGTGGCAAAAAGAGATCATGAGTTCTTGGTTCCAAAAGCCAAGGGGAGCTAAAAGTAAAGTTCCTAAAACCCTTTTGGGCACTGATCTCAAGCCTAAGATCATGGACATTCTAGTTCTTTTTCATCGATTGAAAGGTGAGGTCAAAGCCCTTAACTTTGTAGAACAATACTTCTTTTTGGTGCAAATTATTTTCTTGAATACACAATATGTTAATTGCGCATATGAGGTAAGTGAACATTTGTCTAGGGCTCTCAGTGCAACCAAGTTCTACAATTCATTTTATATGTCTTCTTTCTTGATATATATGTTGGCTTCCCTACAATTATGGTCAAGCCTTCCCAGAATAGAGAATTTTCTAGATGATGTAAAGAGTTATGAGTTTTACGCATGCATGCAATTACAGAATAGCTATGCAGAGTATATTAGATTTTATGATGCATTCACAATGAGGCTTTGCAAGGAACTCCAAGGGTGTTCAAAGAGGAGATTTAGCCTAGAAGTAATGGCTGCCATCAGTCAGTTTGGTAGTTATTTCATCCAATTCTCATCCTTTTCATATTTGCATCTTGTAGCTTTCGATGGATTTCCCCTGAAGCTGCCCAGATATCCGAATGACATGATCATGCTCATTGAGATCATGAGACAAGCAATCCAGGTGAATGTGTTTAGCACTAGTTTGAAGAAAAAGGGATACAAATTTACCATAAAAGTAGGGGCTTATAGTTGTGAGTCTCGATTAGATGTCAAAAACATGCTCAAGACATTCGAGAACAAGTACAAATTAGAAGAATATGAAGTTGTGATGCCCATGTTTGACCCAAATGGGTATGCCAGAGATGTACTTCAAATTGGGAGCATGATCAAGCATGTTACTACTCTAGAAGATTATTGGGCAGATTGCAGAGATCAGTTGGAGAGTCGTGATCGTGCATTTGCCAAACTCATGGTGGAGCAGATAAAGGCATATGACATTGATCTTAATGTAGAAGGATTGGAAGATGATCGAAAAAATATGTATAGTAATACATATTTGACCAAATTAAGGAATACTCCTATCAATTCTAAGCCTTATGTGGATATAGAAGAAGATTTTGATATTATGATGGCTCAAATAATCAAAAGAACTAGAAAATGGGTTGAGTGGATAGCTAAAAAAGGTAGGAGTATGGGTAAGACTATTCAAGCTTCTCCAGCCACTGCTACTCCTACTTCTTCTCAAAGTGCCATGCCCAGTGTAACAACTACAACTATTGAAGGTCCAAATCTACCCACTAGAGGAGGTGATCAATTACCAGATAAGAAAATCCAAATAGCTTTGACTTGGCAAGGTGGCCCTCGACCAGTTATTGGAACCCAAGCCGGTACTGAAGAAAAAAAAATAGAGGAACTAAAGAATGTTGCCCCTGCTTCGACAAAATATCAGATTTCATTGTATTTAAGTATGTGCCAAGGTTGGATTCACCCTAGATCTGCATGATTATTCTCCATAGGACTTAATGATGGTGGTTGTTGAGTAACTTTAGTTAGAAATATTTTAGTTATGCTTGAGCTATAAAGGCAATTTTTGTAGATTTTATCCTAGTCAACTCTTCTTTGACTTCTTTAATATTACCCTGCAACTTTACTGTAAATCCCTTTGCTCTGAATTGTATGGCATTCTACCTTATCTCCTTGAGCCATTGATGTGAAGTGCAAGAACTATTTGCCTCTCATTGGTGTGTTGTGGATATCTGCATTCTTGCATGACTGTATCTCTTTTAGCCTATGAATGGTATATAAGTGAATCCTCTCTTTCCTTGTGTCATTCATTTGGGTTTTTTGATCTGCATGTGATTGCTAGATTAAAACAAGTTTGGATGTTTTGGTGTCATGATGGTTCAATAGTGCATGTATGGGCAGAGATTGGTTTGAACACTCTATTTTGGTGCATCACCCCCCTAGGTTAGAGTAGGTAGATTTTATTTCATGCATTCATTCTCCCTTTTCCCTTCCAAGAGTAGTTAGGTGCACCATGATAGTAAAGGAAGCCGGCCTTCTCTAGAGACTCAACCTCATAGTTCAAGTCCCATAGCTTGGAGATTGTTTCCACATTTCACAAGGTTGTCGTTAGGTAAAAAACTTTGGACATGGGTGCAAAATTTTGTGACAATAGTTTTTGGTAGGCTCGGTGGGACAATATTCAAAAAATTTAAAGTCTACTAGTGTCAAAAGGAAAATTTCAAGATTAATACCGAGGAGATAGTACTGGCTTCAGTGTTCAAGCTTTCAAGAGGATCATTCCTCAAGTACTTGGTGACTCTAAGCTTCAAATACTGATGGAAATAGAGATGGAGTAACTGAGAGGGGAGGGATGAATCAGTTACCACAAAAATTATTCCTACAGATCCTTAGATTTCTTAAAATACAGCTGCTGCTAACGCTTGGTAACCACATAAATAAACGCTAAAACTTAATAGATTTTCTGTTAACTTTATTAAGCATTTAAAGTGATTAACATGCATGCATAAAGAAATAACATGAACACAAGAGACACCAAATTTAACATGGAAACCCAATTTGGAAAAAACTACCAAGTAACTAGTTACCAATTTTCACTCTTCTAAAGTGAGACCTATTAGGAGCCAACCCTGTTAAAGGTTACAAAACACACTATTAGGTGTGAACCTGTTAGAGGATTTGATCACCTTGTTAGAAGTGGCCTTGTGAGAGGTCTTTAAAACAATTCAACTGAATTGTCACCTTGTAAGAGGATTTACAAAATGGCTATCAAACCAACTCTATTAAGAGATTTTGAATCACTGTTACAATGATTAGAAAGCATAAATCAAGTGATATGAGATATATGCAACTTATCTTTGCTGAATATAGATCTCTATTCCGCTTCATTGAATCCTCACTGATCGAATGCAACTTTGCAGCTTCATAGGGATGACAAATTCTTCCTCAATATTCGGTCATGCAATTGCTTATACATTCGCACTTTTATGCATCCACACACTTCTCCTTTTTTTTGAATTCACAACTTGACCTTTCATATATACCTTATAGATTGTCAAGTCAGCTCAATTACAAGTTTACAACAACTAAAAAAAACATAAATTAGTCGACTGCAAAAAATAATTAAACTTAATTCTTTAGAATCATAAAATTCTTTGCTGCCCGACCCAACTCGGTGACCACTGCTTCAAAATGGTTTCCCCGTGTTATCCAAGTGAAGCTCGATAAACATTGAAAACCTTGCAACTTCCTTTGGAGACCAAGTTAACTCGGTAAATACTAACCTTCCTTTGTTTACCGAGTGAGCTCGGTAAAAGATAACTTTTCTTCACTTACCGAGTGAGCTCGATAAAAGATAACTTTTCTTCGTTTACCAAGTGAGCTAGGTAAAAGCTAATTTTCCTTTTCTTATCGAGCGAGCTTGGTAAAAGCTAACTTTCCTTTGCATACCAAGTGAGCCCAGTAAAAGCTAACTTATTGAGTAATGTTCAGGAATGCTTGGTAGTTACTATAAATTGCTTTGCTAACCATCTGAGCTCGGTAGACACTATCTGATGGCTGATATGACATTTGTGTAACATCAAAGACAATACACAGTTAACAATTGTATCCAAAAATTTCCCTCTTTGGCATTGATGGCAACACAAAATGTCATAGCATAAATGAAATTTGAAAACAAGTCTTTCACTTGTATGGCAACACAACATGTCAATAGAACAATTCTCCCTCTAAGATAGAAAACTCTCCCTCTTACAGTAATCTCCTTTTGTTTTGAACAAATTTAAGAGAGATATAAAAGTAATAAACTATCTCCCTCTTTGACAACACATGCCAAAGACAATTGAAACTCAAATAAATTTTAGTGTAACTTTAGTACTGATTCATATGCAATGTTTCCTGGTTATGTTGCATCAATTGATAGATCTTCAATCTAGTATGAATTGATGCATCACTAGAACTTTATTTTAGTGAACTTTGGATAGGGGAGTGACCCCTAACTTACCTCTTAGATACAAAAATGCATCCTTAGGTAATGGTTTTGTGAATATGTCAGCAATTTGGTCCTTTGTATGAACATATTCCAATATGATCTCCTTATCTTGCACCAATTCTTTGACGAAATGATATTTTATTGCAATGTGCTTGGTTTTGGAATGCATTAATGGATTCTTAGATATGTTGATTGCACTTGTATTATCACAGAACATAACAATTGGTTCTTTGATTTCCATCTTCATGCCTTCCAACAATTGTTTAAACCAAACAATATTAGAGCAGTTTACTGCTGCAGCAACATACTCTGCCTCTGCTGTTGATTGAGATGTACAATTCTACTTTTTGCTTGTCCAAGAAACCAATCTTTCTCCAAGAAAGAATGCACCTCCACTTGTACTTTTTTTGTCATCAAGATTTCCTTCCCAATCAGCATCAGTAAACACTTTCAAATCCAAGTTTCCCCCAATCTTATACCATAAACCATACTCTTTAGTTCGTTTCAAATATCTCATTATTCTTTTGATTGCCATCATGTGACTTTCTCTTGGTTTTTTTGAAAATCTTGCTACAATACCAACTAAAAGAGCAATATCTGGCCTTGTATGAACTACATACTGCAATTTTCCAATCATAGATCTATATAATGTTTGATCTACTTCCTTTGATTCATCTTCCTTGGTAAGTTTTAATCTGGTACACATAAGAGTCCCAACTGGTTTATAATCTTCCATTCCAAACTTTTTCAATATCTCTTTGATGTACTTTGATTGAGTAATGTAGATACCATTTTTATTCTATGGAATTTGAAGACCAACAAAGAATTTGATCTCACCAAACATAGACATTTCAAATTCCTTGTTCATTTGTTCTGAGAATTCTTTGCACAGATCATCATTCCCTATGAAAACAATATCATCTACAAATATTATTGCCAAGATAATCTTATTATCTGGTCCTTCCTTAATATACAAGCTACTGTTATCATTAGTTCTTTGAAAACCAATCTGAATAAGATAGTTATGCAATCTTTTATACCATGCTCTAGGGGCTTGTTTCAGACCGTACAATGCCTTGTGTAATTTTTAGACCATGTTCTTCTTATTTGGATAAAAAAAACCTTCAAATTGTTCAATGTAGACTTCTTCATCTAGTATACCATTGAGGAATGCTGATTTGACATCCATCTGATAAACTTTGAAACCCTTGTGAGCAAAATATGCTAGTAAGGTTCTGACTCCTTCCAATCTTGCAACAGGAGTAAAAGTTTCTCCATAGTCTATTCCTTCTTCTTGAGCATATCCTTTGCATACTAGTCTAGCTTTGTTTCTTGATACCTTACCATCTTCATCCAACTTGTTTCTGAATACCCACTTAGTTCCAATCAGATTTTTGTCTTTAGGTTTGGGTACAAGAGTCCATGTCTTATTTTTCTCTATTTTCTCTATCTCTTCATTCATAGCCTCAATCCAACTATCATTTTCCAATGCATCTTTGATATTCCTAAGTTCAAAATCAGCAAGTAAACAAGTACCTTTCAGCTTATTTCTTGTCATGGTTCCTTCAGATTTATCTCCAATGATCTGATTTGTTGAATGATGTCTCCTAACATACTTAGCTAATACAGGTTCCTTGCCTTTTGAATGGATTTCATTATCATCTTTTTGGATTTCAACTTTAGGCTCTTTCTATTCTAGCTCGGTAGATATTTGCTTGGTAGATGTTTTCTCGGTAAATACTTGCTTGGTAGATACTAAATTTAACTCAGTTTGTTGTGGCTCGGTTTGAACTTTCTATAACTCGGTTACAGATGACTTGGGAGTAGAAGTTTTCCGATTCTCTGATGTAACTGGTACTATATTAGGTTCACTAAAGAAAAACCTTTTATAATCTTCTAGTTCCCTTTTTCTTTCTTCTTCAATCCTTTCTACAAACTCATCAACTTTCACATGTGCACTTTCTATGACTTTGTGAGTAGACAAGTTTAAACATCTATATGCCTTACTTATGCATGAGTATCCAAAGAATATACCTTCATCACCTTTTACATCAAAATTTCCTTTTCTAGATTCTTTCAAAATGTAACATTTACTCCCAAATATTTTAAGATAACTTACATTAGGTTTATAGCCATACCATAACTCATAGGGGCTTTTGAATGAGTCTTTCTTTAGCTATACTCGATTCAAGGTATAGACTGCAGTGCTGATTGCTTCCTTGCAGTATTTGATAGCAATGCTCTTTTCAATAATTAATGTTCTTGCACAATCCATGATGGATCTATTTCTTCTTTCAGCTATTCCCTTCTACTGGGGTGTTCCAAGTGTTGATACCTATCTTTTGATTCCTCTTTCAATACAAAAGTTATTGAATTCATGTGAAATGAATTCTCCACCTCTGTCTAACCTCAAGAATTTTAATCTTTTTCCTGTTTCCTTTTCTACTCTAGCCAAATACCATTTGAACTTTTCAAATGCTTCTGATTTATTTCTTAGATACATGACTGTCATCAGTCTTGAGTAATCATCAACAAAAAGAATGAAGAACTTTTCTCCAGTCTAGCTTTCAATTCCAATGGGTCCACATAAATAAGTATGTACAATTTCTAATATATCTTCAGACTGATAGTTTTTACTTTTAAAACTAGTCTTTCCCATCTTTCCAATCTGACAATTTTTTCATAGACCGACCTCAGGTTTTTTTATGTTGGAAATGCCTCTTACTTTTTTGAATTTACTTATCTTTACCAGATTATCAAAGTTTACATGACACAACCTTTTATTCCATAACCAATTTTCTTCAACTTGAGCAATGAAACATGAACATTCACCTAGTTCAAGATAGAACAAGTTACCTTTAGTCTGAGTGCCTGATCCAATCAATTTTCCTTTCCCATCTAGCAGTCTTGTTTTACCATGCATGAATTCTACTTTAATTCCATTATTGAGTAGTTGTTCCACACTTAACAGATTATGCTTTAGTCCTTCTACCCAATAGGCATTATCACATATAAGTTCTTTGGTTAGAGGGATTCTTCCTCTTCCTTTTATACAACAAGGTTCATTGTTACCAAATCTTACACTGCCACCATCATAGTCTTCAAAGTATTGCAACTTAGTTTTGTCACCAGTCATGTGATGATAGCAACCACTATCTATGATCCATGTATCATTTTTTCTCATATGAGAAATGAGTGTCATTTCTTCATCACTATCAGATTCATCTTTCACAGCAATATAGACAATCTCATCTTCTTCTTCATCATTAGAGTCATTAGAATCTTTAGCCATAAAACATGTTTTCTTTCCTTTGTCCTTGAATGATTTGAAATCTTTCTTGGCATTCCATTTCTTTTCATCTTTATTCTACTTGTTTCGACATCTAGCAGCAATATGACCAACTTCTTCACATGAAATACAGATTAGGGGTACTTTACCTTTGTATTTTCCTTTGCCTCTAGAATATTTCCTTGCTAGAAGGGCTTCAATTACTTCAAGATCAATGTATGAACTTTGGTTTGATTCATCTTCACTTTCTGACTGAGATTTCTTTTTGCCTTTCTCCTTGAGTGAAAGTTTGGCTTCAAATGTTGATTCAATGTTTTTGGAAGCTAGAACATAGTTATCAAAGTTATCCAGTTCAAATGCAGTCAATCTTCCAACTATAGCCTCTAGATTTATCTTATGATTTGCTTCACATCTTCTTTCTTGAATTGTAGAGACTCTTATTGCATAAATGGGAAGTAGAGTTCTGAGAACTTTGCTTGTAACTGTCTCTTCGCTGATATCTCCTCCAAAAGCTTTGATTGCATTAACACATGCTTTAACTCTTTCAACATATTTTGAAATTTTTTCATCTTCTCTCATCCTCATTTGATCAAATTGTCCTCTTAGACTTTATACTTTGGCTCTTCTAACATTATCATCTTCTCCATAGATCTCTTTCAGCTTTTCCCACATTTCAAAGGTAGATTTGCAGTCCTTGATATCATCAAATTCTTCATAACTCAGAGCAGATGCTATATCTATCATCATAATGTTGTGAGTCTTCTTTTCAGCAATATCATTGACAGATAGTGTACCAGCTGGTTCTACATATTTTTCATCAAGGTACTTCAATCCTGTATCACCAATGGATGCTAGGTGAAGTCTCATCAGTCCTTGCCATGCTGAGAAGTTATTTCTGTTAAGTCTTGAGATTTCCCTTTTGTAAGACATCCTGATCTTTGGCTTAGATCCTTGAAATCTTATCCTGCAAGCATCAAAAGCTCTGATACCAATTGATGGAAAATAGAGATGGAGTAACTGAGCGGGGAAGGGTGAATCAGTTACCACAAAAATCATTCCTAAAAATCCTTAGATGTCTTAAAATACAGCTTTTGCTGACACTTGGCAACCACACAAATAAATGTTGAAACTTAATAGATGTTCTATTAGCTTTATTAAGCATTTAAAGTGATTAACATGCATGCATAAAGAAATAACATGAACACAAGAGACACCAGATATAACGTGGAAACCCAATTTGGAAAAAACCACCAAGTAACTAGTTACCAATTTTCACTCTTCTAAAGTGAGTCCTGTTAGGAGCCAACCCTGTTAAAGGTTACAAAAAACATTGTTAGGTGTGACCTTGTTAGAGGATTTGATCACCTTGTTAGAAGTGGCCTTATGAGAGCTCTTTAAAATAATTCAACTAAATTGTCACCTTGTTAGAGGATTTACAAAATGGCTGTCAAACCAACTCTGTTAAGAGATTTTGAATCACTGTTACAATGATTAGAAAGAAAAAATAAAGTGATCTGAGATATATGCAACTTATCTTTGCTAAATACAGATCTCTGTTCTGCTTCATTAAATCCTCACTGATCGAATGCAACTTTGCAGCTTCATAGGGATGACAAATTCTTCCTCAACATTCACTCATGTAATTGGTTCACATTCGTACTTTTATGCATCCACGCGCTTTTTTTTTTTTTGGAATTCACAACTTGACCTTTCATATATACCTTACAGATTGTCAAGTTGGCTCAATTACAAGTTTACAACAACAAAAAAAAACATAAATCAATCAACTGCACAAAACAATTAAACTTAATTATTTAGAATCATAAAATTCTTTGCTGCCCGACCCAGCTCGGTGACCACTGCTTCAAAATGGTTTCCCCTTGTTATCCAAGTGAAGCTCGATAAACACTACAAACCTTGCAACTTCCTTCAGAGACCGAGTTAACTCGGTAAATACTAAACTTCCTTTGTTTATCGAGTGAGCTCAGTAAAAGATAACTTTTCTTAGCTTATCGAGTGAGCTTGGTAAAAGATAACTCTTCTTCGTTTACTGAGTGAGCTCAGTAAAAGCTAATTTTCCTTTGCTTATCAAGTGAGCTCGATAAAAGCTAACTTTCCTTTGCATACTGAGTGAGCTCGATAAAAGCTAACTTATTGAGTAATGTTCAGGAATGCTCAGTAGTTACTATAAATAGCTTTGCTAACCATCTGAGCTCGGTAGACACTATCTGATGGCTGATATGACATTTGTGTAACATCAAAGAAAATACACAGTTAATAATTGTATCCAACACATCTAGTTCTAGACCAAAGTTGCAGTAATTCATGCCCAAACTTGAAACAAGGGCATCTTCCAAAGCTAAATTTTAGTACCAAGAGCTTTCATTTTCAAATCCTAGAAGAAGGAAGACTAGAGTATCTCTATCACCAGTTAGGAGTGCAATAGTAACAAATATACCTACAAGATCCATCTCTACTCCTCCTACTATTAGATCTCAGCCTAGATTGCCATCAACACATATCAATAGATCACTTGTCTATATGGCACAGCCTAGAGCTCATGCTTTTGCCACCTTTAATGGTGGAAGTCCTCTTTTATTGGCCCAAAGACATGACATACCAATAGCTGCACTCAAAAGTATACCAAAATTTACTGGTGAAACTTCTATCTCTCCCTCATAACACATTCAAGAAGTTGGAAATGTATGTAATATCCATAGTATTACTAAGGATGATGTTGTAGTTAGGCTTCTCGCCTCATCCTTGAAAGGAAAAGCACTACAATGGTATAGAGGTTTGGCTCATGGCTCTATAATAGATTGGGATGGATTAGGAGTAGGACTGTGCAAACACTTTGAGGACAAAAGTGACCATTTTTCACTTTTGGAACAGTTGACTACTATAAATATAGCCCCCCATGAATGTATAATTGATTTCAACTATAGACTTCAAATGACATGGGTTAGAATACCTACTTCAGTAAAACCTACCCTTGGTAATGCCTTCTTGCACTACCTCAGAGCTTTTAACAATGACATTGCCACTACAATCAAAACTAGGGGAGGAGATATCTTGCCTAATGCTTATGACATAGCAATAAAGTTAGAAAAAATCCTAATACAAGAAGGTAAGCTAGCTCCAAGGCCTCTTATGCCTTTCTTCCCTGATGTTCCAAATCACCAACCAACAATGGCTCCTCTTCCCACAACTTCCACATCACAATCCCTTTCTCTAGTCCCTCAAGCTTCCACATCTTCAAATGGAATAGATGAATTCAAGGGGATGATGTAATCTATGATTTTGAATGTAGAGAACATAGATAAAAGATTGAAAGGCCAAGAGAAGAAGATGGAGGACAAATTCTCTATGATGCAGAAGGTGAGCAACAAGGTGGTGACTTTAGAGAGATAGCAAGCTCAAGGTAGTAAGGCTCATCAGTTGCAATCTCAAACTCTGAACAATGGTAGGCCTCCAAATCATAGTCATGGGAACAATTATTTTGATTAGAATAGGTAGAATAGACATCCTTCAACCTCAAATGTAAACCAAAGTGGGGCCATAGTTCCTCAAAAAAAATGGCCCAAGATTAGGATTTTTGTCCCTCCTATACCTACTCCTATGCCCATTGCATGTGTCAGAAGGCTAAATCTTATTTGGCTTTGACCATCCAAGAGTTTGCAATAGGAAAATCATATAAGGAGGACCAATTTAAAGAGGCCTCATATATGCAAGGACAAGGTGATTGCTCCTTTATGAATCATCAGGTGGAGGAACATTGTAATGTAAATTAGGATTCCATTTCCCACAACACTAGGAGAAAAAGAAGAGCTATTGAAGACACTCCCCCTCTTCCTCCCAATTAGGCCTCAACTTCAAATGCAATACCTCATGAACAAGTAGTAAATGATCAATCGAATACCTTTTAGCAGCAAAGGTGAAATAATGCCAGAAAGGATGTAAATGATCCTCAGGTTGTTCCATCTCAACCTCCTACAAATACAGCTCCCAAGGTTTCTACCAAAGCACCTACTATACCATTTAGTGTGGTAGAAAAAATGAAGAAGACAAATGTGAATATTTCTATGTGGGATGTTGTTGCTACTATACCCATGCAAAAGAGGTTACTGCAGCAAGAATTGGACAGTATTGAACCAAAGGATCAACCACCCATCATGGAAAGTGCCACAAGTCTAGTACAACCATCAAGGGAGGAAGAAAAAAATAAAAGGGTTAGACCCCCCCCCCCCCCCCCCCCATTTTATGTTTCTCTAATTATAAGGGGCAAACTAGTCCACAATTGCATGATTGATTCATGAGCTAGTAGTTCAGTGATGCCTAGGTGTGTTACTGATGTTTTGGAAATGAGATATGAGCCCATTGTTAAGGATGTATTATAGTTGGATGGTAGTATTTTCAAGACTTTAGGGATCCTTAGGAATGTGGAAATTTCCCTACATGCATGCCTTGGTTGTACTGTAACTCAAGATATATCCGTTGCTAAAGTCAAGCCACATTTTGCTATCTGTCTATAAAGAGACTTCACTGCCCAAATAGGTGGTTACATATTTTTTGCTTGGTCATATATGTCTTTTAGGACAAGGTATGGGACCAAATCTTCAATCAAAGCAGAGCCTCTAGCCCTCCATCATACTAAACCCTACACCCCTAATCTCATCAACATGAATTTCACTATCCTAGAAATGGATGAGAATGACATAGTGAATGAGCCTACTACTTCCCTAGTAGAGATACCTAATTTTCTCTTAGATGAATGGGGTAATGCATATCAATTTGATCCTATGTTAGAAACCTTTGAGACTGACCTCAATACATATTGTATATTAGAGAAGGATTTTCTAGTTCCCAACCTTGTGGAGACTAAAGAAGATGTGAGTGGGATATGGAGTATGTACTTTGATGGATCGAGGAATAAGAATGGATCAGGGGCTGGTGTGATGTTGATTTCTCTTACATGAGTAAGGTACTACTTCTCCTTTAGGCTCCAGTTTAGTTGCACTAATAATATGGCTGAATATGAATCCTTGATTTAGGGTCTCCTACTTTCTCAAAAAAGAGGAATTCAAGCATCAAGCATATATGGAGATAGTGAGGTAGTGGTTAATCAAGTGAGAAATCAAAATATCACCAAGAATGGTTTTCTCAAGTCTTATAAACATAGGGTATGGGATTTTCTTGAGGGTTTCAATGCATTTAATATTCAAAGCATCCCTAGAAAAGAAAATAGACATGTTGATAGACTTGGAACAATAGGTGCATCTCATGATGTGCCAAGGAATCTTGAGGAGAAGAAGAAGCAGCAAATCAAAATGGTAGTAAAGCCTGCCATCCCTGACAACAACATTCATTGGAAAGTGTTTGAATCTGATGAAAAAATTGTAAGCTTCTTGTAGAATGAAGAAAATTTTTTAGATAGAAATAAGTTGAGACTACAGGATCAGTATGGTGATCAAATCATTAATCTCAGTTCCAAAAAATTTCCTAGGGGTCTCGTTACTTTAGAAAGTGTTTTCAATCCTGATGACCAAGCAAGAGGCAGAGTCATGAACCTAGCTACTGACAAAGATGATCAGACCCTAGTAACAGTTGCTAATGGAAAATCCTTAAACATGGGAAAGGCATGTTCAAAGATTGAGCAAGAAAGTTTTATTCATCTATGTCAAGAATTTAATGATGTATTTGCCTAGACGTATGATGATTTAAAGTGTTTTGACCCAAGTTTGTTTCAGCATACCATAGATTTAATTGATAATGTCAAACCAGTAAGACAAAAATAGAGGCTAGTGAATCCCAAAATTGAACCCTTAATGAGAAAAGAGCTTTCCAAATTGATTGAGGCCAATATAATTTTCCCCATCAAGCACTCATCATGGGTAGCAAAGCTTGTCCTTGCTAGGAAGAGGAATGGAGAAATTACATTGTGTGTGGACTTTAGGGACCTTAACCAAGCTTCCATTAAAGATCACCATCCTCTCCCTTCCATTGAGCAGATTTTGTCCAAGGTCAATGGATCAAAGAGGTTTTCATTTCTTGATGGATTTTCTAGTTACAATCAAGTGCTAGTCAAGGAGTCTAATAGGTACAAGACTACATTTACCACCAAACAGGGTACCTATGCTTATTGTAAGATGCCATTTGGGCTAACCAATGTAGGTGCTTCATTTCAAAAGGCAATAGAGATGGCCTTCAAAAACATTATTGAAAAGATTGTATCAGTTTACCTTGATGACATCACAGTGTATCCAAAGAATGTAGAAGATCATTTTGATCATTTAAGACAGGTGTTCTCAAGGTGTAGAGGGTTTGGGGTATCCCTTAACCCAAGCGTGTCTTTGCTACCAATCAAGGAAAATTATTAGCACACATTGTATCTAAGGATGGTTTAACCATTGATCCAAAAAGAACAAAAGCAATGCTTGCTCTCCCTCTTCCTAAACATAAGAAAGGGTTGCAAAGTTTCCTTGGAAGAATAAATTTTGTGAGAAGATTTATTCCTAATCTTGTTACCATGGAAAAATCCCTTACAGCTATGCTCAAGAAAAGTATGGCCTTTGGATGGACCAAGGAGGGGAAGGAAAGTTTTGAAGAGATCAAGGTAGCCATAGCCTCAGCCCCTACTCTCATTAATCTAAGTTTTAAAAAGGATTTTATCCTTTATAGCCTAGGTGGTGAGTCAAGCATTGCCATTGTCTTGACCCAAACAACTGACAAAGATGAAGAGTAACCCATAGCCTTCTTTAGTGAAGGGCTTAAAGAGTATGAAGACAAATACAACTATGTAGAGAAGAAAGCCCTTGTAGTCATCAGAGCTTTAAAGAAATTTAGACATCTCCTATCTCATAATAAAATTCATCTATTAGTACCCCATGTGAGTGTGAAGGATTTCCTTTTGGGAAAAGATATTAGTGAGAAGAGAGTTGGTTGGATTACTAAAGTAATGGAATATGATGTTGACATTCAGATCACCAAGCTAGCAAGAGGGAAGGGGTTGTGTGAATAGATGATATCATATCAGGAACCTGATGAGGAAGTCACTATGATACTAACATAACAACAAGAGACAAGAAATGATGACCCAAGGAATTGCATAAATGATATGAAGAATTTCTTATTAGGCAATGGATATCCTCAAGGATTAGATAGAACTAAAAGGAGAAAATATAGATTATAGTCAATTCCTTATGCCATAGTTGATGGTATCCTTTTTAGGAAAGATTTTAATGGAGCCCTATTAAGATGCATTGACATGAACCAAGCTGAAAGAATGATCAAAGAGCTTCATGATGTTCTTGATGGTGGTCACTTCTTAGCAAGGACAACTGCAATGAAGATCATGAGGGTTGGTTACTATTGGCCATCCCTATTATATGATTGTCATGAGTATGTGAATAAGTGTGAAAAATGTACCTTCTTCTTTGGTAAGCAAAAGCTTGCAGCTCTTCCTCTTCATCCCATTCAGGTGGACTAGCCTTTTGCTCAATGGTGATTGGATTTCATAGGCTCTATCAATCCTTCTTCTAGTTCTTGTCACAAATGGATTTTAGCTGCTATAGATTACTTTCCCAAATGGATAGAGGTAGTTGCATTGAAGGATGCCACAAAATCTTTAGTTGTTGAGTTCCTTGATAGAATTGTGACCAAGTTTGGTGTCCCTTCAACCATTAAATTAGATGATGTAGAATCTTTTGTAGGAGCTTAGATTTGTGTGTGGGCAGTTGACCATAACATCTACTTGAGCACATCATCAAACTACTATCCTCAAGGCAATGGTTTGGCTAATTCATCCAACAAAAACCTGATTAGGATTATGAAAAGAACTATAGAGGATAACCAGAGATGTTGGCATCAAAAGTTGAGGACTGCACTATGGGTTGATTGAATAACACCTAAGAGGTCAATAGGAAATTCACCATTTATGTTGGCATATGGCAGAGAGGAAAGGCTTTCAATTTCATTAGAATTCCCATCCTTATAACTAGCTCATTAGCTAAAGCTAACTGAAGATGATGCCATGATAGTGAGAATGACAAAGCTAATGGAACTAGAAAAGAAAAGAGGTCAGGCCATGCAGACCCTAGAAACACATAAACAATAGTTGAAAGGGAGCTTTTATAAGAAGGCTGGGGTCAAAACCTTTAGAAAAGATGATTTGGTTTTGAAATGGGATGCGGACAGGGAAAAACTAGGGAGGCGCTCAAAATTTTATGCACTATGGAGTGGTCCCTATGTGATTGTCAGTTACAAGTAGGCTAATGCTTTTCAATTAAGCAAGCCTGGTGGTGAAATTTTTCCTATCCTAGTCAATGGGATCTATCTCAAATCATGTTTCTAATAGGGTTTGAGGTTTCATTTACATAGGTAGCCTAGTTTTCTTCCTGTTGGTTTCTTGCTTTCCAAGAAGTGCATGAGCACATGTGTTTTGTTGTGGTTGGAGTCATAAAGATAGAGTTTTTAGTGTTTTTATCCTACAGAGGTAGGGTTAGGGTTTCATAATGCATGAGATCCACATTTTTTATGACTCTATAGCCCAATGGATGCATAAGGTCACTAGTCATATGCATAGCTGGCTTGCGGCCCCTCTGAGTCACCAAAAATGTTACCTATTTTGCCTCCTGCCAAAATTTGAATTCAAATGCAGGCCCACCCAATGGTCTCTTCCCATATTTAGTATTATTTTAATGCCCTAAAAATATCAAAAAAAAAAGAAACAATTAAAACCTTATGGTATTTCTTATTTCCCTAAGTTTATTTCCGCTAGCCCACAACTTTCTGCACTGTTAGATCTTTTTTGATCTATGATGGGTGCTTTCCCACATTTTCAAAATCTACTACCATTATGTAATGTAGGAAAGCCCCTTTGTGATGCATGGTAGGTGGGTCCATGTTCTTCTTGTGGGCCACAAAGGCGAGAGCTACTAGTTGAGTTGGCAATTTGATTGGTGTCTGCTTTCACACATTCTATGTTGTGTCAGACTACCTCACAATGTGAGCAAGTGCCTTGCTGCTGCGTGTCATCGTGGGGCTAGGTTGTGTGAGGTGGTTTCTAAGTGGTTTTTGGGCCCAAAATCTTTAATGAAAAGCATGGTATAAATACAAATCTTTTGTGATCTTCAATTTTTTGTACATCGACGATCAATGCTCACCCGCAATATGAAAGTGCATGAGTTTTAAGGAATGTGGGCAAGCCCCTTTATGATGTGTGGCACAGTGTGACATCATGGGCCCACCCTTCTTAGAATGAAATTAAATAGCTCATCTTCTGTGGTACTTGTCAGGTGAGGTGGAATGCAAAGGAAGTGTTTCATTGGTCTGTCCAGTTGACTAGGTATACAGTCATGCAAAATTTATGATCACCGTAGATTTAAAGAGGATCAAGGAAATTAAGCAATGCAAGAAAGAACCTAAAGGACACATTTCCTTGTGAGCCCAGGGAGATACATTATAGTTAGGGCATTGGTAGTGAGGGCCAACAATTATGAGACAGTGGCGGTTAGAGTTGTAAGGTGACTTAGTTAGTTGGTCAACCATGTGGAGACTTTTCCAAGTGGTAGAAAAATGAAAGACTATTGGCCCATGTGGCTCATCCTCATGGCAGAGTTTGGTTGACTTGCTAACTTTGCTGATTCACAAGCTAGAAATGGAGGGAATCAAGTTTTCTTGCCTAATTCAATCTTCATGATCGATTCCAACCACTCCCGAGTGAATGTTGCACTTGGTAAATGAAGGGGAACACTCCACCACCTATGATCCTACCCATCTACTTGGTTAGAATGGTTTAATGACACTAATTTCTATCTTCTCAAGGCCCTTCTTTGATAAAATATTAGATTTCATTGTATTTAAGTATGTGCCAAGGTTGGATTCACCCTAGATCTGCATGATTATTCTTTGTACGACTTAATGTTGGTGGTTGTGGAGTAACTTTGTTTAGAAATATTTTAGTTATGCCTGAGCTTTAAAGGCAATTTTTGTAATTTTTTCTTGGCCGACTCTTCTTTGACTTCTCTGATATTACCCTACAACTTCAGTGTAAATCCCCTTTTCCTCTAAATTGTATAACATTCTACCTTATCTCCTCCATTGATGTAAAGTACAAGAACTATTTGTCTCTCATTGGTGTGTTGTGGATATTTGCATTCTTGCATGACTGTATCTCTTTTAGCCTATGAATGGTATATAAGTGAATCCTCTCTTTGCTTATGTCATTCATTTGGGTTTTCTAATCTACATGTGATTTTTAGATTAAAGCAAGTTTTGATGTGTATATTTTTTGGTGTCATGATGGTTCAATAGTGCATGTATGGGTAGAGATTGGTTTGAACACTCTATTTTGGTGCATCACCCCCTAGGTTAGA
Source organism: Cupressus sempervirens (assembly GCA_028749045.1). Lineage (NCBI taxonomy): Eukaryota > Viridiplantae > Streptophyta > Pinopsida > Cupressales > Cupressaceae > Cupressus > Cupressus sempervirens. The sequence continues at coordinate 909,233,689 of CM053787.1, read as the reverse complement.
GTAGGTAGATTTCCTTTCGTGAATTCCTTCTCCCTTTTTCTCTCCAAGAGTAGTTAGGTGCACCTTGATAGTAAAGGAAGCCAGCCTTCTCTAGAGACTCAACCTCACAATTCAAGTCCCACAACTTGGAGGTTGTTTCCATGTTTCACAAGGTTGTCCTTAGGTAAAAAAATTTGGACATGGGTGCAAACTTTTGTGACAATAGATACTATCTACCAATTGATATGACATTTATGTAACATCAAAGACAACATACAATTAAACAATTGTATCAAACAATCTCCCTCTTTGGCATTGATGGCAATACAACATGTCATAGCACAATAAAATTTGAAAACAAGTCTTTTTTTTATAGAACTTTCTCCCTCTTAGATTTTTATGCCACATACTTATCTAATGTAGTAATCTCTCTCTATGAAGGAATTACATAGCTTCTTTTCAAACAAGAAACTCTTCCTCAATCAAATTCACAAATTCAAATTTTAGAAAGATATAAAAGTAAATTCTCCCTCCTTGATAACACATGCAAAAGACAACACATACCAAATGAGTAATAATGTACGTTGAGTACTGATTCATATGTAATATTTCCATGGCCATGCTACATCAACTGATAGATCTTCAATTTGGTTCCTGTTGATGCATCACTACAACTTTATTTTAGTGAGCTTCAGATAGGAGAATGAACCCTAACTTACCTCTTAGATAGAAGAATGCATCCTTAGGTAATGGCTTGGTCAATATGCTAGCAATTTTTTCTTTTGTATGGACATATTACAATTTGTTCTCCTTATCCTATACCAATTCTTTGACAAAGTGATACTTTATAACAATGTGCTTGGTATTGGAATGCACTACTAGATTCTTTGATATTTTGATTGCACTTGAATTATTATAAAACATAACAACTAGTTCTTTGATCTCAACCTTCATGCCTTCCAACAACTATTTAAACCAAACAATATTAGAAAAGTTCATTGCTACTGCAACAAATTTTTCTTTAGCTATAGATTGGGAGGTGCAATTTTGCTTCTTACTTGTCCAAGATACCAACCTCTTTCCAAGAAAGAATGCTCCACCACTTGTACTATTTCTATCATCAATGTTTCCTGCCCAATTAGCATCAATAAATACCTTCAAGTCCAGATTTGCTCCAAATTTATACCACAATCCATAATCTTCAATGCCTTTCAAGTATATAAAGATCTTCTTGATTGCCATCATGTGATTCTCTTTGGGTTTTGCTTAAAATCTTGCCACTATACCAACTAGAAGAGCAATATCAAGCATTGTATGAACTACATATTGCAATTTTCTAATCATTGATTTGTATAAGATCTAAGTTACCTCTTTTGAATCTATTGGAGCTCAAAATTGCTTTCTAATTTTGAGTGTCCATTAAAATTTTAATATCAAGTCAAGCCTATGAAAGCCCTATAAATGCTTTATGAAGCCTATGTACCTCGCCGTTGAGTTAATGCATAAGAGGTGTTTAATGCTTCTAACACCTTTCATTCAGCATGTCTAAGTGTTCCATGATGATAATTTATCACTCTGAGTCATTTGGCGAAGTCATGTTTTGAGCATTTTACAAATCTGCATTTTACACTAAGTGTCAAACAGCGACAGGAGGTTGTGTTTGCAACTAAATATCTTGCAACCATAAATCTTTCAAGACTTTCTGGTTTGGGAGTGTCTAATATCCATACCCAAGAACCTATGTTTCAGATTTCAAGCTGTTTTGAGTCCATTTAACTAGGTTTCGAATCCCTCAAAGTTGGCAGTTTAATATTTTCATGCTGATGCACTTTGCACACATTTCAGGGAAGTCCTGTTTGACATGCTATAACTCTGACCCAGTTGACTAAAATGCTAAATTTCCTTTTGTGTTGCATGGTAGACGTCAGAGACTTCCTATGTTTAAATTTTTAAGTCCTCATGAATCCGTTTGATCAGTTTTCAAAAGCGATTCCGAACGCAATTTATGACTTTTTACTGGTGTCAGCACTTGCAAATTTATCAGCACCCCTGTTCGTGACGTTATAACTTGAAATATGTGATTGGCAAGATCAGACAGTTTGTTCCCCTGTATTTTCCACTAAAAATACTACAGGTGTGCCAGTTTTTAGAACTTGACGAATCCATATGCACACTTTACCAAGGTCATTCCATCCGCAAAAAATGTTTTCTGTTAGTGATTTTAATCTGCAAATTCTGAGTAGCCCACTTTGACTGCTTTCCAAATGCATCCTATTATTCATCATGAGCCCAAATCCTAGATTTATTATGTCCTCATGACAGAGAACCAATGACCCAATTTTTGTTTCCCCATGTGCTCATTTGCCTAGTTTTTCGAGCCAATATTGAACCCAATTTTTTGTTTTCTGACATGTGTCCTTGCAGGTAATTCTGAGAAGGCAACTTTGACAGTCAATATCTTTTGACTGGGAATTCATCATGAGACGAGATTCGACAAGGTAAGAGTTTGTAGAATAGAGATTCAATGTGCCAAATTTTAGAGTCTGATTGTCTGTTTGGATTAGTTTTCAAAGGCAATCAAGGGACCCTCTGGCACTGAATTCACAGGTTGCAAAAAGGCCAAACCCATTTTGGGCCCGACTAAGCTTCATTAGATTGATAGGGTGTTGTGGGATTTTCAAGATGATTAAAGAAAAATATTCTTGAACAAAGAAATTTTCTTGGAGTTAGATTGATAGAATAGGATATGAGAATCCTAATTTCAAGAGCAACATACAAGGATTAGTTTAAAGGGTGACTTAAATCTATGTTGAAGGAGATAAAAGAATCCTGAGGAAAAATAACTATTTTTATTGATGAATTGCTTTTGGTTCATGTTGCTTGATAGTGTGAGCGTTCAATGATTGTTGCTATTTCATTCAAACTAATGCTTTATCATGGCCAGCTAGAGGTTATGGGTGCTCCTCAATGGGAAGGGTTGATGTCTTATAAACAATAACACCAAAAGTGGTAACATTGGCAATCATTACAGTAGTACTCATAACTTTGTTATTTTGTCCACAAGTGCCTCTAGTGCCTGGGAGTATGAGAGATAGTCAACTAAAAGAGGCAGCAACAGGTTACAAAATGAAGACCCTACACAAGCAAGCACCAAACAAAAGGATGCTCACGCTAAGCTGGGCAATTAATGAGAGTCGAGGAAGCCGTAGGGGCTAAAATGTTTAGAACCCACAGTGATTAGAAGAGGCAATGCATAATAAAAGAGAAGCCACCAAATGATAGAAGTCCAGCTCCAAACTCATGCAAAACACATTAAGGAGAATAGTCAAATGCAATCAAACACAGGCGAGGCTGTAACATGGCTTACACCACATGTTCTATATCAAGTTCTCCCTAGTGATGGCAATTTTCGTGTCATGCTGACATGAGACACTGATGGGATTTGTAATTTTCAAGCTTCATAGCTCCATTTTATTGAAATATCCACCCGTGCTTGATCCACGACTGGAAGCATGAAGATATGTTAATTCAAGCTAAAGAGCAAACTGAGGAGAAGATGAAAATTAAAAAGAAACACTCCACTCCATGGCAAAGTTAAGTGAGACGTTTTAAGGCAAATAGATTTGCCAGTCAAATGAGGACGGCATCAATGAGGTAAGTTGCATAACAAATGGGATCAACATTAAAAGAAAAGAGATCCATAAAAAATCAAAGCCACACAAAAGAGGAAGCAAAGTAATCATGAGAAATAGTCGGCATATAGAAAGGAGGAGAATGGTTGTTTGTAGCAGCAGGCTAAATTTTATTTCAAAGAACTCGTAGTAGAAGTCCCATGCCAATGAACATAGAAGCTCATGGGAAGTGCACAGGAGGTTAAAATCCAATGCAGATCCATGTATTGGCAGAAGACGTCTCAGCCAAAACCAAGAAGATAGCACATAGAAAGAAAATCAAATCTGTTGTTAGTGAAAAGGCATCAACCAAAGAGACCATATCATGCATCCAAGCTGTCAGTTAGTGCCAGTAAAAGCCATTACAGTTTGGGCAAATTAGAAAGAAATGACAATAATTTAAAACAAGGGCATCATCAATCAAAGAAGCCCGCAAAGAATCCTGCAAGAGCATATTAAAAGGTTAACCCATAGTTAAAAAAAAGCCTCCCCTACGGTAAAAAAAAAAAAAATTGAACCCGCTGATGGAAGCCGCCAAGTATCAAATGATGGAGAAGCTCAGCAATTAAAAAGAGTAGTTGCAGGCGCATAAAAATAAGCATTCATACATTAAAAGAGATTCTAGATTCATTGAGAAGTCCCAACTTTACGCCATGAAATCAGAGATAGGGGGCAGAAGTTGTATTGAGCAGAGAAAGGGTTATAAAAGTTTTGTCCCACATGTACTATGGTGGGGAATGTTCAGTTGTTCAAATACTCTGACACCTCCTTTTTAACTTGTCTTCAGACAAAAGGCCTTTTATGAAGGCAACTGCATGCCGTTGACTCCCAACCTGATCGAAAGGGTGCTGACATCAGCTAGGTTCAAACAAAGCACAATTTTGAAGGCAAACACAATTAAAACTGATGATGTTAGCACAATCAAAAAATCCAAGAATCCGGCACCTCGCTACTTTGCTAGCCGGAAAGTCTTGGCAACTCCGGCTAGCAAGATAGCAAGGTCACCAAAAAATCTCCAAAATCTGGCAAGAGTTAGAATGCAAAGTGGGTCCCACACTGAGACAACAACTAATTAGATGGTGACAAGTGGCAGCAACAGAGTGATTGGGTAATGATGTGGCAAGTGAATGTTAGGAGCGCACCAGATTGTGCCATGTGGCACATCTAGCGGTCCTCTCTTACTCGTCAAGCAAAAGATGCATGAAAATTAGCATGGCCAAGTAACGAGGAGATGACACATGGCGGATGATGCAGATCAGGTGTCCAATCAGAGTGCACCATGTGGCATTGGTCAAACCTAGAGTTGACTCAAATTTGGAAGGTCTAGGAAAAATAAAATGATTTTAAAGTTTTTATTTTAAAATTATTTTGCCAACAAACTAATGTGACATGTAGGGTCTTTTAAATTGAAATTTTTATTTCCTAAAGTTTAAACTTTAAACTTTTTGAAATTATTTTAAATACAGACCTGAACAATCTTAACCAGAGGAGTGTTTTTCAAATCAAGATTTTGGGCATTTATGGAAGGAAAAGTATGCCTTATCATATACCGTCAGAATCATGAAAGTCTAAATTTTCTGATTCTGAGATTAGTTTTTGCACAAGTAGTAGCTAGTTCAAGCTATAGGAGGTTTTCTTCCAGGTTCCCAGATTGCAACCATTTTCAGATTAGGAAGTTCAGTTGTGATTTTGGCAAGTTAATAGCTTGAATATGTGTAAAAGACAAGGAGAATTCAGCCAAGGGCATCTCTGAGTTAGTTAAAGAAAGTTTTATTAGCATTTTGATGCAAATCAGATATTTAACAAAAAAGGGTTTTCATCATATGAACAGAGATCTTTTAGAAATCAGTTAGAATGTGATGATAAAAACCAAATCAAATCAGATGGATAAAGAAATGAAAGAGTTTCTTTAGTTACATGAGATGGATTTATAAGTCGATAGATGGCAGTTGCATGTGAGATCCGAGAATTCATCTCCTTGCTATATTATTCTTTCTTTCTTCCATTTGAAGGGTTCCAGTTTCTGGGAAGAAAAAGTTCATTGTTGTGATACCATTAGGGATTCCAATTTTTGCACTGTGAGACCATTGGTTCCAGTATTTTGACATGTTTCCATGATTGTGACACCATTTTCTTCAGCAGAACTCTCATGTGAACAGCAAGTGTAAAGATAATACAGATAGTTTTGAGATGTTAGGTTGTTTCATTTTTAAATTTCATGCACCTGAATGTATGTTTTCAAAGAAAATGAATATATATGAGCAATAGTTTTACTAGCTTCATTCTGTGTCTTGTCTCCTATCTCAACAATCTGCAAGTCTTATGTGGTTTTGGAACAAAGATCTGAGACCCATTTGCATCCCTGTCAGGTTGTATGTTTGATATATTTTGCTATTGGAACAAAGGGCCAAGTAAATGCTTGATATGTTTAACAAAGTTGATGGTTACTTGAGAAGGATATTTTTTAAGAATGAGATCTAAATGAACATTGATGTCTGAATCACAAGGTGATTAGATAGATCTGACGTTTGGGTATACATAATATGTCCTAATGTCATAGATGTATATTTTGGATTCATGAAATTGCCCAATGGATTAGACACTGATCAGTTACAGGATCATTAGGTTTTGCTGCATGGTTGAGGATTTGTTGAACATCAACATCAATAATCAACGTCTTTATATTTTATGCTAAAGAGCTAAAATGGTCAAACCCTCACTCAACTTGTGCATTTCATAGATTTTCATTCAGCTATTGTAGATCTTTGTTATTGCATTAAGACTTTAGGAGATGTAAGGGGTTTCAATCTGCTGATTAGATTCAGGGATATGTTTTGCACTGGTACGGTATCAATTGAATCTCAGGTCTACCCACCTAGGTTTTGCAGAGCCTAAAGAAGAAGAAGGGTCTAGCCTTATAGTTGGCCCGATGTTTGAAGTGATATGTTGACGATGGGAGTTAGCTGCCCCTGGATGCATCAGTTTCTCATTGGGATAATTGGAAATGGGTAACGTTTTCAAACACCAACAGAATCATCATCCTTTCTAAGCTTTAGTCTAGTACACATTGGAGTTCCAACTAGTTTTGAATCTTTCATACAATTTTTTTTTAGTATCTCCTTGATGTACTTAGATTAAGTGATGTAGATACCATTCTTGCTGCTGAATTTGGAGACCAACAAAGAATTTAATCTCACCAAACATAGACATTTCAAATTCCTTGTGTGCTTTCTCTAAAAATTCTTTGCATAGATCATCATTCCCTATAAACAAAGTATCATCCACAAATATTTTTACCAAAACAATCTTATTATCTAGTCCTTCCTTGATATACAAACTACTATTATCATTAGTTCTTTGAAAACCAATCTAAATAAGATAGTTATGCAATCTTTCATACCATGCTTTAGGGGTTGTTTTTAGACCATACAGTGCTTTGTGTAATTTGCAAACCATATCCCTTTTTTTTGGGTCATCAAAACCTTCAAGCTGCTCAATGTACACTTCTTCATCTAGAATACCATTGAGAAATGCAGTTTTGACATCCATCTGATACACCTTAAATCCTTTGTGTGCAACATATGCAAGTAGGGTCCTAAAACTTTCTAGTTGTGCAACAGGAGAAAAATTCTCTCCATAATCAATTTCTTTCTCTTGAGAGTAGCCTTTACATACCAATCTAGCTTTGTTCCTTGATACCTTACCATCTTCATTCAACTTATTTCTGAATACCCAATTCTCAGTTAGTTCTAATCACATTTTTATCTTTAGGCCTAGGTACAAGAGTCCATGTTTTATTCTTCTTTATTTTATCTATCTCTTCATTCATAGCCTCAATCCAAATTTCATTTTCCAATGCATCTTTGACATTTCTTGGTTCAAAATCAGCAAGTAAACAAGTACCTTTTAGCTTACTTCTTGTCATAGTACCTTCAGATTAATTTCCAATAATCTGATCTAGTGCATGATGCCTCCTTACATACTTGACCAATACAAGTTCCTTGGCTTTTGAATGAATTGTATTTTCATCCTCTTACACTTTGACTTCAAGCTTTTTCTACTCTGGCTTGATAGGCATTGGCTCGATAGCTTCAAAATGTGACTCAGGTTCCTGCAACTCAGTTTGAACTTCTTGCAACTTAGTGACTAATGAAGACTCAAGAGTAGAAGTTTCCTGATTGGCAATTATTTCTGGCATTGTATCAGGTTTAATGAAAACAAATCTCCTATAATCTTCTGGTTCCTTTTTACTTTATTCTTTAGTCCTTTCTACAAACTCATCAACTTTCACATGTGCACTTTCTATGATTTTGTGAGTGGACAAATTCAAACATCTATATGCCTTACTTTGCATGAATATCCCAAAAATATGGCTTCATCACCCTTCACATCAAATTTTCCTTTTCTAGATTCTTTCAATATGTAACATTTACTTCCAAATACTCTTAGGTAACTTACATTGGGTTTATAGCCATCCCATAACTCACAGGGGGTTTTGAATGAATCCTACTTTAGTTGTACTCAGTTTAAGGTATGAATTGCAGTGCTAATAGCTTCCTTCTAGTATTTTATAGAAATGTTCTTTTCAATCATTAGATTCATTGCACAATCCATAATAGATCTATTCCTTGTTTCAGCTATTCCATTCTGCTTAGGAGTTCTAGAAGTTAATACTTGTCTTTTGATTGCTCTTTCAGTGTAAAAGTTATTGAATTCATGGGAGATGAATTGACCACCTCTGTTTGATCTCAAAAATTTCAATATTTTCCTTGTTTCCTTCTCTACTCTATACAAATACCATTTCTTCTAACTTCTCTCTCAAATACATGATAGTCATCATTCTAGAGCAGTCATCAACAAAAAGAATGAAGAAATTTTCTTTTGTATGGCTCTCAATTCAAATAGGTCCACACAAATCAGTATGCATAATTGCAAAAATTTCTTCAGATTGATAGTTTTTACTTTTAAAGCTAGTCTTTCCCATCTTACCAATCTAACAATTCTTGCATAGACCAACATCAAGTTTCTTTATACTAGGAATGCCTCTTACTTTTTTGAATTTGCTTATTTTCACTAGATTATAAAAATTCACATGACATAACCTTATGTGCCATAACCAAATTTCTTCAACTTGAGCAATAAAACATGAGCATTCACCAAGTTCAAGATAAAAAAAGTTACCTTTCATTTTTATGCCTAATCTAATTAGCTTTCCTTTATCATCCAATAGTCTTGCCTTTCCATACATTAATTCCACCTTGAATCCAATATTGATTACATGTGGCACACTCAACTGATTATGTTTTAGTCCTTCAACTCAATAGGCCTTATCACATACAAGCTCTTTGGTTAGTGAGATTCTTCTTCATCCTTTTATGCAACAAGGTTCATTATTCCCAAACCTTACACTACCACCATCATAGTCATTAAATTTTTCAAACTTAGCTTTGTCACCAGTCATATGATGAGAGCAACCACTATGTATGATCCATGTATCATTTTTTGTCAGATGAGAGATAAATGCCATTTTATCTTGCTCATCATTATTAGATTCATCTTTCACAACAATGTAAATAATTTCATCCTCACTATTATCAGAATCCTTAGAGTCCTTAGCCATAAAGCATGTTTTCTTACCTCTGCCCTTGAATGATTTGAAATCTTTCTTGCCATTGTACTTTTGACCTTTCTTCTCATCCTTTTTTTGCTTATTTGGACACCTAGCTATAATATGACCAATTTCCTCATATGAAAAATAGATTAGAGGAACTTTACCTTTGTATTTTTCTTTGCCTCTAGAATATTTCCTTGCAAGTAGAGCTTCAACCACTTCAAGATCACTATCAGAACTCTCCTTTGATTCTTCTTCAGTTTCTAACTAAGATTCCTTTATCTTCTCACCCTTTTCCTTGAGTGAAATCTTGGCTTCAAATGCTAATTCAATGTTCTTGGAAGTTACAATATAATTATCATAGTTATCTAGCTCAAATGTAGTCAATCGTCCTACTATGGCCTCCAAATTTATCTTATGATTTGATTCACATATTCTTTCTTGAATTGAAGATACTTTAATTTCATAAATGGGAAGTAGAGTTCTAAGAACTTTGCTTACAACTGTTTCCTCCATGATATCTCCTCCAGAAGCCTTGATTGCACTAACACTTGCTTTGACTCTTTCAAAATATTTTGCAATATTCTTATCCTCTCTCATCCTCATCTGATCAAATTGTCCTTTGATACTTTCTGCTTTGGCTCTCCTCACATTGTCATCACCTCCATAGATATATTTCAGCTTTTTCCACATAGAAAAGTTAGCTTTGTAGTCTTTGATATCATCAAATTCTTCATAGCTTAGGGTAGATGCAATGTCTATCATTATGGTGTTATGAGTCTTCTTTTCAGTAATGTCATTGACAAATAATGTATGAGTAGGAGTTTTATATTCTTCATCAAGATATTTTAATCATGTATCTCCAATGGAAGGTAGATGGAGCCTCATGAGACCTTGCCATGCTAAAAGGTTGTCCCTATCAAACCTTTGAATTTCCCTCTTGTAAGACATCCCAATCTTTAGCTTAGATCCTTGAAATCCTTCTTTCAAGCACCAAAGGCTTTGACACCAATTTTTGAAAATATTGACGGAGTAACTAAGAGAGGGGGGGGGGGGGGGGGAATTAGTTACTACAAAAATAAATTGATAGATCCCTTAGATGTCTGATAAAACTAGTTACTGCTGTCACTCAGTAAACATACATAAAATGCTGTAACTTGGTAGATGCAGTGTATGTTAACTTTAATAGATCTTAAACATTCACAATGATTAACATGCATAAAAGAAATAACATGAACACATGAGACACCAAATTTAACTTGGAAACCCAATATGGGAAAAACCACCAAGTAACTAGTTATTGATTTTCACTCTTTTGAAGTGAGCCCTGTTAGGAGCCAACCCTATTAAAGGTTACAAAAAACACTACTAGGTGTGACCTTGTTAGAGGATTTAATCACCCTTTTAGGAGTGGCCTTTCAAAAGGTCTTTAGAACAATTCAATAGAACTGCCACCTTGTTAGAGGATTTGAAAATGGCTATTAAACCAACTCTATTAAGAGATTTAGGAATCACTACTACAATGGTGAGAAAGTAGCAATGAAGTGACATAAATGATATAGATCTTTGTTCTACTTCACTAGATTCTCTTTAATCAAATAAATCTTTTCTGCTCCTCAAGGATATCTAACCATCCTGAAAAGTTTGCTCACACTTTGTTCTTCACACAATCAATACACTTGCATGCTTGCTCATTGCACTTTAGAATTGTCAATTTGACCTTTTATTTATACCTTAAAAATTGCGAAGTCATCTCATTTACAAGTTACAATTATGAATAATAATTACCTAAGTCATCTACAATCATTACTAAAAATAGTTAAACTTTATTTCTCAAAATAAAAAAATTCTTCATTGGCCAACCTTGCTTGGTAAACACTACTCTAGAAGTAATCTCTAGTGTTAAAAAACTGAAACTTGGTTAACACTGTGAACTCTGCAAAATCCTTTGGAGACTGAGTGAGCTCGGTAACCATTGACATTTGCTACAAAATCCTTCGATTCTTGAGTGAACTTAGTAGACACTGTTTCCATAGAGTAATTTCCTAGAATGCTTAGTAGACTCTAGAATTTGTTTGCTAACCATCTAAACTTGGTAGATACTATCTGCTAACTGATATGACATTTGTGTAACATCAAAGAAAACACACAATTAAACAATTGTATCCAACAATTGATATGCTTCTTCTACACTTTCCAACTTCACAAAACTTATTTCATCTTGTATTTTAGATCTCAATCCATTAATGTACTTTACAATTTTCTCAACATCATCATCCACATGTCTAGATCTGATGTCCAATTTATAGAATTCCTTGGTATATTCTTTCACTATCATGTTCTTTTGTTTCAAATTTTGCATCTTTCTCAACAAGGTAACTTGGTAATTAGTAGGGAGGAATTTTTTCTTTGTCTTGTTCACCATCTTTGCCCACGTTCTGATCTTCTCCTTTCCTCTCCTTTGTCTATCAGTTTGCAAATGTTCCCACCATAGCAACACATGACCTTTCAACCTAGTGACTACAATCTTCACCTTTCTATTATCAGGAGTGTTTTCATACTCAAGTAACTTCTCCATATCAGAGATCCAATCTAACATGACATTGGTATCTAATTTTTCATCATAAGGAACAACTTCTATAGCAGGCTTTGAATTTTTCGTAGACAATACTCACAACAATCATTCCTCATCTTGATCTTCTTCAGGTTCTGGATTATGGTTTAAGGCTACTGCTTCATCATCACTTACATCATCAAGATGTGTTCCCCTCCTTTGGGATATCTCTACAACATCTAATGTGGCTTGTAATGATCCTTTTTAGGTCCTTCATTTATGTGCGACCCTTTCTATAATTTGCATCCTTTTTGCTATATTTTGTTGATGAATATCATAATCTTCCTATCTAATTATTCTTCTCCATAGTTGATTCAATATATATATATATATATATATATATATATATATATATATATATATATATATATATATATATATAATATTATTATAAGAGTCACGTCCTTTCATTATGTTAATAATAATAATATAGTTATATTATATTAATTCTATATTTTAAGCTTAGTTATAACAATTAATCTAATAAGATATATTATATTAATAGTTATATTACAATTAATATATCAACTATATTTATATTGTATTAATATAGTATTACTATATTAATATATATCACAATGATAATATCATTATTTTTGTATTAGATAATTATTTAATTTGCATTTTCTTATTACCATTATAATACGATATAAAATGATATTATTACATGATTATAATATAATATTACTTGCAAAATATTATTATTTTAATATTAATATTAATATATAATACTTATTTATTATTTAAGTTATATGTTAAAGTGGGGACATTACATGGCTACAATTTGTCTCAATTGATCCAATATAGCATCATTGGCATTTCTTCTACCATGAACCATCTTTACAAATTAGGTTCCTGCATGATTGTAACCCTCTACAAGTTATAGGTCAAATCTGTAGATCTGCAACCCTACAACCAAATTTGAATCAGAGTTCCACATGATCCAATCTCTAAAAGGAAGAACCTCAAGCTCTAATACCAGCTGATGTAGGCAAAAAGGGGTGAATAATTAGGGCCAATGGCTCACCCAACTATCCAAACCACCCTGCAAGACTTAACACAATAGAAGCAAACACAAGGAACAACCACCAAAGGAGGAAAAAGAGAGAAAATAATTTTATTGATTCATCAAAATATCTTCATACATGCCTAGATATAAGGCCTTCTGGGATTACATTCACATTCAAAGATCCAACTACAAAGTCACACTTTTTGTTTTGCTCTCTAGAATTCTTCTTATCTCTTTTCCCAATTTCTAACAACTCAGCCTAAACACTTTATATATACTTTCCAAAATAGCTAACAAAAGATTTTAGAACATAGAAAAGCCACAAGTCAGCCCATAACAGATATCAACCACCTATACCAAAATTAAATGCAAGCAAAGTCAGCCCAAACTAGAACCAATAACTTAGAAAATGAAGACCTCATAGAAACTGGCACTCGACATCTACTCGAGCTTGGAATTCAAAGGAATCACTTAGTAGAAACTATGAACTTGACACCCAAAGGATCACTTGATGCCCAAAGGATCACTCAACGTAAACAAGAACTTGGCACCCAAAGGATCATTCGGCACCAATAGGAACTCAACACCCAAAGGATCAATCGACAACATCAGGAACTCAACACCCAAAGGATCACTCAACACTAATAGGAACTCATCACCCAAAGGATCACTCAACATCAATAGGTAGAAAGAGCAAAAGTCTAGGATTGCAAAGAAACCCAGGATGCTCCTGCATCACTTGCATAGATAAGTTTTGACAATTTATCATGAGATTTCTAAATGGCTAAAGACATCAAATTTTAAAGTCTTCTACTTTTCCTAGTATAGGGTCCATTTAGACAATATATCAAGTTTGACATTTCCCTCTCTACATATATGTGAAATATTGAAGCTATTAACCTTTTTCAATTCCTCCCTAATTACATTTATAAATAGAAGTAGGTTCCATGCTCCAATTTTCTCTTCCTAGATGACTCTAATAATCACTAAGAAATCTCCTCCTAGATAGATTTGGGAGAAGCCCACGATAATAGCCCAACGAACTGTGGTTAGAGTTACTCAACCTTCAACAAAATTTTAAATTAGTCCTGCTAGAAAGTTTCAAGGATCCTATAGTTAAGGTGTTTCCCAAGTGGTCTCTAATAAATAAACTACCACAATATTCCCATTTCTAGAAGGTGCACCATCAAAGTTATAGTTAAATTTTACCCATACTTCTCATTTTCTAACCATTTTTGGTTGACCTTGTCTAGCACCATCTAATACCTAAATTGTAAGCTAGGTCATGCTAATTGACACTATTGATCCCATTTGGAGAAGGAATATTAGGCATGGTTGTTGACGAGGATACATTAACTACTTCTTTAATTGCAAAGTTTACCTTGCCTTTTTTTAAAGGTAAACAACCAAATTTCAAATTATTTATTATTCATTTATTATAATTATAAGACTAATTATTATTATGTTCTAATCTTGAGTAGATTTGAACCCAATACCTCCATGATGAGAGGCTCAAAATTAATCATAGGATTGTTTGCTCCTGCCTAAGTTTACCTTGCATTTAATTCTATCCAAATATTCCTTTTTATTTTGAAAAAAAATCCTATTTCTTTCTTTCCACTAGTACATTTGGTGCAAAATTTTGATGATAGTTTTGCCATAATTATTGCATCACAAATTGGTCATTGTTAGAAGTTTGATGATAGACTCCCAGACCCTCAATGACAACTAGGTTATGGTAGAATAATTCTGATGGAACTACTGTCATAATTTAGTGAATGCATCAGTGTTCCAAAGCTCCCATATAGTGATGGAGCTAGCGACACACTATCCAAATATGTAAAAACATAGAGTGAGGCATCCAAGTAGGATAGTAGTAAAATAGATCTTTGATCATTTAGAGTTTTGGTAAAAGGTGTTGTAAGAAATTGTTCAATTATATATTCTCTTTGATTATTAAAAATGTCAAGTTTTTGTTAGTTAGTGTATGGTGAGATCACTCAAAAAATGAAGATAGTTTCCAATGTTGGTTGAGCATTCCAAAGATAATCATGTTCAAAGATAGTATCTTCTGATTTCACTAGGGCACCCAAGGAAGTTTGTAGGAAGACAGTATCTACTGAGTTCACTCGAGCATCAAAATGAAGTTTTCATATAACTAGTGTTAACTGAGCTCACTCAATTACCAAAGGAATTTAGTTCAGGATGTAATGTTAACCAAGTTCATGAGGTTAACAAAGAAAGTCTGAAAAAAATCTTTTTTTGAGTTAGTGTTGACCAAGGTGGGTTGGCTAACAAAGGATTTTCTTTAATTAGTATATATTTAGTTTGATGAATTTATTTGTTAATTCGAGCCGACTTAAGGATGAATTTATTGAATATTGTTAAGTGTATTCAAGATGACTTGACTAGGAAAAAGATATAAGTATAAAGACAATTTGTGTGATTGAAAGAGATAAGCATGTGATTAAAAAGATAAGCCAAGGAAGTGAATTAGAATGATAGTAGAGTATCCTAAGTTGACCAAGCTGAAAAGTTTTATTTGATCAAAGAGGATCAAGTATTTGAACTAGAATAGAGATCTCAAATCAGCAACATAGTTGCATCACTAATTAGGTCATATCATTGTTACTCTCTTAATAGAGTTAGCTTAACAACTATTTGCCAAATCCTCTAACAAGGTGGCATTTCTAGATTGAAGTTTCTAAGGACTTCTAACAAGGCCACTCCTAACTGAGTGATTAAATTTGTTAATAGGGTCACACCTAATAGTGTGTTTTTTAAGCTTTAACAAGATTGGCTCCTAACATGACTCACTTCAGATAAGTGAAAAATAGTAACTAGTTACAATTGAAGTTTTTTTCCAAATCGTTTCTTCACTTTAAATCCTAGCGTCATATGTGTTCATGTTATTTTATTTCTATTTTTGCAAATAACTTAACTATGTTTAATAACATTAAACATATTAAGAAGCATTTAATTAAGTAATTGTTGAATAATAGAGATTCTTAGTGTCTGTCGAGTGATTTAGTGCTAACTGAGTTACCATAGAATTTTTCAGTTTTAGTAGAGTTTAGTTTTGATTTCTATTAATATCTAAGGGATTTGGGATATACTTTTGTGGTAATTGACTCACCCCTCCCCTCTTAGTTACTCCTCTTATATTTCCAACAGTTGCTATCAGATATTTTGGCTCTTGTAGAGAAGGTTTCAAGGACCTAAGCTAAAGTTTAGGATGTCTTACAGAAGGGAGATCCCTAAGGTAAATAGTGATAACTTCAAGGCATGAATGAAGCTCATGAGATTGCATTTTGAAAAACTTTGAGACTCAAGCCTAAAGTACCTAGATGCTAAGTATGTGTCACCTTCTAGAACTATGATTGTTGAAGAAATTATAGAAATGAAGAATCATAACATTATGATGATTGATATTTCAACTCTCAGGTATACTGAATTTAATGAAGTCAAAGACTATGATACTACTCATGAGATGTGGATCAAGATAAAATCCATCTATGGAGGAGATGATAATGTGAGGAGAGCTAAGGTAGATAGTCTTAGAGGTCAATTTGATCAAATGGGGATGAAAACACATGATAACATGTTACAAAATATAATGAAGAATCAAAGCCAATGTGTCTAGAATTAGAGCCTTGGGAGGAAAGATAGAAGGTGAGACAATGGTAATAAAGTTTATCAAAACACTTATTCCTATTTATGCAATTAGAGTGTGAAAAATTCAAGAGATGAGATGTAATCCCAAGAATGATATA
This sequence comes from Cupressus sempervirens, assembly GCA_028749045.1. Classification (NCBI taxonomy): domain Eukaryota; kingdom Viridiplantae; phylum Streptophyta; class Pinopsida; order Cupressales; family Cupressaceae; genus Cupressus; species Cupressus sempervirens. The sequence goes on along the minus strand of CM053787.1, from coordinate 909,217,032 downwards.
ACATTGGATCTAGTACTATGAAGGTTGATAATATTTGAGTTAGATAACTAGGATAATAATGTTCCTAAATCTAGCAACCTTGAGTTTTTATTTCAAGCCAAGTTATCAGTCAAGAAGAAAGATGAAAAATCTAAAAGGAAATCTAACAATAAGGATGAAGATGCTTGTAATGAAGATCTTGAATTCATTGAATTATTACTTGCCAAAAGATTTCCCAAGGGAAAAGAAAAGTACAAAGGAAAAATTCCTTTGATCTTCTTTTCTTGTGAAGAATTTGGTCACATTGCTACAAGGTGTCCAAATAGAGAATGAAAAGAAGAAAAAAAGAATGAAAAGTACAACAGAAAGAAGGACTTCAAAAGATACAAGGATTGTAAGGACAAAGGGAAGAAATATTGTTACATTGCTAAAGATTCTAAAAGTAGTGAAGAAGAAGATAAAATGGTCTACATTATTGTTAAGGATGAATCATATGATGAGAATGATAAGATGACACTTATCTCACATATTAGTAAGAATGATACATGGATTATTTATAGTGGTTGTTCTCACCATATGACTAGTGAAAAATCTAAATTTGAGGACTTGGTACACTATGATAGTGGAAGTGTTAGATTTGGCAATGATGAACTGTGTTATATGAAAGGTAAAGGTTGTATTGCTCTAACCAATGATCTCAGGTGTGATAATACTTATTGTGTTGAAGGACTAAAGCATAATGTACTTAGTGTGTCCCAATTGAATAGCATTGGATTAAAAGTAGAATTCATGAATGAAAAGGCTAATCTACTAGATGGAAAATGAAATCTGGTTGGGATTGGCAAGAAAAAAAAGGTAATCTATTCTACCTAGATCTTACTGGAAGTTCATGTTTCATTTATCAAGTAGAAGGGAGATGGTAATGGCATAAGAGGTTATTTCATGTGAATTTTGATAACTTGATAAAAATAAGAAAGAAAAAGAGGGTTAGAGGCATTCCAAGCCTGAAGAAACCTAACATGGGCATGTGCAAGAATTGTCAAATTGGTGAGATGGGCAAGAAAATTTTTAAAAGAAAAAATTATCATTTTGAAGAAGTATTGGAGCTAGTTCATATAGATCCTTGTGGACCTATCAGCATAGAAAGCTATAGAAGAGATAAGTACATTATTTTATTTGTTGATGATCATTCTAGAATGATGACTACTATGTATCTAAAGGATAAATTAGAAGGACTATTTTCTGCATTTGATCTCTTAACTTCTAAATCACTATGTATGTCTCTATCATGTAGTTGAACATCTCTTTCATGTATACTAATCCTAGAATTAGAACGTACCTCAACTTCATTCTCTAACTTATAATCTAATTGTAGCTCAATTCCTGAATGCAACTCATCATTCATAGTATGTGACTTGGCAGGCACTCAAACTTGCTATTGATTTTCAACTTGATTTACATCATCTTCATCAGTAGACATACCTTCATAAAAGTATAAAAATGATTTTTATTCCTCTGGTTCCTTTACAGGATTAGTCTCATAAACTTCTATATATTCATCTAATTTCACATTTGGACTTTCCACAACTTTGTTAGTGTTAGTATTTAACCACTTACAAGCTTTACTTCTTATGGAATAGCCAAGTAATATACCTTCTTCACTTTTTACATCTAGTTTACCAATCCTAAAATCTTTGAGAATATAATAGTTGCTTTGAAATATCTTAAAATATTTTGCATTGGGTGAGTATCAATACCATAGTTCAAAAGGTGTTGAATGAGTACATTTCTTGACTTATACATGGTTCAAGGTATAAACAACTATACTTATAGCCTCTCTTCAGTATTTCAAAGAAATATCCTTCTCCATCATGAGTGTCCTAGCACAGTCCATTATATATATTTGTTCCTACTTTCAATAATTCTATTCTGTGGAGGCATTCTAGGGGCAGATGTCTACCTTTTGATTGCTCTATCATTACAAAGCATCTCAAACTCATTTGATGTAAATTCTCCTCCTCAGTCAGATTTCAGACATTTTAGAGTTTTACTTGTTTCCTTCTTAATGCTTGCTAAGTACCACTTAAACATTTGAAAAACATTAGATCTCTATTTCAAAAACATAACCATCATCATCTTAGAATAATCATCAATATATAGGATAATGTGCTTATCACCTTTGTAGCTTTGCACATTAATTGGTCCACACAAGTCAGTATCAACAATCTTAAAAATTCTTTTAGAGGCATGAGTCTTACTCTTAAAACTTGACTTAGTCATTTTTCCTAATTGACATTATTTGCAAATTATATAGTTAGGTTTCTTTAGCTTAGGCAAGCCTCATACTCTTCTTATGTTACTAATACTAACCAAGTTATTAGAATTAACATGACATAACCTCTTGTTCCATAGCCATACATCATCAAACTCTACAACTAGATAAAGTAACATTATCCATATCAAGATAGACTAGATTACCTCTACTTTGATAATCATTTCCCATTAGTTTTCCATCAATATCATATATCTTAGCAATCTCCTTCTCAAACTTAACCTTACAACCTCAACTATTGAGTTTTGACACACTTAACAAATTATAGTTAAGTCCTTCAACATAATAAGCATTGTCACATAAAATCTTTTCTATGAGTTTGATAGGACCTTTTACTTTTATCAGACAAGGTACATCATTACCATACCTTACACTATTTCCATAATAATAATTCAATGTAGTGAGCTTACTTTTATCTCCAATCATCTGATGTGAACACCCACTATCAATGATCCATCTATCATTCTTATTTACATGAGACACTAGTACAGTTGCCTTAGCCTCATCGGATTCATCCTTCACTACAATATATACACCATTTCATTATCATAATCATCATATTAATCTTTAGTTTATTCAACAATGTAGAAAGATTTCTTGCCTTTGTCTTTGTAATCTTTGTTGTTCTCATCTCTTATACCTTTGTACTTGTCTCCACCTCTATAATTCTTCTCTAGACATTTAGCAGCATTATGACCAACCTCATTGCAATTAAAATACATGATAGGTAACTTAACTTTGAATTTTCCTTTACATCTATGAAATCTCCTTGCTAGTAGCTCTTCAAGTTGTTTTACATCCTTCTCATCTATATCACTGTCACTGGAAACATATTTTACCTTTTTCTTCTTCTTATGATTAGAATCCTTCAATGATATCTTAGCTTTGAAAGTAGATTCAACATTTTTAGATTTGAAGTTATCAAAATTAGATAGCCCAAAAGCAGTGAGTCTACCTACCAAACCTTCAAGAGTTACATTAGAACCTAGTATACATCTCAGTTCTTGTAATGCAAAAACTCTAGTAGCATAAATGGATAGAAGTGTTATCAACAATATTCTTAGTATAGTCTCATCATCTATCTTACTAGTAGATCCTCTTATTGCATTAACAACATCTTTTATCCTAGAGAAATATTGAGCAACATTCTCACCTTCTTGCATTCTCATATCATCAAACTTAACTCTAAGACTTTCATATTTGGCCCTTAGAACATTTGTCTCTCCTCCATAAATTGTGTGAAGAGAATCCCACCTTTTCTTTGCACTATCACAACCCTTAATATCATCAAATTTGTCATAGCTTAGGGTAGAGGCAATCTCCAACATTGCATGGTTATGTTCTTTCTTCCTTTTCAAATCTTTAGTAGTTAGGGCTCCAACAGGATTGACATGCTTTGTGATGATGGTAGATTGTGCATGATCTCCAAGACCTCCTAGGTGTAGCTTCATTAGACTTTTCCATCTAGGAAATTTATCTCTATTAAGCTTGGATACCTCTCTTTTTGACATCTAGATCTTTTTGCTTCTGATACCTTCAAACTAGTCCTCTTAAGTAGATGGCTATGATACCAATTTTTGGAATTTTTTAGAATAACTGGGGGGTGTGAATTAGTTATCTGAGGTCTAGATGTACAAATAAAACTTTTCATAGCTTAGTGAACCCATACTCATCATGAATGCATCCATTATGGCATAGAATCATTTAAACTTGTAGATTACTATCAAATCAACTTTGCAAAAATGTAAGCATGAAATGTAATATATTATATAACATATTTGACACAATTATTTTACGTGGAAATCCAATTTGGGAAAAACTACCTCTAACATGCTACTCATTCTCAGTCTTCTAAAGTGATGCCTTGTGAAAGGCCAACCCTATTAAAGGTTACAATACAAACTATTAAATGTGATGTAGTTAGAGGATTTTAATCACCCTATTAGGAGTGAGCCTTTTTAGAGGACTTTAGATCATTCACCTGGAATGTCACCTAGTTAAAGGATTTTAAAATCACTATTAGGTCAAACTTAATCCAAAGTATTTACCCTAGACTGGTAAAATGATTAGAAAGAAACAACAAGGCTTGATCTGATAACAACTTGCAACTCTCTTTGTAAATTACAAATCTTTGTTTTAGTCCTCCATTTTGCTTGGCTTTCACACACTTCAAGTCTAATAGCTTGTGCACCATTCAAGCATCCACACTATTAAGCCTTATTTATTTTCTTTCCAATAGAAATCTCTTCTCTTTGGTCACTCAATAAAGTAATACCTTAGATAAGTTGTCTTCCTTAGGTTCTCGCATATGACAACCTTTGCTTCTAATTAGCCATCTCTATAAATAGAAAATTATGATCTTTTGTCATTCAATATCTATCATCCATTTTAGAATTAGGTAGGATTATGTAGGATTCAATGAATCTACCCATCTTTTCATTTTATTCCCTTCTACAAACTTCTCCTTCAATCCTGTTTGAATTCCCCTCAAAATGGTTCATCTTGAATTTTGTGCCATGAGCTCATCAAGCTTATCTTCCAGATACTTCAGATAATCCAAGAAATCAAACTTGTTGGCTTAGATTCATTGATTTCATGATCTTTCTCATAATGTTTTCACTTGGCATAAACTTCCTTTTGGTGCTTGGCACATACTACGTTGCTCAACATCCACTATCAAATCACTCAGAATGAATTAAAGTTTACTAGTGCCTTGCATCAACTAAACTTTACTTAGCTTACACTATATTACTCATCATACCTTGAGGTCTGAATTTTCTTGGCTCCAACTAATGTTTTTCTTGGCTTGCACTAACTTTTCTCAGCACTTACTGTGTAGATTTTTAAGCTTCCTACACTTATTTCATTTCACTTGTTCTTCTGAACTTAATCTATGTATCCATCCTTTGCATCCTTAAGTAGATAATCAATGCACTATAACATCACTGTCTTAGCTGATCTTTGTACTTATTATTCATACCATAACTCAGCCTTGCCTCTAGCTGATATTGTTAACTCATTTGATCAAAACCTCTTTATCAATCAAACAAATGATAGTACTCAATTCATTTAAGCAATTTTCTTAGTAGCAAGTAAAATTTTTAACATCAATGATAAAAAAATGATTAAAACACATTCTCATACTTCTATCAATTTGTTTTTAATAGATTTCATCTAAATCCTTTGATTTAAAATATTTTTGTCAATATTATCGTCAAAATGGTGATGATATAGAGAAATGTTATTCTTTAAAATATAAGGTTCAAGATTTGATCGACTCTAAATTTCTCCTCTTGATCAGAATCTTCAAATCTATACAAATCATTTACCTCAACATGATACTAATACCATTACTCAGTCATCGTCTATGGATATTGTGTATGATTGATAGATGCATGATCTTAATCACATTGCTAATCAAGTGCAGCATGCTGTTCAATCTAGATCTCCACCTCAACCTTAGCTTCAATATCAATTTTCATCTCAACCTCAACTAAAACCTAAGCCTAAATTGAGGACTCAATCTTAACCTCAACAAAAACCTAAGAATAAAAGACCTTGAGAATTTTTTATTACCTTCGATGATTGTAAGACTATTAAAGCTCTTGATGGTCCCCTTTATATTTATGCTAGGATTTCTTACATACCTACTCATGGTTGTATTTTTGATCCTACATCCTTAGTCAATGTTATTACTAAAGAAAATTCTTTTATGAAAATATTGCAATATGATTCTTTTGATACATATAATGTTTGGATTAAAACTTTTAATGGTTTCCTCTATCCATTATTTGGTTTTATTAGCTTACCAGTTGAACTTTGTGGAAAATTTGTGAATATTACCTTTGTTGTCATTCCTAATTCTAATCAGTTTCAAGTTAAACTTGGTTTGTCATGGTTAAACACAATGCATGTTGTTGCTTCACCTATCCACAAATGTCTTAAATTTTTTCATGATGAAGAAGTGAAGATATTTAATCATAGTTTATATTACCCTTCTAGGCCTAGAGATTGTGCTACCCTTGACTTATTTTAGCCTTCATTACCTAATTCATGTCCTTCTCAACCTAATCATCTTTTTCGCTCATATCAAGCTTATAAGCATCATAAAATTCTTGAGTTAAGCTTAACTCTTATGGATCTTAATCTTGTTCTTTTTCCTACACCTTCCATACCCCCTTTATCTATGGCTTCTACATCTATTAATCAAGCTCCTCCTATTGCTTGTTCATTTGCTGGTAATCCTATCAATCCTCCTATAAAACCTATGAAGGATCTAGTAAATTTTCCTCCTAGTTCTCAACACATTTCAAACAAGACAAAACATAATTGATCTACTAATTAACATCATAAGAAGAGTCATGCTCAAGGTAAAGCTCATAATTCTACTTTTTAAAAATCTTTACATTCTTTGGACACAACTATGCATGATGTGTTAGAAGAAGTTTTTGATAATAATGATGCTAAGATGCATAATTCTTATGATTCTATTTGTATCTTAGATCTTATTTTGATTAATTTAGATGAAAAATATACTCTTGATGATATTGATGTTGTTAATGATGAATATGAAACTAGTGACATTGACATTGATTTACCTAATATGCTTGTATCACAATTCACATTTACACCTATTCTCAAACATTGTGATTCTTAAGAGGATCCTTGTTTGGAATTGGCTATTATTCCTACTTTGTTGGATATAGTCCCTCTTGCAAGTTACCCACCTTCCCTAAATGATATAGAACAAGATGGGGAGAGTAGATGACACGAATGATTGGCATGTCCTTTATGATAACCTTTAGTGTGCTTTTTTGTTGTATCATTCTTCTCCCATGATGTATTTTCTAAATGTTGATATATTTTTTAATACAATACTTGTTGCTTTGTTGTTGCAAGGTGATAAAATAATTGAACCTATTGTACTATTCCTCTATATGTATCATTATTCTTCCATATGTAAACGTTTCCTTGTGTCATTTTCTTGGATTCATGACTTGGTAGCATTGATTCTTTTTGGTCTCCAGGTCATGGTATGAAAATATACTTCCTCATGTTCTCTTCTATGATCTTTCCTCCTTTATGATTGCAGTTATACTTTCTTTGGGGAATGATTTTAATTCACTTGCAATAATATATATATATATATATATTATTGCAAGTATATAAATATAAAATCTTGTGATCATACTGAACCTATGATAGGTAGATCCCTTCTATGTTCTCTATATGTTTATGTGGTATTTCCCTTGATTTCTCTTTGCCTAGGGGCATTTCATAATGGAAACCTAATTAGTAGAGTTGTTTATGTTTTTTATTAAAGTTGTTACTCCTGTTAAAGTGTTAGCAATGACTTTAATGTGGGGCATACACTTTGCTCACTTACTGCACACACACACGCACTTTTTGATATACATATAATATTTTTCAAGATACCTTTTCTCCCCTTTTAGATTAGTAACTAATCATTAAAGCATGGATTTATATTTTTGAATCTCTTGGTTCCTCTAGTTTCATTTTTTTGATCCCTTAAGGTCAAAGGTGTCCTTAAGATTGGATCTCTTTTGTTTTTCTGGTTTTACTCTTATGGAATAGAATATTCTTGAGGGTGAGTCCTTGATGGGTTGACTACTGAGTAGCCATATTCACTAGGCGGTTCAATTCCATTTTTCCAATTGTGACGTTTCCTTGTGTGCTTCACAATGGGACATTAGTTCTCATTAGGAAAGAAAATCACACTCTTTCTCTCTTTTTCTTTTTCTAGAGATGCCTCTCTTATTGTGATCTTGGAGTTGATGAAGACTTGAGTCCTTGGGGGCTTGGGGATCTCTTTGTCACTTTGATTTCAGTAAGATTATCTTTTTATTATGATCTCCATTACCAAGAGTTTACATTGAGGCCACATTATTTCCAAAGTGGGGGCTTAATTTATCATCTTAAAATGGAAACACTTCCAAATTAAGATAATTTAGCCATTGGAATAAGTGGTCTAGGGTTATGTCAAGTTCCTTGAATAATTTGAGAAACCAAAGACTTTGACTTTATAGGTCAATGAAAACCTAAAGGATCAAGGCCAAACTCAACCCTAATCTAGGTCAAGGATGACCTTGACCCTGACCTAGGGAAAACTCAACCTCGACCCTGACCCCAGGTCAAAACTTCAAGTTTTCGAAAGTTTCAATTTCCCACTTCTAGGTCTATCATTTCAAATTTTGAAATGATAATCTCTTAAATTGAATTTAACCTAGGTCCATTTCTAGGGTTTAAAATTAATTGGGATTGAAGGATTTGATAAAAAATGCAAATCAAATCTCTAAAGCCCTCGAATACCTGCATATAGAAAACCTATCACAGAGAAGAAAAAGACAAGAAGAGGCAAGGGTTTGCTTTGAAAACATGCAAATTGTATTTTTAGATAAATAAAATATTAGAATTACAAAGAGATCAATCCTTATAAAGGGAGATTGAAACCCAAAAAGGGTAACATCAAAAGTTACAAAGGGTAACCTAAAAGGTAAAAGCTATTTTATATTTACTAATTTTAATCATTGAATAGAGAATGCAGAAAATGCATAAAGTGAAATCTTAAGAAGGGAGAAAAGGAAATCTAATTCATGAAATTTAATTAACCTTTTTCTCTAAGACCCCCCTTAAGATGAGCAACAATGCGATGCTAAAAGAAAACTTGGTTGCCAGCAACTAGGCCTGATGAGGTACCCAATAAAAAAAAAAGCTCTATGAAATCTGGAAATAGAGAAAACTTAGTGGGAACAACTCTACTAAAAAAATAGATAGTTGAAAACCTAGTGAAGGACTATAGAAGCATCCAACTAGAGGAATTGTTCTAGAAGATGGAACAAGAGAAATCATGAAGAAAACCACTTAAGCATGTAGAAGATGCAAACTCTATCAAAAAGAAATTGCTAATCTATAGAACTTCCTCTAAAATAGAATTTGACTAGGTAGAGAAGATTGTAATCTACAAAAAATTAGGAGGTAAACAAAGACAAACAACTGAACTTGAAAATACAAATGGCATGAAACACCAAATCCTTAAGAGTTCATTAATCAAACCAAGGAATCATTAGAAATAATAGAAGAACCTCCCTTAATGCAAACAAGGGTGAGGTCATAGGCAACTGAGAAAGTGAGCCAATATCTCCTATAAAATAGAAAGAACCAAGAACATTGAGAATGAGAAATAGGTACAAACACCTATAAAGGCACGTATCATCGACACATCATGGGGCTAATATCATGTAAGTGACACTCAATTGACAAAGAAATAGGGCACTAAAAGGAAAACAACTATCTCATTATGGAAATTTATAATGTAGTGCGACTATAATAAGTCACAATGATGAAAAAGATCAAAAAATGCAAGGAGTGACACTTTATCTTAGTGCATTTGCATAAGTATGCTTACAAATGATATCAACAATGATTAGAAAGGGAAAAGAGTTGTTACAATGAGTAGTATAGCCCAAAAGAAGAGATCGTATGCTATGAAAATGATCCCAAGACTTGAAACATCCAAAATATCCACCATAGAGAAATAAAGAAAAAAACATGATAGAAAGAGCATGGAGAAAAATCTAGAAGAAACACTAGCATTTTTGAAAAGAGGACTAAACCAACTTTTAAAAAATATCACATTTTCGAAAAATAGAGATTGTACACTCAAGATATGCCCTCTAGAGTGAAAAATTGGACATCCAACTTTGACTACCCAAATATGAAACCAAATTGCATCAAAACCAAAAAATCTTGACCCATCATCTTCATCTCGAAACCATCTTTTCAACGCTTCTTTTAGATTGAAAAAAGACATTTGTATGCTCAAGTTATGGAAAGAAAACTAACAGGGCCCCTATATGAGCAAGAAAGAGATTTTTTTTAAATAAATAAATAAAATTTAAAAAAGAACCACCGCTAATAGCTAGTGGTAGGGTAGAGGGTGAGGTCCACTATAGTGGAGCCACTACAGAATCACTAGTGGAGCCACTGTGGAACTGCTAGCGGAGCCACTAGTGTTAGGGTTTAACCATGGATAGAAATAAAAATTACATGCAAATATAAATAATATCATAAAATAATAGATCACACAAAAATGAACACAAGACACCAAGATTTAACATGGTTTACCCAATCCTTGGGCTACGTCCACCAAACAACAACTCCAATATTATTATGATCCAGTGATTAAAACTTGATTACAATCCATAATCCCTTACAACTTAATAATGTTGCAAGAACCAATTTTTGCATCACACCTCATCAAACAATCCCTAACCCTGAGCCCTTTTATACAAGTATTTTTTGCACTTTAGAGTTAAAACTAGATGCAACATCTCAGCCATAAATTGGCGAATATAAGCAATAGCCAATTAGTGAATAGTAGCCCAAAATTTTATGCCATTGGCGAATGGTGAATAGTAGCCCAAAAAGAATTTATGAAGTATGTACAATACTTTCATAATTAGTCATCACAAACTAACAACTAGCGAAGCCACTATGAGGTGACCGCTAGTAGTGACTATAGTGGTAACTGTAGTGGTGCGACTGTGGTTAGTTGACCATGACAACTCAAATCCACCTTTTTAATTTTTTTTTGCAATTTTGATAAAATAACATGCCTCAGAGTGCATGCAAAGGTTGTATGGCCCTACCAGGCAAAAAAATTTTATCCTCAGGATCAACATTGTCTAAAACATAAAAACTTTATATGGAAACAAGGATGTTGAAACCTTCTGAAATCATTCGTAAGGTCTATTTGGCCTCAACTTGCTCCAAAAATTAGTGACCTAGAAAACTCTAGATTTGATTTGTCAAGCCCTTGTTCTCCCCTTTTCTTCAAATACTAAACAAGTTATAATAGATTTGATTTTGATACCATGAAGGATTTGAGAAAATATGCAAAACAAATCTTTGAAGCCCTCGAATACTAGAATGTACAAAACCTGTCATAGAGAAGAAAAAGACAAGAAGAGGCAATAGTTTTCTCTAAAAACATGCAAATTGTATTCTCAAATAAAGAAAAGATATAGAATTAGAAAGAGATCAATCCTTATAAAAGAAGATGGAAACTCAAAAAGGATAACCTAAAAAGTTACAAAGGGTAACCTACAAGGTAAAAGCTATTTAATAATTACTAATTAATTATTAATTAAATAATGCAAAAATCACATAAAGAAAAATCTTAAGAAGGAAGAAAAGGTAATTTAATTAATGAAATTAAATTAACCTTTTTCTCTAATAAGGATTTAATTCTCCAATATCGGCCTCTCTAGAAGTTTGTGCCCTAGATCACTATATAAGGAAGCCTTCTTCTCTTATTTTGACATTCCCTAACTATGAAGTTTTGATCTATCGATTATATACTTTTCTTGATGAGACATTATACCAGATGATCCATTATCAAGCATTCAAGCATTCAAGTATTCAATTTCCAATTCATCAAGGACATCCATTCTTATCCATTTAAGGATTCAATCTCTATGGAACCTTCTTGTTGAAGATTTCTCTATTTACATTCATTAAAACATCTTCCTATGCTAAGACCTATTCAAGATTGGTGTTGAAGATATAATGCTATTGATTGAGATAGAATTCTACATTCATTTGGAGCATCCATACTTGTGGATTCAAGGATTCAAATCCTCCATAAGGATTTCAACATAAGCAAGGTGAATAGTTCCATTTGCTTTGCTTATACATGCTGCAATTTCAATTATATTTCAAGGTTGATTTCAAACTAGGGTTTTACCAAGGAAAATCCCCCATCTAGGGAAATTTTTAAAAATAAAAAAATAAAAAATCCATTTTTCTTGTAGGTACAAGTAGAAGACAAAAAATTGAAGTTTAGATTTGGATACCCTTTTCAAAAATCTTCCAAGATCTGTAAACATAATTTATGTCAAAGTAGTGAAGGTCAAGGTTGGCTTATTAGGGTAAGATTGTGTCGTACTATCTAGATCAAGGTCGAACTACCCTCAAAAAGACCAATTTTTTTGGGTTTTCTTTATCTTAACATTTCTAGTCTTGAGTAGGTTGCAATTTGTTTTGAAATTGTGCATAAACATCAGAAATGAGCATTTTCCAGATCTTCCCTACTTTGAGGTTAGTATTAGTCTTTTATTCATTCAAGATGTCATGTACATACTTTCTATAGTATATTATAGGATTTCCTCCTTTCTTCATATTCTTCATTGTTTGATTCATTGGTGCGTTAATTACTTCTTTGTTATTAATCCATTTGGATCTTTCCTTTTGGCAATTTGGGTTAAGAGTATGTCCTATATTCCCCTTCTTATATCACACTCACATATTTCACTCTATTCACATCATCATATCATATTATTCCATGTCCATTCATTTTTATCCTATTCAGTCATGTTCATCCATTTAAATAGTGTTACCTTTTTTAGATTCCTCCAAAGACTCACACATGGTTTGTTCAAAGGAAGGTAAAGTTTGAGATATAGGCTATGAAGAAAGAGAATAATCCTTGGCATTAGGTTTAGCTTGATGATTCTTGTGACACTTGTTAGAAAGTAAAGTCCACCAAACTAACTGAGAGGAGGGGGGTGAATCAATTATCACATTAAAAAAACTCAATATATTTATTAATTCCAAAACATGTAAATTATAAATGGAACAACAATAGAAATATTACCATACATAATAATACTAGGTTTTTTAATTAGGGAAACCCTTCATTAGAGGAAAACCCCACTAGGGATGGTACCCACAAAATGATATATTAATATATAAGTTCCTTGTAAGAGGATGGGCCTTGTTAGGAGTCAATGAAATAAATTCAAAACATATTAGTCCCTATTAGGAGATGCCAATCCTATTAAGAGGTGTGCCAACCTTGTTAGGAGTTGTGGAAGACATAAGGACTAACTATCTAAATAACTCCTAGGGAAGAGCACATTATTCACTTTCCAAAGTTAGCCTTAGTAATATTCATTTGAAAATAATACCAATATACAACTATCTAATAGAAAATTCTTTTCCAAATACTATCTCTTTTAAATCTCACACTACCTCAACTGCACCAAAGACTTCTCTAGTCAAAAGATATTCAATTTCAAGTTCATTGGATCTCATAGACAAGTTCGCATACTCACATTCCACAAAAATCACAATCTATCACAAGGAAATCATCTTTTCTTATATATATCAAGTCCTAGAATAAGTTTTTGAGTTGGCCTTGGGGATCTCTCAATTTACAATAATTATATAGGACCATCTTAGGGTATTACATTTCAATATTACACATTTTCACAATTACAACCAACTTTTCAGCTCACATTCTTCATAACTCTCCACACATGTAACATATGTCTTTTCTCACTTAATCATGTCATCTTCAACATGTCTTTCACTTCTATAAAACCCCTCTTAATTAGGTTCTATATTTTTTAGGAGATATTATCAAAATATCAAAAACTACTCAACTAGTAACTCTATCTGAATGATGTCTTCAATAAATCCCGAATAACTTTGCATTGGTTTTAAATTTTTCAAGTCCACTTAACCACATTAGAAGGAAAATATGTAGGACATGTGCACAACTTATCATAATGTCATCTTTAATCTTCAAAACATGCAACCTCAATCTTTGTATTCTTCTCTTCCAATCTCACAAAATAACATGTATGTTGACATTAATGACAAACACTATCATAAATGCAACATATGATCAGTGTATCATCTCTTTAGAAATTCTAGGATACTCCCCCATATGAATATCATCAAAACTCATGCTAAAAATATCCCACTTTGGCATTGATGGAAACATAAATGGGTAAAAATACAAGTTGTGTTGCCTTTTAGCCTGACTAATTAGGATGACTAAATTTGAGTATTTCTATCTAACAATCAATTTTGTTCAAAGATATGATCTAGATAAATTCATTTTGGCTAAGTTATATATGGTATCACTCTTTTGGAATTGGAAATGTCTATTAAATTAATGTTTTATACTAGTTTGTATCCAATTACTAAAAAATATAACTATTTCAAAAAAATGACATTTCAATAGCTCTTACAATTTTTTATGATATATTTTTAATTACTTATAAACACCATTTTATAGAACCCAAAGTCAAGAATATCCTCATATAGAGTTTATAGTGTTTTAATTACATATAGTATATTATAATTAAAAAAATATACAAGCAAGTATTTTAACACTTGAAAAGATGTCAATTTTAAAAAAGAAAAAAATAGTAAATCATATCATAACAAATTAAAACTTATATGACGTTCTAGAGGAGAGAGTCCTCTTCTAGAATGTATAATTTTTATTGTGGTTAGAATATATTTGTTTTGAAAGATGTAGTGGGAGATAAAAACTATCGATTTTAGGCAAGTTGAAATTTGAATGATTATAAAAGTGAAAATATAAGTCTAAAGACAATTTCTATTTTTGAATGTTCTAGATATATATTCTAGCTATAACATAGTCTAAGATCAAAGGGAGATAAGTTTATTTCCATATAGTTTGTGGTGGGAACTAGACCCCTAATTTTTAGCATTTTTCAACAACTAAAAAAATCTCTTTAAAAATTATGAAAATATATCAATTCTTAATCCAAATAATTGTTAAAAATTATAATTCTAGACGTGATCAATTTCTACACATTTCATTAGTTTACTTCATTTTCAAATTCTAAATAATAATGCCAGTTTTATATCATTAAAGGTGAACAATTGTACTTTTGTTAGCCTTTTCCTTCAAAAAAGGGTGACATAGGTTTGTGCTTTGACCCAAATGAAAAACTCCTAAGTTCTTTGAATACAAAATATCTTGGCTGCAACCACTCCCCATTCATGCTACTCATGAATGCAGGTTACATCTTTTCAAATCCTCTTCATGAATCAAATCTCTCCCCTTTGAAAAATATATCCCCCAAAGGATATTCTTTCACCATTGACATCAATATACATATCAAAAGATGTTTTTCATGTGTATCTCTCCCCCATTGATATCAATGAAAATGTCATAATTATGTCAATCTATTGAACAAGATCTTCAATAATCTTAAGTGTCCAAAGGCAATGTTAAGTATTTGTTACCAAGAGTTCTTCATGAATCTTGGTAAAATAAATAGTTTTCTACTACAATAGGACATGATGCTTGATGCTTCCTCTATGGGGGAGTATAAGGATGTCGTCAAGAGACACTCACAAACTTACCCAAGGATTTCTTAAAAACCTCATTCATTGGCCTCATCAAAGTACTAGGTGTACATAATTTAAACCAAAATGCATAAGAAACCACTCATACAAACCTTCATTTATTTTAAAGCTAGTTTCCTATCCATATCCTTCTCTAACTATCATATGATGATAACCACTTTTTAAATCAATCTTTGTAAAATACTTTGTTTCACTCAAGAAATCAATTATTACATACATCCTAGGTTTGTTACTTCAATATTATTTTGTTTACAACTCTAGAATCAATATACATTGTCCACTCTCTTCTTCTTTGGTGCCAATACAATAGGTATAGCACAAGGACTCAAACTCTCTCTAATCATAACATTTTATTGTGATTATTTCACTTGTCTACATTCAATTCAACTTTTTCAATAGGTGTCAACCTATGTGGTTCTTTGTTAGGAAAACTAGCTCCAAGTATTAGATCCATACAATGACTAATAGTTCTCATAGGAGGTGAACCATCAGGGATATTATTAAAAATAATATCTTCAAATTTGGCCAACAAAGATTCAATTTCAGGTGCATATCCAATTTCATCTTGTTTCTTAACCTTCCTAGAAATCAAAGAAAAATAAATAAAATTTCTCCTTCACATCTTTAACAAAAAAATCCCCTTCAACCAAACATACTTTTAATGTTGTACTATTATTCTCATCTGATTTCTCTATCAAAGGCAACAAAACTTGTTTCTTTCCATCAACACAAATAGTATATCGATTCAATCTACCATCATGTAAATCATGTCTATCATATTGCCAAGGTCTACCCAATATAATATGACAACAATCTAGTGACATCAAGACTTCATCATAATAATTTCCAATCTTGAATTTAACAAGGCATTTCTCACTTACTAGTAGCTTATGCTCCTTCTAGATCCAAGCAACATGATAAGGCTTAGGATGTCTCAAACTCTGTAATAGAAACTTGTTAACTAAATCCTCTAATACCAAATTATGTATGCTTCCACTACCAATGATTTCTTTACAATATTTTTCATTGATTTTACACTTGGTCTTGAATAAACTCCTTCTTAGAATGGGTTCTTTATCAGTGTCCTCATTCCATAAGATTAAACTCAAAATCATATTTTCATCATGTTCAAGTGCATAGTCAATTCAATGAGATCTTCACTACCTCTAATCTTCTTACTAGAATTATTACATTCAAAGGATCTATGTCCTTCTTCACCATGCTTGAAGCAAGTTCCCTTCAACCAATACCTCTCTTCTTTCTTACCATTATTGTTATTCCTATAGTAACTAGTATCGCTACTTCAAGTGTAATTGCCTCTTTTACTAGTAGGTTCTTTTAAATTAGACTTTCCTTTATCCTGCATTGCATTGTTAGATCTACTAGTTTCTCCATATGTTCCACCTCTACTTCTTTGAAATATGCCACCTCTTCTCATTTTTATTCAATTATGTTTCTTTTCCAATCTTTATTCATCATTTTAGACATACTAGTATGCTTCTTCCACAATATCCATCTTAACATAGTGAATCTTATCTTGAATTTATGTCCTTAAGACATTTAGGTATCTAGCCACCTTCTCATTTTTATCATCCACATGTCCAAATCTAATATCCAATTTGTAGATTTACTTTATGTATTCATTCAGATTCATGTCCTTTTTCCTCTGATTGTGCATTCTTATCAATAGATTAACGTCATATTTTGTAGGAAGTAACTTCATCTTCATCTTGCCAATCATCTTAGTCAAAGTCTTGATCTTTTATTTTTCTCTTTTCTATCTCTCAATCTACAAAAGATCCCAAAAAAGTGAAGCATTCCCCTTCAACCTAGTGACTAATATCTTAACCTTCTTATTATTAGGAGTACTTTTATACTCAAAGTATTTATCCATCTTAGATAACTAATCTAGCACAACATTAGTTTCAAGTCATCCATCATAGAAAGTAACTTCAACAACATGTTTGTAGTTTTCACTGGACAAAGCTCTAAGAATCCTTTCCTTATCTTGTTCTATCGTAAGATTAGGATTAGGTATTGCTTCTTTATAATCACTAACATCCTCAAGATGTACACCTTTTCTCTAGGCTATCTCAATAGTTTCAAGTCTCATTGAAATATGCCTCAACATTCCCATTGAAGCATTATCTACATTTTCTCTACCTCATATCTTCTTTACAATAGTTCCTGCAAGATCATAACCTTCTAGAAGTTATAGGTCACATTTTTGATATGTTACCCTACAAATAATCCAATTCAGGTTCTCTTTAATCCCAAAACTCACAAGAAAGAAAAACCTTTCTCTAATACTACCTAATACAAGGTTGTGAGATGTTAAAGGAGAAACTAGGCACCTACCAACTAGCAAATATTGGACACAAAATAAAAACATGAAATTGCATGGAAGAGACAATAGAATTCATAGATATGCTAATTGATCACATAGCTCAAATGATGAAATATGTGTAACAAGAACCAACATGCCTAGTGGTGAGGCCTTCTAGGTTGAGGTTAATACAAAGAATTGCAAGTATTAAGCTCAAATCTTGTCTTATTATTCTTCCCTCTATCTTCCTACGACCCCCTCCTACTTCTATAATACATCTAAGTCTTTATATAGCTAGCTAGACCACCAGTAAACTAGTCAGTCATTTAATTACAATATAGGTCCTTCCTTGGAGGAATAAAGTATAACTCAAGTAATGGGCATAAATTGTTCATGTGAACTTAATTGAAAGTCCAAACATAATCAAGGAATCATCTCCCAACCATGCAAGATACCACGTCATTAGTGGAAAGTGTGTAGAAAGAATTAACATGCATCACTAGATAAATATTGTAGGAACAATAACAAGAGAAATTGACATAGAACTCGAGGAAAATTACTCATCAATTTTTGTGCTATTAGGCTAAGGATCTAAAATAGGTCCACACCAATATCTTGGCTATGTACAACTCAAAACTCCAAGTGGCAATGACTACTTCACGAATAGTAGAGTGGTACAAAAAAAAAAGAAATGTTTCTTATTGATGCAAGATTGATCATTGATACAAGTTGGTCCTATATCTTGTGAAGTGTAGCAAGGGTCTTTTCTTTGAAATGTTCCCTAATAGGCCTAAGTTAGGATTTTCAGCAACAATATGGGTTTCCCTAGTTAGAAGTGGAACATAGATCCAATTCTTTGGAATCATAAGGTACTCTCAAAAAAAGAAATAATACATAATTTGAATTTGTATTTAATTTTTTTCTAGTTTGTGCATAAAATAGGAAAAATTTCATTAGGATGTTTGATTGGGAACCATGTCTCTTCTAGCCCTAAATCCCAAATTAAAGCAACAAGGACAAGGTGGGTTCTTCAACCTGAGTATTTTGAGTTGAAATAGATTAAGAAGAAATCCTAGAGGCCAAATGATGCCTTTTTGAAAGGTTGACCATAAGTAGCTATTGGTTAAGAAAGTGGTATATTGAAGGGTGTTAATAAACTTGGGTTTTGGTAGCTTTGAAAGTATCCAACCATTTTACCCCTTAATCAAAAAAATATTGACCTACTCACCTTATTTTTTTCCTCACACAAGTTACAAAATCTTGGTATTCATTTTGTCAATCCATGGTGTAAGAATTGGAAGTGATCTCATTGGACTCCTCTTTCTAGTTACAAACCCAATATAGGTTATCACTAGTTACTTCCCACAACATTTGTAGTCCTCTTACAGATCTTGGAACCTTTATTTTCTTATAGTTTGGTCTACTACCAAAAACCCAAGATTAAACACTTTTCTTAGTGCAATCTTAAAGGTTTCCTTTGAGTTCTAGACTCAAACACATAGGGGTTCTAGATCCTAGATATAATTTTTGTGGGAAGCCAAAGAATCTTCTCCATATCTTCTACTTTTTGAGATGAGATCAACAATATTGGAGCTATATAATTTTTTTTTTAGGTTCTTTAAGCGAAAATTCTTTTCTTGACATAAGGCCTTGTTGGGCAATTCACCTACAATTGTCTTCAATTAAATTAACATATTTGGCATGATTTCAAGGTGGAGATCTTATTCACATAATGGAAAGATTTAAAAGAATAATTATTCACTCACAATTTTTTTGAAATAAATATTTCTAAGTACAATAAATCATGTATATATAATAATGTAATAATGTAATAAGGTGAAAATGATGGTCAAGATCACCCCTCTTGGTCAACACTCTTTTGGCTGCCTAAGGTGGCCTATTCTATTTTTTTTCTTGATGAATAGTTTATTTGTTCTCTACTTTCAAACTTGGGTCATTCAAAACTCTTGTAGAGGGATCCTATATCATGTAACCTTTTCTTTATAAATATATAATTTAATACTATAAATTAATAGAGAAGGCCTTTTTATCAAGAAAAATACATTTCTTTGAGCATTTCTTAAAGGGGTTCCTCTTTTTAAAAGACAAAGATATTTGTAACAAGCTTTTTCTATTCAATAAAATAATGATATTGTGCTTTGATTTTAGTATCTATTTTTTAATATTATATATATTTTCTTGTCTACAATAGAAATGATCAAATTACACTGAAATATAATAGAAACAAGGAATCAAGGAATGGTTTAGAGAGTTGAAATTGTCAAATTTTGTTGTTGTTGTATGAAGATATCCATTACCTCATGTTGTCTCATGTAATATTACTCTTAGAACATAAATGCATTCATTTGGATTGAGCTAAGACATTTATGGAGAGTTAAGGAGAAGTACTAGATGTGTTGAGTAGATGTTTCATCTCAAGGATGTGAGATAATAGGAGTCCACTTGCAATATTATAATAATCATGTCAATGTTTATTAACAACTAAAGGTTTACTGGTCAATTTCCATATATCTTGAGATACTGGTTTTGCATGAGTTTACTAGACTAGAAATAAGAATGACAATGTAAAATGATTTCTTGAGAATCATGATGAAAAAATATCCTATAAAAAAAAATTTTGGTAACAAACAATTATTGAAGTCTTCACTTTTTAAGATGTATCTCTTGTATTCATTACTATTACTATTCCTAATCATTGAGATTTTGTTTTATGCAATCATAATTGAAAAACTTCACTCTTAATGTGAGAAGTTAATACTAACACTCAAAACAAATTATAATCTTAGTGACAAGAATCATAACACCATTCTATCAACCATAACACTATACCACTGTCAACCTTTTTATCTCTAACTTATATTTTACTAAAATTACAATATTTGTCAAACAAATCAAATTATAAATAATTTTTATTTAGGAATGCACAATTTTGAAGCAATAAAACCATCATAATTTATAAGCTTTTAATGCTTGTTAATCCAAAGTTTATGGTTCAATTCTATTAGAATATTCCAAAAGTGCTGGCTATGATAATCAATTATCAAAGACCGTGTAAGCAGTAATTTATTATGCAGATTGGTGCACACTTGAACACCAAATCTTCAAAACTCAAAAAGAAGGATTCCCATAGAGGTCCTACAAGCTGCTTGAATGTAGATTTGTATCCTCTTTGCCAACTAGAAGAATCCCATGTTTCTCTATATTGGATACCCAACAAACAGTCTTACATGAAAAATCTTTTAATGCATAGACAGCCCAATAACTTTGGCTTCATTTACAACTCTTGAGGCTGCAACACGTAAGATGGAGAAATCCTTTATAAGTATCTTTTATAAAGAACTTATTCTTCCCACTTTCACTTTAGCAGATCAAAGAGGACAGAAAAATGAGTGTTTGTAAATAAATGACTGGTAGATGAATGAATGCATTTGATGAGCTTGACAACTTCTGCTTTCTTTTAGATGCTCATTATGATTGAAGGTAAGATTGACAATTCTCCAAATCATGACAAGACATTTTCAGAATATGAGACAGAATTATGGATAACTGTGAACAAGTGTCATGAGAGAGAAGACAGCCATGGTATTGAGGACCAAAATGATAATTATAATTCACTTGCTCTTTTCTCTTTCATATACATATCGTTTGTTACCATGTCCAAATTCCTGCAGAAGGATAAGGAATAGCATAAACTTTTTTTAATCATAAAAGAGGAAAACCAATCTTTTAGCAAAGGTATTATATCCTTTGTTGTTGTTATTTCAACTCATCACGGGAGCTGGGAAAATAATATGGGGGAGGAAGACGTTAACAAATAGCTTCTTTTTAATCGCTTACTTTATTAAATGGTTCTTAATATATCCATATTTTTTCTAATCTTCTTTTTTCGAATAATTAGATTAGAACAGCATGGGTAAGTATGTATCTCAGTTATAATACATTTTTGGTTGAGTGATGTGTGTAAGGTACTAGCCTATCAATGTTACTGAAAGGTGGAACTTTATTTAATTATGCTTTAGCAGTTCAATTATTAGCGAGCTATGCATAAAGGAACTTGACATCACTTTTACCAAATTAACTACAATCATGTTTTGGAGGAGTACAATATGTTATGTAGACATAGTTCAAGCTATAGCAATAATGATAACCAATTTTCCATTTTTATGTATGTGATTATGTCAGTAATTTTATCAGTTATCGTGCTCAATGTCCCTTAAAAGGATAAGAATTATCATAAATTTAGTTTTATGGAAGGAGAGTGGAAGGGACATGGTTGATGGGGACAAAGTAGCAAATTGTAAAATACATTGTATCTATTATTGTTGTTTCTTGAACTCGTTGAGGAGGTTAGAGAAAATTTATAAGAGGAAAAGTTGTAAAAAGTGGGTTGTGTTTAATTAGCACATGTTTTCTTTTAAGTGCTTGAAGTATTAGATGCATTCAATGTAGGAGCCAACTTTAAAGAGAACAAAAATATAATAAATAGTAACATTAAATTTGAAAGTTTAGTGCCCATAAATAAATGTAGAATATTTGGTTAGTATGCTTCCTAATGAAGTGGACCCTACATATATGAACATTACTATAAATAACCAATGGGAGATGTCAAAGAAGTGAAAGATATGCCCTCAATAATATCTCATAGATTCAAATATAAGATTATCTTGCTAGAAAAAAGAGGTGGATAGTAATATAGGAAGCTTAAAAAAATAGTTTTAATTAGATATCACAATGTTCATCAAATAAATATTTCAAATTAGTAATGGCAATGAAAATAGGAAATCAAAACTTGATGCATAACCAAATGTTTGATGTGGACGAACCCTTTCAAGAGAGAAATCCACAAGAGAAGATGTCAATAATATCAATAAAAAATATAATACAATAAAAATTTATATAACTCTATGTTTTTCATTCCAACAAAATAACCACTATAATGAAATTTGACCAAAAAAATAATACAACTCAAATCCAAGGCACATGTTAAATAAAAAAATTATACAACCACAAAGAATTAGATACCAAATTAAATACCTAATGCCTCCACCCAACATTAATCAAGTTTTATCTTTCTATGACATTTTAGAGCTTCTTTTACAACTTGTTGGTAGTTGGTGTTGGACCATTTATATCAACCCCTAACTTATTTGTAGTTGTGAAATTATTGACATGTGTTGTAGAGGAACATTTACCATTGTGAGCTTTGTCCTCTACTGATATGGTTATGAAGATGTGGAATTATATTGAAGAAATAATGTATGCCAAATATGATATTGGTAAGGGTCAGCGGCATAGCCTAATTATTGAGTGATTCTTCTTAAGAAGCATGATGTCACAATGTCCAATCCCCACCAACCCACATGGTAGAAAACGACATGTCATGCAAACATCAGTAATAACATTAAAAAGTCTACCCAATGCATGAAACTTTTAAAGTTTTCTATACTTGATTCCTATAGTATATATACATACAAATAGATGCAATATGCATGCATATGTATTATTGTATGATACATGTGATTATATATATATACACACACACACACACACACACACACACACACACACACACACACACACACACACACACACACACACACACATACATACATACATACATATACATATATATATATATATATATATATATAAACTTACATACATATATACATATACATACATATACATACATACATATACATATATACATACATATATATATACAGATATACATACACACACATGTGTGTTTGTGTGTAGGGTTAAGAGAAAACATTTGTACAAGTGATTGATGACTAATGGTACTCTATAGTGTATCTCTATTTCTTGATATTGATATCTACACCATATTTTGTTAGTTTCATAATTGAAAAAAAAAAAAAATTTATGGTAAAGATGTTGAATTTTTGAAAGATTTTGGTTATGGTAAAGATGGTGCATTGTGATGAGTTGTAGTTGTTTGTTTGTTCAAACTATTCTAATGTTGGTGTAGTATTTTTGGATGGTAATCCTTTGTTGCATCAATTATTACATGTTTTGATGATCAGAGTTGGAGTTAATAGATAGTGGTAATGATGATAACATATTGAGATGAGGGTTTGATGAGGAGGAAACAAGAATAAAAATAATAACAGTCATACTTATGAGATGGAAGGAAGAAGCTGGAGAATTCTATAGCAAAGTCATAAGGAAAATGGCAAAAAATTCAATATGAACAACACCTTACAGTCTGCATCCATTCATTCATGGCAAGCACATAGAGATGTTGCCTCACCACATGCATGATCCCTCAACTCTCAGCCTATTCCTACAAATGGACATGAAATAAATATTGTACATTCCTCCTACCCACATTCTACCACGTTTAGGGCACATTACATGGTGTTTACGTAAGCAAGAGGCCTATCTATTCAGATTGACTTTCAAAACCTTTTGTGAGTCTATTTCCTTCAAAAATGACTTCTACACACAAAATAAATGCCACTAATATTTTATTTAGAAGAAACCAATAGAGATGATGTTCATCAATTTGCAATATTAAAATATTGGGGCTTGTTGGAAATAATAGAGCATAAAGCTAAATAACAGGAAACCACCACAATATTTTATTTCATCTATGTAGGGCACAACAAAAATAATTTCACAATCCGCTCAATGTTCTTAGCCTTCTTCTCAAGAAAAGAAATATAAAATCATACCCTCCTAAAAGATTTTGGAGGGAATTTATAAACAAAGCCAAATAGTTAAGAACTGGTTTTGGCAACCACCTGACCCATAAAGGTTTTGTTTAAACCTTTACTAAAGTTATAACACAACATTAAATTAAGCCCTGAAATTAAACACCACCCCAAATGCAATGCAAACCCTAAAATTTAATTATAGCAAAAAATTTAAACACCATCACAAATGCAATCCAAAAATTTATTCCTGTGCCCAACACTTGCTCCTACAACATATTTCCGGGGGTAAATTTTGTCTCAAGTCCTCTTAGAGACCAATTGTTGTAGATCCCCACCTTGTCTTAGAATTTTTATTTCTAGTAACCAAGTGGCTACAGAATTAGGAAGGCCCTTCCACTTAAACAAATACTCCATGTATACTTTGTGTCTTGTCCTCACTGCTTCCCTGCTATTGATGATACTTTCCATCTAGGGTGTCTCTTTAGATGACAATTGTTGAATCCATTCATCAGATTCAAGTGTTGTTGCTTCTTCACCAATTGCTTCATTTGAACCCTTATACAATGTGAGATCTGAGACATTAAATATAGGTGAAATAGCTACATTAGGAGGTAATGCTATGTTGTATGCATTTTCTCCATACTTTTCTAGGATTTCACATGGTCCAATCTTCTTCATTATCAACTTCATATATAGCTCTGAGGTAATCAATCTTTATTTAGTTGTACCATAACCAAATTTTGAACTTGGAATTGCACATTCCTTCTCTTCAAATGTACCTTAGCCTTCACCTTTAAGTTATTTTGTTGCAAGATTTGCTTTACGTGCTCATGCACTTCCACCATTACTTCAGCAAACTCTTCGGCATGTCCACTCCTTTTCTTCAAACCATCCATATTTCTGAGTTCCAAAACTCCCCTTGGATGTCTCCCATAAACAACTTAAAAAGGACTCATGCCTGTGCTATGATTTACCGAGTCATTATATGCAAATTCTGCTTGAGGTATGATAGCATCCCAACTACCTCCATGTTCTCGTGTCAAGCACCTCAAAAGGTTTCCCAAGGGTCTATTAACTACCTTAGTTTTCCCATCTGTTTGAGGATGATAAGCTGAACTAAAAGAAAAATTCATGCCCAACTTCTTCCATAGGGTCCTCCAAAAGTGACCTACAAACTTGTTGTCCCTGTCAGATACAATGCTCAATGACAAACCATGAATACAAACTATGTCTTTAAAGAGTAGCCCTACAATATAACTAGCATAATTAGTGGTTTTACATGGAATAAAGTGAGCCATTTTTTTAAATCTATCAACAACCACATATATGCTATCATAACTTTTCTTTGTCCTTGGTAATCCCATCACAAAATCCATACTCAAACACTCCCAAGGTCTGTTTGTTATGGGTAAGGGTTGATAAAGTCCAACATTTGTTGATACTCCCTTGGCCCTTTGACACATAAGACAACCTTCCAAAAATTTCCTAATGTCTGTTTGCATCTTTGACCAATAATAAAACCTTTGTATCAATTCCAATATCTTGTTCAAACCAAAATGACCACTAAGACCTCCACTATGTTTTTCTTTAATAACATTGTCTTGCATAGAGCATTTGGTAATACATAGCTAGCTATCCTTAAACAATAGTCCATCTGGCACAATAAATTCAAAAAAATCAGAATGAAAACTAGTCCAATTTAGTGCAAACCTCATATGCTTTTCTGAAATCTCTATCTTCCACATACATTCCCTTTAATGCATCTACACCCATGCTTTGAATTTGTACTTCTTTCACCATTAACACTCTTCTACTAAGTGCATCAACCACCTTATTGGCTTGTCCTTTCTTATGCTTGATTTTAAAGGTATAAGCCTGCAAACTCTCAACCCATTTCATGTGCCTATGGTTGAATTTTTCCTGCCCATTCAAGAAACTAAGAGCATGGTTGTCAGTATATATAATAAACTCCTTAGGTAGCAAATAGTGCCACCATTTTTTTAATGCCTAGACCATGGCATACAATTCCAAATCATAAGAAGAATATTTCTTCTTTGCCTCATTTAGCTTCTCACTAAAAAATGCAATGGGACTGCCTTCTTGACTAAGAAAAACCCCTATTGCAAAGCCATTAGCATCACATTCTATTGTAAAAACTTTATTAAAATTTGGTAAAACAAGAACATGATACTTGGCTACCTTTTGTTTGAGTTCCTCAAAACTCTTATTTGCTGCATTATTCCATTCAAACTTTGTTTTACCTCCTCCTTTTATGGTGTCTAAAATTGGTGCACAAATGTTGCTAAAGTTTCTTATGAACTTCCTGTAGAATGTGGCCAAACCATGGAAACTTTGAACCTCTCCAACAACCCTTGGTGTTGGCCAATTAATGATGGCCTCCACTTTAGACGGATCCATTTTCAGATCTCCCTTGGATATCACAAATCCAAGATACACCAACTCTTCTTTCAAAAAGTCACACTTCTCCAAGTTTATCTTTAACTTTTGTTCATGTAGCCTTTCAAAAACCATCTTCAAATGTTGTAGATTCTCTTCTTTATTCTTTCTATACACAAAAATTTCATCAAAGTAGACAACAAAAAACTTCCCAATGAAGTCATGCAAAACTTCATTCATTAGTCGCATAAATGTACTAGGAGCATTAGATAAACCAAATGGCATAACCAACCATTCATATAAACCTTCATTAGTTTTAAAGGATGTCTTCCATTCATCCCCCTCTCACATCCTTATCTGATGATACCCACTTTTGAGATCTATTTTAGAAAAATATGAAGCTCCCCCCAAATAATCCAATAAATCTTCTATTTTAGGAATAGGAAATCTATATCTAATAGTTATCCTATTAATGGCCCTAGAATCAGTACACAGCCTCCACTTACCATCCTTCTTTGGAGCAAGAACTGAGGGTACTACACATGGGCTAAGACTTTTCCTTATTAGCCCCTTGTCAAGCAACTCCTGTACTTGCCTAGCAATCTCTTCATTTTTTTGTGGTGTCATCCTATATGCTACCTTGTTGGGTAGCACTGCTCCAGGAATAAGATCAATCTAGTGACTTATGTCTCTTATTGGTGGTAGAGACTCAGGCATTACCTCAGCAATGATTTCCTTGTACTGGTTCAACAACTTTTCAACTTCTTTCGAGCTTGCTATTCTATGTTCCTTCTTCCTATCTTTCTTAGGCTTCAGCACCAATGCAAAGCCTATTCCATCTTCTTCAAGAGTATTAATGAACTCTTTCTCACCCACCATAAACGCACTTGGTCCAACTTGACCAACCCCTTTCTCTTCTCCTTCTAAATTCAATCTGTATGTTACTCCATCCTTTTGGAAACTATAAGAATTCTTCTCACCATCATGGCATGCCTTCCTATCAAATTGCCAAAGGTCTTTCCAGCAAGAGGTGGCAAGCATCCATGGGAAAGATATCACACAATATTTTATCCTTATATTCCCCTATACTAAACTCTACCCAAGCTTTCTCATTCACAACTTCCTATTGCCCTTTGTTCAACCAACTGACCTTCTATGGACAAGAATGTGGAAATCTCTCCAACTTCAATTTTTTTATAGCTTCAAGTGAGATGATGTTATCTGTGGAACTCGAACCAATTATTACTTTGCACAACTTACCTTTCACCTTGTATTGAACTTGGAAAAGAACCCTCCTTTGAGTGGTATCTTCTTTCAGTGCTTCCTTAACATGAGACTTTCTCCCTGACCCTTTATCATCAACTAAACTTCTCGTGAGTTCATACTCACATTATCTTCTTGCACATAAGTAACTCTCCTTTCACCATTTTGAGAATTAGATGCCCTTTGTGGACACTTATATTTTGGGAGCCCCATTTGACCACAACTGTAGCACTTCATTCCTGAAAACCTAGATCCTTTGCCTGATCCACCTGACCTTCCTCCATTAAATCCCCTTCCACTATAGCCTCCTCTACTACTTGAGTCACTTGCTTTCTCCTTATGGTTAGACTCACCTTGGGACCTCTGGCCTTGTCCTCTATTGTTGAATTTTCCCCTACCTCAGTCATTCCTTCCACTTCTCCCTCCTTGTTGATGTTCACTATTCCTCTTCAACTTCTCTTCAACTTAAAGAGAAAGTTGAAAATGTTTCCCCAATGTATCTGGGGCTAGGAGGCTAATTTCTTCCTTTATGTTCATCCTTAGGCCATTCAAGTACCTGGCCACTCTTTTTGGTTCTTCCTCTTGTTTCTTTGCCTTGAGAATTAGTCTATGGAACTCTTCCATATAGGCACTCACATCCATTTCTCACTGCTTCAAGCTTTCCAACTTCTTAAAAAATTTCACCTCATAATCTACAGGCAAAAATTGTGCCTTGATTTTTCCCTTCATCACTTCCCATGAAGAGATCATATTTTTGTTATTTTGCATCCTTTCTCCTTAAATATAATTCCACCATGAGAGAGCAAATCCTTTCAACTTTCCTTTTGCAATCCTTACCCTATCATTCTTTGGAACTTCATTCAACTCAAATTAATTCCATGATTACTTCAATCCATTCAATCACTTCCTCACTATTGAGACTACCTCCATATGTAGGTAGCTAATCAATAATATCTCCTTTTATTGACTTTAAGGCATCAACGAATGCCTTTTGATCTACACCCAATTCTGTTGGTGGATCTTGGTGTTGTTGTTCTTCTTCATCTCCACTGGTACCTTCTTCCACCTCATTCTCCTTATCCTTGTTACTAGACTCCTTAAACTCCTTCAACTTTTCTTCTAGAAGTTCCTCCATCTTCTTTTTGATGGCATCTGGAGTCATACTTTTTGGAGGCATGGTGTGAGTCTCAGCTTCAGCCTATGATTCTTCTGCAGACATACACTTCCCAGCAAGATCTTGTCTCACTTTGATACCAATATGATGAGGAGGAAACAAGAATAAAAATAATAAAATCCATACTTATGAGATGGAAGGAAGAAGCTGGAGAATTCTATAGCAAATTCATAAGAAAAATGGAAAAAACTTCAATATGAACAACACCTTACAGTTTGCATCCATTCATTCATGGCAAGCACATAGAGATGTTGCCTCACCACATGCATGATCCCTCAACTCTCAACTTGTTCCTACAAATGGCCATGAAATAAATACTGTACATTCCTCCTACCCACTTTCCACCACATTCAGGCCACATTACATGGTGTTCACGTAAGCAAGAGGCATATCTATTCAGATTGACTTTCAAAACCTTTTGTGAGTTTTTTTCCTGCAACAATGACTTCTACACACAAAATAAATACCACTACTATTTTATTTAGAAGAAACCAATAGAGATGATGTGCATCAATTTGTAATATTTAAATATTGAGGCTTGTTGGAAATAATAGAGCATAAAGCTAAATAACAGGAAACCATTACAATATTTTATTTCATCTATTTAGGGCACAACAAAAATAATTTCACAATCCACTCAATGTTCTTAGCCTTCTTCTTAGGAAAATAAATATAAAAGCATACCCACCCAAAATATTTTGGAGAGAATTTATAAACAAAGCCAAATAGTTAAGAACTAGTTTTTGCAACCACCATACCCATAAAGGTTTTGTTTCAACCTTTACTATAGTTATAACAAAACATTAAATTAAGCCCTAAAATTAAACACCACCCCAAATGCACTGTAAACCCTAAAATTTAATAATAACAAAATATTTAAACACCATCACAAATGCAATCCAAAAATTTATTCTTGTGCCCAGCACTTGCTCTTGCAGTAGGGTTAGAGGCATATCATTAATGTGTATGGTTGTATGGCTCTATAGGTTGTTGTAGCATAATTCTTACTTCTCTTGGTCATAAATTGATGTTGTATTTGTGTTTTATCATTCAAAAAATTTAAAGGTTGAGTTTTTGGAGAATTATCTAGTTGGATTCCTCAAAGAATGTTCTTTGTTCCTCAACATTTAGTTTTTTGGTCTTCTAATTTGGAACTTATATTGTGTTTTATGTTGATGTTAGACTCATATAATTTTAGGTCCATATTGTTGTCACAAATTTTTTTTATGTATAAGGAACCTTGGTAGGTTTGGTGTTTATTAATATTGGTCCATTTGGTGCTTTGAATTTAGTTTTATTAATTTTCTATGTTGAATTTGTGAGACAATGTTATAATATACATATATTGTCTCAATTAAAAAAAATTGATATAAAAGAGCACCACAATTATAATTTTGGTAACATGTTTTGTAACTATATCAAATCATGACCTTTATCTTGTGAAGAATTATGTGTCTATATGGTTATGTAAACCTAGATCAATAAGGAAACCTACAATATGTTCTAGGGAATCATTTTGGATGTGCAAAAAATGTCTCCATGAGATCCACATAGAAATTATTGAGTATTTTGGTGTTGGGTTGTTTGTGGAGATGTTTTTTAGGATTATTTGTAGAAATATGGATGACAAGATCAATTATTAATGTAGTAAAAGGTTGGGTGAACTCCCAATGGAGGTGACCAAGGCCCCAGCCAACAACCACGTAGTAAAAATACAAGACACAACACAAGATCTAATAGGAATTCTAACTTTTCATTCATAAAATAACTAATTACATGGAATGTGTTGGGCTATAAGGCATTTTCAATTATAGCCAATTACAAATCAATTATAGTAAGAGCTCTAGAAGATCTTCCAAGATCCAAACAACCCTAGGTAGCCCAAATCTTTAACAATACAACATTCTAGTAGTAAATGTAAGAAAGATCTAAAAATGTTCTTGCAAGACCCAAATAAATCTTCTTGTTTCCTAAGCTCACACTTAGCTACTAGTATTTCTCTAAAGTTCACAACTCCATATTTCTTTCTTCATATTTTCTCTCTACTACTGACTTGCTTTACTAAAATAGTGCCCAATTCCATCTTTTATAATTTCATGACCGCAAGTCAACCTATTACACTTATAATAATCTATCTACCCAAATAATAATAACATGCCTTAGTTGGCTTACAACAACCATTAAATGCACATAGGAGAAATAACCAAGACCCAAATAAGTTCTCACACATGCCACAAACTATCAAAATCACAATCACATGCAACACACATTAATCCACCAATTCATCTAATCAAATCTCCAAGAACATCCAATCGATGAGGCAAACCATTAAGCATGCCAAGAATCATTGAACATATCATCAATGAAGCACCATAAGCTTAACTAATTTCCTATAGTCACTGAGTTCATCAAGAAAAACTACAACCAAGAACTATAATAGTGACTAAGCATCACCTTCTTCTAACAAGTTTTCCAACTCAAAAATCAAAACAACTCCAACGTACAAGATTTCCAACTACCCTAGGATACTCCAACATCAAAAACCCCAAGTGTGAAAAGATGTTCTTAATAGCTAGAAGAACATCTTTTGGGATTCAACACATAAAACCTGAAAGGTTTCTACACATACATTTCCTCCAAGTCACCAACTTATATATTATTTCCTCTATTCCACTTTTATAAATCCATTACTGCAACATACATTCTTTACTGTGCCTCCTCACATCCTTCCTCAATGTTTCATAAGTTTATTTTCCATGCTAATTTCTAAGACTTGAGAATCATTCAACTTAACTTTCCTACCAAAATTAAGGTTTCTCCTATTGAGTTCTTCATTCAACAAATAAATTAGGGAAAATTTCTTACCACCCTTGTCAATAGTAAATACAATCTTGACACATTCATGCACTATGCTGCAATTATATATTGCCAAAGTTTACCAAGTAATATATGACAACTAGACTCATGTACACAATATCACACAACACCTGATCAACATTTTGTCCAATCTAGAAATTAACAAGACATTTCTTCTTCACCTCCAAAGCATGTTCATCTTACAACCAATTGATCCTATAAGAAAAAGGATATCTCACTCTCTTTAAACCAAGTTTTAGAACAATCTCTTGATAAACAAGGTTATCAATACTACCACTATCCACAATCACATTCAAGCATTTATCTCTAGGCTTACATTGATTCTTGAATAAATTTGTTCTTTGAAAAGGTTCCAACACCTTCTTACCATACAATACTCATTGAAGCAAAAAATTATTTTCCACCCAAGGTTCATTTATGAAGTCCTCTTTCTCATTTACCACAAAAAATATTTGATCATTGATCTTCCTATTAGAATTGGGACATTCAAAAGATCTATTTCCTTCTTCACTACATCTTTTGTAACCACCCTTAAATGCACCTCTTCTTGTTCTTCTCCTCTATTTAATAAATTTTGTTTCATCCTGAGAAATTGATTTATCCTTCACTGAGTGTTTTTATTTTTCCTCCCTCGAGAATCACCTTGATGTCTTCTCTTTAACTTATCTTCTTCTTTTATAGCATATTGATAGACATCCTCAAATGAATCAATATTTAACATAGCACTCTCATCCTAAATATTGAAACTTAAACCATTAATATACATTGCCACTT
The DNA here is from genome assembly GCA_028749045.1 of Cupressus sempervirens. Classification (NCBI taxonomy): domain Eukaryota; kingdom Viridiplantae; phylum Streptophyta; class Pinopsida; order Cupressales; family Cupressaceae; genus Cupressus; species Cupressus sempervirens. The sequence continues at coordinate 909,183,997 of CM053787.1, read as the reverse complement.
TTTCCTTAGAAAGTTGTCCATGTCTAGACCAAAGTGTTATCTTATCAAACTCCTCAGTATAATCCTTCATAGTTGTATCCTTTGAATTTAGGTTCTTCAATCTCTTAAACAAATCAAGCTGATAATAAAAAAGGATGAACTTAGCCATTAATTTTGTCACCATCAATTTCCACCAAGTGATTTTTATTTCAGCTTCATCTTCTCTATCTATCTATAACTCTTTCCACAATAAATGAACATGTGCTTTCAACTTAGTTTGTGTCAACCTCACTCTAAGAAGATCTCCAATATCTTATAACTCAAAAATTCTTCCAAATAACCAATCTAATCAATCAGTTCGTGAAGATTAAAAGTACATAATAGATTAGAAACATTCATCTTATGCTTCAACTTCTACTGAGCTTCATATCTATCTAGCTAACCAGTTCTATATTCTATGGATCTCTCTATCCAATTGGCTATGTGTTCACCACTAGATCTAGCAACCTCAAAGTGTTCAACAAATTTTTACCAATCATCTTTTGTACCCATATTCTTAGTACAACAACGATATCTCCCATGATCTCAAAAACCATATCATTATTCAACAATTCTATCTACAATGTGAAATATGATCTAACATTTTCTAAAATATTAGTCTCAACAACATCATAGAGATTGGAATTCTCGCTAGCAAGATAAACTTTAATAAATTTCTCTCCAAAAAAAAAGATATAATATATTCATGAGTCTTTCATTATTTTGAAAAATAAAATTATTTTTATTCATGAATCTCTTAATTTCTTTTATTTTAACTATTATTTATATAGGTGTGTATTTTATAATAATAATTTTTCAATATGTGTAGGATCATGGTCAACAAAACTATGCTCTTAAGTGGCAATAAAAAAATTAGAAAATCAAGGTTATGTCAACTTGATGTGCAATTTTCTATTAGTTATAAAATTTATATCAAAAAATTGAGAGAAAATAATATCTAGGAAATTGAATTTAGTTTCTAAGCTACTAGGCCATATCTGAGAAAATAAAAATTTGATTGGTAAAATTTTTGAATTTTAATGCACTAATAGAAGACTTTAAAGGCAAAAATAAGAAGTAGACGTATGTCTAACCACATTAATCAAAATCAAATGATAATATTTTTTAATAATATTCTATATATAAGAATTAGACTCATGCTTGGATGTGCCACATATTTTTGGGTATTTTTATTCTAAAGAAATGATTATTAATTTTCTACTTTAGTATTTTTGGAATTAAAAAACTCTCATGTCTGACCACCTTAAATAATTCAAATCTGTGTACAATATAATTTTTCTTTATTTTTCCTTCTAGCAGATGAAGCATATAATGTGATGCATCTTTTGGATTTTAAATTTTTTTCACCATTTGAAAGTTATGGTTGTTTTTCAAGTAGTGTGTCAATCAACACTTTATACATAACTCCATTAGAAAATAAATAATAATTACTTATTGAACTCATAATTTGATGAGCCTTAAATTTATAGAAAACTAAGAAGATTCTTAAGAAACCCATTTCATTTCATCAAAATTTTAGGAAAAATATTGTTAGCTACATGTTAGAAGCAAAAATCACTGAAGAATAGAGAGTATGTGTAGGATCATGGTCAACCAAACTATGCTCTTAAGTGGCAAAAAAAAGAAAATCAGGGTTATGTCAACTTGACATGCAATTTTCTACTTGTTATTAAAATTATATCAAAAAGTTGAGAGAATAGAATCTCTAGCCAATTGAATCTAGTTTCTAAACTACTAGGACTTATCTTAAAAAAATAAAAATTGATTGGTTAAAATTTTGAATTTTAATGCAATATTACAAATTCTTCATAACAAAAATAAGAAGTAGACATATGTCTGACCACCTTAATCAAATCAAATGATTATTTTTTTAAAATAATATTCTAGATATAAGTAGTAGACTCATGCCTAGATGTGACACATATTTTACGATATTTTTATTCTAATAATAATTTAATTTTGACTTTAGTATTTTTGGAATAAAAAAAATCTCGTGTCTGACCACCTTAACTAATTCAAAACTCTACAAAATTCAAATTTTCATTTTTTCCCCTTATAGTAGAAGAAACATAGAATGTGATGCATCTTTTGGATTTAAAAAATGTTGTGCCATTTGGAAGTTATAGTTGTTTTTCAAGTACTGTGTTACTCAACACTTTATATGTAACTCCATTAGAAAATAAGTAATAATTACTTAATGAACTCATAACTTGAAAAACTTTACATTTATGGAAAGATAAGAACATTCTTAAGAAACCTTTTTCATTTCATCAAATTTTGGTGAAAAATAAGTCATCAGCTATATGTTTGAAGTAAAAATCAAATAAAAATAGGCCAAAAGCACATTTTAAGGATGTTTTTAAAGTCGACCATCTAGGTTTGGTATCAAAAGATATAGTAGACCTTATAAAGATATTAATTGTTTTCATTTAGTATCAGGGTGGGTGGGAAAAAAGTTGGAATATATTTTGAAATGGTTTGAGATATTTCAAAACTACAAATTTTTTAGATCACCACTTTTTGGCACACCATGATCCTACACATACCCTAGGCCAAAAACACATTTCTTAGACTTTTTAAAGTTGACCATATAGGGTTGGTATCAAAAGATATAGTAGGCCTTATAAAGGTATTAATTGTTTTTATTTAGTATTAGGATGGGTGGGAACAAATTTGGAATAGTTTTTGAAATGCTTTGAGGATTTCAAAACTAAATATTTTTAAGATTACCACTTGTTGGCACACCATGATCTTGCACATACCGTTTTGTGTAGAAAAGATTGGCAAATCTCAATAATTATAGCAAGCCTATTAATCACCATGGAATATTACAAATCAAACTTGAACATTTAATATTATGATGATCATTATATTATATTTTGACTAAATAGTGAAAAGTAAATATTGGTGATATATCCCTATACTAACTAATAATTATGAAAATTATTGGTGAATTAATTTTAATTCCTTCAATAATATATAATATTTAGGTTAATCAAATCTAATCATTTATCAAATGTTGTCATGAATCTTTGAGTTTAGATTTTTTAGTAAAATAAATTAATGAGTGGTCTTAAATATATTCGAACTAAATTTAATAAAAATGTGGTGATTTAGGTCGCATTAATTATTAAATTATTAGCCAAGAATTTATAAAATTAGTCAATTGGAAAATATTAGCCACTCAAAAAATATCTTGCACCCTAGGGTCCAATTTTCTTGGAGGTATCTTCCAAGATTTTTGAAAAACAAAGCAAAAAATCGCCAACCAGAGATTCTGACCTTCACTCTAATACACTAGAAAAGTGAAAGGCTTAGTGAACCCCAATGGAGGTGACCAAGCCCGTAGCCAAAAAAAAACACCTTGGAAACACAAGAACAACAAAAGATCTAATACGAAATCAAACTTTTTAATCCTCAAATAAGTGAATACATGCAATGTGGGGTTATGAGGCCTTCCCAATTATGGAAAATTTAAACTAAATTATAGTAACAATTTTTCAAGATCTCCAAAGATAAAAAAAAACCCTACCTAGCCCATATTTGTAACAACAAAACAATCTAGTAGAAACCCCAAGAAAGATCTAAACTTGTCCTTGCAAGCTACTAAGAAATCTTATTGTTTCCTAAGACCAAACTTGACTACTAGCACCACTCTAAAATTCATAGTTCTATGTTTATTTCTAAATCTCTTCTCTCTCCACTAATGCAACTCTCTAAAATAGTACACAAACCCCTCTTTATACTTGTACATCACAAGTCAACCTATTACAGTTAGAATAGTCTAGAACCTAAATAAACATAATACACATTATTTGGCTGACAATAATCATTAAATACACATGGCAGAAAGAACCAAGATACAAATAGGTTGTCACACATCCCATGATTGGTCTACATCACAATCATGCACAAGACACATTAAATGCACCAAGTTTGCTAGTCAAATATCAAAAAACGTACACTCCATGAGCCAAACCACCAAGTGTCAATAATAACTACTAAGAATTCCAAGCATCACCAAGAACTAGGTCCAGCGATAAGATCATCAATTGAGAATTATAAGATTAATTGAGTTTCTTTAGTAACTAAGAGGCTTAGGAAAAAATACAACCAAGAACTTCCCTAATAGTGACCAAGCATCACCTTTTTCAACTAAGTTTTCCAAGTCCAAGTTCAAAACCACTTCAACATATAGGATTTCCAACTACCCCAGAATGCTCCTACATCAATTCTTTTATTACAAGTTCTTGATTGTATTGGAGATGTGTTGAGTTATTTTTTAGGTAGCACCTTTTTATGTCAGAATCCACAATGACTAGTTTTATGTTAAAGAAATATTTTTGGGTGGGCTAATTATTTTACACATTATTCTCTCTTTATATGGAAGAATATGGTCCAAATTCCTATAATTTTTTGCAATCATTTCTTATATATGTATGTATGTATGTATGTATGTATATATATATGTATGTATGTATACATACGTGTGTGTGTGTGTATATATATATATATATATATATATATATATATATATATATTTATGTATATGTATATATATATGTATGTATGTATGTATGTATGTATGTATGCATGTATGTATATCTATATGTATACATATATATATGTATATACATACATATGTGTGTGTGTGTGTGTGTGTGTGTGTGTGTGTTGTATGTGCGTGCGTGTGTAGGACAATGTTCAACATAATAATATTTTTGTGCCCCATTTTTAGAATCTCCTCTTGTTTTTAGTTTTGGTTTATTGAATTGATGATTAGTGATAACCTAGATGGTATAAATAGAACTACAAATGGTGTGGAATTTCTGAGAGACTAGAAGCAAGTTGAAGGAATATAAAATGCATTGTAGAAGTTCTAGAGTCAAATTGATAATAATTGTTTGACACATCATGTCAAAAGCATATAGATTCTAAGGAGATTGTTGTAAGTAGTATGCTAAAGGCTTGTTTGTTGTGAGTAATTTCATGTGGAAAGTGCTTACCTAGTGAGTATACTCTATAGGTGCACTCCTTTGTGTCTTTCTCTCCTTAAAGGCTCATAATTAGCTTCTTTTAATTTTTTTCATATATTGTGAAATATTTTCACCATGGATATTTCCTCATTAGGATTTCCATCTAAATTTGGTGATCTCCTATGTATTAGTGATAATTATTTTATCTTTCATTTCTTCTAATTAATGTTACAAGTTTTAGAGGTAAAGTAAAGCATTAAATATTGTAAAATCCTAATTCACTTCCTCTCAATCTTAAAGTGCATTGAACACAATTTTTGTGAGGAACCTTTTGTGTAAAGATGCTTGTAGACCAAAATAAAAAATATTCTCTCATATATGCAACCATAGTCATCATGTAATATTATGACACACTTGTCCAAGGTGTTTAGCTTAGTTGGTTGAAGATATGAGTTATCATTGTGAAGACCCTAATTTAAATCCCAAGAAGGACATCTTTGTAGAATTCTAAGTTGTGACCTTTGGTCTTCCAATTGGTGTCTCTAGTGTGGTTTCTCATAAGGATCTTGAATAAGCTTGTATCATGATTAGCCTAAGGTTTGTAAATGGTCTTTAATATTAAAAATATAATATGATAGGCTATATAGGTTTCATATATAGTATTACAATATATAATTGACATCACAATATTCTAAACTAGTTAGTTCCCAAGATGGACATGTAAATTGCTCAATTTTACCATTTCACTACTACTATGATAAATATGTGCTAAAATTAACTTAGTAACTCCTTATTAACAAATACAAAATTATCAAGGCCAATTGAACCAAATTTATCACACAAAAAAAATATCAATTACCACTACTAGTGAACCCCTCCATCTCTTAAGGGTAAATAAAAACTAACATTATTGTTAATAATTAATTGAATGCATTTATAATATTGATGACACATAAATTGCAATACTATTCCTTTAAATTATATTTTGTAAACATGCTAATAAAAATACATAATTATCAACGAACTATGCATAGATACAAAGGCTAGTGACATTTTTGTACTGACTAAATGTTTATGTGTTCAAAGGTTTTGTAAGTGGATGCATAATATATTTTGAAGTTTTGATCTTCTTTAACTTTATATGTCCTTTTATAATTAGAAATCAAACAAAATTCTACATAACATCAACACAATTGTTCTATAGACAATACTTATCTGATTCATGGTTAAATGAATTACACTATAATTATCATTATTAATATGGATAATATTGCAATCAAAACCAATATCTATACACAACCTCTATAACCAAGTTTCTAGAACTTTTATAATTTTCTTTACTGATGGAAAAAGCTAATGTAACCCACCTTTTACATGTTCAACTCACTTCTCCTACAAAAAAATGTAAACACATACCCACTAATGGACCTTTGACTATCTAACTCACCTACCTAATTCTCATTAACAAAAAAAGATAAGTTCATTATCTTAACTATATTGTTAGCCCTAGAATCACGCAAATATTAA